>CM034146.1:952630244-953897119 GCA_019776745.2 Taxus chinensis | reverse complement strand
AATTATTGTACAATCTCCATAGTTTCTCGCCAAAAATATTTTGGCCTTGAAAAACATGCATGATATCTCGAGAAACGTGCTCTTCTCATATGGGCAGGATTTTTAACCCACATATTTATGGGGTGATTTTGGTACCCATGGTATTGTAAAAATGGCATAAGAAGTTTCCTATTTATATAGGGAAGACATATCAATTGTAGGTGTGTGTGAGTTTGAGTGTGAATTCAAGAGAGTTTGTTGAGCACATCTCCAAACATATTTGGGTATTGTATTGAGAGAAAGAGGTGGCTTGTAATAAAAATTATAAGCAAGTGATTCTTGGTAGACGTAGCCCAAACTGGGTGAACCACGTTAAATATTGTTTTTGTGTTATGTTCTTTTATTTTTCTACACTTTTATTTTAGACCTGTAATAGCATTCTACATATTAGTTTCTACTATTGTGATTCTGAGTAGGATTGTTCCGCATATTTTATCCCTTATTTCCTAACATTGAGCAACCTAACCTTGTCAAATTATCATCTCCTTTTTACATTCATTTTACAAATAGTTCTAGCACGTCACTTAGCTCGTAAAATACTCCTCCCATCTTAGCATTTCATTTGCTAAGAGTTCCATACTTGGACTTTCACTTTAAACTATTTTTCTCTACATCCATCTTGACATTCACATTGTTAAGGGTTGAATATAAAAATATTTTCAAATCACTCATCCATCTTAACATTCATGTTGTTAAGGGTCAATATTTTCAAATCTTTTCCACTCCTCTTTTCTTACATTCACTTTGTAAGGAATCGAGTACCCTTTTATCATCACTAATTCTCTTCCACCTTAACATTCTCTTTGTTAAGGGTCGAGTAACTTTGATTTTCAAAATCTTCCATATTTACATTCAAATTGTAAAGGTTTGAGTAGTCTATCATCATTTCAAACTTCATCCATCTTAGCATTCATGTTGTTAAGGGTCGAACATATCAAATATTTTTAATCTCACTTCCATCTTAGCATTCACATTGTTCAATCATTCATCACCTTTCTATTATAGCATTCACTTTTCTATAGGTTGAGAAATTTTCATCATCTCTTCCATTATAGCATTCACTTTGCTAGAGGTTAAGTTCTTTTCATCCCCTCTTCCATTATAGCATTCACTTTACTATAGGTTGAGTATATTTCAAACCTTTTTGCCCCTTCCATCTTAGAATTCACTTTTCTAAGGGTCAAGCTTTCAAACCCTTTTACCACTTCCATCTTAGCATTCACTTTGCTAAGGGTCAATCTTTCAACCCCTTTCTCCTCTTCCATCTTAACATTCACTTTTCTAAGCATCGAGTTTTCAAATATTTTCCCCTCTTCCATCTTAGCATTCACTTTGCTAAAGATTATGTTCTTCATTTTTCCTTTCTTAATACTTGATGGATTCACAGAATACATCACACTATGAGTTATTAGAACTTAATGATATGACAAAATAATTGGGTCTCATATCCTCTCAAGTCACTAACAATGATACCAAAGGTATCGAACACATGAAGAAAAGTGACTACACCTTCAAAACTCATTCTATGAAAGATAAATAGAAAAACAATCATAAGAATTATAGTTCATCATTTATCCCATAAACTAATTCACCATTTTCTTAGGAATGGAAAATGATGAAATACACTATTTTAGGTATGTAAAAACAACACAAACAATTCAACTTTGATTAATTATGTCCCTACCCATTTTCCATGAAAATCAGATGTGTGCCCTTTTCAAAATGTTTTGAGATGCCCAAATTTTCTAAATACAAGGGAAATTTTTATCCAAGAGAGCATATCAAATAATTTTTCATGATATGCCACGAAGTGGAAAATAACGATATCTTTCTCTTGTGCCTCTTTCCTAAAATTCAAGGAGGGCAAACTTTGGACTAGTTCTTACACCTTCCAAAGGGATATATAACTACCTTCACAAACCTCTTAGAGAAGTTTGTCAAACACTTATCTTTCAACCTTGATAATGAAGTCAAAATGATGGATTTGTGCAATGTAAAACAATGACCAAATGAAATATTTTCACAATTTTTACAATGAAGGACAGGAATCGCAAGTTAGATCCTATGTTCAATCCCTAAAAAACAAATGGTTAACATCTTCATCTCAAACCTTGAGAGTGAGTTATCATTTCACATGAAAATAAACTTCCTAAACAACTTTGAAAAATGTATCACAAAGGGAACTCAAATATAAAAATCCATCATTACTGAATGCTTGATCAATTCTCATTATAAATACAATGGGAAAAATCACAATAACAATAACAATACTAGCACTCATCACGATACATTTAGGTATTTCAAGTGCAACCGCAATTTCATCAATGATTGTGTCATGTATAATCAAATGTGTACAACATACATGAACAATTAACCAAAAATCCAATCATATAATCTAGAGAAGACACTACTCCACACAAAGTTGAACGTTAGTTTACACCCCTCAGAGAAAGCATCTCTAGTATCTTTCATAAAATAAAAGAGGATAAACTGATAATATATTCAATTACAAAACCCTTTACCGAAGGATAACATAGGTCATATTAGTACAAACCGAATACCTACTGTGAATTTCATCACATTAATGGCCACTCTATAGATAGATGCGTGTGATTTAAGAATTGTGTCCAAGACTTACTTAATGAGGATGTTATTTTTGTAAAGACTAATAATGAAGCTATCAAAATCAAAGACACTTCAACTTCCACAAATTTTAATGAATATTTAAATGTTATCCAACATCATGTACATACTAACACTCAACGAGATCACAACGAAAAAATTCAAGTATATCTAACTCAAAACCAACCAATCTTTTCTCCATATTTTCTTTTGTTAGTTCAAACAAATATTGAACCTACTTTGTATAACAACTTTCTAACACTAAACAAGAACTTGAACTTGTTGAGATGTGAAGCTTAATTACTTCATTTTAGCATGCAATTGGAACTTTCTGGAAAATACAATAATCGGCATCGGTCAAGGCATACCACCACCGATCAGGTATGACCGGCATCAGTCAAGCAAGTAAGGAACCGGCAGCGGTTAGGTAGAACTAGTGTCGGTTACTTGTGTGACTAATTTTAATTAACTCTTGGGAATTATATCTATGTTTAGAATTAAAATAGATTTATTGATTATAATTACATGGCTAAGTGCCCTAATTCTATAAACAACTATATAAGCACAAAAGATAGGGTTTAGAAGTAGATGATCAACAAGAATTAGAAAGAACTTGAAAAACGTTGGTGAGAGAGAATTCTTGGTGGTAGCGAAAAAGCTTGAAAGAAGAAAGTACTGAACATCTGAGAGGTGTGGAAGATTGTAAATCTTCATTGTATATCTTGTCAAATCTTTGGATAATAGATTGGCTTGTTTCTTGGTGGATGTAGCCCACACTAGTTGAACCATGTTAAATATGGTGTTGATTTATGTCTCTTGTTTTATATATTTCTTCTGGTAGAATATCGGATTTTATTTGCATGTATTCTTAGATATGATATATTATCTGTACAACCGGTGTGCTAACCTCAACAACTGGTATCAGAAATTTTTTTGAGGGTTTTATGTGTTAACAGATTTACTCACAAAGGGTTTTTTGATTGAGTGGGAGCTACAACAATGGCAGAAGATAATAAATACAAGCTAGAGAAATTTGACGGCTGAAATTATCAATTATGGAAGATGCAGATTGAGGATTATCTATATCAAAGAGATTTGTACTTACCATTGGATGAGAATTCTATACCTACAAAGATGACTAATGAAGAATGGAATATTCTTAACAGAAATGATTTGGGATCTATAAGATTGAGCCTGGCAGCATCCATGGCTTCCAATATTACAGAAGTGGCTTCTATGGTAGACTTAATGAAATCTCTTGCTAATTTATATGAAAAACCTAGTGCTTCAAATAAAGTTTATTTGATGAAGAAACTATTTAGTTATAAGATGCATGCAGGTGAATCTTCCTCTATTCATTTGAATGATTTCTGATCTATTGTAAATCAGTTAAAATTGGTTTGTATACCATTTGATGATGAAGTAAAAGCACTTTTATTCTTTTATTCTTTTCCTGATAGTTGGGACAACTTGGTAATGGTTGTTAGTAATACAACATCTACTAATAATATTTTGAAGTTTGATGATGTGGTTAGTATAATCCTGAATGAAAAAATCACAGGAAGAGTATAGAGGAAACATCATCTGGAAATGCTTTGAATGTAGAAAGCAAGGGCAGGCAGAAGGAGAGATCCAAGAGTAAGAATAATGGGGAATCAAAGTCAAGGGATAGCAGACCTAAATCCAGGAGTAAAGGAATTACTTGTTGGAAATGTTGAAAGAAAGGACATGCAAAGAAAGATTGTTGGTCAAAGGACAAAGAGAAAAAACAACCAGACAAAGGTAAAGAGGTAAATCTTGCTGCATCAGAGGTAATGCAAGATGCTCTTATTCTTTCTTTATATTGTAGAATTGAATCATGGGTTTTAGATTCATGACCTTCTTTCCATGCAACCCCTAATAAGAGTTATTTCAGAAATTATGTCTAGGGTAATTTTGGGCATGTTTATTTGGGTGATGATGAACCTTGCAGTATTACTGGTAAAGGGGAAGTTCATCTAAAATTGCATAATGGAAATACATGGGTATTGAAAGATGTGAGGCATGTGCCAAGCCTCAAGAGGAATCTTATTTCTATAGGGTAACTAGGTGAATCTAGTTGCATGTTTACTTTTACAGAAGACTCTTGGAAATTCACCAAGGGTGATTTTGTTGTGGTAAGAGGTAAGAAGGTAGGAACGTTATATTTATATACATGTATTACTGATTCATTTTCTGCATTATCTACTTCAGATTCAAATGCATGCATGTGGCATAATCGGTTGGGTCATATGAGTCAAAAAGGAATGTAGATCTTAAAGGCTAAGGGTAAGTTATTAGATTTGAAATATTTAGATCTTGATTTCTATGAGCATTTTATCTTTGGAAAGAAAAAGAGATTAAGATTTCTCAAAGTTGGGGCAACTAAGAAGAGTAGAAATTGGAGCTTGTACACTCAGATGTGTGGGGACCAGCTCAGGTGGCTTCTCATGGAGGATCCCAGTATTATGTTACTTTCATTAATGATGCTACAAGAAACTTATGGGTTTATTTTATTAAATGTAAATATGATGTTTTTGATACTTTTAAAATATGGAAATCCCTTGTTGAGAATGAATCAAATTTGCATTTAAAGTTCCTTAGATCTGACAATGGTGGTGAATACTATAGCAAGGATTTCAATGATTATTGTTTAGTGAATGGGATATGTAGAGAAAGAATGGTTTCAAGAACACCACAAGAAAATGGTGTTGTAGAAAGAATGAACAAGATAATCATGGAACGTGCTAGATAGTATAAGAATACATTTTGGATTGCCCTTGTAGTTTTGGGTGGAAGCAGTTGATAGAGTGGTTTATTTGATCAACCGTGGCCCTTCAAGTTCACTAGATGGAGGAATACCAAAGGAAGATTGGACCGAAAAAGAGGTAGATATTTCTTTTCTTAAATTTTTTGGTTTAGAATCTTTTGTGCATGCTGATAAGGAAAATAGAAAAAAGTTAGATGCAAAATCCAAGATGTGCACTTTCATTGATTATGGATCTGGTGATTTTGGTTTCCATTTTTGGGATTTAGAGAATTCTAAAATTGTTAGGAGTCATGATGTTGAATGGAATGAAAAGAGAATGTACAAGGATCAAATTTTGGGACCCAAAGATGAGAAAAATGAGAAGTTTATTAATGAAAATGAACTCTCAGGTTTTAAAGAAACACCTAAAAAAATACACAGTAGCCATGGTCAGTTAGACCCAGATTGGCATCAGTCAAATGAACCACCAATGGTTACATAGGATCAGAACCAGCATCAGTTAGCAGAACCAACGTCAGTTAGAGGTGACCGGCATTGGTCAGTGTCAGAAGTTGATAAGAATGTCCAAGAGGCCCAGATTGAGTCTCCGGTACCCCAAACTCCTTTGAGAAGGTCATAAAGGGTAAGTAAACTTCCAAAAATATTTACACCTTTTCTATTTTACTTATTATTGACTGATAGTGGTGAACCTCAGAGCTTTAAAGAATCAATGCAGGATAAAACTCACGTTCAGTGGGAGCATGAAATGAATGAGGAGATGGACTCCTTGAAATAGAACCAAACTTGGGATTTGGTTAAGTTGTTGTTAGGTAAAAGGACATTGCAGAACAGGTGGGTTTACATGATTAAGGAAGAAGAGGGTGGACAGAAAAGGTACAAGGAAAGGCTTGTAGTAAAGGGATTTGTATAGAAAGCATGTATTGACCTTCGTGAAATATTTTCTCCTGTTGTTAAGATGAATTTTATTTGTACTGTATTGAGTTTAGTTACAGTAGAGGATTTACATTTAGAGCAACTAGATGTGAAGATGGATTTCCTTCATGGTGATTTGGATGAAGAAATTTATATACAGCAGCCGCTTGAGTATGAAGTCATGGGTAAGGAGAAATTAGTGTGTATGTTGAAAAAGAGCCTATATGGGCTCAAGAAAGCTCCAAGGTAATTGTACATAAGTTTTGATAGTTTTATGCATGAGCATGGTTACTTGAGATGTGAATCTAACCATTGTGTTTATTTCAAGAAGCTTGAAAAAGGGAGCTATATTATTTTTTTACCGTATGTGGATGATATGCTTACTGCAGGATCTAGTATGCAGGACATTGGTGAGCTTAAGAGAAATATAGCTCACACATTTTCTATGAAGGATTTAGGAGATACAAAAAGAATCGTTGGTATGAAAATACATAAAGATAGGAAAACAAGAAATTGTATGTCTTTTTTATTAGAAAGGTTCAACATGCAGAATGCAAAATATGTTAGCACACCTATGGCTAGACACTTCAAATTAACCAAAGATCAATTTCCTTCATCACATGAGGAGGTCAAATATATGACACAAGTGTCATATGCTTCAGTAGTTGGAAGTCTCATGTACTCTATGGTTTGTACCAGACCAGACATTGCACATGCAGTGGGAGTTTTGAGTAGATATATGGCTAATCCAGGTAAAGAGCATTGGAAAGTAGTCCAATGGATACTCAGGTATTTAAAAGGGACATATAGCATGTAGTTATGCTATGGAGGTTTAGATATTTCATTACATGGCTATGTTGATTCGGATATGGCTGGATATCTAGATGGTAGGAGGAGCACTACTGGATATATTTTTACAGTAGGTAAAACGACAATTAGCTAGATTTCAAGATTGCAGAAGGTTGTGGCTTTGTCTACTACAAAGTCAAAGTATGTTACAGCTACAGCGGCTAGCAAGGAGATGATATGGATGAGTAGGTTCATGGAAGAGATGAGAAAGGAGCAAAGTGATTGTAAACTATTTAGTGAAAGTCAGAGTATAATTCATTTGGAAAAGAACTCAGCGTTTCATTCGAGAATGAAACACATTCAGTTGAGGTATCACTCCATACAGCAGGTATTGCAAGATGGACAACTGAATCTGGAAAAGATTCATATGAGTAAGAACCCTACGAATATGCTAACAAATCCATTAGTAAAGGAGAAGTTGGAGGTACACTCCACTTTTTTTGGCCTTCGAGTTTGACACTTGAAGAGGAATAATATCAAAGCCAAGGAAGGATCCAAGAATGACGTTGTACATGTACGGTGCAGTAATTAAACTCCAAGTGGGAGATTGTTGAGTTGTGAAGCTTAATTACTTCTTTTTAGCATGTAATTAGAACTTGCTAGAAAATACAGTAACCAGCATCGGTCAGGGCAGACCGACATCAGTCAGGGAAGACTGACATTGGTCAAGCAAGTAAGGAACTGGCAGTGGTTAGGTAGAACCGGCGTCAGTTACTTATGTAACGAAGTGTTAATTAACTCTCAGGAATTATATCTATTTTTAGCATTAAAATAGATTTATTGATTGTAATTGCATGGCTAAGTGCCCTAATTCTATAAATGACTATATAAGCACAATAGATAGGGCTTAGAAGTAGATGATCAACAAGAATTAGAAAGAACTTGAAAAAAGTTGGTGAGAGAAAATTCTTGGTGGTAGAGAAAAAGCTTGAAGGAAGAAAGTACTAAACATCTAAGAGGTGTGGAAGATTGTAAATCTTCATTGTATATCTTGTCAAAGCTTTAGATAATAGATTGGCTTGTTTCTTGGTGGACGTAGCCCACACTAGGTGAACCATGTTAAATCTGGTGTTGATTTATGTCTCTTGTTTTGTATATTTTTTCTGGTCGAATATCCACTTTTATTTGCATGTATGCTTAGATCTGATATATTTTCTATACAACTGGTGTGCTAACCCCAACAGAACTTACTTTAATACTCCCTTTCAACCCTCAATATAACTGTAGACTCTACAAAATAGGATCCATCATCAAGCACCATTGAGCTTGATTCTATTCCTTCATTTTTGGATCATATGCCTAACATATCTAGTCTTTTGTAGAAACACAACCACAACAAGTTTGGACACTTATAACAATGCATCCTTCCATTTCAATAATCCCTCAAAGGATCAATCTGGAAGGTATCTCTTCATTGATGATTCCTACATCTCAAGGTATCTACATGTGTACTCTTCATGAGTCTTGTATACCCAATAATATCCTTATACAACCTTTTCATACTTTAATTACAAATTTTTCATCAAATCCATTAATCCACTGCCTCGAAAGAGTTGTTATCCAAATAACTCTCCTAGTTATTTGGGTAACTAGGAAAAATTATTCTATCTCTCAAGTCCTCATTGAAGGTTGTGCACACTCAGGTTTAGTTGGTGTAACTCCTTGGTTTCAGCTTCCCCTTCGCACCCATTCTTTTTCCTCAAGAGCCCTTGCGTGTTTTTTGTTCTCTCCTTCCTTTTTATTTTCCTATTAGTTCCACTCCTCCCTTACACCCAACTTTTTTGATTTCACCTTCTTCTTAAGAGGCTTCTTCACCCTGCGCGTATCTCATACTTGCTTCAATTAGCTAAGTCCATGACATCCTCGTATGTCGTTACCATTACTTTGTATAGTTGCGCCTTGACCATGCGTTCTTTGAACACCAGTTTTCCTCATTTCCCACGTGCGCATCGTGCATGCCCTTTTGCACCTTCCTCTGTGCATCCTCCTTTGCACTCATATATTCCAATGTCATCTTCCAACATGTCAGAATATGCCATGTGTAATCAGTCAAAGCACGCCAACAGGGTGATGTATCCTCCAAACAAATCAGAAAATGACACGTGGTAGAAATGACAAATATTTGCACAGTTTGCCATCATTTCAGCCAATTGGCACACATATGGAATTGTTATAAATATGCTAACATTAACTACAGTGCTATAAATTCAAATTCAAATTCAAATTCTTGGCGGATCTAGTAGGTGAGAAATGGTAAAATGTTTCTCTAAGCATTAATGAGAAAATCTGATTTCTCCAACCACATGATTTGATATGATCCACCCTCATTTCTTATTCAAAACATGCCAAACAGGCTTGGGGAAGCATATTTCATAGATCTCCAGGTGGATTTATAGGCATTAAATGCTTCTTTTTGGTAGTTGTATTTCAAATTCAAGTTTTCCCCCCTTTTTGCCATTCTTCCTCCATGGATTCATCTATAAATATAAGAGATAGACTCATTTGTTATGTTGGACACTCTGGATCCTTACGCATTTTGCTCAGGACTCCATACTTTCTGTATTTTGAGTTACAGACCTCTAGAACTAGCTCTTGCATGTGGATATCAGCCTCCTTCATCATTGTAACAGCTCTGTGCATTTATGGAACTAATAGAAGCATCGTTTTGTGACTATTCTCTGTCCTAACGTGTTTACATTCTTTCCTTTTGCATTTTATTTTGTGTTGAATGTTGGTTGTGCAATTTCACATCCCTTGTAGTTATTTATTTAGTTGTGTTCCATGAGAAAAATCTGTTGAATACATGTTTAGTTGTGTTACTTGTGCCTAGCCTCCTTTCACGCATTTCCTTTCATTCTCATTCAGAGCAAATAGTGTTCATCCCTCTTTTCTAGTGCTATCACCTTTTAGTGTAGTTTCCTTTTTTGTCATTCTTCTATCACTGGTCCTTTGGCATTATTAGCTTAATTTTCCCTTCCATCACTAGGAGTAGTAGTAGTAGTAGAAATAGATAGAGGAATTGGCCTTCTCCAGAGATCTGTCCCAAGCGTGCAAGGTCCCACAACTTGGGGATGGTTCCATTCTAGTCTCAAACACCTCGGCCCTTCCAAGGTCTAAGACGCAGGTGCATGTTTGAGCAGCCAATAGGAGAAATATTGAATATTTTCTATCTATGGCCTATAAGGAGCCTCGGATGTATAAATAGGGATCAATCCTATTCCCTCGCATTCTTCCACTCACATATGAATGTGCATCTCAACATATTATCCACCTTGAAAATCCTCCTCTAACATCACTTAGGTCTTCTAATCCCATCGAGGGCTTATCTAATCATACATCCTTTGATTTGGACCTTTTCCACCCAAGTCTTATACTTCAAGACTTATCGAATCCTCATATTCCCTCCTTTGGCTTTGTCATTGTCTTCCCAAGCCTAGTACCTCAAGACTCATTAAATCTTCGGATTCTCTCCTTTGACTTGGATTTCGTTCGCCCAAGTCTCATATCTCATGACTCATCGAATCGTTTAATTATCTCCTTTGACTTGGATCTCACCTTCCCAAGTCTCATAAATCAGGACTAATTCAAGCATGGATACATTTTAAATTAATCTAGCTACTCCTTTGACTTTTTCCTTTTCTGCCCAATTCTCTTATCTCAGGACTCATCAAATCATTTGATTCTCTTCATTGACTTGACCTTGTCCACCCAATTCTCATAAATCAGGACTCCTTGAATATTTTGATTCACTCCTTTGACTTGTGACTTGTCCACCCAAATCTCGAAAGTTAGAACTCCTTGAATATTAATATTATATCTGTTGACTTGGACCTTTTCCACCCAAGTTCCATACTTTAGGACTACTTGAATCTTCATATTCCCTCCATTGACTTGGACCTTGTCTTCCCAATTATTGTACTTCTGGACTTATCAAATCTTTAGATTCACTCCTTTTACTTGAATCTTGTCTACCCAAGTCTCGTATCTCCAGACTCAAGAAATATTTTGATCCTCTCCTTTGACTTGGATCTTTTCCATCCAAATATTGTATCTCAAGACTCCTTGAATCTTTTAATTCCCTCATTTCACTTGGACCTTGTCTGCCCAAGTCTCATACTTCAGGACCCCTTAAATCTTTCAATTCTCTTTTTTGACTTGGAACTCGTCCACCCAAGTCTTGTACTTCAAGACTTATCGAATCCTCACATTTCCTCCTTTGACTTGGACCTTGTCTTCTAAATTATCATACTTTAGGACCCCTTGAATATTTTGATTCTCTCCTTTGAATTGGATCTCATCCGCCCAAGTTTCATATTTTAGGAATCATCAAATATTTTGATTCCCTCCTTTGACTTAGACCTCATCCATCTAAGTGTCATACTTCAAGACTTATTGAATCCTCATATTCCCTCCTTTGAATTGGACCTTGTCCACACAAGTCTCGTAAATCAGGACTAGTGCAATCATGGATACATTAAAAATCCTTCTAGCTATTCCATTGACTTGGACCTCATCCTCCCAAGTCTCGTAAATTAGGACCATTCAAATTTCATAAACATGGGCCTCTTTCATGATCAGTCCTTTGCAAACCTTCATCCGCCAAATTTTAGACACATCAAAAAACATAAAAAGAGAATAAAAATCCATATCCAACCCATCATTACAGCATTATTTGAACATCAAAAATGAAGAAGCAAAAACATATTTTTCCACATATTCTCTTTACACTAGGGAAGGCCACTTGCATGGTTAACTCATTTAACAAACAATTTTAGTTATTTCATCCATTGGAAGATATCTTATTTTTCTTGAAGCTTACTGATGCCAACTCCTCCTTTCAAAAAATCTCTCTCTTTAACATAAATCTCTAAAATTCTTTACCCATTCCTTTTTGACCACCCATTTCATTCTACGGTGTTAAACCCTTACATACTACTAATCACATGTGGCTAAGAATTGGGGGCAGAACGTTCCTTCCCAACAAGCACATTATTAATAAACAAGGAAAAATCAATCTAAAAATACAAAAAATATAAATATATCATTACACCTTTCATCCTTCATAGTCTTTGGTGATGAGCCCATACTTCTTGCTATTAGTTTGAGATTGGGAATGTAGGAATATTTCCTTACCTACATTTTATCTTTGATGTTGAACCCATGTCTCTTACTAGTGGCATGGAGAAACATATAGGGGGTCCTTCACAAAAACAATTAATCAATAAATCTTTTATCAAATATGAATCAAAATTTCTTAATCATATAGGTCCCAATAAGTAATTTAGTTTCTCATGTTAAGAGAGACAACAATTCCTTCAACCATATATTTCTAATAAGTAGGTCATCTTTGGATGTAAGTCTAGTCAAAACCTATAAATTGTAATCATCTTGGAATACATCAGATAATCTTGACTGGATATGTGTTACATTTTTCTCACATGGATCATTGTTTCAACTTGTTTCTTGCCATCCATCATCTTCATTTTCATATCCTTATTCATCTTATTTTCACGTCCTTCTTGGCTCTCAATGATTATCCCTCACATCTTCCTAGTTACGTGGAGTCACGAATGGAGTGATACATCCTATCATCACATCATCTACATTATGTCAATGGAATGGAATTCTTACAATTGTTTGAACATGAGTTCATACTGTGTAACCCCTTTACCGAGTCAAAAATTAAAAAAACATTTTAAAATGTCCAAAAACTCCAAAAACATTCAAGCATGTTAAAAACTACAAAAAAAATCAAATATGTTGAAAACTACAAAAAAATCAAATATGTTTCACAAAATTTCAAAAACATTCAAATATGTTTCCAAAACATCAAAAACATTTAACTATGTTTTCACAAAATAAAAAATAGTATAAAACGGTTCCAAAAATCCAAAAATAGTATAAAATTGTCAACAAGAAAAAAATTTAGAATTTTTTTGATTAACTTTAAGGAGCTGTGTAACCCATTTCAACAATATCGACATTTAACGGTGTTCCTTGTGATCATTCCATATCATCTTTTGACAAGCAATCAATTATCCCTTTCACAATATAACTTTACTTGGGGCACATTTGGATTTCACATCTTAATCCAACAAAGAGATCAAACTTCAATGGGATCCAACAAGAGTATATCTTGGAGTATGTAAGTATCACACCACTCTTCGGCCCGATCCAATCCACTCATGTTCTAGGCTATCACTCAGGGGCATTCATACATGTATAGTTCTTCAATGTGGAACACATTCATAGTGTCATTATATGTCATTATTACAAATTGTGTTATACTGTTGCGGTTTGTCAACATCATGACAATGCTTTTGCTTCTTTTAGTTTGTTATTTTATTGTACTTTTTTTACCTTTTTGTAGACCAATTGTAGGAAATTTTTTGGTATCTTAGTTCACATATAACTTTTGTGTGGTTCTTTCATGTTCACATTGGGTTTTTTTGACATGTTTATTTTATGCTTATGGCAGCATTGTTTGTCCATGATAAATCAAGTGTAACAAAAACGTCGCTCCTCTTTCTTTGTATCAAGTTTTTTTTTTAAATTGTAAAACCATCAAAAAAGTGTATATTCAAAAATTCAAAAAATTCATAAAAATCATTAAAAAATTCAAACAAACATTCACTTATCACATAAATCCTACATTTGGAAAACCCTTGAAGTGAATCTTTCAAAATTTCAACACAATATTAATAGATTCATGCCTTTATATACTACCCTATTGATCGTTCCGATCTTATAAATATCACTTTCTTCCCTTTACATGATTGCTAACTCTGCTTGGGGCAAGTCACACAATTGTTTTCCTTCACGATATAACTTCACCTAGGCCCATTTCTCTCAGATCATTTGTCAATAATATCCAACAAGAGTGTCATAAGGAATATCATTACTCGCTCTTCCGGTATGATCCTATTCCCACCTTGGGGTAATTTGCATCTACATACTTATACTTTTGGCATGCATTAGGGGCATAGCCGATTGTCTTATTTTTTTATGTTTCTTTGCATTGTTGATAAATACTTTTTGGACCAATTACAAGTAGTGTGATAACATATTGGTTCCTTTATAACCCTAATTCCTACACCTTCTCTTTACATTAGGTCAATTTTCCTTTTTATATTTTCTTTTTTGTGCGTTAGTTTGTTTACGCACATTTGGGTTAACCATCTTGATTCTTTCATAATCATGGTGACAACTCGATTGTGCAATAACAAAATAAAGGTTTCTCTTTTATTAAAACTCTCTAAATGGCGTTCATGCTATGAGTACAATAATTCCTTCCATCCTGATTCAACTTCCTTACTTTCTTCCTATCAAGCGGTCATCCACCGTCTTGCTGCATCATCCACCCACTTGAGGGGGAATTCCCTTACATATCCTTCTCGTTAGGGCATCCAAATGCTTCACCACTTTCCACTCATTTATCTACATGTGTATACTATCTTTAAAATACTATTACTTCACAATAACACTTGAAATAGGGGAAAATTTAGACACCAAAAATTACATACATGTTCCTAGTTCACATCCTACTTCATACTCCCCCTTAGAATTGATTAAATCAAATTAATTAATCATGCACATTACACCCTCTTAGAATTAATTAAATTAATTCTATTTCTTAATTCATATTCCCACCCTATAGAATTAAATAATTTAATTATATTATGCTCTTGGAATTAATTAAATTAACCCCTACACCCTCCAGGATAATATAATTAAAATTTTAATTAAATAAATGGTTACTTCTTTCCTCACAATTAAATACTATAGATTCACATTCCATGGCATACACAATTCCATAGGGTAGGGTTACATACTCATACAAGAGGAAGTGAACTTAGGCCCCTATTTATTCTTTCTATATCAGGAGTAAGTGAATCCATTGATAATATCATTCATTCATTCATCAACTTGAGCTCCACTTCTAGTTTCCTAGAAAGGAGGGGGATATTAAGTTGTACGTGAAACCAACTTTCTAAATGTAACTTCTTCTATTCCAAATGTCTACTACCCTTATAAATCTACTACTACCATTTCCAAGTCTACTTGTTAACCTGGGTGATTCATTCATTAACATGGAGCTTATTCAAACTTTCATCCACCTTTCATGGCCTTACCCTCAGCTATAAAAGCATGTCATTTCTTTTGTAAACCCAACCTTGGAGCTTTGAGAAAATTGCATCCAACTTCTGCCAATTTGATTATCAACATCCTTATGAAATATTTTTGTAGCATTTGTAAATCCATTTGGAGATCATATCAAGAGCATCCACATTCAAATATCAACAATATTAAACAATTCCAAGAGCTCCTATGATCTTACTTGAGGTTTTCAATAGAGTAATAGAGAAGGCATTATCTGTGTTTTATTTCTTTTATCTTTCATTTGTTTGTTGATTTTTCTTGTTTACACATTCTTTCCCTTAGTTGATTATCGGTTTTTATTTGAAGAAAGATACCTCTTCATTATATAAGAATATTTACTTTTTTAAGAGATAGTCTAGAATGATGGCTAATCAAAAAAACTCAAACCAGGGTGGTCATCTTCTTCTTCATATTTTTTGTCACTCATTGATGTTGGACACCAATCTTGAAACTTCATCATTTTGATGTGGGAAATGGACGTGACATGGCTTTCTTCCTTGATAGATTCACCTTCAAAATATGATTTTACTTTGAAACTTACTTTTTTTTTAAATATGTTCTTTTTATACTTTCTAGAGATATTTATGGGTGCAAAAGGGTATATCGCTCCATGGAAAAGTTTTCAAAACCTATTGGTGAAATAATATCTCTTGTTGAAAATTATGTGTTTCCATCAATTGTCACAGGGATAATCCCTTCCTTCTTGGGTATGGGGAGGCTACCATTATTGAATGTAAACTATCATAATTCTTTGGGTTTTCCAATAGGTCAGGGATCACATGGGAACACTTCGTTGATCCTATGGAAAAGTTCTTGTACGGAGTACAAGGGAGGAATTTGTGACAATGATGAATAAATGAGAGTTGAGGAAATTAGGAAAGGGAGGGTTATTGTTGTGTGTAGGAACTATTGGCATTTTGTTTTCATTGATGTCAAAGTGTGATATTCTCAATGTTATCTGAGGTGTCATTGTTGTCAAAAGAAGTAAAAATCATAAAAGTTGATTGGTGGTGTCTTGTTGAGATTTTATGGTGTCCCGTGGTGTCTTGATTCATTTTGATGGCTTGTATTGACTTACAGATGTGTTTTAGTGTTGTGGTGATGTTTATTAGGTGTCATGAAGTATGTTGAAGGTCCTTGTAAGTGTGAAAATGTGCCAAAGTGATTTGGAAGTCAGAATTGGTGAAGCAAACATGTTCAATGTAGTCTTATTTTCCCACTCAATTACCTAGGCACATTGGTACTTCATCCATAGAGATCTGGATGTTCACCCAAATCATGTGAAGCTACCATATCCCTCTCTTGTATTGTCTTGTCAAGATGTTATCATGCATAACCATAATCAAATTGTATATTCCATCTTAATAATCAAATCCATGAGTTCAAATTAGAAACATAAATAATAAGAAAGCATATTATATCAAATCACAATTAGGATCAAATTTACCCTATAAGTACCATGAATAGATACATCAACAACCAATATCCATCCACAATTATCCATTATATTAAATTAGCAAAAAATATTAGTTGAATACATCACAATACTCTCATAGAATCATGCGTGAAAATACATACCAGAAGCATATCTCTATTACAACTCATAAATTGCATGGTGGTCTCTCAAAAAAGTGGAATACTACATACTTATATGGGTGGGTACTTTCCCTTCACCGCCCATGCATTCTCAAAATAGGATGCGATGCTCAGAATAGCCATAAGCCAATAATTGCATGCTTCTACATGGTTGCTAATAATAGATTAATTTATAATTGAACTCTATCTTAATAATGTTAATATCAAAAACTATGCATGACCTTTGATCTTCCACTTTTATCCCAAAAATATCCATTGCTTATCTATGAAGTCTTCATGCTTTCTTCGTTACGTGATTTACACTCCATCCACTTTTCATATTTTTAGGCCATGTCATGAAAAATCTACTAAGTATGAAATATTTTCCTTCCTATGTGTGTCATTCTTAACTAATATTTGTGCATGCTTCTACATCCCTCTCTTGCACCTCAACACTCTCACGTACTCTTCAAATTCTTAGTCAAATTCTTCAGCCCAACATTCAAGTTGTTTGTCCTTGAGACCCAACCAGTAGGTATGGTATGAAATAATGGAGTACAGGTGTTAGCAGCTATATATAGATGGTGAGAGTATGAAGATCATGTATACTCTAAACCTATTCTAAGTCATGTTTTCTAAGTTTACTCTAAACCTATTCTTAAGTATTTGGTGCCCAAATGAGATTGGTTCAACTAATTTCAGCATGAAAATGGAAAGGTGGTCATTTTGGAAGGTTGTATCAGGTTAATATTTATATTTGGTCCAATTTTTAGGTTTTTTTTTGCATATTGAATCAAGAAATTTAGTTTTTACCCTTACCGAGATTCTAGAAGTGATATTTGAGCTCAAATTGGAATTTCTTATGCTCGTTAGCATGTGTGAAGTTTTCATGGGAGGATAAGATCTTCATGGTATTCTTATAAGGGTCCTAATATTACTTTACAATCATTAATTTAGATATTAAGGGGAAAATCTATATGAACAATCGGTAAGAAGCTAAGGAGATTCTAAACCATTGTAAAACCCTAGGTATGAAGCGATGGAGGAGAAATTAGTTGTAGTGGACAAAAATTTATTGTTTGACCTAGTATGATGATTTTAGGTTGTAGAGGACTCCTCCACATTTCTCTAGGTGCAAGTTAGGTGTTTCGAGTGTATGTGGACCCCACTAAAAAAGGTAAGTTTCTAAATAATTTGATATTGCTCTAAGGTTTTATATTGGACCCAGTGAATAAATTGATTGTGGAGTAACTATGGGACATATAATTCATGTTTAGAGTGGTTTTAGAACAATTTTTATCCCTTATATGGTTTTTGCAATTCCATTTTTCAAGATTATTTTTTAAGCAATTTTGGGCAGTTTTAGGTGACCTAGTTGTAAAGGCAATTTCATGGTATTTCAGTCTAATTTGTGGCATGATTAGAATTTGGTGATCCTAAGCTCATGATATTTCCATTTTTATATCACACTTTCATATTTTATTTGATTTGATGAGGTTTTGGCTTCAATATGTGAAGACTAGTTTTGTAGGTCTTAGACCTTAGTTAAGAAGGTTGTTCTTAAAAGTGGTGTCATTACATGAGATGATGGTGCAATAGGTGTAGAATATTTTTTTTAGGTTTATATTGGTCTTATAAAACATTTTATAAGTAGGTCCTTGATGCTTTTTTAAGGTCGTTGGTTTCTCAAGAACAATCATATTTGGCAAGTGGAGATACTTTAGTGTTTTTGGCCTTCTTGTGTCCTAGTGAAGGATTTGGGTGTGAAGATGATATTTCTGACATATATAGTCTTATGTATGGTTTTTTTTATTATTTTTTCATGTTGATATTAATTTTATTTATTCCTATGAATTCCAACCTAGGTGTGATATGATCCTAAGTCAGGTTATATAAGCAAGTTAAGAAGGCTTAATTTTTTCATTGTAGTGAGAGAGGATGAAAAGTGCGAGCTAAAGGGGTGTTTCTAGAGGTGAAGGAGGTATTTGTGACCATAAAGAGAGGGAAAAGAGCATGATGTAATATTCTAAAGAGTGTGTTAATGTTGGCAGGATAGGTCAGATGGCCTAATCATCTTGAAGGAAGAAGTTCTTGATCAAGGAAGGATAAAAGGCATATTGGGGAAAATAAAGAGAAGGTGAGCTAAATTGGTGTCATCATTAGTTGTTGGTGAATAATTTCAAATGTTAAAAACAAATAAAGTTTATTTATTTCATGATGATTCATCTAAGGGGTGGTGCCTCCTTTTAGTGTTGGTGCTCTACTAAATATAGGGGTTGGTTCCCCTTGTGGGGTCGGATTGCCTCACTAAACTAAGGGGTTAGTGCTCCTTGTTGGGTTGGTTATAAACTAAATTTGAGACAACATTGTTATAAATCTTTGTTTCAGTGGGTTTTCTTCCCCTTGATGGTTTCCCACTTATACCTTGTGTTCATGTGTTGATGTTTTCTCCTTTTCTTATGTTTGGTTATGGTTCTTGAATGCATGGATAACTGTTAATGTTTAAATTGATGAATGGTTACTGAATGGCTAAATTAAATGTGAAATAAAGTTATTAATCCCCACTAATTCAGCCCCCTCCATCTCATTGGTTATGCTTCCAAAAATTGGTATCAGAGAATGGCCCTCTGAAGCAAGGTTAACAATCTTGAGGTGATCCTTGAAAAAAAAATATGGCTAAGCAATTAAGGAAAGAGAACCAAGATTTGGAATCTATGGTAAAATTTCTTGAGGAGTAGGTATGCACGCTAAGAAGTGACATGGTCAAATAATCCAAGAATCATGAAGAATAAATCATTAACAATGGATGGTGTATATAACAAGATCATCAAGGATATGGATTCTAATATTAAAGGTTTGTCAGCTTGCTTCAAGGTCAAATAATAAGAGTATGAAGGTCAAGTTGAGTTAGTGACAGAATCCCTAAAATATAAAGAAGAGAATTGTATCAGGTATGAAGTTGATATGAGGTCCTTGAAGGAAGATTTAGAGCATGTATGTAGTAGGTTGAAGTCTTATGAGAATGTTGAATAGAGTTCCACGGATTAAGATGATCTCTTGGATAGTTAGAAGCCTGATAATTATAGAATAGGTCTTATCTTCATTGGGAACATCAAGAAGATCCATGGAGGTGTCTATACATGTCCTAAGGATCAAAAAGAGGATACTAGTACAAGAAAGGTCAATACTAAGAGGTTTAATTCAAGAAGGCACCCTAATGTCATGTGGTATGCAAGTTATTTTTCATACATGAAATTTATATGGTCATAGGGAAAATGATTATAGAAGGTTCTTCAAATGTGAGTATCCATGGAGCAATTCAAGATATCATAGTCTTCATCAGTCAAGAGGTATGCATGATGTTGTTTACTATATTTGTCACCTCAAGGGTCATATTTCAAAAATATTTCTTCAGGATTCATCAAGGAAGGTTAAGAGAGTTGATGTTCCCAAAGAAAATATGGTGTGGAATCCTAAGTTAGTGAAATAAGTATCAAGTATAGTCAAGAAGTAAGATGGTGTAGACAAGGCTAAGAATGAGGAAATCAAGACATTCATGCCTAATTATGTTATGTATACAAGAAAAGAAGGTATGTTTTCTATAACTGACAATAAGCCATTGTTCCAAGAGAATCATGTGTGTTTTACATCTATACATCTAGAAGAGGAGAATAAGGATAAAGTGGTCATCAATCCTAATATGCCAAATAAGAGAAAAAGGATCATAAATATCTACTGCATGTTAGATGAGAAGAAGATGAAGATTTGGGAATATCCTAAGTTCATAGTATTTTAGTACCTTAAGTGATGAGAGGTGTCTTCTATAAGTTTATTGATGGAATTAATCTCTCTATAAAAGCAATGAGTTATGTTGGTGTCTTATTCTGCTAAGTATCATTCATGAGGTTATAGTTTTGGAGTCCTATTAGATTGTTTGATGCATTTGAATTGAACATCACTATTGAGGTTTGTTCTAAATTATTAAGAAGGTGAAATATTTGAAATGATTATGTGTTTTTCGTATTAATATAACTCATGGATTCATATTTCTAAATGATGAGTACCACAAAGGTGTATGAGAATTTGAACATGTAGTGATGTGTTTGCTTGAGCATTGGATTGAGTATTGAGTCCTAACAGAAGTCTGTATATAAATATTATCTTATTAAGGCATTAGTTAAATGTTTTGAGGGAATAAAAAAGGGCTTGCATTCATTTATTAATTTTTCCCTCAACAATAAGTGAGATAAGCATAAGTGTGCATGTATGAGCCTAGGGTTTGTGTCTTAAGACCTGAAACAGGTCTGTAAATCTTGATTTGGAAATTGATCTTATAATACCAATATGATATTTTCATTATGAAGACATAGATTAACCTATATGTGTGTGCTCTTGAATGCATGATAATAATATTGAAAAGGCGGGATGAGATTTGGCAATGTTTTCACAATAAAGCATGTAGATTCAAACCTAGTGGACAAGAAATATGAAAGAATACTGATTTGAGAGTCTTTATTTTTTTATTTGGGTAAAAGAGGAAATAATGACCTTAGGGGGATCTTGTTGACCCTAAGTGTTTGGTTTCATAATTTTCTTCTTATCTCTATAATTAAATCAAGATAAGAAGGTTCTATATTTTTTTCATGGAGGCTTATGAAATTTGCTTCAAGGTAAATTTAATGTGGTTTTGAGCATCAAATGAGTATGAAGTATATTAAATAAAGTTTGACAGTTAAAGAGTGAGATGTGTATGTTTGAGCATAGGGTTTATGCTTTGAAAACCTAATTCAAAGTTCTATGAGGTTCAAGTAAGTATGTAAGGTCCCTATTAGCTGATAGACAATATAAAGCATGTTTGAAGCCTTAAATAGTATCTTAAGACCTTATTTATGTTTGTATAAGTCTATAGTAGTTGAGCACGTATAGTCATGATGAAATGTTACAAAGAAGGAGTGAAAAGGTGGTTTTTGAAGATATTAAGTGATGAGTGAAGGTATGAAATTCTTGAAAACAAAGATAACATGATACAGGATAGAGAAATATGGGCATTAACATAAATACCTACCTGACGGGATTACAAGGTTTGTCTTGATTTATTCCTGATTAGATAGGAACAATTATGGTTTAATGGTGTAATTATGTTCTCCCAGATAGTATATGAGGACACACAGTGTTGTTAGATAGTTTAGAAGTGTGATATATGTATGAATGGGAAGAGATTTGTGATTTGTGACCTAATGTAGGTCTAAAATGCATTTGAGAAGCACATGGACTAATATGGTTTAGTGAACCTTACAAGTGGTATGATGTTCCTTGAAGCTATTGATTGATCTTACTAAGATGTAGAGTCATTATTGACTCTTTATAAGTTGTGTAAAGAGTGTTGAGTTGTTACAAGGTCTATTAGTGCATTTGATGAGCCCTTGTCATAGAAGAGTTCCTTTTATTGGTTAAGCCCATGGATGTTTCATCATGTTAAAAGTGTGTTAGTCCAAGAATGTTTATAGGATCTTAAAGTAGTTTTATGACATGTTGTAATATACATATTTGAGGCATAAGGTTGTGACCAGGAGTTTGAAAGATATAGAAAGAAAGATATCATGGTTGTAGTTTGTCAAATCTGGGTTTGGTCATTAAAATTTTGAAGGTACAGTCTGTGTGATCCAATATTGTTATGATTTTAGAGCCATAATGAAGATTGTAAAAATTACTTATTTTCTTTGTATAAGGAGTGAATGAGCATGTTCAAGACTGATGCACCTGCGAATGATGTAGTGTTGTGTCATAGTAAAAATGGTTACTTGAGAACTTTTGAGAATTTATATAAGGATCAGGTACATTCATGAAGACAAAGAGTTTTTTTTCATATGTGTTGGTTCAAGGTATGAAGATAGTCTATTATATTGATATTCTTGTTCATTTGATGATTACATGCATGGAATAATTTGAAAGTGTCGTAGTTTTACTATAATAAGGCCTATATCTATTATATCTTGTGAGAAATTTGGTGAAGTTTTAAAATGGGTATCGAGCTAACATTGATGAAATCAGGTGTTAAGAAGCAAGGGAGAGCTATATAGATGTGTTTTGAGATCCATGAGTAGGTGATTTATTTCAATAATATATGAAAAAGTTGAAGTAAGTCATCAAGTGAGTAAGGTTGTTAAATGTTTTCTGTAAAGTATCTAGGAGTTAGAGGGAGCTATGTACAATCTTCAAGAGCAAGTGTGGTGACCCTAGCAAGTTTGTAATATAATGAAAGATTATTAAGTTTAGTGGAAGACATTATTTTTGGTATTTTGTTTTCATTTATGTCAAATATATATGTTTTCTTTGATTTCAAAAGGTTTATGGAGCATGAAGGTTGATTGGTAGTGTCAAGTTAAGGTTGTTTGAGTTGATGAGTTATTTGGTCTTGATGATGTTGCATGGGTTCTTAAGTTAGTTTGATGGCTTGTAGAGGTAATGAAGTGACTTGGTTATGTTTTGTGATTTTATGGAGTGTGATGAAGGTCTTTAAAATTTATCAAGTGTGGAAAAGTGATGAGGAGATCAAATTTAGTGAAGTAAGCATGTTCAAGGTGTTTGTTCTTGAGGCGTAATCAGCAAGTATGGTATGGTATGATGAAGTACAGGTGTGTGTGATTTGGATATATATGTTGAGAGTATAAGAAGTATGAGTATGAGGGTTTGGGATACTCAAAAGTGTCTTATAGTCTTGGTCTAAGCATTAGAATTGGGTTTTAGGTCCGTCCCTAGACCTAACCCTTGAGAAAGCATGCCCTAGTTAAGTGATTTGGATTGTTTCCAGAATAGTGATGAACATTTGATCATTGGAGAAGGTGGAGTAGGTTTTCCCTAAGGTATGGACCAAGTTTCAAGTCCTTGAATGCAAGATTAAGCAATTTATGTGACTTTTTCCCTTACCGAGTTCTTAGAAGCGATATTTTTAGCTCTATGTTGAATTTTTGATGCTCGTTGGCACGTGTGTGATTTGCATGGGGACCCAATATCTTGGGTATAGTTTAATATTTATACTAATAAGTTTTTCCAAGTGGAATGATTTAATTTGGTTGTCACAATTTTATGAACAATTGTTAAGAAGGTAAACATATTTTAGACCCTCTCAAAACCCTAGTTAAGCAGCAACTGGAGAGAACTTGGATGTAGTATCCAAGAACATATTTTTTTTTGCAAGTTTGGTGATTTCTGGTTGTAGAGGACTCCTCTCAATTTCTCTAGGTGTAATTTAGGTGTTGTGGTTGTGTGTGGGCCCCACTCAAAAAGGAAGTTTTCTAGAAAAAAAATTATTTCTCTCAGGTTTTGCATTGAACTAGGTGTCTAAACTACTTTTGGAGGAATTATGGGAGATATAATTCATGTATGGAGTGGTTTCATAATAATTTTGAGCCCTTAGAAGGTTTTTTTAAGTCCATTTTGCATGAATGGTTTTGGGGAAATTTTGGGAAGTTTCAGGTGTCTTATTTGTATAGGATTATTAGATGTACTATAGTATGATTTATGGAACCCTATTCACCTTTTTATTACTCTTAGATCATTATCTTTCCATTGATATACTACATGTGTATGTATGATGTCATTTGATGTGGTTTTGTGCTTGTTTTCTAAGGACTAGTTTTGGGGCTGCTTGGTTGTGCATGTTCTCAAGAGGGTTTCATGGCATGAGATATTTATGTAGGTTTTTTCATGGTTTCTAGAGGTTTTTTAATGATTATATAACATTTATAAGTTATTTATGAGTTTTTGTGAAGGTTTTTTCTCTATAACTTTCTATTTTGGTGTATTAGGCCTTCTTGAGTTGTAATGAAGGAATTGGGGTTATTGGTGTTATTTCCGACCTATATGGTCTCATTTATGGTGGTTTTATGATGTTATGATGTTTTTATAATGTAATTTAGTCTATGATTCCCGAACTAAATTATTAGGATCAAGATAAATGTATAAAGAAAAATTAGAAAGCTCATTTGAGTGAATTGAGAGTGTGTGAGAAAGTGCAAGCTAGAGGACTGTTTGTGAAGGTGAAGGAGGTATTTGTGACCATGATGAGATGGAAATGAATATTTTATTATGTTCTAGAGCGATATCAAGTATGGGTGAGATATGGCATTAGATCAAATCATCTTTAAGAAGAAGCACTTGAGCAATTAATCTTACAGATCATGTTTAAGGAAGATAGATCGGAGAGTGAGCTTCATTGAATCATCATCAGTTGTGACAGCAACATTTCAGAGTTTAAAAACATATCATGTGGCTTTGGTTAGTGTTGATTCATCTTGGGGGTTTGGTTCCTCCTTGTAGGGTTGGTTCTCTACTAACTCATGGGGTGGTGCTCATTTTGGGGTCGGTGCCTCACTAAACATGGGGGTTGGTGCTCCTTGTTGAGTTGGTGCGCAAATAAATTTGAAACATGGTTATAATAAAAAAAAAAATAGTGGTTTTTCTTCTCCTTGATGTTTACACACTTATATCTTATTTCCATGTGTTGGTGTGTTCTCTTTTTCTTGTGTTTTTCCATGGTTCTTGAATACATGATTAATGGTTAATGGTTAAGTTTATGAATGGTTAATGAATGGATAAATTTTAAATGATTGATTGTTTTAATTCCCACTTATTCACCCCCTCTCAATGGTTGTACTTCCAAAAATTGGTATCAGAGTGAGGGCCTTTGAAGCAATCTCAACAAGCTTGAAGTAATCCTCTGAAGCACTAAGATGGTCAAGTTATGGACTTTTGCAGTCAAATCCTTGAGAGAGCATATAGGTTTCTCAAAGGTGGATATGGACAATCAAATCTCATATGGAAATGATCTTTCAAATATTAAAATTTATGTGATTTCATTCAAAGGAAAAAAAATTCATGCAAATATTTTATTCATAGGGCTATGGATTACAATCATCATTCACCATAGAGTAATAGTAGAGGAAGGAGAAAAGTATTGTGTTACAATTATAGGAAAAGAGGTCATATTATAAAGGATTTCAAGGTAAGTGATGGAAGGAATTATAATATGCATCAATATAGGGAGTGCTACATTTTTCATGATAAAGGACACATTGGAAGATTTATCTTGACATAGCTAGAAGGTTCTCAAGTCAAAGAAATAAATTGGTGCATGCAAGAAGGACTACTGTTCTAAATGTAATTATTTTGTCCATTAGGTAGTTGATTACTAAGTAAAATTTTAGAGACCTAAGTCAGTAAGGGATGATCTTGTTGAGTCCAAGTGTCAAGGAAAATTGGGTGTCAAGGTAGAACAAGGATTTGAATTGAATAACAAGGAATATAAGTTAGTCAAGTCTATCATGAATGTAGATCCTATTGGTGAGGACAAGAAGGATCCTTTGATAGTCAAGATTTCCAAGAATTCATATCATTAAGACACTATGAAGAAATATTAAGAAATAATCAAGGTGAGTCCTAAATAGCCTACAAGTCCTATTGGACTATTTTCCATGAAAGAGAACAAATTAAATTTTGTAAAGATCTGAAATTACATGTTGTCATCCTATAAAGAGAAGGAAAATTATGAAGTCATCAATCCTAGAGTTCCTAAGACAAGAACTAAAAGGTTACTAAAGTTAGTAAATCACTCTTATAGTTGCAAGTTAGATGAAAATATAGATGGATTATTTGGCAATCTCCTGAGTTCATGGTGTTTTTAGAGCCCTGAGTGATATATGGTGTCTTCATTTTGCTTCTTGAAGGAATTCATCATCCAATCGAATCAGCAACAATATGTGTTGTAGGCATGTTCATCATTTTGAATATTTAGTAAAGATGATTGAGACATGTTTATGTTTTTATCTGCTCATGAGGCTATGTTATAGTTTTTTATTTTTGATAGACTATTTGAAGCATCTGAAGTGTTGAGGTTTGTTCTGAGTTTGTATGAAAGACTTATCTAAGCTTGAAATAATTTCTCATATATGCATTTTCAAATGTATGTTCTTGTTGAATTAATATATGTTATGAATTCATTGTGTTAAGTGATGAGTTGGATCAAGAAGGGTTTCTTGAAGGCCTAGATAGTAGGGAGACATAATTGAAGAGTATTAACCATGATAGATAACTTTGGTATACATGAGATGGTGTTTTTAGGGCATATATTGGTCTACATCAACTGAGAAGTTTTCTGTTAATAATTTTAAGTCTTTTCATGGAGATATATTTCCTTGAGAAGTGTATCAAAGAAGTATGAAGTGTGTTGAACATATGCAAACATGTATGTAATATTGCAAATAATATTACACGTCTGTCAAATTTGGGAAGAATGCTTTCAAGAATATGTGCTACTTAATAAGGAGTCTTGAAGGTATGTGTTTAGTGTCACTATTTTTTATATTATACTGTTAGAAGATATGAAGGTTGTACATGGTATTTAAAAGTTGTTTATAAAGGATTTGAAGGAGTTAAGTTGCATGAATATGCTTGAAACTATGTTTTAAGACCTAATCCATGTTTTTTTTGTGGATATTTTTACTTTTAATGCACTACTATGTGATAACATGTTGTCCATGAATATGTTTTAAGTTATATCAAGTTGGTATTTAACATGAAAGGTTGAGTTTTTATAGATAGGATTGAAGGAATGATGTCTTGGTCTAGTCATGTATGTCACAATCATATAATCATATTGAAGGATAGTTGTGTGTTTGGAAATAAAATGGATTCTTGAGTTCATTTGTATTGGTAACATAGTTTAGTGTGTCATTGAGGGTATGTTTTGAAACAAATAGTCAAATCCCTCAGAAAACTGGGTATGTATAGTTTATTGCATGAAGTGTAAACATGGATGGCTTTTGAGGTCTTGACAGGAAGAGTGCTCTAATATGGTTGAAGAATAAGAAGATGTTTGTTTGAGCATTAGAAGAGTTTATGAGAAGACTCGGTAATATTGTGAAGATGTGTGTATCAATAATGCATATGCTTGATAGTCCTTGATGGATAGATATATGTGTGAAGATTCATGACATAAGTCTTAGTATGTTTATCATGATAAGCCCATCAAAGATCAAGATCAATCATGTGTCATGAAGTACAATGTGTTATAATCTCATCATGAAAGACAGAGCATCTGGTAAGTGTTTATTTTTTTCCAAGGTTGTATACTTGCAAAAAGGGGTATAAGAATAATATTTGCAAGAAACTTGAAGTTAGAAAATTTCAAATCAGGCACATTACAGAGATATATTGTGAGACAGTTTGAGAAGATATTCAAGATTGTTTTATAGTCATAAGAAGAAATGAAAGGAATTTCAAGCACGAAGTGCCAAGTGATTCAAGGGCATATAAAAGACCTATAAATGATAAGAACAAGTTGAGAAGAGTGTAATGATCATGATGAGTAAAATTCTTCTTGATTATACATGTTTGAATACTGAAATAAGGGTTTGAAGAGTGATTATTGAGTGTTGGAGAGTTGAATGCTTCATATTCATGAAAATTATTATTTTTTGAGTGGTCAAGGTTTGAGTATACTATTGTTAAATTATTTGAATTCTATAATGTCATTGATTTCAAAATTTTATGTTGTTAGTGTTTTCTGAGGTGTCATTGATGTCAAAAGAAGTAAGAAACATGAAGGTTGATTAGTAGTGTCTTGTTGAGATTACATGGTGTCTTGAGTCATTTTTATGGCTTGTAATGACTTACAGAGGTGTTTTAGTGTTGTGGTGATGTTTCTTAGGTGTCATGAAGTATTTTGAAGGTCCTTGTAAGTGTGCAAGTGTTCCAAAGAGATGAGGAAGTCAAAATTGGTGAAGAAAACATGTTCAAGGTATTTGTTCTTGAAACCCAATTAATAGGTATGGTATGACATGATGGATTACAGGTGTGTAGTAGTTTTATAAGCATGGTGAGAGTATGGGAATTATTTAAGTGTGTTTCAAATACACTCATAATTGTCTCAAAGTGCAGGTATAGGGCTAAGTCATACTTTATAAGTTTACACTAGACCTATTCTTAAGCATTTGGTGCCCAAATGAGATTGGTTAGACTGATTTACGCATGGAAATGGAAATGTGATCCTTTTGGAAGGTGTATAAGGTTGATATTAAGGTGTGGTCTAAGTTTTAGGTCTTGGTTTTCATGGTGAAGCAAGAAATTGAGTTTTACCCCTACCGATTTTGTAGAGGTGAGATTTTAAACTCAAATTAGATTTTTTGATGCTCATTGGCACATGTGAGGTATGCATGGGAGGATAATATCTTCATGGTAGTTGTGGAATTGTCCTAATATTATTTTACAATCATTATTTCAGACATTAACGGGTAGAGTGTTATGAACAATCGTTAAGAAGCTAAGGAGGTTCTAAACCATCCTAAAACCCTAGGTATGAAGCAATGGATAGAAACTTGATTGTAGTGGCACAAATTTATTAGTTTACCTAATATTATGATTTGAGGTTTTATATTATTGCTCCATATTTCTCCAAGTGAAAGTAAGGTGTCTTGATTGTATGTGGACCCCACTCAAAAATGCAAGTCTCTAAAGAATTTGATATTTCTCTCAGTTTTTGCATCATAATGGGTGAATAAATTATTTTTAGATGAATTATGGGAGTTATAATTCACATCTATATTTGTTTCAAATTTATTTTTTTCCCTTATATGGTATGTGCAAGTCTATTTTTCAAGACTAGGTTTTAAGCAGTTTTGGGCGGTTTCATGTGACCTGGTTGCAAAGGCATTTTGGTGGTGTTTCAATCTAATTTGTTACATGGTTATCATCTGGTGATGACCTTGGTGTAATGTGATTTCCAATTGTATATAATACTTTCATATTTGAGGTAATTTTATGAGGTTTTGGCTTCAATCTTTGAAGACTAATTTTGTAGGTCTTAGACCTAGTGAAGAAGGTTGCTCTTAAAGGTGGTGTCATTGCATGAGATGATGGTGCAGAGGTTTAGAAGGATTTTGGAAGTTTCTAATGGTCTTATAAAACATTTCTAAGTTGTCCTTTATTATTGGTGAAATTTTTGGTTGCTCAAGAACAATCAGATTTGGTGAGTGGGTTAATTTAGTGTTTTGGGCCTTCTTGTGTCCTAGTGGAGGATTTGGGTGTGAAGATGATATTTACGACCTATGTGATCATATGTATGGTTTTATTATTATTTTTTCATGTTTATGTGATGTTATTATTCCTATGAAGGCTGACCTAGGTTTGATATGATCCTAATTCATGTATATAAGCAAGTGAGAGAGGATGAAAAGTGAAAGCTAGAGGGATGTTTCTAGAGGTGAAAGATGTCTTTGTGATCATGAAGAGAGGGAAAAGAATATGATGTAATATTCTAAATATTTTTCTAATGTTAGTGAGTTATGTCAGATGACCTAATAATCTTGAAGGAATAATTTCTTAAGAAAGGAAGGATAGAAGGAAGTTTGAGGAAGATAAAGAGAAGGTGAGCTAAATTGGTGTCATCATCAGGTTTTAGTGAAACATTTCAAAGGTAAAAAAAATTAGATGGATTTAGATTGTGTTAATTCATATATGGGTTTGGTGCCTCCTTATAGGTTTGGTGCTCTACTAAATCTAATATTTGGTTCTCCTTGTGGGGTTGGTGCCTCACTAAACTAAGGGGTTGGTGCTCTACTAACTCTAAGATTTTGTGCTCCTTGTGGGTCTGTTGCCTCACTAAACCAAGGGGTTGGTGCTCCTTTTTGGGTTTATGCTCAAATAAATTTAAATCAATGTTGTAATAAATATTTATTTTAGTGGGTTTTTTTCCCCTTGAGGTTTTCCTAATTATATCTTGTGTTCATGTGTTGATGTGTTCTTCTTTGTTTATGTTTGGTTATGGTTATTGGATCATGGCTATTGGTTCATGGTTAAACTTATGAATGGTTAATGAATGGCTAAAGTAAATGTGAAAGAAATTTTTAATGCTCACTGATTCACCCCCCAGTGGTTTTTATTCCAACATGAACTAGCATAGTTCACACATAATAACCAGAGCAGTTCCACATTTAATTAGAAGAAAAAAACAATATAAGCAATTATCAAGACTAACAATATAGAAACACGGTTATTTACATTCATCAATTAAGGATAGAAATTTCCTTCTTGATCACTATGTTTACAAAGTTACAAAATAGATAGAGAATAAAGGAAAGCATAAGTAAAGGAACTGGAAGAAATACAGCTCTTATTTCTTATGTAGAGGTGATAAAAATATCAAAAACCTACAACAATCCACAATTGCTACAGAAAAAATTACTTTCAAGATCCTTTGGAATGAATAATACATTACAATTTATAGCATTGTGAATTGTCTTCTCATCTACCCCCCACATGAACTTTCAAAATATTATCCCACTTGTGACTTTACATCTTCCTAGGAAGTGAGGAAATAAGTCCCCTTTGTATAAATCAAAAGGGAATTTTATAATGAAACATTATAGAGTCATTTAGGTGAATAAGAAAAAATACCATGATCATACACAATGAAGGATTCGAAAGGTGAAGAGAAGAAAGAGGGAGAAGAAGAAGGGATTTGATCAAATTTTTGATGAAAAGGTCTCCTCTAATGAAGAATCAACCCCAGTTGGGTTCTGCGGAAGATCCTCAATGGTGAACTTTGTGCCCTTTACCTCCTTTTTGAATTAATCCAGTGTAAATGTTACCTTCTCATAATGCAAGATGCACACATGTTCCAAAGTACTAAGCCAAGTCTCAGAAATGTTACCAATCCTTTTGCACTGTGTGAACCAATTCTCATGATCTTATATAGTATTATAAATAAAGCTTCTACAAAAGATTCCAAAGTATTTTCATTTAACAAAGAGGGTTCTCCTGCATCTTTCTATACCAGCTCTTGAAAATAAATTAGGAGTCTTTCTAATGATGTGTTCTTATCAAGCGAAGGTGTTCCCAAACCTTGCACACTTTTGAAAATCTCATCTGAGATGCCAAAGACATTTTCTTCACATGCCTCAAGCTTGGAAATGGCATCATTTAGTACATCGCACTTGGAAATAATTTTATGGGACCAAATGGGGGACAAGTTCTCAGCAATGTTTGAAAACACATAATGACTTACTAAAAAGTTAGATTCAATAAAGGACATCTTAGATACTAATGGGAGAATATTTTTCCAAATGGCCTTTTCCCCCTTAATATTTCAACTAGTATCTTTAATCTTTGACATAGTAGTCGAGACATATTGAAAACATGTAATAACCTCAGGTAGAAAATTCTTCCCCTTTTCAATAATCATGTCCACCCATTTATCATTGGCTCTTCCCTATATGGTGAACACATGAGATCTCTTGATTTTCTGGAAATAGAAGCTACAAATGGAAGATATATATTCAATTGGAGGAAAGGATGAAGAGACTGATTCAAGAAAGGATTGTACATATGAGGAAAAATTTCTAACATGTTGATCCAATTCATAAATGGTTTTCCTGTATTCCTCATTCTGTGCAAGGATATGGGTTGAAGACTCCTTGAACAAGTGAGAATCACCCTCATGGGTAGCTTGACCAAAATATAACTTCAGCATTACATAATCATCAGGTGGCATCTCTTTCATAGGATTATTTACCTTTGGATGTGCCACCTCCACATATTGAGCTCCAGAAGCCTCGGTGTAGAAATGGGAAGTTTCTTTTGCTTTCTTACCGTTCTTGGTCTTTATGTATTTTGAGATGGCCTCGAGGTTCGGTGTCACTAATTTTTTTACCTTCCTTTATTCTTCTCCAAATAATTCATTTACCCATGGAAAAGGCTCAGCAGGTGTGGAAATGAAATTAGGCATCTCAAGTGCTTGGTGAGAGATCAAATCATAACTGAGATGAGTTGATTTAAGTGCTTCAACAAGAATACATGGATCTACCAGATTATTAAGAGGCTAAAAAGGATCAATAGCTCCTAGTTCAAGTTATTCCAGAAGATTTTCTCCAACCTTGGACCTCTAAATTATAGTTATTTTTATTTCGGAAACCTTGTACCACATCACTATCTCCCACATTTCGATACTCGGTGGCCAGAGTGGGAATTGGCTCGAAGCTGATGTACTTGATTTTCATGATGTCTAGAGATAGTAAGAGGGTGGTGAGAGGGAGGTGTGTGTGAAATTTGAACTTAATCTGGATACTTACTATTTTTATTAAATCACACCTCACCCTCAATTTCTATTTTTAGCTAATTTTCCTAATTTTCAAGTTTTGTAGTTTAATGAGTTTCGGACTTAGGAAATTGGACAAAGGTTTCAAAATTATTGTTTCTTTGTTTTAAAAACTTACTATTTTTAGTATGGATTTGATGCCAACTTGCTAAAAATATAGTTGTTCCTTATATATTTTGGATTGAGCTGAAAATTGTTTTGTTTGATTAGGTTTTTCAATGTGATTCTATGCTCCAATTTTTAAGTGTTTTCAATCACCGAAACTCTTGGGATCTAAAAAGGAAACTCTTTTTGATAGAATATTCAAATGGATGTTGTAAAAAATTTAGGGAGTAAATTGAAATGAGGTTTGTATCATCTTCAAGGTGTTCTAGAATGTAAGCTATAGGAAACATTTTATGAAAAACATAGCAAGGATCAAGAAGATATGAGAAAAAGTGTGGTTGTAGCAATGGAGTTTCCTAGAAATTTTGGCAGCATAACAGTGTACCAGTAGAAATGGAGGGATGGAAAAATATTTAAAATTATTTAAAACTAGCTAATTATGATTGTTATACTCACCCCTTCTCCCAAACCTAGCTAATTCACTCCTTAACTCACCCTGCTTAACCCAGGTTAGATGAGATGAGAGCATGGGTTAAAAGTTACAAAATGGGTATCAGATGTCCTCGTTTCCCTTACCACATTTAGTAATGGAAAAAGGGGGAAAGGGACAGAAGGATTTTAAAATTTCACCATGGGTAGCCTCATCATGAGGAAGGGGCCAGCTTAAGTTGTGAGTGGATAACACATTTCTAACACCTTAAGTGATACTTTAAATGATGCAACTTCAAAACATGAACCTCTCAAAATTTTAGCACATTCTTGTGTCCCTGTGTACAATTTGAATTTTTTCAAAGTTAAAAAGTGACATAAGGGGTCTCCAAGTGTGAAATTTCCACTTTTGGAAACTTGCCTTCACCATTACATTGCTAAAAATAGCCTACCAAAGTGTCTTCTTGCCATGAGAGCTTCCCTTAGTGTTTAATATGAGAAATGTATATCCTTTTGAGTGTAAAAAACTCAAGGAATAAATTTCAACCATTTTAATACCTTTATTCTTCCTCTTTTTTTAAAATTTATCTCCCTTTTCAATTCTGGTCATGAGCAGTTCCCGAAAGGTCAAAATGCCACCGGAGAGAAATCTACAATTTATCCAATTATCCTATGGATAATTTATATGTTTGAATTTTATATTATTTTACCTTTAAATCAGGTTACAAATATCCTTGTAACTCCCATAATATTCATTTTATTCATCACCAAGATCTGAAATCTTCATTTGCACTACTGGGATAAAATATGAAAATATGCTCCTTTGAATCTCCTGAGACCTTTTTAAATTTGAATTTTTCATTCTTATCTTTCCAATTAGTATTTTATTGCTTTCCAAATCATCCCAAGGCTCCTGATACATCTAGAACAAGCCAACTAGCTTTTTCACTGCTTTCATTTCCTTGCACCATGCTACGACTATTCCGTTGTTATATAACTTGTTCCGAAACTTTATTTTTATCAAAAAAAATTCCTAAAATTCCTTAGATTATTAAATATATATTCCACACACATTTTTATGCTTTATCTTTTCCCTGTGCATTCCCGGGGGGTGCTCACTAGGTGTAAAAAAGATTTTTAAAAATAACTCTTTTGGAGCTTCCAAAAGCACTTGTCTTCTCATGGATCTCCAAATATTCATGGATCAATTTAAATAAAATCCCATACACATGAAACACACTTTAAAATCACATTATCACATTCCTCTTGGCCATTATGAGAGTAACACAATGACTGAGTTGGCCAGAGGATAGGTCTACATTGACCGGGAGAAGGATTTTCAAATGTGGCTTAGGTTATCATGGAAATTTTTTGAAGTTTTCATGCTAAATATTTTGCATGAAAACATGAATCACATAAATTAAGTTCAGAAAAAGAATCAAGTCCTTATAGTGAGTCAAGTTTGATGTGAGAATCAAGAGATGTTGCATGTCTAGTTCAACCATACATGCGTACCAAAATACTACCACCCTAGCACATGCTAATAATATTATCTTCCCATGTCAGGATATCACACTAAGGTAGGAAACCTTATGGTACTAATCTGAGGCATGAGATATTATGGGTTTGAATCATGTTTAAAATTTTGATAATGAAGTAATTAACAACATAATACAATATATCATTTATATTCTTAGTAATTTAAAGAAAAAAGATACGCACATATCCATACATAGAATGAATCCATAATGTATTATTCCATATTGATCAATAAAACATAACTCCCATACAATAAACATTTCTCGGCTATATTTTGGTGTGAGGGGGTATTATTTACCTTTTATTTATTTATTAGGTTAATTATCCTCACCCATGGTGAGTTGCCTCACTTATATGAGTCATAGGTATTTTAGGGGTTATATGATATATGAAAGCTTGTATCATAGCTTCTTCAACATTTTTATTTTTAGCTTCCATCATTTATTATTTTTGATTGAAGGAACCTTACACGATGAGATCCTGACATTTCACCCCATTTTCATAAGAATTCTTATTATGGGGATGATTGCATGGGAAACACCATTCAAATTCTTGAGCGATGTTGTTTTTAATTGGAATAATAGTTTTTCTTAAGCTAGGAGCATGTGTATGTTATGGAGGAGGCAATTCTTGAAGAGGTAAGTTAGAATTTTCACCTTGAAATATTATTTGTTGGTAACTCTACTCATACCTTGATTTGGATAGTAATTCCTTTTTTGATACCCTTTATTCTAATTTTTTTAGGGCTTAGGAGATCAATTTTTCTTCTTCTTGAGGGAAAATATCTTATTTGACATATACTTGACCAAGGATATGAGAATTAATAGGGGTAGATGAACTTAATTTAGACTTAGATTGGGGTAATGGAAGGTTGACTTTCCTGGGGAAGATTTGGGAAAAGAGTGGTTGGGGTTATAGCGGCTATTTTTACAAATTGAACGAAGTAATTCTGTTGTACCCCTAAATTCTAGTATTCTTTATTCTTCTATCCCACATTGGAGCAAAAATATTATTTATTCTTTAAGGGATGCATGTAAAAATAAAGGAAGGTTGCATGTAAAATGGAAAGGGAAAGATCACATAAGAAATATATGAGTGTGTAATTAGGATGGTGAGAAGCATGTTGGAGAAGGGAAAAATACCCATGGGCATGAGGAATGTGAGATCCATGTAGGAAATTTTTGGAAAAGTAATAGCACAGAAAGAGGCACAAAGTATTCAGGGGTTCAGCATGCAGCACAAAGAATGAGACATAATTGCAACATTGACATGTATGAATAGGAGGTGTCAAATATAGACAATACTAAAAGAAACATCAACTAACAGTTAGGATCACTTTTATGGAAGCAGTGTAGGGATGGATAGAATAGACTAAAGATAATAGTGCAAGGATATCTCACAAGGAGGATAAAATGGGGACATGGATAAATATAGCCAAGGGACTATTGAAATCACTCACCATGCAGCACTTAGCAGCAACATGTGGGCTATCCACCACTTGATGTAATAGTTTAATATTTGAAATAACTTGTGGGTTAATAATATCTTTGTAAAGACTAAGCTAAGGGAAATGTCCTCACTAGTATGTAGTCCCCATGAAGGGTTCTTTGAAAAGTGTGTCTAGGTGGTGGCATATGAGTGAGTGTAAGTATAAGTGGTATATGTGTAAATGGGTATGAGGGCATGTGGTCAAATAAGGTCTAAGAAAGATATCAATGATGAATATGAGAGTAGAATGGTTTTGGAGCGATAGTATGTTTTAGCATAAGTAGGAAAATCTAGTTTGTATGTGTTGCTCATTCTTATGTTGTATATATCTATTCCACTTCATTGAATTGTGAAACTTGATGGAACCTAGAATTTTTTACACTTTGGGCGATCTCTCCAAAGTTTCATACTACGCCCTAATTCCTAGTTCATATATTAGGATATGGATAGCTGACCTGTAGCTAACATAATATCTTATCATGTCATATTATATTTATTTATGTTTTCATATGCTTAATGGGTCGGCCTTGGTGCTTTGCATATCATATTAGTGTATATACAAGAGTTAGTGAGTATTATAGGATCAGCATACTGAGCACTTGAGTCATATTTCATGGTTTGGAGGTTTTTCCCTAAAATTGGCTAACTCGTTATACTTTCATATTGTGATTGTTCATCTCTATCTTGGGGTCCATTGGTGTTCAATTTCTATTGATATTCAGATCTAAGTAATTTCATTACAAGTGGTATAAGATATTCATGATGAGGAATGCATCATCTTAAAGCCTAAAATAATCCTCCCAAGACACACTAATAATTTGAGTACAAGGGTCATCGCCGAGTATCTGATCAAGTGGAAGAATTTGGACATTGAAGATATAACATTAGAAAATGAAGCATTCATGCAGCAACATCAAAATATTACCAACATTGGGGACAATGTTTCTTATAAGGGGGATGGCATGCTACACCCTTAGTCCTATGTCATATATTGGGATATAGATAGCCAACGTATGGCTAACATAATCTCTTATCATGGCATATCATATTTATTTATGCTTTCATATGCTTAATGGGTTGGCCGTGGTGTTTTGTATAGCAGAGTAATATATATATATAGTGAGTAGTATAGGATCATCATATTGAGCACTTGAGTCTTATTACATGGTTTGGACATTTCCCCCTTAAAGTAGCTAAGTCATTATACTTTCATATTGTGATCATTCATCTCTATCTTGGGGTCCATTGGTGTTCGATTTCTACTTATATTCATATCTAAGTAATTTCATTGCATTGCTGATTTGACATGATAGGCCAGTATGAAGATTAGATACATTTTTAGGTGCCAAATTCAAAACTCACATGCATGTATGATTTTATAGTAAAACTAGATGTGCAATATTTTGGTTCCATTTTCAGACCCTCATAACTATGCAAAGATGAAGTGGATAAAATATGTTAAGACTCGTGTAGGAGAATATTGAGGCCTAGTAATAGACTGTTGAAGAAACCTTCATACATAAACATCTAATTTGGAATGATTTTTCACCAAATCTTAGGTGGAAATGAGTCTCTATGATGGGTTGTATGAGACATTTTTTTTTAACTTCCTTTACACCTGCATGCTTGGTTAGTATCTTATTGTTTGGAAAAGAATCATAATTTTGGAAAAAAGAACCCTTGGAATATTGAGAGCTTGAGAATAATTGCATGACATGTTGCAACTTGGACACAAATGGTGGATTACTGGTGGAAAGGTATGGTTCGTAGTTATATTATTAAATACTCGGTATCTACATTTTCTTGTGTAGATGAATCCCATTTCAACTTCTTCCAAGGACCGTGCAAATCATACTTATGGAATTTTCTATTAGAAATCAAGAAGTTGATGGTAGATATGGGTATTGATAATTTCCCCATGGATGAATAACCAATCCACATGTGTTAGAAGCACGTAAATGTAGGAAGGAAAGGACAAAATCTATTCTAAACCATGGATTCTATAATGAATACATGATGTGATATGAAGAACATAGGTGAAAAACAATAGAAAAAAGAATTTTCTATATCCAAGTGACTCAACTCCATGAACTTTAGGAGAATACCAAAAGAATTAGTTAAGGTATGGAGGAAGAAATAAGTACGAAGAGATCCATGAAGAATGGATCATGCTATAGACACCAAATTTGGGTCACACTCCCCCTTCACCCCACATGTATATTAATTTAATTACCTACAATTAAATTAATGCCCATTCTCACAATATTCATTATTTAATTACCTTAATTGAACTAATTTCCACCTCACCTAGACACCTCACCCCAACACATCACCTAGACACCTCATCACATACCTATTCTTAGCATGTTTCCTTTTAACTAGGACTCAGTCTCCACTTACCATAACTAACTAATAATTAATCTAACCCTAACACTAAATGCATACTCTTCCTCTAACCACATGCACACTTACTTATGTGGAAAAATCCATTTTGGCTCCATAACAACAGGAAAATTTGGCCAAAATATAGCCAAGATCTATTATTTTGGGCAACCTAGGATATCCCACCTTAATCGACGTCGGTTACCCTAAACCATCATTGATTACCATATATTCATGTTGGTAACCTTGTTTAAAAGGTTGGACACATTCTCAAGTTCTGGAAGGAAGGAGATCTGCATGTAAGAAAGAATCAAAAGCCCTTTCACATATCCAAACAACCATAGTCAGCACCAAGACGGATCCAAAGGTATTTGCATTCCCTATAGCATTCCAGGAAGCACTATCTTGGCACTGAGCACCATTCCACTGATCATCCAATCATCAAATCAGAAAATACTAATAAGTGTATCTCTAACCTACATCATTTCATACTTATTCAGATTACAAAGTTTCTTCATTTATGTTTATCATCATCAATTTGCATTTTTCATCGCACCCTTGTTACCTTCCTATGAATCCAACCATTCCATCGCCCATGATAATTTAATCACCTATACTTGAATCTTGAATAATTTTTAGTACCCCCAGCACCGTTGCAAACATAGCCATTTTCCTCACACTCACTGCCTTACCTCAAAAAGTTATCAAAACCTAGTTTATTGAATTTCTACCATCCCGCCTTAATCGTCATCGATTCCCTCTTAACCATCGTCGGTCATACCTCACCAACTTCAGTCTCTATATTTGGTAATCTTACTAATAACATAAAATTAAAAACCTACATCCAAAAAACCCAAGCTACCCAGAATCTAACCCTGACCTATTCCAGGACCTTGACTACCTACCCTACTTCCAGATATGATCATAACCTATCATGTTATATTATAATTGCTTATCGTATTAGGATGAGATACCTAAATTATATCAACTACAGTAGCACATTATTTATTTATGACATTTCTTACATTAATTTTTATTAAACAGTAGGTTGACTGCCACCAAGGAAGTACCACACTTCCTGGATGTAGCACATGCTAGGCAGGCCACTGACATCTATTGTTTAACTCTCTTTTTTGGTCTTGTTGTTTATTTCAGGTAGTTCCTCCTAGAAAAAAGGAAGCTCTTGTAGTCATCATTGGATCAAAAAGTCATGACCTTTAAACCAACCATCACAATAGGTATTCCTCCTTGGCACATCACCTTATTCGTTTCGTCAAATCCATAAAGAAAGCAGTGAAACACATGCACCATGAGATAAAGATATCTTCAACGGATGAAAAGGGGAAGTACATAGTATATGGCTTGCTGATCTAACCTATTACACCTACTAATGTAACTAGACGATCCCATATAGAAAATAAAGTGTTGATTGAAACTGACGGTGATGAAGAAGTGGATAAACCTAAGGAAAAAGAGACATTAAATAGCAGTTTTATTGATCCAAAAATAGATCTAGAAGTACCCAACTATATGTATTCTCTTATTTTAATCTTGCAATACATCCCCTCAGCATGTATAGTGTTATAAAAACTATTTAATTCAAGTTAACAGTGATCCGGACACCTTTAAATGACGAAAAAATCCATTCTTTTTCTATTATGTGTGATGACTATATGAAAGTTGCACAATCACATCCTGTAAGCACTTGTGGTTGCACAACTACCATGGTGGTTCTGTAACCACCTCCTGTAGATAGTGGTGGTTTTACACCCAAAAAGTACAAAATGGGGAAACTCAACAGTTATAAATGTTCAGGATTCCCAATTTGATTTGTTTCACCTTTCCTTCCATCCTTAGGTAGAGAAACTATAAATGGAAGCACTTTCATTCATCTAGGCAAGTCGTTTTGAGTGAATTCAAGTCTAAGAAAATGAGAAAGTCTAAATTATTCTTGTTTTGTTTATAAACAACATATTTCATTCTTTTTTAGTATTGTAAGCAAGGAAATACAAATATAAGGAGTATTAATCCTTCTTGAAGGCCATATATTGGCAGTGAACTTATATTTTTTTATAAATACATAGTGAAAGGGAAGTAATTTCTTACCCATCTATATTTTTTCTCACATTGGGTTTATTTGGAGCTCAACATTGTACCGTAGATATGATCATAAAAGATCAAGAATTCTGAGGCAACATGGGATGCTCTCTACAATGTGGTTTTTGCTAACTAATATCAACCTCTAGAGAATTCAAGATTCTTCTACCTATTCCAAATGCTAAACCTACACCTGCAACTAGAAATATGACTATCTAATCCTAGTTTAAACATCCAAGGGACCAGGGAGAGAGAGATGTATGAAAATTAAAATCGTAAGGTAAATAGAGGTGATATCACCAAGAAAATGGTAAATACACTCTCAATGAGGGAAAATAGGAGGAAAATTTAGGAGGAGAGGGTAAACAGCTATTCCACAATCCAAAACAACACTTAATCTTCCATTTTCACACAAAACACAATAAAAATAAACCATGTAAAGTAAAAAATCATATACAACATGCATGCAACAAATGAAGAGGATATTAATTGCAATAGAACATAAGGTAGGGAATAAAACAACCAACAAAACATGAATTTCATTACCTTATAAGGATGCATAGTCCATTACATTGCATAAACATAGTGCAATATCCAAATTTTAGGTCTGTAACTCAAAAAACTTGTGCAGCACTTTGGTATGATACCCTTGTATTATAAAAGGGTCTAACCTTTACAAATGGGCACCATTTTCCAATATATATATAAATGGGAGAGAGGGGGGGAGAGAGAAGGGAAAAGAGAGGGAAATTTGGATTTTGAGTTCAGCCACCAACAACATGCTATAATTTCTTAAAATAGGCATGGGAACCCTATCAAAACCATCCCCCCATATCCTTTTTCTTGTATGATAAGGTATGGGCACCATTCACCATTAAATTTGGTACTTGAGCTACCTTGAACTACAATTTTAATTATTGGGACTATTTTTTGCCTTTTCACCCTCTTAAATCCAACAAATTTTTAATTTCATGATGCCAAAGTGATGTACTTAATGATACCTTTCCAACAAGACCAATTTTTTAAAATGTGGAGTTATAGGGACAAAGTTATGGCCCTGAGTATTTCTTGTTTCCAAGAGGAACAAGACAGAGTCCCATGCAGGACTCCAAATGCCACTTTAAACATTTTGTTCCCCTAGGTGATAAATTGGGTGAATGGAGGAATGGATAAATGGTGCAACATTTCTTAGTGTGCCACTTGGTCTTGACTTATATGCTACGCCAACACCCCACCCTATCTTGTCACATAAATCGGTGATGTGGTGAATTGTTTGAACCACAGAAAAATTCCACCAATACCCTTTAACTCTGCCCTATTTTATACCTTCTTTGTATCCCCTTTGGTCCATCATGTCATTCTTCTAGGGAACACATTGAGTAAAGGAACTATTCCTTTGGTTCCCAAAATAACTTATTTAGCCAACAAAGACCTAATTTTTCCCAATTTTGACCTCAATGAAATTTGGATAAATAAGGAAAGGAGGGTCTTAAAAATATAGAAATGGAATGTCCCCAATACTGTTTTTTCCCCTTATTGATCAAATTGTGTTGCCCAAGTCCAAGATGGAAATGTAAGTTATTAAAATATACTGGGGGAATATTTTGGATAAAAGGTTTCTCCAGGATAATACTCTTGTCTCCTTCTCTCTTAATTTAAATATTGTTATGATTGATTCTTGCATAATATATTGTCCTAATAATAACTATAGAAATTTCTCACTCATTATCACTAAGATAGGATATGTTTATTGTATAAAGAAGACAGTTTACATATCAGATTAGTAGCAGAGTAGTTAAGATCAATTGTTTTTGTGTGGTATTACTTGTGTTAACATTTTCACTTAGATGCCCCTCACCCGAAAGGGTAGTGATAGTAGTGAAGGTATCCTCATTCCTTCTTAAGAATATATTTCCACCAAGAAGTGGAAGTAAGGAATCTAAAGCATGTCTTGCAGTGGAGATGCATGTGAGACTGAATAAGAACGTTTCTACAAGTTGGAGGTAGATATGGAAAGTTTGTCCAAAGATGTGGGTAGTATTTCATTATATATGGGAAAGATGGATTTCATCATGGGATTGCTCATAGAAAATCTTGGTGTTCAAAAAGACTCACTAGGAGACCATAAAAAATACATTCATGAGTATGAGGAAGAGGAGCCTCGTGAAAGCCTTACTCCTCCTCCATTCAAAGGAGAGGTGAAGATAAAGATTCAACATTACTATGGGGATGTGAATTCCAAAAATCCAGACATTGGCTAGCTCAACTTGATTTATATTTCGGTTTGCATCAAATCAATGAGAGTTGGAAGATTTCATGTGCAAGTTTAAAATTAACCAATCATGCTTTAACTTGGTTTGAAAGCAATGTTTTTACTTTGATTGTGAAGAAGATTTGTCCTATTTCTAAATTGGATGAGTTTAAGAAGATAATCAAAAAATAATTCTATCCTACTTATTATGAGGAAGAGAGGTCCATATATTGGCAATATCTTAGGCAGAAGCAAAGCTAAAATGTGCAAGAGTACACCAAGAAGAAATTTCTCCAAATGGGAAGAGATGTAGCAGACCATGAAATTTTTATGAAGTACATCGGTGGACTCCATAGGCACTTGAGGAGACTAGTTCTCTTTTCCAAGCCAGCAAATGTAGATGAGGCTTGTTCTCAAGCCCACTATCTAGATATGGACAAGAAGAAGAGGTCATCTACCTCTATGCATGCTTTAGAAAAAACAAGTTGATACCAAGCAAAAGGAGAAAGGAAAATGGAAAGGTAATAGTTATGTTACTTCCATTTCTAATAAGGCTACTAAAGTTCATTTTGGTCCTTGAGATGTTGACAGTAATTCTGAGGAAAAATGTTGGAAGCTTCAACTGAAATTACATCCCTTCAAGAATAATAAGAATAAAAATAAGGACATGGATGTACTCCAAGGAGAGGAAATATTTTTCAGAAAAGAGGTGGATGAGATAATGTGTTGTACCTCCATTCGTAGAGAGGTATGTTTTGGTAGTAATAATTTTGTTCAAGAAAATTAACATAATAATCTTTTTCATATTAAAATCCAAGTGAAGAAAACCAAAGTGGATGCTCTTTTTGATACTTGTTCTCAAGATAATTTGATAAGAAGTTAGTTGATAAGCTGAATTTAGAGACTTACAATCATTTGAATCTGTATTCATTAGGTTGGGTGAAGAAATGCATACACATCAAGGTTACCAAGAAATCCATAATTACGTTTGGTATTGATAATAAGTTCATTAATGAAACTACTTTGGATATTGTTCCTCTTGATGTGTTTGGTGTAGTGTTTGACAGCCCATACTTTTATATCATGGATGCCATCTTCATGAGAAGATCGAACCAATATCACTTGGTGAAAGATGGCAAGAAACACCTCATTTCATACTTTACAGGAGACTCAAATATCTCTTTGGTAAGTTCCTCTGAAGATAATAAGCTTATTAATGTTACTGAGAATTTTGCACTAATTATTTTGAGAGATGTACAAGAAGAGGAAGTTGTTACATCTAAAATCACTTGTAGGATTTTTACTAACAAATATCAGAAGGAAATGAAAGAGTTGGTTCAGTAGTTCACAAAATTTTTCCAAGAGCCTATGGGGCTGCCCCAATTTAGGCCAATTGAGCATGATATATTGTTATTACCCAATAGTCCACTTCCAAAATTGGGATTGTATAGCCAGTCCTTAAGGGGTGCTAACGAGGTAAAAAAATAGTTAGATTCTTTGATTAAGGAAGGTATAATTCATCCTAGCACTTATCCATGTGGTTCTCCTATTGTTTTAGTATTTAAGAAATATGGTTCATGGAGAAAAATGAGGGAAACCTATATGCTGGAAGTCATACACAGCTAATGGTTAACACAACCGAATCATAGAAAGCACATTCTCTCTTCTCTCTCTTTGCCAAACTGCACAAATTGTAATTTACACATCTTCTTAAAAACATCTTACCCAAAAGAGACTGTCAATGATCACACGATCAGAGGATTGACAGTGGGTACCCAGCTGGTTATCTTTATCCAGTCATCACCTCAGAGAAAGGCCCCGCCCCTTCCAAAACATAACCTGAAACCTCACCTTTAGAATTTCCTGCTTTGTAGGAAGCCTTCCCAACCAAAAACTATGTTCTAAATTCATGAGTCCATCCTTAAATAGTATAAGCTAAACACACTAAATTCACTTGTAGGATTACGTGTTTTTCTTTGCTTTGTTATTGACTTGCGTTTTGAGGTGTGAGGTTTTATTCTCCATTTTTCTTTCCTTTCACACTCCATAATCATAGTTGGTGTATTCTGACTATTTCTGAGTGTGTCAAGACTCAATTTTTACCATATTCAGACTTCTGGGTTAGTGTCTCATTCAAATTTTATTCAATAAAATAAAATTTTCTTCATTCTACAGATTTCATAGTAACCGGCATCAATTTACATCTGACCATCATCAGTTTATCTGACCAGTGTCAGTTCCCTGTGCTTTTGGTCAATCTACATAAAGAGCACTCATCTCATCTTATTCTCTGTCTAAAATCTCTGGACATCACCATATCCTCTACATTCTGATATTATTGACTAAATATAGCTCCCATAATTGACTATCCTCAATTTCTATCTTACTTTCTCGAATTGTTATTTGTTTCATAGCAATTGGCATCGATTAATGTGACCATCATCGCTCACCCAGTAACTAGTATCAGTTGGCCTAACCGGTGTCAGTCCTTCTATTTTATTTTAATAAAATCACCTACCAGTTCACTTCTCATAATCAATTATTTTCGCTCCCTGCTGATTTTTTGTGTCATTTACAGAAGACATTCTTACCATGTCAACACTTATTCACATGGTATTGACTCGTAGCCAAACTAATGCCCTCGTATTTCACACCAATTGTCAGCCACTCCCACCTAGTCCATCACCATCATCCATCCTATCACCTATGGATATGACTCAGCTTATCCCCATTGCTACCGATGACGAGGATTTCACAAGACTCCTTGATCAGAACCTCACGGCCCTACAATACTGCCTCACCCACTCATCCACCTGAGACTCCTTAGGATAGTTAATATATGGTATGCCCGTATATATCCCTCTTGCTCTTGCCCCCACCTCTAAATTAGCTAGCACCATCTTGGCACTACCGTCATCCACTTTACCATCTGTGGTGTCTCAGCTAGGTCCCACAGCCATTATAACTGTAGTGTCTACATCATCTATCACACATGCAACATCAGTGGTTCCTCTTATAGTCACCTTAAGTATAGCCCCAACTACATCCGCTACCTCACATATACCTATTGCATCGCAACCACCTTCGGTGTTGGAAAATTACTCCCCTTTCCAAAACCTCTTCCTTTCTATCCCACATTCCTTGTCCTCCAATCACCACTAGAGTTGTTACGACTACCCCACCCACTTAGACATAGTACCAACAACTCCCTGAGCTCATCTATCACTCATTCTGTCTATGTGCCACCTACATCTATTCTTCCTACGTAGTTCTCATTACTCACCACCACCATACACTAGCATACCACCCACCTCATACATTCAGCATCAACCCCCTTTTTCTATAAGGGGCACCCATTCATCACAACCTACCAACGACCTCATTAAAATGATGATGGAAAATATGAAGACCTTGGAAGCATTTGTTTCTAGCTCCTATAATTCTTTAACTTATGATGAAATCTATAACGATCATATCCATCCATCTATTCCCATTTGCCCCTACCCTGTGCATTAATAAATTCCTAAATTCAATCGCTTCAACAGTAAATAATACCCACAGAAACACTTGCAGTCATTCAAACATGGGTGATACCTAATCACCCACGATGACGCTTTACTCTTACGAACCTTCCTAATGTCCTTGACAGGACCAGCATAGGATTGGTATATTTGACTACCTAGACATTCCATTTACTCCTTTAATCAAGTAGCCCAACCGTTCTTAGACCATTTTTCAATCAATGTTATCAAGAAATTCACCATGAGTGATCTCTATTCAACCTAACAATATGAATATGAATCGATCGCAGATTGTTTTACCCATTGATGGAGTGTTATCAACCAATTAACGTTCCATCTATCTCAGATTGAACTTATTGAGTTGTTTACTAGGGCTTTTTCCAGACACATCTCACCAACTCTACAAGTACAAACCTTTTGAACCTTCGAGGAAGCATTCACCATGGCATGAAAGCTAGAAATTTGTGCCATTGAAGAAAATAAAATCTAATTACAAAACAAGAATGCCCCATTCAAGTCAAACAACTCTTCTTCATCTTTGTTGTCCCCTTGGGCTTTTCCTTCTTTCTCCTAGTCTGGACTTAGAATTTTTTGAGTTGTTACCCTTTGAAAATGGTCTAATAAGAGTATTTTGAAATCTATCACTTTCCAAGGGCTCAAGGATGTTTGGAATGTACTTCATCAGATGGGAAATTTCTTCCCCTTTCCAAAAAAGTTAAAGAAGTTGTTCTAACTCCTTATTTTGTGCAAGATATGGCTCGGTGGACTTGAGTTGTATTTTTTGCCCAAGGTGGACCAGCGAAGCTGCGGAGGTTTCTTTGTCACTTTTCCTTTTTGGAAAAATGGTGTAAATGGCGATGGCGGATCTGTGCACCTGAGCTGGGTGGAGAAAATAATGAAGTTTGAACCCTGTAGGCAATCAAATTGTGCCACGTGTACACGAGAGTGCGGGCCGACGAGGATGTTACAACTTTGAAACTTTTTCTAACAAAGGTTCAAAATGTTTTAAATGGAACCATGACCCTATATCCAATCCAAAGGTGCCACGTATGCATGTTGAAAATTAAAACTGGGCCAGTGGAGGAAATTGTTCCAAATTTCTAAATTATAAAAAAGTCATGAAATGAAGGGAGCTCGCCTGCAGCCGCTCCTATCACTTTCTGCCATGTGGATGGTTCATATTTAAAGGTGCAAAAGATAAATCTAATGGCCCACATTCAATCTAAAAATTTGTAACCATTTTAATTATTAATTCTCTGGCATTTCCCGCCATGGCATTTTTCTACAAAAGAAGAATTCAAAATGGTGCGAAATGATGAGATCTTTTTGTAACTACTTCTTGGCCATTAGTGGAAGTTGTAACTACCTCGTGTGAGCTATTTCATGGCTTTTGGAATTCATTGCATGGGTTGGCATTTGATTTTTGAAGACTGTAAATGATTTTCATGAACAGAGGACAAAAACAATAGTCGTCATTCTTCAAAGCTTCTTCTTTCTGTATTTTTCTTCCATTTCCTTTCCTTGTACAAGTTTCTACTTCAGCTGCAATAAGAAAAGAAGGATTTTATGCCCCTTTGACAGAGGATTCAATTGGTACTTTGTGACCAATGCATTTTTATTCAGTCTTGTAGCTCTGTTTTGCGAATTTGTATTCTTCTTCCATTTAAATGCATGTTATAAACTTCCTGATCAATGTTTGTAGGCCTCTGATGTTCTACCTCCATCATTGATCTCCTTGCCTTCATTCCCACTCCCCTTTCCCACTCTCAGACCACTTTCTTTCCTTGCAAGAAATTTTAGGCTTTTCCATAGGGTCAGTGGAGCGCCCCTATGGATCTCTGGTTCAAAAACCACCATTGAATCCACTTGTTTTTCATGCATAATACGGAAGCTGCACCGTTATAAGTAGAGGGACTTAGATTCCCATAGTGTTGTTTTGGAAACCACCAATTTTTCCCCCAAGATGAATTTCCAAGCCAACAGTTGCAGCACCCACCGTGGGGCATATTTTACAGCATCTACACCCTAGAAACGACCACATGGTCATTAAATACCATTAGAGTTCATTGAAAATTTGAAGTTTCTTATGATCTACATGGATACCAATCATGGAAATTCTTGGCACATCCTCTTATTGAGAGACCTACCTTGTTCTTTCACATTCAAGAAGATATCATTTCTGACCTAAGGGAGGTTGTTTGGCGTAAAAGGTAGAGTTTAGACCATTACTCTATTGCTTCAAGAATTTTGGATCAAGAAGAAGAACTTGCTGCTGAGTTGGAGGAACGAAGACAAATCTTGGCACCCCAGAGAAGACAATAAGTCTTCAAGCTGGCTGACAAAAGGTATACCGGGTAGTTGAGATTAGGAGGACCCGTCAATCCTACTCTTGACTAGCTTAAGGAAGAAGAACAAGAGCTAGAAAGAGAGGAATTGGATAGAGTTCAACTTGAAAGGGAATAAGTGATTAGGGCTCAACTTGAAGAGATTGAAAGACTCCAAAGAGAGGTAGAGGAAAGAGAATAATCCCTAGCTATTGAAGAGGCTAGAAATAGAAATAGAATGGCTGATAATGAACATGAAACACTTAGACCCAATGTACCATGGGGAAGAAATATTGGTCCACTTTCCCTCCCACAAATACTCCATGATCTACCAAGAGGCTCAAGAAAGAAATTTCCTAAATTTAAAGGAGATGGCTCCCAACTCCCTGAGGAACATGTAGTGGCTTTCATCACTTCTTGTGGTGTGTTGGGTGTTGAAGATGAAGATGTGTTGGTTAGAATTTTTGTGGAGTCACTCCAAGAGAAAGCTGTTGAGTGGTTTTACATGCTTCCCCCAAGATCTATCACTAGCTGGGAGGACATAAGGAGTGCATTTTAAACTAGATTCAAGAGCACAGAAGATGGACAAGACTTGCTAGTTCAATTGGTGAAAATAAAGAAAGAATTCTTTGAGTCCATGAGATATTTCGTAGCAAGATTTGATAGATTGACAAGAAGAATCCCTGAAGATGTAGTTCCTTCTAAAAAAAACTTGAAGAGGTTCTTCATCAGTGTCTTGCCCTCAGAAGTTTGTTTCTTCCTCAGAAGAGATCAACCAAGAACATTGAGGGAAGCTCAAGACCTTGCAATCGAGACCGGTGATGATTTAATTCTTTATGGAAAGGTGAAGGGCCCAAATGGAAAGAAAAAGGGTCGGAGTTCAAATTAAATCACAACAGTTCCTATGTTCCAAAAAATGGCAAATGATCTGGTCGCCTTGAAGAAGTAATTGTCACAAATTACTATTAGGAACACTCCAAGAAGACCGAATTTCCATGAGAGGCAAAGGATTTCACCACCTCCTTGCCAACTTACTCTTGAAGCACCACTAGTCAATGTGGCCTGTGATATAAGAGAGGAAGCTGAAGTTGATGAGCTCGAAGGAGATGATGAAGAAAACTATGAGAGCTACCTAGAAGTTAAGGAGGTCGATATGCACAATGGCATGTTCGAATTCATTGATGATGAAGAAGAAGAAGAGGAGGAAACACCAACTTTTTCATTCGTTGCTTTCACTAGAACACAGTCGAAGAACAACACTACATCCTCGGTGGCTGCAAAGGAGAAGAAAACCAAATAATTTTCCACTGCTGAGGTTACACAGAAGAGGATTATCAACAAAGGTTCTTCATTTCCGCCCTCCATGGATTATGCTAAAGAAAAACCAGATTTGGTTGCTGTCAAAGATCATGTTGTCATACTAAGTAAGTATTTTTCTCCTTCTTCTAGTTTTGTAGTTGTTAAGAGTACTCCCCCTTCCATTGGAGTCTCTTCCAAAGCACCAACAGTTCAGCCAAAGGTTATACCTTTTCCTTCTACTAAACCGACTATTTCACCTTTAGGAGAAAATACTTCATCCAAAATATCCAAGGTTCCTTCAGAGCCCTTACTAGGTAAATCTTCTTTCATCCCAGGAGCTTCCTCCTCATCCAGTATTACCCCATTTGATTTTGTAGAGCACACAAGTAAAACCAAAGTCCAACTCTCAGAGTTAGAGTACATGCAAATACACCCGGCCCAATTTACAGATTTATTAATGCAGTCTGAGGTAGTAGATTTATATCTTCAAGTTCCACTTCTAAAGGAATCCTTCCAATGCCATCCACACCTCTATCTCAAAACATGTTAGCTCTCAGTGCTGCCAAAACATCTAGAGTTGAGCCTTTTTATTTGTCTCTCCTCATAAATGGTTTTGAGTTGAACAACTGTATTATTGATTCCAGAGCTTCTGATAACATAATGCCACTCAAAGTTACAAATTCCCTTGGCCTAACTTTGACTAGAGTAAATGGATCTTGTTATTCCATGGAATCTAAACATTTTTTGCTAATTCAAAGAATAAAGGATGCACAAGTAACTCTGGATGACTTCCCCGAAAAGAAAGTGCTCCTAACTATCTTGGCAGTGGACATCCTAGCATCCTTCGGCATGCTTCTGAGTTGAATTTTTTACAGAGATCTAGGTGGAGAAATTAAAATTGATTGGTCATCTACTACCATCCCTGTCAAAGGTGAAATTAAGAGGTTGTTTCCTGTTAGAAAGATGAAATTCACAGTAAATAAGTCTGATGATCCAAGAGCTAACATTCTTCTTCAATATTCTGAGTTAGGAAATTACTTCCTCACATCACAAAAAAGATGAAAACCTGCCAATTCTCATGGAGGAAGAAGAAAATCAGATCTAGATGGAATTTGATGGAAGTCATTCAAGGGTAGGTTTTGGAGATGGTGTTGTTTTGTATTTTCCTTCAATGGAAATGCATCCTTTTGCTTACAAACTATAATTTGACAATACAGCATAATATGAATCCCTTCTTCTGTGCTTGAGTATTGCATAGGATATGGGAATCAAGAAGTTGAGATGCATTAGTGATGGAGAGCTAATAGTGAAACAAATCCACCAGCAATATCAAGTGAAGAACCCAAGGCTCAAACACTATAGAAAGCGGGTTTGGGATTGTATTGAATCATTCGATGCTTTCTTTATTGAAGTCGTTCCAAGGGCACAAAATGAAAGGGATGATTCTCTTGTTGTGTCAGCCTTCTTATTAACACCTCATCCTTCCTTTAGAAAAGATAAGATAACCATTGAGATGGTTTTAAGACTAAGTGTACCTAATAATGCTAATCATTGGCAAGTCTTCAATGATGACAATCAAATTTTGAGCTTCTTAGAGAAAAGAGATAATTTCAATAATCTCTTCTTTGAAGGAAGTATCAATCCTCATAGAGAAGTTGTTGTTGAGGAAGAAGATAATGGAATTGATGAAGTTGATGATGAGGGAATAATTAGATTAAAAGGAAACAAAATTCCCAAAGGCTTAGTCTCTTTGGAAGACCCGTTTGAAAAACATGAAAGATTCATTCAAGAGAAAGAGAAGTTATCTTCTTAGTGTCCATCTGACTTTGACAAAGAAAATATAGGTACTTCAGAAGATCCAATAATGGTAAACATTGGTAAATAATGCTTCACCTAAAGAGAAGAGAAGGTTTGTTACTCTACTCAAGAAATATTCTGATGTTTTAGCTTACTCCTAAGAAGAACTCAAGTCATTCCAACCAAAATAAATGCACCATTCCATTCCTTTGAAGCAAGGTGCTAAGCCTTTCAGGAAAAATCAAAGGCCCTATAATCCAAAGGTCACTAATATCATCAAGGAAGAAGTGACCAAGATGTTGAACGCCAGAATCATTTTTCCCATCCACCACTCAATGTGGGTGGCTAACATTGTGCCAATAAGAATGAAGAATGGTGAAATAAGGATATGTGTTGATTTCAGAAATCTGAATCAAGCCTCACTCAAAGACAACTATCATCTTCCCATCATGGATCACATTTTGCAAGTAGTCACTAGATCTGAGATGCTCTCTCTGCTTGATGGTTTTTCGGGGTACAACCAAATCAAAGTGGAAGAGGAAGACTACAGCAAAACAACATTTACAACTCCTTGGGGCACTTTTTCTTATAGCAGAATGCCTTTTGGCCTAATCAATGTGGGAGAAATGTTCCAAAGAGCAATGGACTTGGCCTTCAGAGATCTAAAACATTACATTTTTATATATCTGGATGATCTCACGGTATTTTCGAAGAAAAGAGAAGAGCACATCTTTCATTTGGAACAAGTTCTTGCAAGGTGTAGAAAACACGCTATATATTTGAATCCCAAGAAATGCATCTTTGGAGTCATAGAAGGCAAGTTGTTGGGACACATTGTGAACAAACATGGATCACACATTGACCCCAAAAGAGTAAGATCTATTCAAGCACTATCTCTTGCCCACCAGTAAGAAATGAGTGCATTCATTCTTCGGGAAGGTAAAATTTCTTAGCCGCTTTGTCCTGAGTTCACTGAACTGGCAAAGCACATCAATTCTATGATGAGGCCTCAATCAAGTTTCAAATGGATCCATGAAGGGAAAACTACATTTGAAGAGATAAAAAGAGCTATTGTCAAAGCTCCTACTCTTGTGTCTCCAGATTTTAACAAAGAGTTCATCATGTACTATTATGCCTTAGAACACACTCTATCTGTTGTCCTTATCCAAAAGAACGATGAAGATTTGGAAGCACCCATTGCTTTTATGAGCTTTCCTTTGAAAAAAAATGATCTCAATTAAATTCAATTGGAAAAGCATGCATTCGCATTGGTCAAAGATGTAAAAAATTTCTACTTCTACATTCTCAATTCTTATACTGTGGTAATGGTCCCTGGAAGTGCAATCAAATCCATTTTGACACAGCAAGATCCCAGATTCAAAAGAGGGAATTGGATCGCCAAAAATAAAGAGTATGACCTAGAGATTCATCCTTCCCATCTGGTAAGAGGAAATGGTCTATTGTAAGTTAATTGTTGAAGACGAAACTCTCAAATTTCAGCACAGAGAGAAAGATGACACTTGTTTAACTTGCCCAGAAAACTGCCCACGGGTTCTCTTTGTAACCACTATTGATGAGTGGTATGCAGACATCACTTTTCTACTTACTTATGGAGAATGTCCCTCTCATCTAGATTACAAGTAAATAATAACTCTCAAACTAAAAGTAACCAAGTACATGATCCAGAATCATGCACTTTATAAGAAAGGAATGGATGGTTGCTTCCTTCAATGTGTTGATAAATAGCAATAAGGAAAGTTGCTTAAAGCCTATAACAACCAAGCATGTGGTGGAAACTTCTCAAAAATAGTGACTACCCACAAGATTCTCAGAGGTAGATATTATTTGCCTTCTCTTTTTGCTGATACCTAGAGATGGGTTTCTAAATGTAAAGCATGCCAACAATTTTTTGGAAAACCACAGTTAGTTGCATTGCCTCTCAGGCCTATGATTATTGAAGAACCATATTAACAATGGGGGATAGAATTCATTGGCATGTTGAATCCACATTCAAGTGTTAGGCATAATTATGTGCTCACTACCATGGACTACTTCACCAAATGGGTGGAAGCCATTCCAACCAAACAAGTTAGTTCTAAAGTAGTTTGCAGTTTCATCAAAGAATACATCATTGTCCATTTTGGGGTGCCTCAAAATATTGTTGTGGACAATGCCACTTATTTCTCTTCAAGAGAATTGACAGAGTTCTATTATGGTTTTGGCATCTCTCTAGCACATTATTCTAACTACTATCCATAAGGAAATGGTCAAGTTGAGTCAAGTAACAAGAACATTGTGACCATTGTCCGAAAGCTTGTTGATGAGAACCAAAGGAATTGGCACAAGAGATTGTATGATGCATTGTGGGCTGATAGGATCACTCCTAAGAAGGAACATAGGTGCATCACCTTTTCAGCTATTGTATGGAGTCAAAGTAGAGATCCCTATCACAATTGAAATTTTAGCTCTCAAATTGCTTCAATTAATGGATGATGGCCAATAAAAAGACTCCATTGACAAAAGATCCTTTTTCTTGAGAGGATGGAAGAAATCAGATCTCAGGTGGTTGATAAATTTAAAGAACATCAGCTGAAAATGAAAAAGCTCTTTGACAAAAGGACCAAGGCAAGAGATTTCAAAGTTAGAGGTTTTTTCCTACTTTGGGACAAGAGAAGAGAACCAAAGGGTAGTCATGGAAAATTTGATTCTTTGTGGCTGGGACCTTTTTGAATTCTTGGAACTTGTGGTGAGAATGTTGTTCTCCTATCATACTTGGATGGGACTCCATTAGAATTTCCTAGAAGTGGGCAATATCTGAAGCTATATCATCAATGAAATTTATTTTTCCCTCACCTTGTAGCATATTTTTGTTTTTCCCCTTTTTTGTCGTGTGCTTTGTTTTCCCTTTTCTATTTTGGTGTGTTTTTGGTTTGTGTGTTCTCTTCTTCCTTCTTGCTTTCTTGAGAGGTTGTACGTGACTCTACAAGGCCCAATAGATAAGGCACTGGTCAACATTATATGTTTTAAAACTTAATATTCTGGATCCTCATGCTATGTTTCCTCCATGTTCAATCCATGTCATGTCCTCAAGCTAGAGCCATTGTTGTCCCCTCAGGTTTTTCCTTCTTTCTCCTAGTTTGGACTTAGAATTTTTTGAGTTGTTAACCCTTTGAAAATGGTCTAATAATATTATTTTGAAATCTGGCACTTTTCAATGGTTCAAGGATGTTTGGAACCTACTTCATTAGATGGGAAATTTCTTCCACTTTCTAAAAAAGTTAAAGAAGTTGTTCTAACTCCTTACCTTGAGTTGTAATTTTTGTCCCAAGGACCAGCGGAGCTGCGGAGGTTTCTTTTTCACTTTGCCTTTTTTGCAAAAAGGTGTAAATGGCGATGGTGGATCCGCGAGCCCAAGCTGGGTGGAGAAAATAATGAAGTTTGAACCCTACAGGCAATCAAATTGTGCCACGTGTACACATGAGTGCGAGCCGGTAGAGGATGTTGCGACATTGAACCTTTTTCTAACAAAGGTTCAAAATGTTCTAAATGGAACCAGTGACCCAAGTACCAATCCAAAGGTGCCACATATGCATGTTGAAAATTCAAACCGGGCTGGTGGAGGAAATTGTTCCAAATTGCCGAATTCTAAAAAAGTCGTGAAACGAAGGGAGCTCGCCCGCGGCCACTCTAATCACTTTCTGCCACGTGGATGTCTCATATTTAAAGGCACAAAAGATAAATCTAATGTCCCACATTCAATCTGGCAAGTTTGTAACCATTTTAATTATTAATTCTTTGGCATTTCCCGCCATGGTCATTTTTTTTGCAAAAGAAGAATTTAAAATGGTGTGAAATGATGAGATCTTTTTGTAACTGCTTCTTGGCTGTTAGCAGAAGTTGTAACTACCTCATGCGAGCTATTTCATGGCTTTTGGAAGTCATTACATGGGTTGGCATTTGATTTTTGAATACTGTAAACAATTTTCATGAATAGAAGACAAAATCAATAGTCATCATTCTTCTAAGCTTCTTCTTTTTGTATTTTTTATTCCATTTCCTTTCCTTGTACAAGTTTCTACTTCAGCTGCAATAAGAAAAGAAGGATTTTATACCCTTTTGATAGAGGATTCAATTGGTATTTTGTGACTAATGTGTTTTTATTCAGTCTTTTAACTCTGGTTTGTGAATTTGAATTCTTCTTCCATTTAAATGCATGTTATAAACTTTGTGATCAATGTTTGTAGGCCTCTAATGTTCTACCTCCATCATTTATCTCCTTGCCTTCATTCCCACTCCCTTTCCCACTCTCATACCACTTTCTGTCCTTGCAAGAAATTGTAGGCTTTTCCATAGGGTCAGTGGAGCGCCCCTATGGATCTCTGGTTCAAAAACCACCATTGAATCCATTTGTTTTTCATGCATAATACGGCAGCTGCACCGTTATAAGTAGAGGGACTTAGATTCCCATAGTGTTGTTTTGGAAACCACCAATTTGTCCCCCAAGATGAATTTCCAAGCCAACAATCTTCAAAACCTTAAAATAACTATTCAAAGACCAAAGGATCTACCAACACGGTAGTCCTCAAGGAAGGACCATCTCATCCTTCTAATCAAGCCCAACCTTCTTCCAATCTTTTCCTTGTCTATGCCTTTTAGCTCCAGCGGGAACAACGGAAGTACACTTCAATTAGAGAGACCTATTCTTCAGTATTGGAAAAGCTTCTTAGATCTGGAGCCATTACACTTCCTCCCATAAACCTCATACAAGTTTCATTCCTTCCCATCCTATGTCTGCATGGTATAAAGAACACAACTACTGTAATTATCATCATGTCAAAGGCCATAGTGATGGTAACTATATAACTTTCAAGAACATTGTCCAAGAGACGATAGATAATGGAGACCTTGTCATGGACAACCCGAACGCACCAGAAAATAAAAAATTTACACATCTTTAAAATTTTGATCCCTAACCATAAACCATCGTCTAATAAAAATATTGAACCTTCATCCAATGCGACAAAAATGTTTGTGAAGTCCAAGTAATTTGTTATATCGTATCGGTCGTTCCTTAAATCCCACCTATTTTTTCGATTGAGGAAATTCAGGCATGAGCCCCTCTACCCACAAAGGAGCATACCCCTTCTACTCCTTTTCCCAAAGAGGAGTCTCCCTCATCTCCCCCTACTCTCATGGAGGAACCCACACTTTATACCAATGTTCATTTCACCATCTACCTCACAATCCTACCAAATAGTCAACACTTTTAATTCTCCCATCCATTAGGAGAATCATCATCACCTTCTCCTCCACTAAAGGAAGAAGTCTACATTACCCCACCTATTATCTCTCCTACCCATGGGAGACTCATCAGACATGCCACTACCTATTGGGGGAAGTTCCCCCTCAGTATCCCAAGAACCCAATTGACATGATCTCGGCTATTTTACCTACAGAGTCTCAAGGCTAGCTAATTCCCTGTCTCACAAAAATATTTTACAAGGATCACCACCAAAACAATTCCATCATGTTCTTCAGTAGTCCCATTTTCACGGCTGGTCTGATTTCTTGGATTACATTGATAATTCCATGCTCTAGGGACATCTTCGGCTCCCCTTTTCAACCTCAAATGCAAAATGTTTCCTGAAGATACTTCCACAATCTACCCAAAGGTATTTTCAGCAACCAAATCAACACTGACCATGCGTATTGAAATGGACTTCTTATTCATCATCTCTACCTACATCAAAACCTTTACCCATAACCAAAACCATTTCAAAACCTTAAAGCCTACCCACAGCCCATGTCTTCATCTGTAGCTAGACCCATCACTACCTTGGGTGTCATACCGACATCAAGACTTACTCACCCACCCATGTCAAATTGGACTTAGAAGCACCATCTCAAACCTGCGCCAACATTATCCCTTCTACTTAAAAAGAAAACCCAACCTTCTAGGTTGCATACACTAGTCTCACCTACCACACCTTTGTCACCTTCCCCTTTTCCATCCCATCCTAGGGCCTCATCCATCAACCATGATCAAACAGTCTCCTACCCAAGTCCAGTCAAAAGTTAAACAACCTACTACAACATCATGATCCTTTATTACACCTCATTCACCCAAAAACCAAACACCCTCACCTATGCACTTCTTACCACATATACCTCTACCAATTACTATAACCCCAACCTTTCCTATACGATCTTCAACCCATGTCATCTACCTAACCTCTACCAACCACCTCCATCGCAACTCAATTGTCCCTCGTGGGTAACCCATCCTCTTCCACCATCTTGCATTCCCTTCTGCATCTCGTACTCCCTGTATCACCTTTACCTAAGAAGGTGCATCCCAAAGATAAGAACCCACTACCATCTAATAAGGTAGTCAAACCAACAAAACCTTTCATCGCTAGCTCTTCTACCCCACATTTACCCAAGTAGATGCTAGAAAAACATAAGTCTATACCACTTACCAACCAATGTACTAACCCATTCCCCCTTTTATAAAGCCTCTACCCTCATGATCATCCACACCTTTACCAAAACCCACACTCACTTCCCAGTGTGATCTGTTAGCGGGGTCCTACGTGAACATTTTAACTAATATCTTAGAGACTTCTGTCATCACATTACCGATGCTTCAACCTTAGGATCCTCTCAAACCCAAACCAAAAGGGTTTGATGAAACCAAGATTTGTGCCTATCATCATGTGTCAGGACATGATGTAGAAAATTGTAAGGCTTTGAAGACTGTTCTTCTCCAACTTTTTCCTCCTAAACAAAATTTCAACAATGATGACCTTCTTGATGAGGACCATGTTCCACCTTCACCTGTCACCACACATCATCATTATTTACTGATTCAGCCACCATTATCTCCATCCCCACAACTGTTTTTTCCACCTCTAAAATTTGAGATCAACATGGTCCATATTGGAGAGCTGGCCAACTCACCACCCAAATGTTAGTGCACCCTACTCATTTCATATGGCTCTTATCCACCGCAAGGGTTTTTTCCCTCATGCTGTTATACCTTTCATGGCACACCCTCTCCATCCACCTCCCCTTAGATTAACATGTTTCACGTTGCCACCCATGCTTAGAGAGACAAAGGAAAAGAAAAATCAACTAGCCCATCAACCAACCCCATGCCCAATATACCATCTGTACCCACACCCAAAATCATCATCTGTGGACCTACATACCCTATCTTTCATGGGGTCACCCATCACATAATGATAAAATAATTACACCAATATCCTCTAAATATGTCTTTATATGATCTCGTCCAAACTTTTGAATCTCATAGACAATCCATTATCAAGGTTTTACAATCCATTGAAGTTTTACCCAATGACCCCACACTAGTGGCCTCCATTATTACCCCTAACCACATAGCCTCACTTACCAAATCATATCCTTCTTCTACCACCATGCCCACTCCTCAAGTCACCACCCTTAGCTTCTCTGATGATGAGATTGTACATCTCCAGTCAAATGACCCTAATCCCGCCATTTTCATATCCATCTATATCAATAACATACGCATATGACGCATCATGATTAATGGTGGTGCTTGCATTAACATCATCTCCTCCCACACATATAATCAAATGTGTATCCATTCTAATTGTATGTATAATAACCCCTTTATGTTGTGCTCCTTCAACGATGCCATTACCTCCACCCTTGGCACCATTATCTTTCACATGTTGCACGTAGGCCCTCGCACTATCCCGAGAACTATTCTACGTCTTAGAGGGGGAGTTCTAGTATAACCTATTGCTTAACAGACCTTGGATTCATGTCATGGGTTTTTTCCCTTCAAATTTACACCACTGTGAAAAATTCAAACATGAAGGACATAACTATACCATCCCCACCGACCTGTCTCCATTCAAAACTTGTAACATGTTATACAGGCCTAATAATGTACTTGTACCAATCAAGGCATCTACCACTACCCCCACTTCTCCTTCACCCACGAGCCCATCCTCCAATGCTGCCACCACCTCTCCCACATCTAACCCTTCTATTCCTATTGTTTCTGCAACCTCTGCATAACTGACCCATCTACTTTCCAACCAACTGCGATACCACTCCTACCCAATCATCTAATGAATCATCTATCCTTGTTACCCACATATCAACTACTGATCCCTTAGAAGGATTTTTTCAATTCCTCACTCTGGGGGAGTACCTCCTATACAATATAGACACATTCCTCACTCTGCAAGAGTATGGAAACCTATGCCAACACCCTCAGTTATGACTATTACATAGGAGAGGTTTTCCCTTATGGTCCTCCTCACCTTCGCACTAACCTAACGTATGGGGGACTTGATACTACCACTTATTCACCCAAACCTCCATCCCAAACACAACCATTTTCATCTGACCTCCAATCCCTTACTAACCTCCGCTTCACCCACACTTTCCTTCATCGTTGCACATGGAAAGGATTTGGCTTTAGTTTTTATGAACAAGGCCACCATACTATCATTTCTTGTACCACCAGTAAGCACAAAAATCATAGTGGTATTGGATTTTCCACACCACCTTCCAAGAAGGCCCGCGTCAACCTCATTGAGGAAGAAAAACCTTCTCCACCCCATTCACAAACGTCACCACCTTCACCCACGGAGTCCATAGATCCTGAATCTATTCCTCCTAACTTTTTTTTCTTAAACATGATTTTCTTGGGACCTCTAATTTATCAACATGATGGCGAGGCTCCCTCTTCTCTTCCCTTCATGTATCCTAACATGATTGATAATGATACACCTTCTATTAACATCATTCAATGTTAGGATGATGAGTCTATCCTCACCTACCTTGGTGTGGAAGATTCTTATATTCACCAGTCGTTACCTTTTGAGACGTAAACCATGTTGAATGAATCAACTATCAAAATGGACATTAACACTCGGGACGACCCACACATTCTAAAGATAGGCCAATCTTTAGATGTTGCTGAACAAGGAATATTTTACCTCTTTCCTCTCAGACCATAGCAACACTTTTGCTTGGTCCTATGCTGATATGCCGGTATTGACCCAAACATTGTGGTCCATAATATCGTAACCATTCTTGATGCCAAACCCATAAAACAAAAGGTGCAGAAAATGCATCCTCGCATTGCTCTTCTGGTCAAATAAGAACTTCAACGCCTTCTCTCAGTTTCCTTCATCCTACCCATTGACTATCCCCAATGGATTTCTAACATCGTTCCTATCACAAAAATGAATAGGGGGACTCTGCATTTGTATGGATTTCCATGACCTCAACCTCACTTTCCCCAAAGATAATTTTCCTCTACCAAGCATTGACCAACTGGTTGATCTCACCATCGAACATGAGATGTTATCACTCATGGATGGTTTCTTGGGTTATAATCAAATATTACTCGCTCCAGAGGATCAACACAAAAATGCCTTCATCACTCCTTGGGGGACCTTCTATTCTATTGAAGTCATGCCTTTTGGCCTTAAAACATGCTGGTGCCACATATCAGCAAGCCATGACTTATATCTTCCATGACATCATGCATCACATATTGGAAGATTACATAGATGACCTTCTTACCAAATCCAAACATTGGGATCTGAACACCTGACAATCCTTAAGGTCATCTTTGACCACCTCATCCAGTATTGTGTTCACCTTCAACCTAAGAAGTGTGTCTTTGTGGTACTTTTAGGAAAAATCCTTGGTTTCATCATTTCTTTACATGGCATAGAAGTCAATCCTACTAAAGTACAGGATATTCTAGTAAATTCCTCTGCCTACTAATATCCATCAACTTCGAAGTTTGCAAGGTAAGTTGCAATCTATCCGTCGGTTCATTTCACAACTTTCCGACCACGTTGTCAACCATTTCATCATCTCCTCAAAAAGGATGTCTCATTCAAATGGGATGATGAATGCATAAAGCCTTTGATGCCTTAAAAAAATTACCTTCTCCAACCAATGCTCATTCCTCCTAAGGATGACCAACCATTTTACCTATATATTTCTACTACTGATCATTCCCTTCAGGTGCCATGCTCACTCATCGTGACAAGAAACACAGAGAGAAAGTAGTTTATTACATAATTCATACCCTTTTGGACTATGAAACTAGATACACCCATGTTGAAAAACTCTTTCTTAGCCTTAGTTTTTGTCACCACCAAGCTTCATCATTACCTACTCAACCAAAAAACATTTTTCATCACCAATACTGACCCCTTACATTACATGTATGCCAAACCCTACCAACATCAATGCGTGCGCATTGGCTCATGCTTCTCGCAGACCTCGACCTCAAATTCATTCATCAAAAATCCATTAAAGGCCAAACCATCACTGACCAATCTCACAGATGCACCTATCTCTAGAAATCAACCTTCTAACTTTGATTTCCTAGATGAATCCATAGCTACCCTCTCCTTGGATGATACCACTTACCAAATGACCCTCTTCTTCAATGGTTCCAAGTGTTAGTGTGGGGGTGGGTGCTAGTGTTATCATCATTCCTCTTGGTGGTGAACCCATGCCTTTATCTTTCAAACTAGATTTTGATTGTACAAATAATATCACTGAATATGAAGCACTTGTATTGGGTCTCCAGGCTGCTTATGCCTTAGATGTTAAGTCAATCAATATCTTTGGTGATTCCCATAGCTGGTTGTAAATCAAGTCAATGGTATATACCAGTGTCATAATGAAATACTTCAAAAGTATAAGCATCATGTAGACATACTTTTGACTACCTTTGACCGTTATGAACTTCAAACCACCCCACGTTCTACCAATAAATTTGTAGATACCATGGCCTGTCTGGCTTCTTAGATACCCGCTTCACCTGCTAACTCCAAAATATTTGTCACAATACAAAGGTTGCAATCACCCTCTTATTTACCTCATGAGGTCCACTCCATCAGAACCGTTGCACCTGACCCACATGACCTTTGGTATAAGTAGTTTGTAAACTACCTTTCCCTTTCCATTCTACCTCCTGATCTCACTTGTAATGGACAACGTGCCTTTCTTAAAAGTTTCTCTCGCTATGTCATCATGGGTGGTCTCCTTTATAAGCATGACTTCAGACGGTATTCTCTTACGATGCCTTACAAGTTCTGAAATTCCCTACACCATCAAGGAAGTTCACGACAGAATTTGTGGAGGCCACTTTAGTGGTTTAGCTATCGCTAAATGAATTCTTCACCTTGGATATTACTATCCAACCCTAAACCACGACTGTTTTGACTATGTCAAATATTGTGTGAAATGCCAACAAAATGCTAATCTTCATCACACACCTATTCATGCCTTACAGGTCACACGATACCTTTGGCCTTTCTCTCAATGGGGTTTGGATCTCATCAGAGAGATCAATCCTCATTCTTCACAATACCATTAATGGATTATAACCATGCTACTGAATACTACACTAAATGGGTAGAATCCATTCCCCTCATTTCTACAAAAGACAATAAAATATGTGAATTCATCAACCATCACATCATTTGTCTCTTTGGTGTCCCTCACCGTCTCATCACTGATAACAGAAAACAATTAAAAAAAAAAACCCTACGAAAGTTGTGCGATGCTTTTGGAATTCAACTCAGTTTCTCGTCACCTTATTACCCATAAACAAATGGCCAAGCAGAATCAACCAATAAAACCTTGAACAAAATTCTTATGAAAGTAGTTGACAATACTAGGAAGGATTGGCATATGCACATTTCTTTCACCTTGTGGGCTTATCGCACTAGTATTCACACTTTGACTTTTGCCACACCATTTTTTTTGGTCTATGGTACCAAGGTCTTTCTTCCCTCTCGAAGTCTAGATTCCATCTCTCTGCATCTCACTACAAGACATGCTCAATGATGATGACTTTCACCAGGACCATTTAGCACAACTTGATTTGTTAGATGAATGTCGTCTCAATGCTCTTGACCATCTCCAAATCTACCAAAAATGTATCAAGTGTGCCTATGAAAAATGTGTCCATGCAAACAAACCTTCCAGGTCGGTGACCTTGTCCTTGAAGGAAAATCAACATGTAACCAAAGAAGAGAAAAGTAAACGGGGAAAATTTTCTCCTAATTGGCTTGGACCCTATATCGTTACTCATGCCTATGGATCAGGTGCTTATCATTTTGTCTTCACTTGAAGGTAAACCCAAACCTGAGCCCCTCAATGCCTTACATCTTTGACCATTTTATTGTTGAAATCAAGTCCTATATCACCTTCTGTCTATTGACCTCTCATCCCTTAAGCATTTTCACCTTCCATGTTACCCATGTTTTGAGGATCAATGACTAAACAAGAATCATGTGATTACCCTTCACCTTTCAGCCTTATCTTCAATATGAGTATCACGGCTCTACTCATAGCATGATTCTCATGGATACTTTTTGTCTTTTTTCAAAGATGGAATCCCATGGTCATTCGTCACTTGAAACCATCTCTTTCATAGTTAACCTCTTGGGTACTATGGTTTTGTCTTCTAAGAAAGAACCTCATCTTCCTCTATAGGCTTGTCCATGACTTAAACGTCCAAAAAAAAAATGGGATGCAACTCCTTGAGTCAAAATTCCAGCAAAAAGATGACTCCCTCAAAAAGGACATCTCTTCTCTCTATCTCGACACTATAAATAGACTACTCCCTCAAAGGATAGCTATATAAAGTCATTACAAAAATGCAATAAAATGTTTAGAATCTTCCCGCATCGATCAACTTCACGAAGACCTCAAGGATATAATATACACATCCCATATAGACTTCCCACATCAATCAGTCTATAAAAAAAAAACAAATGAAGAAAATGAAATTTTTTTCATCATGGACTTTCCTATTTTTGATCATGGGTTTCTTTCTAAGTAAACATGTTTTCATACACTAAGTTACACTAAACCACCCAACTTTCACCTCATTTCCTTTTCACCCTAATTTTCTCTCACCTCTCAAGGGACTCGCCGTAACTACGACATTTCTTGATCATGTGACTTTATTCACCCGTAGAATAGTCCATTATGCAATGCCTTTAGGGTCTCCACATTCATAAGCCAATCTTTGGTATGATAGACTCATTAAGGTTCTTATCAATTAGGTGCTCTTTTACCACCTCTTACCATTTTCCTTCCTCATTACTTATTGATTATCCTATACAGGACTAGACCATCAACACCTACATTTTAAAATATTTTCACTATCACCTAAGACTCAACCATGCCTATCACCTAGACTCAATCATGCCTAAAACCTACCAACCCATTCCTCTACCTCATCATATTCTTCCCTAGCTTATGGGAGAACTACATCTGGCCTGAGGCCCCTTTTTTACCTGAAGCTATGTAGGAAACACTCCTGAGGGCATGGGGCCCTTGGAGGTTATCTCGACCACCCTTTACCCTAAACCATTTCCCCTTCATATTTCCTATTCACATTCTACCTTAGTTATTTTCCATTTTATATCAAATATTGGAAATTAAACCAAACAAGCACCAATTACCAAACATTTTACCACCATTTTTACCAATCATCAAAACGTCATTCATTTATCATTTTTCTATATTTCCACCATAGAAAATATTTGGAAATTTAAACCATAACATGCATATACATCACCATTTGTCTCCCATGTTACCAACAACTTGGAACTTAAATCAAAACCATAAACCATGACTCAACCATGCCTATGACCTAACTCCATCATGCCTATAACCTAAACTCAACCATACTTACAATGACCTAACTCAACCATGCCTATGACCTAACTCAACCATGCCTATGACTGACTCCATCATGCCTATATCAACCTGACTTAATCATGCCTAAACCAACCTGACTTCACATCATGACCTCACTCAACCAAGGCATATGACTTGACTCCATCATGCATATAACCTAGAGTCAACCATACTTACACGCACCTCACTCAAACTAGGCCTATGACCTAGACTTAATCATGCCTAATCCGACCTAGATTCCATCACCAAATCGATAAAAATAGAAATTAATCATCACATAAATAGAATCCTCATAACATCAATATAACCATCATATATATATAGTATATATATATATATATATATATTTCCCATCCAAGTCTGTGTATCCATATATATTTATACATAGATGCCAAATCAATACAAATGTCTCTCATATATAGTCTCTAATATCTTCATACGCAGGCCAGTCACATAGATGTCAAAGATCAAAAAAATCAAAACTCTCTTATACATCCTCACTATCTTCGGCATGTAGGCTGGTATATATCAAACATATACAAAAATCTATATGCCTGAGCATATATGGTGACTAATTATCACCCCACTTGATGTCCATGCCAGTCTCATCTGTCTCCTCCTCCTTTCACTTGAGTGTGGCATTGTGTTCGCATCTCCCTACCTTGTATGGGTCTTGGTGTAACCTCTTCCTGATGTGCAGCTGAGCCGGCCTCTGTGAGCTCATCACCTCACCCTGAACCTGTCTCTGGGCTCATCGACCCCCTATTCTCTCTAATGCTATGAGTGTGAGAGCTAGTCCTCTCACTCATTACTTGCTATGTCTCTGTACTCTACATAGTGAAGGGACATCTATCCCCACGGTAGTTAGATGGTCCTGATAATACCACAACTCATTCAGGGCATCCCTAAACCTAGCCATTGGTATTGTCTGCGAGTGGAGCCATCAGTCTCAGACCCTTTACCTATACCATGGGACCCTTGTCCTGTTGCTACGTTCCTATACCATGGACCCTGTCCCTAAGCTAGTGTTGGTGTGCATGTGCTACGACCTGGGCCTATAGGGCCACAATATGAGCCTCTGTAGTGGCCAAATGGCCCTGCAACCCTACTATTTATGTCTATAGGCTAACCACTTGTCCCCTGTCTCCATCTCCACCTTGTGCGGGTGCCTGTCCCTACGAAATTTGGGCCTGTAAAGCCACCACCTGTGCCTATAATGTGGCCACCTTTTCCTCAACCCTGTCAGCTACCCCTATAATACCGTGATTTGGGCCTGTAAAGTGGCAACCTAACCCTACAAAGTATCCCTCTCAACTATGTAAGGGTAGCCAAGTCTGGTTGCCCTAGCTAGGTGGTGCTTGCTCGTAGCTGGGCTACCCACCACTACCTATATCTATCTATAACTCTGGCATCATCAATCTTCTGGTCCACTTGCTTCTCCTCCTGCCCAATCAGCACTGTTGGTTATGGTAGAGGCATAGGCCTCTCCACGTCATCTCTCCTATGCTGAGGGAATGGTGGTGGCACATCCTAGGGCAGCCCAAACAACCACCTAACCCTGTCAATAGGTATCATATCATACTTCACTGAAATGACACTCCTCTATCCACCTCATTAGATGTAACTCATCTAGATCCACCATCATCTTCTTGTATGAGGGGAAGCTAACATATGACCTCCAAATGATGTCAACCCTAGATAATCCCTCCAACACCTGCCTATAATATGCCACATCATGAGTAGCCCTGGAAGCCCTACACTCTCCAACAACATGAACCCAATGACTATACCCAAATCAAACCAATCCCACATCAAATGCATCCAGACACGGCATACCAACTGGATGCACACATACGATGTGCTCATATGCCTAGCAAGTGAAGAAGAAATGTACAACACAAAGTGAACCTCCATAACCACCCATAGGCCCATAACTCCTTATATAACTACACCAAGTATGCTGGTTCCCAAGAAAAATGGGTCCTATCCTCCATCATGTCATGGAGAACCCCCATCAGTGCCCATGGGAATCTCCCACCCTCCACATCTGCATAGTGCAAAAAAACACACTACCTCCATGATCAGGACCACTAACCTCATCTCCTCAGGATGGGTCACATACATATCTCCATAGCTTAGGATCATGCTATGGAACCTCATCTCTACCATCCCCTCTCCAAACACTGTCAACATCATCTCCTCTAATGCCTCTGAAGAAATAGAATAAACCTGCATCCCCACTATTGTAACTGCAAGATCTTGTACACGTCCTCTAGGGTGACTATGATCTCACCCATTAGCAGATGAAATGTGTTGGTCACTGAATCCCATCTGTCTAATGAGTGTGACCATCAATCTCTAGCTCCCAAACTATGTGCATGTATCATATATCATCTGAACATTGAATAAGGAGTGCGACCATCAATCTTGGCTAAACTATGTGCATGCGTCTGACTCCAATCCTCTATGATTTCACCACTCCTCTATCGTCATGCTCCCTCGTACCACTGATAACAGAGGCGGTACCCTATCTCTCATCTATAACTGGTCCCTAGTCCTGCACCCAACAAACCACACCATTATTAAATCTTGACCATACCTAACATATCACTTACCCGACTAACCTATTCCCGAAATTCTTATTATTTATTTCCCTGCAACCCTAACGACCTACCCCTTTCCCCCATCCCACTTTCCCACCCCTCAACTCGTATCATATATACCTTTTACCCTACCTATTCTCAACACACTTGCATTTATACCTCACTACCTCTCTTTCTCTTTCCTCCCACCATAACCCTTTCTTGACCTATTTTTCCTCAAAATACGACCGGCCTCGATCACTGGTGACTGACATTGATCCATCATGACCGGCATCGGTCACCTGCTATTTAACTGATGTCAGATTATAGTGTACCGACATCGGCCACCATTGACTGACATCAGTCACTTTTGCTGACCAAACCCGCAAAACCCTCCCCCATTTTTTCAAAACTTTCAACCATACTAACCTATAAACCTACCCTATCCTACCCAAACCTCCACTAGTTTTCCCCCTACCCATATTTGACCCACATTAGACTTCCTACCCCTTCCCTTTTCATCAATTTTACTTCAAAATTTCAAAATTTAATTCCTACTTGAAACCTGATTTCTACCCAAACCAATTTCTACAAACTATTTCAACTAACAAGCATCAAATGGGATCAAATCTTACCTCATATTGGTTCCATTGGCATGGTGGTATGTCCTATCGCTATACCGGTGGCCCACCTAATCCCTCTCTTGCCTCTGCCATGCCTTAATCCACCCCTCACCTCCAACCAATCATAATCAACTACATCACTCTCGTGGACCCATCTACTAGCTCCTGTCACCAAACTCGTAATCTCCACCTCATCTCGGTACAATTCTTTCCTTCTCTCTCAAAAAGGTAAAAAAGGTCAAACGGCTCTTTCATTTTCTCCAAAGTCACAACACAACAATGATTCTCGTAAAATATGGAATTTTTATTTTATAAAACCCAACCCAACCTGACTGAAGTCGGTCATATTTGTGCCCTAGACAACCGACATTGGTCACCCTATAACCGACATTAGTCAACCCTTACAAGCTATTTAGCCTTGCTAAGCTTCCTTTTTGCCTACAACCATTAGTGATCACACACCTTTTATCATTCTGAACACCTATGGAACCATACCTACGAGCCCACACTACCCCTACATTTCCTTTGTTGCATCTTGGGATTTGTTATTTTTACCTATACCTTGGCCTTACCCGTGCCATGACCTATTTACCTGGACCTGGCCTACTTGGTGTGACCATTGACCTTATGTACTCGTTATATCTTGTGATGTTGTTACCTATGTTGTTTTTAGCCTAACAACCATACCTTTCCTATTGTCCGTGTCATTTATCCCAACCAAACCTTTAGTGTACCAGAACATACCTAAACGTTCCTGCACCTGACCTAAGCTATTGTGTTTCCAGACCATATCCTATACCTTGGATACCTGAATCACTTCACCCTTGTTTGGATAAACCTATCTACCTTGGATGATGTAGAGTTTGTAAGCTCTTCAACCTAGGTACCGTATTACAATCTATATGTGCATGTGTCATTATGACATTTGATTTTCATTACCCATGACACAATTTTTGACCCCAACCTATTACCTATTACCCGAGTTGACCATCACCCTTTCCCATAGTACTCATACCTTTCCCCATGCATTCACTTCGACCAACTACACATTTATCAAACCATTCACTGATTCTCATATACACCTCATCAATTTCTGGTTTGAGGGGGATCACCTTCACCCACACATGGGGCAATCACTTCCTATTTTTGTCAGCATCGCTTACCAATACAAGCTACGCCAAAAAAGGGGCAAAAGTGTAGACACTAAAATTGGGTCACACTCCACCTTGGTCCCTTTACAAATATCCAAATTAAACATATTTACCTAACCATTACCCTTTTACCCCACATTAATATTAGCTTTATTATTTATAATTAAATGAATACCCATGCTCTAATATTCATTATTTAATTACCTTAATTGAAACTAATTTCCACCTCACCTAGACACCTCACCTATACACCTCATCATGGACCTATTCTTAGCATATTTCCTTTTAACTAGGACTCAAAATCTTCTTACCATAATTAACTAAGACTTAGTGCTAACCCTAAAATACATGCCTATTCTTCCTCTAACCACATGCCACGCTGAATTAAGTGCCAAACATTCCATTTTAGATCTGACACCAATAGACAGAGACTGGCACAAAAGATATGCCAAGATCTGCTATTTTGGGTAAACCTAGGATTCCCACCTTAACTGATTTTGGTCAACCTGAAACTAACGTCGGTCACCCTAAACCATCATCAGTTACCATATATTCACTTTGGTAACCTTTTTTGAAAGGTTGGCCACATTCTCGAGTTTTGGAATGAAGGAGATCTGCATGTAATGTAAGAACTAGAGCCCTTTCACACATCCAGACAACCATAGCTAGCACCAAGATGGATTTGAAGGTATTTTTCATTCATGGTAGCATTCTGGGAAGCACTGCCATGGCACTAAGCACCATTCCACATATCAACCATCACCATCATCCAGCCATCAAATCTACAAACACCAGTAAGTAGTTATCTCTAACCTACATCATTTCATACTTATTCAGATTACAAAGTTTCTTCATCTCTATTTATCAACATCTATTTGCATTTTTCATCCCACCCTTGTTACCTTCCTATGAATCCAACCATTCCATCACCCATAATCATTTAATCAAATATATTTGACTCCTGAATACCTCTGAGTACCCCCAACACCATTGTAAACCTATCCATTTTCCTCACACTCACTTCCTTACCTCAAAAAGTTCTCAAAACCTAGTTTATTCAATTTCTACCATCCCGTCTTAACCGTTCGTCGGTTCCCTATTAACATTAAGTGGCTCATACCTCACCAACGTCGGGTCTATATATTTGGTAATCCTGCCAATAACAAAAACTTAAAACCTACATCCAAGAAACCCAAGCTACCCAGAATCTAACCCTGACCTATTCCAGCACCTTGACTACCTACCCTACTTCCAGATCTGATCATAACCTAGCATGTTTATATTATATTTGGATGAGATACCTAAATCATATCAACTACAGTATGAAATTATTTATTTGCACAATTTCTTACATTAAGTTGTATTAAACAGTGGGTTGAACTGGCACCAAGGAAGTACCACACTTCATGGATCTAGCACACGCTAGGAAGCCCACTGAGATATATTGTTTAACTCTCTTTTTTGGTCTTGTTGTTATATTTCAGGTAGTTCCTCCTAGCCAAAAGGAAGCTCTCACAATCAGCATTGGATCAAGAATTCAAAACATGCGCACAACCTTTAAACTGACCATCACAACAGGTATTCCTCCTTGGCCCATCACCTTATATGTTTCGTCAAAGCCATAAAGAAAGTGGTGAAACACATGCACCATGAGATAATGATATCTTAAGAGGATGAAAAGGGGAATTACATTATAGATGGCCTCTTGATCTAACCTACTACACCTACTAATGCAACTAGACCATCCCATATAGAAACTCAAGTGTTGATTGAAACTAACGGTGATGAAGAAACGAATAAAGATAAGGAAAAGGAGACATTAAATAGCATTTTTCTTGATCCAAAAATATATCTAAAAGTACCCAATTCTATGTATTAACTTATTTAAATTTGCAATACATCCCCTTAGAATGTTTATTGTTATAAAAATTTGTTAATTCAAGTTAACAGTGATCTGGACAACTTTGAATGACGAAAAAATCCATACTTTTTCTATTATGTGTGATGACTATATGGCAGTTGCACAACCACCTCCTATAGGCACTAGTGGTTGCACAACTGCCATGGTGGTTCTGCAACCACCTCATGCAGATAACTTGGTGGTTTTGTACCAAAAAAGTACAAATGGGGAAACTCAACAATTGTAAATGTTCAAGATTCCCAATTTTATTCATTTCACCTTTCCTTCCATCCTTAGCTAGAGAAACTATAAATTCAAACAATTTCATTCATCTAGGCAAGTTGGTTTGAGTGAATTCAAGTCTAAGAAAATGAGAAAGTCTAAATTATTCTTGTTTTGTTTACAAACAACATATTTCATTCTTTTTTAGTATTGTAAGTAAGGAAATACAAATATAAGGAGTTTTAATCCATCTTGAAGGCCATATATTGGCAGTGAACTTATATTTTTTGAGAATTACATAGTGAAAGGGAAGTAATTTCTTACCCATCTATATTTTTTCCCACATTGGGTTTATTTGGAGCTCAACATTGCACCCTAGATATGATCATGAAAGATCAAGAATTTTGAGGCAACATGGGATGCTCTCTACAATGTGGTTTTTGCTAACTGAGATCAACCTCCAAAGAAGTCCAGATTCTTCTACATATTCCTAAGGCTAAACCTACACCTACAACTAGAAATATGACTATCTAATCCTTATTTAAACATCTAAGGGATCAAAGAGAGAGAGATGTGTGAAAATTAAAATCCTAAGGTAAACAAAGGTGATATCACCAAGAAAAGGGTAAATACACTCTCAATGAGGGAAAATAGGAGGAAAATTTAAAAGGAGAGGGTAAACAACTATTCCACAGTCCAAAACAACACTTAATCTTCCATTTTCATGCAAAACACAATAAAAATAAACCCTGTAAAGTAAAAAATCATACACAACATACCTACAACAAATGATGAGGAAATTAATTGCAATAGAACATAAGGTAGGGAAGAAAACAACAAAAAAAACATGAATTTCATTGCCTTATAAGGATGTATAGTCCATTACATTGCATAAACATAGTGAAATATCCAAATTTTAGGTTTGCAACTCAAAAAACTTGTGCAGCACTTTGGTATGATGCCCTTGTATTATAAGAGGATCCAACCTTTACAAATGGGCACCATTTTCCAATATATATAAAAATGGGAGAGAGAGAGAGAGAGAGAGAGAGAGAGAGAGAGAGAAGGAGAGGAGAGAGAAGGGAAAAGAGAGGGAAATTTGGATTTTGATTTCAACCACCAATAACATGCATTAATTTCTGAAAATAGGCATGGGAACCCTATCAAAACCATCCCCCCATATCAATTTTTCTTACATGAGAAGGTATGGGCACCATTCACCATTAAATTTGGGTAGTTGAGCTACCTTGAACTACAATTTTAATTTTCTAGGACTATTTTTTGCCTTTTTAACCCTCCTAAATCCAACAAATTTTTTAATTTTATGATGCCAAAGTGCAGTACTTAAGGATACCTTTCCAACAAGACCAATTTTTTAAAATTTGAAGTTACAGGGACAAATTTATGGCCATGAGGATTTCTTGGTTCCAAGAGGAACAAGACAGAAGTCCCATGCAGGACACCAAAGGTCACTTTAAACATTTCTTTCCCCCTAGGTGATGAATCGGGTGACTGAAGGAATAGGGGAAAGGGTTGTAATATTTCTTAGTGTGCCCACTTGGTCTAAACTTATCCACTATGTCGATGCCCTACCCTATCTTATCACCTAAATTGGTGATGTGGTGAACTATTTGAACCATGGAAAAATTCCACCAATGCCCTTCAACTCCACCCTAATTTATACCTTCTTTATAACCCCTTTGGTCCATCATGTCATTCTTCTAGGGAACACATTAAACAAAGGAATTGTTCCTTTGGTTCCCAAAATAACTTATTTAGCCAACAAAGGCCTGATCTTTCCCAATTTTGACCCCAATAAAATTTGACTATGTAAGGAAAGGAGTGTCTTAAAAAGATAAAAATGGTAATGTCCCTATACTATTTTTTCCCCTTGTTGATCAAATTTTGTTTCCCAAGTCCAGGATGGAAATGCAAGTTATCAAAATATCCTATGGGAATATTTTGGATAAAAGGTTTCTCCAAGATAATACTCTTGCTCTCCTTATCTCTTCATTTCAATATTGTTATGATTGATTCTTACATAATATATTATCCTAATAATAACTATAGAAATTTCTCATTCATTATCACTAAGATAGGATATGTTTATTGTATAAAGAAGGCAATTTACGAATCATATTAGTAGTAGAGTAGTTAAGATCAATTGTTATTGTGTGGTCTTACTTGTGTTAATATTTTCACTTAGATTCCCCTCACCCAAAAGGGTAGTGAAAGTACTTAAGGTATCCTCATTCCTTTTGAAGAATATATTTCCACCAAGAAGTGGAAGTAAGGAATCTAAATCATGGCTTGTAGTGGAGATGCATGTGAGATTGAATAAGAACGTTTCTTACAAGTTGGAGGCGGATGTGGAAAGTTTGTCTAAAGATGTGGGTAATATTTCATTATCTATGGGAAAGATGGATTCCATCATGGGATTGCTCATCGAAAATCTTGGTGTTCCAAAAGAGGCACTAGGAGACCATAAAAAATACACTCATGAGTATGAGGAAGAGGAGCCTCATGTTATCCTTACTCGTCATCCATTCAAAGCAGAGTTGAAGATAAAGATTAAACATCATTATAAGGATGTGAATTCTAAAAATCTAGACCATTGGCTAGTTAAACTTAAGTTATATTTCATTTTGCATCAAATCAATGAGAGTTGACAGATTTCCTTTGCAAGGCTAAAATTAACCAATCATGCTTTAACTTGGTTTGAAAGCAATGTTTTTACTTTGATTTTGAAGAAGCTTTCTCCTATTTCTAAGTTGGATGAGTTTAAGAAGCTAATCAAAAAAAAAAATCTATCCTACTTATTATGAGGAAGAGAGGTCCATATATTGGCAATATAGTAGGTAGAAGCAAAGCTAAAATGTGCAAGAGTACACCAAGAAGAAAGTTCTCCAAATGGGAAAATATGTAGCAGACCATGACATTTTTATGAAGTACATCAATGGAGTCCATAGCCACTTGAGGAGACTAGTTCTCTTGTCCAATCTAGCGAATGTAGATGAGGCTTGTTCTCAAGCCCACTATCTAGATATGGACAAGAAGAAGGAGTCATCTACCTCTATGCATGCTTCAAAAAAACAAGCTGACACCAAGCAAAAGGAGAAAGGAAAATGGAAAGGTAAAAATAATGTTACTTCCATTTATAAGAAGGATACTAAAGTTTATTTTGGTTCTTGAGATATTGACACTCATTCTGAGGAAAAATGTTAGAAGCTTCAAATAAAATTACATCCCTTCAAGAATAATAAGAATAAAAATAAGGACATAGATGTACTCCAAGGAGAGAAAATATTTTTTAGAAAGGAGGTGTATGAGATAATTTTTTGTACCTCCGTTCATAAAGAGGTATGTTTTGGTAGTAATAATGTTGTTCAAGAAAATTAACATAATAATATTTTTCATATTAAAATCCAAGTGAAGAAAACCACAGTGGATGCTCTTTTTGATACTTGTTCTCAAGATAATTTGATAAGAATTTAGTTGATAAGCTAAAGTTAGAGACTTACAATCATTTGAATCTGTATTCATTTGGTTGGGTGAAGAAATGCATACACATCAAGGTTACCAAGCAATCCAAAATAATGTTTGGTATTGATAATAAGTTCATTAATGAAACTACTTTGGATATTATTCCTCTTGATGTGTTTGCTATAGTGTTTGATAGCCCATACTTTTATATCAAGGATGCCATCTTCATGAGAAGATCGAACCAATATCACTTGGTGAAAGATGACAAGAAACACGTCATTTCATACTTTACAGGAGACTCAAATATCTCTTTGGTAAGTTCCTCTGAAGCTAATAAGCTTATTAATGTTAGAGGGAAGTTTTCACTACTTCTTTTGAGAGATATACAAGAAGAGGAAGTTGTTACATCTAAAACCACTTGTAGGATGTTTACTAACAAAGATCAGAAGTAAATGAAAGAGTTTGTTCAGAAGTTTGCATAAATTTTCCAAGAGCCTATGAAGTTGCCCCCAGTTAGGCCAAGTGAGTGTGAGATATTGTTATTACTCAATAGTCCACTTCCAAAATTGGGATTGTATATCCAGTCCTTGAAGGGTGCCAATGAGGTAAAATAATAGTTATAGTCTTCTATTAAGTAAGGTATGATATGTCCTAGCACTTCTCCATGTGGTTCTCCTATTGTTTTAGTATCTAAGAAATATGGTTCATGGAGAATGTTTTTTATTACATGGCATTAAATAAAATAACCATAAAAAATAGGTACCATGTTCCTCAAATTGATTATTTGTTGGATCATTTACATCATTCTAAATATTTTACTAATCTTGATTTGAAATCTAGGTATCAGCAAGTTCAGATTAAGGAAGAGGACATCTGGAAAACAACATTCAAGACTAGCCAATGGTTGTATGAATGGTTGGTATTACCGTTCGGGATATGAAATGCACCAACTACCTTTATGAGGTTTATGAATGAGGTAATGAGACCCTTTATTGACTCCTTTTTCATTTTGTACTTGGATGACATTCTGGTTTTTAGCATAACCTTTTAGGAGCATATTAACCATTTGCATCAAGTTTTGCAATTTTTGAATTGAATGAGAAGAAGTGTTATTTTTCTCAATAATTTCTTGTCACTTTTCTGTTCATTTTAGTATTTTTATGAGTGATTCTTACATAATATAATGTCCTAATAAGAACCCTAGAAATCTCTCATTCATTATCACTAAGATAGGATTTGTTTATTGTATAAATAAGGTATGTTATGGATCATTTTCTCACGTACTTCAATCACTAATACTGACACCAAAAAGGATACAATTTAATCTAAATCTTCTGAAAACGTAAATATTTGGATGATGATTGTGAATTTATCAACACAAACACTAGCTATTGTGCATGCAAATTTACGGGCAAAATAACTTGCTAAAACTAATGTGTCAAGTTCTAGTGGAAATTTTGGGATACCTATAGTAAGTATACCAATACAAGGAAGGTAACGACTAATGTGTAAGAGGTTATAGCACTGAAATATTTTCTATGATATGTCTCTATATTTACCAAAATACAGTGTTATTAAGAACATTATAGAGTATGTTCACAATTGTGAACTCATTTAGCGCACAAAAGGCATGAATTCTTCATAATGCAAAGCAATCCAATTTTCCACATCATTACTTGATCATACCCATACTTGGTACAAGAAGCATGATCCATTGCAAGATTCGGTGGATTATGACCAATTAAAAGTAGCCTTCTTCAAAGAATATGATATACCATAATTTGAGCAATAACGTATCTTAGCACCTAAACAAATTAATCAAGAATTGATAGAAAGTGTGTGTGTGTGTGTGTGTGTGTGTGTGTTTATGATCCATGGTTTAATCCACTCATCTAAAAAATTTCATATGAGATCCATCTGACTCAATATGCACAATGGTTTATGAGACTTCTAAATCCATTTAGGCCTACCCTCTCACACAAAACCTTCACATATTCATGCAAAATAATAGAAGCAGCATTACGTGCCAAAGCAGTTGGGAGAATCGACACAAATTTATTCCATTCATGGAGGCACATATTTTTTCTATGGTAACTTTGTTAGAGAAGTTGGTAGAAAATAGTGTTAGAAAAACATGCAATGGATATTTGTGAAGTGGAAGGACATACCAAGAATACATGTCCACGCTGAAATGTAAAAATAATGTTGATAGCTTGAAAATATGTGAAGGAAGTCATGATGAAATAAATTTCCCCTTACTAGAGTGCACAATGTATAGGAAAATAGCAACCTACTGTAATAATTGTCACGTACATACACATTGTACGTCTAATTGTCATATAATTCATCACATTCATGAATCATGGGCTTTAGGAATAAGATAGGATACATTAGATAATACTCAATAATGACATGGAGGATAAGGGTGAGTATGATGCAATCGAGGTCGAGGTGGATGTGGAAGTGCCACCTCAAACTTTCTACAAGTGTGGATCACCAAAACATTATTAGTGCGACTACCCAACATTCCTAGTATGTGTACATTGCCAAAAAGAGAAGTTTAAATATTTCCTGGATCTTTATACGCTCATCAAGGAGAGAAGTGAAAAGGGTGCATGAATGATTAAGATTTCATTTTGAATTGTTGAAAAACGTCAGCATAAAAATTTTGTGCCACAAGATGAACCTTCATCTATAATACTAATAACCACTTGAGGGGTTTTTAACCATGTAAAAACATCTACTCCTTTGAACAACATAAGACCATCAAAACCATGTAAAGTTAAGCCTTATCCTTATGGTAGGTAGCAAAAGGAAATATTTTAGGAAGTAAAATATTTGATTCGAGAGATCCAATGAGTAATTGAGTTCCTAAGAGAAGACAGAAAAAATTGAAATGAAAAACTTGAAGATCCCAAAGGAGCAAAAATAGTAAGAATGAGTTTTAATAAGTGAGTAGTATTATGTGCACCAAGGGCATATTACCATTGTTGATTCAAGTGTTGTTACACAAGCTTAGAAATACGGCGTTAGGAAAATAGTTGGGGTAGGAAAAAAAATTAAATTTCCACTCAACAAAAGTGGAATATTTTGATTGAGATATATTGGTAAATGTTTGTATAGGTGGGTAGAATATAAACAAAATATTTGTAGACACAAGTGCGGGAGTTAATATCCTTACCATGGATTTTTAGAACAAACTGGGGAGACTTGCACTATGCACATCTCCATTATTTTTTTTATGGAAAACAAGACACGAGTAGTGCATATTAGAGTACTAAAAAATGATATTATTAGTTTAATGGGGGTAAAATTCCATATATATTTTGAGGTTATACCATTGGCTGAGGTAGATAACTTTTCAGAACTCGTTGGAAGAACATGCTGCTACACAAATAATGTATACTTTCATTTTAAAAGGCGGTATGTAAGCTTCAAAAATGCATGTCTTCAATTCATATTTCCAATGGACCTAAAACAAAGTGTGCCATATGTTAAAAACATAGAATAATATTAATACTTGGAAAAACTCTACAATATACAAGCTACAAGGTTGGATAACTATGAACCAACACCAAAAGGAGAGATAAAGTGGGTGACAACCAATCAGTATAAGATACCACAAGTGCAGCTTGCAACAATTAGGTGCACGGTTCTTATGAATTAATAGGAATACATTATGACATAAATTAGTGCACTTCAAAATTATTAATTCCTCGAGAACCAAAGTATGTAGGGAGGAATATAAAATAGATATGCAAGGAGAGAAAATAACCCATGTGGAACATTCAGTGGGAGTTAAGACATGCAAGATTTCATACATAAAATAGAAATTTACATGCAACCATAAAAGGCATGTGTCGATTATCTAATATATTTTTTAAAAGGAACTACTACAGGGTGGTGGGCTATTCATAGCTTGTTATTGGAAAATGGGACCAAGTCAAAGAGGCTATACATCTCAGTTTAAAGGAAGTAATGTTGTACAAAAATTTCAAAGCTATAGTGGTATCACCAAGCCTAAAGAACATGTACAAAAATGTGAAGAACTATGGAGTAGTAAGGAACATGGAATCAAAACAAAATTATGGATGCATGAGTTTAATAACACATTGTGTGTTTGTGCATGTGCATGGTACGTTGGTTGTGAATTGTGTAGAGAAAATTCTTATCGAGTGACCCTAAAGGATGGGTTCATAAAAACTTTATCTTTTATCTCTTCTATTTTTCATCTCGATTACCATCTTCAATATATCAAGATGGCGATATTTTGGGATAATGTAATTATGGAGGAAAGATTATTGGAACTGCACAAGGAAAAATGAATCATGCTCCCAAAAAATTTCAAATATAAATTTACTAACATTGATTCAATCAAAGAACGTAATGAAATTTAGATGCAGAGAAATTGGACACAGATAAATAAAGAGTTGTGTGGTAAGTAAAAGAGGAAATGGTCAAAAATCACTTGAATGTAGATATATCTTATAGATCTAGAGAATTCATTGACAAGAAAGAATCAGGAAATCAACCACATGACAACCTGTTAAAGGCTATACAGTTCAATATATGGAGTGATGAAGTACTAAAGCTAGCAACAACGGGTGATTATTGGAGTGAATGAGATATTGTGAAAATTGTTGAATAAATGAAGGGGTTAAACCCATCATTGCGAATAATGTAGATTAATTTGGTTGAAGGATCCAAGCCATTTAGGGAAATACCATACAAAAGGTAAAATAAGAAAGTGACAACATATTTTTTGCATGTTTCATTATGTTAATGAAGGAATAAGAATGGGTAATTCTGGTGGTTATCAGTATAAATAAATGTGGGAGCATTATAATTTGTGTATACTATAGGAATCTAATTTTTTTGTTATTGACCCATTCTCGACACCGTTTACTAAGTAAATTCTAGAAGGGGTCGCGAAAAGAGAGATATATACCTTCACAAATGGATTTTTCGGATACCACCAAGTTAATATCATGGAAGAAGACATAGTAAAAATAACCTTCACAACTAAATGTGGATATTTTTCTCACATTGTAATGTCATTCGGATTTTAAAATGCACCAACATTTTTCTCGTGCATAGTAGTGACAACTTTTGAAGACCTCATTTTTAAGTTGCTTCAAGTACACCTAGATGATTGGATGGTATGTGGGTTGGTCAATGACCATTCCAATAATCTGTCAATTATGTATGAGTGCTGGAAAAATGTACAAAATTATTTAAACCTAAAAAATCCATCTTCATGACACCTTTTGGCACATTTTTGGGGCACATAATCTATAAGGATGGTTTGTTAGTTGATCCAATAAAAATATTGGTTATAGTTCATCTGAAAAAACCAATAACACAAAGAAAAGTCTATGATTTTATTGGAAATTGTGGAAACTATAGAAAAATTATAAAGGACTATGATAAAATAGATGTGCCCTTTGAAAAAAAAAATTCACAAAACAAGGGAATTTGAATGGGGTAAAGAACAAGAAGTAGCATTTGAAAATTTGAAGGAAAAATTGACATAAGCTCACATATGATAATTCCCAAATTAGAGTACACCCTTCCATGTAAATGTAGATACATCAGGAATAGTTGGTTGAGTGATTTTGGTGTAACCTAGAGAAGGAACATTGGATCAGCACATCTATTTTACCAATAGAAAACTAACTTGTCCACAACATAACTATACAACTACATAACGCAAACGATTGTCAACTATGTATGCACTATAGAAATTTAAACACTATTTATTGGAAACTCTGATTTTATTCTTCAGAGATCACATGACATTGAAACACTTGGTTAATAAGGTGGTACTACATGAAAGAATGTGTAGATGGATACCTTTGTTTCAATAATTTCAATTTTCAGTTATTATCAAACTAGGTAAAAACAAAGCAGGTCTCGGTCGTATATCACAAATAACTACATGAGAACAAGGAAATATAATCGAGGAAGGCATGAAAGATGTTAAATTATTTCAAATAAAGAGAAGCTCAAATGAATTAGAGGAAGTACTTTTCTTTCTATAAAATGGGATTGTGCCATAAAAATACACTACTACGCAAAGAAAACTGCTTGTAGTAAAATTTGTGCCCTAGTCAACTGATAAGAATAAAATTATACAAATTGGGGCATGATAAAATACTACGAAGGTGTGTAATAGATCATAAGTGACAAAATATTCTACGTGAAGCACATGAAGGAATTAAAGGAGGGGCATTACATTGAAGAATCTACTTTGTGGAAAATTCTTATATACAAATTATGGTGGAAAATCTTGTTTAAATATGTTAAGGTATATGTGAAAGTATGCGATCAATGTTAAAGGGTCATAAAACCTAGTAATCTTGATCAAATTATGTTGATACCAATTATTGCACAAGAACCATGTGTAAAATGGTTGATTATTATTTTTTGACCGATAAATCTCGTTTCATGGAGAAAAAGTGCACGATATATAATTATGGATACTGACTACCTAACTAGATGGGAAGAGGTAATTGTATGCACCCAAACTTGTATGTGCTACATTGTCAAAAAATGGTTACAAAAGTCCCAATGATGATTCATGTCCTTTAAGAAGGTGTTCGAGCTCCAAAACCCATTCGCAGTGTATATTTGTAGCCTAGACATCCTTACTTAGCTTTTCCATGCTTTCTTCCAGCTTCCCTTTCTTTCTGTGCATGTTTTGGCCTTAGTGTCAGAATCACCTCCCAGGCAGGGTGGTGGTCCTAGGACCGCCTCCCAGGCTTGGGCAGTGGTCCTAGGACCACCTCCCTGGCTTGGGCGGCAGTCCTAGGACCACCTCTCTACACAGGGCAGCGGTCCTGAATGCTTTTTCTAGAACTCTTCATGTGTGTTTTTGACACACGACACTTCACTTAACTTCACTTTTTGGGTGCATCCATGAGCCAAATTGTCTAAAATTAGTTTGATTTCTTGGTTCTCCTTCCTCCTTCTATTTTTAAATAGATTTAATTAGTTTTAACTTCCTCTTCTTGCCTTGTGCATGAAGGCACATCCCATCCTTAATTCCTATATATTCCATGTTTGTATTCAAGCAAAAGGGCCTGAAGAATTTTGTGTATCTTGTATTGTATTGCTGTTACAATCTTGCTAGGAATTGCATAGCCAAGCTCTGATCTCTTGTGTTATCTCTCTTCTACTTGCATTGCATCCGGACTGTTATCAAGCTGCCATTTCTCAGAGCACCATCCTCCTGTGTTGTTCTTGCATTCCCAATCCCTTGGACTCACATGAACACTCAGGAGAAAGAAAGGAACAAACTGAGGGGAAAAATTACTACACAACTGGATTTACCTCTGTTCTGTGAATTCCAGGTTGGATTGTTGTTTGATTTCCTTCATTCTTACAATTTATCATTGTTACATCATATCAAATAGAGTAGAAATCAATTTCTTTTCTTTTGCAAGTAGTTAGTTAATTTCCAAGAGGGTTTGAATCTTTCATAGCAATCCCTAGATGACGGATCCTCTTCTTCCCATCCTTATGGATCTGAAGGAGAGAATATCTGTAGGAGGTTGTCTACACTCATAGATCATTTTAAAAAGTTCTTATTTTAAGTTAGTTTAGTTTCCATACACTCAACACAGGTGACTAACCACACCGGGTTATCTCGATTGTTTAGTTTTAGTGTAGAAATATTTAATTATTTAGAATAGAAGCAAATTGTTGTTTGTGATTGTAATATTTCAGTTTTGTGATTTGTTTAGATTAGTTTCCTTTCAGCAGTAGCATAGATTGTTAAGTTTCAACTTAGTTAGGTTTGACACTTCAAACTAGATCAACACTTAGATCCAAGTTAGAAAACAAACCATAGGGAATTTACGCTACCTATTCATAGCCTCTAAATCTCCCCTTTGCCAATTCATCTACCAGGAGATTACACTACCAAATCTTAGCCAATGATCCTCCTATAGTTAGCCACACACATTCAAACATCGGCTGCTCTGCCATGACCTCAGGGGGTCACCAGTGTGGTTGAAGGTTGACATGTCAATTTTCATATGTATAAATTGGTGAATCCGACGTGAAGGATTAATTCCTTCTTGTTTCCTTTCCTTTCATTAACCTCTCCTCTCTATTTCTTCCCCTATTTTGGTAGGTATTTTATACTTTCTAAAATATGTCTGGAAGAGAGTTTGGTGGGCCATTTGGCTCTGATAGATATTACACCAACTGTGCAACCACAATAGTCCCCTTCTCTTTCGAGATGGGGTGACAATTACACAAGCAACGTTCAAACCTCCCCTAGTTACACTTCAAACCCCATTAGCTATGTAAGGATGGAGGAGGTTGATCAACCGTTAGACATGCAATATGGTCAACCCAATGCAAACCACGTTGTTATCACAAATGGAACAGGTTCTTACCATAGGGTCTTGTCAAGACCTCACATTGCCATGCAATCAACAGAGGATGATCTATTTACACAAATAGCTAATCCTCTTCATCAGATAGATGAGTCTTTGGATAGAATGAAGGCCACAACCTCTGAGATTTCAAATACCTATCCCAAGATTCTTACTTCTAAGGAAGACAAGAATTATAACACTGAACAATTCATGACAGGGTATCATGAGCCTTCTCAATCAAACCCTACGCCACAAGCACCCCAACAAGGGACTCAATCCTCTCCCAACAATCTCATTTCTACTTTAGTGGGGAGGATTAGAGAACTAGAAAGTTCCCAGACTTCAAAACCAACACATGCAGTAGGGCATAACATGGGGTATCCAATTGACAACAAAGGATACATCCCTTCCAATGAGAAACCAACACAATATCATGTACAACAAGGTTATCTGGCTCATTCAAATCCAGGTGATCTTCTCATAGGGTTAGACACACTAGGGATGGGTCCTCATCCTTCTCAATCTTATCCTACATAAGGGCTTTCTAGAAGTGCGTTCTCAAATGTCACCACAATAGGCAATGTGACATTCTCTGGTTTTATGCCTGCTAGTCCATATCCTGGTACTATCCCACCTTACATGCATATGTATTCAAAAACTCCCCAGATGGACCCATATACCATTCCTGCTCCCTACATGCCATATCAAGGGACCCCATACATTCCCGTCAACACTTATAATGCATCTTATCCAACTCCTCCTCCTCCACCTCCTCATTAAGGATCTTCAATGGTGGAATCTTACGTAATGGGTACATATGCTGAAGTACTTAAAGGAGCCTCTTGACTTCACCATACGTGGTGTCATGCTTCCGTGCCCATTTCTGGATCTTCCAAAATTTAAGGGAGAAGGAGACCTGAATGACTCATATCAAGGCCTACGCTATTGTTATTAGGGAATTACTTCCTTGGGATGTTGTAGTGGCTAAGATATTTCCAAAGACTCTCCAAGGAATCACATTGGATTGGTATTACCATATTCCGGAAGCTTCTATACATTCCTTTAAACAACTTGTTTCTGAGTTCATCAAAGCATTTGACATGAACAAGTTGTTGCATACAGGGATTAGGGAGTTCCTACATATTAGACAGGAGCAAAATGAATCTGTCACCCATTTCATCTAGAGATGGCACCAAGTTCTGTATTCCTCTGCAAGTGCACCCAACATGGACCGGATGGAACTTTGTGATCTTTTCCTTCACTCACTCAATCGAGAGACTAAGGAAGAGGTCCAAAATTTTCCTTTCCATAGTTATGAGGAAGTTTTGGAAGGAGCACTTCGGATTGACCAAGCCTCTATAGACAGTGGGCATAAGACCTATGGTCCCAATGGGAAATTGGTATCCCCAAATCAAAATAATGCAAATTATCAAAAAAATGGTGCCAAACAACTAAGGACCTAAAGGTGTGAATTGCAATCATGGTGTTACCATGAATAGTGTTACTGATCAAGCTAAGAATGTTGGTTTTCCAAACAATAACAATAACAACAACTTGAAAATCAAAGAGGCCCTAACACTGTGTCATTTGTCAACAAAATTGATGTAAATCATCCACCACAAAAGCAAAATCAAACCCAAGGCCCAAACCAATATCAAAACTCTGGCCAAGGGGCAATGAATCATGGTTATAACAATCAATTTCAAAACTACAACGAGGTTATAATCAACAACAACAAGATGCTTATCAAAGGCCAAGAGATTACAACCCTAACCTATACTATGGTTTCCATAAGGTTCGAGGTCATGATGATAGGACTTTCCACGATTGCAACAAGTTTCTGCAAAGACTTCCCAAAAACCAAAGGCAACTCTTTGTAGACATGTTCCTTAACAAATCCTGAAACAAACTCGCAATCTGACTATACAGGACCTGTAGCTCCTCAGAACGCTAATGTGAGAATATTTCAAGATCTGCTCCCTACACATCCTAAAAATTTCAAGGTGAATTCACAAAACACAAACAAAGGCATTCCTATAGGAAACAATGACCATGAAGCCTCAACTTCCAATAACTCTCGGGTCGCTCCTAACCTTGGTTCAAATGATAACACAAAAATCTTGGGATTAGTCGAGCTAGAGGTTGAGCATGAAATTAATGAAATAACTCAGATGAAGGAGTATGTTCACAACCCCTACCCACTCTTTCCTTCCCACAGGATGACATTCCTACAATCGCAAAACCAGTAGGATCCTATGATTTAATATCGAATTTGAACAAGACCTTTTCTCACATTCTCATTTTTAGATTTGCTGAAGAATTCACCTGCACATCATTCTGCATTGCTCAATGCACTAGGTCTTGGTCATCTAATCCATGTTACGCCACCTCCTACCACTCAAATAAATCATATTGACTTTGACATACATCCTCCGGGACATAATGATAGGGATACTGGGTTTGTTTTTGATATAGAAAAGATGTCATCCAACACTGATGCTGAAATTTCCTGAAGAGGTGATCCTTCCTTATTTTTACAAGTCTGGGTTTATAAAAATTACATTAAGAGATCCATGATTGATGATGGGGCTTCTGTAAATGTGGTTCCCTTCTCTTTCTTGCAGAAGTTGGGATATGGAGAGACAAATTGTTCCTCTACAAGAAACACTTTACGGGGGTACAACAGTCTTAAAGTGACCTCGATTGGAACCATAGTTCTTCCAGTCACACTTGGTCCAAAAAACATCTTGAAGGAGTTTTACATTATCGACAGGGAAACAAGTTATAACATGATCCTTGGGAGACCTTGGATTCATCGAATGAAGGCTATCCCCTCTACCTTGTTCCAGGAGATTAGATTCCTCCATTTGGGGAAGGTCTTCATCACTTAAGGGGATCCTAAGCCCTTTGATATACACTTAGAAAACCTCAAGAAGAATAAAGGAGTCCATACGGAGTATGAAATTCCTACGAATCAATTGAACAAACCACCTCCAAGAAAAGAGTTAGTCTTAGGTCACCCCGGACATTCCAAAGGTTGAAGTCATTGACCCAAAAACATTTGAGGTGGAAAAAATAGATAAGGGTAAATCAATATCTGTGGAAATAGTGTCCACTAAGACCACAGTGGGAATTATGAAAATCTTAGAGAGTGACGATCTGATCTTCCTCCTGTTTGAACCATAGGGGATGGGTAGTCTTCTTGGTTTAGCATCTCTTCCATCCGATGACCTAGGTTTAGGTGTAAACATGATAGAATTAATAAATGAAGAAGGGAAATTTGAGATTGAAATGATGCCCATAAAAACCATCTCTGAGGGTTTTTCTATTCTAAACCACAATTTCAACCCATGTGCATGTCTGAAGCTAAGCTTTCCATATCCATGGGATAAGGCCTCATCATTCAACAAGTGTTACAAGTAAACACAATGCTCCACATAGGAAACAAGGCCGAGTAACATAGTCATGTTCACCCACACACCATGCCTCAAGAGTGTGACAAAGAGGTGCATGAACGCCTCTTTCAGACAAATTATTTTAATGATTGTACATATACACTTTTGGGCAAGGATTGTAAGTTTAGACTCAGAATGCTAGGCACTTGTCAAAAGAACAGAAATTTTGAGGATCATGGTTCTCCACTGTGTACTTTTAGGGGTGAAGAATTTGATATTCATGTCAACTTTATTCACCTTAGACATCATGACATGTAGTTTCACCTGCATTCCCATATGTACATTACTGCATCTGCATTACATTTTCATCCGCCATTTCATTAGTAAATTTGTGATCAAGGGATTTATTCTTATGGCAACTCCTAAAAACTTCTAAAAAACATTGGCAAAACATTCAAATCATGTCTCTCCAAATTTTCATGGTATCATCAATTGTTTTCAAATCATTTCATCATTTCAAACAAGATAAGACAAATTTTTGATTATGATCATACCAAGGCCTTACATACTTAGTTCTTCTTATAGTCTCTTTCTAGATTAGGTGTCTTTTGCCTATAGTCTGTTCTAGAAGCTTCATGGTGTCACATCTATCCCATAAAAATATCTTTGGAAATAAGAACATACTAAACATTTTGCCTAGATGAGTAAGTCAAATGAAAATCCATAGAAAATTTTTATTTTACACATTTCTTTGCCCTACCAACCTTCGGTGTTGAGCCTGCATCTCTTACTAGTGATGTAGGGTTGGGAAAGGAGATAAATGCCCTTACTCACCTATTCCTTGTCCATGGTGATGAACCCATGCTTCCTACTGGTAGCATGGGGCAAGGTGTAGGGGGTCTCTTTGATAAACTTGAAAGTTACAAATAATTCCATTCAAATGTTGTGAAATCATAAGTCAAAAACAAAGTGAGTTAGATGTCCAAAATTCCAAAAGAGTTTAAAACCTCAAAACCAGATTTTTTCAACTAAGTAGCCATCTACGGATCTAAGTCTAGATAAACTAGAAAGTAAATCACATTCTAAACTATGAGGTAACTTCAGTAGGGTGAGGTTTTAGTGTCTCAATTTGGTCCTGTCAAACCATTGTCTTTCCCTCATCATTACCATTCAACAAATTTCTATAACTTGTGCCCCTTCTGATCTCTAGTGTTGAGCCCTCGAATCTTACTGGTTGTGTGGAGTTAGGAGTGGGGCAAGTTCATTCACTTATCATATCACTCTTTCGCCACATTTTTCCAAAACAATATGAAGTACCAAAAGTTTCTTAAAGAAACTAAAGTTCAACATCACAATGTGATTGCATTATCATATATCAGCATTACAAAGCAAAAAAAAAATCATTTTGTTAGCATTCATGTCCACTGCATGCATTTTGAAAAGCATATAAAATCAGAAATTCTAAACATCTAAGAGTACACACATGAATCAAATCATCAATGTAAGTCAACTCTATGCAAGGAATAACCAAGCCAAAAAGAGATATATGTACATATCATGGTGTGTCATAGTTTTGTATGATGTCATCACACACTAGGTGCGGTCAAAACACTCGCAATGAGCACAAAATATCAAAACATCATATATGCCTCACAAAATGGAGACTAAACAATAAAGGCACTCTGCCTATCCGCCTCTTTGAGGCCCCTTATGACCGCTCTAGTTATGAATTTCTTAGGATTTCTTCTCAAAAGTATTCAAACAAAAAAGGGCCAAGCCTAACACGTAAAATACCATTCCCAAATCCATTCCAATTCAACCATACTCAAAAACAAAAAATGGTCACCGTGGGCCCAGAGCTCAAAAATCACCAAGTTGATATGTGCAAATGAATTTGAAAATGAGTTTATTTAGATATATATATATATATATATATATATATATGTATATATGTGTGTGTGTTGTTATAACTTTGTTTTGAGTGTGTGTTCACAGGGATGGAGCGCTGGCGTAGGTATATTTCTACATCCCCACACAGATGGTAAGTCCTCTTGTCATTTTAATTTAGAGTTTATTTTTTGGATATTTTATCCTATCTACACTTGAGTTCTTCTTTTATTCATCTTACAGGAGTTTAGCGATGAGATTTTGGATGATGACATTCCAACACATGTGTGTGTCAGGTATAGCTTCTAACTCCCCATTTCAGGAATGCCATACTTGGACTCTACGTTTTACGTCTTTTCATGGCTAAGATGCTTCTTCGAGGGGGCAATATGTACACACCCAAAATTTCATGTGCTACATTGTCAGAAAAATGGTTACAAAAGTCCCTAATGATGATTCATGTCCTTTAAGAAGGTGTTCAAGCTCCAAAACCCATTCGCAGTGTATATTTGTAGCCTAGACATCCTTACTTATATTTTCCATGCTTTCTTCCAGCTTCCTGCTTCATTTATGTGCATGTTTTGGCCTTAGTGTTAGAACCGCCTCCCAGGCAGGGCGGCAATCCTAGGACTGCCTCCCAAAGTTGGCTTGGGACCCGCAGGGGTCCTAAGACCACCTCCCAGGCTTGGGCGGTGGTCCTAGGATGCCTCCCTACGTAGGGTGGTGGTCTTGAATTTTTTCTATAAACTCTTCATGCGTGTTTTTGACATGCGATGCTTCACTTAACTTGACTTTTAGGGTGCATTTGTGAACCAAATTGTCTAAAATTAGCTTTGATTGCTTGGTTCTCCTTCCTCCTTCTATTTTTAAATAGATTTAATTAGTTGGAACTTCCTCTTACCTTGTGCATGAAGGCACATCCCATCCTCCATTCCTATATATTCCATGCTTGTATTCAAGTAAAAGGGCCTGAGAATTTTGTGTATCTTGTATTGTATTGCTTCCACAATCTTGCTAGGAATTGCATAGCCAAGCTCAGATCTCTTGTGCTATCTCTCTTCTACTTGCATTACATCCATACTGCCATCAAGATGCCATTTCTCAAGCACCATCCTCCTATTATTGTTCTTGCATTCCCAATCCCTTGGACTCATATGAACACTCGAGAGAAAGAAAGGAAAAAAATGAGGGGACAAATTACTACACAGCTAGATTTACCTCTATTTCTGTGAATTCTAGGTTGGATTTGTTGTTTGATTTCCTTCATTCTTACAATTTATCATTGTTACATCATATCAAATAGAGTAGAAATTAATTTCCTTTTCATTTACAAGTAATTAGTTAATTTCCAAGAGGGTTTGAATCTTTCATAGCAATCCTCGGTGATGGATCCTCTTCTTCCCATCCCTGTGGATCTAAAGGAGAGAATATCTATAGGAGGTTGTCTACATATCATAGATCATTTGGAAAATTTCTTGTTTTAAGTTAGTTTAAGTTTCAATACACTCAGCACAGGTGAATAACCACACCGGTTATTTTTGCTTGTTTAGTTTTAGTGTAGAAATATTTTAATTATTTAGAATAAAAGAAAATTGTTGTTTGTGATTGTAATATTTCAGTTTTGTGATTTGTTTAGATTAGTTTCCCTTTCAGCAGTAGCATAGATTGTTAATTTTCAGCTTAGTTAATTTGGACACTTCAAACTAGATCAACACTTAGATCCAAGTTAGGAAAACAAACCATAGGGAATTTACGCTACCCATTCATAGCCTCTAAATCTCCCCTTTGCCAACTCATCTACCAGGAGATCACACTACCAGATCTTAGCCAACTGATCCTCCTATAGTTATCCACACACATTCAACATCGGTTTCTCTGACACGACCTCAGGGGGTCGAGTTGCAGTTGAAGGTTGCATGTCAATTTTCATCCATACAGTAACCCCAACAAAATATTACACAACATTGACCACAATAAGATTCATTTGGGAAAATATAATCAATCACTATGGATATTTGTTAATCATTACAAGTGCTAGAGAGACATATTTTCTAAATGACACTATCAATTTTTTTTGCAAGAGTTTATGGTTCTTCACCATAAAACAGCTCCTTGTCATCCACAAGCAAATGGGACAGCTGATGCATTCAAAAAAATCCTAAGAAACACTCTAATAAATATTTGTGATTTTGGGTTCAAGGACTAGAATGAATTCTTAGGAAATAAGAGATAAAATATGCGGAATAATCCCTTACAGAATCGTAACAATAGAAACTAATATGCAAAAAATATTACAGATCTCAAATAAAAGTGCAGAATAAATAACACAACACAGAGAGACAAGATTTAACGTGGTTCACCCAATTTGGGCTACGTCCACCAAGAATCACTTGCTCGGATTTTATTACAAGCCTCCACTCTCTCAATACAATACCTAGATCTGTTTGGAGCTATGCTCAAAAAACTCTACAGAATTCACACCCGAATTCAAAGCACATATGCAATTCATTTTCTTATATATGTATCATATGCATAAGACCATATAAATAGACAATTGCTTTAAGCAGTTTGATACAAAACCATGGGCAAAACACCATGGGTATCAAAACCATAGGCAAAAAAACCATGGGTATACAAAACAATGGGTACCAAAAAACCATGGGCCCAAAAACAGCCCATAACGGTTACCCATTACCCATGGGTTAATAAACCACCCATGAAAATTTGCTTTAGGGGCTTTTCCCCCAAACCCCCTTGACCCGCTCACCGGCGAGCGGGACCGCCGTAAAAATACCTAAGTGTAACACATAGAAGGTGTACCACACTCTAACATGAAAATAGGCTCCAAAAACATAACAATCTCCCACTTGGAGACTGATTTCCACTGAGCAAGCTTCTCAACCCTTCACTGTCATCCTTACGAAGGCCAACCAAAGCTGAACATAGCTTTAGTTTATCCCTTGTGACCACCTTGGTCATCATGTCTGCAGGATTCTGACTGGTATGAATCTTCTCCAACTTCAACTTATCTTCCTCCAAAGTTGTCCTAATGAAGTGATATCTCAACTGTATATGCTTCATCCTGGAGTGGAAAGCAAAGTTCTTAGCTAGGTGTATAGCACTCTGACTATCACTATGCAAAGCTTACATTCCTCTTGCTTATGCCCCAATACTCCTCAAGCAATTTTTGTAACCAAATCATCTCTTTTCTTGCCTCTGTGGCAGCAACATACTCAGCCTCCGTGGTTGACAAAGCCACCAGCTTCTGTAGTCATGAAATCCAGCTTATTGTTGTCCCACCTACAGTGTAAATATAACCTGTCATGCTCCTCCTGCTGTCTACATCTCCAGCCATGTTTGAATCTACATAACCACGTAAAGTGGTGTCTGATCCACTGTAGCATAAAATTGTCCCCATGGTCCCTCTCAAATACCGAAGGATCCACTTTACTGCTTGCCAATGGCTCTTTACCTGGATCACTCATAAATCTACTCACAACTCCTACTGCATGGGGCAATATCAGGCCTAGTGCATACCATAGCATACATCAAACTGCCAACCACTGATGAGTAAGGTACCTTGGACATATGGTTTCTTTCCTGCTCTGTCTTGGGACACTGCTCCTTTGATAACTTAAAATGGCAATGCCAAAGGAGTATCCCAACCGGTTTAGCATCCTACATGTTAAACCTATCCAATACCTTCTTAATGTACTCTTCCTGAGATAAAGTCAGCTTCCATTCCTTCCTATCCTGAGTTATCCTCATACCAAGGATTTGTCTGGCAGCCCCCAAATCCTTCATATCAAAGGATTCACTTAGTTGTTTCTTGAGTACTTTTATTTCCTGCATGTTTTTTACCTGCAACCAGCATGTCATCAACATACAAACACAGGATAATATAACTTCCATCCTCAAATTTCTTTGTATACATGCAATGGTCAGAATGACATCTGATATAACCTTGCTCCATCATGAAGCTATCAAACTTCTTATACCATTGACGTGGAGCTTGTTTCAGGCCATACAAGCTCTTCTTCAGTTTGCACACCATCTCCTCTTTACCTTTGACTTCATATCCTTCTGGCTGCTGCATATATAGCTCCTCCTCCAAATCACCATGGAGAAATGTAATCTTTACATCTAACTGTTCTAAGTGCAAGTCTTCTGCTGCCACTATTCCAAGAATAGTTCTAATAGAAGTCATTTTTACTACAGGAGAAAAGATCTCATCAAAATCTATACCTTGTTTCTGTGCAAACCCCTTGACCACCAACCGGGCCTTATATCTTTTCTTTCCTCCTCCTTCGTCTTTAACTTTGTACACCCACTTGTTCTGCAATGCTCTTTTGCCTTCCATTATAGCTTCACCAAATCCCAAGTCTAGTTCTCCATGAGAGACTTATGCTCCTCATCCATGGCTTGCTCCCACTTCTTACTGGCATCTACCTGCATTGCTTCATCAAAGCTCTCTGGCTCTCCACTATCAGTGAGTAATAAATAATAAAGAGAAGGAGAAAAACGTTCAGGTTCTTTTCTTACCCTAGAAGACCTCCTCACTGTAGGAGTTTGGGGTTCCTGTTGAGTAGGTTCCTGAAATTGATTCATGGGTCACTGTCCCATCTGGAAGATCCTCTACCACTACATATTCTTTCTTGGATTCTTCCCTATTTTCCTGCAACTGCTTGCTTATACATGACTTTCTCATTAAAGACCACATCCCTAGACCGAATGATTTTCTTGTCCTTAATACTCCAACATTTAAATCCAAAGTCATCACCACCATAACCAATAAAAGTGCATTTTTCTGATTTAGCCTCTAGCTTGGTCCTATCATCCTTGTCAATATGAACAAACACCTCACATCCAAAGACTCTAAGAAATGAATAATCAAATTTCTTACCGTACCAAGCCTCCTCAGGTATGCCTCCATCCAAGGCACTTGAGGGTCCTGTGTTTATTAAGTACACAGACTGTGCTCACCGCTTCTGCCCAAAAATAAAGAGGCAGTCATGCATGTATCCTCATGCTCCTAGAACATTCCATTATTGTTTTGTTCATCCTTTCTGACACCCCATTCTACTGCGGGGTTCCTGGAACTATATTTTTGCCTATGGATTCCATTCTTAGAACAATAATCATCAAATTCATTGCTACAATACTCCCCTCCATTATCTGACCTGAGACATTTTTAACTTAAGACCTGTTTCATTCTCTACCAAGGCTTTCCATTTAACAAAAGTATCAAATACATCAGATTTGTTTCTAATACAATAAACCAAAACTTTCCTTGTTGCATCATCAATAAAAGTAACATAATAACTTGAACCCCCAAGAGATGATACCTGAGCTGGCCCCCACACATCAGAATGTACCAGCTCTAACTTACTCTCTTTCTTCGTAGGTCCAACCTTGAGAAACCTTACTCGCTTCTGTTTCCCATATATGCAGTTCTCACAGAAATCCAAACCTGTTTCTGTATATCTAGGAAAATTCTTCTTTATGATGTCCATGCCCTTATGGCTCATATGACCGAGCCTATAGTGCCATAATGTTGTATCTACATCTGAAGCCACAAGATTACAATCATTAGTACTATCAGTGGATAAATACAAGGTTCCAACCTTCTTACCTCTTGCCACCACAAGAGCACCCTTGGTAACCTTCCAAGAGTCAGCTATAAATATCACAGTACAACCATCACTTCCCAATTGCCCCACCGATATCAAATTTCTCCTTAATGTAGGCACATGTCTGACATCCTTTAATAGCCATGTATTCCCATTCTGCATCTTAACCTGAACAAAACCTTTTCCAACTATACTGCAAGGCTCATCATCACCAAGAAAAACATGCCCAAAATCCCCTTGAACATAATCAACAAAATAATGCCTATGTGGAGTAGACATGAAAAGAAGCCCCTGAATCTAAAACCCAAGATTTAGTAATATTATGCAAAGAAAGAATCAAAGCATCCTGGCATACATTACCCGATGCCACATTTGCCTCCTTGTTTTCTTCATGTTGTTTCTTCTTATCCCGAAGCTCCCAACAGTCCTTCTTTGCATGCCCAGACTTTCCACAATTCCAACATACAATCTTGCTCTTGGATTTTGACCTTGCCCGATCTTTCGATTTTCCACAGTTTCCTCTATTCTTCTGTCTCCCTCTAGTTTCCACTGTCAAAGACATTCCCTGAAGTAGAAGATTCCCCAGAGCTTTTTCTTCACATTTCCTTGCTTAGAATCACCCCTACAACATCCTCAAACTTTAACTTCGAGTTATCTGGAACCGAGTTGCTTACCCGCCATTACCAGGCTATTCCAACTTTCAGGTAAAGAGCATAGAATTAATAAAGCCCTAACTTCTTCATCAAATTCTATTGTAACCAAAGCTAGCATATTCACAACCATATTGAAATCATTTAAATGATCTGCTACTGAACTATTCTTAGACATCTTCATATTAAACAACTTTTTCATTAAAAATATCTTGTTAGAGGCAGAGGGTTTTTCATACAACTTCCCTAATGCATCCATTAGATCTTTTGTAGTCTTTTCCTTTGAAACATTAAATAATACCGAAGATGACAAGACACAGCTGGATCATTCCAAGTGCCTTCCTGATCCAACAAATCCCATTCCGCATCTGTCATACTCGAGGGTTTGTTCACCTTCTCAGATAGCGGAGTATAAAGATCCTTCTGATAAAGGTAATCTTCCATCTGCATCTTCCAAAGACTGAAATTCTGCCCCCTTGAATTTATCAACCCTAGATCTTCCATCATCTGCCATAGCTCCCACTCAAGATAAAACTTTCCCCTACGATTCAACACTTTCAACAAACCAAAACTAGGCTCTGATACCAATTGTTAGGAAATAAGAGATAAAATATGTGGAATAATCCCTTACAGAATCGCAACAGTAGAAACTAATATGCAGAAAATATTAACAGATCTCAAATAAAAGTGTAGAATAAATAACACAACACAGAGAGACAGTATTTAACATGGTTCACCCAATTTGGGCTACGTCCACCAAGAATCACTTGCTCAGATTTTATTACAAGCCTCCACTCTCTCAATACAATACCCAGATCCATTTGGAGCTATGCTCAACAAACTCTACAGAATTCACACCCATGAATTCAAAGCACATCTGCAATGCATTTTTTCTTGTATATCTATCATATGCATAAGACCATATAAATAGACAATTGCTTAAGCCAGTTTGATACAAAACCGTGGGTATCAAAACCATGGGCAAAAAACCATGGGTATCAAATTAATGGGTACCGAAAAAACCATGGGCCCAAAAACAGCCCCATAATAGTTACCCATTACCCATGGGTTAATAAACCACCCATGAAAATTTGCTTCGGGGGCTTCACCCCCGAACCCCCTTGACCCACTCACCGACGAGCAAGACCACCGTAAAAATACCTGAGTGTAACACATAGAAGGTGTACCACACTCTAACATGAAAATAGGCTCCACAAACATAACATGAATTAGTTTCAATGGTACTATAGACATATAGAATTTTATACAAGTGATTAAATAAAGAAACACCATTTCAACTTATGTTTGGAACAGATGTATTTTGTCAATAAAACTTATGGAACCCTCAATGTGCATCACATGAATTACAAATTTATACGATGAGGCTTCTATCCTTGAGCACCTAACAAATCTCTTACAACTAGATGAAATAATAACATGTGTGATAGACTCAGAACATATAAAAAGTGAGGTAAAAGGCATGACATGATCGCAATATCAACATCAAGACATTTGTAGTAGATGTAAAATTTCTATTGTCTCAAAATACGTGTTCCATCCATGAAAACTAAAAGCGCCTACTTTAGTCAATGGACCTTAGTGGAAAACATTTTCTAGGCTATTTTAAAGGTACTATGTTGAAACCCTACTACCATTGAATCCATGTTTGTAATTCAATAAGGTGCATGCCATAAGATTAGTTTTTATTTCAATTTATTGACATAGTTTTATTTATTTAAATGTAAGAAGCAAATGATACTTGCATATTATTTTTATGCATTGTTTTTATTTTATGTTGGCTCCAACACTTTATACATAATGCACTAATCGTCTCATGTTCCTAAATTAAAATGCACGAACGACTACGCATTGTTTTTTCTGGGGGAAGTCAGTACCAAGGAGACAGTTGTAAAAATTTAGGTAGTAAAATGCGCATGAAATTTATAAAGGCTTATTTATTAAAATGAATAAAAGGTTAACATAATGCATTCACATGCAAAATAGGGAGAGAATAATTGAAATAAAATTTGAAGGGAAAGATGATCCGAAGAAGGGATATTGGAGTGCGTAGGAAAAGGGAAAAAAAGGGAATGTTGTTTTTTTTAGATCTATGGGGCTAGGAAAGTGCATGAGGAGAATGAAGTGTAAAAGGAAAAATGACACGACCCAGAAACGTAAGCCACCTATCACATCTAGAGGTACAAAGGAAAACAAAGAGTAGAAAAGACTAAGAAATTCGCAGTGCACACTTAAGGGACATCAAATCAAGTAAAACTCAAGAAGCAATGTAAATATGTCAACAAATTGGAATTAATTACAAATGATGGAGGAATGAAGTTTCAAAATTTTGAAATATAATAAATGCAGTATTTATGACCTATTAAAAAGTGTATAAATAGGGGGTAATTCATTTAGAATTACCTTGCAGCTAAAATGAAGAGATCTGAGAAAAAAATAATTGACAAATCAAATAAAGGTGATTTAATAAATTTGAAACCTAAAACCAATTATCATTAAATGATCACTAAATATTTTGTAGTCAATGGAGATTGGAAAGAGAAAAAGGGTGGGGTGAGAGTGAATTTCAACAAAGAAAAACATAACCCTCAACTGCAATTAACATGGAGGTTGAACTCTTTGAGGAAAATGAGGAACTTTAGGGCCATAAACCTCCCTAGAGTAAATCAAAGTGGATTATAGTTTAGGCAAAAGATAAAACAATGGTAGCATGAGGAATATGTAAAAGGATATGTGTAAGAATCAAGCACTTTGTGCGATAGGAGTTCACAAATTACCACAAGATCAATGTCTGAGGGAGGTTCAGGAGACGTGGTTATAAAGGAAATATCAAGCAGGGTGGAAGAAGTATTTATAGACAAGTATATGGAATAAGTGCAATTTGGTGAAGTAGGGATAAGTTCTTCTACGCCCTCCCAGAAGGATAAGATAACAATGGCCTTAAGAAAAAAAATCGAAGAAATACCAAATCTCTAGCACCATATACTTAAACTTTGAAATGAGGTGAGGTTTGATCCTTGTACTCATGGTCTTTAATGAAATATGAATCCTTGAGGGAAAAATACATCCAAGGTGGGTATACCCCATCAAAATTGATTCCCCCACCAAAATATACAAGTAATTTTTTGTGCCCACAACCCTTAACAACACATAAAAAGTATGATTCGTCAATTGGTTAAGGCATTTATAAATGCCTTCAAGTAAGATTAGAGAATCCCACGTCAATTTCCTAAATAACTAGAAGGGGAAGTATAATTTTCTACAGTAATGCACTCCTACTTGGTGCACTTCAAACATATTAATGGGAATTGGTCCACATGGGAAAAAATTCTTTATGTCTTCACAGCATACTACTTTGTGTGGTCCAATAATAAGATCAAAGAGGTTAAGAAAATAAGGATTGACGTGTTAAGAGTTGATGTGGGTATCCATACCCTTTATTAGAGCTATAAGTATCCTAGTTGGGAAACGTATGTAGAAATGTGTGAGTCATGTATTCACTCCCTAATAAATATAGAGGAAATAGTAGTCAGCAACATGGCATAGAGGTTATTCTACTATCTACACCCAAATAAGAAGAAAATCACAGGAGCCACCTAGGAAGATGAGGAACTAGATGAGTATATGATTATGCCCATACAAGAGTAACCCAATGCTAGGGACAAATAAAAATTCATGAAAAGGTTGTAGCAGGAGAAATCGACCTCATAAAGACAGGGAAAATAAGGACCAACCAATAAGAAACATAGGGTGAGCATGGAAAAACCTCCTAAAGTTGTGCCAAATTCCACCAATAAGAGTGATGGTGAATAGAATGGCAATGCCAAAAATACCATGGGCCCATTTGAATCCAACGCACTAGAGTAAACAATCACTCAGGTTAGGGAAGGTGGTGAAAGGCCAGTATCACCCATAGAAGAGAGATGCACATAAGAGAACAAATGTAAAACACTCCTTGATGCAGGAGCATAACTTGCAGAGACCGTAAATTTTTTTCCGACCATTTGGATCGTAGTGAAATTTTATAAGGGTGGTAGATATACATTACTAATATGTTGGAATCTACTCTACATCCATGGTTATGCCGATATTGGCACGTTTTGGGGCCCGAATTCCTTCATCTAGTGGCCCAAAATTGGCTTGTAATGTTTTTTTCGCTTTTGTCTAGTTCTTAGAACTTTAATAAATTTTGTTGTGCTTTTTAAAGTAAGTCCAAATTTTACGTATGAGCCCTAATTTATGAAGGCATAATTTGGGATCGCAAAATTTTGTTTCCATCTGAGTTGTTTTGCTAGTAGGTATTTTTTGGCATTTTAGGGTTTTGGGCATTTTAGGATTTTTAGAGTAGACATGACATAAAAGGAGGATGATGATGATGTAATACATTAGTGTGGATTCCTGAATGAGAAGTAAGCTATGTTTGAAACTTCTGGGTTTTATTTTTAAATCCATGTTTATGTGTGTTTTTGGAGGTATTTCATACCTCTTGCAGCTGGATAAACATCAATTGGTATAAGGGCAGGATTTTGATCTTGCCGAAATACTTAAGGTAACATATTACATTTCTATATGTAATTTTTTTTACCTCTATTTTATATGATCATGGCTAGACGCGAGAGAGGAGTTTATGCCCTAGATGAATAGGCATATGCAGGAGCTACAGAGACAAGTTGTTAAGCTCAACTAGAGAAGTCACCCGCCTTAAAAGGAGACATGCAAATGGGGATGCCGACCCAGATAGTGATTTTGAAGAAGGAACTCCATTTGTGAATGAAGGAGGAGATGAAGAATATAATGAGATAGATGAAGAAACCTTAAATGAGAGACCATTTGAGGAGAGACTGATCCAGGATTTAAAGGGAAAGGATGACGGCATCAAGATTATTGTTCCTAATTATGGTGGAGGGTTATGATGAAAGGAGTTGATTAAATGTTTAAATCACATGGAAAAATTATTTGAGTGGAAAATCCTTTTAGAGAAGAAGAAGGTTAAGTTTGTATGCACTAAATTGGACCGGACATGTATTGATCTGGTGGGATCACCTACAAAATGAAAGAAACATGAATGGAAAGGGCAAGATTCAAAACTGGAATAAAATGGAAAAGAAGCTTAAAGAAGAATTTCTTCCTATAGATTATTCTCAGAAACTCTTTCAGATATTCCTAAACCTAAGATAGAAGGACCTCATCATTGAGGAGTATACTAATGAATTTTTCAAGTTGTCAATCAGGGTGGAACATGGAGAGTCTAAAGAACAGAAGGCTACACAGTATATAAATGGGTTGAGTTACACCATACAAGATGAGTTGATTATGCTCTGGATCCATAGCCATGGATGATGCTTATCAACTCACATTAAAGACAAAAGAAAAGAAAAAGAGGAATAATTTGAGAAGAGGAGTGAAGAGAGGTTCATCATCATCTCTAATGAGAGGCAGGGGTAGATTTGAATCTATAAAATTTGAATCCTCCAGCACTAGAAGGGCATGAAGTATTCTGGTCAAATCCGCGGTAACTACCAAAAGAGGTAGGGGGTTTCGGAGGGGAAGAGGTTATAGTGGAGGACATGGATAGAATATCCCCCAAAGAAAATATGCATGTTACAAATGTGGTGAAGAGGGGCACATAGCTTTTGAGTGTCCGCACTATCCTACACAAGATAGATGGCAAGGAGAATGACCACGATTAAATTCTAGTTGAACTTGAAGAGAAAGAAAAAATGGAGGTTACTACAAAATTGGGTGAAACCCTCATGATAAGGAGGGCGATGATTGTCCCAATGAAGGAGAAATATCGTGATGTTGTTAGCGTATTGATTAATGGCTATGAACAAATATATTTTTAATAAGACGCACCTTCAGAGGAATGGTATGTACAATTATTATTTATGGTGGTAGTTGTTAAAATATGGTTTCAACTGTAATGGTTGATAAACTCAATTTGAAATGTGAGAAGCACCCTTATCCCTATTGTATATCATGGTTCAAGAAAGGAAATGAGGTAACCATAGATAAAATATGCCTTATAAAATTTTCAATTGGGAATACCTACAAAGATGAGGTGTGGTGTGAAGTTATCCCCAATGGAAGCATGCCATATATTACTGGGTAGGCCTTGGAAATATGATAGAAAGGTTACACATAATGGAGGGAAAAATACATATACTTTTTTGAAGGATGGTGTAAAGGTGGTCTTGTTACCCTTTAAGGAAGAAGAGAAGAGTGAGGGATTATTGGCTAGAAAAGAGTTTGTTATAGAAATGGAAGAAGTTGGATGGTGTTATGCACTAATGTCAAAGAAGGTGGAGATAGAAGATTTTAATATACTTATTGCTACAGAAAAGGTACTAAAAGAATACAAAGATGTCATACCAGATGACCTACCAGATGGGTTACCTCCAGAGTGAGATATTCAACACCATATTGATTTGATCCCAGGATCGGCCCTTCCAAACCAGGAAGCCTATCAGATGATTCCAACACAGAGTGAAGAGTTGAATCAAACAACTGATAGATTTTAATATAGAAAGGGTTAGTAAGAGAAAGCATGAGTCCCAGTGCAACTCCAAAACTATTAAATCCCAAGAAAGATGGAGATTGGAGAATGTGTGTAGACAACAGAGCCATAAACAAGATCACAATCAAGTATTGGTTCCCCATTCTACAATTAGATGATATGATGGATGTGCTAGAGGGAGCCTAATGTTTTAGCAAAGATTGACCTATGGAGTGTGTACTACCAGATCCAAATCCCGTGAAGGGGATGAATGGAAAACTTGCTTTCAAAACAAAATATGGATTATATGAGTGGATGGTGATGCCATTTGGGTTATCTAATGCATCCAGTACATTTCATGAGGTTGATGAACAAAGTACTCCGAGAATATAATGGTAAGTTTTTTATTGTCTATTTTGATAATAATCTTATATCCAGTAAGACAGTGGAAGAAACACTTATCGCATATGAAATTAGTGTTAGACTTATTACGTAAAGAGAGTCTATATGCAAACTTAAAGAAGTGTATATTTCTTTAGAAGAGTCTTTTTTTTTTTGGATTTCTCATATCAGAGGATGGAGTGAAGATGGATGAGGAAAATGTAAAGGAAATTTTGGAATGGTCTATTCCAAGGAATGTGACAAAAGTTCATAGTTGTCATGGATTGGAAACTTTTTATAGGAAGTTCATCAGAAATTTTAGTAGCATTGCGGCACTCATAATAGAGTGTACGAAAGGGAAGGAGTTTGTGATGGACCAAGAAAGCAACAGATAGTTTTGAATTTTTGAAGAAGAAAGTTTCAAAAGCAACTTTTTTTGTATTACTAGATTTTAGCAATGTTTTTGAGGTTGATTATGATGCCTCACATGTTGGGATTGGGGCTGTGCTGAGTCAAGAAGGATGACCTGTGGCATTCTTTAGTGAAAATCTAAATGAAGTAAGGAGGAAATATTCTACTTATGATGTGGAATTTTATGCTATTATTCAGGCATTAAGGAAACTGTAGACATTACTTGGTAGCAAAGGAATTTGTGCTCTTCACTAACCATGAATCCTTGAGGTACATAAACACATAGAATAAACTAAATATTAGGCATGCTAAATGGGTTTCATTTTTACAAGAATATGCTTTTGTTCTAAAGCATAAGTTCTGGTAAGCAAAATCGAGTTGCTGATTCCTTAAGTAGGTGTGTATTCCTTTTGACAACAATGGAAACTAAAGTACTATGGTTTAAGGCAGTTAAGGAATTGTATGAAGGAGATACAAATTTTGGTGATGTTGTGAGACAACTTAAGGATCGTACAGTAGGTAGTGATTCTTTTTATTATTCGATGCAATATGGTTATTTGTTTAGGGAGAAAAAATTGTGCATCCCTATTGGTTCAATGAGAGTAAATATTATAAGATAATTGCATAGTGGAGCGGTTGGATGGACACTTTGGCATTAGTGAGACAATTTATCTTGTTATAGAAAAGTATTATTGGCCAAAGGTAAAGAGGGACATAAGTAGGATTGTAGAAAGATGTAAAGTGTGTCAAGTGGCTAAGGGCCATGCATAAAATACTGGGTTATATATGTAATTACCTATACCTATAGGGCCGTGGGGTTTATTTGAGTTATGGATTTCATGTTAGAGATTCCTAACACATGGTGAGGGAATGATTCTATCTTTTTTTTAGTTGATAGATTATCTAAAATGGAACATTTAATTTCTTGTAAAAAAACTAATGATGCTTCTAGAATTGTAAATTTATTTTTTTAGAAGTGGTTAGATTGCCTGGAATTCCAAGAACAATCACTTCAGATCGGGGACACAAAGTTTTTGAGTCACCTTTAGAGGAATCTATGGAAGAAAATGGGGACACAAATACAGTTCAGTAGTGCTTATCAGCCCTAGACTGATGGGTAGACAAAATTAGTGAACAAAAGCTTGGGAAATATCCTACGTTGCATAGTTGGAGAAAAACCAAAGCTATAAGACTTATCTCTACCTCAAGCTGAGTTGGTCTATAACAACTCAGTAATCAGGTCAATAGGGAGGTCTCCTTTCCAGATCATATCTAGTAGGAATCCCAAGGGGGTCCTAGACCTAATTTTTCTACCTAGTGAAGTTGAAACTAGTGATGATGTAGAAGCATTCGCAAAAAAAAATTCTACAATTGCAAGATGAAGTGAGGGAAAAGATGAAAGTCAGTAATGCATAATATAAAACAACTGTAGATGTCAGTAGGAGAGTAAATATATTTCAAGAAGGATATATGGTGATAGTTCATCTTAGAAAAGAGAGGTTTCTAAAAGGGGACATATAACAAAATCAAGTATAAGAAGATTGGGCCATGTAGGATTTTGAAAAAAATGAGTGATAATGCCTACAAGGTGGAGGTACTTGAAAAATTTTCTATTTCACTGAGTTTTTAATGTTTCTGACTTACATAAGTTCCTAAGTCATGATGAAAATGTTGTAAAGGTGAAAGAAATAAACTAGAAGCAACAGATGTCGAAGAAGAAAAAGGAGAGGGTAATGCATGTCTTGGACCAAAAGACAGTCACTACTAGACATGGGAGCTACAACAGATATTTGGGTACAGTGGGAAGGTTTGTAGCAAGAAGAAAATACTTGGATTCTTGAGTGGGAGTTGAAGAAAATTGACAGTGCAAAATTAGATGAGTTCCTATCAACAGAATTCACAAGAGGCTGAAATCTTTTCAACTAGGGGAGAATGATGTGGGGGCATAATTTACAGAGACCATATACTTTTGATCCAACCGTTGGATCATCCATGAAATTTTATAGGGGTGGTAGATATACATTAGTACTATGCTGAGGTTAACTGCTTTCTTGCATGTTTGTGGCCCATTTTTGGCACATTTTCGTACCTGGGCATGGATTCCTTCATCTAGTGGTCTAAAATTGGCTTGTAATGTTTTTTTCACTTTTGTCTAGGTCTTAGAACTTTAATAACTTTTGTTGTGCTTGCTATAATAAGTCCAAATTTTGCATGAGCCCTAATTTATGAAGGCATGTTTGGCACACGTAAAATTTGGGGGTCCATCCGAGTTATTTTGTTAGTAGGTAATTTTTGCCATTTTAGGGTTTCTTGGCATTTTAGGGGTTTTAGAGTAGACATGAAATAAAAAGGAGGATGGTAATGATGTAATAGATTAGTGTGGGATTCTAGAATGAGAAGTAGGCTATTTCGAAACTCCTGGGTTTTATTTGCAAATCTGTTTATGTGTGTTTTTGGAGATATTTCAACCTCTTACAGCTAGATTCACATCACTCCTCAACATCCCCATGCAGGAGAGGAAATGTAGATGGAGGATCCCAAAGACTTGGGTGTAGGCACATCTTCCATCCTAAATCACCCCCTAAAGTGATTAAATTTGAAAATGATCTTGTAAATGAAGAAGTGCAGGGAGAGGGTGGAAGCACAAGTGGAAACCATGGAGGCATAAGAGGATTCCTTGAAGGTGATGAGGAGGAAGAAGAACAAGGCTATAATAAGGGAAAATGGAAAATACAAGCACTGAAGGATGAGGAGGATGATGAAGAATATGACGAGTTCACTTTGGACCACAATCAACCTCAAAATTCCATCCACGCAAGGAACCAACATGGAAAATCTATGAGAGGATTATTTTTCCTATTATTCTATGAAGGAATAAATTGTAACAAAGTGATCCAAGAAGGTATTTTCATTATCCCTCGATGTTTAGAAAACTTTTGAATAGTGTAACAAAATTTATATAATAGAAATGACTTTAGGATACAAAGGGGGGTATCGACTATGTTAGGAAAAGAGCTCCGTGAAACAAAGACTCGGCTTATTGATTCAATCTAAGAGTATAAGGTCTTACAAGATACATATGAGTGCATGGAATATAAGTTAAAAGTATTAGGTGAAAAAAATATTTTCAATGAGCCTAAGCTTACATAGTCACACCCAATCATCACGGTTGAAAAGTTAGATGAATTGGAATAACTACTTAATCTGTTGTTCAAGAAAATAGAGGCTAATAAAAAGTGAGATAAATGGAAAAAGGGTGACCAAGAAAATATAAGAGATGTTTGCATTAAAAAAAATTAAGCATGTCAAAATTTTCCAAAAAATTAAAAGAAAAAATCACACATTCAAAAAAGACCCTAAAAGGATTTTTAAAGCAAACTTAGATTAATGCATGCATGTGAGAAGACACCAACAAGAAAAATCCTTGGAATCCCAAATGAAGGATGATTCCATTAATAATTCCACTTAAAATAAATTTATGGAAAATTTTGAGAGGGTCAGTGAAGAGGCTGTTAAAAATAGGAAAAGGTGAAGCAAAGATTGTCATAATTGAGGAATCTCACCGAAAAAGATGATACCAAGCTGGAAGCTACATTCACAAAGTTAGGAATAAATATCAACTACATATGGTAAATATAAATGACTCTAAGGACATAAGGGATTTTATTGAACTAATCACTCAGTTAGACAACATAATCCCTCTCTTCCAACCGGTGATAAATAATTGGCAAGTGCATGAAGATGCCCTCTAATCTGAAGTGCTAGAATTGTTTGAAGAGCCAAAAAAAAAATTCGTGAGGAAAGTAAATATATCTATTGTGGGGTGATTTTGGACCCCTAAATTATTGTATTCATTAAAATTTTGTCCCACATTGGGAATAAAACATTATTTATTCTTTAAGATCGTTCTTTAAGGGTTGCACAGAAAAAATGAAGGAATGTTGCATGCCAAAAGGGAAGAGGGAAGGAGCGTGCAAGAATACTAACTATGAGTGTGTAAGTAGGAATGGGTGAAAATCACTCTAGAGGACGGAAAAAGAAGTCATGCACATGAGGAATGGGAGAGACATATAGGATAGTTTTGGAAAAGGAATAGTGCAAAAAGAGAGGTACAAAGTATACAATGGTTTAACATGTAACATAAAGCGTAAGATAGAATTGGAACATTAAACATATATGAATATGATGCACCAGATGTAGTGTTGGGGTTAATCACACCAGTTGTACAGATATATTATTCATATCTAAGAATACAAATAATAAAAGTAGAAATATACCAGAAGAACAATACACAAGATATCATGTAGTTCACCCAGTGTGGGCTACGTCCACCAAGAAAGAACCAATCTTATTATTCAAATCTTTGTAGAGAATATACAATAAATATCTGTAATCTTCCACACCTCCTAGATTTACATTACTTTCTTCCTCACAAGATTATCTTTTTCTCTCTTCAAGAATTCCTTCTTACAATTCTCCCTTATATCATCTAACCCTAGTTTTCTAGCTTATATAACCATATACAAACTTAGGGCAACTTAGTTATGTTATTACAACCATTAGATGAGCTTTATATCAAATGTTGGATCTAATTCCCGTGATTTAAATAAAACAAACACGCATAGGTAACTGATGTTGGTTACCCTAACTGATGTTGGTTTCTCCTCGCCTTGACCAATATCGGTCCCTAGGTGACCGACGTCAATCAACTGACCAATACTAGTTACTGTGTTTTCCAACAAGTTAATAAATCATCTAATGTGAAGCAATTAAGCTCCACAACTCAACAATCTCCCACTTGGAGATAAATTGTTGGACTGTACCATACAACACCATTCTTGGATCCTTTGCCTGGCCTATTTCTCCCTCTTCAAGTCTCAAACTCAAATACCAACAGAAGTGGAGTGAAGCTCCAACTTCTCCTTTTCCAACAACTTCATTAGCATATCCACAGGGTTCTCCTTTGTATGAATTTTCTCCAATTTCATTTGCCCACTCTCCAACACCTACTGTATGAAGTGATATCTTAACTAAATGTGTTTCATTCTTGAATGAAATGCTAAGTTCTTTGCTAGATGAATCAAACTTTAACTATCAATGTACAATCTGTAATCCTCTTTCTCCTTTCCCAATTCTCCCATGAATCCGGTCGTCCATATCATCTCTTTACTAGCCTATGTAGTTGCAATATACTCAACCTCTATAGTAGACAAAGCCACAACCTTATGAAATCTAGAAATCCAGCTAACTTTCGTTCCACCTACTATGAATACATATCCAGTGGTGTTTTTCATACCATCCAAATCTCTAGCCATATCTGAATCAACATATCCATATAAAGAAATATCTGACCCACCATATCATAATTGCATGTCGGATGTCCCTCTCAAATACATGATAATCCATTGGAATTCTTTCCAATGCTCTTTACCTAGGTTGGCCATAAATCTTCTCACAACTCCCACTATCTGTTCAATGTCTATTCTGGTACAAACCATAGCATACATAAGACTTCTAACTGCTGAAGCATATGGAACTCATTCCATGTATTCGACCTCCTCATGTGATGTAGGACACTGATATTTTCTCAATTTGAAGTGTTCAGCCCATAGGTGTACTTACAATTTTTGATTTTTTGCATATTAAACCTTTCAAATACCTTATTGATATAATGTTTCGTGAGGACAAATAAAATTTCCTATTCTTCATGTATCTCTATGATATTTTCATGTCAAGTATTTTCTTTGTATCTCCCAAATCCTTAATTATAAATGTATGAGCTAACTTTTCTTTAAGCTCACCAATGTCCTGGATACTAGATCCTACAATAAGCATATCATCCACATACAATAACAAAATAATATAACTTCCATTTCTAAGCTTCTTGAAATAAACACAATGGTCATATTTACATCTCATATAATCATGCTCATGCATAAATCTATCAAACCTCATGTACCATTGCCTTGAATCTTGTTTGAGCCCATATAAGCTATTTTTCAACCTACACACAAGTTTCTCCCTACCCTTGACTTCATACCCAAACGGCTGTTGTATATAAATCTCTTCCTCCAAATCACTATGAAGAAAAGTCCATCTTAACATCAAGTTGTCTCTAAATGCAAATCTTATACTACAACCAAACTTAGAAGACTATACGAATGGAACTCATTTTAACTACAGGACTCAAAATATCTCACCAAAATCAATATCTGATTTTTGTGTAAATCCTTTTACCACAAGACTTTCTTTGTATCTTTTCTGTCCACCCTCTTCTTCCTTGATTTTGTAAACCCATTTGTTCTGTAATGTTCTTTTACCTATTGGAAACTTAACCAAATCCTATGTCTAGTTTTGTTTCAAGGAGTCCATCTCCTTATCTATGTCATGCTCTCACTTCACATGTGGGTCTCAACATGTATTTCTTCTTCAAAACTCTCTGGTTCACCACTATCAGTCAATAATAAATAAGATAAGGAAGGTGAAAATATTTTTGGAGGTCTACTTACCCTTTGTGACCTTCTCATTGAGATTTTGGGTGTCAGGAGGCTCATTTTTATGATTTTGTATGAATTTGTATCAATCTCAGACAGTGATTGATGTCTAGTCACCTCCTACTGAAACTGCTTCTGATAACCATGAAGGCATGGTCTCCTATAACCGGCATCAGTCTGGCTCCTCGTTAACTGACGTCGGCTTAGGCACCTTTGTAACCTTCATTAGTCCGATGTCAACTGACACTAGTTACTGTGTAGACCTATAGGTGTTAATTTTAAATCTGAGAGTGCATTTTCATCCACAAACTTTTCAACTGGTTCATCTTTGGGTACCAAAACTTGATCTGTTGTACATTATATTTTCATTCCATTCAATTTCACAACTCCTAACAATCTTAGAATCTTCTAAATCCAAAAAATGGAATCCAAAATCACCAGATCCATAACCAATGAAAGTACATCTCTTGGATTTAGCATCCAACTTCTTTCTATTTTCTTTATCAACATGCACAAAATATTCTAAACTAAATACTCTAAGAAAAGAAAGATCTACCTCTTTTCCAGTCCAAGCTTCTTCTGGTATTCCACCATCTAGAGCACTTGAAGGCCCACAGTTAATCAAATAAACTGTCATGTGTCTACTGCTTCTTCCCAAAACTATGAGGGTAATCCAACATGTATCATCATGCTTCTTGCATGTTCCATGATTGTCTTGTTCATTCTTTCAGCAACACCATTCTCTTGTGGTGTTCTAGGAACCATTCTTTCTCTTGTGTATTCCATTTACTAATAATAATCATTGAAAGCCTTGTTGCAGTACTCACCACCATTGTCATATCTAAGGCATTTTAACTTTGAATTTGTTTCATTTTCCACAAGGGATTTCCATTTTTAAAAGTATCAAAAACATCATATTTACGTTTAATACAATAAACCCATACCTTTCTTGTGGCATCATAAATGAAAGTCACATAATAATTGGATCCTCCAATGAGAAGCTACCTAAGTTGGTCCCCACACATCTGAGTATACAAGATCCAATTTTTGCTACTCCTTTGTTGACCCAACCTTGAAAAATCTCACTCTCTTTTCTTTCTAAATATGCAATGCTCACATAATTCAAGATCTACATTGTTTCAAACCTGATAGACTTAGCCTTATCCTTTAATATTTTCATTCCTTTTTCACTCATATGGACCAAGCCGATTATGCTACATGATTGCATCTGAAACTGTAGTAGATAGACATAGAAAAGGAATTAGTAACACAAGTAGACAGATATACAAGTTCCTACTTTCTTACCTCTTACCACAACAAGAGATACCTTGGTAACCTTCCAAGAATCGGTTGTGAATGTAACCACGCATCCAGATTCACCTAGTTGCCCTAAAAATATTAGATTTCGCCTGAGGCTTGGCACATGCCTCACATCTTTTAATATCCATGTATTTCCATTCTATAATTTAGATGAACTTCATCCTTTACCAATAATATTGCATGGCTCATCATCTCCTAAATAAACATGCCCAAAATCACCCTGAACATAATTTATGAAATAACCCTTATTAGGGGTAGCATGAAAGAAGCTCCATGAATCTAAAACCCATGATTCAATTTTATTATCCAAGGAGAGAATAAGGGCATCTTGCATTACCTCACTTGCAATATTTTCCTCTTTACCTTTCTCTGGTACATTCTCTTTGTTTTCCTTGAACAAGCAATCCTTTTTTGCATGTCCTTTCTTTCCACAATTCCAGCAGGTTATTCCTTTACCTAGATTTAGATCTTCCATTCTTAAACTTTGATTTCCCATTATTCTTGCTCTTGGATCTCTCCTTCTATCTTCCTCTTCTTTCTACATTCAAAACATTACCAGATGATGCTTCTCCTGACATTTTCCTGCATATTTCTTCATTCAGGATTATACTAACCACATCATCAAACTTTAAAATATTAGGTAGACGTTGTATTACTAAAAGTCATTACCAAGTTATCCCAACTATCTGGAAAAGAGCATAAGAATAAAAGTGCTTTTACTTCATCATCAAATGAAATATTCTACCAATTTTAATTGATTTACAATAGACCAGAAATCATTCAAATGATTTGATGCAGATTCACCTTCTTGCATCTTAGAATTAAATAATTTATTCATCAAATAAACCTTATTTGAAGCACTAGGAGTTTCATACAAATTTTCTAAAGATTTCATCAACTCTACCGTGGTTTTTGCATATGTGAAATTTGAATCCATTGATGCTGTCAATCAATCTTATAGATCCCAGAGCCTTTCTGTCAAGAATTTTCCATTCTTCATCAGTCATTATTTGTAGGTTTGCCTTCTCATCCAATGGTAAGTATAGATCCTTCTGATACAGATAATCTTCCACCTGCATCTTCCATAGTTGATAATTATGGCCGTCAAATTTTTCAACTCTGTATTTACTATATTTTGCCATTGTTGTAGCTCCCACTCAATCAGAAATCCCTCTGTGAGTAAATATTGTCAACACATAAAACCTCAAACAAAAAGCTATGATACTAGTTGTTGGGGTTAGATCACACCATAGTTGTACAGATCTATTATTCAGATATAAGCATACAAGTAATAATGCAGAAATAACTAGGAAATAAACTAGAAGAGAAAATACACAAGATATAACGTGGTTCACCCAGTGTGGGCTATGTCCACCAAGAAACAGCTAATCTTATTATCCAAATGCTTTGTAGAGAATATACAATGAAGATCTACTGTCTTCCAACACCTCACAGAATGTACAATGCTTTTCCCTCACAAGCTACTTTTCTTGCTCTCCAAGAATTCTTCTTACAATTCTCTTTTCTATCATCTAACCCTCATTTTGCATAGCTTATATAACCATATATAAACTTAGGAAACTAGCTATGCTATTACAACTCATTAGAAATCATCTTTATAATAAAATATTAGATTCTAATTCTCATGAGTTAAATAAAAAAATCAACGTCATAGGTGACCGATGTCGGTTACCCTAACCGATGTCAGTTCCTCCTTGCTTAACCAATATTGGTTCCTCCTGACCGATGTTCAGTTACTGTGTATTCCAGCAACATTAATAAAGCATGCTAATGTGAAGCAATTAAGCTCCACAACTCAACATACTCAATAGGACTAAAACTAGGGTTTCCACTATGGATAGTCTATGACTCTTATCTCACAATAGGTGTATTGGTCACACGTGACGGATAGAAAAGACTAGAGATCCTAGTACAAGGATATCATCAGCCAATAGGACTCAAGGTGCCTAAATATAGCTTTGGGATTCATGTAGTACTCTCGCAAAATAGGATTTTTTAGTGCCCCATGTGGGCTATGCACTTCCTCATGTAATAGTTAACTAGTCGGAAGAACTTGGGGCTAATAATCGCAACTCTAAAAAATTTAATAAAGTTAATTCCCCCGCTAGTATATATTCCCAATGAAAGGTGATTTAAAGGGGTTTGTCTTGATCCTTTAACGTAGGAAACATGAGTTAGTAGTTGTAATATATGTTTAACAACCTTCTTGTGAGAGAATGGTCCTATAAACAAACAAGGTCTAAGAAAGTTTTCCTGTGGTGTAATGTATTTAACAAATAAACATGAAAAACAATCAAAGTAGAATGTACTTTTTTTATTTTTAAGTATCTCTTGATATAAGCACGAGAAATAGAGCTTACGTATGTGTTTACTCATTCTTTTGATGTAGCCTCATCAAATATGAAAAATTCATTACCGAATTGTAAGATAATCCCTCTAAAAAGTGTAGAATCTTTCATGCTGCAGGTGAGATTGTTAAATTTATTAACAAATCTTCCCTGATAGGAAAACATGAAGATTATATATGGAACGAGAACTCTGACTTCAATAACCCCACATGTATCAAATGTCACAATTAGTCCACTACTAAGGAAATTAACGAACAAATTAATTAAAACAACATAATTAAGTTTAATAAGACCTAATGTAAATTAATTAAACTCATTGATTAGATAATTACTGCAATATCATATTTTAATGATCCCTCAAACCCTAACTTTTTGCACCTTTAGAAGATGGCCTAAAGATCGGTAGAATTTACTTCCCATGTAATTGAAACCTAAACTAAACTAAAGTTTAAAAATTAAAATAAACAAGGGGCTCTAAGTTTAAAACTAAAGTTGTAAATTACTCCAACCTAAGATATTATCTAGGGCCTTTTAAACTAATCAAAACCCTAAAAAAGCTAAGTCTTCCCATTTGGTCATGTTATGTGGGATTAGAAGTTTGTTTTTGTTTCATATACCATTATGATGTTGTTCCTTTGTAAAGTTGGTGTCTTGGTGGCAAACTACCACATGATGGTAGGGGGACATGTGACTTAGCAAGGTTTAACGACATGGTGGGAAGTGCTGTATAGGGTGTTGGTTGAGGTTTCTCCAGCTCAACATAGAGGACAATGGTGCTCTTTAGCAGTAGATGCAGTGGTAGCTCGGTGGTGGGGTGGATTCAAATCTTGGTGGACTGGCACTATGGATGTTGAAAAAAGGTTGATAGCTCTGATGGTCCATGCAAGGGGGTTTGGGCTCAAGCTCAACTCAGTTGAGTCATGAGAGAAGGGGATTAGGTTAGGTTGGGGGTGTTAAGTTGGGGTCGGTCAGTGGTAGGGATAGGAAAATTAAGAAAGATATGGGGTGATAAGTATCTTGGTATCTTTTCCTTGGTGAACAATATTGATATTCTAAAAAAATCCAACCTCTTGTCTTACTTTTTCTGGTCAAACACCTACAAGAAAACATACTAAATGTTTAGTAATGAAGAAAAAAAAATTATGAGTGACCAAATGTGTTGTTTGTTGGCTCCAAAGTTAAATTACCACTCTACAAGCACACACTAATCTTAGTGTAAAAAAATAACAAAAGCTAAAATATTGTTTTAATTCGTTCAACTAGTGCATTTATAAACAACATTTGTGTCACTTGAAATTATCCCAAAATGCATCTTACAAACTAGGGTCAACACTTTAGTGAAACAACAAAAACACACTTCAAAGTGTGGGATAAATGGATCCTTAAAGGTCAATTTCTAGGTAAAAACATTGGTTCATTTCACTCCATTCCACTGTAACTAATCTAACCAGCATTATGATCTACTACTGCCTACTTATAATCTAATATTTCCAAGTGAACCAAAGTTCAGAAAGCATGAAATACTAAATGAAAAATGAGGTAATGTCACCAAACAGGCATGCTCAGAATGTAAGGTAACAAAAAATAAAAGGGACAAATGACAAGATCTAAGATGAAAAACATGAGCCACAATCTACCTCTCTATAATTTCTCAATGCAAACCTCAAAGAAGATCTCTGAAGTTATTACAAATTGTATGATTGAATATGTTTGAAATATTGATCCTCACACATTATTCCATAACCAAATAGTATGGAATGTACAAATAACACAAGTTTTTTTTACTATGGGTAAATAGATTTGAAGGGACTACACCCTGTGTACAAAAATGGCTCAAAATCCAGATATCAAAAGAAGGAGAAACCAAACCTAGATATGCCAAACACCATAAACTAGGAGGCTTAACAGGAAGATAATACAATATAGGTAGACAAAAAAGGATCAAGACAGACAATGATCCGAAGAAGAGAAAAAGAGACAAAAAACGAACAAGAGGGAACCACCACTGGTCATCCCAGCTCAAAAAACTGCATCAAAAATCACCAAACAATAGCAACTTCACCACCAGTAAACAGCAATAGGGCACCGCATCACTTGACAGCTTGGTCAATCTTGGCCTTAATTGTTTGGAGCGAGACGAAGAACGCAGTTGTTGTGGCCTGGGATGGATCTTTCAAATCCACCTGGGCAATTGCAAGATCTCTATTATCCTTGGAACCCCAAATATCCTCGGTAATGCCACTGATACTACAAATATTTCGTACATGTTGCTTTATAAAATTATAGATACTTTTAAGAGCTGAGAGGATACAGTCATTACACCCTTTTGCATTGCCAAGCCTGGCATCCAGAGAGAGAAGCTTCTTGAATATTTTAGCAGTGGTATCATCTTCTTCATCAGTTTAGCAGCTTCTATTTGCCCTTTGTTTTATCCATATCCCTAATAGCACTCTTTAGGTCATGAATCTCCTTTTCCATCTTTTCAACCCTGACCAACAGGTCCATTTCGTTAGATTCCTTCATCGGATTTACTTATTTGAAGTAAATTCTGCTGTAAGTTCCAAATATTTATGACTTCTTAAAACCCTCTGAGAAGTAAGGTAGAGGGACCTTAGTTTTCATCTCTTTCCTTTTCCTGCTAGTGGTAGCAATGTCAAGTTTCCTATCGGGAAGGGGAGGGATGGAGGCAGGGGGAGGAGTAGAATCAGGGCGGGGGCAGGCTGAGCAGTGGCGGTGAATGAGAAGGATTAACCCTTGATGAAGGGGAACAGCCCTAGTGTGGTTTTGCACCTCCAGAACAAATTTCTCCAATGAATTCAGCAAGTAATGAGGAAATTTTATGGTAAGGTTTCTATGAAAGTGATTAAGGAAAATTAAGTGCTTCTGGGGGATAGTGACAAATCTCCCCTCCAGAGTAACGTACCTTACCACCATCCTTACAATCTCAGCAAAGGGATCTGGAACAGATGCAATTTTGATGCCAGCCATCACAAACTCCAGATTCTCCCCCTCATCGAGAAACTTCTTAGCCTTCACCTCTCTGTCCACGCACTTGTTGAAGAATTTGGTTCCGTCTAGGCTGAGCCCAGTGACCTGGGCAATAAGCTCCTTGGAAATCTCAACCTTAATATTATTGTACTCAACTGGCATGATTCCTCCATCCATGAGTGAATTTAATTGAAAGATCCTGATCAAAACCTTGGATTTTTTCAATAAAATTTGTAAGACCCCCTTTTTGTAAATAGTTCCAAAGAACTGTATCGTTTTTCCATGCTGGATTATGGGTGGGCTCAGTCTTGCAAGGCGGTCCCCCCATTTTTCCTGTGATATTTCCTCTTCTCGCAACGGTAAAAATTTGAAAACTATACGAATCATCCTCGGCTATGCTTTTGAAGCCCTCCCAAACGTGCGGAGAATTGTAATCATTAATCCTCACTTTGTAATTAATTAACCACTCCTTAGCATCTGCCCTACATCTATTAATGATTATGCTCCAAGTCATGCAAATATTTGATGATGTCATCACTTTGTAATTAATAAACCACTCCTTACATCAGCTCTACATCTATTAGTGATTACACTCCAAGTCATGCAAATCTTTGATGATGTCATCATTTACTTTAGTAGGAAGAGTGTCACTCCTTAGCCAAGTTTGCAATGTATTATTTACCCCAATATTTCCAGACCATCTACCACACTATTGCCTTCTCGATAGGTATGTTTGATTTCAAAATTATCAAAACTCTTGCAAATATCAATAGCTTCAGCTATAAAGTCCCTGATTGACCAACTGGGAGGTTGTTTTTGGTTTAATAGATTGATAATTTTTAGCGAATCACCCTCAATTATAATATTGGAAATATTACAATCTCTAGCTAGCCTTATTCCCCAAAGTGCAGCTAGAGCTTCAGAGTAGTGATTAGTTTGCCTACCCATTTTGCCAGAAAAATCAGCAACAAAATAGCCTCTGTGATCTCTAATGACTCCCCCTCCTCCTGAATCCCTAGGATTTCCTTTTGAGGCCCCATCAAAATTCAACTTGTGTCATGCACTGGGAGGCTGAATCCATCGGATAGTGGATCTATCGATACTATTGTTATTCTTGTTCAAAACAGTGTCAATGTTCCAAGTAGCCAGAATGTGCTCTTCTTCCACAGGGTAAAGTCTATTTTTGGGGGGTTTAAATCTTTCAATGTTGTCTTTCACAGCAATGATAATTTCTTTGTAAACTTTTTTACATATCTTTCTGGTATTCCTAAAAATTACATCATTTCGAGCTTTCCAGACTCGCCACATGGTGTGAGGGAGAACCAGTTGCCATAATCTCCTCACCACATAGTGTTTATAGGAGAGTTCCATTGTTCCCAGGCCTGAAGACAAGTATGGGGAAAGATCCATTCCTGATTGAAGTTTTCAAAAATGAGATGCCAAATTTTGGAAGTATACGTACAATGAAGAAAGAGGTGTTTGATGTCTTTTGCTTCCTCCTGACACATGCAACATCTGTTAGGCATGATGAATCCTTTCCTAATGAGATTTTCATTAGCTAGGATCTTGCCTTTAATGATAAGCCACTAGAAAAAGTTTACTCTAGGGGTTATCTCAGACATCCATAGCTTATGCCACTCAGTATCACTTTCAATAGAGGCAAAGAAAGAGTTGTAGCCAGATTTAACCGAGTACTCTCCATCAAAGGAATCTCTGAGTACTCTCCATTTAACCGAGTACAATAACACAAGTTAAATATTATAAGTAGAGCCATAATAACAATATATAATTGGTTTGAGTATGCACAATCTATTATAATAATGGAGAATTCACTTAGAATAATACATAAGATCAACACAAAATTCTACAACTCAAAATGTTTGACCACACAAAAGGGCAACATATTCTTACACTTAAGAGAGGATACTTTTAAGTTAAAATTGAGTTACATTTATAGGAGAAGTAGAAGGGGGAAGGGAAATTTTTAAATCAATAATGGCACCCACTTCTTCAACCACCAAGGACCAATAATCATTTTAGTGTGCAGACCCAGCAGGGGTGCTAGATATTTTTTGCAGAACTCATATATGAAAATGGCCACAGGTCCTTTTTCAACATTTTTTTTCCAAAAATACATCTATCATGACCCAAAATTACTATTAACATGTATTTCTCCTCAATACCTTTCCAACAATACCAATTTTTTCACATTTAGTGACCCGGATCAAAAGATATGCTCATTTAAAGACCATCATGTTTTTTCACATAGTTGACGGCCATAAGGCCATCAAATTTAACCTTTAGGTAAACCCTAATAAAATTTAAAATCCAAATTGGATCTTGGAGTATCCCTATTTGTTCCACAACATTCATTTCTTTTCTATGGTTTTTTGTGTGGATTTTCAACATTTCACATCTTTTGGCTCTTTCCGCAAAATGTTCAAATGTTGGGGAAAATATTAGGCTTCCATTGAAATGTAGGGATTTGCTGAATTTTAGGAAGCCAAATATTTTTAGGCTTCTATGGAATTTTAGGTTTCTTGGTGTATCGTGAATTTTTTGTAGCATGATTTTTCAAGTGTTGTGTAGAATTTTAGGCTTCCACAAAAACGTAGGCTTACGCGGAAATGTAATGATCCACGAAAGTTTAGAAGGTCATGGATATTTAGGCTTTCGTGGAATTTTAGGTTTCTTAGTGTAGAATAGATTTTAGTATAGTGTGGTTTTTCAAGTATTACACGGAATTCTAGGATTCTGTGAAAATGTATGCTTCCACGGAATTTTAGGGTCCCACAAATTTTTAGGGGGTTCAAATTTTTTGGAATCTGTGAAAATGTAGTGTGACATGGAATTTAGGCTTCAAAGAAATTATAGGTATCCGTAGAATTTTACGGATCCATGGAATTTTAGGAGGGCGTGAATTTTCCTTTTGATGTGTGGTGTTAAGTTGTCCAATTAAGTGTGATTTCTTATTTGACAATAGGGGTTTTTGTCTTTGTATACTTAAATTTGAGGAGTTTGGAGAGTCAGTAAATTCCCTTCACCTCAAGTGATATTATGTTTAGATTCATGTTTTTTATTTCCATTCATATTTCTCGGTTGCATTTTTTATTGTTTCACCTCACCCTATTTATACATAATAAAGTTGTTTAAAACCAAGATTTAGGTTTTCTTCTCTATATGATGTTTCTTTATACTACTTTTGTTGTCAACCTTTCACATTTCATATTGTTGCATCACCAATATCTCTGCAGTAATCCAAACTCTATATCTTTGGTTATTAATTGAATAATGTTGTAATTCCCTTGTTTCTTAGTGAATATTAGTCAAGCATATGGACTTCAATTTTTGTAGGTATTTAGAGGCTTATTCATCGCACATTTCCCTCTCTCTCTAGTATTCAAAATTGGCATGTCTCATCCCTTAAAATATTTATCTACATCGACTTGCTATCCTTTTACCCCTAGGGAATTACCTAATCCTAATCATGATTACTACTTAGTCAGTTACTTAAGCTTTTGTTTTTCATTAGAATTGTTATCCTTTCCCCTTTTCATGATTATCATACATGCATCTAGTTTTGGTTATATTCCAATTTGTTCCTTCATTTCGTAAGAGTCGTCTGTAGAATTATATGTCCTTATCTCACTTTTAAATAAATTAGTTAGTATATATCTACATTTTTTCTTCATCCATTACATCATCATACATATAATTCTTAAAGATGCAATAATATGAATCCATTTTGTTACCCGCTAAGTTACATTCATCTATACACAATGAAAAATCCAAAAACATGAATAGTCAAAGAGGTCACTTAGAATCACGTAACCAAAAGTCCAATATACATAGTGTCAATCAGATTTTATACAATCAATCATTACATCCACATTGAATGGGAAAGTGTGAGATCAAAAATCAAAATATACAAGAAAAGGGGCATACAAGTGCCACCATGTACAATATATATCAGTGTTTAACATAAATAAGTTCATTGATATGACCCTCCAGCTGAATAATGTGGATGTAGCTTGGTCATCTACCTATTTTATCTTGGTGTGGAGTGGTGAGGTATTTTCAACCTACTCATGTGACGTGACCCACTCACCTAAGGTGTTAGAATTGTCTATCTTTGGGTCCTCCTTCTTGATGAGGCTTCGTGTCCACCTGAATGTAAGAACGTTACCTCTCTCAAAGTATGCATCTCAACCTCTAATGTTTAATTCTTCTCCCTCTCAATGGCCAAGAGTTGTGCTCCATTATATCTTGCACTAAAAACATCAGTGTTTCACCCAACACTCTGAGAAATTATAGGGTTATCTATAGTTTTTTAGCAGTCTTCCTTGATACTGGATAAAATATGTCAATAAGGGTATCTTGAATGAGATTCACCACTCACCAGTAGTCTCTGGACACACCCACAAAATATAGAGTCATAAAATTATATTTAAAAATAAATCAACTAGCCATTATATAATGAAAATGATAAGACTAGCATAAAAATTAGTAGTCTAATTAAATCATTAGTGTGGATATAAAACAAATCAAAAATGGCTTACTTAGATCTCCCGCCTATCACTCTAGTTCTGACCCAGTGTCAAAAGGCTCGTAATCATCATCATCTTCCTCTTCCTCCTCTCTGAATGTTCCCTAATCCTCACCATCCTTTCCCTGGTCCTCACCAACTCCACCCTATCCATATCCTCCCTCACCCTAACCAATGAGGTATATTATGTGTATAGGAATTGGTCCATGACCATGCCTTGTTGATATTTTTTTCCCAAGTGGTTGTGGTTTCCCTAGTGGTGGTAATGTCATGCCTTTCCTTTCTCCTCATCTCCTATAAGATGGATCTACTCCACCTACATTTGAAACAATAAGTATTCCTGGTGTCAGGTTATTCCACTCAAATCTACCCATCCACATGTCTCATCACTCACATGCACTGTGGTACATGACCGGTATGTTTGGGAGTGAAATGACCAATAGCTACCCAAACTGGTTGAGGTACCCTGATAACTATATGTACTTCAATATACCACAACCTATCCTTTACTTAGGCATCATGAAGGAGTAGGTCACCAATGAAGCACCTTCTATGAGCCAATATTGTTGTATCACCAAGTACATCTTAGTCATCACATATGAATTTGTTAGAGTGATAGTTGTTCTTAGAGTATCTCTGATGGGGGCCATGTTCTCCCAACATCCTAATCTAATCTCACCAAGTGGGCCCACTAGATTTATCCTAGCATAGGTCTTGTATCACTCATAAACCCAACTCATGACCAGTTTCAGGAAGGTAAAATCCTAACAATCCAATCTAGCTACTTAGTACAATTCCTTATAGGTACAGGATAACATGTCCTGAGCCCAGCTAAATTTGCACCCATGTTTCTCAATCTCACTGACAATAGGAGACTAGTAGTAGAAATTTTTGTGTGTTCCCTTGTCCTCAACTACTCAGGATAATAAGATGTAACTAATCACCCTATAGAATTTTATAATGTGAGTGTTCTAAACTGCCACTAATTTGACCCCCTACTTGGCGCCAACTATGGGTGCATGAGCATCACAAAAAAAAATTGTCCACTCCAAAATCTAGGTTGACCCTATATTGGATGACATTGAAACCTCCCTCCCTATGACTGGGAGACCTGAAATCTTGTAGATGTCCTCTAGAGTGATATTCAACTCTCTTGTCACCTGTGGAAACCATAAATTATTATATTCCAGATACTAGTAAGTACATCACATTAATTCTTTCTCATAGGAGAAACCAATGGGGTGTCAGTTAACATCATGAGCCCTAAGTTAGCTGATAAAATTATCTCTTGTGGATTCAACTGGCCTATCACAACCTGCAACTAGTTGATCTCTCTAGATCTAATCTATCTAACATATCAACCCTACAAAATCCCAAAAATATTAGAAAATGGAAGTTAGAAAACAACTAAACCAAAAAAATTGGCTTCCAAACAAAAAATTCAAATTTTAGTTACACGCACGCATGCACAACACATGGGGTGTCATGATGCTTGTTGACCTTCCCTTACTTTTGCAAGACCTAACTACTATCTATCATATAAAAATGGTGTGATGGAAACTTCAATAGTGATATCAATTAGTGCAATAGGGCGAGGCATATGGTGTGCACAACAAAAGATCATTCAAAAGGTATACACTTAAAAAAGTCAATGGAGATTATCAATCCAGTCAAAATCCTCTATCAGTTCAAATCCCTTCACCGTTTATCCTCTTTCTTATTATAAGTCACATATGGATTAATTGTAATATGTGTGAATGGATCGAATGAGAAAGGGGGTGTGGACTATTTGAATGACACTTGGTGGAAGTTGTTGACATTGAGAGAAAAAATCCATATCATATATAAAGAACATAATAGGATTTGGTAGCCTTTGATTATATTTCCAATGGAGACGCTCATGCATGCAATAAGGAAATCACAAGATGAGTGCATTGGAAAGGGGGTTCCAATATGATAATCCAAGGAAGATGGTCAACCCAATTGAAAGCACCCAAAATCTCAAATCACTCAGATTTAACAAAAATACACTATTTTTTGTACAACCCTAATTGCAAAGTAATTGAATATAAACAATAATATACAACTACTAAGTACAATATGATGCAATAATATAAGCAAAAAAGTATGAAACCCTAAGCAAGAAGTATAAAAAAGAATAACTTAGATGATTTACGCCTGATCTGGAAGTGCTCTGGATTGGGAAAACTGTTGAACATGAAGTTAACATTGTCATAAATTCTCATAATAAATTTGGAGGCTCATAGATAATGTTGGACATGGGTGCTTGGGAACCAGAGACTGCTATTGGGTTCCCATGACTATGAAAATGGTCATAACTTGATTTTTTTACAATGTCGGACAAGTGTCACAAATAGTCCATGTTAATTGCATATATGTCGTTCCTTAATCACTGAAGATACATGTAACCTATAAAACAAAAAGATTCACCTATAAAAGTCACATCAAATCTAAAAAATAAATATGTAATATGGGGAGTCAGACTACCCCTAAAGGTCTCCCAATAGAGTGAACTTACGACCAAGCATTGCACTACATCTCAGACTCCATGTAGTTCTTGTGAGTGTGTGTAAGGATTGTACCCTAGGATTCCTTAATGCAAGTTGCACTTGATAGCGAGATAGATCTAAAATGTAACAATGTATAACATGTGTGGATGGAATAGAATGAACTTCCCCTTTCCTATGCAGTCCCATGTCCCTTGATTTAATTCCAAATGGATGTTTTAAAGTGCTTTAAGTGCCTTTTGAGTGTAAGCTTAGGGTGACAATAGTAATGTTTAGTGTTTGTTCCTTTATTTTGAACACATAGTTATGTATTTATATGATTCCCTTGTTTGAATTTTCGTAGCTGACAATTGGAAGGTAGACCCATAAGTGAAAAATATGCCCAAAATATAAAAAGAAACCCAAAATAAGCGAGTAGGATAGAAAAGGATCAAGGGCACCCAGAGGGGACATGAGGTGCATGGTTGGCTGTTGTCTTAGTTGGGTCGCTATTTTTTGAATCCATAAAAGACAAACAAGTAAACTACTAACTGGGGCTATAGGGTGTGTAAGTCCAAATAGAAAACTGAAAACACAGAAAAGAGGCCAAAGACAGCCGTCAATTACTAGTTTTCTTGCTTAGGAATCATATGAAATGCTAGTATGTGTTTAAGACATAGAAATGTACCCAAGTGCATAATTTTGTGTCTACATTTTCCCCCACTTTATTTTTTTGAGTGAAAACTCGATAGCATAAAGTAGATAAGATATGTGTACCTTTTGTTCCTGTAGAGTGTGATGGCGATAGCTTGCCCAAGAGAAAAGTGAAGCGTGGAATGATGTAAAGAGTGAAGCGTGGAGACTAGGAAAGGAAAGTGTAATCCTATTATTGTGCTTGAATTATTTTATGTAGGGATGCTTCTTATTGCGTATTAAGGATGGACCTACAAAAGAAGAGTGAAAAAGTAGTCAATTTGTGTATATGAAAAATTTGTGTAAAGTATGTCAAAAATTTGTAAAAGTATGTGAAAGTGTGTAAAAGGAAAGTGTGCACCTAGTGTAGAAGAGCTGTAAAAAGGATAGAAAGATGTCCAAAAAATGTTGTGAAGACAAGATTTTTGGGCCATCTCATGCCAAGAGTGAGTTTTTTTTTGAAATCTCATGCAAATGGCAAGTTTTTTGAGTGATCTCACGCCAAGTGCGAGTTTTTTGGGAGATCTCGCGCCAATGAGAAAGTGTTGGGGAGAGAGGTCTAGTGTTACTCTCCTTCCATAATTCTACCCAATGAGTACCAATGTAGATGGTATGACCTTATTTTGTTCATGTTGTCTTGATTGTTCTGAATTTGCTTCGAGTTATACCAATTGAAGGAGATAGAACGCATTCTACTACTGGAGGATTGTTCCTATAAACTGTAATGTTAGAGACCAGCAATATAATATGAGAAATAAACACCGAATAATATTAATATGCAAATTAAATTTATCCGAGATATTGTATTCATTCTAAAGACAGCTTCTTATACAAATTCTTGATCCTATAATCTAGGATTCAAGTCTTATCACTTAGTCTTACTCATATCTCTCTCCACGAATCTCTCAAGCTCATCCCTAGGATCACTCACACTCCAGAATAGATACGTGATTTGTTTATCCCAGAAACACTCACACTAACTATATGTATTAATATGAGTTATATAAACTCATTATTAATAATATTACAATATATTAACAATGTTACACAATGTATTTGTAACATGTAAAAACTACTTTGAAGACTTATGTGAACTATGTTGATCTAATAAACTAATTGTGTGTTACCCCAGTACATGGGCACCCAGGGAAGGACAGAAGTACCCAGGCGTTGTTGTCTGATGTTGAGTGCTAGTTTATGTGCTATAATTCTGACCCAAGCCTGTTTTTGAGCCAGAGTTGTAATTATTACCTATGTTGTTTCTATATTATATAGATATATATTGTAGCTCTAAACTACTGTAGGGGTGATTTATTCATCCAATGTATGCTCCCTCGTTTGGGGTGCATGTGATGTTGCTTAGGAGAATGCAGGCCCAAAAGAGAAGACTTGATGTTGTGCCAAAATAGATCCCTGCAAGGGGGAGGGGGTGTGCATGGTAGAAAGCAAGGCACAAGCAGGCAAAGTGGCTAGATACATGTGTTAGTAGCAAAAGAAGCAAGCATTTTATATAAATAATTAATGTGACAAGAAAATGTGCATACAAGATAGACCGCGAAAAGTGGGTTTTCAAACATGGGACATTTCTCACAATTTCACAAGATAATCAGGGCCGAAGCAGCCAAAGCATACAAGTAGTGATCAAACAAGACATAAGGCATAGCCTACAGACAATGGCATATAATAGAAATCAATGACAAACAAAATGTATTAAACAAACTGTGGTGGCATATAGTCCTGCAAAGTCAATGGCTACACATGAAACAACCTAATTACCATGTTAGAAAAATAAAAAAGTATGTCAAATCATGCATGTATCAATGGAAATCAATGTGCTAGAAATTTGAAGTAGTAAATAATGAAATAATAGCACCTGTAATGTGTGAGAGTAGTAATGTTAGACTCCCCCAAGAGCCTCAGTGGGACTGGTAAAAAGTACAGTGCCAAGCATCAATGCAGTGTGTAAAAACTTATAAGATTTGCATTCACAACTAGAGACCAAGTGAACGTGCATGTGTATATAGAAATATAATGGCATACAGAGTATTCAGTTAACATAGTAATCAAAATGCATCATGTAAGTGGTATAAGAAAGAAAGAGTAAGTGTAACCAAGATATACAAATGCAATATATAAGTGTGATAGAATGGTATGCAATGTGTGAATGTGATAGGAGCAGCGTGCTCCCAGTGGATTTGTATGAGATGAGGTTCATTTATAAATGTTCCCTTAGCAGTCAAGAATGAATCATATAACAAGAGTGCGGAATCAGGAAATGGTTTGAAATGTGTGTTAGAAAGATAGATCATGAATCATAGAGCATGATAAGTGAATATATTGAGGTCCATTTCATAGTTAGACACTCAGCAGTCAAGTATGAACCGTGGAACTAGAGTCATTCATAGGGTAATGTGCATGTTGTGTGAATAGATGCTAAAAATATGTATCATGAAGCATAGATCATGAAGTGTAGAAGAGGTGAGGTTCATTTCGAATTTATACCCTCAATAGTCGAGTATAAATCATGGAACTAGAGTGCGTCATAGGGTAATTTATGTGTTGTGTGAATATATGCTAGAAATATGTATCATGAAGCGTAGAGCATGAAGTGTACAAGAGGTGAGACTCATTTCATATTTAGACCCTCAATAGTCGAGGATGAACTGTGGAACTACATTGTTGTTATCCAAAGTGAGCCCCTTTCTCATTTTTTAACTAACTCCTTTAATTATTTCCTCTCTTGTGCCTCAGTCATAATTTTTTATCTTCCAGGAACTCAAAACCTTCTGGAAATGGAACCATTGGATAGAACTCTTTCTCATCTTTCCAGAAAGGTAAAGTTTTCCTGCTAACTCCATGTATTTTTGAAGTTATGGCTCGGTGGAGTTTTTGTGGGAAATTTTCCCTGGAAAAGCCCAAGCCAATAAGATGAGGTCACGTGTCCTTGAAAGGGCGGAGGCGGAGGTAAACTTGAAATTTTTATGAAGTATTTGGTGGGGTTCGCAAAGGAATTTTCAGGCTCGAGTCCCCACCACCCAATAAGATGAGGCCACGTGTCTAGGGACCGAAAGGATGGCGGAAGGTGGAGGAAAGATGAAAATTTTGCCGAAGTGTTTGGCGAGGGCACTAAGGAGAAATTTTGGCCCGTAGGCCCGCTAATGAATAGGATCGTGCCACGTGTCCCAAGGGGTGTCGGAGCTTCAACCGCTGCGAAGAAGTTGGGAAATTTCTCAAAGGTTAGCACAAAAGAATTTTGGCCCATAAGCCCGCCAACCAATTGAAAGAAGCCACATGGCACCGAACCAGTGGAGGTGGGGGGAAAGTTGGGATTTTTTCCCAAAGGAAAATTCAAAAAAGAAATCCCGCCCCCCAATACTCGAGCCAATAGGATCATGCCACGTGTCCATGTGGCAGCAAAAAACACAAGGCAAGCCCGCAAGGAAAAATGAGTGGGGAAGGCCTGCATCCATTGGCATTGTGCCACATGTCCAGCTCAAGGAAGATGGTCAATAGCGATGGGAAAGTTGAGAGCAAATGCCCGCGATGAATCACAGCATGCCACGTGTCTTCGGGTCAGCGGGGCGCAAAGAGTTTTTGGAAAATTTTCCAAAGGCCAAAATGGTGAAAAATGAGGCGGGGAAAGCCCGCATCCAATCAAAACATACCACATGGCACCAAACCAGTGGGGCGTGGAGATTTCTAGGGAAATTTTCCCAAATGCAAAAAGTGGGAAAATTTTAAATTTTCATCCTGCCAACCCATTTTGGCCCTGTTTTGCCCTAAATTTTCAGAGGGGCATAACTTTCGATCCAAAGCTCAGTTTTTTGCGTTCTTTATATCAATGGAAAGCTAGTGAAATTCTCTACATGATTCTAGGCTCAATTTTGTGTTTTCATGGATTTTAGAGAGAGAAAATCAAAAAACGCCTCTAGCACATGGAAATGGACAAAAATGACATTTCAACCACCATTTTTAATGAGGAATGTTTCGCATTCTCTCCCAGCATGGTCTAAAAACATTGGGAAGTGGATTTGTAAAGGAACCCATGCTATTTTTATGAATTTGGTCGGTGGTTGAAGGCTCCTCTCATGTTTTCCCACTTTTCTCTCTCCTAAGCTCGAAGTGGTATTGTAAAAGCAAAATGGGCTCATTTTTAAGAGAGAGAGACATTCTTTTTAGCTCTACAACTTCCCTTTTCTTCCTAATAGGGAAGATTTGTGGAATTTTTTACCTTTCCATGCAAATACAGCACTTCTTTTTGCCTCTTGGTCATTGTAATGCACTGTATTGGACCTGGAATGATAATATATGCTCTATGATTAAATTTTCTCAATCCTTTCATATGTTTATCATTGTTTCCTGATATTTCATTACATTTTGGCAATTTGTGCATCTTTTATGTTGTATTTTCTTGTGGATTGTGTATGTTTTGCAGTACAGGTGTCTACTACTCCTTTGGTACATCACCTTATTTAGATTAGGTTCATTTTTTACATTTCTCAACCCTGTCTCCTTGGCAAAGTTTGATTAAGTTATAGGTAAAGCCCCTGCAGAATGTCATGCACACTTGAACAGAGGAGTTGAGGAACCAGCCTCTAATCTGGAGATTCTTTTCCCACTTTTGAAAAGTCCCACACTTGGGAAAAAGATTCAATGTTGTGCAATCACACTGGATGCTAAAATGTCAAACTAGAAATCTGATAGAACATCCAGAGGGTGCTGCTGATTTGCACTAACAATTTTGGCACGCCCGGTGGGACCTTAGAGGTCTTCATCTTCGTTGCAACAAATTGATGTGCATTTGTTGTAATTTTCTTGCTTAAAAGAGCCCTGAATTACACATATGGTGACTCCAAAGAAGAAGAATCAACTAGTTTTAGCAGTCCAGACCTGAAAAACTCATGAGAAGAATCTCCACAAGGTCAAGAGTTAGAGAGGAAGAAGTATTGTTTGAGTATCTGCAACTATCTCCAAGAAGAAGACAAAGAGGGAGGAGAATTCAAAGGGCTCCATCTCCACCAAATAGAACTCTATCAACTCCTCCATCTGATAGACCTTTCATCTAATCAACAAGGGTTCTAAGGCCAATCAGGATGGCACAACACAACCCATATGTCAACTTCACTGGCAGTAGCACACTTTCTCTCAATGCACAAAATCCAATCCCAGTTACAGCATTGAAGAACATTCCATACTTTACTGGAGAGAATCAGACCACTCCTGGTGATCATGTCAAGGATATTGCTAACATTAGTGCAATCCATGAGATTGATGAGATGCAAGTTATTGTCAAACTGCTAGCATCTTCATTCAAAGGGAAATTCTTGCAGTGGTTCAGGAGCCTTGCTTCAGGCTCTATCTGAAATTGGAACCAGCTATGTATAGCCCTCCATGAGTATTTTGGAGAAAAGGGGGATAAGTTGTCCCTTTTGGAACAATTGACAACTATCAAGAGAGCTCCCAATGAGCAGCTGACTGACTTCAACTTCAGATTTCAAAGGGACTTGGGAGATAATTCTCAATGGCAGTAAGGCCAACAACAGAAGGTGCTTTTCTATATTACCTTAAAGCTTTAAATTCTGATATTTCTATGTTAATTCAATCCATGGGAGGCATAAACTAGCCCTGATGCTTATAGCATTTCCATTAGAGCTGAAAATTGTCTGATTCAAGCTAGTAAGCTAGCTCCTAGGCCTCCAATGCCATTGTATCCAAATTTAGAGAGTCCAAGTATTAATCAAGTGCACCTATTTTAGCTCCTATTTCCACCTCCTAGAAATTAGAATTCAAGTGAAGCTTCTACTTCATCTTCTAGTGCCTCAAATGAACTTCAAGAAGTCACGAAGCAATTGACAAAATTTAGGTAATGAGGTTGATTACACTCAAGAGGCAGCAAGCCCCAAGGTTTTAAGACCTTCTTATCTAGCCTCAAGCTCAGCCTAACAAGGCAGCCATATCATCCTCAAAGACCACCCAATCCAGCTACAAATCAAAATCAGGCAAGGACTTCCTGCCAACCAGACCATTTCAGCCCTATGATCCCAATGCTACATCTACCTCTAAAGCAATAGTGCTAGTATAAAACAACATAGATCAAGAGTATGATTGGTGTTTCCCATGTAATGAACCTCACAACCAGTCTATGTGCTTCAACAGTGCCCTAAATCCAGCATTAATGGTAACAACAACTGGTGTGGAGGGTAAAGGGAGTCAAGGACATAATCAACAACAAGAAACATCCCAGGAACAATCAGCTCCAAATGATACCACACTTATAAAACTGGCAGGAAGAAGAACTTTTCTGGTATGAATCAAATAATGTCTCAAAGTGTTGCAGCCAACACAAGGGTCAAAAAGGAGAAATTTGGGGTGAAGGACAGCCATTAGCTCCAAGTAATCCACAACCTTCTACCACTCCACAAACTGTTGGCAAACAAAATGCAGTTACAAACATACAAGGACCACCCAAACCAGCTCCTAAACCAACTCAGATGCTAGCTGCTGCTGCCCATGTGCAAGGAATGAATGTGCAGGCTAGAGGACAACAAAGGGATGCTTCATCCCCATTCAACATCATTGATCAGATGAAGAAGAAAAATGTAAACATATCAATGTGGGAATCACTAACCCATCCTAGGCCAAAGAGATTTGCTACAAGCTGCCATGAAGGATTGGTCAAATTCAAATCAATAGGTCCAAATGCAAGAGAAGGTACTCAAAAATGCTACCCAACCTGAGGTGGAATCATGGAGGATAACATGGTAAAAATGTTGAAGCCCCCTCCATTTTATGTTTCATTGATCATTGGAAACCAATTAGTACACATTTGCATGATTGATTCTAGAACAAATAGTTCAGTAATGCCCAAGCAAATAGCTAATCAATTGGGGCTTTCAATATGAGATTCATATCCAAAGGGGTAGTGCAATTGGATGGGATAGTAGTAACAACAGTAGGAGTGATTAAAAACTTGAGTCTCACTTTGCATGCATGCCCCAACGTTGTTGTTTTGCAAGATGTCTCGGTGATAGATCTTCCACCACTCTTTGCCCTATGTTTGTGAAGGGATTTCACAGCTAAGATTAGAGGTTACTTATCTACTGATTGGTCACACATGTTATTTAGAACAAGATATATAACTAAATCCACAATTAGATATGAGGCTTATTGCAAAATTTCACATTGAGCCTCACACTCCAAGCCAAATCAATACCAACTATTCAGCGTTTGATCAAGAGGATTATCCAAACACTGATGAAGCTGACACCAAGGTTGGAAGCATCCCAGATTTGACTCTTGATGAATGGGCAAGCAAGGTGCATAATTTGATCCTTATCAAGAAATAGAAGAATCTGAGCTAGGAGTCTATTGCATGCATGAAGGAAATCATCCTATTCCTAGCATCACCAAGCCAGACCACAAGGATGACAACGAGGTATGGCAGTTGTTATTTGATGGATAAAGAAGTAGACAAGGTGCAGGAGGGGGAGCTATGCTTGTTTCACCTCAAGGAGTTAAGTACTATTCAGCTTTTAGATTTCATTTTGCATGTTCTAATAACACTGCTGAGTATGAAGCTTTGATATAAGGATTGCATTGGTCAATCAAAAGAGGGATAAAGAACTTGCAAGTATTTGGTGACAGTGAGTTGATTGTCAACCAAGTTAGAAGGTAGCATGCTGCCAAGAATTATCTACTCAAGTGCTACAAAAATAGGGTGTGGGACCTTATGAATATTTTTAATGGTTTTAGCATCAAATCCATCCCTAGAAAAGAAAACCAAGCTGCTGACAGACTTGCCGTAGTTAAAGTAGCCTTTGATGTTGTTGAAAGCATCAAGAAGGAAAAATTACAACTAAACATTCATGTGATTGTAAGGCCTTCAGTGTCAGACAAACAATGTAAGTTGGCAAGTGTTTGAGAATGATCAACAAATCATCCATTTCTTGTAAGAAGAGGCTGAGTTCTCAGCTAAAAATCAGGAAAAGTTAGAACAGCAATATGGTGACCAAGTGGTACAGCTGAAAACCAACAAACTACCAAAGGGACTTGTCACTTTGGAGTCCATTTTCAATCCTAATGATCAGTTTAGGAAAGAGAAAGAAAACATCCAAGTCAAGGGAGAAGATTCAGTGCCCATCTTGGTGGAAGAAGGAAAATCACTCCAAATTGGTAAAGTGACAACTGAGCAAGAAAGGTATGAGTTCATACAGCTTTGTCAAGAATTCCCTGATGTGTTTGTTTGGAGCTATGAGGATTTGAAAGGCTTCAATCCCAAGTTAGCTCAACACACTATTGAATTGGACCCAAGTGCTAAACCCATCAGGCAAAAACAAAGGCCAGTCAATCCACACATGGAGCCTCTCATGAGAAAAGAATTGAATAAGTTGATAAAGTCAAGTATCATATTCCCTATCAAGCATTCTAGTTGGGTAGCCAACTTGGTTCCAGTTAGAAAGAAGAGTGGAGAAATCATATTGTGTGTTGAATTCAGAGATTTAAACAGAGCATCTCTCAAGGATCATTACCCACTTCCTTCTATGGAGTAGATTTTACAAGTTGTTGCTGGCTCTGAAAGTTTTTATTGCTTGATGGCTATTCAGGGTACAATCATATTATGGTGAAGGAAGAGGATCAATTCAAGACAACCTTCACAACCAAATGGGGAGACCTATGCATATAGGAAAATACCATTTGGGTTGTCCAACGCTGGAGCTACATTCCAAAGGGCAATGGACATGACATTCAAGGATTTGATTAACAAAATGGTGCTGATATATCTTGATGATATCACTGTTTTTTCAAAAAATGCAGCAGACCATCTCTTTCATTTGAGACAAGTGTTCCAAAGGTGCAGAAGATTTGGGGTATCCTTGAATCCCAAAAAGTGTATTTTTCTAGCTCATGAAGGAAAGCTCCTTGGCCACATTGTCTCCAAAGAAGGATGAGCAATTGATCCAGAAAGAGTTGAAGCCATAAGAGCACTATCATTGCCAAGCCACAAGAAAGCTCTTCAAATTTTCTTGGGAAGGATAAATTTTTGTTCGAAGGTTTGTCCCAAATTTTATAGCCCTAGTCAAGCCTATCACCAAGATGTTAAAGAAAAGCATAGCTTTCAAATGGAAAAAAAAAGGTAAGGCAAGTTTTGAAGAAATCAAAGAGACCATCTCACAAGCCCCAACTCTCATTAACCCAGATTTCTCCAAAGATTTCATCCTCTATCCCTTTATAGGTAATGATACTATTTCTGTAATTTTGGTACAGCAGAACAAAGACAATGATGAGCATCCAATTACTTTCTTCAGCCAAAGCCTGGAGGACTATGAGATGAGATATTCCTTCATTGAGAAACATGTTCTAGCAGGTGATTAGGAGCTTAAAGAAATTTAAGCATCTAGTTTCAAACAACAAGGTTCAACTATTGGTTTCTCATGTGGGAGTTAAAGACTTCCTCCTCAATAAAGACCTGAATGAAAAGAGAGCAGGGTGGATTACTTGTGTCATGGAATATGACATTGAGATCAAATTCACCAAGTTGGTTAGAGGAAAAGGATTTGTGCAAGCAGATGGTTTTGAACAAACAAACAGAGGTATGCAATGAGAAAGAGTTTGTTTTGGCGTTGCAAGATAGCTATGAACAAGGAAAGCATTCAAGAAGAAAACGATGGTGTCCTAACTCCTTGCTGGACCCGAGACATAATGCACTTTCTACACACTGGCCTATGCCCTCCAGAGATGAATAAAACCAAAAGGAGACACTTCAGATTGCAGAATGTCCCATATGCCCTTGTTGATAGTGTTTTATTCAAAAGATGTGAATGGAGTGCTGCTGAGATGCATTGGTACAAATCAGATTCACAGAGTGTTGGAAGAGTTCCATGGTGGATCAGCTGGTGGCCATTTTTGCACCAAGACTAATAGCTCTCAAGATCATGAGGGGATGGCTATTATTGGCCCAAGATTTTCAGTGACTGTTATGCATGGATCAAGAGGTGCAAGAATTGTGCATTCTTCACAGGTAAGGAGGAGACTAGCTGCCCTCCCATTGCATCCAATTTCAGTTGACCAGCCATTGATGCAATGGGGTTTGGACTTCATTGGAGTCATTAACCCAAATTCAAGCCAAAGACACAAGTGAATTCTAACAGAAATAGATTACTTCACCAAGTGTGGGACTGAGGGCGATGGCACTCAAGGGAAGCAAATGAATCTAGCATCCCTGGACTTCTATAAAGGGATAGTAACTAGATTTGGCATACCTGCTACAATAATATAAGATAATGCATTGGTATTCATTGGGTCCAGGGTAACTGAATGGGTTGTCAAGAATAGGATCTACCTAAACACTTCATCAAATTATTATCCTCGAGGTAATGACTAAGCTGAGTCTACAAACAAGAACTTGTTAAGGATCATCAAGAGGACTCTTGATGAAAATCAGAAGTCTTGGCATACTAAGTTGAAATCAGCCTTGTGGGGCTGATAGGATAACCCCCAAGAGATCTACAGGTAACTCTTCATTCAATCTTGTTTATGGAAGAGAGGTAATTTTTCCCATGACACTTGAGTTTCTAGCATTGGAACTCATGAAGCAGTTGGAGTTGTTGGAGTTTGGGCCCATAGAGGTTAGGTATGCAGAATTGATGGAGCTCAGAGAAATCAAAAATCAGGCATCCCAAGCAATGGAGAAGGATCAAGCTTTGATCAAGAAGACCTTTGATAGAAAGGCCAAGGATAGATCTTTCCAAGTTGGAGATCTAGTATTAAGATGGGATGCAGACAAAGCAAAACTAGGGAGGCATTCAAAATTTGATGCCATTTGGAGCTGCCCCTACAAGGTCACAAAGTGTAAGGACATCAATGCCTTCTAATTGTCCACATTGGATGGTGAAGAATTATAGATTCCAGTCAATGGAATCCATCTGAAGCATTGCTACTAAAGGAAATTCTCCACCTTGTACATATTAGCTTAGGTTTTCATTCCTCCAAGTACTTATACACATTGTTTTGTTGTAGTTTAGTTTTGCTTTCCCTAAGTGCTTTGGCACAGGCTTGTTGTTCTAGGAAATGTGTTTTGTAGGCCTTGCTCCATCAGATGATGTTCTGCCCTCCATCTTCCTCCTTGCATTGTTCTAATTAGTTGGGGTACCAGGCAGAGAATTTGATGACTCCGTACCCAATGGATTGCTTCAGGAAATTGGTAACTTCATCCAGTAGGCAGATGACCCCTCTGAGTCACCAAAATTGTTATCCAAAATGAGCCCCTTGCTCATTTTTTAGCTAACTCCTTTCATTCTTTCCTCTCTTTTTCCTCATTCATAATTTTTTTATCTTCCAGGCACTCAAAACCTTCTAGAAATGGCACCATTGGATAGAGCTCTTTCTCAGCTATCCAGAAAGGTAAATTTTTCCTCCTAACTCCATGTATTTTTAAAGTTATGGCTCGGCGGAGTTTTTATGGGAAATTTTCCCTGGAAAAGGCCGAGCCAATAAGATGAGGCCATGTGTCCTCAGAAGGGTGGAGGGCAGAGGTAAACTTGAATTTTTTTATGAAGTATTTGGTGGGGTTCGCAAAGAAATTTTCAGACCTGAGTCCCCGCCACCCAATAAGATGAGGCCACGTGTCCAGGGACCGAAAGGATGGTGGAAGGTGGAGGAAAGATGAAAAATTTGCCGAAGTGTTTGGCCAGGGTGCTAAGGAGAAATTTTGGCAAGTAGGCCCACCAATGAATAGGATCGTGCCACGTGTCCCAAGGGCATCGGAGCTTCAGCCGCCGGGGAGAAGTTGGGAAATTTTCCCAAAGGTTAGCACAAAAGAATTTTGGCCCGTAGGCCTGCCAACCAATTGAAAGAAGCCACATGGCACCGAACCAGCGGAGGCGGGGGGGAAAGTTGGGATTTTTTCCTAAAGAAAAATCAAAGGAAAATTCAAAAAAGAAAGCCCGCCCCCCAAAACCCAAGCCAATAGGATAGTGCCACATGTCCATGTGGCGGCAAAAAACACAAGGCAAGCCCGTAGGGAAAAATGAGCGGGGAAGGCCTGCGTCCAATGGGATTGTGCCACGTGTCCAGCTCAGGGAAGATGGTCAACAACGATGGGAAAGTTGAGAGCAAATGCCCATGACAAATCACAGCATGCCATGTGTCTTCGGGTCATTGGGGCGCGGAGAGTTTTTTGGAAAATTTTCCAAAGGCCAAAACAGTGAAAAATGAGGCGGGGAAATCCCGCATCCAATTAAAACATGCCACGTGGCACCAAACCAGTGGGGTGTGGATATTTCTGGGGAAATTTTCCGAAATGCAAAAAGTGGGAAAATTTTAAATTTTCATCCCGCTAACCCATTTTGGCCCTATTTTGCCCTAAATTTTCAGAGGGGCATAACTTTCGATCCAGAGCTCGGTTTTTTTACATTCTTTATATCAATGGAAAGCTAGTGAAATTATCTACATGATTCCAGGCTCAATTTTATGTTTTGGTGGATTTTGGAGAGAGAAAATTGAAAAACTCCTTTGGCACGTGGAAATGGACAAAAATGACATTTCAACCACCATTTTTAATGAGGAATGGTTCGCATTCTCTCCTAGCATGGTCTAAAAACATTAGGAAGTGGATTTGTAAAGGAACCCATGCTGTTTTTATGAATTTGGTCAGTGGTTGAAGGCTCCTCTCATGTTTTCCCACGTTTCTCTCTCCTGAGCTCGAAGTGGCATTGTAAAAGCAAAATGGGCTCATTTTTAAGAGAGAGAGACATTCTTTTTGGCTCTACAACTTCCCTTTTCTTCCTAATCAGGCATATTTGTGGAATTTTTTACCTTTCCATGCAAATACAGCACTTCTTTTTGCCTCTTGGTCATTGTAATGCACTGTATTGGACCTGGAATGATAATATATGCTCTATGATTAAATTTTCTCAATCCTTTCATATGTTTATCATTGTTTCCTGATCTTTCATTACATTTTGGCAATTTGTGCATGTTTTATGTTGTATTTTCTTGTGGATTGTGTATGTTTTGCAGTACAGGTGTCTACTACTCCTTTGGTACATCACCTTATTTAGATCAGGTTCATTTTTTGCATTTCTCAACCCTGTCTCCTTGGCAAAGTTTGATTAAGTTATAGGTAAAGCCCCTGCAGAATGTCATGCACACTTGAACAGAGGAGTTGAGGAACCAGCCTCTAATCTGGAGATTCTTTTCCCACTTTTGGACAAGTCCCACACTTGGGAAAAAGATTCAATGTTGTGCAATCACACTGGATGCTAAAATGTCAAACTAGAAATCTGATAGAACATCCAGAGGGTGCTGCTGATTTTACACTAACATATACATCATAGGGTAATAAATGTGCTTATGCATAATAGTTTTTTAGATGCATCACATTGAATGGGCTCTTGAGTGGATTACCAAGGTGAGTGGCTAGACGATAGGCACCACCCCTAAGCTTATCAATGATGACATAGGGGCCGACCTAATTAGGTTTGAATTTACCTTTTAGATGATCTTTGGATTTTGTGTTCTTTTTATTTTCCTTTCATATAAGATCACCAATATTAAATTCACGTGGGAAAATATTGTTATTGTAAGCTTGTACAATATATACTTGATATACGTAGAGATGTTCTAAAGCTTTCATGTGAAGAGAATCAAGCATCTCAAGTTCATGGAGTCAATTTTCATAATATTCATTATCTTTGAGAATGTCTTTAAGTGATACCCATAAGGAGGGTATTACCATCTCTAAGGGTATGACTGCCTGAGTTTCGTAAACTAGTGAAAAGGGGGGGTAGTATTTGTAGCAGTGCACACAAGGGTGTGGTAAGCCCAAAGAGCTTACAAAATTTGATTGTGTCAATTGTCGCCACTAGTATCGACGGTCTTTCGTAATATTTTAACGATGGTTTTATTAGTGGATTCTTTTTTGCCATTTCCCTGTGGATAATAAGGAGTGAAGAATGTTTGTTTGATCTTGAATTTTGCATAGAGTTTTTTAACATCCTTATTCTTGAAGAGAGAGCCATTATTAATTATAATGGTAGAGGGAATGCCAAAGCATGTAATAATTTGAGTGGTTATCAAACGACAAATATCGACACCAGTGGTGTTTTGGAGAGGTGTGGCTTCTACCCATTTAGTAAAATACTCTGTAGCAGTAATAATGAATTTGTGACCATTAACCAATTCGGGATTTATCTTTCCAACGAGATCGAAACATCATAAGGAAAAAGGCCATAATGGTGCAATCGGGTCAAGATCATATCCAGGTGTGTGGTGTAGATTTATATGTTTTTGACATTTATCACAATGTTTGGCGTATTCTAAACAATCATGTTTCATAATAGGCCAATAGTATCCCTAGAGTAGAAGCTTGTGTGATATGGCTTTACCTGAGAAGTTACCATCACATAGACTATCGTGAACTTGAGAAACAGTCATGGGGATTTCATCTAGTCCTAAACATCGCATCAAATGGTCATTGAATGATATTTTGAATAATTAAGCCCCAATGATTATGTATTGTGTGGCCTCATGCCCTAAATAAAGAACTTCATGAGGTTGAAAGCCTTTAGGAATATTTTTCCAATATAGAAAGCTATAAATTTGAGTGAACCATTCAAGATGATCATTACTACATATTATATCACATGCTTTGAAATGTGGACTAGTAGTAGAGGGTTGTCATAAGTTTCGAAGGATGAAGGTGGCTTGCTCATCAATGATATCTTGGGGAATGAGTAATGCCACACTAGCCATAGCATTTGCATGACGGTTGTATTTTCATGGAATGGAGGTGAGAGAGTAGGATTCAAATGTAGCTAGGATTATTTTGACCAAGTTATTATATGAGGCAATATGTTCCTCATTTGTTTGGTTTGTGTCGTTAACTTGATTTATAATGAGTTGATAATTGTGATGTAAGCGGATATTGTGAATAAGAAGTTTGTGGGCGATGGTGAGGCTAAGAATGAGGGATTCATACTCATTGATGTTATTATTACATGAGAACCCTAAGAAATACACAAAGGGGGGGATGATCACCATGTGGAGTAATAAAAGTGATTCCAGCCCCAGATCCTGAAAGGCAATGGGACCCGTCAAAGTACATAGTCCAAGTATCAGTGTCAATGGTGTAAGGAGTGAAATCATCTTGAAAAGAAATAGCAACATGTTATGCATTGAAAAGAGGTGTGTCAGCGAGTTGATCAGTGATAACTTGTCCTTTGATGGCTTTTTATGGAATGAATTTGAAATCAAAATTTGTGTGTAACAAGACCCATCATGTAAGGCATCCCGAGAGATATGTGTGAGATAAGAGGTATCATATAGGATCTACCTTAGTAATTATATTAACCTCATTATTAAGAAGGTAGTGTCGTAACTTATCCGCAATAAAGACAAGACCAAAGCATAATTTCTCAATGTAGTTGTAATTGCATTCATAAGAGAGTAAATTTCAGCAAATTTAATAGACACCCCTTTCACATTGAGAAACATAGTGTAAAAGGCATAGAGTTCTATCCAGCACCCCCTACCCTTTATATATCATACTAGTCATAGTATCTATTCATAGAATCAATAATTGAATTGAATTGGAAGCAGATAGAAGATCTATATATAGGGTAGTGGTCTCCAAATAGAGATATGGGGGATATCGCATTCCAAAGGAGGTAATGATTAAATTCGAGCAGATGACTAGTATATTTTCCTTCAGATAGAGATAGAGGGGCATACATGATATCCATCATAGCATGTATAGAATGTATGGCCCTATCCATATATGGCTCGACCCCCAATGGAAACTCTCTCTCTAGAGGGCGAGGTCTAAAGACCCTCGCCTGAGGCGGGCGAGTGCCCCCAACCCCTCACCCTCCACATAGAGAGTTTCAAGGGGGTGGGCCATAAATGGAATAGATAGACGTATAATCAATGCGAAAAAGAAAGGCAAATTCAATATCTTCAAGAATTGTGCTAGAAGTGACCCTAATGCATGGAATGTAACGGAGTTGTACAGTAAGAAAGGCCACTCAGTCGTGGGAGATACTAGGAAAGGAGAATTTATGAGGTATGCTTTAATAGCTTTGAGTTCATGTTGGCAATGGATGTCACAAAAAAATTAGTGTTCTTTTTCATTAAACATGTGAATGGATGGATTTTATCGGTGAGCTATGCAATAAAATGACAAATATCCTAGATTTTACCTTGTAGTGTGCATAACAAATGCAAATTACAAGGCGGAGGCATGTCAACAATGGCACGAATATTTTTAGCATCAATTTCAATTCCATGTTGGGAGATAAAGTAGTGAAGGAGCTTTCCAATTATAACACCAAAAACACACTACTTAGGATTTAGACACACTTTGTATTGTTGCAAGCATTTAAAGAGTGTGTAGAGAACTTGAGCATGTTTGGAACGATGTCGTGATTTGGAAAGTATATCATCAACATAATCTTCAAGGATTTTAAGAATAGAGTCATGGAAGATATGTGGCATTGCTCGTCGGTAAGTGGCCCCGGTATTTTTAAATGTCGAAGGTCATAACAATGTAACAAAATGTACCCCATGGTGTAGTAAATGAATTATTTTCTTGATCTGCAAGGTTGATTTTGATTTGATTGTAACCAACAAAGCCATCCATGAAAGAAAGGATGTCATATCCAATAGTGGAATTGACGATGGTGTCAATGTGCAGTAATGAAAAAAATATCCTTGGGACAAGCCTTATTGAGATCACGAAAATTGGTGCAACAACAAACTGTTAGAACATAATGATTAAGTGGTCTGGCTAGCCCTTAATGTATATGGGTCCATCACTAATATATAGGTTAATATTTAATAATATGAAATATTTATATTTCTATTATTAAATATGCTAACATAGGTATATACTTTAGGTTAAATATTTAATATCATGAAATGATTATATTTCTAATATTAAATATTATAAACCTAGGTGTATGTGTCAACCATTTTAGGTTGAAAAGGTGGGTCGGGAGACATACCCGATCACCTTATATAAAAAGGACTTTAGGTCCTCATTTAATATATTTAGGAAATATATCAAAGGTGTACAAATCAAGTGATTTAGTTTTACCCTTGGTAAATAGGGTTTTGAAGGAGGAAGTGATCTTATTGGATATAAAATAAGTTCTCTGAAGTAAAAGGTTATTTTCAAAGTGGTTTTTACCCTATTGGGGTTTTCTACTATAAATATTGTGTCACCTGTGTTATTTATTTCCTGTAAGTATTTCTTTATTTAATTATGTTATGATGTAATCTTTATTTAAAATTTTATTATAACATTATGTAATATGGAAGTTTATTAAATCCGTATTTATTAAAATCCTCAAATTATAACATGGCAAAGAGCGAATAAATTAAATAAATTAAGATCAAATGTTTTGTATTTTATTTATTTAATTTGTATGGGTTTTTTTCAACCAATCCCAAAGTGTATTTAAAAGTATTTAGTCCCCTTATTTTTTTCTCATTTTATTTAGGCACTACATTTGTGCAATTAAAATTTCAGTAAAAATTTTAAGGATTTTCAATTTTAAATCCCTAATTTGTTTGGGAGGAGATGTAATATGATATGATTCTTATTTTCATTTATATTTTATAAATTATATGGAATTAATGTTTATTTGAAGATTGATGTGTGCATAGGTGAAAAGGGTTTCAAATATTTACTTGCGTGAAAATCACAAACATAAAAGGAAAAGATTTATTACTATATGAAATAATTTCAAATATTTGCAGGTTAAATATTTTGGAAGGTAAATTCATACTCGTGTTCTTTGATCCCCTCTAAAAGGATTTGATTTGAAAAGCTATAGTTTATAGTTAATCTATAACTATATCATATATAATTTGAAAACTATATTATTATTTTTAAATAAAAATATATATAATATAAAATAAGGTTTATATAATAATTTATATAAATATCATATTAAAATTTATATAGTTTTGAAAAAAAACTATATATTAAAAGCCTTAAACTATATTAAAAGAAGAGTCAACACACCATATTCTAAGCTCTTAACTTATACATCTAGGCATATTATAGTTTTTTTTTAAAGAAACAAACCTAAGTTTGAATCATATTTTATATATATGGTTATTTTAAACCACTTAAAATATAAATTTTATTAGATTTAGTTTATATATGTTTTTAAAAAAAATCAAAATGCTTACGTTTTTAAGTAAGGGGGCCCGTGTTTATTTCTTAACCATGAAGGGATTACTTTTTAAATATTAATATTTATTAAATAATACCTAACATGTGTCCCTAACCATTTATATTATCTATGTAAGGGGGCAGCCCTATTCATTTATATCTTATAGTTTATAAAAACTATATAAATAAACCTCTTTAAAGGTTTTCTTTTATATAAGAGTGGGAATAGAGAATAAAATGAGATAATATCTCAAGTATAAATGTGGAACTCTCAAGTATAAATGGAGAATTAAAAAAAAAAGATAGTTTATTGGTGGTCCATATAAAGTGTGGTAAATATTTATTAAAATATTAGTAGTTATAGCCACATAAAAGTTTTAAAGTTTTTAGCTGGAATTATATAAAATATTTTACAATATTTCCATAGTTTTAAATGTGTAAGAGGTAAAATTAAGAGTAAATGAAGGGAGGAGACAAGGTTTATGAAAATAAGGATTTCAATTTATTTCATTGGTTGGGTGAAATTACTTGTCCCTTCTGTAAAATATGTAAGTTAATCTATACTCTCATAAATCTACTTGCACATGGTAAAATTCTTCTAACCTGGTCTATGTCCTTTAAACCCCTTTAATAAGGGTTATATGTTTTTGTATATAAAAATAATATACTATAGTTTATAATTTTTATGAACTATATGTTGTTTTTTATTTACATTCTATAAATTATATACTTCTTTTTTTTTTTAAATATATATGTGTGTGTGTGTGTGTGTGTGTGTGTGTGTGTGTGTGTGTGTGTTTACATTATAAATTATAATAGTTTATTATAATGTATTAAAATATAACCTCCCTAATATTATATAGAAGAAGAAATTATGGAATTTCACTTTTTGAAAATAAACAGCAAGTTTTGGCTTCATTAAATTTGACGGTCAAATGACCGTCACGGTAAACCAAACATAAGACAGTATGACGGATATTTAGACGTCAAATTTCAGCTTGTATGTTCTAGGAAATTTTCACTGTGTTAAAATTGATGGTCAAATGACCATCACGACTGACCAAAAAAAAAGCCATTATGACGATCATTTAGACGTCAAATTTAAGCTAGTAGGATATTTGTCTATATTTATTTTTTTCAGAAATTTGATGTTATTATGCATTCTTATGAGTCTCTTCTTCACTTCTATATGGTCAGAAATATTTTTTATATAAATATGAAGTATAATGCAAAGCCTTTTATATTGCAGGTTATTATTTTGATCATGAGAAGTTAATTAGTATGCATTGTAATGACATAATTAGTTATAATAAAATCATTTCTTTAGATCTATAAAATTTAGATTTGATTCTTTTCTTGAAGTTACTTCATTAAATGCTTCTAAATGATGATTTAGATTCTGATTTAGTAAATGGTCATGATAATATTTTGATGTTATAGATGTTTCTGAAAATCTTATATTCCTAGATGAGAAATTAAATTGGGCTCAATCTATGTTAGAAAGTTCAAATGCTATTAACTTTAGGAAAATGACCAGAAGTCATCATATGTACCATGCATTAATCACCTTATATGAACCTGAGTTGTGAAGTATTATAGGGTCCAGGTGGATATACAAAGTAAAATATAATGTTGATGGTAGTATTAACAAACATAAAGCTATACTTGTTACTAGAGGTTTCACTCAGAAACCTGGTATTGATTATCTTGAGACATTTCTTGTAGCTAAAATGAGTACTGTTATGGCCTTATTTGCAATTATTGCTCAATTTGGATGAGAAATTCACTAAATGGATAAGAAAAATACTTTTTTGAATTGCGATTTTAAAAAAAACTTTACATGTTTCAACCTAAAGGATTTGAAGAAACTGATAAAGAAAACTAAGTTTATGAGTTGAGAAATCCTTGTATGGTTTAATATAAGCTCTTAAAGCTTGGTATGTGAAAATTATTTCCTTCTTTAAACTGTTAGGTTTTGTTAATTATTCTTCTAACAATAATATATTCATTAAGCAATAAAAACTCACATATTATCATTATATATGTATATATGTTGATTTGCTTATGTCTGGTGACAATCTGATTTAATTCATAGGATTAAGGAAAAATTGAAGCAGTACTTTGAAATGAATGAGTTAGGTCTCTCACATCATGTTCTTTGTATGATTGTATTTCATTCTATTTTTATTTTTCAAAACATAATATGCAACCATTGTATTGAAAATGTTTCTTATGATTGATTGTAAACAATTTTCTACTTCAATGGAAGTTGGAATAAATATTGACCCTAAATTTACATATGAAAAAGGTTGATCCTATTTGATATATGATGTTAGTTGATAGTTTGATTTATCTAACTATAACTAGATCATATATTTCCTATACAGCAGGAATTACTTCAAGGTTTATGCAGGAAACGTTTTTAAAAATCATTGGAATCTTGTAAAAATAATTTTTAGATATATTAAAGGAACAATCAATTATGGGTTGTATTATACTAAGGATGAAAATGTTATATTATATGGATTTTGTGATTCTAACCATACTGATGTTGTGTTATAAAATATATTAGATACGTGTTCAAGTTTTTTTGTGTAGGAACCATTACTTGGAACAACAAATGCAATCAATAGTCTCCATTTCTTCTACTGAGGTAGAGAATTACAATGGAAGAAGTAAAAAAGTCATGTGGTTGTAGTGGTTGTTAGTAGAGATACACATGGAAGCTAAAGGAAGTATTTCTCTTCTATGTGGTGGTCAGAGTTGTATTACTCTTTATTAAGAATTCAGTTCAACATCAGAGGATGAAGCACATTGAGATACATATACACTTCACCCGTGAGAAGGTGTAAAATGATAAGATAAATCTCAAGTTCATGTTGACTGAAGAGCGGGTTGCTGACATCTTCACAAAGTCCATGAGTGATGTAAAGTTTTGTCACTTTCGTGAAAATCTTGGATTGTCAGAGTTGCCATTGAGGGGGAGTGTGCATGATAATGTCACCTCCTAATGGAACTTGTTTTTTGTAAAAATACCTCCGAGAATTTGTAAAATACCTTCAGGAAAGTGTAAAAAAATATCTTCGGGCAAGTGTAAAAAAATACCTTTGAGCATGTATACCTCATCAGCTTCTTTTTTAGAAATAAGTGTAGAAAGATCTTAAAGGCGGTCTTCAGTAAACTCTTTAGTGTTATTGATTTTACTGGTAAACATCTAGTACAAGCATATTGTTAAGGAGGTCCTTGGTTGTAAAAGGCTCCTATATGCTTGAATTCAATAACCTTTTATGAGAACCTGTGAGAACAAGTAAAACTCACAAATCATACTTAGTCACTGATCATGGGATGATCTTTGGGATTCCAAATATTTTTGTACCAAAAGATAAATTGAGTATGATGAAGGTGTTATAATTCCTTCAACCGATATGTTAGCCTAAAACCTTTATGGTTTAAGGATTGTAAATCTTGTAGTGTACCACGGGCATGTAATCTATTAGCATATGTTATGTTATCCCACTCAACATTAAGGGGGAGTTTTGGAACATAAAGATTAAGTGGCCTGGTCAACCCTTAATGTATATGGGTCCATCACTGATATATAGGTTAATATTTTAATAATATGAAATATTTATATTTCTATTATTAAATATGCTAACCTAGGTATATATTTTAGGTTAAATATTTAATATTATAAAATGATTATATTTCTAATATTAAATATTATAAACCTAGGTGTATGTGTCAACCATTTTAGGTTGAAAAGGTGGGGTCAAAAGACATACCCGATCATCTTATATAAAAAAGGACTTTAGATCATCATTTGATATATTCGGGAAATATATCAAAAGTGTGCAAATCAAGTGATTTGGTTTTACCCTTGGTAAATAGGGTTTTAAAGGAGGATGTGATCTTATTGGATGTAAAATAAATTCTCTAAATTAAAAGGTTATTTTCAAAGTAGTTTTTACCCTGTTGGAGTTTTTTCACTATAAATATTATGTCACCTGTGTTATTTCTTTCTTGTAAGTATTTCTTTATTTAATTATGTTATGCATGTAATCTTTATTTAAATATTTATTGTAACATTAAGTAATATGGAATTTGATTAAATATGTATTTATTAGAATCCTCAAATTCTAACACAGAGTTTTCCATTCGATTTCATAACAGGCACAATATTTGACACCCATTCGGGATAATCTACACCACGAATAAAACTAGCATCCAAGATTCATTGTATTTCTTCTTTGACTAATAGTGTGACTTTTGGATGCATTTTACAGATTTTTCATTGAATAGGTTGAGTACTATATTGTGCATGGCTATGGATGGATCTATACCAGGCATATCACTATAATCCCATGCAAATATGTCAGATAATTCATGCAAGACTTGTTTAATACGTTGGGTTCACCAAATGATTTAACAAAAATATGTTTTTTTGTAAAACCCTAATTATAGAGTAACTGAATATAAACAATGATATATTGTTGCTAAGTAAAATATGCCGCAAGAAAATAATCAAGAAAGTATGAAACCCTAAGCAAGTCGCCATTTCTGTATTAATAACTCAGACTGCATTTAAACCTAATTTGGAACTATCTCTGGACTATAAAAACTATCTTTGAACAAGTAGTGAACAATGTCGTAAATGGCTTAAAATCCGTTCTGAGGGTTGACAGACATTTCGCTAGACATGGGAGCATGGACATGGGGCAATAATACCTGGTCACTTAGTGACTAGTCAAAAATGATCACATCTCTTGATTGATGTTACAGTATCGTAGGAAGTGGAGCGAAATTAGTCCTTGTTGCTCACATGGGGAATCTGTTGGTTCCTCGTTCGAGATTGATACTTGTAACCTGTAAGAATGGTCATGGGGACCTGGAAGAATGAAGAAAACTGGGACAGAGCTAGACTTGAAAGATGCATTAGAGAGAACTCGGACTAATCCTAAGGTAATCAGCCAATAGAGTGAACTGTCTATGACCGAGTGTTGGACTACATCTCAGACTCCATGGGCTTGCTCATGAGTCTGTGGCAAGGCTTGTGCATTTAGGATGCCCTAATGGAACTTGCATTGATGATGAGATGCGGTGTGATATCTGGAGTGTAACAATGTACTATCACGTTTGGATGGAATCAGAGTTAACTTCTCCTTGTCATATGTTTTCGAAATTAAGCTGGAGTGGGAACTTGAGAAATTGCCCCATTTTGCTTGGAACTACTAGTTGTCAAGTGTCTTCCACGGGTGTAATATTAGGTGATGCACTAGCTAGGATCGTTTAGTGCTAGGTGTATCTGTTTAGTTTGTACACAGAGCTATATGGATGTTATGAGCCTGAACTTGGGCTTGTTTGAATGTCATAATTGGAAAAATGTTTCGGAAAGTGGGTACTGTCTGCTCTTGGGTGTCAATGATTCCCAAAAGATACAACAGATACGCTTGTGGTAAGTTTGATTGTGTGAAAGAATGATTTTGTTTACATGGACACCTAGAGTGTTTGTTTGTGTGTTGAATTGTGGTGCCGAAGTGTTGAGATGGGACAAAAATCGTGTCTGAAGTCTTTGTGAGGTTTTTAAAGAAGTAAAATACTCAACTGGGTTACATGGTTGCTGGAATTCCAATTCTTGTAAACGACAAAAGTTCAGATTTAAATATGCGATGCAATGGAGATAGCTGTAAATTACAAACTAATCTAAGTTATGAATGCAAATGAATGCTTTTGTATTTTCTGAATGCTTTTACGATGTATGCAATGTACACAAAGTGCATGATTATTTTCCTACACTCTGTTGCTCCATCTCTCAAATGACATATGTTTTAAAACTTTACTGATGTCAAGACATATGCGCACCTATATGGATGCAAGTTGTGTATGTGGATCTTGTATTTACCCTAGATGCAGAAAAAAACCTACTTTCTTTTCTCTAATTCATTGCAAATGCAGATGAATGCTTCTCATTTCAATGTGGATTTTTGTATCTCAGTTGATATGAGTATGAGATAATCACTAAATTAATCATAAGTGCATTAGAAGCATTACGAGCAAACACAAATCTGTTTCAGGTAACCATACTGAGCCTCGTGAGCATACTGGATCAATTAGCATTAGAGAATGAATTCATAAGTCTGTCATTACAAACTTAGAAATGTAAGAATCTAAACAACTATCCTATTCTTAATGTGATGTTTCATGACGGTATTCCATTTGAATTAGTTGTCCCATCAACTAAATAACAAATCTTTTTAACGGCTATCAAATTTGGGATTAATATAGATTTATAACTTTTATGGAAAACTCCAACCTCTCTTCCAGGGCAAAGAAGGAATATGGCTAAGGATGTGAACTGTTGTGATTCACCCTCAGGTATTAGTTGCCTCTTTCACATTGACTCATTGGACTTGGGGTTGCACATCAGTTGAAAGAGTGAAGAAAAACAATTGGGTCAGGTGTGGAGAAGAGACATCTGACAGCAGTGTAGTTGCATGGCTCAAAGTGATCAAAACTATTAGTTTGATCATCCTTTGTATAGTGCTCCTCTTATGACAGTGCAAACAAAAAACTGATGAATTGACTGAGATTTGCTAAGGTAAGTACACACCAAATGTAGTGTCATCCACTAATCTTTCTATGAACCAGCCAGTTCATATAGCATGAAATGAGCAGCGTGATCTAGCTAGATTTGTGTGAAACTTGGGCCATTAGAACTGGAAGCAAATCACAAAACTTGATCTCTACAATGGACTCTAACTCAACTCCAATTTTTCCTAGACTCTATAAAATGAATGCACAATTCCTTTTTAAAAGAGGAGAGGCAATTGTTGAAAATGAAGTTGATTAAACACTATTCACCAGTGGGAGCATCCAAATTGCAAACAATGACCCGCTATAACGTGAAATGCATATGAGTCAAGTGGAATTCAGTGATTTAGGTTAATGTCTCCGTTTAGAAGTGAATCAATGGAATACCACTTTTTGATGCAAGATTAGGGCAAGCTAACGTGCAACACATGGACTACAACACATTGCTCATGTGTGACCAAAATAAGTTTTAAATGTGGTTTTGAAACGTTTAATGGTATGTGCCAAGAGGTAAACACTTGCACAATGTACTATAGTGGCAATGCTGATCGACCCAATAAAATTTCTAGGTCTACTTGTGCATAATGAAATACGAGGTGGTTACCTGTGATGCGCCCAGAATTAAAAACATGTGCTAATTAAAACGTGCGAACAGGAAAAATTACGGAATAATTTTTTTTAATAAGGGTTTTGATAAAGGATTAATAAGAATCGAGTTTCAAATTTATGTTATAAAATGTGTATTGTCGTGTCGTCGCGTGACACCACTAGGTTTTCCGCACTTGCGAGTTATTCACACTTGTGCGTTCGAGTGATGCGGATGTTGGTTAAATTGACGAAGCCAATAAGCTCGTTGGCGATTCAATTTTTTGAGCGATTATTAAGATAGAGGATGTGGGTTTCAAGGGAAGGATGACAACTCAATTTCGGTGAACGAAACAGTTGCTTGCGAAAACGAGGCAACCAAGGTGGCGACAACTACCTCGGGTCTCCATTATTATTTAAACATCAGGTTTGTGTTATTTTGTTAGAAATAGTCGTTAAAACACTATTTACTGAATTGCACTTATCTTGATATAAGATTTTTAGCCCTTACAATTTTCAAATGGGAGACTAAGAATAATTAATTTATAATACTTATCCAATTTATTCGCACTTCTTAAATCTCTCAATCATCACTAAACTATAATTAAATTTCTTATATCATCACTATGAAATATTAATTAGTTTAGGCATTTAAACTTATAAACTTACTATGGTTTAAATTAGTCTAATAATCCTAACAAGTCAACTCAAGGACAAAACATGTGGGGGCAAGAATAAACTTGAGCCATCAGATTAACTAATTCTCCACCCTAGATCTCTAGGGTTTCCTATGATGCCGTAATTTATTCTTATGATTGATAAAGTTAATTTATCTTTCTTCCTCATTTCATTTTATCCTCCCAAAATACACATCACCATAACAAGCATTAACCACGACATTTCCTAGACACAAAACACAAAATGCATAATGCAAAAAAATAAAAATACAGTCTTCAGCAAATAGGAGAGGGATAAGAATGGCACAAAACAAACACTAATCACCTTAGAGTGTCCTACTTGCAAACAAGACCCACAAACATAAAACCAACAGTGGGGATAAGTGTTTTGTCTTCAATGTCACCATAAAAATCCAATAATGGAATACCACTTTTTGAGCGATTAGGGCGTTCTAGCCTTAGACACATGGACGGTTTGCATTGATATGTGTGTCAACTATGCTTAAAATGTGATTTTGATCATTTAATGGTCTACCACATGTTAAACATAACTTCCATTGGTCTACTTTGATAATGCCTATCGATGCAATAAAATTTCCATTTCTACTTTACATAATGAAATACATGTCATTACCTATAGCGTCCAAAATTAACACGCGTTAATAGAACATGTGAACAGTACAAATTACGGAATATTTTTTTATAAGAGTTTTGGAAAGAATTTATGAGAACCAAGTTTCATGTTTACGTTATTAAATTTTGTTTCGCCTTGTCGTTGCGCGACATCATTGGGTTTTGTGCACTTGCAAGTCATTTGTGTTGCGCAATTTGAGCAATATAGTCATCTGTTAACTGGCGAGGGCAATAACCTGGTTAACGACAAAATCTTACACTGCGTGTGGTGGTTTAAGGATTTACGAGTCCGCGAAAGCACATATGTTACTTAATTGGTTCGTAAGGACGTGCGTAGAAGGGTTATCGTTAAATTGTGGCATACAACTCATTGTAATAAGAATCATATTAATTCTTAAATCCCAAGTTACGATTCAAGGTCTCAAAGGAACTCTAATTAAAATATAACCTCATTTAATAATTAAGAATGTTCCCCATTAAATGCTTTAATGATGTGCAACCATGTTTACATACTCAGAAAGAAGGGGACATCAATGAGGCAACGTTCTCTACGACCAGGTATGAAGTCCATTACAAATAATTTAGACTCTCTTTGGGTACGTATCAACATGTCCTAAAATATTTAGCATTCTTTAAATTAATTAGTTTAATTGAATTAGTCCATTAGTTTAATTACTTAATTTAATAAAAAGAATCCACAATAGTTTGAAAACCTTAAAGTAAAACTACCTATTTGAAATTGTGTTATATTTCTCCATAAATGAGGTGAAAAAAAAACAAAACAAAGGAAATGTATCGTAATTAAAAATACTTACCTGAATAGAAGTAAAGGAATATGTTAATAAATATACTCATAAAACCCTAAAGGGATTAAAAAATGTTTGAAGGATGAATGGCTCGACCTCATATGGTAATATGTCCAATCGTGTGAAGGGATCTGCATAAGGAAGGGGCCGCAACCCACGAGTGAAGCATCTGTGGCCGATCTAAGGTCCATACGATCCGTGAAAACGATTGAGAAGTGCTCAAGGGTAGCGTAAAAAGTGGAGGTCATTTTGTGTTACGACCACACATGTGTAGGCACCATTACAAATTTCAGGGCCCTTAGGCCCATGTCATAGCTTTAGCTGCTTGGCGGTGGCGGGTTGAAGAGATCCCAAGGGTAGCAAGGGTGTGGAGGTTGCATTGGGCGGTGACGGTGTTGGCATGGCCGCAAAGCACCGAAGCAAGAAGAGAGGGGTGTCATCCCATGTGATAGTGCCGAGCTCTATCCAAACGTGGAAAGGGTTGGGTTGGGGGGTCGGCCACCATGACACCCCCTCCCAAGCTTGTTTATTATTATTTTTAAATTTTTATTTCTATATATATTTGTTTTATATGAATAATAAGACGGTGGGGGTAGGGATGACGCCTCCCCCACCGTAGATTATTCTTTTTTTATATATATTATTCTTTTTGTTTTATATATCTATACTTTGTAATGTAATCAGTAATTACATATGTGAGTGTTTTTTGGGTAACTTTATATAACACAAATAAATCATTTATAATTCTATCTATATACCCTTATGTATACATATATTATAAATATAATATATAATTCCAATGTAATATAATTTAATATGTATATTAGATACAATATAGTATAAAAACTAAATATTATATTCCATTAAAATTATATTTATTAATTTAATATTATTATTATCATTGGTATTTTTATAAAATTATCATACCAAGGAATGATTATCTGACAACACAATGACAACTATATATATTGAACTTCTAATTTTAAGAAGTGTTTGTATATATGTATGTATATAGTTTTGCGATTATTTTATAAAGTACTCTATAGGTGTTTAAGTATATCATCTTCTATTCGGAGATGAAACTCACTCAAAAAATTTCCCATTACATAATGTGGTTTATAAACAAATTATTTCATTGGTATTATTTAAGGGGAAAGTAACAATCTATGTATACAAGAGTGTATGAAGGCAACTTCAATGTGCGGGAGACGAAGGTAGTCACTACTCCTAATTCTTCCTAAGAACTGCACTTAAGTTTATGCAACATACGAGGAAGGGGAAATAGAGAGTTTTAAAATATTGTTAACATTTCCATAAAATCAAATGACTCACAATAATGAACATTGCTTACTTCAATGTCTTCAAATAACTCAATATCGAGAGGTAATGATTTCAAATTAATAAACTTCAACCATTCTCGATGCAATCTTATTTCTTAGCATTCAAATGAAACACAATAATATAAGTTCCTTTTGATAATATTATAACAAGAGTTTTCATTCCTTCCAATGAAGTAAGAGTGAGAGAAAAAGGGACACACAACTTGTTACTTATACCCATACACGTTGTTTTCATTTGTGATAGAAGAAAGAGAGAGTTTCCAACATCGTTCAGATTTCCATCATTTTCCTTATACGTTGCCTTTTACTTGGAGATAGGAAAAAAAAAGATAGAGAAAGTAATAGTTCATTAATCTTCAAACAAATTTTAACACAAACTCATTTGCATATAGCTTTCAAATGTAACAAATAAGATCATGATTTTCCCTGACATTACAATGCTTCAGGCATTCTCAAGGACACAACTTTGCACAACCCATTACAATGCTTCTAACTGGAAAGAAGAGCACAACTTGTTCAAAAACCCTCAATCAATATCTTCATTTGTCAACTTCCATCTTCTTCACACACTTCAACAAGTCACTTCCATGCCAACAAAATAGAGGAATCTAGCAACACTTACCGCCCATCCATGTAATGGGAAAATGATTTCCTCCCCATTGCCCCACAAGTTCCCTAATTCACACACGGCTCAAGAACCAACAATCAAACTACAAAATGAGCACAATAACCATACCACACATGACCATGCAAACAAATTTCACACCGACAAACAAGTTAAGGGGAACAAACAATAAGGTATGCCCAACATGCAAAAGAAAACTGCACACATGATCAAACCAACTATGGTTTGAAGAGGGGAAGGAAATACCACCCTAACCACTTATCGCTCCACTAGGAGAGGGTAGCTAACCTTTGGTTCCTCCGCAAGAATGAAATCAATTTTTTGGATCCACTCCTTATACCTCCTTTTTCCACAAGCACTTATCGATCCACTAAGGCTAGTTGCTCTTCCCCTCGGTTCCTCCAAAACAAGACCTAAAAGAGAGAACATATCCCTTGCTTCGAACGTTACTTATCCCTCCAATGATAAGTCACATTCCCCAATACACAACACCGCTTGCATGCCCACAGTGGAATTATGCAAGCTTCATCACAACACTAAGTCAAAATAGTACATACCCAAGGGGGTAACTAAAATGACAAATTCGAAAATGAGCTAAGAGATAGAATAATTCTTTGTGTGAGTCACGGGTAACTTAAATGTCAAATTTTGGGCGGTTCACGGGTTTTTTATTAATTGTGTGAGTCCAAATGCATAATCATTTGCCCAATCCTCTGCGGAAAGGGAATCATTGATGGAATACACCTCACCTAGAATTATTGGTGAGATTTACAAATCCACAGTTGATACATATTCGACTGAACAATCAAATCTGTAGAATTCGAACTAATACTTCTTCAATGAATCATGAGAGCCAAGACTTACGAGCAAGGCATAATGAAAAATTTACAATCCATGGGCGTGTGAAGAAAGAATTCATGAAACAATAGGCATAGTGATGCGATTACAGGTTCAAGAGATTAAAATATTTGATACAGTTTGTGGATTGGTTGAAAGCACAAAGCCAGCACATCTAATGCACCATTTAATCAAGTGAGGGAAATAACCGGTCTTATACGACCTATCAAACTCTACAATCGGGATCTGATTAATTGAATAGACCAAATTTTTCAAGGCAAGACTGATCTGCATTTTGTATTATGCCAAATAATTCAACCGAAATATATTTTCCTCGTGACATGATTGATTACAGCTTTGATGTAGAGAGATCACTAAAATTTGGGCACAGCTATTGGACACAATATTTTTTCTCTATTCAATCTGTGTATTCATATGACACCAAGCAACATATAGTGAATAAAATTGTACTGATGTGCACAAAGATTGGGGAAGAAATATGTTTTCAAATCGGCTATATTTTACCCTTAAAATCTTTAGAGTTTTTTAACATGCTTTTTTCATAATTACGCCGAAGGCGTTCCCCCTATGGTAGAGGACCTCCGGACGTTTCTGTGACTGTCTTAAAGTTGACGGTTTGACGGCCGTCAAGACGTTTTTACTCTTTTTTGCCTATTTTTAACAATTTTTTTGGTGCATGTTGTATGCATGGGCTATTTCTCATAGTTGCTTTTGCGGGCGTTATTTTTAATAGTGCATGCACGGGCTGTTTCTCATAGTTGCTTTTTCTCTTATTCTCTTGTCAATCACCTCACCAGACATGCCCTTCCGCATGAGGTTGCACTCCCAGTATGAAATCAAAATGTGCTCCACATCGACATTGTTGGTGACAGACCCCAACGCCCTTCGACCGCTCATCAACTCCAGCAGCACAATCCCGAAGCTGAACACGTCGCTCTTGTCGGTGAGGTGCCCGTACAACGCGTACTTAGGCGCAACATACCCGAGCGTGCCCACCGCCCGCATGGTGTAGTGCGTTTTGTCGTTGTGCTCATCCAAACCAAAGTCGGCAACCAGGGCGTTTAGATCTTTGTCCAGCATAACATTCGTGGCTTTGACGTCTTTGTGTATGATAGCAGGCTTGGCGTCCTCGTGCAGGTACACCAGTCCTCTCGCAATGCCCACCGCGATCTTCTGCCGCTCACCCCACCTCAAAAAGTCGGCTTTGTTATGGAACAGGGTATTCAAATGATCTTTTCTTTGCTTTTCTTTTTTATTCAATTATTCATGTATTTCATTTAATATGTGAGCAGTGGAGGTTACAACCTCAAGAAAGGGCATGGCTGCAGTATTGAACTGATGAAGTTTGACATGGAAGGTTCTGCAGCAGCTCTAGGTGCAGTAAAAGCTATTAGTCAAATTAAGCCTCTAGGGGTGGAGGTGAATATGAACTATATGGTTACATTGTACTTATAGATTTGGCTTTGAACACTTAAATTATTGATCATTGCATTATGCTTTATTACTTCTATGCTTATCGATTTATAATTTTTGAAAAACACAAGATTGCTTGTTGTAAGGCTATTCAGTGTGAATGTTTTATCTTTGACAGGTTCATTTTATTGTCTTTGCATGTGAGAACATGATCAGTGGCACTGATATGCGGCCTGGTGATGTAATTACAACTTCAAATGGGAAGACAATTGAGGTAATTATGCGGGAGACCAATGACATTTGTAAATCATTAGTTCTCTGTAAAATTTGATACGATTAACAACAAAACTGTAAAAATTAAAACTATCTAATAGGATAGTCGTCAATGAAATTTAATAAGCTTAAATTAAAGTTAAGTTTGAATTTGTTTTCCTAAAAGCTTGTCCTAATTACTTTCAAAAAGGGTGGCAACAAAGTATTTATGTTATGTCAAGGGTGTAATTTTGCAGTCAAGGGTTTAGTTTCTTTGTTATGATATTTATTTACGGCTTGGATTTTATTTTTTTCTTATACTACCTGACATTTTTAGTTTATTTCTATTAATACAGACGGAGTAGATGTTTCTGATCCGCCATTCATTAATCTATTCAATTACTTGAACTAATATTCTATGTAGGGTTCAATTTTGTAGTCTGCAGTCCCAATAGTTTAGAAGTTTTGTTCTTACATCTATTTAGGGCTTAGATTCTCTTATAATTTTCATGTACTCATTAATTTTGTAGAGTAGCTATATGCTACTGTTGTTATTCTTAACTGAGTTGATGTTTTGGACACGGTTTAATTTTGTAAAGGGTTCTGAAGTTTTGTTTTCTCATATGTTTCATCTTTTCCTAAATATATTTTGTAGAGTTTGTGGAATTGGACGCTATCACTATTGTACTTATAACTATTCTACATCAACATTAGAGAAGTGCACATGATTGTAAGTAATTTTTAGCATACTTTTGTATTACATGTATATGTGACTACAAAGTTAGATAATTTTAAGCATACTATGTTACTACAAGGTAGATGTCAGTAAGAGTTTTAAAGTAATTTTTAGCATACTCTGTTATTATAGAGTTCATGATTTATTAATGTTTTGAGCAGGACTAATTAACATATTAAAGAGGGAGTCAAACTGCTTAAACAATCAGTCTTCTAGCAAATAAGCTTCTAGATAATCTAACTACATAAAAGCTTCCAGATAATGTTGTGTGAAATCTGTTCTCTACCTCTATTGCATATAATAATCTATTGTTTGTGTTCCCTGAGACCAACTTGATGTATCAGAGTTATAAAACCAAAAACCCACCAAAACTATGCAAAATACAGATTTGGCATATTTGAAACCATCATATCATAACATGATGGATTTTCATTGTCCCAAACATCATCTTGGTCCATCTCACCACCTGTATAACTGTAACAAATATTGGAATTAACAATTTGTAGTAAATTCAGTGTTGAGAATTTATATAACAATACCAATATAGATAGTCATCTAAGTACAACTATGGATACACTTTAATAAGTCCTGCATGCCAAGATGTTAGAAATCTCCATCTCAATTATGATTTATAACATTGCTTTTATATAGATTTGGGTGAAAGCCAATTCTGAAATGTATAAAGTTGTTGGTGATATTAGTAGTTCTGATATACTCTAATTTTGGGATAGAGGTTACTAGAGGAGCCTGAGGAGGTAGTGAGCCTTTAAGCCACATTAGCCATGATATGGGCAAACAAATTAAACAAAAAATGGATAAAGGGGAGGGGAGCACTATTTTTTTCTTTTTTTACCTTGTGGATGCTCCAAACAACACCAATTTGGTGAACAAAGAAGGCCTCTTGATGGAAGCCATGCAGCCAACCATGGCAGACAGAGAGTGGCCTACAAACATACAGTTTTCCACACCCAGCTCTTCCAAAATGGTTATAAGGTCTCCTGCATAGGCTTCCACACAACGATATCTTTGGAAATAAAAGTAGTCAGGATTCACACTCCTAGCACATATTAAATCAAATAAGACAATTTGAAAATCTCTAACAAAATGTGGCAAAATTCTATGCCAGACAGACTGACAATTAAAATGCAAACAAAGATATTTGCTTGAAGCAATTTTTGATGGGCTTCTATGTAAATCTTATATCTTTTGTGTTTAGATTCTTCATTCCAACATTTCTAATTTTCTTGTATTGGGTGAAGCAGTATAGACGCCCTTACCTTGGATGAAAATCTTCCATCAGATTTTAAAGTTAGATTTTAAGGCAAAAAATTACCATCATTTTGTATTTGTACTCTTGTCTTCATTGCAATTGTGTATCAGATGTCTCAGGTGAAAAACTACCATCATGGTGTTATTGTACTCATGTTTTCATTCTAATCAAATATAAGATATTAATGGCCTTCACTTCTACATTACTTTGGTTCTTAATTTACTTCCTCACATAAGTGTTTGAAATTTCCATTGCACAACTCTTGTGATTGAGCTCACTGTGTTATCAACGCTTTAGAATAAATGTTAAAATTGGGTTTCAAGTATCCAATTATATGTTTTTCCCTTCATATGAGCTTTATTTATTTTTTAGATAGATATAGGAGCTACTACGAAATACCATATAGAGAGACGGGCCATGATATGTTGTTTTTCTCTTGTACAATAGTCAATACAGTCTACCATTATCATATGTAGTTTTTGTTTTTAATGGAGTCTACTCCCAATATGGTGCTGTGGAGATAACGAAATAATCCTCCACAAGGTTTTTTTTATTATCTATAGGGCTCTGATATCAGCTACTACTTGCATATCCATTGATATTAGCATTATGGATTTATTCTAATTTCATCAGCAAGGCACTTACAGGTCAAAGTCTTGATGACACAAATCAAAGTTTTCATCCACATTTGTATTGTTTGAATGGGTACAATGAGATGGTTTTTTGTTTGGTGTTCTTCTCAAAATGTTGACATAAACTGATGTAGGAAAATGATGACAATTAAAATGCAAACAAACATATTTTCTTGAAGCAATTTTTCATGGACTTCTATGTAAATCTTATATCTTTTGTGTTTAGATTCTCCATTCCAACATTTCTAATTTTCTTGTATTGGGTGAAGCAGTATAGGCGCCCTTACCCTGGATGAAAATCTTCCATCAGATTTTAAAGTTAGAATTTTAAGGCAAAAATCTGCCATCATTTTGTATTTGTACTCTTGTCTTCATTGCAATTGCATATCGGATGTCTTAGGTGAAAAATTGCCATCATGGTGTTATTGTATTTGTGTTTTCATTCTAATCAAATATAAGATATTAATGGCCTTCACTTCTACATTACTTTGGTTCTTACTTTACTTCCTCACATAAGTGTTTGAAATTTCCATTGCACAACTCTTGTGACTGAGCTCACTGTGTTATCAACATTTTTAAAGACTCCACATTTGTTTGCAAAAAATGATTTGGTGGACTCCCACAACCTACAAATGTTGAAGGCTCCGATCGCCCAATCCATTGTTGAAAGTAACAGGAGGAATGGACCAGGAAATCTTGATGATGATCAGTTGGAACACAAAGTTCTATTGTGCAAACAACAAAAAATCATGTTTATTGCAAATCTATGGGTTGATGTAGACCTCATGAATGGTGCCACAGGAACAATCACCGACATTGTCTACGACGCATCAATGTAACCACCAGCATTACCTTTATTTGTTGTTGTAAAATTTGATAGATACAATGGCCCATGTTGGGATCCCTCCAACCCGTTACATATTCCCATACCCCCTATTTCGAGAGGGAATCGAAGATAGTTTCCAATTAAAATGGCCTGGGGATTAACTATCCACAAGTCACAAGGACTTACTTTTCACAGAGCAACTGTCGACATTGGAACCACTAAAAGGTAGGGTCTGACATTCACAGCTTTCTCCAGAGTTCCCTTGCTTGCAAATCTACGCATTTCACCTGCTTTTTCATCCGAGAGATACTCAAATATGGCACACATACCAGCACTCAGAGCAAGAAAAAAGGAGGAAGCAAGACTATTATCACTCAATCCATCGTAAATACTACCCTCTGCTTTGATAGCACCTCCACTACTACTATACTCAACACTTCTTCTATCCAAAGCGACACTGTCGTTCAAGGGGTATCAAATGTAATCATGTTTATTGAAACTAAAATTGCCCAGTAAAGGCTACCATTCATGATATAAATACTACAAATGTATACATGTCTCATTATGTGTACATATACCTTCATTTATTTGATGTTTTCAAATATGATATGCAACTTTAAATGTACGACTTTGTAACATAATTAAATGTACACATACAACATTTCAATGCAATGTTTCAACTAAAGTCCTACACTACAACTATCAATGACACACATTATCAATTGTATAATAAAAGTTTCTCCAACAAAACACCAACTTAACAACCGATGCACAAGTAACAACATCAACTATAAAATTAACTAACTATCGAAAACGGTATCACATGTAATCATGTACGAATTTATAACAAGTTTGAAATGTAGAAACAACCTTCAAATTAAGTGGATCAACTATATTTCTACAATTACAACATCACTCGAACCCCTTATCAACATCAAGTACAAAAGTAATAACTATACCTCTAAATCGAATAACATATACCGTTCGACATTCACATCTCATGAAACACATGTGATTGCTAGTATTGTTTATTTATTAGATTTGGAATCCACATTGCAAAGACAATTTAGAATAATTATCTTAATCTAGAACTCAACATTTAGAAAATATTAAATATACAAAGAAGATAATTTTGAAATTAAAAAATAACAGTGCATAAAAAATAATTATATAGTGAAGTAAGAATATTAAATTTCATGAGAAGATTTCACGCATTAGCAAGATTTTGTGTATTTCAAATCTCGTCCATGTTGTTGCTCACTCCACTGTCGTTGTTGCTCCCTTTCCTTTTTGCACAGGAAAAATATGTATCCGGATTCCGCAGCACTGGCTGAAGCCTGGACACACTGAAATATGGAACTAGTAGAGACACAGAGAGGAAGACGTCTGGACTTTGAATAATCCGCCTGAATGTTACAAAAACATTTGTGTAACTTGTTTAAACAATAAACTGGGACTAGGTGAATTTGTGATGAAATAACCACTTAACCAATACCACTATTGATTCGGGACTCGGGAAAGATTTGAAATAAATGTAAAGATATGAAATAAATATGACAAGTTCCAGATTTCACATCAATATATGATATTTTGAATTAATAAATAATAAATCTACGGCCCCTCAGCCTCCAATTCTTAGCATATTTAAGAACAAATATTAATATAATCAAAGTCCAACTACCTATCTAATTTCTAAATAGAATTAGACACTAGCGAAAATGACAGTTGATTAATATTGATGAACGTTAATTTGACGGTCTGTTAAAAATATTAGAAGTTTTATAAAATGGTTTTCCTTGCCACAAAACCATAAAATACGTCTTGCAGTGCCAAAAACATCCAGAACAAGCGTCAAATCTCATCCCTAATCCCAAGTATCCTCCCAAAATCAACTTGTAAGAGATGTACTAAAAATCTTACAAGATCAAATTTTACAAAAGAGATCAAGATTTCAAGGTAATAAATGAGGTACTATTGAGTCCTCAAGTGGCACAGAGGCCTCAAAAGGTACACCTACCCTATTAGTAGGTGTATAGATAGCTCCTAAATTTACCCTCGAAACCAAAATTTAAAATTTCCTTAAATTGAAAGTTTTCAACCAACGAAATTTAAGTTCATACACCTAAAAATGGAAAATTAATTAATTTTATAACTCAACTTTAAAATTTAACTAAATCAAAAGATCAAAATAATCAAACTAGATAATTCAAAGGTTCAAAATGAAGAGAAATAAATTTCAACAAGAAAAAAGACATTAGAAATTCTATGGTCACTTCACACATTCACATCCACCCAAACAAATTATGAGCCTAACTGACCTATTGTTGGCCAGTGAGCCTCGTGTGAGTTAGCCCCCCTTCATCCTCTTTTATTTTGTTTATTTCTTGGTACTAGTTTTCTGAGCACATGTTTGTCATCTACACACTCAACACACAAATCATATCTAGTTGAAATGATATGTAAATTAATTTTAATTATGCACAAACACAACAATCAAACAATTTACACACAAACTCAATATATATAATTTTCAAAAATCAATTTCTCAAATATCAATCAATTTTATCATAATTTCCATAGCTATTTATTTCAACACTAGTAAAAAGCTCTCAAATAGACTATGTCAAATTGCATTATTTGTACATATGTTTATTATGTCGTAGGCATTTTTACCGATAGCTACTTTCCCCGTTTTCGTTGTCCTCCTTGTTCAAACAACCTCATCCTGTTTTGATTTCAACGTGTTTCGTTCCAACGTTTGGCGTTCGATGGGCTCAAAAGGTGGTAAGCAATAACAAACTACTTGTTCCTCCTTTCTTACTTTCACAACTGTGGCGGATATGAAATTCAAATTCAGTTAGGATCACTTCTATTTTCTTGTTTGTTTATTCTATGTTGTGTTTCAGTATTTGCAGAGCATTGAGAGATCAAATATCACGGTTCATTTGAGGCAAGTATCTCAACTAATTTTACCATGTGTTTCTAGCATTTCCAAGTTCCTCGGGCCTAAATGGCATTTCCATTTGGAAGGGAAACATCGAAAAAATGTTTTAACTTGCACATTGGAACTTTCTTCTTCAGGTTTTGCTCTGCTTTATCATTGCAAATATCAATTAGATTCCACAATTATCGTTTCATTTCAGATATGTTGGATTCCTTGTGCCTATAAATTATGATTCAAAGCTTTAGTTTATCAAGGAATTAGTTTAATTATAATAAATCAGCGGAGAAAATTATATTTTGAGTATTGATTATTTTGGAAAAATAATTCACCTCGCATAAACTGTGAAAGCATGAAGTAGCTTAGTTGTAAAACACCCCTGCAACATAAAGGAGATCTTAGGTTGGTTTCTAGAATTTAATAGATCCTTTTTCCTAGCCCATATGAATCTCATGAGCATTTAAATCTGGACACTTAAAAACTCATCCTATCTCATTCTCATGCCATTTTAACAAGTCCCATGTCATCTCAATCAGGCTTTTCTCATAAGCATGAGAATTTGAATCTGACCTCTTTAGATGTTCTTGGTTTATGCTTCCAAGTCCTCCCTTTCTCTCGGTTGTGTTTGTATTTGACGGTTTGGGAAACGCCAAGGGCAAAGGGAAGGCCCAAAGAATACAATCATCCTCATTTGCCTCTGAATTTTGGGTATTCGTTATTCCTCTTCCCAACCTGTTTTTGGTACCACATATACGTTAATTTGATTTCAAAATTTTTTTTTTCTTCTACAAATCATCGGAGACAATAAGGGTAGACTGTTTTAAATCTCCACTTTGTATATAGTGCAGTAATTTATGTTGGAGCCAAGTGGTCTAAGTAAATGGAAGGGTGTTTTTCCCTATGAAGCCAACTTTAAGTGGTTAGCTACTTATCTAGGAGTTGTAAACAGTCGCATGATGATAATGAAAACGTATTGTCTCAGAAGGAGCTTTCGAGGATCCCATTATCCCCTTTATCACCGCCTTTTTAGTTTTGAAACACCATACGATCATGACAACATATCGTGAGTGGGTAGTGGGTGATTGTGTTTATTTGGCACAAATGAATATCTATTCAAAGTCAAGTTTTCATATATGACCTAGGAAATAAATCATGGACCTCCTTTGGTAGTAGTATGTTAGCACAATGATAATGGTTATAGGCTTAAGAATATGTTCATTTTAGTAGTTTATATGTAAAAGTATCTATTTGCTATAAAGATTGATGATGTAGACTTTATGTTAAGATGAACTATACACTAAATATTGAATTAAATTTCAAATTATGTCTAAAATAATAAAATGAACGGAAATTATAACAATTTTTATTAATCATTAGCTATTTTACATTTATTTATTTATATAGTGTTATGGATTTCGACGTTTGGGTGACATTTAGTGTGTTAGATAAGATTTGGACATGAATTTAAACTTGAAAATGAAAAGGTGGGATTTCAATGTGCATGCCCCATTGTCCCCATGTCACTTGCATTTTTCACTTGCGTGTAATTTGCATTTAAAGGGGTAAAAAAAAATCGGTAGAATAGAATAGGTTTTAGGTTTGAAGTAGCATGATGGCTGCAATAAAATGGGCTTTTAAGTTAAAAGAGCCTAACCCTGTATGTCATGCACCTTTTCCATGTCTCATATTGTTCAAACATGAGTAACATCTACCATTTTTTGTCTACTGTACCTTTTCGATTGTGCTCACAATATTCACGCGAGTGATGGAAAATAAGAAAATATGAAAAATTCAATAGGTTTTAGGTTCGTAATTGAGTAAGCTTTACTAATTTTTTATTTCAAGCCATCAAGGTTTCTTATTGGAAATGTGGAATAACATGAAATCGCTATTTGTAAAATAAATAAAAAAAAGGACCCCAAAAGAATATGATATAAAACTTCTATGGCAAAAACTAAACGTTGAAACAAATAGGTACCAGCTCAATAGTCAGCTTCAATGTTTACCTTTGTGTCATACATGACTGAAAGTATATTTAATCATTCATGTGTAAGTAGTGTACACTAAATTTGCAATTAATTAATTGATGTCTTATTTCAATTCAGTTTTGCATAACAAAATGCTACAAATAACACGGTTATTCATCTTCCCTTACTACTAGACCATGTCCAGATAGGCCTGAAAAAAGGTTGATGTTAACCACAAACTCTTGACCAAAAGTCATGGTTGACAAGCAAGAGTAATCCCGAATGTTTTGAATTTTTTTGAAAGTAGAAACATCTACAATTTGTATGAGAATAGCACCCACAGAAATAATCAGTCACAAACTTTAAATGACATGAGCCTAACACATTATAACGGTACCCCTGCTACATGGTGTTTCCTATAAAGTCACAAATTGGCAATGCAGCTATAACAATTTGGTCATATTTTTGGGCATGTACATGTACATGTAGAAACCCCAGTTATCTCCTCCCCCGTTAAAAAAAACATTCTTTCAACCAAGTGTGTATCCTTGCTCTCCCCTAAAGGAGGAGGAGGAGGAGGAGGAGGAGTATTATAGTCGTAGAAACATTTCCAAGATGCCACAAGAGTAGGCATAACCGACTTTATTTGGGGTAAGCATGTGAAGGAGACTTGCATTTTTTATTTAACTAAACCGCCACAGAGGAGGAGAGGGGAAAGCCGAGCAAGCAACATATTCATCCCGCAACCAATCAACCATTATGTTAGTAAGGGGGACTACTTCCATGGTAGTTCAACCCCTATTGGCATAAGGATCATGGTGTGTTGGGACTTATATGGTACTCTGCAGACCAAGCCACTATTCACCCCATCGGCAAAGAATTGAATGCAGTCGATTGGGGGAGATTGTAGGAAATTTATAGAAGGCGGTGGAGTGTATCAGAAGGTGTAAGCAGGGAGAAGGCGTGTGAGTGAGAGCTGGGTCATTTTGGCAGGGGTATGTGCGCCCTCAATAGCTGTCACAGTCTCACCAGATGCAATAAACAATTCCTCGAAACCATTCAATGCTGGACCAGCACCCTCCTAGCCTGTGCCTACGCCAAACGTGGAGATTTAGTTTAGTATGTGGAGATCCATCAAAATAATTGAAAGGATTTTTGTAAGATGTAATCAGGAGTGACTGATGGACATGTATGTGAAACTTGGAAACCTGCAGAAGGCAAGTGTATTGTATGATAAAAATTCCTGAATGTGACGTGATCTCATGGAATGTATTGCTTGCCTGATATGCACAAATGGTGCTCTTGATGAGGTTGTGAGAGTTCTCAAATAAATGCCTGAACCAAACATGGTTTCATCAAATGCAAGCATGGCTGGATATGCATAAAATTGGCTTACCGTAAACGCCCAGAAAACTCACAAGTAAATGCAATTTACAGATATAAAGCCTAGTCACTTTTCTGTTGCGTGTTGTAACTGCGAGTTCCCTGATAGACATGTCTGCAAAACGAGGAAGCATAGACTAGGAACGTGAACTGCTTTGGTAAAATCTCTCAAAAAAAAGTGTGGTCAACAATGGCTGCAGGTATTGTCAAACTGGGTTTGTTGATTAGGCCTTGGAAACCTTCAACAAAACGCGTTTGGTGGGTGTAAAGCCAATTTCCACAACCTTTTTTCAGAACCCTCTACGCCAACACCAAAATGGGAGCTTGGAAAGTTTTTTGTCAGCATGTTGTGGTTGCAAATGCCTGGTAGATATGTTGCAAAAAAGTGGATGCACAGGCAAGGCACGTCCCCCTATTTGACAAAATGCCTCAACCAAAAGGGGGTAGCATAGCCGCCATCCACGTCAATGAAACAGCTTATAAAAGATGTGACATCCTCATGAAGCACCTACCGTTGTTTCATCAAATACAAGCAGCAGGTGTCCACCAAAGCATTGGAAATTGGTCTTCCTCGTCATCTTGCTCAGGAAAACAAAGCAGAGGAGCGGAAGATGGTTCCAGGAGATCCAAAGATTTCAGAATATTATAATAAAATGCGGAATCTTATAACAGGCATGTGAATTGTTTGACAAAATACCCAAAAAAAAGTTCTCAAAGACACCACTGATTTCAGGTTATGCACACAATAGTTTTCCTTTTAAAGGCGTTAGAAAAATTTCTAGCAAAAGCAATGGGCAGATGTAAAACCCCAATTCCACAACCTTTGTAAGCAACCTAACCGCTTGTGCCAAAATGGGAACTTTCGAGTAAGGTATGGACTTTTGAACAATAAAGTGGAAAGTTGTCTATCATATAGAATGTGAAGCACTCGTAATACACGTGAAATTGTATACATATGGTTGTGTGGTGGACTTGATTCCTGTGTGCATTCAAACTAGTTTGGGATTACATGTAAAACGGTTTGGCATGATGCGACAACGAATGGTGGACCCAACAGATCGTGCGTGCAAACCACCTAGAGCCCCCCTCATAACCTGCTTCGTTCACAAACAACCATGGTTTTCCTATCCCTATCTCGCATAATTTTTGTATTCTTAGTTTTCCTTCGCAATGAAATAGAATTTTTAGACCCTTTGATTATTATATAATTTTTAGTTTAAACAAACTTCTGGTGCAAAACAATAAAATGTCACCTCATAACTTACGCAATCCGAATTACCCTTGGTTGTCAACCATAGACTTAAACCCTCATTCTGAGATATTTTGGCAATTTCGTAACCAAACGAGATGGTTGCAAACCCCCCCTTTTATTGACAAGTTGAGTTGAGTTCCTTGTAAACCTATCAACTGTTCCTTTGTAAAGTTAGTAAATCATGATTGTCTTCGTCACGTGAAATACCTTTTTGTAACCCCCCATTCGAAATGTCATGGTTTGAACATGTTCCTTGTCATCACAAGATGCCACAACAACTTCTACAAACTCCTTAAATTTATCATTTGATCATTTGGCGTAGTGCGTTAGGAGCCCTATTGACCCTGTTTGCAGCATCGGGTAGCTACTAAAAGTTAAAAGTTGGGTTTCGTTTTAGGCTTATCGTTTGGACCCAGAGCGAAGAAATGGTTATCTGCCTTCGTAAACCTCTAGTTTTTTATCATGAAAATTTCCTGCAACCCTTAGTTTTGGAGAAAAAAACTTCGCTAGTTAGTTTTGCAAAGGGGTTTTGCAAGCCTCCGGTTGCAATTTGACCAGGTCAACTAGTCCAATTACGATCGGTGGCTCCAGGAAAACTAGTCACCATTTGTAAACTATTCACCAGATTCTATGTTTCGTCAACTCCTGTGAATTCTCGATATATAGGAGACCGTATAGGAACTTCCTTGTGTGTGCATTCACCATCAGAAGCCAGTTTTTAAACGTGGTTACTTAGCCCTCGAGCTAAAATTTGACGTTTTCGCAAACTAGTGGGAAAATGAGAAAGAAGTTCCCTCCTAGTCACAATTAACCAACAAGAAAACTTGTAGAAACTTATAAATGAATGTATGGAACTCCCATTTTCACTTGGCTTTTGATAGAATTTTGTTGTCAGAAAATTAGTGTTTTCTCTCTCCTCCCTCTTCTCTCTCTATTTCTCTCTCCTCTAGTTTAAGAAATGAAGTGATATGAAATGAATGTATCTCTAACTCTCTCTTGTTGTGTGCTAAGTATTATAATCATGTGAATGGGAAAACTATGATAACTTGAATTATGCTTGATTTTGGGTAGATGGCATGTCAGTGTTTATTTCGTTGACCATGTTTACACTAACTTGATAGGTTGCAAGTAGTGTAAGCAGGATTAGAAATGGATGATGGAAATCTAAATTTAGTGTGCATTACTGAAAATGTGTAATCAGGATGGGAATAGAAATGTATCTTATTTTATCTTTAGTACATGTTGTATTATTAAAAAAAGCATAACTCCTTTCATTGTGCATGTGTGTTAAATAAAAGAGATGGTGAAATTTCACTTTCGTAACCTTACAATTCAACTGCATTGTAGAATAGTTAATTAGTCAATTGTATTAAATTCTTATAATTTTGTATGTTGTATGAAAGTGAGCTAAAACTTGAAAAGTATTAGTGTCGTAGGCATGTAAAGATAAAATATGATGTTGATAGTGGGACTTGTATCAATCCCTTGACAATCTTTTTACACCTTTATCGTCTTGTTAAAGAAGTTATGTGATTCCGGGATTTTATTATTAGACCACTTATCTTCTTGCTTATCGTTCATAATAGTAATTTTATAAACGAGAAGGTGAGTACTTAGTTGATAGGTGTTGATATGCCACTCAATTTATAGTTGATCTTGGTCGCCTTATATTGCCCTTCAATAGTTTTCCTTGTTATAATAGCCTTAGACAAATCTTCACTCCATGGGGTAAACTATGTCGTCTCGTATGGAGTAGATCCGGTGGGAATCTCATACTATAGGTTATCTTTAGTGGTCTCATATTTTCATCTCTCTCTTGGATGTCGAACCTTTTTGAACTCATGGGTAGTCTTAAAATTAAGATAATCAACCAACTCATAGACTTGGTAGATTATAGACAAAAGTTGTAAAAGTGGTGTCAACATGATTATAAGGGAATAACATGTAAATTATGAATAATGGAAAGAAAGAGCACAACGTAATGTTATGTAAGGATAAGGTTATATGATTTAATGGTTTGTGTTAGATATTTTACCTTTGAAGATAATAAAACCTAAAAACTAAAAGTGTAAGCTTGCAAATAAGCCTTTCTTTGACCTGGGTTAACTCACTCATTATTGTGTATTTCAAATATAGTAGATGGTGTATAGTGTGCATATGTGCCTTGCTCAAGTGAGAAAACAACTCTAGTAATCTTTTGAGCATTATGTCATATGACCTTACGAATCTAAGTGGAGACCCACCATAGCAGGAAATAACTCTTACCCACATTGGGAGGATATTGATTATAAAGGATGTGGTTATAGAACTTCCTTGTGAAGTAGAACCTAGGAGAAGATTGATAAGCTATATTCACCCAAGTAAGCGATTCAATGAGCAATGCATATCTAGAATAAAAGAACCAATCTCATGGCTTGAAATATTATGAAACCTTTCATCTCTCTTAGTTGCTAGTTACCAAAATATGTGTTTGTGGGACTTTAAGTTCAATTAACGAGATAACCAAGGGATAATGGTCTTACTTAATAACAGTTTAAATGTAGTTAAAGCAGTGTAATTTAATGTTATCCACGAGGAAACATTTTAGTAATATGTTATAATGGCCTTATCGTGGATTGGTCTTGAGAACAAGTGAAAGTAGGGTGGAACCCTTCCGCCATGTTGAATAAAAAAAGGGCCATTCTTTTGGATCCAAGTTTAACCCAAGTGTAGGATTTGGAAGGAAATTTAATGATTGGGTGTTTATTGCGGTAACCGAGGTAATTCCTTTCAAGACCTATTCATCAACATTGGTAGGAAAGGACCATTCAATATTAGTCTATATAGTTGCAACCCTTCCTTAAAGGTAATGCCTCTATAGGACATAAGGGAAAGTGCTTCCATGATCTTAAGAAAGGAGTTAGTCATCCCTGTCAGTAGATGGTGTAGTGGTAAGCTTCCTATAATTATCTTAAGGAATGGTGTAGTCATACCCTTCAAGCAAATGAAATCATGTTCGCATGTTAACACTTGAGATTTGGTCTCCTTATTGTGCCATTAGAGGGCTTAGAGTTATGTGTGAAGAGGTATATTTGGGCCAAGCTTAGCTTTTTTTCGTGGAAGAAAGTTCCATATGCATTTGAGTAGCTCGGTAAGTGTTCCTCTTCATAAACCATGTTTGTGGGTAAACATTAAATGAGTACCTTATACTCTGGAATGTTTTGTTCAAGGTGGTAAATTTGATTTTAAATAACACCTTATAAAGAGAATGGATTCGGGTCATAGTGATATGGGAAACTTTGTGACATTTCTTGGTCACACTCATGCGTTAGTCCGAGCATCTTCGTGTTACCAAATTAAGAGAAGGATAAATTGTGTTGAACCTACTTATGGCACATGTAAACACCTCGATGAGAAGTACATGGGCCTCGATAAAGGAATTCCAAGTTAAACTCGTCCCCCTTCGTATTGTTTTGATTTCATGTGAGTTAGATTTGGCAGAATAATGATGGTTGGGGAGACCGTCCATGGGTTAAGCAACTTATTCATGCATACCTCACTTTATGTGTGATGGCTAGAGCTGTAGCAGTTCTAAGCAAATTTGTGTACTCTTGGATCTAACATTTTTGGTGTTTAAGAATTTGAAGATGACATGTATGATCGGATATCGGTAGTGCGAGCAAAAATAAAGAATTCTAACACTAGAATGGACCCTGGAGTGAGACGTAACTAATATACATTATAACGTTTGAGGCATAATGACTTAAACCATGCTTCCTTAAAAGGTGACACTTTTAAAGTAATAAAATGCAATGCTTGCACTTGTGACAATTATAATTCTGGTATGTCGGTTTATCGTAAGGTAAGTGTTGGTGTGAAGTGCCTATTGTTAATGCAACGGTCTTGCAATGTTGCGTCATTTGATTTCAAAAAAAAAAATCAAATTTTTTGGTTTCTTTTTGTGTGGTAAAAATGTGGGCATGACACTTATCATTTTGACATTCATCATTTAAAATCAATTTGATGCACACACACACAACTCAACATTTTAAATTTTGTCAATAGTTTTCCAGAAGTCACTTCTCTAAAACTAATGTCTCCATGATTAAGTAAATCTCATTTATTTTACCATATTCCAACATTATAATGACGACCAATCTAGTTTACATGTGCATTCCTACTATTTATTCTTTAGGGTTTACTAAATCAAGTATCACCTAGTTATTTATAGTTTCAAAATTCATTTTTTTAACCCTCTTAATTTGATCCACCATTTGATTCATATTTTTAACTACAAGGTTCATTTTAAATCCTCAACCGATCAAGCGACACCAAGATTGTAATCAATCTCATTTTACGCACCACTTTCTAGTTTATGTTACGCACGATGAAACATATATATATACACATATTGTACATATATACATATTGTAGTGATACCATTGGAGCTTACATCTCAAAGCAATTTTCGGAATACAAAATGTCGAGCACCTTGTGTCGAAATAAATATGATCACCAAAACTTACAAAATCCCTATAATTGGCTTATCTATAGCTCAAACAGTGTTGCAAGAAAATGGGCATTACATTCCCCTCCCCTTAAACATGACTTCCTCTTGGAAGTCACAAGGAGGTTCCAAAAGCTATCACAAAACAATACAAGCCAAAATATGATAGCCCAATCATATCTCTCTGTGAGACTCGCCATACTAATCCTCTGAAGATATCCACCCACCACAGGGTCATGTTCGTCCTACAACCAATGTTGAAAATTAGAACAACCTCATCCAACTATGACATATATTGACGTAGCACTTGCACCCTATGAGATTTCACACTAGAACTAGATTGTTAGGGCGTTAGGGAAGAACATCTTATCCTATGATTGATACAAGGTTCATTACAACATTCAGTTACAACTTTGAACAAACGATCCAAGGCCCACGATTTGACTCGTATATTAAAGGCTCAAGTCTAACACTTAACACCTAGCACAAGGGTTTACTAATAACACGGTCACCACAAGATGCTCACATGCGAAGGGTAGTGAAGGATCAATTTTCTAAGTTCTTTGAAGATTGGCAATTCTTTCTTCACTCAGATTTTACTTTTATTATTTGATAGGGTTCCAAATGCACTTAGGTGCACTTTGACTTTTTGAGTGTTATCTTCATTAGTCATCTCCTTTTTGGTATACTTACTTACAAAGTCTTGCTTCTATTAGTCTTGATTGCTTATATTTATTTTAATTTAATTCTCCTTTCCCATGTTTGGGTTTTAGACAATTTACCTTGTCATTTAACTTAGTGTGTTTCGATTAACGTACTATTTCAAACTTTTTATACTTATGCATATTCCAAATTATCCATTTCACTCATTTATTATTTTAGATTCCACTTTGTTTAAGTGTGTCTTGATTGGTTCGTTGTAGATAAATTTATTATAATTTTCTAGTTCAATACCATTTACTTTGTTTTCCCTCTTGTTACTACTGCTTGGTGTTTTCAAATCATTCACCATAATTCAGTCTCACCTCTCGTTCCTAGAGTGGTTTTAGTTGATGCTCCCCTAGATACTCGTTCGCTAGAGTTTTAACTTCCAACATGTTAATGGGTAATTACAATTTTGTTTAAACCTTTTTAATATTACCAAGGCCTTTTAACCTTCTCTTCCTTGTTAAACTATTAAGGGTCATTTAAGAAATTTATCTTGGCTTGCAACTCATCTTCTATGTCTTACTCATGCCCATCCTATTATCAAACCCTTTTATTAAAACAACATTGTTGAAAACTAATTTGATTATATGACTCAATGTCAAGAATTGCTACTTGGTTAATAACTTTTTTCCCTTTTTAGTTTCAATATTACTTTGATACTTAATTAAGTTATAGCTACTTTTGCTAAAGTTCCCTTCTTATACTATAACAATGCTTGATACTCACTTTAGAGTATGTTTACATTTGCTAAAGTTCGCTTCTATTTTCTTATTCATGTTATCCTTGTTCAAAGCATTCAATTTCTTTATTCTCAATCTTGTTTAACACAAATTTATTCTTAGTTCTTATATGTTTACCATTTATAGAAACATAAATTATTACTCCTTACATTTGTTTAGATGCCTCATCGTTTCATTTACAATAGTTTACCCTCTTATTGTTTTCCCAAGCTACAACAATCTTTGTTTGGTTTGTTTGAATGGGTCATATAAATTTTAGCTCATTTTGGTCCTGCCTTTGTTTAATCATTTCCACAATGTTTCAAATTATTAATTATACTGCTTAGCTTACAATTTTTTTGTTGTTTCCATTATGCCTCATTACTATTCAATTAGATTTATTCATTGTACCACAAACCATGTTGTAGAGCATAACATTGTCATGAATTAAAACGGATCATTTCACATTTCTAAGAATGTTGTGACAACAATTTACAAGATTACAATCTCGTATGTAATGATCATGTGACCCGCAGAAGAAACAATATACATTGAGGTATCCTCCTCTTGCTAAGACTCTGTGTGTTATGCATTGACCCTTACTAGCGCAACACATACATGAAGTTGTTTTTGGTTCACTCGTTGTTGACCTCTCATGGTGGTACACCTATCCTAGGAAGATCACAATATCTCTGCATACAGGGAAGGAGGGTTCTGTAATACCATCATGTGGTGCTTTGATTGTTTGTGTGGCTCAAGATGAAGGTGTGTGCATTGTCGGGGTCCTTTCTACATATCATGATGTGTATGGTGTGGTTTGATTGGTCATTTTCTTAGTTCATCTCTAATCTCCTGCAATGTCTAGAGGATTTGCATGCTCAACTCTGTCGAATCGGGTTGTGCCATGACTATTGCATTGCTCGCACTCTCCTCATGTGTCATCCTACAAAATGAATGAATTAATTTGTCAACAACTTGTAGAAACATTAGCCAAAATATCATCACAAAGCTCCAAGTGTTGTAAACATGTGCTCTGATACCAAGTGTAGCGCCCAAAATTAACATGTGCTAATAGAACATGTGAACAATAAAAATTACGGAATAATTTTTTTATAAGGGTTTAAGAAAGGATTTACGAGAACCAAGTTTCAAGTTCATCGCACGACACTACTAGGTTTTCCACACTTGCAAGTCATTTCCTTTGTGTGTTCAAGTAATGCTGGCATTGGTTAGATTGGCAAAGCCAATAACCTCATTGGTGATTCCATTTTTTGAGTGATTACTAAAATAGAGGATGTGGGTTTCAAGGGAAGGGTGATGACTCAATTCCGGTGAACAAAACGGTTGTTTGCAAAAATGAGGCGACTAAGGTGGTGACAACTACCTTAGGCCTCCATTATTACTTGAAAAATAGGTTTGTGTTAATTTTTGGGCGCTATATTACCAACTACCACGAGGTTAGTTAAACCCAAAAAAGACTAAGGACCATTTTGAAATAATTTACCAATGTCGTGGATAAATAAATACAAAAGAAAATTAGCTATTAACTATTTTTGGTTGATGCAAGATTTCACATGAACATGAATGCTCCTACACCACACGCTCACATGTACCACTTTTGAGGACCCATCCATCCACCTAACATAAACCACATCCACCAACAAAGTATTTTCAGAAAAGCCAATCGTTCATAGATTTATTGTCCATGAATCTGTAGACCAAGAGATAATGAGATCTTTCAACACAACAGTCGAGTAGGTGTATGAAATTGTAATGGTTGTAGGAAGCAAGTGCACTCATTTCTAGACTATATTCATTGATTTCATCATTGGCGCAGTGTAAGCACTTGACCACCACTTTTGTGTTGTCGTTGAGAGAGCTATTGAAAATGGACCCAAATCCTCCTTTGTTGATCTCATTGGCAAAGTGGTTTGTTGCAATTTAAAGATCTTTGTAGGTGAATGCATTTGGAATACCACTCACCTACCTTTGAAACTAGCCATCAATTGGAATCTTACTACCATATTTGATATAATGATTTTTGAGGCAGTGACATGTAAGTCTATAAACTCAATTGACCAACAATTCCGATCTCATAACATTATCCAAGTCGTACAACAATTCCAACATTAACAAGCAAAGTTTTTCCCCTATCATATAGTCTATGTACTAATAATGCTTAGTTAATGGGACTCATACTTTCCTACCATCTATTCCAAAAGTCGAACCCATTACCTTCCAAATTCAATTATTCAACTTTAAAAAAATGCTTCCATATGATTCAATTATTTGGAAATTTGATGGTTCACATCATGGACCTAAACTCACAAGACCTTGTTTGATCTTTGGAAAGGAAGGCATTGTCAAAAACACCATATGCTTACGACTCATACAACCAAATTTCTCTAGGTTCATTTAATAACTTCAGCTATATCATCCTCCTAGGTAAATTACTACTTTGATTTTTTTATGAAGAGAGCTACCAATGTGTTTTTCTTACCTTGAAAATAATGGAATTAAGCACAAAGAACCCCCCTCACCAAACAAAACTTTGTAATTGAACACGCGCAAATGAAGGAATGAAAGATTTTACTCACATCCACGAGATCAAACATTCTATGGGACCAAAGCCACAGCGCTACAATATTTTCAGATTTCTTTCAAAATCATACCTCCTACAATAAATCTTGATCAAAATGCAAGTCTTGTTAAGACTTGCTTCTTCAAATAACTCGCTTTGGTTGTCCACTTTCAGGTTGCTTTCATACCGGATACGAATATCATCATAAGTTGTACATTACATGATGCAATGGCATTCCGTCTCCACCACCCCCTTACTACAAAAAAGAGAAAGTCTCCTCTCCCAATCCTCCTTAGGAATAATCCGTCTATCGGCCTAACACCAAAGACGGTGTGATCCAATCCTCAACTACGCAACTAACATCCTTGCTCTGCACTTGATGGTCGCACCTAAATATGTTTTTTCAGCTTGGTCTCAGGTCTATTATTTGATGTAATGAGCTTTCTTTTGTCCAATCCGCCCTGTCCACATGGCAGTCCTAAAATTGTTCATCTCAAAATAAATTATTTCCTCATTGGTGTTAGAACACTCTTGCCAGTTGATGCCCCATTTATTCATCCACTTGTTCTACTTCCTCAAAGTTTTCTTCCTACGTCCTAATTTCTCCTCCACAACCATTTGAGGCCGACAATGGTTATCCACGCTTTCATCATTTTTTACATAGCTTAACATCCGAGTTATTGTTGATGCCTCCATTGGAAACATCCCCACTTCAGCCAATAAAATCTCGTATAAGACCGTTGTTTTGACTTTAAGGATGCTTATGATTAGATACTTTTGAATTCTTTCTAATTGTCTTCATATGTGATTCGACATGTTACTTCCCTTAGTGTCGAAAATGTGGAGTGCAAAGCAAGGTCTAGAATGATCTTAATGACACCTAAATCATCGACACTCCAACCCCAACAAATGTTGCAAGCCACGTCACTATTCTTAAAATTCAATGACGACACCTATAATGATAAGAAGCCAACATCCTTATCAGACATTTGAGTCATATGGGATTAAACTACGATTTGAGCATAATGGGACCTTACTCCGATTTAATACGGGGATGGGGGTCTACGGCATGACACAATCTACATGTCACTTGGGATAAATATATCGAAGCTTTCCCACCTTGCCAAATTTATTACAACAAATAAAAATTTGGCTGCACCAATGAGTTGCCCTACGTAAACAAGTCCTATTCAATCTGAATTGTGGAGCAACTTCAATGAAAACATATTCAAACAGCATTGTGAAAGAGTACATGAGACCTGATGGATCTTGAAATACATTTTTCGGCTTCTTTTCCAGCACCAAAACCGTAATGAAGTTCATGAAGATATTAGGTCTTGCAACTATCCACACCATACTGAAATGGAATGAGAAATCCAACGTAAAGATATGCACAGCCAAAATTTAAGTCAGTGAGTCTCGCCCTTCCATGCAAGAAATTCGTGAGATGAGTTTTTGAGGTTCATTAATCTTAGCTTTGTGATGCCAACACCCAATCAGAAAACAATCTGACTATTCGACCATTATCATTCATTACTGCATTAATTGCCATTTCATTGTCCACAGCATACAAACCAAGCATGCATTTTCCTAGAACCAACAAGACATTAGTTGCCACGTGATGAATTAGCAAAGCAACTTAACCTCACGTGTTACTAGTTTTTTTTCGTATAAATTTGGAAAGGAATGTCCTACCTTCCCATATGGAAAAGCCTATTCAGTCCAATGCAAAGAATTTGTAAAATCTACAATAACAGGCTGCTGCTAAACAAACTGTTGACAAGAATGCAATAGATTTTGGCAGGTTTACATGTACATAACAATTTGTTTATACACAGAATCTATATACTTCATTTTCATAAGAGAGCCAGAAGTATACATTTAGAATCCCATTTTTTCGAACATTTCCAACATTCCCCATAATCGCAACCAATTCGTATGGTCTTCTATTGGGAAGGCCCCTGAAACTGACATTCAATGAGAAATAATGGCATCCCCAATATTCTAAAGAGCCAGAAACTAGATTGTGCCACTTACATAAATAGAAAATTAATGTTTGAAAATGATGTCAACATGCAATTTATGGAACTGCTGTCAACATGTTGATTTCTCTCACTGCAGCACTTGCAGCATATAAAGTCATCTTCTTAACCTGTTCAACATAAAATCACCTTGTAAAACATTTTTAATTAGCAAAGAAACTACAAAAAATAAGGACAACATTGAACAAAATTCGATCCAAATAACAAATTCCTATCTGGGAGATTACCTCTAATTTATCTTCCTTAGCCCTGTGACTCTTTGGCAGCAAACGAAATTCCTCTGTTAAATGCACACATTGTTGCACATTCTCAGGTGATACAAAATCCATTGCCACCTTTATACATGACTGCAATAGCAAGCTAGAGTTAGCAAATAAACTAGCATGAAATAGATAATTCTATATGATTTGAAAGTCAAAGAAGAACTGAAATTGACTCGAAACATTAGCCATTCAAAAATTTCTACTTCAAAAATAAATAACATTGATATCGTCAGATAAGAAAAACTAAACATCAGCCAATTTGCCCTCAACACTGGAAATCAAAGGCCTCACTGCCAAAAAATTTGATATCAATCTCATGGGTAACTCCTTGTTTCTCAGAGGAGAAGAATGTCTCAATTCAACATATGTTAAACTGCTTTCTCCTGCATTTCATATCGGTTGTCAAGAAATTTCTCTCCGTATTTTGGACACTTAAAAGTTTTTTCTTTTCTTTGCTCTTTAAGCATCTCCCTCCCAAGAGTCTCTATGGAAAAACATGAGCCATTGAACACCCAGACAAGTTTCTCCTATCAGAATGACACTACACAGCCTTTAACAGATCTAATTGACCAAAATGTTCTGTACAGAGGCTATAATGAAAGTTTCAAATCCATTTTGTCCAAGATAAGAGCATATGATATATCATATATCTACAAGCTGAACAAGGTATAACACAATGTTTGCATCATGTATCATATTTTTTCCAAATTAACGAAACAATAGCTAGTGAATCATCCATATATACTGCTACATCCATCCAAAAATCAAAATTATCAAAACCCTCCGAGAAGAATTTCAAGCGAAGATCAAAGCAAAAAGGATGAAAGTAATTATTATTATAAATCAATGCTGAAAGTCATCGACAATTAAGAAGTAGACACAGTCAAGAATTTGTAAGGGAAAAGCATTTTCAGGTGAGCTCTAGATCATGCAAGACATGTTGCTTTATTATCGACAGGAAAAGTAGTTCCAGGAAAGATAGAAATTCAAAAAATAGAGAGAGAGAAGCTTGCTGTACTTTCATCAATCAGGATAGAAAATGAATTTTGAAACTGAAGAATACATTTAAGTGAGACAGATGAACAAACGATTTGCAAATGTATATGCAGTTTTGTAAGGTTGGTCAATAACACCCTTCTCAACTACCCAATAAAAAAATGGATATGAACCTGTGTTTCATACACGCAGGGAAACCAACTTTTAACTGGTCTGAGAACAAATCGATAAAATATCCTGATGAAATTGTAAATCAGCAAAGATTATCTTCAGCCAAACTGTCTCCCAAACAGCCAAAACAACAGCCTTGCACTTTGATTTTCTTGAAGACGGACTATCTTTTGTTTGTTTCTTATTGGGCTTACCAAGAAATTTGCTAACATATCTAACAACAAAGGAAACATAAGGCCCAGTGGAAGAAAGATATATTAGGCTTCCCAGTTTCCACCAATAATCTACAGTCAACACCTGCTGAAAAGTTTCACTTGAGGCTGATATTCTTAAACCAATCTCTAAAGAGATTGTCATTGGCTTACAATCTGTGATACTGAATTTCTCAAGTAGGTCCTCTTGCACACTTCTCCTGGAAAATAAAGTAGGTCCTCTTGCACACTTCTCCTGAAAAATAAACACACTTCTATCTGCTAGGAAGAATTTAACACTTTAAAAATGTCATACGAAAGGCAAGTATATTATGTCAGAAGTAGAGCAAAGATCTGATTAATTCTGTTGCTCTTACTTTTTGTCATTAGTCATCCACATAAACAATAAGAATGACTATATCATCCACCACACTTTCGACATAAATATTGGGATCAGGACACTCCTGACCACCAAATTAATGAAAAAATAATCAATTTAGATGTGGCATGCTATTGGAGCTTGCTTCAGTCCATAGAATGCTTACACCAACCTGCATACAAGTTTTTCATCACAAAACCTTTTGGCTGCATCATATACATCTCTATTAAATCACCATTCTAAAAATTTAAAAGAAATCCATCGGCAAAATCCCAAAAAAAAAAAAAAAATGAAAAGCAATTGTAGTCACTATCTTCAATGTGTAATGTCCCCTAATGGGCATATTTCACCCTCAAACGGAATACCGACAATTCCCACTAAAAATAGCGGATTATAGAAGATATACAAAATACATTAAATGCAGATCTCAATTTATATGGAAAAATGTGACTTGCCTGGAGGATGCAAATCATTCAATACTGAAGCAAAATCATTCTTTTTATCATCAAAATAGATCAGTTGATTTTATTATTGCAAATACACAAGAAAAGTACCAGATTGGAAAGCAATTGAAGGCTGAAATATTTATAAAAATTCTGGAGTTGCACCCTCCACAGACAGCTGGAAACACCAATTCCTTGGGCCAAAAATTACAAAAAATGGCTGATTTGATCTCTAAAAGCTGATGTTGGAACAGCAATATAGATCTGCTCCAAAATAGCTCCAAAACAGCTCTTATATGGGTCGTTCCACCCTGAATAAGCTGGAAATGAAGGGGAATCACAACAACACTTATTCTCCTTCAAACCCTTGCCTAGATCTGCAAATTAACAGCCTTCATACACTGTTGGAAAACTGAAGTAGACCTTTGAAAATCAATGAAGGCTCCTAAATAGAACTTTCTCACACAATAGAAGAAGAGTTTCCGTTCTTCTTCTAGTCCTCAAGAGGGTTTTCGTCCTTTGGAGTTGTTATGCAAAGCTTACAAAGCTCACAAAAAATTCAAAATTTTCATAAAATAAAAGAGATGCCTTTATAAGCAAGTCGACTTGCTTTTATAACAAGTCTTGGCTTTGTAGCCACCCACAACCACCAATCATCTATCTTTTCCTACATTTAATTCTTTTTTCACATTTACCCCTATACATGGGTCGCATTTTTCCCTATAGAGGGAAATTAAAACATAAAGTAATTTTCTATTTTATTTTTTATTTGGTCATTAATAAATTAATATAAGTGCTTATGATAAAGTTTCTTTTTATGCACTTTATAATTAATTTATTAAGACTAAGTTCCCCTTTTATTCACCCCTTAGCCGTCAGGAAACAGAATTGGGCTAAGGGTCTTCGATTTGTTATTTTAGAGAAAGGGACATTTCAAAATGTCACCATCTTAGAATCTTTGATGTAGCCACAAAGTGTCCTCATATTCCATCCTCCATTTGCAGCCAAATAACCTTTTTACCTGATGAAAATTCAACAGGCACACATGTTTTCTTTTGCATCCATTTCATGGTTTCCTCCCGTTCTTAACATTTTCCTTGTGCTTCCTTATTAGAAAGCTTACTCATATTGGTGGCAACAAAAACCCAATCACAAATATGATATGTGGGTCATGTATATATTGACATTTTTCTTTTCACTTGACAAAGCATTCAATATGTTCGACTCATCCTGCTTTCAATACCTTTGGAAATTATGATACAACTTTGGCCTCCGTATTGGAGAAAAATATTCCTCTGATACATTTTATCTATCCAAGTTAGATATGATATGCATCATTAAAAGCTTGCCAAAGAGGTAAATCAGCTTTCAAATAAGCATAGTTACTCAAGACAGTGAAACAAGGGTATGGAGGAACGAGATTTCCAAGAAAGAAAAATCCTAGATTTTTGGTTATTAAAAAAATTATATTTAAATATTTTAACATGTATTCCACAAAGATGTCAACCCCAAAAAAAAGTCAAGTCTCTTGTGTGGGAGACTTGGGTGTAATGTCCCCTTTCCAATCGAAGACCTTTGGCCTATTTTGTCAACCCGACGGCCAAAGGAAAAAAATAAGGGTGACTTAAGTTATAATAAATTATTATAAAGTGCTATAAAAAAATAATATATTAATTTATTATAGCTTAATAGAAATAAATTGTAATCCCTATGGAAAATACGATTTGCCTTGAGGGGCAAAAATCATTGTAAAGGGATTTATTATATTTTGATTCCTCCTAGAAAGGATAATGGCGACTTAGGCCAAAGGGGAGTAATAAAGCCTAGGAAAGATGAAAACATAATTAATTTATGTATTTCCCCTAGAGAACTGCGACTTGCACTAGGAGGGAAATGTTATTGGAAAAAACATTTAATATGGAAAAATATTAAATGTTTGCATAGGGAAAATCATGTGAGCTCATTGGCTGGTTTGGAGGTTGGTTGTTGGCCCTTTTCCTTTAAAAGGGAAGTCGACTTGCCTCTTCCAAAATCCAGAAATATTTTATGACAATCCAGATTTTTATATGATATTTTCTCTTGCATAGAGCCTTAGCTTTTGCATTAAAAATTATAAGGACGAAACCCCTTGTGGACGAAAACCCCAAGAGTTTGAGAAGGATTTTCACTCAGAATTTCCCATTGGTTGTAATCAGATTTTCAGTCTATTTAAGGCTTTTTCCAGCAGTGTTATTGAAGACTTTTGAAGTATTTTGGTGAATAAAATTGCAACAGTGTTTTCTCTATTGGATCGACTCACTTTGGGACTTTTTGGGCATTATTATTGAGGTATTTAGATCTGCAAATCATTCTCTAATATCTCATAATTTCTGTGAATGAAAATACCCAAGTTTCATAATTCTTTTGAGGGTTATTTACCAGTTTTATAATCAGATCTCAGATCTGATTTCTGAGTTGATTTGGCACCCAAAAATTCTTATTCTTATATGAATGCGTTCCTAAAAATATAAGCAAGCATTTGGAATAGAGAAAATAATTTTTGGAGCTCATTTGATGCCCTAAATGTGTGGGCCGAAATAGTAGGAGGGCCAGATCTGCATGTTTGGTAGTTGTTATAATTTGGTTTACATCATCTTGTTTCTTGTATTTTTCCAAGTTCGGGCATATGTCATTTGCCTAGATCAGAGTTGTGTAGAGAAAGTTATGCTATCTTGAAGATTGCAGCAGTTAGGGTTTCAAATATAAATTATTTTCCAGCTGTTATAAAATCTGATTTTCACCATTAATTCTCCAGTTTTATTCCAAGGGTTTGGGAGTAAAATTAATTATTGTATGCTGATTTTGGGTGTGTTTGCATATAAAGCCCTAGTTTATTTCCCATGGCTGCCAAAAATATATTTCATTATTTTATAAAGTGGGAAAATCTCATATTTGGGCAAAAAATATATTGGGGATGACTGGGAAACATCCTGCTGCAATCCCCCCACCACCACCAATAGGATGGGGACATCCACGTAACATCTCCAAAAAAGAGGGAACGTTTCAGAGACATCCTCCCCTTTTGATTAGAGTAACTTATCTCCACTAAGGATCTTGTATTGCCATCGTGGCGCCTTACTTTTTTTTCTTTCATGTCCATTCCCTTTACTCCCCTTACTAGACATTGTTGACTGTTGATCATGAATATATACCGTTTTACATCCTATTATCTTACTATAGACAACTACCTCTTTTATGACCTCGGCACCCTTCCCGTAGATTTGTGAGTATGATTATAAGACCTTCGCGCCTTCCTCACAGATACATCATTTGCAACCATACCATCTTCATTCATCCTAGTTGTGACATTAGATGGTAGTGTTTTATCCCTCGAAAAAATCCAGCACAAACATTGATTATATGATCATATTCATTTTAATGCTTCCTTCTTTGTCACTTCTTTGTTATATTTTCCCATGTCTTTGAATTACATTCTATATGTATTACAACCTTATTTTCACATCTTTCACTTTATTTGATTCCTTTCTTATATTTTAAAAATAGATAATGGTAGGAAAGAATTAAAACCAAACAAACATGTTTTACATATTGCAAGGATGCCACATGTGGGAGCATCACATTCAATGTAAATATAAACAAACAAAATCACCAAAACCTCCATCATGTAAGCATAAAACAACATCAAAACAAGTGGAGCCCAATTTGAAAACTTATGGACTAAGGTATGCTGAAATTAAAACATTCTAAATCCTTCAAATGATGGAAATAAAACTCTAGAAATCCTGAGAACAAAAATCATGAAAATACAACCCAAAAACAAGAAGCAATGAGGGGTAACTCAAATCCATAGTCTAAATATAATAATTACTCAAAGAAAAGGCTAATCAACATTTCACGAGCACAATCAAACTTGTATTTTTATTTAAACACGCGAAATAACAACTTTCTAAAGTGTTTTTATGCACAACAAGTAGCTAGAGGAATTCAAACAACAAACATGGGGTTAATAGATAAATTGAACAATTCATATCATGAAGTGCTTCTTATACAAGTTCAATCTCTTATCAATAATGAGTCAACCCTTATCACTCCAACACACACACCATATTCTAATGTGAGTTGTTATAAACAACTCAGATACATACACACCCTATATGCTAAACTAATAGATTAATACAACTAGTTTTTGCTTAACCTAGGTCAATCTCCAACATGAACAAATTCAAATAAAATGATACATTCTCACTTTGAAATCCTATCAAATACAACCCAAATTTCTATAATGTCTTATTGCCTTCAAATTCATGAACCATATAAGGTACTAGCCCCCAATAATAAACCAATCCAAATTTTTAATTCTTCATCTAAATGTTATCTTAGAACACACCAAAGAATAAACAAAAAGGTTAATACAAGAAATCTTCCCATCATAATTTCACTTATTACAAACCCGACTAAATCAAATCAAGTGTGTACACAACTACGTGAGTGTTCATTCACCAACATCCGGGAGTTTTATTAGACTTCAAAGGGGTCATCGATTGAGTTGTAGATGCAAGTCTTTCCCTAAGTAACATAGGTCTACTACTAGCCAAGCATCTATTACCTCCGTAGACATATTAACCACACACCTAGTCATTTTTATGGTGCCAATCAAGCATTTACCCCACAGAGATACCTATGGTTCCTCTCGAAGCATTTCTCTACTGCTAATAAACGTCCATACCCCCGGGAGAGTTTATTTGAATCGCCGTGTTTAACGAATTTCAAGTACAAATTAACGAATCGATGAAGATTTTCTTGGGTTTGGAACCAAATTGGTATGTAGAGGATTTATAAGTCTTTAGATTTGCCCAACAAATTACCTCTTGGTCATTTTATTAGCGCAAGATGCCGATAAATCTGAATTTAAAAATAATAGATAATATGTATTCAATTGAAACTTTTCTTCATCATTATGAAAAAGAAAAGACTTGTATTAACCCAAATTAACACCAAACCTTTACACACTCATTGGCTTACCTAATTTCGGAATCCCACCTTCATTCAGATTCAAAGAATACTCAAAGATAAACTTGCTCGGTCTCCACAGTTTAGACTTTTCATTTAACCCAACTTCTTCTCATTTTATGCCTTTAAAAAGAATTTCATCAGATTACTCAAGACTAATTTGCAAAACAGATAAAACTAATACTAAAACTAAACAAAAGGAAAAACACAACTAAATATACACCATTCAACAAAAGAAAGCCAAAGAAAAAGGAAAAGACAGCCAACAAAACAAACCAGCTAAAAGGAAACCAAACCAAAACCAAGCAGACAACACAAAGCACCAATATCTCCTATGCTATCTCCTTGAAACCCTAAAATATTGTTATGTTTGAAACTTTGAAACCCTAAAATACAATTGTTTTGTTATACCTATCTATTCCTTCATACTACCTTCACACCTTCTAAGATGCTTCCCTGAAATCAGGACAAGTCTGAAATGGGCACTCCAAAACCTAAAATCTGCTTTATACCTCCTAAATGTCTCAAACATCTTGTTGTAGACACCTAAATTTGGCAATTTATCATTTGGTATTGACCTGGCTTTATCCCTAAATCATGAATTGTTTGTGCACATTCCAATCATAGGTGCCTATCCTTATCTCTCTTACATGACTTTCTTCTCTATTCCCACTTCTCAAATGCATATTCCTCCCAAGCATCATCCCCGCAACTTTACAAAATCCCACAAACTGCCCGTATGGGACCGTTTATCTGAGACTAATCCATTAAATAGTTTGCTCCAAAGCCAACAATATCTTTCACTGCCGCCCAATGGTCACTTTTTCAATTTTATATCTTTTATGAGTCGGTTCATATCCTATAGGTCAACCTATAATGTCCCGTTTTCTAAATTAGAAATGCTAAATAATATTTTTAAGATGGGCCCAAATAACTCTCTATTTATGGGCCACTTAATAATATTATTATTAAGTATAACAAAATACTAAAGTAGAAAGAAGACCCTTGGCATATTTTCATTATTTTCAGTCGGCTAAAAGGGGGCAAAGCAAGGAGAAAGAAAAGGAAAGAAGTTTAAACCAGTCGTGTTAAGAGCATGAAAGTAGTTTTAAGGTTAGTTCAGCACTATGACAGATTAAACGTCATCAAAATGTTCGAGGGAAACTAGTAGCGATTTACATTAATTATTTTTAAATGCACAATTGGAGCGACCATTACAAAGGTGTGGAACAAAAAATGGGAAAAGTACCATTCGATGGCACAAGTTTGGCTATGTTTTCAAAGCAAATTTTAGGGCATTTCAAAGTGCTAGGGCACAAGGAAATAGGAATTTGCCATTTTTGAAGATTTGTTTGGGGCTATATAGTGTTCAATATCCATAGGATCATGCACATTGGGGCTCATTGTAAGGATGATCTAGTGAAAATTTGATACATCTCTCTTGGAAATTGGAGCATTGAGCTCTCAGTTTCAGCCTTTGAGGATGAAAACCCTCATTGGATCCTATTGAGGACGAAAATCCTCAATAGTCACAATACTTTGAGACAAAAACCCTCATTTGTTACATTGGTAGCTTCATTTGGGAGTCAAAAGTGAAGCTTCGTATTCATAATTTTTGAACAACAAGGGTTTTCATCCAGTGCTAGGGCACACTATTCCAGGGTCGTCACACTCATTTTCAACTGGGGCTGACCCATTTGGAGATTTCGGGTTCACTTTCCAATGAATTTTGGTGGTTAGACCCATTTGGAACTTAATTTAGTTTGATAGCTACCATTTTTGTGATTATTTTGAGCTATCATTTGCATTGTATCTCCAAGTATTTATGAAGATATGAATTTTTGAAGTTTCAGCTGTTTTTGGACAATAATTAGTTCTAGCAGTCTGTATTTTGTTGTTGAGGCATTTATCGTGCATTATTTCATCAAGGCTTTCAAGTTGTTGATATATTTTTGAAGATTTGTGTGTGAGAAATACCAAAATCTGGATTTTACCTAGGTCGCTTAGGGTTTTGGGTACCTAAAACACGTCGCTGCCCTAATTTTTGTATAAAATCAGATTGCTGTCATAAATTTTCAGGTTTCTACATGTGGCTGTCATAAATTCCACCAATGTTCCATTAGGGTTTTAGGGAAAATCCAAATTCCTCAAATTTGAGCCCGAAAGGGACATTACACAACCTTAATGCAAAACTAAACCTACAAAAGCCTATGTAAGAAAATCTAACTGATCTAGCACTTTCAAAAGCACTCCAAGCTCTCCTACATCTCTTTAGAGCATCAACATACCATAGGAGAAGCCCCTACACAAGTCAAAAGCACATTTGATCAGGTTATAAAGTCATACTTCCCAAGCTAGAGACCTAAGAGGCCAAGTCAAGCTAAGCACAGTCATTGTTTCTCATTGTCAAGTGGTCAAGTTGCCAAACTAATCGCATCCATATAGACGAGAATTGCCAGTGGACGAGAATGTAAACTAGTGGTCAAGTGGTTAGAGGCTTCTTTGGAGTATTGCCAATGTAGGTAGTGTACGGATTGGAATGTATGAGAATGTAAATTCTTCGAAATTTGGGAAATTCGTGAATCCGTGCCAACGTTTCAATTTTACCCACCATCAAATCCAAAATTATCACTTTTTGGCATCCGAGGTCATCAAAAGTGGCAATATAAGCTTTCCATACATTCTAATTGGATCTTCATCAAAATCCCAAGCCTCCCTACATGTACTCCTCTATTCAAAGATCAAATGAAGGCTTTTCTAGGTCTACTCCAATGATCAAGATCAATGTTGCATAGATACTCATCTCTTACCCAAACAATGTATCTCATAGACGTGTACTTGTTGGTACTCTCATCGGATAATTACATTCCAATGTTTTTTCAAATATATATTTTGTACTCTTGACCCTAGATATGATGAGATATCAATATAATTACTTGTATCTTTTGTCAATATATAATTTATTTGCTTTAAAATGTCATTAAAGTTTTTATTAGGTTGTGTTTGGTTGTATGATATTGTTTTCTATAAAATTTACTTATATTTATAAAATCACCGTCTCCAACACACCTATATCCTATTTTTCTGAAAAATAGTGTATCAATACCCATCTCTTGATACTGATACCTGTCTCTAGTAACTACGACGACAATTAATGTTTCAACTCTACACAAAGGGTGACAAAAAGAAGAGCAGTAGCATTTCCCAGTTTGTCTCATTTTTCTCAAATCCCTTGTCAAACTGCCCAGTATTCTGAACCGAATGCTCAAAACTGCGTATTCAATAGCCTCTTTTAGCACTCCTTCAGCTCTGACATGCTCTGATCAATCCTAGATATGTTATTGCACCTTTAAAGGCTGGAATATCATAGCTCCAATACCAAAGAAATGAACCAAATGGGAATTGAAATTTTGCATATACAAAAAATTGCATGAAAAAATTTGAAATACAGTTTTCTGGAGACAAAATATCAGACAGATAAATGAACTTTCCATTATCAAGACAATAAACCTCTGCTCTGATACCCCGAGTTCAAAAAACAGCAATATCTTAATTAAGCCACTACCAATAGAACAGCATGTTCAGAAAACAGTGATAGCGAATATCTGCATTAAATGCTGGTCGAACTAGGTCCAAAAATTTTGCATAACAAAAAAATACTCTCCCACGATAATTCTTTCCTCACCTATAAAGAAGGAGGCCCTTTCCTATATTAAACAAATTGGCTTCCTCCAAAAATAACCCTCCTACCTGTTTTATTCTTCTAGAGGAAGCTTTGGCCTTTGCAAGGCTTTATTTTCTTTACCTCCTAAAGCAATCTTTAGCCTTTACATGGCTTTATGTTAATTGTATTTTCCTAAAATTATCTTGTGCCTTATTTTCATCCTATGTTTTTAGAATAGACTGCCTCAAATAGACTTAAGCTAAGCTTACATGCAACATTCTCTTGTCGACATCACATTTTTTTAGAAACAACTGTAATTTAAAGAGGAATTCTGCACGTGTGTAGCATCTCCCTTGATAAGTATGAGTAATATTAAAAGTTTAACACATAAATTTGCCAAGGCAAGCAATGCTTCTCTATAAAAGATGACCTAAATATTAATCTAGACACACTAAAGTAGATTGTCAAAGCATTCTCAGTATACAAATGAAGGCCCAACAATATGCAGTGAGTTGTGATTTTAAATGTATCATAGTAGAAAACCAATGCTTTCACGTCCTTCTTTCTCATTCTCAAACCAAGCAGTTTTTTAGAGTAGGCTTATGCTTTATTCCTATCTTCCACGAATAGACTTGAGCAATGTTTACATGTAACAACCTCGTCAACATTACAAAGTTTTTACTACAACTATAATTTTAAAAAGAAATTGTAAACTTGTATGGCATTCCTTTGATGATTACAAGTAACATTAAAATTTAACATGTAGATTTGCCAAGGCAAGCAATGTTTCTCTAAAAAAGATGACATAAATATTACTCAAGAGTTACTAAAGTAAATTGTTAAAGCATGCTCAGTATACATATGAAGGCCGAACAATATGCAGTGAATTGTGATTTTAACTGTAAGTCATACTGGAAAATCAGTTCTTTCACGTCCTCCTTTCTCATTCTCAAACCATGCATGTGGAAGTAAGAACACAGGAAGAGGTGCCTACTAGTGAATTTCCCAACTGAATTTATATTCTTCTGAGCTAGTTAACCACACTTCTATACATTCTCAAAAGGCAACCTACCGTTTCAGATTAAAGATTAATTAATATATATTCAAATCTAAGCCTAATTTTTTTAAACTGTTCAAAATTACCCAAAATTACACGACTATATACTCAAGATTTTATTTATTTATATCTATACGTCCCTGCACTATAGATTCACTTATTAGAGAAATTATCACAATATGGATGCTGCATAATGAGCAAAAAAAAAGAAAATACCAAAGAACACTGCATATCAATGTCTCACCTTCCTATTTCTAACTTGATGAGGGCATCCTGCAGGAATAAATACTGCCTCCCCAAGATATTGCTCAAAGGTCCATGGCTCCACTTCTGCAAGGAAAATAAATTGACCACACAGAAAAAATAGTTATTAGCAAAACACGTGCTGCATCATACCTAGTCAAAACTCAGCATCACATAGAGCCTCAAACATTACTTACGGAACTCCTCCTTCAGCTTCTTTTTATGATCTTCATTTAAGAAGAGTGTCTGATCATGAATGGGATGTACAAGCTGAAGCACAAACATATTGTTAAAAAAAATCAAAAACCAAAAAAAAAAACACAACTTCCTTGAAAGAATATGTTTTCATGAAAAACATGATTTTATCATCAGCGACAAATCTTACAGATTTCACAGGGGCACCGTTGAGATGCCTGAACTCTTTCCAGTGTTTCCGCAAATAAACTTGTAACTTTGGTACATCCTCCCTGCGGAAAATGTCCCATAATGCCCCAGCCTCTGACTTATTCTCTCTATTGGCCAACTTTTCTTCTCTCTTTTTGTACACAGTACTAACTTCGGTTGATTTGCTACCCTCAGATCTCATCTTACCCAGACAATAAGACTTGTTTTCAACCATATCCTGATCCTGTCCCTCCAAGACATCAACTACATCTCCAGTCACATTAGTCTCACTTTCATCAGAATTCATTTCAACTGGAGGAGATGGGGAAGGTGTTTTGTTGTCAACAACCTTGGATCTAACATGTTCACCTGTTTTCGACTCTGTTTCAGCTGGTTTCTCCCCAACTTTTTCAACAATTGCATTTGTGGCCCTGTCTGTATGCCCATAAAGTTCCTTTAAATCCTGTGTCCTGAACTTCTTTCGCATCTTTTCTATCTTATCTTGTTGCCAACGTGGGAACTTGACATCTGATGTATTTGTTAACACATTTACCTGAAACATTAATTGAAAAGGCGAAATAAATATCTCACACATTAAGTAGAAGTAATGTTACTGCTGCAAGAATGTACATGAATTCTTAGCAGGCGTGGAGGAAAAATCAAATTTAAACAAAATCAAGCTAGGTAAGGCCTATTTGTTTGATCTGTGCAATAATTACAAAAATAAACAATAGAAACAAGTAGTGGCATCTCTGAGAAAAATTATAGAAGTTTGCTGCAAATATCAGCATTGAAATAACTCGTTGCAACCTCCATAAGGATCATGAAGTTTTCAGATCATGTGCTACTTAATGCTTCACCAACCCCAATGCATGTACAGAATACCATTATTGCAGACCTCCAAATAGATTTAGTTTCAATATAGAAAAAGTTAAAAGTGAGCTTTGGCATCATCATTAGCCTGTCTTGTCACAGATTGAAAATTTGACAGAAATGAGAAAGCATGATCATGTTTCACACACAATATTGTGCACAATAATAAACAATGGAAACAAGCAGTGGCATCTTGAGAAAAATTATAGAAGCTTTCTGCAAATATCAGCACTGAAATAACGTGTTGCAGCCTCCACAAGGCCACAAGGATCATGAAGCTTTCAGATCATATGATATTTAATGCTTAGCTCCAATCCTTAAACAGTATACAATTATTGCAGACCTCCAAATGGATTTAAAATTCAACATTTGACAGAAACAAGAAAGTGTGATCATGTTTCACGGACAAGATTCTGAAACCCCAAATGGATTTAAACCCCAAGATTTAATGCTTAGCCTCAATCCTTAAAACAGAATTTCATTATTAGACCTCTAAAAGGATTTAAAAATTCAAAATTTTGACAAAAACCAGAAACATGATCATGTTTTACGGACAAGATTCTGAAACCCTACCTCAAGCAAGCTCCAAAATATCAAGTCAAAAGTAAGAACTTGCATGCATGTGGGATGAAATAGTAAGATCCTCTGACAGATTAGTTTTATATTAAGGAAATCATTCAGTTAATAACACTGGCAGTCTGGCACAATTCAGAAATTTCTTGCATTTAAAAGCCTACCGCATCAGACATATCGCAGTGTAACTTAGTTACAGAATCGCCTCTGCCAAGTTCATCATGGGTCCCATATGCAATGTACGTTTTCGGGCCTAGATCAGGCTTCAAGTAAGTATCTGGAAGCTTTGTAGCAATATTTAATAGGCCCCACTTAGGATGGGTATATTCATGAATTGGCAATGCACTAATGAATTCAGCTCCATGTCGAGGTAAACGCTCTTCAAATAAATTTGATGGTGGCCAGTCTTTCAGCTTCAGCATCTCAGGCCAGCCATTTTTATGCATACGGCCCTCCACGTATCCTTTGAAAAATTGATGAATGTTGATTTCAACCTGCAAAACAAAATGGTAAATTTAAATTTACAAGCAATCATCCTATTTACAAATAACACAGAGACAAAATACAGACATTACTTATAATTTTATAAACTTCCATGTTAACTACTAATGAAACCTACTTGAAGATCATTTAACTTCCACCTCCACAGCTAATGGAACCTAATGAAAGATCATTTAACTTTCACCTCCACTGCTAATGGAACCTAATCAATGGCCAGATAATTGCATGTTTTTGCAAAAAATAAATAACTTGATCATGCTTGCAACAGGTAAAAAGATATCAACATTTACAGAAAACAAAAACCCTGAGGACCAATGAAAGCCCAATTTATAGAATAAACCTTTAATAAATTCTATAAAGAGTAAACACTTAAATATTTAATAGGTTGTTGATTTTATTAAGGAAGAAATATTGTGAAGGTAGGTCTCAATCTGTGGCACCATTGCTTCAGCTGGACCAAGACCCCCTTTTCCCAAACCATTCAGAGGTTATCACCAGACTCTGCATTGTGATCGGCAAGGATCCTGGCACTTCAATTCCTGACTCTGATACAGACAAGTTCATTGTTCTATATCTCCACCCTTCCCTTGGCTACTTCAAGTTCCTTTGACAAGGGGGCATTCCTTTGACATGATTGTTTTTATTTATGCCCTTTGTATATACTAGCCTGTAAACTTAAGTATACCCATTTTATTTAAGTCCTAATGCTTCGCAGTTCTGAATACTTTATTTTCTGTTATCGGATTTTATTTTAGTTCAACAGTTTCCTATTTCTCAAATCATCATCCACTCTGAGCATAATACAGGAAAAGGGAATATCTTTGGAAAGGCCTACAGTCTTTGAAGAAACTTTGAAAAAAAATTGGATACCATACTGTCGAAGCAAATGAATCTATTAGCAAGACAAAATTTGAAAGGCAGGGAGAGATTAACCTTTGCAAACCATATTATCTACCATCCCACCCTCCCCCAGAACAGTGACTCTTCAACACCAATATCAACTGCTTCTCTAGTTTTCATCCAAGATAAAACTAATCCTTACAGAGAGACTGCTAAAAAACATATAACAAGCTTCAATACAGGATGCATACATGACTTGAAACATTTGATTAATCATCCACATGCCAAACCCAGAAATTAATCTTACTTTGAAAAGGTTAGAGAAATGTCTGATAATGACACCCAAATAAGCAAAAGACATCAAAAAGAAGAAACATCCCCAAAACTGCCTTTGTTCTTTGCCAAGACTTCCATCGTGTTATGAACACTATTTATGTTTGGTCAAATTAACAATATCTCCTCCGCTAAAGTAACACACAAGTTAAAAACAAAAGTCAAAAAGTATATTAATAGATTATAAATGTAGAAAAGGAATATCCTTTATGAATAGTCTCCTGGGACACTCCACATTACCTATAGAGCTTATATATAAGGAAAAACTTCATCTAAAACCTAGACTGTTTCAGTACGGGTACATGTACGGATATAGGTACGGATATGGTACTCTGAAATGGCAAATTTTAAAAAAAAACCTCGGGTACAGTATGTTGTAGGTCAAATATATATAAAAATTTAAAGAAAACAACAAGCTTAGAGTCTCCGCAACCTATTAAATATTAGAAGCCAACAACAAGCTTATTGTGAATTAGAAGCCATCTAAAGCAAGATTTCTTTGACTGAATACAAGAAGACCACAATACATTAAATCTATGAGTCCATCTACTAATGGGCTCACAAACATTCCACTTATTGTTAAGGCCAAGGGAAAGGTTTGGGGAGAAGGCAATCTTTTCATAGAGTTGTTTGGAGGTAGCCTCTTGGAGAGGGGGCCCATTGAGCCACCTCATAGTATCCCACAAGTCATTCTCATCCTCCATAATTAGTCCAGTAGAGGGAGCTGTGAAAGCATTTCTGAGCATTGTATACATTCTGAAGTGAGATTGAGGAAGCTTATAGAAAGCTTTAAGGTCTGTCCATTCAATCCACTTCCCAAATCTGTAAAAGTCATGAAACATTTTAATTCCTTTCTCAAACATATGACAAGGCTTTCCTACATGGTACATACAACTTTACATCTAAGCCACCTAAAGCTTAAAATACTACTTTTAACTTACATTTCAATGGCAAACACTAAATGTTAAGTGGCCATTTAGTATATTAAGTTGTAAAATGGTTACCGGTGTGGTACTTTTTGAATTTAGTGCAAGAATGGGCCCATTTAGGTTTGTGTTCTCATTAGTCTTAATATGTTTAAACAATGGCTTCAATGATCTGTAAATTCCTTATTTCTTTGCCTTAATAAAATTTACATAATCACAAGGTTTTCTGTTCTACATTGAATTCATTTCAAAATGACAGTTTGGAATACGTAATGACCTTATAATTTAATGTAGTGTGTTGTTAGGAACATAACCAGCACTTGCAGAGCTGAAACATGAAAAAAAAAGTAAACATGAACACTGTTAACTTCTAATTTCAAGTACAGGCCCATTTAGCTTTGTCTTCTCATTAGCCTTCAAAAGTTTAAGCAATCAGTTAATTGATCTGTAAACTCCCAAGTTCTAAACCTTAATAGAATTTACATAATCAAAAGATTGCTGTTCTACTCTGAATTGGACAATTTAGAAGGATTAACACCTTAGAATTTAGTGAAGCATGCTGTTAGGTACATAACCAATACTCACAGAACTGAAACAGAAAAAACAAACCAAGAACAGTAAGCATGAACCATGACAACAAAGAGACAGATTTTGGTGATGAAAACCCCAAGATGGAAAAAAAAAACAGTTGAAAGTGGAAATTTCTCAGGTTCCCAATCTTCTTCTGGCCAAAGATTACAAAGAGATCAATACAAGAAGTACAAAAAGCATCATGCTATCTTGCTCAGCTCCTCTCTACTCTTTTTCTCCAATTATTTCTACAACCAACTGGATACCCACTCTATCGCTCACACTCCCTGCCATCTCTTAGTTTGTGCCTCTTACTTAGCATGCTCAGGGATGTTCTTTTGTGCACCAAAGGACCCTTTTCGTTACCATACATGTATGATTATAGTGGGCAAAGCTGCCACTTGATGTAGACAAAAAGTTACAGAGCAGCTGCTATGCAAATACCAATGGCTAAGCAATTGTTGCTCTGCATGAAGCAACAGTTTCATCAACATGCACGAAATACTCCTTTTGAAGCCTTTCTGCTTACTGAAACCGGGCTTGCTCTGTTTCGATGATGAAGGAGATTGGTTTTCTTAATCTCTATTGATCGTACCTCCTTTTTGTTAGCATTTTGGTTCCACAATAGCTTAGTGGGGGAGATTTGGGAACCACTCTCCCACCTTCTCCTTAAGGTGCCATACTGTTTTTCTTGATGTATTTCCATTGACACAGACTTGCCAAAATTCCTGCTGCCCCCCTGCAAGCTTCTCTGATTTTCTGCTACAACATTGCATCCTCCTCCAACTCTTGTTGTACGTCCAAAACAAAGTCTTCTATAGAAAGTAGTGAAAATTTTCATAGTCTACTCCTAAGTACATCCTCATCAAATATGAAAATCAAGCCTAAAGCGTTCTTTCCAGTCTACTCTGAGATGGTGAACAGCCTGTACCTCAATAGTTTGAGATTCCTAGCTTGTCCTTGAAGTCTTTCCTTGCTCAAATACAACCACACCTCTTCTACTTTGAGCATATGCTCCTTTTGGTGTTGGTCATGTCTAGCCTTGTACTTGGCTTGATACTTCTCTAATTGTTATTCCCCTTTGAGATGGATTTTATCTAATCCACTCAATGAACTTTCTTGCTCCATCCATTTTTAAATCTTTTCCTTCCATTTCTTCACATTGGCCCATTGCAACATCGAGGGGATTGTAGGTAAGTAACCCAAACATGCTTCACAAGATGACTTGTTCGTGGATGTTTGTACTACCATGTTGTTTGAGTGTTGGATATATGCAAAAAATGCATCCCATGTCCTTGGATACTTCTTCTATGAGTGCTAGATATATGCCAAATTCTCATCCCAAGTCCTTATATACTTGTTGCATGAGCACAAGATATATGCCAAAAACTCATCATCTATACCAAAAGTCCTATTTACTAATTATGTTTGTCAATCAATTTGAGGATGCAAAGTTGTGCTTTTTTGAACTTCGTATCCATCTTGCTCCATAAGGTGGTCCAAAACATCCCCAAAAATCTCGAATCTTAATCCAAAACACTGAACTAAGGCAATCCAAAATGCACCCAAACATTACAAAAGGATAATTCAGCTGCTTCATACAATTTTATGGCCTTCATATACGCAATCGGAAAACACATTTTGTCAAATCTATCTACAACAACATATATAAAGTCATGGCCATGTTAAGACATTGGTAATCTTCCTACCAAATCCATAGCGATGCTCTCCCATGGTCAAAAATGTATTGGTTGAGGCATGTACAATCTTTCTTTCCTAAGAGTAGGCTTGATTGTACAACATAGTTAACATCCTTTAATGAATCTAGATACTTCTTGCACATTGGGCCAATACACATGCCTTTTCAAGTGCGCCATAGTTTATGCAAGTAATATCCCTAAAAATTACTTTAAATAAATCTAGCTATTTTTGTCAAAACCCTAGGACATCAGTATAAAAAATGTCTTTTATGACAGCAGCAACAATCTAATTTTTAATCTAAAAAAACAGCATGCCTCAAGGTGCCAAAACAGACTTTTATTTATTGATTTCAATCAGCTACAATAAAAAAAAGACCAGTGTGTTTGAATACAATTATTTTCTCACAATTAATGACCTAAATGGAAAGATAGATGGAAGAGAAGAGCATGCAAACTGATTTGACTGAAATATGGCTCCAAATACTAAAGCCATATGATCATGCCTTTTCAAATTGTTGTAGCAATACTTGTTTTGGATGTAGAATGAAGCATGAAAAGCGTGCCCTAGCCGAACTGGTTGAACACTTGTACCTTGATTGGTCACTGCAATCCCTAAATGGAATTGTCAAGCGTAGATATGAGGAATTCCATCCTCAGTCCTGTATGCAAATGAGGGGTTTCGCCCTCTATTGCTAACGCAGAAGCAAAAACTACTTGCAGACAAAGAAGTAGTTGATAAATTTCCAAGATGATTGTAATAATAAACCCCAAATCTACTTTTATAACTTCCAAGGCCTTCTCCAAAGTTAACAATATAAAAATAGAAATAAACAATATAAAATTGTTTAATCCTCTCTCCATCCTAAAAATAGGATCATGATGTTTATGCAGCCCATTCTATCTTTGGCGCCCCATAATAGAATGCTTTATTTAATTATTATTCTATTCTACTTCTGCTTTTTGGATTAAAGATATCATTTCAATGTCATTTTTCCAATTAAAAAATAGAAATACCTTTGGAACACTTACATTAATTTATTTTCGTCTTTAATTTCCCCTTAGCATACAGAAAATAATAAGAATAGGGTTTAGGTATCCATAGTTAATTATTTCTAAAGGGGGGACATTACAATCCAACACTAAAATGACCTAATACTTTTAAAAGTATGTGCTTCATCCATCAATTGAACCTTTGGCACACATAATTTATCTAGCTTGTAGAGTATCCCATCTTTGAGGTGGCCCCCATCGTTGCCTTCATTGTCAACTTTCTTGGCCCGCAATTGTTGGTATACTTCCCCAAAATCTACACCTTGTGCATATGCTTCATTATAAGTCTCTTTTGTGAAAGGTTCAAGTTGTGAGACTATATCCGAAGCCGAAAAATGTTTTGATATCAATGGTTTAGATAACATATCTACTACAAAAAATTTACTTCCCTTATTGAACTTGATCACCAAATGAAAATGTAGAAGAAAGCCCATTGATTTGTAGTGCCTTGTTTGCCACAATTTATTTTGTGCTTGCAAATATTGAAGAGGTTTGTGGTCAGCATCCACAATAATTTCTTTACCCAACCGATAAAGTTTCAATTTCTTTGCAGCTGAAGTGAATATCTATGATAGTAAATTGGTTTACCTCCTTGCAACAAAACTGTCCATAGAGCATACTCACTTGCATTTGTTTCAACTTCGAATGGCTGCTGCAAATTAGAAGGGCAAACATTGATGCATGGTTGAATTTACATTTCAAGGAATCTAAAATCACTATTTGTTCCTTACCCCCATGGAAATTCTTACCAATTGCTGCAACTATATGCAAAGGTATTGTGATGATGGAGAATGCTGGAATAAACTTCTTCATATATTGTACTAATCCATTCTCAATTCTCCTCCTCCAACCACATGCCCCAAATAGACCAATGGTTGTCTTACAAACTCACGTTTCTTCATATTGCACAACAATTGTTTTTCTTTTAACACTTACAAGACTTGTCTCAAATGAGTTACATGTTCTTCCCATGTAGCATCAAAAACCAAAATATCTTCTAGATACACTATGGCACATGTATCTATGAAAGGCCTCAATACATCATTCATCAATCTCATAAATATGGCAGGAGACTTACATAAACCAAATGAATGCATCAACCATTCATATAAACCCAATTTTGTTTTCAATTTTCCAAACAGCCTCCTCCGTCATACAAACTTGACAGTACTTGGGTTTAAGATCCAACTCCATGAAGCACATAGCAAGTTGAAGTTGGTCCAACAAGTCATCATTCCGTGGAAGTGGAAATCTATTCTTTATGGTGATCTTGTTCGAGACTACATAATCTATGCACATCTTCCAAGAGTTGTCTTTTTATATCATCACAATGGATGACCTACACGGTGAAGTACTCGAGTGTATCACCCCTTGTTCCAACAAGTTTTGAAGTTGTTTCTTCACTTTATTACTCTCTAAAAGTGATGCTTGTACAAACCAATGTTAGGTAAAGGTGATTCGAGCAACAATTGAATCTCATCTCTACTTCTCTTTTTGGTGGCACAAAGCCTCTAGGAGTTTCGAACACTTCTTGAAAAAAAATACAGCAATTCATCCAAAATCTTTCTATCATTTGTTAGCACAATCAATTTCATAAACCTTTAACCCATCTTTTTCAACAGAAGTAAACAAAACTGTGCATTTGCTTGAATGAGTTTTTTTGGCTTCATTGGCACTTACCCGAGCAAGTTTGGGCTTGCTTTGTTGTGCCTTGATGATGTAGTTGATAACATCCTTGATCCAATTGTATTTGTTAGCCCTGCTCATAAAATTTGCATCCCTAAGATACATGTAAGGACTTTCAAACACCACAGCAAATGCATCAACAAGAATCACATATGCTTCTATCTCATCAACATAATGTGGGTTAATACCAATTTTAGATGTGCTTTTCTTAGTTACTTGAATCTCCTCACCCTTCTTCACCACTCCCAAAGGATATGGATGAGAATGATCATATGTTTCTAAGCCAAACTTCTTAACAACTTAATCTAAAATAAAATTGGATCAAAAACTAGTATCAACAAGTGCATTTACCTTAGTTTTCTTGATCTAGAAATTGATTTGGAACGATTTGTTCATTTCTTCTCTCTTGTTCCTTTTTGTTTGTGTTGTTAGCGCTAAAGCCTAGCTTCCCATCAACATTGGAATTGTCTTGTATCGCCACCTCTAGTTTTTCTCTCGAAGATGCCATGGACTTCTTGGAGTGCTCCTTGGAACGAATTTTAGGATGTGATTCTAGAGGAAACTTCCAACACTTAGAATCAATATGTCCATTATTACACATTGGCTACATCGGTTCTTTGGATGGATCCTTGCAACTTACCCTTCTTGTAACGAAGATTTTGCTCTTTCTTAAATTGATTTACGGGCTGATTTTTCCTTGAGGGCTCTCCCTTTCCTTGCCTTTCCTCTTCTTCAATAAGGTGTGCTTGTACGCATGCCTCATTAACATCCTTTGGATTATTGAGATGACTTGTCTCCTTACACGTGCATGGAGACCTCCCAAGTACTAGGTCAAGTTGTCTCCATCAGTCCAAGCTCATCAGCATGGCTTGTCTACGGAATTTTGCATTATAAACATGCACACTTTGGCTACTTCCTTGCCTGAATATTGCCACTTGATTTCACTGATGCCCAAAAGCATAAAAATTCTTATGTAACATTTTTTTGAATTTATTCCACCTAGTTGCAATCGACTTCTTTTCAAAAGATGCTAGATAACTTTCCCACCAAATTAGAGCATGACCTTCGATTTTGAAACGTGCAAAAGAAATATTATACACCTTAGTAAACGTATGTACACTAAAATATACATTGATTTATTTCAACCATTGGTCTTGTAATTTAGCATGCTTCAAAAGTTTTAATCTCATCTTTGGTTTCTGCTTGGAAAGGAGTATGATAGGATGATTTTACCTTAACTTTACCTTTTGTCTTTCGGAGGTTGCTCATGCTCGTGCATGGACTCTTCCTTCTCTTCATGGAGCTCTTCTCCCATGCCAAAATTATTGGCTAGAGTACGAAACACTGTGTCTTGGTTCCTAGTTGTCATCTCTTACTATTTGGCAATAGTATCTTGGGAGTTCATCACGCTTTCCATGCATAACTCTAGTGTTGCAACTCATGTGGCAATATCTTCTTAGCCTTCTATTGTCATATCTTTCACCTTTTGATTCAACCTTCTTGTAGATATCTCGGGCTCGCAAATCTAGCAATTCTTCCTCTTTTGATCATGTCACTGTCACATAAATCAGTTAAAAACTTTTCACGATACCCAAAGGTTTTATCAGTTTTGATACCAAAATTATTTGTAAACTCCTAAGTTCTGTGCCTTGATTGAATTTACAAAATCACAAGACTGTTGTTCTACTCTGTATTCACTTCAAAATGAGAGTTTAAAACGCTAAATGAACTTGGATTATAGTGTGCTGTATTGTTAGGAACATAGCCAATACTTGCAGAACTGAAACATGAAAAACAATTAACATGAATAGTAAGCAGGAACCATGACCAAGGACACAAAGATTTGGGTTTAGAAAACCCTTGAATAGTAAGCAAGAACCCTGACCAAGTACACAAAGGTTTCGGTCTAGAAAACCCCAAGATGGGAAGTAAACAGTCGGAAGTGGTAATTGTCTACCTTCCCAATCTTCTTATAACCAAAGACAGATTACAAAGGAGTCAATAAAACAAGTACAACGAGCATCATGCTATCTTTCTTACTCGGCTCTTTTTCTCCAATCCTTTCTACAACTAGTTAAGCGCCAACTCTATCACTCACACTCTATGCCATCTTTGAATTCATGCTTCTTAATTAACATGCTCGGGAATGTCCTTTCTTGCACCAAAGGATCCTCGGCCATCTTGGGAACTGAAGATACATCATCCTTCGCCCTTACAGTACACTTACAGTTGCGGCAAGTAAAACTGCCGGTAAAAGCAAACCATTCCTAACCGCAGCTTTGCAGATAACACCGAGTGTGCAACTGCCCTAGTGGTTTCATCCTTTGTCCTTACAGTTACAGCAAGTAAAACTGCCAGTTAATGCAAACCATTCCTAACTGCAGCTTTGCAGATACCACCGAGTATGCAACCACCCTAGCGGTTTCATCACCATGCATAAATTACTCCTGTTGCTGACTAAAACCAGTTTTGCTCTAGTTGGATGATGACGTGAATTGGTTTTTCTGATCTGTATGGATCATTCATAGTACTGAATTTATCTTTCAAAGTAAAATAATAATGATAATGTTGCACAACAACAATGCTGCTGAGTATAAAATAGTTAGGAGGTTGAGTTGTAAGGCCTTCTAGTAGTATTTTCCAAGTGTTGATAGACGATGTGAAGACTACCTGTGATTTTGAAAAATGCTGCAAAATTAACATTTTGTGGTTTTATTTTTAGTTAGTTTGAAGATGTTGTTACCTCTATATTTTGGAGGGTTTGAGGAAACTTTAAACAGCTTTCTAGCAAGTGATAGGTTTGTTTTCGGAAGTTGGGAGTTCGTTAGACATTTGGATATGATGACATTTGGTTTTTGTTAACACATCCTTGATGGCATATTTGTACATTTTAATATCTATTTAAAAAAATCTGTTTGCTTTCTTGACAATCAGAGTATTATGGTGAGGGCGTATGGTGATGATCGTGTCCTTATATTTTTTATGGAAATTGGTTTGTTTTCAACTGGTATAGTCCAGGCATGGTGAAAACTTTACATAATTTGGGTTGTGATATCGAAAATAGTTAATTTTAAGTTCTGTTTCAGGGTATTACGCTGGGTGTACCAATTTTAATGGTCATGTTTTTATAAGTATGTTTTACATTTGGTTGTCTTCAGCTAGTCTAGCCAAGGTATGACAAAATATTTACATAATTTGGGTTGTGATATCAAAAATCACTGATGTTTGGTTTTGGTCTGGCTCTTTTATTGCTAGTTAGCTGAAATGAACATGAGATTTCTACTTTTGCAATTTAAACATCATTTGTTATCAAGAGCCGCACCCCAGGCCAACATGGGAATCGTTGGGGAATTGACAATCTATACTAAAGAAATATCAAAATAATAAACAATAAATTAAATACTGAACTTTATTTCCCAGCATGTATCAAAGATTAGCATACATACAAATTTAAGTAACTAACTGACAACTCGCTAGCTTTAGTTGTCATCGTTTATCTCCATTTGGCATTGCAAAGTAGTGTACTTGATATGTGAACAGTGATACTACTAAGAACATCAACTGAGTCCAGAGAAAAAACATAACAAAAAAGAGCAAGAAAGCCAATTTTGGTTCAAGCTCTCATTCTTATTGTTTCCTTAATATTAAAATTTTCATAACACTTTATGTTTTATTTTATTTGCTGATTTTAATTTTATCTGTTTTTTCTAAGAAAACAAACTAAAGAAAACATCAGGCAGACAATCCCAACTTGCCAAAATATCTACGATATATTGAGCCAAACATGGAGCTTTGGATCAAGACTCTGTACCTGAACTGAATCAGCACATCATGGGAGCACAGGTGTTTCCATTGTTTTGCTGAACTGCAGCAGTGCAGCATAATCAGGTTATGTAGTCCCATCAAAACAATAGAAAATAGATTTTGTTGAGGCTGTGTCTGCCCTGTCAAGACTTGTATGGCAAATGTGGCAGCTAATCAAAGGCTTATGGTTGTTTAATAACTTGCATATCCAGAAGTGGTGTGTAGAATTAATATAATTGGAGGGTTTGCAATGCATTTATTGCCAGGATGCTCTCAAATTCTTGGTTTCTCGAAGAATGTGACAGTCCTAAATCATCTAGTTCGGTATATCAGCAATGGATAAAGATGGAGTAGATGCTGTGTGAAAGCTGAAACCATAAGTTTTAATTCACTTTTTCTGGACACTTGGATTGCCAAAAAATGCACTATTAAAAAAATATCCTGAGGATAATACAAGGAAAGAAGAGAAAGATATAAACGGCAAAGAGATTTCCAATTGTCCTCGAGATATGTTTTGAGAATTCCCAGCCGGAAGTTTACATATTTGACTCTAAAATTTCTTAAAGCTCAGTGGTTGCTAAGTTTGAGTAGGTGGTCTCAGCTGAAAAATTCAGTCTTACTTCAAAATTAATTGCTAAAAAATCCATGTGTAAGTTTTGTGAGGTAAGATAGCTATTTTATATGAATGCCACTTGCTACATGCATCTGTTAAAGCCTATTTCATAACTGCAATTTTAAAGATATCCATGACAGACAGAGCTGGATGCTTAATAAGCAGAACAAAAGATTCTCTGTAATGCTAGTAACAGCTCATTAAAATTCAAATAACAAAATTACAAGCTTAATAAAGAAAATCTTACCTCGTTCCAGTCAAAACAATCAAGGGCTTTGACAGTTTTTGTCTCTTCTTTGAATTTGCCCTTGGTAGTCTCCCGAACAGCCCGCCACATGACCATTGGTTCCCAACTCAAACCTGATGTATCTTCTAGAACATTTTGAAATATTACTGGTTCCCCCTTTAGCCAGTGTTTCTGAAAATGTTTAAAACTTCCATCACCTGTATCGTGTGCAGTTGGACAATACAAAAAGTTATCATTGCTACCCTCTCTGTAAGCTGCTCGGCGTAACATGCCACTGGAAAACCCTTCCATTCCATGACAATCATACTGAAAACATAAAGAGCATGGTTTTGACACTTCTAAGACTTCTTGATCTTTAAACGTACTGCCCTGTTCCTCGGCATTCCTCTCAAGTTTTGCAAGCCAATTTAATTTAAAAATGCGTTTTAACTCTAACAAATGATTTCCACATCCCCCGCGTTGAATAGGAGGGCACGGTATACTACCATCACTATTTGCTCTCCAATCCGGTAATGGGCACAAGCGGTCCTCAATATTACTGCCTATGGCATGAGATTGGCTCTCCCAGCCAGATCCACGAGCATCTCTAACTTGAGCATACACTCGCTCCTTGCACTGTTGTTGAGCAGACTCTGCTTCCTCACCTCCAGGCTGACGGCCTTGCCGAAGTTCCCGACAACAGGCAAGACAGAGGTCATATGAACAGTCTGGGCAGCTTCTATGGCAATCAACAATGGATGTACTACAGTTATCACTGTAAGAAAAGAGCAGTGGAAAAAAAAATTATAAACCAATTAAAGGCCCGTGTCATTAAGAATGTCTTACAAAGTCCATGTCAAAATCATAACAAAAAACAGATGCAATCAGCTGAGGTTTCCGTTTGATAACATGCATACCAATAGAGCCGCTCATCTGGATTTAATTTTGCCCTTTGAACATCAGTCAATGCCTCTACCCCTGATCAGAAGTGTAAGAACAATTAGAATTGGTGAATATAAGAAAGTAGTATCATAACTTCCACACACTCATTTCTGTACCTTGAAACTTGGCTTCCATATCCTGTTCCAAAGATTGCTCGGTGCAAATATGTTTAAGCACTGGAAGAACCATAGACAACATATACCTCAGACGAGCCAATTTCTCTGAGCTATTTGTTTCCTTTTTGGGGACCTGCATCAGGATAACCCAAGTCATTTTTACGATAGGTGTCTACATCAATAAAATTTAGAATCTAAATAATATCAAGTAATTACCTTCACATGGCGGTCTTCACGTAGGCACGCTTTGCAATTACAATTTCCTCGGCAAACAGGACATGCCTTCTCAATATCTTTTCTAGACTGCTCCGGATACCTATATTTCCCATGCTATAAATATATTTTTACTAGCTTTGACTTGAAAGAGATTGATGCTTCCAAATGCAAGTTATATTCACAATATATTCTTCTAATCAATGTTATTTACTCAAGAAACTTGATAATGATGTGAAGACCGCACAGAACACTACAAACTTGTAAAACTCTAGTGTAATAAAACCAAACCCTTGCAAACTTTTTCAAAATAAAGAGGACTGACACTATGCAGGGTAACAAATCCGCCACTCAATGGCCCCAGCTACCAACCCCTGTTGTGGTTGTTGAAAGATCGTTCATACCATTTGTCAATACAAGGAAAGCAATAACGCTTTCTTCTGCATTTGGAGCAGAAAACAACTCCCTCTTTGTCATTCCTCTGACATTGGTGACACATCCGGCTGTTCCTGATGGAATCTCCATTTACAATAGGCAAATCCTGCTACCAGAAATAGTGTAAGCTTTCAAAAGATATGATCAATTACAGAAACATTATAAACAATAGACCACACCACATACTAATAAAATTCATATAAACAAGTAATAGCGTGAATAAGGTTTCAAAAGATATGATCAATTAGAGAAACATTATAAAACAATAAGCAACACCGTGCACTAATAAAATTCATATAAACAAGTAATGCAAGCATGAGTGTAGAATGAACTTACCTGATTTTGAGTAAAGCCCCTAATCTACTTGATAGATATACAAAGACTGGCTCGACCCTTTAGACCTTTAGACAACCAGTTTAGTGGCAGACCATATGCATATACCCATAATTTATTCCATTAAATTTGTCGTCGTTAATTATATGAATGTGCAAAAGAGCAAGAAAAGAATGAGCGAGAAAATTATAATCTGACTTGCTTAAACTTTCAGACCTTTAGATAGGTAGCTTAATGGTAGGCGACATGCACATTCGTGTGTGTTATTCCACTAAATTTGTCATTGTTAACTATATGATCGTGCAAAAGAGAGTATAGAGAATGGGAAGAAAAGTTGAATATCTACTACTTAGATATATTTTTCTAGCCCCTTCCACAAGATCACCACAAAAAATAAACAATATGACGTCTATGTTCCCTTGGAAATGGAGCATAAAAGCAAACCCACAACTTTTTCCTTGGTAGAATTATTCTTATCAATCAATTTTTTTCATGATATTACCAATACTGAACCTTTTTCCTTCAAACACTTTTTCATGATGTTACCAGTAGTGAATCTTTTTTTAACCTCAGAAAACTTTTTTCATGATGTTACTGATATTGTAAAAAAAATCTTCAAACACTTTTTGCATGATGCAACCAAAATTGAATCTTTTTTTTACCTCAAAATACTTTTTTCATGATGTGATCAAAACTGAATCTTGATTTCCAGAACCACTTATTTTAAGGTATCATCAACCAATCCTTTGTTCTCTAAATTCCTTCAGCTTTGAACACAGCTCATTTGTGTGGCAACACACCATCTCAACCACTAGACAATGGACAGACCAATAAAAGGCTCTTCAATTTTCTCACCAGCACGTGCTGCTAATTCAAGAAAAACTCATTATGGGTTATTGGACCACTAGGTAATCATTTGCCTTCCCAAATTTGCCTCACATTGTTTATAACAACCACAATAGATGCCCCTTAAGTAAATCACATTTTATTATGCTTGGCATTCAGTTTCCTGATTAACACAAAATTAAGCAAAGAGATAGAATTTTACAGAACATAAGGAATCCTGAAAATACAACGTTTCACAGTTTAAATGTCTTATTAACATAAAATGGGACAAAAAAGGCCGTGTCCAAACTAGAATGAAGGAGTTTTAAGACTCGCCTTACACAGAGAAACCTTTGCTGATTGGATCATTCTAAATATAACAAACTTTTACCATTATCATGGTTAGATTTTCTTGTTAACATAAAAATAAGGACAAAAACAAAAGCACGTGGATTTACACAGCTTAAAATCCACCTTACTTTATTAAACCCTCAAAGATTTAAACCTTGCAGTTGAATTTTGTTGTTGACATAAAAATAAGTACAAAACAAAAGGACAAGGTTATAAGAAACCTGAAATTCACCTTAGTTTATAATGTCTTCAAATTTCTTTGCAGCTTAATTTATTTGTTAACATAAAACAAGGAGAAAACAATTGGGTGCGGTTTTTAACACCTAAAATGCACCTCATTTGAAAAATGCCTTAAAGATTTGAACTTGGTCAATCCGGTATTTAGGATAAACCTTAACATAAACATAAGGGCAAAACAGAAGTGCGGGGTTTTACAAAACTTAGAATTCACCTTACTTTGAAATAACCTTCAAAATTTTAAAGTTGCAGTTCAATTTTCTTGTTAACATAGAAATAAGGCCAAGACAAAAGAACATGGTTCAATTTTAAACTTTTATTCGCAAAAAAAGTGAATATCCAATTTAGGTCAGACTATTTCTCACAAAAACCATGTGCTGTGAAAATCTAAAATCTTAAAAAAAAATAAGGGCAAGAAAGAATGGAAACATTTTGCAAAACATAAGAATCTTCTGCAAATATTAACTTTACAGTTCAATTTTATTGTTAAAATTAAGTGTGACAGGAAAACAATGCAAAACTGCATAACACAGTCGTAAGAAGAGAATTCCAAACAAAAGTTGAACGCATGACAAAACATCATAATTTCCTAAAATTTGAACTTTTTGTAGTACAATGTCTTTGTCAACATAAATATACAGGAAAACAGAAGGGCATGGTTTCCCAAAACCTCAAATTCAACTTACTTTAAAAATGAATTGAAGATTAAAATTTGTAGTTCAATTTTCATGTTTACATTAAATAAGGGAAAAACAGAAGAGTGTGGTTTCAAGAAACCTAAAACTCGCCTACTAAGAGAGATCTGTGACAATTTAAACATTGCAGAAGGAGCTGGATCCCAGTCAATTCAATTTTCTTGTTAACGCTAAAACAAGGGTAAAAATAGAAGGATGAGATTTTATAAAACATGAGAAAATCCTTAAAACTTTAACTTCTATAGTTAAATTTTCTCGTTAAAATAAAAAGCAATAAAACAAACAAATTTAACGAGAAAATTTAACATGATCAGAGGGGCAAAACAAAAGGGCAGAGTTGAACAAAATAGAAAAAAATTGCTTCAATAATATCTTGAAGATTTAAACTTTTGCTGTTCAACTTCTTTGTTAAAATAAAAACTAGCGTATGAGAGAAAGGCAGGGCTTTCCAAAACCTTACTTTATTAATGTCTTAAAGATTTAAACTTTTACAGTTCTATTTACTTGTTAACGTAAAAATAAGTATAAGCCAAACTTATGAAACCTAAAAACATTAAAAGGGGGAGCAAACCAAACGGGCAAGGTTTAACAAAACTCAAAAATCGCCATACGTTAAAACTGTCTTAAGCATTTAAGCTTTTACAATTAAATTCAAGTGTTAACATAAAAACAAGGGCAAAGCAGGGGTTTTAAAGAGACATAAAAACCAACCTTACACGCAGAAACCTTTTCCGACTGGGCAACTTCCTGCACATAACAAATTTCACCGTGATCAGATTTCAATTTTCTCATTGACATAAGAAATAAGGGCAAAACAGAAGCGCAAGGTTAGCCATATGTTCTGAAGATTCAAACTTTGGGAGATCAATTTTGTTGTCAAGATAAAAAAAACAAGTACAAAACAGAAGCACTTGGTTTTAATTTTTAATAAACCTATAACTCACCTTGCACAGAGAATTCTTTGCAGATTTAAGCATTGCAGAAAGAGCTGGATCTTCATCGACATTGTTCCTTAAATCTCCGTTCTTTGCCTTAAGAGAGGGCCGGCCTCTCTTCCTTTTGAGAGGGTTAAGACTCGCCAACAATTCCTTATGCCCGTCCTCAGCCAGCACCTCCTCTGCTTTTTCCTTCATCTTCTTCATCAGAGGCTCCTTATTATACGACAAAGCGTCCTCGTATGGGGACCTTTTCTGCAAACCAACATCGGGATATGGCTTGAATTTTTTCTGAATTTTTCCTTCGCTATTATACGACAAAACGTCTTCATTTGGGAACCTTTTCTTCAAACCTCCATCGGCATTCAGGTTCAATTTTGCCTGAATTTTTCTTTCTCTATTATGAAACAAAGCGTTCTCTTTGGTGAATCTTTTCTTTGAACCTTCATCGTCATTCGGCTTCAATTTTTTCTGAATTTTTCGTTCGCTAGGGTTAGGGTTACTGGGGTTTTTCGCGGCTCTACACTTCGCCTGAAAATGATGTTTCTCGCATAGGGTTTTACCCACCATAGCCTCTATGTTACATCTCCACTGCTTGCCGTCCGATCTCTTACACCGCTTGTCCTCCACTACAGCGTCTTTCATAGCCGCCTCCATCTCTCCAACAATTTTTGTTCCCTTTGCCACGACCTCCTGCATCTCTGAAACAACGTTAGACCCCTCTGCCACGACCTTCTCCATCTCCACGCCAATCTTTCAAACCCTTTCCAACCAACAAAACCTCCTCCGATTTATGTCCAATAAACGGTATTTCTCCGCCGGTTTATATTAAACAAACTACTATTTCTTCCCTGCAATCACACATATCCCTACATAAATCTACCCCGAGGCCATTGCGATAGTCTATTGACACCGGGGGCCTCTGAATTTTTCGATTGCAACGGAAAATTTGAAGAGGGAAAACGAATCTTCCCGACCATGTTTTTCGAACAGCTTAACGGTGAAATCAGAGCGTGGGTGATAAGATATAATAGGCAGTCCCGCTATTTTTTTTACCTGTGTTTTAAAATCTAATAATAAAATAATGTGGAGCTGTAACTAATTTAATTATTGTGATTATTAAACCAGGGGCGGGGCGCCTTCGGATTTAATTTTGCCAAGGATGTTCGTCTGCCGTTAACTAACGCTCTTAAAGAAATTTCTAACGTGATTGGTTGACTTCGAACGACGCATGCATGCCTGACATTGTTTCACTTCTAATTTTAGCTAATCGTCGTTGCTGTGTAAAATTATGGGCCACGTTATTTTTACAGTTAAAATATATCTAAAAATAAAACTTGCTTTACTATTTTTAATAAACATACTTGTAAACGTTAACTTCGACACGGTAAAAATAAAACTTGCTTTAATATTTTTAATTAATAAACATACTTGAATATGTTGACTTCTACATGGATTAGGAATTCCATGGGTCTGTTGTGCGTGTTGGATTTTGCAAGGGGTTTAAACGGTTTTTAGTAATTGTAGATGTCAAAATACAGCCACTTTGTTTAATCCATTTTCATTTATGTTATATTTATCATGAATTTCACAAATATATTATGTATACTGTCTATTTAATAAAAGAAAAATAATACATAAATATTAAATAGACACTATACACTAGCAATCGCATGTGTTTCATGAGATGTGAACGCCGAACGGTATATGCTATTTGATTTAGAGGTATAGTTATTACTTTTGTACTTGATGTTGATAAGGGGTTCGAGTGATGTTGTAATTGTAAAAATATAGTTAATCCACTTAATTTGAAGGTTGTTTCTACATTTCAAACTTGTTATAAATTCGTACATGATTACATGTGATACCATTTTCGATAGTTAGTTAATTTTATAGTTGTTGTTGTTAGTTGTGCATCGGTTGTTCAGTCGGTGTTTTGTTGGAGAATTGATAATGTGTGTGAAGGTGATCACTGGTTTAGTTTTTTCGCTTACTTTTGTTGAACCTACATGTTCCCTTCAGAACTTAGGCAGAGTTGCCATTGAACTAAGTAATCCAGTGCCCAATTCGACACCCATTAAAGGTGATTAATCATAAAATAATAATAATAACAACATGAATAGCAAATTGCCAGATCGTGATTCCAATATGTATTGAAATTTTTATCACTTTTTATTTCCAACAGGAACTTGCTGATACAAACAAGTAAAACACTGCTTAAAAGCTGATTTTGGGAAGAAAAAAAAGTCAAATTTTGAAAATTATGAAATAACTATAGTAAATCCAGAACTGAAAGTTAAATTTGAAATGGTAACAGACATTTCTGAAACTTAAGTTTAAAATCTGCACATATGCTATAAAAATGAGATGAGAAAACTGCAAATGAATTCAGAAAGAAAAACTTTTTTATTACTGAAAAAGAAAGACATGTATATAACAGAGATACTTTTACAAGAAGGTGCAGATGCTAACTCAGGCCCAAATTCAGGAAAGTATGGATGCTGTGAGGCCCTAGCCAAAAGATATTCTGAGGTTTGTGTACAAGTCTTGTTCCCCAGAAGGTTCTATTTATAATGTTTTTCCCACTTTAAATCTTTTGGCTCTTGCATGTGGGAATATTTTTAATCTTTGTTTTGTTGGGAAACCAACGATGTTACATAGATATTGGCATCTCTGCCCCATGTTTTTATGGAGATTACATAGATCAGATTACACTTGCTGAATAAGTGTATCTCTATATTGACACCTTCATTTGGTAAAACAATCCTGGACCTAGCTGTTTGACTCTCCGTGCCAGATATCTAGAGGGATTTGTGCCCTGGTGAATGGTTTAACAAACCATCATCCTCATCATTGGAATACAACCCTTTTGATATCATAATAGTTGCAAAAACAATTCATAACATAGTCCAAAGGGTTTATTGTAATGGTGATGGGGCACTCCCCCCACCAAATTGCAATTGCCTATACCTTCAAGAGACATGGTGCAATGATTATAAGGTACATTTAAATCTAACTGGACTTTACGAATATTAAGTATATAGTCCAACCTCACCCCAGACTGTCATTTAAATCTAACCCAAGTTTACAGATCTTAAGTATATAGTCCGACCTTACCCCAGACTGTCATTTAAATCTAACCCAAGTTTACAGATCTTAAGTATGTTATCCAACCTTACTCCAAACTGCATAACCTCGCTCAATCTCTAGGGGGAAGAGAAAAACTACCCAACACTTGTGAATTGCAATTGATAAAGCCTTATCGTAAAAACAAAATAGTTGGACTGATGTAATTTATGAACTGCAAATGATATCTTATTTGGGTCTCAAAAACATACAATTAGCATGAGCCAACCCCATGCTTCGGTCAGAAGAGAATGGGTATTTAATACAAATATATATATGAAAAAATATGAAGAAATACAAAAAACATATCTGACCTAGGTCATCACAACAAATACTAAGAAGCAGTGTTTCTAGAGACCAATATGTCTCTCCATGAAATATAAAATACAATCCTCTATCTATCAGTCAACACTTATACAACTTGGGTCATGAAATGTACTTGAGAAAAATTGCTAAATGATTGTAACATAGTTACATAATATTCTACATGCCCAATTTTATGTGAACCTGGGTATTCACATCAATTAGACTGAAAACTTGCTAGGCACTGAAGCAGAACAAGAACTTCTTTGGCACCTGGCCTGCTGCATGATATTTGGCACCCGACTCCTCTACCTTGAGAATTTCCTCTCCATGTCTAGCCTCAACCATGGCTTTCTTCTCTTCTGCCTTCTTGTGGATAGTAGCAATTTCATTTTTCATTCTCTCAACAAGTGTTGCTTTCTGCTTCTCCAAACAGACATAACAACTCACTTATAGATGCAAGCAACTTGCAAGAAAACCTGAGTGGATTGCTATTATTTTCTAATAACCAAAACACCAAACCAAGAAGTTTGGCTCAGTAGTAGGATGAGCACATATTTAACAAACAAATGAGAATGGAGTTGCCTTGGACCATAAATAACCCAAAGATACCATTAGCAAAAAGTTCAGGATCATTTTTTAAACCTTTATAAGATGACTTGTACTTTGATGTATTTAACAACTCAATTGATTGATGTTGCCAGAGACTTTCTACTCGCTAGCTATGTCAATATCAAATTCTATTAGTCTAATCTGGCGTGGAGGGAAAGGGTTTACCTCAGCCTTTCTCAGCTTAGTTTCACTTGAAGACTTCTTAGTAGCTTCCCATGCAACAATGTTTGCCAATGCTTTGTGGTACCTAAACCAAGGGAACCCATAATTTACAAGTACTATAACCAGGAATCATGCAATATGTCTAATTTTAATGCATCTCTTGGAACAAAACATAAAAGAAAAAAAAAGGACTTTTTACAACAAGATTTTAATGTTTTTTGAAAAAATCATTTGCTCACAAGGGAAGCAAGATTTTAATTTGACCCATTGCACCTGAACCCACACCAATTACATCCATCATAATCTATGTAATCTAGTGCTGAATAAGTGCATTATTCATCTAAAAAAAATCTTTTGAGAAGGGAAAAAAAGATATGGCAACTTACAGGATTATGGTATCTACCCTGTATCAAATGACAGGGGCTTCTTGCAGCAAACAAAACTACTTTGGCCCTAAATACCATCTGATCCCAATAGCTTCAATCAGCGATAACCTTGCTGATTGAGTTGTTCAAAAGTCATCCTTATGAGGATCTAAAGGGACATCCTCTATAAGACAACCTTTTAGAATCAAAGTATCCTAAAATATTTACAATGATGTACTGAAAAATCTCAGAATACTGATTCAAGAAGATTGTAAGTATTTTTTAGCATACTTTTGTATTACATGTAGAAGTGAATTAAACCCTACACATTACGTCAAACATATACAGATCACAAACTAAATTATTGTTGTACAGATTTTCATTGCTAAAATGGAAATGATAAAATAATGGAGCACCAGAATACCGCTGAACATAGAGCACAAAACTCAATTACAAACAAAACTGTTAAAAGTAGAAGAGTAAAATCTTCCTTGAAAATTGTTCAATAATCAAAATCATAGAGGACTTAAAGACAATGGGAGGAAGTCCTTTAGCAAGCGAAAATTCAAGGCTAGTCAGAGTTTGGTACCTTAAATTTGTGTTAAAACCCGTCTGAAGAGCCCATGTAAATTCCTGAACCTTTGAAGATCTTCCAAGATTTCTAGACTTAGAGAACTGAAGTCGTTTGGATATTTCCCTGCTCATATAACACTGTACAACAAACAAATCCCATGTGCGTAAATTGAAGCATTTTAAGCCCGGTCTGAACTTCTCCATCAGATCTAGAAGTATTACCCAAGAAAAAGGAAAATATGTTGGAAAAATGCTGCTTGTATAAGCATATCATAAGAAAAAATCAATTATTTTGAAGGACAAAATGAAGCCATTGAGTATAACCGCTCTTTAGCATTAAGATACTCAAAAATGTTTTTTGTAACTGACAATCAAGGTTACCAAATACTGTGGAATTAGTCTGATTTTTTGCACAAAACATTTAATACTCTCCATACAAAAGTTGCAAGCTTGCTGGCAATTAACAACTCACAAAACCCATATCCTAGATCACAGTACCTTATAACATAACTTGTGAGCTAAAATTCACAAATTCAGCCCTGTAGATATCCTGAAGTGCCGTATGATTCCGAAATGTCAGTCGTAATCCCATAGCTATCAGCTTCCCTTGGCTGAGGCAGGAGGGGTCTTCTTGAAGTGCCTTATGATTACTATAGCTGTCAACTCCCATAGGCTGAGTGAAGAGAGGTCTTATTGAAACTTCACATTAATTCTATAACCATCAACTATGGTTGGCCATAACAATTTAGAGGCCATTTCTATTTATGCCCATTACATTATAAGATGTTTGTTTCAATTACCAAACAAACCAACTCCGTATTGTACAAATAAATCTTGATGCTGTAAGAGACATAGGATCTAATAAGCCTTTATGCTCTTCTAATGTAAAATTGTTTGCTTGCCCTTTTTATCATCTATTTGGATATTCCAAGAAAGGCAAAGGGGTCCTTCTACATATGATCTCATTCTTTCAAATGTCTTCTGGTTCACTTTTAACTATGCCATCATTAAGAAGGATTTCTAAGATATGTTCCAGGACAGGATGGCAGGTAGAATATGGCCGTTCTCCTTTTTCTTAAATATGTCTTGTTCTCAACTTTTCTTTCCAACACATTTCGGTATCAAAGATTCTCTGAGGCATCCAGTAGATTTGTTGCGATGCCTGTGTATGCTCTGTTGTCAAGGAGAAGTCTAGGCATGAGCAAGTAAGATTGAAACCGTGAATTAAGCTTTATTTTCAGACTGTTACCGGGTGTGGGGGGAAGATGAATCAGTAACCTAGCTTGATATTAATAGTGATCTAATTTTGACTCCTATGGTGTATGTCCATGCTTGCTGTATCCTTGCATTATCATATTTCCACGATAACTTCACTTATCTCCGTTGTACCAATAGTTTTTGTAGATGATATGTTCAGGAATCATCTAATGGCCTCTGTAATGCACCTGTTTAGCTGGAGTCGGAAGAGCACTTCCTAGATTATTACAAATAAGGTGAGAATAATGTTAGCTTATGATGATTCATTGATCTGTATAGGTAGGATTATAGCCCGAGCCCTAAGAACACTTTTTAACTTATTACAAATAAGGTGAGAGTAATGTTGGAGCCATGAAATGGCAGTGGATGTCCTCAAATGTTAATCTATCATTTCCTGCATAGTTACCTAAGTCTCGGGGAAGGGGGGACAGGGGTACAAATTATACCCACAAGAAAATCCGAAATCTCAGTTGAGAATACAATTAACAAGAACTCAAATTGCAGAAACCAACAGAGCCGAAATGGTCAGACTTTGGTTACAAAGATTACCCAAACAGTAACAACCTCAAGAAAAACAAATCCGATCTCAGATTAACAACCTCAAGAAAACCCTTTTTAAGAATTGCTCTATTGTGAAGTGGGTATTGTAAAAATTTCTCTTTTAATATAAAAAAGATTTTTGAATGGATAGTTGGTGACAAATTTCTTGTTAAAATTACAAATGGGCAATTAAATATATATAAACAAAAACTGACCTTATTGAGCAGTAGCGAGATGTTGGTGATCAAGCAAACTAAAGAGATCCAAAACACCCAGATCTGATTTGAAAAAAGTAGAAGAGTAATTATCAAATTGAAAACAGGGAGATAAGTAGAATGAAAGGAGGGTTGTATCTATCTTTCCTCTTCACTTTTTGGAATTTTCAATTTGAATTTTGAACACACGTGTAACAATACTTGCCACTGAAATAAGTGATCGCTTTAACGTTATGCTTCTCTTTCTCTTGCAGTTGTTACCATTTCAACACCAGAAACACCAATTTCACGACAGTCTGCCTTCTTTGGTCAACTCTCAGCTCCGATTTCATGGCTTGGGTTCCACAGATTCAGGGGTGAAGATGCCGAGGACATTGACACTGTCGTTCCATTCCTGGAGCGCGTGGAATCCCCGATTCCGAAGCTTAAACTGCACAAGATAAACAGCTCCTTCCCGGCATTTTCTCCAGACGGGTCTCTCATCACCTTCAATCCGAACAATGGAATCCTGGACGGCAGGGTGCATTTGGTGAAGACGGACGGGTCCAAGAAATGGAAAACGAACTTCAAAGGCCCTGCATTTGTTGTGGCGTGGAATCTACAGTGCATGTCGTCTTGATTCGTTTTAAACCAGAGGATTTGGGAGAAGAAACGCAAGTGAAATCAGAGGATATATGGGAAGCGCCAATTTCACGGCAGTTTGCACCTCGCCAGAAGACAGACTTCCTTCACTCGTTAAAAACCCACAACCAAAAAACCCTAAATACCAAAACCCTGAACTACCGCAAAAACAACCTAAAAACTGCTTTAAAAAGTAAATACAGGGGCCTGTTGAGAAATAAATCTTTGTTAGGACTGATTAAGAAACACCAATATACAACATTGACATGACAGTCTCTGCAAAAAAGGTTATTAATTATTACAAACAAAATTCTTCTCATTTAACGGTAATAAAACAATGCATAATTTGCAAGGCCATTTACTATTTAGAATTGCTCTATGATGAAGATTCACCAGCTGTATTTCCTACCCTAATACCACAAGAACTGGGGAGCTGATATCCTTAAATCTAGGCATCAGACCATATACTATTCAAAGTTAAATTGCTATTATGGCTGATGAAGAGACGTCTGTTGTATTTCTTACCGTAAAGGACCCAAAGAAAGTATTGGTATCTTTCATCTTGAGTATAAGATTATCTGGAAGCTTATATGCAGTTAGACATCCTATTGTAATTAACCTGGCCGCAATTTACAAAAATAAAACTACATATGATAATGGTTGACTGTATTGACTATTGACACAGCCTTCTCTTGCTACATAAATAAAACTACATATGATAATGGTTGACTGTATTGACTATTGACACAACCTTCTCTTGTTATTTTAAACACCCCTGATACATGTCTTAGGTCCTCAATAACAGAAATGTCTCTTATTCTTATCAGGTTGCTTAAAACCCTGTCTTGGGGTTTCATTGCAAAAATCTTCATATCTCCGTTATTTGATTACCTCCAAAGCCCAAATATGGAAGAAATCACCTACATAAGGAGCTACGAGTAAGGGACATCCACATCGTCAGTCACCGAAACATATTATAACAGATTTACAATTACGATTAAGCGTACAACTTATTAAGTAGCTGCGAGTAAGGGGCATCAACGCCATCAAAGTCACCTAGGGCACGATCCATGCATCAACCGTTTTGATTCTTTGTGTCAAACCAGGGTATGAACCTCGCCTCATCCATTTTGATTTTTCGTATTAAATAGTGGATTTATTGAAAATCAAACCACATCATCAATAGACCAAGGGCCCTTCCATGACGGACATATTTTAAATATGTAAGTCGGAAAAAGATGATTAACAAATATTTTACAATCGAAAACATGGAAAACGTGCAAACTGCCGATAAATTCAACATGGTCAAAGTAGAGAAACTTGAAGCATATGCATTTTCTGATGAAATGGATCCACAGGGGTTCACCAGTCAAACATGTAACTGCACATTACGCGGTCATATATTAAATGTGTATATATTTACAGAATTAAACCAGCGCCCAACGGATCGATCCCGCAACATACAGAAGACGTCGAAAGGTATGAAAATATGGAACAATTGAATTACTTTGAGCATACTTCTACAATTTATACACGTCTACAAAAATAAACATCTAATTTCAATTACACTTTGGATGTCTATACCCTGTTGTACAATTCCCATTTTACCACATGAAAGGAGGACGTTGGGAATGGTCATGAACACCCCAACAATTGAAAATTAGTCACATGTTCGCGGGAATTAGAGACCTGTTAATATGAACGAGTTTATCCATCAACTATTGGTTGGTATAAGCCAAGTTACTGTTTTGAAATGTGTAAATAGCTCCTACCAGGGAATTACGGTGAAGATACCTGTAGCATTCTATAAACAAATATTTGAATCTGGAATGCAAGAAGAAAATAAGATGCCAATATGCAAAGTCTTCCGTCAAAGAAATAGAGAACTGCCTCAACAATTGAAACAGTTTCCCTGCGCCTGATTCAACATCGAAATGCTGGTCTCTGCAGAAGTTGGCAGAATAAGTTGTTGGAAACATATGCGGAATAGACAGCCACCCCATTAAGTAGGTAGGCCGGAACAGGGGAGTCCAAACAATGCAAATGGAAATGTTAGGCTGGGAAGAGCTGCAGGAATTTCACACTTTACAGCAGGGCATCTAAATGAAGAATTTCTATGTGCAGTCTCACCTTAGTAGAAAAAATCAAGTTCACAACGATCTGCAAAAACTACAGCCACTCATCCACAAATGCATCGACACACTAAGAGCCCCCGCAAAAACTAAAACACCTGTTAAAAATCGCTGCCGCATTCAGCATGCACCCTAAAAAACAGCGATTAAAAATAGGCGAAAAAAGAACAAAACAACTATTAAAAATAGGTGAAAAAGAACAAACGTCCAGACGGCCGTCAAACCGTCGAAATTAAGACAGTCGTAGAAACGTCCGGAGGTGCCTTTCCCATAGGGGGAACGCCTTTGGCGTAATAATATATTTGTGAAATTCATGACAAATATAACATAAATGAAAATGGAAAGTTTGAAATGTAAATAAAATTTAAAAAATAGAATTATCTTAATATCTTATCAATGAAATATAAATATATACATATTTCATTGATAAAATAGAAATATCTATTAATTTTGATTTTTAATTAATTTTTGTTTGATTTCTTTTTTAGATTTATTTGATTTCTTCTTGTATTTTATTGATTTCAATTTATTATTGGATTTTTTATTTTTTATTTGTTTGATTTCTTACAAATAAAGATTGGAAAATAGACTAGATGTATTGGATTTGGGATTTTGCAAGAAAGGTGAAATTAGAAGAGTGGTCTTGCAAGCTTTGGAGTTGAAGTTGGAAATGAAACTTATTTTCTACATAATTGCAAGTTTGCACTTAGTGAGTCATTTCTGCCAATTTGAAATTATGTTTTAATGTTCTCATAAACTTTAATGATGTTTATGGATATTCAAATTGATTAATACAACATTAATTTTTTGGGAAAAAATGGAAATGTCAAAAACTATGAAATTGATTAGTCCAATCTATTATCCATAATTAAAGAAAAATCACATAACTATGAGAGAATATTTCAAAGAAGACCAACATCCATATAAAATTTAACTCAATTTATGTATTTTGTAGTAATTATTATAAAAACAAATTTGACTTGCATATTAAATTGTAAACGTTAAATGACATCAATATAATTTTTTCGACCGCCAAACAATTTTACTGTGACATGTAACATTGAACATCAAAATTCAGCGCCGGTGGGGGCAGTTGGAGATAGAATGTCATAATGTTATGGAGTATAGTTTATAATAATATTTTTAATTTTAAGTATGATCACAATTTAAAAGTAGATAAATTAATGATTTTATTTGAAGAATTCAAGTTCGAAAAAAGAAGTGATTTTTTGACTAAGATTTATAATTCAAGTTTCAATATTAAAAAGGGAATATATTTCGAATAAGGGAAGAACAATTCAAGATAAAATCATCAAGGAGTTTTATTGGCTTAGAAAGAAGTTTTATTGGCTCATAAGACTCTTATTCCGACTCTTAATTTCATAGAGTACTTATTCTCGATAAACACTTTTTTTTTAAATCATTCATTCATTCACTACAATCACAATTTACTATTTTAAATTACTTTCATGAAATTTAATGCCGCATATGCCAACTCATCGCAGAAATACATTAATTCCTTAAAAATAGCATAGAGAAACTTACAATGAAGTGCCAGGCTTTTCTCGAGGACGGTGAGTCTGAAAGAAATCATGCAATCAAATGGAAATGGAAATGGAAACGGAAACACAAACATGAACTTATTATTTTACTTTACTTTATGTTTAAAGACTCTTAAGCGTTTTATGGATCGAACTGATTTAGGCAAGAATGTTGTTATTTAACCGTATAAAAGAAAAGTAAGGGTCTGAGTAATACAGATTCAAGGAAATGTTTTTTTTTACTTCTTTAACTCATTTAGTAGTGACGACATAACTAGAATTTGATGAGCACCTTTACAAGCCTTACAAAAAACAATTATTACTTTGCTCATTTATTTACATTTCAATTTACTAATTTGCGTAGATTTATAAGTTGTCAAACTTGTAATGTTCAAATTTGTAATATTCCAATTTAGTTGTCCACAAATTCTATTGTAATGAAAAAAATATTGGTTTATATAATTGTGAAAGAAAGTAAAAAAATAAATAAGGAAAAATGAATTTTGAATTCTTTAGTATTATCCTCAATCACTAAGATAAACTATAAAGGAATTTTTTGAAAAACACGGTTGATTTGTAACCCAATAAAAAACATGGACTACTACTTACTACGAGCAAACTAAGAAATGAAGAGGAAGAAACAGTTATTTATGAAAAAATGACCATTGTTTCCAAGTGGGTGTGAGGCCTATTTATTAAAAGATGAAGGAGAATACATGAACATAAAAGAGGCTAGGAATCTTCCCTCTCTCTTCTTCATTAATGCTAGAACATTGTGCAAAGTGTATATATTCTCAATCAAGCTTGTTTGCATAGTAAGTTTTGCTTCTACTATGTTTGTGTTCTTTAAAACTCCTAAAAAATCTAGCATTACAAATAAGGACAATGATAGGCCTACTTAGGTGAGACTCCTTGATGGCCTCCTCTTATTTTCTTACATATGCAACCTACCAAAAAAATGAAGGACATGATTAATAAAAAAATCACGAGCTCGTGTAAAAATCATATTCGATTCAAAAAATGTTTAGGGGTTATATCTTTGAAATGAACTTGTTTACATGAAACTCAATTAATCAATTATTCATAACACATAACCTTGATTCCAATGCATTGCTTCTATCTTATTTGACCTTTGAATCTATCTTGCTTACATCACAATTAACTTTGTTTCTTAGATCATCCACTACCATATAAAGTTTTGCATGTTTCTTTGCAACAATGGTGACAAATGCTTCTTTAAGCAAGTCTTCTTTGGCAATATGTGGGCTTATTCCACTATACCTAATAACGATAACTTCATGCTTGTTTTTAATGCTTCTAATACTTAGCTTAGGATTGCATTAAAAACCAAAAGCAAGGGGAAAAATACACCTAAAGAAATGGCACCTTCCACTTATGGGCCCATTGTTGAAACCAAGATACATGCAGTTATGGTATTATGTTCTTGTATATACTACTTACTTTTTATGTTTATGTTTGAGTGGTGAGTCTCCTCAATTGAGCTGGTCAACATCACTAGGGCTCATGTGGCTTGAGACTTGAAAAAAATTCATGAGACTAATCTCAAAGTTATGGTCACTGTCATACTTGAAAAGTATAGGTCACTTAGAGATACCATATGCATTTAAAATCATTTTAAATTGTCTAAAATTTGTTAAGAAAATTTGTCTCTACCTCATCCAAATCCTATTCAAGTTACAATAGAAACAAATGGGCCATTTTTTATTTTTTTAAATCAACACAATGACCTTTGCATACCCAAAATATAATCAATAGCTAATCCAAAACTTAGGGGTTTTGGGATCAAAGAACAAATTAACAATTGTGTCAGATATAAACAGTAAAAATATCTCTAAAAAGGGATGTATATTGCTCAGAAGATTGTGATTGTAATAGTTGTCTCTACAAGGAGATGGGTGTCCTTCCCTTTCGGATGACACATACTTATATACCTAATTATGGAAATATGAAGAGACATCTAGAAGAATGTGGAAGGTCACTAATCCCGAGGGAGACAAGGTTGTTGATCTATTTTCACAAAATTTCACAAAATTACTATTTTTAGATAACACTACAAAAATTACATTTTGAGTAGGGCAAGGGATTAATTGCATGTGCATAGACACAAAGCACTAGGAGAACTACATGGAGTCTGAGATGTAGTGTAGTGCTCGGTGATTCACATACGGGGTGACCGCTGAGGTCAGTCTGACTCAAGCATTTGTATTTATTTTATATCTAATGTGTGCTTGAGTGTGTTACAAGGTAGTTAGGGTTATTTTTTAGGTACATGTGTGAAATCTGGGTTTGATGTAACATTGGAGATTCCAAAAGGTGAAAAGAGAGTGACACTAAAGTTTGTAGATTTTGACTTGTGCACAGTTCCAAAACCGTATAAGTAGGGTTGGTTTGTGATGTACGTTCTTGACTATACTTTAGGGTTTTGACCCAGAGGTTCCAACAGTACAGTGGAAGGTTCCTCTAGTTCCAAGGCTTTGTTTCTATCCTAGATCATCAATGACACAATCTGCAATTCATTTTAATCAACTAAGTGATTCTTTCTATCCATCCATTTCACCTTTAATAGCATGTATCTCTTCCTTGAAATGGTTTTCATATTTATATGAATAAATAGATTGATATGAAACATTAATTTTATATATCTATATTACTATTTTCATTTCTATCTTATCAACCTATAGATTGATTAAATTCAATTAGGGTTGATACATTTTGGTGAACCCACTTTGATCAAATCCTTAACCTAACCTAGGATCTTGCCCAAGTTTCCATAGGATAAGCCTGTTGATTTAAAAACCCTAATGTTGCCTTATGGTGAAGAAGTGTTTGGTTTGTGTGTATTTTCTGCTTGTGTGTGATCATGACTTGTTTTTAGGCTTTTCAAAAGCATAAGTGGTTACTCTCCCTTTAACTAAGTCCATACCACTTATGTGGATGTGAAACATGTTACTCCATTTTCACATTCCCTTAAAGATGTTGTAGTCTTTGATGTTGATTTAGATCTTATTTTTCAACCATTCACTAATCATCCTCCTTGTTTTCACACATCACCTCCTACCGCTACTCCTAGAGATACCTTTTTAAATGACCCCACTCATTTCCTACCTCTTGTTACTTGTAATAAGTGGTTTGAAGGGTGGAGTAGTGACCATGAGCCCAATACTATAGCTGACATAGACTTTGGTGATGATGTTAGTGTTTCTAGTGCACATATCGATGAATTGCCCTCTATTTATACATTGATTGATGGTATCCCTTATGTTTTTGAGGAGGAAATGATGCATTCCACATATAGCCATGATAATGACATACATGATGTTCCTTGTTCCAATGCATGCTCTAATAATGATTATGTTTCTACTCCCTCTCTTGAATGCAAAAATAATAATCTTGATTGTATCATTTCTAATAACCATTGCACTTATGTTATTCCATTTGAATGTAAAAAGAATGATGTTACTTATGTCATTCCCTCCATTTCTCCTCCATGAAAAATTCTAATCTAGATCATGTTGTGAATGATGCACATTATGTTTCTTCTTCTCTCTTCTACAAGCAAATGTGATGCTATTATTAATACTTCTTCTCTTCCACCTATAGATGTTAATGTATGTAATGATTATGGTAGAAAATATGAGAATGTTGATCTTCCATAATTGTACATAGCTACACATGTTGATACATCTCCTAGTGTCATTGCATTGCCTATTATTGATACCCCTTCAAAGCTTAGTCATGATGACTAAGCCTAGGCTCAATCTTCAGCCAACTCATCCATCCCAATCATGCTTCCTAGGCATGTTAGTGTTCTTGTGGCTACTTTTAATGGTAAATTGCAACCTTTGAATGAACCCCTAAGTGATCATGTTATACCCCTCAAGAGGTGATTTCCCTTGCATGTCGTAGGTGAGCTCCAATACAAGATTCACACTTTGACTTTAGAAAGCAAGGCCTATTATGCTAGTGTTGATTCTAATACTATTCCTGAAAATCATATTCTACATATAGAGTATTTCAAATACCATTCTCTAGAGATTTTATCATGCCTTCCTTCTAATTGTTTGATGGCACTACAGATCCCTACCTACATCTTTAACATTATCTAGCAGTCATGGCTCCTTATGATAATAATAGGATGTTGCTTAAGGTTTTCTCTAGGAGTCTTATTGATAATGCTCTCTTCATGGTTTACTCATCTCCCTATTGGATCTTTAAGTATATTTTTTAGAACTTGAGGATGCATTCTTAGCTCACTTTAGTTATAGTAGAGGTCCTAAGGCTACATATGAGCATTTTCCTTCTTTGCATCGAGCTGAACATGAATATGTTTTTAATTATATTTTATTCTTTAAGGCCAACATGCATTTGCTTTTTATCAACCTAGTGATTTAGAAATGCAATTTATCTTTGTAAGGGGGTTGTACCATCCCTCAAAGCAAAGTTACATTATGATACTTGTGATTCATTTTATTTTTGCACGTGTCTTTGATTTAGAAGAAGATCTTATGCTAGCACACAAGCCCAAGCCTTTAGATGTGAATGTTACAACCCCTTCTATTGCACATGATCACAATACTCATAATGATAATCAAGTCAAGGTTTTACATCAGTGGTAATAATTCTTTCACATGTCCTACCCCTCAACCACGAGTATGACAACAATCCCCTCCTAGGTGGAATCCCATCTATTTTGATAAGGCTCATGATAGGCCTCATGACATATTGCTTACATTACTTCATAAGAGGATGATCCAATTACCACCTAATGATCATCTCCCTCCTCATCACCTTGAGCGTGAGAAGGGTCGATCCATTTTGATAACTTTACATCATATTAATGGGCATCGTGATAATGATTGTTATGTGTTAAATCATAACCTTGTGTTATTAGAGGAAAAAGGTATAATTAATTATGTGTCACAACATGTAGATAGATATACTTCACCTTACTCCATGGCACATGGCCTACAGGTAGTGTTACACTTGATGAGCATGCTTCTACTCCTAGTCATCTTTCTCACACCAACATTATTCCTACACAAGAGTGAATCACAATACTATCTACAAGTGGGTTAGTAAGGAGAATTGGTTTATCCCCAAAGTTGCACACATGACTTCAACATAACCCCCATTTCGGTGTTATCCATCGTTCATCCCATCAAGTTGCATCTTTTTGCATAGTTTATCTCTCTTGCAGTGTCTCTTCGAATCATATACACCACATTCATACTGTGTTACGCAACTTATTTCATGCACTAAGGTTTTCAATCCCTCTTCTCATTTGTAACCCTTGCACACTTGTTATCTTATGGGCATACTCAAGGATCATCCTTCATCTTTACGAATAGGATTCCTCACTTAGTATGCCCACGAGGACTCAAATGTGATGAAAAATCACATTGATAAACCACACAGTCATGTTAATTATATCTTATTTTCCACATTTACTATCATCACATAGGTATTGTTTCTTCTTTAGGATGTCTCATTTTACACGATTATGCTATAATTACCATATCATTACACATCATCACATGCATTTATTTTATCTATACAATATATCCCGCATTCAATATTATGCTACAACTCAATCACAAACATCATCATGAGCTAACACTAAATCAATGCAATATGCAACATGTTATATCTTAAAATATCCACTTATAATTAACGTGTACATCGACTAAATATATATCCATTAATACATCACAACAAATGTAAACACATGTCGTGCACAATGCAATAAAATCCAATATATATATATATATGTATGTATGTATGTATGTATGTATGTATGTATGTATGTATGTATGTATGTATATATCGTATCAAAAATGCTATACAACCATAATGTAGAGAGCTTAGCTTTACATACACATAACATTATTCCTCGTCACTCTCAGTATATATATATGTTGGATCTCATGAGCTAGAGGTTCTTCATGGGTCTCGGCATCCTCTTTATCGTGACCTAGCTTGATAGTGTTACAATTACTCTCGTAATAGTGCATTATCTACTAGCACTTAGGCATACTATGTGTGTTACTCTACAAATCTCGCTAATAGACTCTTTGACAAATCACCCCTAAGCTAGCCTATAATATGCCTTACTAGCTCGACATGGATCTCGTCCCTTTGACACTATAAGACCACATAAGTTATTGCCACAACTGTTACTGGGTCAAATAAATAAGCATCATCGCCTGCAATATTGTCTTATCTTCTGAGTAGTCCACTAGAGATAAGGTTGCCGAGAATATTTTAGAGCAACATACAAATCGAGGCATCCACAATGACGGTCTAATAGGTATTGTTGTCTATTTTTGCACCCTTGCAAAAAAGAATGACTTAAGTAGTCGCAGACAAAGAACAAGGACTACAAAAAAATTTAAGCATGTCGCGGAAGAAATAAGGCAAAGTCGTGGGACAAAGAACAAGGTCGCGGATGTTTTGGCAAGTTGTGGATAAAGTAAATGGACAAACACCACGAGAGGAAAGAAAGAGGAACCACGGGTAATGATTATAAGATGTGCTAAACTAGAAGAGGCCGCGTGTCAAAATAGAGCAATAGATGGAGCCACGGGAAAAAGAACAAGTCTGTGGATGTTGACATGAAGCCACGTTGCACTGGAAGCTGAGGAATGACAAAGAGAATTAGTAAAGCTATGGCACATAAGGAAGAACCACAAAAGCCAAAAACTGCATAGGACTGAAAGAAGAAAGCATCGTATCAAACAAAAATGACAGTTTTTCACGAGAGAGTAAAATTGCCATAACTTTTGATCGGATGATCTGATAGTTGCAAACTTTATATCAATGGAAAGGTCTCAACTTCCTCTGTGCAATGGAAATTGGATTTCTTAATTTAAGTGAGGATAGATATGCATAAATGTGGAATACTTCTCCAACATGCAAAAGATACAATTCTAGGTCGTGTAACTACCAACATTTAATGCAGTATGGGCATCCATATTTTCTCCAACAAGGAAAAATTTGTGTGGAATTGGATAGCCAAAGGCACCCAGATCTTTCAAGGAATTTATTGCTTGTTGTTGGTGGTTGGAAATTTGATTTCAAGATTCCCTTTGTTTCTCCTCTTTTTCTCTCCTTCTTTTTCTATAAATGTAAGAGCTCTGCTCATAAAAAAGGATCCCTCTTTGTTGTAATGGAACCATGTCAAAATGGTGGCCAACTTCCCACGGGTTTCAGACCTTGAGCATGGTCTCTGTAATGTATTTTCACCTTCTGCCATGAATGTAAACAATTGTGCATCCCTTAAGCAATAAAATTGGATTTTGTGGCTATCTCTCTGTCCTGGTCTTGTGTTTTATTTCTCTTTGCCTCCCTGTTTACAATTTTTAGCATGTTGTGTGTTTTCCTTACTTACATGATCCATTTCATATGGTGTTTGTGCGAAGAAAGCCAAATCTACGTGATTCTTATTTGTGGCACGTCTTTTCTACCCTCTCACCCACATTTTCTTTCCTTCTTTCACCTTCATGGAGAGTGATCCACCCTCCTTATGGCGCTATCATCTTCCCTTAGCTTAGGATTTCCCTTATGCATCTCCTTCTCACCCTAGTCCCTTAGAATCATAGTTTTAGCATTAGAAATAGGTATAGGAAGTCGGCCTTCTCCGAAGGTCTGTTTTAGTTCGCAAGTCCCACAATTGAGAGATAGTCCCATGTTGCCTCAAAAATCTTGGTCATTCACGATCATATCTAGGATGAAATTTTGAGCTCCAACAGTTTTGGTGTGCCCGGTGTGTAGACACCAAAATTGGTCACACTCCCCTTGGTCCCACGTCAAATAATCACCTTGAATACACTCACCTAACCATGGCCCCTTTCACCCCACTCTAATATTAATGTAATTAAATTAATTCATGATCTCATAATATTTATTATTTAAATATCCTAATTGAGATAATTCTCATACCCCAACCTCACTGATCACACCTTCATCACCTTCACCCCTTCCGTCCATCTTAGGACCTCACCCCTCAACCCTAGCTAAGAAACGTCCACCCGCTGGTAAACTAAAAATGTAGTAGCCCATTCCTCCCTCGCAGATCTCTAATATACCTAAGCACCCGACACAACTTCCACCCACACCTGTAACATTTTTACCACCCATACCTCCAATACCATCAATAACTTCTTCACTACCCACAACACTTCATTCCATTTCCCTTACACCTTCTGCACAACCTACGCCATCTACCTCCACATCACCTCAATTATTCCCATGGGTAACCCGCCCTCTTCCACCATCCACTTTTCCCTCTAAATCTTGTGCACCCATATCACCCTTACACAAGAAGGTGCAACCTAAAGTCAAAAATCCGCTACCCTCCAATAAGGTAGTCAAACCAACCACATACTCTATCGCCAGTTTATCTACCATGCCCTTACCCAAGCAGACACAACCAACACCTAAGACCACACCAACACCTAAAACCATAGCTCGACCCACTCCCCCTCTTTACAAAGACCCTTCATGTACAATCAGCCGCACCTGTACCCAAACCCACATTCACCTCCCATTGCGATCCACTAGCAGGATCCTATGCCCAAATCCTAACCAACCTCCTCGAAACTTCTGTCATCACATTACCACCTCTTAGATCTTACGACCCACTCAAACCCAAACCAAAAGTGTTTGACGAAACCAAAATTTTCACCCACCATCGTGTGTCAGGACACGATGTAGAGAACTGTAAGGCTTTGAAAATCATTCTTATCCAGTTATGTCCTCCTGAAGAAAACTTTGACGATGATGACCTTCTCAATGAGGACCCCATTTCGCCAACACCAGTTTTCATAGTTCTTCCCTCATTTCCTACTCAACGACCAAGACCTCCACCCCCACAACTCTTAGAGCCACCCCCGAGATTTGAAATTAACATGGTTCGTATCATAGAACTCGCCAAATCTCCACCCAAATGTTGATGTGCCCAACTTATTTCACAAGGTTCCTTCCCGCCTCTTAGCTTTTGCCCTTCCTGTCACTATACCTTTCATGGCTCACCTACTTCACCTACCTCCCCGCACCAAATCAACATGATCCACGTTGCTAACCACACACAGAAAGACAAAGGCAAAGAAAAGGAAACTAACCCACTAACCAACCCTATACCCAACATACCATCTACACCTTCACCTAAAGTCACTATCCATGGCCCCACATATCCTATTTCCAATGGGGTTACACATCACGCGATGCTCAAACAATTACACCAATCCTCCCTCAAAAAGTCCCTATATGACCTCATCCAAACTTTTGAATCCCATCGCCAAGCTCTCATGGAGGTTCTTCAGTCTATTGAGGTCTTACCCAATGACCCTACACCTGTAGCCTCCATTATTACACCTCATCATGTAGCCTCTCTCACTGAATTATCACCTTCTTCTACACGTCCACCTACTCACCAAGTAGCCGCCCTCAGCTTCTCAGATGAAGAGATCACACCGCACCAAACTGATGACCCTAATCCAGCCCTTTTCATCTCTGTCCATATTGATAATATACGTGTACGATGTGTTATGATCGATGGGGGTGCTAGCATTAACATCATCTCCTCTCATGTGTTCGACCAAATGTGCATACCCAACAATTACATCCATAAACATCCTGTCATGTTGTGTTCATTTAATGACGCTATCACCTCTACACTTAGCACCGTCATCCTCCATGTTCGCGTGGGCCCCCGCACTGTTCCAGAGTTATTTTACGTCTTAGAAGGGGAATTTCAATATAACCTGTTGCTTGGTAGACCCTGGATTCGTGTCATGGGTTGTGTTCCTTCCACTTTACACCGTTGTGTAAAGTTTGAGTATGAAGGACACACCTATACCATTTTGGCTGACCCATCACCTTTCAAAACCTATAACATGCTTTACCGACCCAATGATGTGCTTATACCCATTAAGGCGTCTACCTCCATGACCACTTCCTCTTCACCTACACATTCACTTACCAGTGCCGCCACTACATCAAGTGCACCTAACTCATCCATCCCTACCACTGCCACAACCTCCACTACCGACCCATCAACCTCCCAATCAGCTAGCTCCACCTCCGATCCAATCTCTAACACATCGTTTATCCCAGCTACCCACATATCGACCACCGATCCCTTGGAAGGTGTTTTTCAACGCCTCACTCTGGGGGAGTATCGCCTATATAATGTCAACACATTCCTTACTCCACAAGAGTATGGAAGCCTTCACCAACACCCTCACTACGATCACCGCATAGGAGAGCACCTCATTTACGGTCCTCCCCACCTTCGCACCAATCTCACCTATGGGGGACTTGATACTACCACTTATACACCTGAACCACCATCACAAACCCACCCAATTTCTGTCGACCTCCAGTCACTCACAGACGGATAGGTAGGGGGAGGGAGAGTTAGAGGGGGGGTAGAGTTATGGGTATGGGTAGGTGAGCTATTAAGGAAGATCAGTGAGAGAAGAAAAATGACAATAGGGGAGGGTCCGAGGCATGGGTAGATAGGTAGATAGGTAGTGTTGATTTAAGGCATATATATAGGTAAAAGGGTGATTTAGTTAGGGTAAGCGGTGTAGTAGGGGGATAACAAGGTTGTATGCAGGTTTTGGTCAAGGTTTATTAATATGATTGGTTGTATGCAGGCCAGGGACCAGCTACGGATGAGGGACATTGTACCTCCCTTACTCGTGGAGATACAGGGGGAGACAACACGTAAGGAGTGGATCCATGTTGCAGATGTGGGTCTGATTGGTGTTAGATGCTACCAACACGTAGTTCGAGAGGTGAGCTTGATGGTTGCCCTCATTGATAGATGGGACTCGGCAACCAATACATTTCATTTGTCGACGGGTGAGATCACAATCAACCTAGAGGATGTTTATAGGATCCTGTGACTACCTATAGTAGGTACACAAGTTTACTCAATCTCCTCAGAGGCATCTAAGGAGTTACTATTACGAGTGTTTGGAGAGGGGCTGGCATTGTTAGGATTCCACAGTGTCAGTATGAGCTATGGGGGTGATGTATTGAGCCTACCCTGAGGAGATGAGGCTGGTAATACTTCTAATGGAGATAATCTATTATTTTGCACTGCCAGATGCAGAGGGTGGGAGATTCCCACGGTCACTAATGGGGGGTCCTACACAACATGGTAGAGAGCAGGACTCGGTTTGCATGGGCACCTACATTCTTGGTACAGCTATACAAGGAGCTGTGGGCTTATGGGTGATTACGATGCTTCAGCTTGTGTTGCACATTTTTGTTATATTGTTGGGCCTATGAGCTCATTGTGTGTGCATGCCCAGTTGGTATGCCTCAGGCCGACGCATTTAAGCCAGGTTTTGTTCGAGTGGGCTACATGTGATGGTACCGGTTATGGGAGAGAACCGAAGTGGCTAGAGTGACACATGATGTAGCCTATTACAGGTGATTATTGGAGGGGTTTTCTGACATGGACATTATTTGGAGGCCATATGTAGGCTATCCTCCATACAGGCAGATGGCGGCGGAGCTGGATGGGATACAAATTTACAGGTGGATAGAGAGGTGGTGGGCTGGGGAGCATGAGATGATACCAGTAGACCGGGTCAGACGACAGTTTGGGTTGTCACAAGATATACCTCCACCCTTCCCTCGGTATAGGAGAGATGATGTGGAGAGGCCTATGTCTCCACCACGACTGACAGTGCCGATCGGGAAGGAGCACCCGGTCGACTGACAAATAGATGATGTCGGGGTGACCAATAGGTACAGGTAGTGATGGGTTGCTCAGCTAAGAGAAATACTGCCGAGGCCAAGGCAACCATATTTGGCTACCATCACAGTGCAGAGAGATGCCCTACAGGGCAGGTTGTTACCCTAGTGACCTAGTTGGACATAGTACAGGGACATTTGACAAGGGGCCGAGGCACAGGTTACGACCCTGCAGGCACTAGTGACCACTTTTTAGGCCCAGGGAGTACATGGACCAACACCCACACCGGAGGGAGAGGGGGAGGGGTGGAGATAGAGATGGGGTGTAGGTAGCCGCCCTACAGGAGTAGGGTGACAGGTTTACAGGGCCAATTAGCCATGGCGCAGGGACAAGTTACAGGTTTACAGGGCCAATTGGTTGCTGCACGAGCATAGATAGCGGCCTAGATACAGGCACAGGCTCCGGGTCCGATGGCACCACCACAAGGGTAGGGACATGGTCAGAGGCCAATGACACCACCGTAGACAGTACCCGCTGCTAGATTGAGAGACACCATGGGTGAGGTGAGATACTTCCAAGATCATTTGATGATAGCGGGTATATATGTCTTATCATATGCTGAGTACATAACACAATGGGCCTCGACTGAGAGGAGCAGATCCCGCACACATAGTGTGGAGAGTACAAGGGGCCAGCGAGCCCAGGGGCCAATTCAGGGTGAGGCCACTAGTGTACGGAGGCCCAACTCCAGAGGTAGGACCATCAGGGGCAAGACTAGGGTGAGGTGGAGGGAGGTCAGCCAAACGTCAGGCTAGAGGAGCGGGGGAGGAGACAGATGAGACTGGTTTGAACATCAGATGGGGAGATGATTGAGCTCCATGCGTAATTATTTTATTGTTGATATCATATTTTTGACATATATATCAGCTTGCGTGCCGAAGATAGTGAGGATGAACATGAGAGTTTTTGAGATTTTGTTATATACATTGGCCTGCGTGTTGAAGATATTTGAGAGTCATGTATATGGATATACATGTTTAGATGATTGATTTATAGAGATGATGGTGATTATGGTGATTATGTGTATATGGTTTTGTTTAAATTGTTATTTTGATTTGTATATGTGATGGAAACTAAGTAGTGTAGGCATGATAGAGCCAGGTCATAGGCATGGATCGAGTCAGGTTTGGCATGGATTGAGTCAGCTCATATGGATGGAGTCAGGTTGTGGTTTAGGCATGGATGGAGTCGGGTTGTGGTTTGGGCATGGATGGTGTCAGGTTGTGGTTTAGGCATGGATGGAGTCAGGCCATAGGCATGGATTGAGTCTGTAACTCATTAATTTGTGTAATTAATGATGGTATGGGTCATGTTGAGATGTTTTATAGTAACACGTGTGATAATGGTAAAGAAATGGTAGACATAATGAATGATAGACATAATGGTAATGTATAAATGATTATGATAAAGATGTGAAGTGATTATTGTTTTGTTTGGTTAAATTTCTAATTATTAATATAAAGAAGGAAATTAACTAGGGAAGAATGTGATTAGGAAAGGGAAAGGGGGAATTGGTTAGGGTAGAGAGTGGTCAAGCTAACCTCCAAAGGCCCCATGCCCCCAGAGTGCTACCTACATAGTCTTGGTAAAAAGGGACCTCAGGCCGATGTAGTTCTCCCATAAGCTAGGGAAAATGTACGGAGGTATGAGAATGGGTTGGTAGGTTATAGGCATGGATGATTCAAGGTCGTTTAGGTATGGTTGAACTGTAGGCACATTGGTATGGGTGATTTTAAGTTGATTGTGGTGAAAGAGGAAAATTTCCCAGAGGTAAGTGTCGAGGGTCTAGTCCTGTATAGGATAATCAATACATAATGAAGAAGGTTAAAATATAAGAGGAGGCAAGAAAGCCACCTAATTGGTAAGGATCAGAATGAGTGGGTCATACCTTAGATAGGCTAATGAACGTAAGACCCTAAAGACATTGCATGATTGGTCATTCTAAAGGTGAAGAGTAGTCACATGATCACCAAATGTCATGGTTCCAATAGGTCCCTTGAGGCGGTAGGAAATGAAAGTGTGAATGGTGAGAAGGTGAAAAGTGGATAGTTTATATGGCGTGAGGGAACATGCCTTATGGTAAGAGATCCAAGATCACAATAAACAAGTCCATGATGAAAAAGGTGTATGTTTTGAATTATATTTGAGATAGATTGATCGATGCGGGAAGTCTATATGGGATGAGGAAATTAACTCCTTGAGGTCTTCGTGAAGCTGATCGATGTGGGAAGCTTCATATTCTTTTTTTAGCAAGCTTTACATAGTTGTCCTTCAAGGGAGCAGTCTATTTATAGCAATGATGTAGAGAGAAAGATGTCCTTTTGAGGGAGTCATCTTTTTATTGGAAGTTTGACTCAAGGAGTTGGATCCCATGTGAGGGTTTTTTAATTCATAGACAAGACTAAGGTGAAGAATCAAATTCTTGTTCAAAAATAAAGGTGAAATGACCATGGGATCTCATTTGAAAGCAGATGAAAAGTATCCATGAGAATCATGCCATGTGTAGAGTCATGGTACACATATTTAAGAGAGGGTAAAAGAGTGATGGGTACGCACATGATTCTTGTTTAATCATTGGGGATGACATAATGAAAGGAGAGAAGTGAAAAGTGCTCAAGGGACGAGCATGAAAAGAGGTAGAAGGTGAGGTAGGACTGAAAGTCAATAGTAGAATGGTCGAAGATGCAAGGCATTAAGAGGCTCAAGTTCGGGTTTACCGTCTAGTGAAGATAAATGATAAGCACCTGATCCATAAGCACGAGTCACAATGTATGATCCAAGCCAATTAGGAGCAAATTTGCCTCGTTTACTTTTTTTTGCTTTGGTTACATGTTGATTTTCCCTCTGGACAAGGTCACCGACTTGAAAACTTCATTTATGGACACGTTTGTCATAGGCACATTTGATACGTTTTTGGTAAATTTGAAGATGATCAAGAGCATTATGACGACGTTCGTCTAATAACTCAAGTTGTGTTAAATGGTCCTGGAGAAAGTCATCATCATCGAGCATGTCATGGAGAGAAATACAAAGAGATGGAATCTGGACTTCGAGAGGTAGAACAACCTTTGTACCGTAGACTAGAGAAAAAGGTGTGGCAGCAGTGGAAGTGTGAATACTAGTGCGGTACGCCCACAGGGTGAAAGGAATGTGCATATGCCAGTCCTTCCCAGTATCGTTAACCAATTTCATGAGAATTTTGTTCAGGGTTTTATTAGTGGATTCGGCTTGGCCGTTGGTTTGTGGCTAATATGGTGACGAGAAACTTAGTTGAATACCAAATGTGTCACAAAGTTTCCGTAAGGTTTTATTTTTGAATTGTTTTCCGTTATCAATGATGAGGCGATATGGGACACCAAAGTGATAAATAATGTGATGATTGATGAACTCGCATATTTTCTCGACTTTTGTGGAGACGAGAGGTATGTCTTCAACCCATTTGGTGTAATATTTGGTAGCGGTGATTATCCATTGATGTCACTGGGAAGACTGGGGATTGATCTCTCCGACAAGATCCAAACCCCATTGAGAGAAGGGCCAAAGGTCACATGTGGCCTATAAGGCATGACTGGGTGTATGATGAAGGTTGGCGTGTTGTTGGAATTTCAAACAATGCTTAATGTAATCACAACAATCATGGTTAAGGGTCGACCAGTAATAGCCTAGGCAAAGAATACGCTTAGCAACAGTAAGGCCACTGAAGTGACCTCCACATATGCCATCATGAACTTCCTTAATGGTATAAGGAATTTCAAAACTCATAAGGCACCGTAAGAGAATACCATCGAAGTCGCGCTTATAGAGGATACCACCCATGATGACATAATGAGAGACCCTTTTAAGAAAGGCACGTTTTCCATTACGAGTGAGGTCGAGAGGTAAGATGGAGAGGGAAAGATAGTCTGAGTATTGTTTATACCAAAGGTCACTCGGGTTGGGAGTGGTGGTTCCAATAGAGTAAACTTCGTGAGGTAAATAAGAGGGTGATTGGAGTCTTTGTACGATGACAAATATTTTAGAATCGGCGGGTGAAGCAGGTATCTGGGAAGCCAAGAAGGCCATGGTATCTACAAATTTGTTGGTAGAATGAGGGACGGTTTGAAGGGCATAACGGTCAAAGGTGGTCAAAAACATGTCTACATGATGTTTATCCTTTTGAAGTATCTCATTACAACACTGGTATATACCATTGACTTGGTTTATGACCAATTGAGAATCACCAAAGATGTTGAGAATCACCTCAACCTTGTTTGGATAAACCTATTGAACTTAGACAATGTAGAGTTTGCATGCTCTTCAACCCGGTATTGTGCTGCAGTTTATACATGTGTGTGCATTTGACTGTTACTACCTTTGACCCTGACCCATTACCTAGATTACCCGATTGGACCTTTACCCTCCTCACCCCTGTTGTCCACCTTCCTCTTCATCACATCCAACTTTTATCAAACCACTCACCAATTCTGCCTTCTGCCTCATCAGTTCCTGATTTGAGGGGGATCACCTTCACCCACACATGGGGCAACCACACCTTATTTTTGTTAGCGTCGCTTACCAATAAAAGCGACGCAACAAAAAGGGGCAAAATGTAAACACCCAAAATTGGGTCACACTCCCCTTGGTCCCATGTCAAATAATCACCTTGAATACACTCACCTAACCATGGCCCCTTTCACCCCCACTCTAATATTAATTTAATTAATTTAACTAAATTAATTCATGATCTCATAATATTTATTATTTAAATATCCTAATTGAGATAATTCTCACACCCCCACCTCACCTATACACCTCACCTAGCCACCTCACCCCTAACCTATTCTTAGTATGTTGCCATAACTAACTAAGACCTACCTAAACCCTTAAAATCAAAGCCCACATTCCCTCTAACCACATTCCCACCCATTAGAAAGGAAGCTTCCATTCTAATCTGCAGATAAAAACAAACAGGATCCAAGAAATCAAGTGGATCTGCCCAGTTTAGTAAACCTAGGAAATCCCACCCTAATCGACGTTGGTCACCCTAAACCGCCGCTGGTCAGCTTGGAACCATCGTTGGTTACCATTTATTCCCAAAAACAACCTTATTTCAAGGTTGACACACTTTTTGAGAGCAAGAGATGAAACTAGAGCTACATGCAAGCAGAACCAGTTTTTTGCACACGCATCAGAGCATCCACAACCAACATCAAAAGTGATCATAGAGCCATTTCCATTCATGGGAGCATCCTAGGAAGCTCCATCACCACACCAAGCTCCATCCATATGATCAACTGCCATTTCCATCCAGCCATCAAAATTATACAACAGTAAGTATTTTGTTAACCAACATTCATCTACTTTCGTTGTAGTAGGCTATGTTACCTCTTTTATTAGTTTCTACTTGCATTACCATTCTCCCATCTTTCACCTTCATGCAAACTTGATCATTCCTTCACCCACACCATTAAACTGCCCATACCTATCTTTTAAAGGTCTTTGAGTACATCCAAGATCTCCATAGACATTTTCGTTGCCCTCTCCATTTCCATTTAGCCTCAGATCTGTCCTCACACCAAGATTTTAACAAGTTTCCTCTACCCCAACCATACTGACACTGGTTACCCTTAACCATAGCCAGTTTCACTAGAACCGACATCGATCATACCAGACCGACGTCGGTCTTTGTGTTTTATCCTCAGACCAAGAACAGAGCCTAAAATCCCCACCAAATACCCAAAACAACCCAAAACCAGACCCTGACCCAATACCAGTACTCTGACAAGGACCTTGCTCTTCAGATTCAATCATAACTTAGCCTGTTGTGAATGAATTTTCCTATTGTAGTCGAATGAGACACCTAAATCATTCTAACTACAGTAAGATTTTATTTATTGTTAACATTGAATTGTTTTAAACAGTGGATTGACAACCTTCTAGGGAGTATCACACTTCCCGGAACTAACATACGCTAGGCAGTCCACTGCATATACTGTTTAACTTCCATTTGGTGGTCTTGTTTTCTATTTCAGGTAGTTCCTCCTGGCCAAAAGGAAGCTCTCATGATTAGATGTGGATCAAGAAGTCATATGCACGCAACAACCTTCAACCAGCTTTAACAGGTATTCCTCCTAGCCCATTTACCCTTATTTGTTTCGTCAATATTCAAGGAAACGCTCTAAGAATCAAGTGAAACATGGTGGGACAAGCATTCAAAGCTATACATTTGACAAGTGTGTATCTTGGTCCTACATATTCATTTCATCAAGTTTGATATGCTCTGGGTGAAATCTCAGCCTATGGAGGTAGTTTCAAGAATATCTGATGACTTTACTTATTCAGGTAACCCGTTATTTTTAAGTTGTAGACCTTTTCCCTTATTTTCATGCACCCATCCATTTTTATTCATTTTCCTTCCATAACCTTTCATTTTCTTCTTTCATGAAGTTGTACAATCATGACTTCATTTGTTCATTGGGATTCTCATTTGCAATAGCAAAACCATTCCCATAATTTCAAAATCCTCCTCTAAATTAGTTTTATGACCCCCATTATGAAGAACATGTGTATAACCCACCTTCCAATGACCCATATGGTTATTCACGTAACCAAAATTTTTATCAAGAACAAGGTTATGTAGATGTTAGCAGCGTTCCCATGTAAAACTTTGATTTCCAGAGGTAGATTGAAGAAATGGAGATAAGCATGGCATAGGCCAGAGTTACATGCATAGTGAAGGCAACCATAATTGGTTTTAGAAAGCCCTACCCATGGATAGGATTTGCACCAAACTAGTTCAGCCCTTAATAGAAGCTATAGTTTTTTGTTGAAATTATGTCACAGATTATAGACTAGGTTGAAGAAATGGAGGCTTACCAATCTAGTGTTAGGTAGCCCTGTCAATGGGGTCACCCTAAACTTTCATCGTATAGCCCTCCCATTGCTCCTCCCCAACTTACACCATCTCAGTCTGAGTTTCATATCCCTAGCTTTTTTACTACTACCCCATTGAGAATTCCCCTTCTCCATCTTTTTCCCTCCCATCCCACCTTCAATTCTCTACCCTTTTTCCTTCCAAATCTCCATCTCCTTCATAAGAAGATCCTACACCATCCCTTCCACCACAAACAATACAAAAACCAGTTGTAGAGCCTAACAGGGAAGAATTCATACAAAATTTGAAAAGATTGGGCTTTAAATTTTGAGCTTGATGATGTGCCACTGTTGGTCAAAACCTTCAAATGAGCCACAAATTGAAGAACAAGTGGTGGAAGATGATTTTACAATAGAGCAAACACAAAAGGATGTCCAACAATCTCTCTACTTTGAATGTAGTGTACATGATGGCACTGTGTTCACAGAGGTTGTTGATTCATCTCATCTGGCAGAATCAGAATCGGAGGAAGAATTAGCTCCAAATCTGCAAGAAGAGGAGCACATGGAAGCTGAGATAAAAGGAGAACAATACCTTGCAACACTTCATCATGAAGAGGTTAATTTCCTATCAGACTTGGAAGATTGCATTGGTGAAGAGGAACCCATTGAGATCACCACTTTCACAGCTCCACCATTTGTCTTCTAGCACGACGAGTCTCTTGCTGCAAGAATTTCTCATCAGCCATCCATGAAGGTGGAAAATAAGGATGATGATATCCGAATCATCATGAAGGTGGCATAGTGTTTTGATGATTTTTTTGTAGAAGCACCATAATAGGCAAAATTAGTTTGCAAACAACTCTATTCTTCCATAATGTCTGCAGGATGTCCCCAATCAAAGGGACGAGATTTAAAGAGATGGGCAGATCATGAGGATCATTCTGTGATTTCCCAAGGCCATATGCTCAATCAGATATTTTGCTAGTTTGGAGCCAAAAACAGAGTCATCACCAGTCATGCTCACTTCAATGCATGAGGATGATCATCAAGATACCAAAGGTCATCTATAATGCCTCCAACTAGATGCAGAAGAACTTAAGGAGGTATACATCTTGTTTTTTAGGTTATACTTTGATGAAAGAGGAAGTGTGGATCATGTTTGCACTTCCACCATGTGATTTTATTGCCAAATTAATTACATGGCTGCACTTTTTAAATAAGGGAAGCTACTTCTCCCTGCCTGTTTAAGTATTTTTTTAGTTTCTCTTTGTATCTAGTTAGGGTAGAGTAGGGGTAGGTTTGTTTTCAGTAGAACAAGTGCATTGTGCACACTCTACATGTTCCACTTGGGGCATGTATGATTTTCATTTTTGTATATATTTTGTGCGGGTTCATGGTGTAATCAGATTTTGGGGCAGCTTTCAAAGTGTATTCATCAGCCCCAATAGATCATTTACAGAGGTCAAGTCCAGCTATGCTTCTAGCGGTCTCAGGGGTGGTTCTTCAAGTTTAAATCATAATTCGGGTTTATCAGGTTGACTCCATGCCCAATGGATGCTTCAAGGCCATTGATCAATCCATCTAACAAGCAGATGACCCCTCTACGAGTCACCAAAAATGTTGATTATTTTTACACCCTTACAAAATAGAACTTAACTAGCCACAGATAAAGAATAAGGACCATGGAAGATTTTAAGCATGCTGCAGAAGAAAGAAGGCAAAGCCACGGGACAAAGAACAAGGCCACAAATGTTTTAGCAAGTCACGATACATTGAAACAAAAGCCACAGATAAAGCAAATAGAAAAATGCAATGAGATGAAAGAAAGAAGAACCGCGGGTCAATGATTATAAGTTGTGCCAAATTAGAAGAGGTCGCGGGTCAAAATAGAGCAATAAATGGTGCCATGGGAAAAAAGAACTAGTTTGCGGATGTTGACATGAAGTCGTGCTGCACTGGAAGCCACAAAATGAAGAAGAGAACTAGTAAAGCTATAACACACAAGGAATAACTGCGGAATCCAAAAGACGTGTAGGACTAAAAGAAGAAAGCTGCGTATCAAAAAAAAATGACAATTTTTTGCGGGAGACTAAAATTGCCAAAACTTTTGATCGGATGATCAGATATTTACAAAAATTTTATCAATGGAAAGGTCCCAACTTCCTCTATGTAATGGAAATTGGATTTGTTAATTTAAGTGAGGATAAATATTTGGAAAGGTGGAAGACTTATCCAACACATAAAAGATACAGTTCCAGAGGGCACAAATAGTAACATGTAATTTAGTATGGGCGCCCATATTTTCTCCAACAAGGAAAAAGGCGTGTGGCAGTGGATGACCAGAGGCACCTAGATCTTTCAAGGCATTTATTGCTTATTGTTGGTGGTTGGAAATTTGATTTCAAGTTTCCCTCTCTTTCTCCTCTTTTTCTCTCCTTTTTTATAAATGTAAGAGCTCTGCTCATAAAAAAGGATCCCTCTTTGTTGTAACAACACCATGCCAAAATGGTAGCTGACTTCCCACGAGTTTTAGACCTTGAGCTTGGTCTTTGTAATGTATTTTCACCTTCTTCCATGAATGTAAACAACTATGCATCCCTTAAGTAATAAAATCCAATTTTGTGGCTATCTCTCTGCCATGGTCTCACATTTTATTTCTCATTGCCTCTCTATTTGCATTTGTTAGCATGTTATGTGTTTTCCTTACTTGCATGATCCATTTCATGTGTTGTTTGTTTGAAGAAAGTTGGATCTATGTGGTTCTTGTCTATGGCACATATTTTCTACCCTCTCACATGCGTTTTGTTTCCTTCTTTCACCTTCGTGGAGAGTGATCGAATCTCTTTCTCACTCTATCACCTTCCCTTAGCTTAGAATTTCCCTTATGCATCTCCTTTTCACCCTGGTCCCTTGGAATCGTACTATTAGCATTAGAAAAAGGTAGAGGAAGGCGACCTTCTTTATAGGTCTGTCTCAGTTTGTAGGTCCTATAATTGAGAGACAGTCCCATGTTGCCTCATAATTCTTGGTCATTCACGATCATATATAGGGTGTAATTTTGAGCTCCAACAGGTATCACCTACAATCATCACAATACATGTATTAGATAATGTCAATTTCTAACCAATCATGAATACATCATCAACTAATAACTCAATCACAATATATACTTACGTTGAGCTACTGTCGTTGCTACTACATCCCCACCATGGGCATCTTCTTTTCCTCCTCCCGCTTTAGGTGGAGGAACTTGAGCCTCATTTGCACCTCCATCTAAACCACCCACTAATATTGGAAACAAGAGCACACATCGATGCTCAACCCACCATGGTGTATAGATTATAGTACAACCTGTAACATCTTTATCACTAACTACTATCTTTGGATCTACCTCTCTTTCTAGGGGTGGTAGTAGGTTAACTGTCATGGGCCCAAGGCAAGCTCCATATTTATGGGATACATGTGTAAATGACCTCCATGGGTATGGTAGTGGGGGCACCTCCTACATGATCCTGAACTAGCGGGTCACTCACTCATATAGATATAATTCCCCGTGCATGGGGAATTGATCCTCTAACCATATATTTTGTCGAATACACTGAATCTCTACAACATCCTCTGACCACCCTAAATAATCTCTATAAAGCCTCTAAATAATATCCACTGATGTTAATATATCCAAAATCGATCTATAAGTCATGGTATCAAAATTTAACCTCTTGGGAAAACCCGTCGTGTTGCCACTATCTGTGGATGTGACCAATCTATTTGTGGCCCACCTATTAATCACATGTAAGTAATATGCTCATAAACCCAAATGTGTAATAATGTAATCTCTGCCATACCACCACCTTATGGCCTCTCAAAAGTGAATCTATACAAATCTCTATAAAAGTGTACTAATATACATCAACCCCATGCATACCAAGTCCCATGATCCTCAATATACTAAAAAATCTACCATATTCTATATGATATAGATACTTCACCACTATCAACTACCACATACAAAGCCAACAACATTGTAATATATTTCCAAAATCATGAAACCTAGGATGTCATGATAATCCTTTGTCTAATCAAGGAATCTCCTAGCCCACCCTGTCCCATTAGTATCTCTTCGTAGCTCTCATATGATATGTCCTATCCTCAGGAAACAATTATACTCTCTCTCCAACCAACGAAAAATCTTAGAATTGACAGACATCCTCTAAAGTGACCATCATATCTCATGCTGGGAGACATAATATACATGTGTCGACATTCAAAAACTCACACAAACTTCTAATGAGGTGCATATTTAAGGGCGTCATCCCCAATCGTGTTATATGACAAAGCCCTACTCTATCAATATATCCCAATAATATTGTCCATATCTAGGGAAAATAGGGTATCTATATGTTTCCCACCACGAAAATCTTATTATCACTGAATCACAACACCCCTCAAGCTAGCTTTTTTTGACTAAGGCAATAAGTGTGATTGTGTAATATGGAGTTATCCCTGAGTGTGGGACTTACAGTTGGGATAACTCTCCGGAGAAGACCGACTTCCTCTTCCTAAACCTAGCACTACACTACTCATAAATGCATTAAAAAAATCTAATCCTACCCTAACACTTCCAAGGAGATAGGGAGAGAGTGTGTGCATGAAAAAGGAAATCGTACACTAGGGGTGGTGATATCACTAAGAGAAGGGGTTATTAGACAATCTTTAGCCTGCAAATGGAGAACGATGGGCATGGAGAGGGTAGACATGCACCACATACCAAATTACATATAATGCACCATTATAATAAACACAACATCAAGTAAACCCTGTAATGGAAACAAGAATATGCACAAAACACCTTGTCATGAAGAGAGGCAAGATAAAACAATAAACCCATACAAGGTTAGAAGAATAAACACAAAACATGATTTATTGCTCCATATATTATGCACAATACATCATAGTATAGGGAGAGGCAAAAATGTCATTACAATGCTTAGAGTGAAGGCTTTAAGCCCCAAATCTTCCCTGAAGAGTGGAAGGGGGGAACAACATGGAAGAAGTGTTTAACCTTTTACAAAAGCTCCCCCCTTTACATTTTATAGAAAGAATGAGAGAGAGAGAGAGAGAGAGAGAGAGAGAGAGAGGGATAAATTCAGATTTCTAGGTCTTTAATCCCCCACAAGGCACACCATGCTTGCTTGCATAACATTATGGGAGCCCTTTTTGATGCCCCATGCATCTTATACTCTGCCATGTGGGAGAAGGATGTGTGCTCATACTTCATTTATTTCTCCTTTACCTATCTGGACACTGTTCAAAACTGGGAAATTTTTCTATAATTTTAGGGTGTCAAATTTTCCCAAATTCCATTTTTGTTGATTTCATCAAGTAGGGTTTCAAATTACCTTTCTAATGACTATAATCTTATAAAAATATGATGAGTGTAGAGAAAGATATCTAAGTTTTAGTGGAGAGGGGGTGCTATTTTCCATTTTGTCCATGTGCATTGTATTTGGGTGAGTAGCTCGCTGAGCTACTCGGTGAGCTAGGTGGTGAGCTCTGTATGTTTGGATCCTTCATTTCCCCACTCCATGTTGGTTCACATTATTCCCACCTCTAAACTCCATTCCTCCCGTAAGCTCTGAGTTATTTGTTGTCCACATTATGTTTTCCGTTGGTTCGGCGAGCCCTCGAATTTTACCCCTCCCTTACTTCCTTACACAGACATGTTGGGGCCAACTCGGTTGGGCTCCTTTTCTTCTCCACATACCAACAAATTTGCATTGATCCCAATGAGGACACCCCAAATACCTTAACAAACTCTTCAATGGCTCAACGTCTAACGCCACCTCAATCCCTACATTGACCCAGACCAACTTCAGACTTCAGAATCTGATCCCCCCTTTGCATGCACTGAGCCCTCAACAAAATCTAAATTCTATCACTTCCGCATCTATGAAGTTTAAAAGGGTGAGTGACTCAGAATTTAGACCCCGAGAACTTTGGATTTTAGAGATCCCAACTCACCTTGCACTAACACTATTCATTGAGCAACTTTCCGCATAACACCGAAACCCCAACGTCGCCAACTCCGATGTAACTGAAACGTTGACCCCCAAAGCTCTTTTTGACCTCTTGAACTTTGGAGTTCGGGCCTCTTGTTGATTCAGACATCTGGTTCGCTTGTGCATGTAACTGATCCCCAAACTTCTGACATCTAGAGTTCTAAAATTTTGATTCCCATAAGACACCCCGCTCCATCTTATTGACTCGGGCTCGCCTAATTCCCCACGCGATGCCATCCTCTGATCTCTGAAACTTAACTTCACACATTTTTGACATGGCCCATGACGGACTCACTCTTTTCACCAAGCTCCTAATGAATTATTCCCCTATGACCTCGAAGAGTTCCACACCTAAGCCAACTTGTCAATAACCACCTTGTTGACCCTGTATGTGCACCGAGCCCCAGTACTAGCTCAGTCGACTACTCACCAAAGCTACTCAACCTTAACTCACCCTCATTCATTCTACTAGCTCACCCAGAGATGCTTGACCTTAACTCACCCCCATTCACTCTACTATCTCACTTGAGCTACTTTGGAGCTTGTTCCTCCCTACACCCATGTTAGCTTGCCGAAATGTTCGACGAGTTGTTTTAGCTCTGGGCCCCTTCTTGGCCAATTTTCGCATTTTCTTGAAAGTTTTAGATTTTTCTTGAATTTTCTTGCATCAGTGGGTCATGAGGGACTAAGGAAAATATTAAAGGGCTCGTTACTCAATTTTTTCCATTTCTGATCTTTTTTGCTGAGCATGGGCCTGTCGGAGCTTGTTTATCACCCTAGGCAAACTATGAGTTCTTCAAAACCTAGAAGAGGAAAAAATTCCTCAAATGATCCCAATTCTTCCCAAAACATTGCAAATGATCCCTAAACATGGTTTTCTACCCGTAAACGTCAGATTTATCATGAAGGCCATGTTCAATGTGTGGGTGCACCTCTTGGTTGTTTTCCATTTTGTCCTAGGGGTAAAATGGATAACAATTTTGGCAACTCTCAGGGATATTTGCCTGCTAGATGTGGTTGATCAGCATTCCTAAAGCCTCTATTGGGCATGAAGTCATTATTAGTAGCCTTAAACTGATTTAAACCCTGAAACTTCACCCCAGAATCTGCCTGAAGCACCACTGAACCTGGAACTTGACCTTAATTTATCATCTCACTTACAAAATTTATAAATTAAGATTTTTGTGAGAGTGGAAAATTGTCTTAAATTTGAAATTTCTTTTCTTCTCTCCTCTGTAGATTGACCCATTGGGACTAAAAATATAACTTGAACCTATCCCAATAATCTAGTTTATCCAAGTATTAAGCACAATTGACTGATGATTTCAGGGCCATTACAGAGTGTGGGACCACCTGCCAAAGATTCGGGAAGCAATTGTGACTACCTGTTGAAACTAATTTTCCTCATTTTGCTCGCTGCTTGGGACACCACTTTAAAGTTGGAGTTGCCTATAAATTCGTAAGAATTTTAACTAAACAATATCCGTAGAATGATCAAGGGAAATTTGAGGTTGATCTTTTGACTCGAAACCTAGGAGAACCCTGAATGAATTTGAGGAAGGATGCTCCTTGAGACCAATTTTCTGACTTTATGAAGGCACTAAAAGCTCAAACCACGACTTATCTGAAGGGATGAGAGAACGAAAACTCAGAAAAATGGTCCCTCAATCTGGTTTTAGTTACTTCTACATTTGAAACTTGTTTAAGGATTGCAAATGTTCCATGTAACTGTCAGCTTCTTACACTTGACGTCCTTCCTCTAAAAGCATGGTGAATTGTGCGAGAGAGAAACACGAACATCAGATAAGTGAGACATGTAGAGTGTGCATAAGCACTTGTGATACATACATGCCCAAGTGAGACATGCAGAGTGCACATAAGCACTTGTTCCGTGGAAAGTAAACCTACTCATACCCTACACTAATTAGAGGCAAGGAAGACTTCAAATAAAACCTGACACTTGAAAGTTAAAGTAACTTCCTTTCCTCAAAATTTGAGACCATGTAATTGATTTTGCAATGAGCATGGTGGTGTATGAGAGTGAAAAACTGATATGGGAACAATATTCCACATAATTTTCCAAAGAATCAATGACAAACAAAGAAGATACCTCATCGGGATGATTTGCATTAGGCTCCTAGAAGTGTTGGAGTCAGATATTTGGTGCTTTGATGCTCACCCTCATGCTCAAAAATAAGCATTACAAGTCATGGCTTCTCCTTTAGCTCTAATGAAGCTAAGTACTTGATAGGTCAAGGTATGCTCCGTTGCATTTGCCTACTACTTGGTGAGTCCCAACTCCATGAATGAAGTATTCTTGCAGAAATTCTTGGAAAAGATGACTGTCTATGAGCTGATTTTTTCCTTGTTGCTCATCTACAGACAATCGATCTTTTGCCTTGATGACTGGTATGAGATCTAGACAATGAATATTAAAAAATAATATTTAACACAAAAGATTTACACAGAAACAAGATGGTTCTTGTGTATTTTATTAATATCAAAATCAAGCATTACAGATAAATGAGAGAGTTGCAATATTTATAGATATTGGACAACTTCTATCGCATCCACAATATATGGAAGCAAATCAACTAATCTGAGCAAATATGCAAAAATAACATATTGCCCCTATTGCCCCTCATGGAAATCATCTAGGAACAAAATATGCAAGATAGAACATGATCCCACAAACATTGGGATGAGAACACTATCACTTAGTTAACTAACAACTAAGGATAACTAATACCTATTGACACAGGTTTAAAGTATTTAAATTAAATACTTTAACTTATTACATTTATTCAAATATCAACTAATGATGAATTAAGTTAAGTTTTATTCCTAACATTCCCTCTCTTAATTCAACATGGTCTTGAGTGAACAAGAGAGAAATTCTCTAAAACCCTCAAATTTACCTCGAACAAGTGACTGTGTGAAGACATCTGCCCGTTGCATATCTGTTGGGTAATACTGGAGCTGGATGTTTTTGTTCTGAACATGTTCATGAATGAAATATACCTTCACCTCAATGTGTTTGGTGTTCTCATGAAAAAATGGTTTCCAAACAAGTTTTACTACTCCTTCATTATCAACATGTAGGATAGTTGGATCTTTCTATGGTATTCCCAATCCTTCAAGTATACATCGGAGCCATATCGCTTCATAGACAGCTCCACCTACTATACGATAGTTTGATTTTGTGGAGGACCTTGAAACACAAGTCTGCTTCTTACTCTCCCATGATATTGGTCCAGATCCCAAAAAGAATACAAATCTTGAAGTGGATTTCCTATCATTTATGTTTCCTGCATGGTCTGAATATGAATATCCTGTCAAGAAGAAGTTATTATTCTTCTTATATTCGAGTCCATAGTCCATAGTTCCTATGATGTACCTTAATATCCACTTTTCTACTTTCCAATGAGAAACCCTTGGTTCTTGCATGAACCGTGAAAGATAGCTAACTGCATAAGTGATATCTGGCCTAGTGTAAGTCAAGTAGATGAGACTCCCGATCAACTGCCGATAGAGAGTTGCATTTACTTTTGGTGATGGATCTATTTAAGACAATTGAAGTCTTGTCTCCATAGGTGTGGAAAATGGCTTACTATTCATCATATTGAATTTCTCGAGCGTTGTCTTAGCGTATTTCAATTGTGACACAAAGATATGATTTTCTCTTTGCTAAACTTTAAGTCTAAGAAAATAATGCAGAAGACTGAGATCATTCATGTCGAATGATCATGTTAGATCTTTCTTTATTGACTCAATCATCCTCACTGATCCTCCAGTGATGACTAGATCATCGACATATACTAAAACGATCACTATCTCCTCCCTTTCTTTTTGAGATAGAGATTAGGATCATATGGACTCCTGTTGAATCCATGTTGAATGAGATGCTCATCAATTTTTATATACCAAGCCCTGGGAGACTGTTTTAGACCATATAGTGATTTTATGAGTTTACATACCTTTTCCTCTTTACATGGTATGACAAAACCTTCTGGTTGAGTCATGTAAAATTCTTCCTGTAAATCACCATTAAGAAAGGAACTTTTCACATCCATTTTGTGTATTTGCCAAACAACTAGAGCAAATATTAACCTGAAAGTTTTTATCTTAGTTGTGGGAGCAAAAGTTTTTTCATAATCAATGCCTGCTTTTTGAGCATATCCCTTAGCAACTAGTCTAGCCTTATGTTTATCAATTTTTCCGTCTACTTTGTACTTCATTTTTAAGATCCATCTGCATCCAATCAGATATTTCCCTGGTGGAAGATCTGTAAGTTTCCATGTATTATTTTTCATAAGTGACTTACATTCTGCATCCATAGCATCTTTCCAAGGTTTAGACTATAGGGCTTCTAAAACCGAGGAAGGCTCAATAGTTTCAACAACTTCACCTATTAAGGCGAAATTGACCTCATTTCAAGCCATACTACGAGTGCTCATTCCAGTGGTAGATGTGTCGGGGACACTATTCAATTTTGCATCTCTAATCATACTTGTATACCATTTAGGCATACTTTTTGTGGTTCTTGTCGGAGGTTGAATTTCATTATCTTACCCATCATCACTATCATCATCAAAGTGATTACCATCCTCTGTTTTCACTGTAGCGATAATTTTTTCATCATGTGAGTGTATGGAAGGAGCATATTCTTATTTATTCTCAAAGAAATCAACATCCTGAATAGTGTATACCCTTCTTATTCTTGGATTCATAAGTCTATAACCAAGTGCTTCATCACTGTATCCCAAGAATATAAGTTTTTCTGATTTCATATCAAGCTTAGTTATTTGTTTCTTAGGAATTTGCATACTTGCTTTACATCCAAAAAATATAAGGTGTGAAATAGATGGCTTATGCCCTGACCATGCTTCCTGTGGTATTACTCCATCAAGAGTTGTAGTAGGAAATTTGTTTAGTAAATACATTGCTATTTTAGCTGCTTCGGCCCAATGATAAACATGCATCATCAATCATACATCGCACCATATCCATGACAGTATGATTTCTCCTTTCAACAACACCATTTTTTTGCAGTGTGTGAAGAGGAGCCATTTGACGACGAATGCCATGTGTTTTCAAAAAATCATTTAACTCATTGCTAGTGTGTTCTCCCCCTCGATCTAAGCGTAGTGTTTTTATTTTCCTACCAGACTCTGTTTCAACAAGGGCTTTGAACTTCTTCAAAGTTTTAAAAGCTTGGTATTTTGTAGAAAGACAATATATCCACATTTTTCTTGAAAAATCATCAATAAAGAGCATGAAATATTGAAACCTAGAGTGGCTACATCTCATTGGTCCACACAGATCGGTATGCACCAAGTCAAGTTTTGCCTTAGCCCAAAATGTACTATGTTTGAATAGTGCTCTATGTTGTTTTCCTGCCAAACAATGCTGACATTTATTTGTACCCTTTTTTAGAGGTGGTAAACCCCTAACCATGTCGTATCGATGAAGTGTGTCAAGATAGCCAAAACTCACATGTCCAAGTCTTTGATGCCATAGTTGAGCTGATGATGTATCCTTGGTACAAGTGCTTGATCATTTCATCAAACAAAATCCAACTGAAATATTCTTCCCACATTTGAAGCTTTTGCAAAAATTTTGGAGCTTCTTGACTTATCTCGAATTAGGCACATCTTTTTACCACCTTTACAATCAAAGTCAATTTTGAGATTGTGATCTAATAATTGACTCATGGATAACCGATCTTTTTGTAAACCAGGAACATAAAGAACATCTATAATTTTACAATTATGATGCCCAAGTGGTAGTGAAATGGAACCAATACCTTCAACACTGTATGATGTATCATCACCCAAAGAGACATGATTTTTGGTGGGTGTTTTACTCATTGTGAAGAACCAAATCTTTCTTTCCTGTCATGTGTCAAGTTGCACCCGAGTCGACATACAAAATTTGATTTGTAGAATTGGATACTTCATTTGACTGTGTAGAATATAGGAAGTCATCATCATCAAACCGATCTTCTTATTCAGTTACATTTCCTTGTTGAGTTAGTTTCTTCTTCCACTTATTATTTTGTCCATGTTTACTTTGTTGTTGACCAAATTTTACTTGTTGGTAATTAATATTTTTACCACTTGATGATCCTTGTTGGAATGTGTTGTACCAACAATTTTTTAAGTCACGTCCTTTTCAACCACAAATAAGACATTTTTGTTGGCCCTTTTGGCCTTGTTGAGTATTACCTTGCTTTTGAGGCTGTTTATTAGATTTAGCCTATTTTTTCCCTTTTTGATTAGAAGCAAGTGCATGCTCTTCAGTTTCAGTAGTTGAGTGAATAAATTCCTCTTGTTGTAGCATATTCACTAACTCTTCAAAAGTTGTTGTTTGACCAGTTATGTTTAACATGGTCACAAAAATCCTATAAGAAGGAGGAAGAGCTCTCAATACTATAGGCAAGAGTGATGTGTTAGTTACTTCTTCTTCCAAAGCTTGAAGTGATGTATGCAAAGTTGCTACTCTTCTAAAAAGCATTTCAATACTTTTTCAGTTGGTTGCATTTTCAAGTTCAATAGTTGACTCTGGAGATGAAGTATCGTGTTCTTATTTTTTGACTCATATAATGTTTTCAACTTGTCCCAAGATTCTTTTGTTTTTGTGGTCTCACGAATATGAGTTTGTACCTCATCTAAAACACTAAACAAGATTATTAACTTTGCTTTTTGATTTTCACAGATCAAATGTAGCTTGTTGTGTAACATCTGTTGCAGATCTTGTTAATGTACCAAAAACAACGAACCATAGATTTTCAAAATCAAGTTGTGCGTAAATTTTTGTTTTCCATGCTGGATAATTATTAGAACACAAAAGTTGAGAATCTTGACAAAAAGAAATTTGGTGTCGTAATTGCGGCCATTGTGAAAAGTGAAAAATAGTAGAAGAAAAACATGAAACATTTTTCCCCCCTTAAAGCATGTGCACCCCCCCCCCCCCCCAAAATTATTTTATTTATTTTTGGGCTCCTTTTTGGCCATGTACAATGAATTTTTTGCACTATTGGCCCTGTTACAAATTTGGATCTATGTGGCTGATTTGCAAAAATAAAATGGCTCTCTTGGCCGATTTGAAAAAAATAAATTTTTGGACTCTTTGGCCTCTTTTGAAATACAAAAAATCTCTATTTTGTTCAATTTTTACAAAACAAAGATTATTAAAATCTGGACCAAGACGTAGATCTCGCAAAAACACACACTTTAAAAAAAATGACACCTCAATCCAAGGTACCAGTTGAAAGTTATGACTCTTTTAAGTTACGATTTCATTATCTTTCTGGGCCCCTTTCCAAAAATGGAATTTTTTTTGCTACTAATTTTTTCCGCACGACATCCAAAAATGGAAAGTTTTTTTAAAAAAGATTTTTTTAAAAAACAAATGCATATAACAACTTACATGCATGTGTAGTGCGTTTTAGGGTGCAACTACAATTTAACCACTTTGCCTAAGCGTTATAATAACCCTTGGCCATTATTTTATTATTGTTTCTCTTTGTACACAGGTTTTTCATCTGGGAAGCAACTTTTTCTTCCTTTTTCCAATGCAGCTTATTTTTATTAACAGGTTTCAAATCTTCTCCCCGTTCAATTTGTAGTCTTCGTTTCAGATGCAGGCACATTGGAGATCATTCAAATATCTTTTATATTCTACTCCTCTGGCAGATGAAAGTTCACAGAGAACCTTCCACGTTTGATTAGATCTCCTTTTTTTAAATGCTCAAATACAAAGAAGAGGAAGAAGAATACAAAGTACAGAGAAGAGGAAGAACAAGTAATGTGGGGAACTTAAAAAGATTAGGTCCCCACAAATCAAAAATATTGTATATATATATATATATATATATATATATTTAAAATGCTTCTAATTTTTTAAAAATTACACATACAGGTAATTTTTTATTAAAAAAATAGAGAATGAAACAATGTCACATTTTGCAAGAGCGTTACATCTAGGTCTGTAAGGGCCTGTGATTGCACTCCAGGTGTTCTTCAACTGCAAATCAACCGTGATTTAGGGTGTGGAGCCGGGTAGGGGCTGTGAAACAGCTGGGGGAAACTATGGATCCTCCTAGCTCTGTAATTTCTCCAGATCTCCCTAAACTTCCCTAAAACTTCCTACACACATCTCTGGATTAGAATACTACTCTGATACCAAATCTAGACAATGAATACTTGAAAAAAATATTTGACACGCGAAGCTTTGCACATAAACAAGACGGTGCTTGTGTATTTTATTAATATCAAAATCAAGCATTACAGACAAATGAGAGAGCTGCAATATTTATAGATATTGGACAACTTCTATCTCATCCACAATATATGGAAGCAAATCAACTAATCTAGCGAAAATATGTAGAAATAACATATTTCCCCTAACTACCCCTTTTGCTCCTCATGGAAATCATTCGGGAACAAAATATGCAAGATAGAACATGATCCCACAAACATTGGGATGAGAACACTACCACTTAGTTAACTAACAAGTAAGGATAACTAATACCTATTGACACAATTTTAAAGTATTTAAATTAAATACTTTAACTTATTACATTTATTCAAATATCAACTAATGATGAATTAAGCTAAGTTTTATTCCTAACATGAGAGTGGTGTCATCTTGTTTCCTTCCTCCTCCTTGTCCAATGTGAAACATGGAAGATTCAGTTCCTCCAATTTTGTTTCAAGAAGAATATTTGAAGAAGTAGGCTATTCTTGAATATATCCTTTCGGGCCAATAGGCATTTTGTGTTGGAGGATGGGAGTTGGGATGATAAAAGTAACTAATTCCATAATCTCTTGCCCATCAAAAAAATCCTCCAAATATGATAAATAATCAACTTCTTCATTTTCCACATGTGCCAAGGATTCAACCTCCTCCATGGTGTCTTCTAGATTTGCAATTTGTTCACCATGGGTATCCTCATCCTCAAACATGAAGTTTGAGAGTTCAAACTCATCCCCAAAATCAAAATTTTGAAAGGATGGAGTGGGAGAAGAGTGAGAAACCTCTTGTATGACCTGATTTAAGCTTGAGGATTTGAATCCATTTTTTAATCCTTCATGTGCTCCTCTTCATTTAAACTTGGAGCTGATTCTGCAACTAGTAATGGATCAACGACTTCTACAAATATAGTGCCAGTGTGAACACTGTACTTGGAACAAGTGGATTGTTGATCTTCTTATACTTGTTCTTGCTATGCTTCTGCTGAAAACTCAATTTTCATCACTTGTTCTCCAACCTTGACCTCTCCCGAAGGCTTAACAAGTAAGGGAATTTCATTTATTCCAAACCTTGAAGCCCAACTCTTCAAATTTTCTATCATTTCTTCTTTGTTGGGCTCCTCTCTTTGTTGTCCCTCTTGATCGGTTTTCTAAGTTTCTTCACAACATGGATTTGGGAATGCAAGAGGAGGGGTGGGTTGGGTCTCAATTGATTTTTGATTTATTTGTGATGGAGGGAAAGGTATTACATTTTTATCTTGTTGAGGGGACTTGAGTTTGGAAGGGAAAATGGTAGAAAAATCAAGATGGGGTGGAAGATTAGGGGATGGAGAAGTGGATTCCACAATGGGGGCAACAGGTAAGAAGCTAGAATCATGATACTGTTGAAATGATGTAAATTAGGAAAGTGAAAAGAAAATACCATGAGGTTGTGGTGTAGGACGTACCCATTGATAAGGTTCCCCTGAACTAAGCTCATAAGCCTCTACTTCCTCAATCCATCTTGCAAGTTGGGGAAGCTTTTCAACCATGAAGTCAAGCTTCTGCCGAGGGTTGAAGTCTCTTGGCATAGGGCCAACCCATGGACAAAGTTCCCTAAAACCAATCTTGAATGCTTTCATTTGAGTTGTAGCCCAGGTTTCTACCATACTTTACTCCATATTGTGAATCTTCAGCTGCAACTCATCATCTCCATATGTGGGATGGCCTTTGAAACATGCATATCCTTGCTCTTGAATAGCTGCACAATTATATGGGTAACCAAATTGGTTCTGATATTTTTCATGGGGATATATATACTATTGGTTTTCATCATGAAACAAATTTGGAGGAGTGTGAAAATAGCTTGGAGATGAATTTTATCAAATTTGAAGGTGGGTTGAAATGGTTTTGTTGTTGTTGCAAGTGTGAATTACATAGTGGGAATGAAGTCACGATTGTACAACTTTATGAATGGAAGAAAATGAAAAGATGTGGAAGGAAAAAATGGATGGAAATGGGTGAAAAGGAAGGTCTGCAACTCAGAGATGGGTTGTCTGGATCAGTGGAGTCGTCATTTGTGCTTTGCATGTGCCTTTGAGGGTTGAGATTTCATCAAGAGCACAACAACTTGATAAAATGAAAATAACTTTGAAGGGCCCAAAACCGGCTACGAAAGTTGGACTTTGTTTTGTAGTTGTTTAGCTCTGAAATTTGAAATTCAGAACCTGGCTCATGCACAACAACCTTCGAAATCTGAAATGTAGTATGCAATGCAACCTTTGAAATATGAAATGCAATGGGACCTCTGAAATTTGAAATGCAATAGGACCTCTAAAATCCAAAATTCTGCAAGTGCAATGGGACCTCCAAAACCCAAAATGTTTGGGGCCTCCAAAATCCAAAATGCAAAGGGACCTCTAAAATCTGAAATGCAATGGGACCTCCGAATTCTGGAATGCAATATAACCTCGAAAGTCTAAAATGCCAAAATCGAATCTTAATATCACCCTTGGGGGGTTTAAAACCTCCAATCTGCCTTTGGTGGAACTCGAGACTTGTTTAGCATACGTGAAACCCCAAAAAATTCATTTTGAAAGTTAGACCTTGTAATGAAACCTCTGAAATCTTAAATTCAGAATGCAACATAGTGGCTAGGATATTGCAATAAAGCTCCTTTGAAGAGACCTCTTATTCTCCCACCAGACATGCCATAAATTTTATCACTAAATCAAAATACCCCACAAATTGATAGCTTTCGTGACTAAGGCAATCAATGTGATTGGGTAACATGGAGTTATCCCTAAGTGCGGAAGTAGTTGGGATAACTCTCTAGAGAAGGTTTACTTCCTCTTCTTGAACCTGGTTCTACACTACTCCTAAATGCATAAAAACACTTAATTTAATCCTACCCTAACACTTCCAAGGAAACAAGGAGAGAGAGAGTGCATGAAAGAGGAAATCCTACACTATGGGTGGTGATAGCACCAAGAGAATGGGTTGTTAAACAATATTCGACTTGTAAATGGAGAAATATGAGCATGGAGAGGGTGGATATGCACCACATACCAGATTACATACAATGCACCAATCTAATAAACACAACATCAACTTAACCCTGCAATGGAAACAAGAATATGCACAAAACACCTTTTCATGAAGAGAGGCAAGATAAAACAATAAACCCATGTAAGGTTAGAAGAATTAACACAAAACATGATTTATTGCTCCATAGATTATGCATAGTACGTTATAGTATAGGGAGAGGTAAGATTTCTATTACAATGCTTAAAGTGAAGGATTGAAGCCCTAAATCTACCCTGAAGAGAAGAAGGGAGGAGCAACATGGAAGAAGAGTTTCTAACCTTTTACAAAAGTGCCCCCTTTATGTTGTATAGGAATAATTAAAGAGAGAGAAAGGGAGAAATTCAAATTTCTAGGTCTTCAATCCCCCACAAGGGGCACCATGCTTACTTGCATCATATTATGGGAGCCCTTGCTGATGCCCATGCCTCTAGTACTCTTCCATGTGGGAGAAGGATGTGTGCCCATACTTCATTTATTGCTTCTTTACCTACCTAGGAATTATTCACAACTGGGAATGTTTCTACAATTTTAGGGTTCCAAATCCTCCCAAATTGGCATTTCTAGATGATTTCATCTTATAGGGATTCAAATTACCTTTGTGATGACTATAATATTATGAAAATTTGACAAAAGAAGAAAAATATATCTCAATTTTAGTGGAGAGGGGGTGTTGTTAGGTTGTGGAGCTAAATAGCTTCACTGGAGCATGCAATGGAAAAGCTGGAAAATACCGCAGCCATCATCAGTCAAGGGGGAACCGGCATCGGTCACCCAGAACCATCATCGGTTAGGCGTGGGTCAAGTAGGACCGACATCGGTTAGAGTAAGTAGGAACCATCCGTGATTAAGGCGAACCGGCCGTGGTTTGGCTAATCAACACCAGTTACCTGTGCGATGATGTTTTAATTAACTCTCGGGAATTAAATCTATCTTTAGCATTAAAGTAGATTTATTGGATGTAATTACATGGCTAAGTGCCCTTAAGTTTATATACTTTTATATAAGCATGAAAGCTAGGGTTTAGAAAGAGGATTAAGAGAAGGATTGAATTAGATCCTTGATTCTCTCCTAGATTGAGAGGATGAAGACTAAGAAGAAAAAGAAAAAGAAAGAACAAGTTACATGAAGACAAAGTCTCCATGGAGAGGAGCTGGACAGAAGGAAATAACAGGTACATTTGAATGGTGAGAAGAGGGTAACATCTTCTACTATATTTCCTTTGTATTTTTTAGTCTCATGTAATGGCTTGCATAGTATGCAAAGCACTCAGGGTTTCTTCTTGTAGATCCACATGTTGTTGTGAGATCTTGTAATATAGATCTATGTAGATCTATTACAGTCTGAGATATACTGTATTGATCCATAGGAATCTAGATCATATTGTATTGTTGATCTATGTAGATCTAAATATTGTAGAGGTCTTGCATTTGCAGATTCACAATAGAGTGAGAGCTTGGCTTCAAAGTGGCATATGCAGGGTAACTTCAGGTATGTGAGATCTGGTTATGTTTGAGAGGCACAGTTTAGTGTACTCAGGCAGATTTGGTTGGAGATATGGGAGGAGGTGGTGGTATACTGGTTGTAGAGATACACATACTCTTGGTTGCAGAAGAGTTGGTTTGTAATCTCTTGTTAGAAGATATTGGTATTGTATATCTATGTATATATATATATATATGAGATCTCTATCTTTGGTGGACGTAGCCCACATTGGGTGAACCACGGTACATGCTTGTTATGTGTGTGTACTTTTATGTGATTTGGATTATTCTAGTTTATACTTGCAGCGCTGTAGATTTTGGGAAATTGTTTAGATCCCGTGTGCGTGATTTTGTTTTTTTATTAAATCATAGCACTATTCCGCAGTCTCAAATTCCCAACAGGTGCTCCTTTCCATTTTGGCCCTGTGCATTGTAATTGGGTGAGTATCTCACCGAGCAGCTTGTCGAGCTGGGTGGTGAGCTTTACATGTTTGGCTCCTCAACTCCTTCATTTCCCCACTCTGCACTACTTCGTATTATTCCCACCTCTGAACTCCATTTCTCCCGTGAGCTTTGTGTTCTTCACTGTCTACATTGTGTTTTCCGTTGGTTCGGCGAGCCCCCAAATTTTACCCGGCCCTTACTTCCTTACACCGCGTGTTCAGGCCAACTCGACCAAACTCCTTTCTCCTACTCACATTGACTACTTTTCATTAATCCTACCAAGGACACCCCGAATACCCTGACGAACTCTTCAATGACTCGACACTCGATGCCACCTCGATCCTTGTATTGACCCAGATCATCTTTGGACTTCAAAGTCTGATCCCGCCCTTTACAAGCACCGAGCTCTTGACCAAATCTGAATTCCACACTTCTACATACCTAACGTCTGAAAGGGTGATTGAATTTGACTTTAGACTGTGAGCACTTTGGATTTTGGATATCCCGACTCACCTTGCAACAACACTGTTTACTAAGAAACTCATCGCATAACTCTGAAACCCCGACTTCACCAAATCTGATGTAACCAATTCATTGAACCCTGAAGCTCCATTACCCTCTAAAAGTTGGAGTTCATACCTCTCACTGAGTTAGACATTCAACTCGCTCGTGGATGCAACTAACCCCACTGACTTCTGATGTCTGAAGTTCTGAAACTCTGATTCCCACGACACCCTTTTGCATCTCGCTAACTCAAGCTCAATGATGAGCTCACCTAATTCCCCAAGTGATGTCATCCTTTTATATTTTGAATCTCAGCTCCGCGCACTGCCAACATACCGCATGATGGACTCACGCTTTCCACCAAGCTCCTGACGAATTATTCCCCTACAAACTCGACAAGTTCCACACCTGAGGCCGAATCATCGATAACCACCTTGCCGACCCCTACATGTGCACCGAGCCTGATACCAGCTTGGTTGATAGCTCACCCAAGCTACTTTTGAGATTTTTCCTCCCTATACCCACATTAGCTCACCAAGTTGTTTTAGCTCTGGGCCCTTTTTGGCCAATTTTCACATTTTCTTGAATTTTTTAGATTTTCCTTTTATTTTCTCACATAAGTGGGCCATGAGGGACTGAGGAAAATTTCAAAGGGCTCGTTATTCGATTTTTTCCATTTTTGATCATTTTTTTCCAAGTATGGGCCCATCGGAGCCTGTTTATTACCCTACGAAAACTCTGAGTTCTTCAAAACCCAGAAGAGGAAAAAATTCCTCAAATGATCTCGATTCTTTCCAAAACATTGTAAATGCTCCCTAAACATGGTTTTCTACCTGTAAACCTCATATTTACCATGAAGGCCCTGTTCAGTGTCTAGGTGCAACTCTCCTTGTTGTCCATTTTGTCCTGAGGGGAAAGAATGGATAACAACTCTCTCGCATGCAAATCTCTCTACAAACACAAACTAGCACAAAACATGTATAAACAACCTTTGGGGATAACAAATATTCCTCATAAAATGATCAAGAACATGTTTTTGAATCCCATTCATAACCAATAATATGACTAGGGTAAAAATCGTATGGTTTTAAGCTGGAACCATACATTTCCATACATTTTCAACCTAGGTCCAAAACTGGACCATTACGTTCATTTTCAACTTTTTTACATAATTCGATAAAAAATTGAAACTCATTTTACAAAAATTGACAAAAATTCAAGCTATTTCCTACAATAACACTACATTGAATACACTTACCATCTTGTTAATCATGTGAGCCTAGAAGGCTATATCTCTCTCTCAAATCTTGAAAGAATTGTGTCTTTGGCCCTTAGCATCCTTCTCGTCTTAGAGAACTATCCTCAAATTACAAATGAAAAGTAGCTTTCAACTTTTCTACTTTACTATACATAGTAAAATCTTTTTAGTACAAAACTACACTCCTCACTTTGACTAAGGTATAACTCCTTATTAATAGCTCCACTACGATATGACCCATATCTTGGGAGCCATTGCTCCATTTTGCATGTCTTCTACATCATTACCTTCATGGTTTTTAGCACTCCCATACCACATCATCATTTTGTTATATCACAAACACTATGATAATGTGCATACATGTTCTTGCATCTATATGATACATCCTTAGTATAAAAATGTATTCTCCCTCTTATCGACCCTATCCAATTTTGCACGTTATTATATACTCAACTCCACCAATTCTACCTCCTAATACACCTCTATCTTATATTATTTTGATCAAGAGATGTGGTTTCTCTGTCTCCCTTTTGCCAAAAGGGAGGAAAATATAAGTCCAACCACGCAGGGTCATCCACATCTTTTATCTCTAAATTTGACAAATAAGGCACTAGTTGTTTGGTCACACAATGACCATTCCATGTTATCTATGAATCTCAAAACAAAGATATATGCAAAATAACTATACAAAGCCAACTCTATTCTCTCAGTCATATAATTTTAACCTAATCTCATAATCTAATAAATCATAATTCAGTTGCAAAAGCACTTTATATATGAACTAGTTACAAGCACCACAATGCCATTGTGATTTATAAAGCATAGGAGAGCAAAAATAAACACATCTAGATAATACACAAAAAAAATTCATAGTCTCTAATTTCTACACCCATGTGTTATACGGTGGGGGTAATGAGACGTCATTCCTTTATACCTTTGCACAAGTTTTCACAAAAGTAATATGACCTAGATCCGTCTACAACAGTGTGGTCTCATTTTGGGAAGCATATAATGACACTCTTCCCTTGGTGCAAGGATACCCAATTCCCACATTTACATTATACAAGCATAATATGTTGGGGATTTGATCACTCCAACATTAAAAATGCACTAAGTATAATTTTATACGCTCTGAAATACTCTTTTTACAGAGTCAAAAAATATCCCTTAATGCTCACAACACGCTTATCCCCTATCTCCATGTGATTCAATTGTTGGGTCACAACATTTACCATGCACAATTATGTTCTCCTGGCATGCTCCTTTTGATTTTCACTTCAACACTTTTTCAAGTACACTTCTTCTCCTCCTTTACACTAGTAAATTTCATTCACTAGCATACGTTGGGGGCAAATGTAGACACTAAATTTTTCACAAAATCATTATTACATCATGCTTTTGTTAGAATTGTATGTACATGTGTTCAAGACCTTGAAACTAGATCTTAATGGCATAATCTACCCTCCTCTAGATGCTAATTGCTTGATTTGATCATCTCTAATGATTATTTTACTTTGATTTCATGATTTTATGTCACATCATAGAGGCCTATGTACTTTTCCTTTTCTAAATTTCTTCACATCCAACATTGGTCCAAAACATATAGTGAGTCCAGGACCATACCCCCATTCCTGAACCGTTCATACACTTTTTCACCCTTTGGGATTTTACTTAAGTTTGATCTATGGGTCTCTTCTTTACCCTTTTTTTTATGAATTTTGATATGTTTGGGTGAGCCTTTTCCCGTCACTAAGGTATGAAAATCAAGAGAATGGACTCATATATATACAAGGTCTAATGTGAGCATTAACTAGCTAGTAAGCACTTATCTATCTACCTAATTTAATTTATTTTGTATTAATTAAATCTAAGTATTACAAATTAACTGATGCATAAATGATAAAGTACAAAATGACACAAGCAAGCCAAGATTTGAAATATGAAATTCTAAGGAAGAGGATGAGATGAAGATACTTAGTTGATTTACGTGCAACCTAGAAGTGATCTGAGTAGGGAGAAGTGTTGAACATGATGCAAGTAGTGTCATTATTGATCTTTGTAAATTCTGTAGCTCACGGAAAAGGCTGGACATGGGTGCACACACTAGGGCAAGGGTGTATGGGAATTGGATACTACTACTGGGTGCACATTACTGCACAAATGGTCAAAATATGATTTTCACTGTGTCACAATAATGTCACAATTTTTCCTTGTTGATCACTTGATGTTCACACTATGATCGTCGATGATACATGTAACCTATAAAACAAATTCACCTACAAAATCCCACAAACCACATCAAATCCTAAAAAATATGCATAATGGGGAGTCAGACTAACCCTGGAAATCACCCAAGAGTGAACTTACAACTGAGCGCAACACAACATCTCAGACTCCATCTAGTTCTTGTGAGTGTGTGTAGAAATTATGCCCTAGGAAACCCTTGTGAAAGTTGCACTTGATAGCGGGTTGTAGCTATAATGTAGCAATGTAATAAAATGTTTGGATGGAATAAAATGAACTTTCCCTTCCTATGCTATATATGCAGTCCCTTGTCCCTTGAATGGATGCTAGATGGATGCTTTAGAGTGCTTTAGGTGTCTTTGGATGTAAGCTTAGGTGATGATAGTAATGCTAAGTGCTTGGTCCTTTATTTTGAAAACATAACTGTGTATTTATAAGATTCCCTTGTTTGAATTTTGTAATTAACAATTGGAAGGCTGACCCATAAGTGAAAAATATGCCCAAAAGATAAGAGAGACCTAAAAGGAGTGAGTAAGATAAGAAAGGCTCAGGGGTACCCAGAGGGGGCATGAGTGCTTGGGTGATGTTGTCCTGGCTAGGTGCTAGTGTTTATTGCCATAAAAAATAAAGAAGTAAAGTTCTGATTGGGCTGTAGGGTGTTTAAGACCAAAAAGAAAATATGAAATAGGGAAAAGAGGCCAAATATAGTTTTCAACCACTAGTCTTCTTGCTTAGAAATCATGTAAATGCTAGCATGATTTTAGGACCTAGAAATGTTCCCAAGTGTGTGATTTTGTGTCTACATTTGCCACAACTTTATGTTGTTGAGTGGATACTCGATAACATAAAATATATAAGGGAGGTGTACCTTATGATCCTGTAGAACATGCGGCAAAATGTGTGTCAAGTGGATAAGTGAAGTGTGGAATAATGTAAAGTGAAGCATGTAGATTAGGAAAGGAAAGTGACCCTAGGGGTGAAGCGTATGCATCGCATTGTACCTATTGTTGTGCTTATATTTGCTATTGTAGGTTGATTTTAGTTGTGTATTAAGGACAAACTTATAAAATAAGAGTGAAAGAGTAGTCAAAGTCCTGTATATGAAAAATTTGTGTAAAGTATACATAATTATGTAAAAAGTGTGTAAAAAGGAAAGTGTGCACATGATATGTAAGAGTGTAAAGGATACAAAAAATGTCCTGGAAATGTTGTGAACAGTTTTTTGGGTGATCTCATGCCAAGAGTGGGTTATTTTGGGTGATCTCACACCAATAACGAATTTTTTAGGCGATCTCACGGAAAATGTGATTTTTTTGGGTGATCTCATGCCTAATAGTACGTGTTGGCGAGAGAGGTCTAGTGTAACTCTCCTTCCATGACTTTATCAAATAAGTACCACTATAGATGGTACATCCTTGATTTATTCCTGATGTCCCGATTATTCTAAATTAGTTTTGATTTGTACCATTTGAAGTAGATTACATGCATTATGTAATTAGATGATTATGCTTGTAACTATAAAACTACTTTGAAGGATTCTGTAGATTATGCTGATATGATAAGCTAATTGTGTGTGCCCCCAAGACATTAGTGCCCAGGGGAGGACACAGACGTCCATGTGCTAATGTCTGATGCTAAGCGGCGGTGTCTATATTGTGTTGACCGAAGTTATATTTTGGGCCGTTCTAGGACTGCATGTTTATGTTTTTCATGTACCGTGTAGATCTGTGTTGTATCTTTGAGCTGTAGTATGGGTGATTTGTTCACCTAATGTATGCCACACTTATTTTGGGTGCATGCGATGATTGTAGGAGTGTGCAACACAAAAGAGAGGACATGATGTTGTGTTATATTGTATCCCTATAGGGGGGAGGGGATGTGCATAGTAGAAACGAAGGCACATGTAAAAAAAGTGGCTAGAAATATATGTTAGTAGTAAAAGTAGCTAGCATGCAAAAGAAGGCAATGTAACAATCACATTTGCAAAAAATATGGATTACAAAAAGCACATTTCAAACATGGGACATCGCTCACAATGTCATAAGACAATTAGGGCCAATGCAGCCAAAATCAATCAACGATCATATAAGACATAGGGCATAGCCCATAAGCAATAACAAATAATGGCACACAAAGTGTATCAAATAGCCATGGTGGTAAATAGTCCTGTAAGGAAAATACTACACATGAAGCACCCATTAACATGTTAGAAAGATAAAAATTATGTCAAGGCATGTATGTATCAATGGAAAGTAATGTGCTAGTAAGAATAGGAAGTAGTATACGATGAAATAATAACACATGTAATGTGTAAGAGTAGTAAAGGTAGATGCGTCAGGAGTCTCGGAAGGACTGGCAAAGGATACAATTTTGAGCATCATTGCAACATGTGAATATCTATAAGAGAATTGCATTCACTCTAAAATACCAAGTGAATGCGCATATGTGTATATAGAAAAATAATGACAATACCAAGTATCTGACTAACATAGTAAGCAAAGTGCAACATGTAAGTAATATAAGCAAGCAAGAGTAAGTGTAAATAGGATATAAAAATGCAGTGAGTGAGTGTGATGGAATGGTATGCAATGTGTGAAGATGGTAGGAGCAGTGTGCCCCTAACGGATGCGTATGAGATGAGGTTCATTTATAAAACCCCTTCAACAGTCAAGAATAAACCATAAAACAAGAGTGTGTCACTGAGAAATGGCTTGTAAATGTGTAGTAGAAAGATAGATCATGAAGCATAACACATGAAAAGATAATGTGGTGAGGTTCATTTCAGATTTGGACCCTCAACAATCGAGTATGAACTATGGAACTAGAGTGCGTCATAGGGTAATGATGATACAAGGCATATATGAAGGTGTGTAAGAGTAGTGAGAAAGATTAGATTTGAAACACAAAGCATAGTAGTAGAGATAATAGAGATCTAATGATAATAGGAGGGGGTAAGAGAAAAACTTCATGCCCCCTAAGCATGTTATGAAGAGTAAGCTATCTGATGAGAGTGAAGGGAAAGGGTCCTCCACCCGATTTCCGAGGTGATAAAGGCGTGTGACTAAGCTTTAAGATCGATGGTGTATGAGAGTGACAATGTGCATTTGAAGGAAAGATATGTGGTGAAGGAGGTGGTGAACACATATGTGAAGTAGACCTATGTGGTGAAGGAGGTTGTGAACACCTATGTGAAGAGGTTTCCTGAGTAGGGGACTTAGGCCGACGAGATGAGCTAATGGACTGATGTGAATGACAAAGTTCTGAAGTAGGTTGTGTGTGAACAAGAGAACTAGATGCATAATGTGCCTTAGTTTTGAGAGGCCCAGGATGCCTAGGGGTTGTAATTGGTGGAAAGATATCATCAAGACTAGGCTTAGGCGATGGTGTGCATGGTGGATCACCTTTGAGAGTGACAACTTTCATATTGTGAATAAAATTGAGACACAAATGATTCATGGAAGGAATTTCTTAGGTGACGTGGAGCCAATGAAGACCTAGGAGCATGTCACAGCCATCGATTGAAGATACCACAATGAATGACATAAGCATGGTAAGAGCCCCAACTGTAATGAGGAGCCTGATGTAGCCAAAATAATTAAGAACTACACATGTGATATTAGACAATGGACATTTTATAACCATAATATGTACAATAGAGCATAAACTGATAGGAGTCTGTGGATAGATAATGGTGTTATTGACAATATATGTGTTGGGCCTTGGAATGACTAAGCCCCAAGGTAGAAGGTGCATGTGTGCAAGATAAGCAAGAGGAAGGTACTTAGGGAAAAGTACGCAAGGAAAGGGTTTAAGATTGAACTAGGGTGTGCACGAAAGAAGAACAAGGGTTTAAGGACTTAGCCACATTTCGAATGTGGTATCGTAGGAGAAACATGTGAGGGCCTGAGTAGGCACGAGGAATGGATAAGGTGACATCCTGAAGCCTTAAATATCAAGAAAATAATATTCCACATAGGGAATATTCCCAGTGGAGATCATTATAGTTAATAGAGGAATTTACAAGCTGGTAAAAACACTTGACTATGAAGGACCACACTTCCACTTGGCATGTGATCTGCTCATAAGAGAAGTTATGGCGGTGTATCTAGATTCTATTTAAAGAAGTGTTTGGGTCCAAGATGAAAGAAGAGAAAAAGAGGCAATGAAGTGCTGCAAGAGTCCTTGGTGATGCCATGGTTTGCAGTTCTTAGTGCTAAGAAATATGGGAAATAATGTTAGACATATATGTATGCACTCAGGCATGTAACAAGGGTTGTAATAGGGAAAGCATAGCTAGGATCTCTATTCAGGGTAGTTTTGTATGGCTAGATCTATATTCATTGATGTATATGGTATGAAATGAACCCTTTTGTGATGTAAGGTGGCTACTGTGGATGTTTATAAATCAATATCTAAAGCTATGTTATGGATATCTTTGTTTATGGGTATAACCCTTATGTTATTCATGTTATTATGGACCAGATCTAGTTCCTTTGTGTTATTTGCAATGTTAGTTCCCATTTATGATGCACATGTGTTTGGATCTGGTGTCTGTACTTTCTGCTTTTGAGTAAATGAATGCATTTCTGATTCTGCAACACACACTGGGTGATAGGCTGACGCGCTTGGGGTAGAAAGACAGGTATATGAAGAAATGACTACATTTTGGTTCCATTGTCTGGGACACTCTTTTTGAAGCTGTTGTGAGAATGATGTGTAATGATAGAGCACTTGATTTTGGATAGTGTTGAAGTGTGGCTTAAAATCATGGAGGATGAGTTTTCTTATAGATTTAACACAGGACCTAAGTTTGATGCACGTAAATGGGTAGAGGACCACCTGTATCATGAGTTGTATGAAAATTTTTTGTTGTTTCCCTTTGGAGTTTATATGAATTATTATCAACATATGCATCTAGGTCAAGTTGGTACTATAGACCTCATGTATGGACCCAAGATGAGTATCATAGGCTGTATGACACTGATCTGACCTGAACCCATGTTGTTGATCACTGGTGGAGTAGAGTGTTGACTAATTATACCTTAGAATACATTATTTCTACGAATTCTTACCTAGAGATTGCTAAGTTTGAGTTCTTGAGGGAGCCTCAAGGATCATTCTTGCATGTTATTCCATTGAATATCAAGATCCTGGTTATTACTTTGAGTTTGGAATCCTTTCCCATGATTGGCTAAACTCCTTCTAGGCACGGGGCGTGGAAGCTAGTGTGGTGAAAGATGGTGGATCCTACGGCGGAGAAGGAGAGAGAAGAGAGGTGACTCAAGTATGATGAAGCACGAGAGAGGGAGTTAAGGAGATAATACGAGGTTGTAGGAGTGATGGAAATACAAAGGTAGACGTTGAAGGAAGGATTTGAGGTCTGTGTGGAAGGTGTGGAACCTTAATAGTTTGTGCTACCCCATCTTGGAAAGCACAAGAGAGTTACCCCCTCAACTTCTAGTGAGAGTTCAGTCACGTGAAGAAAGAGAGCCACAGGCATGCCTCTTGGCCCACCTAGTGACCAGACCCTAATGTTTAGCCTTCCAGTTTCTGAGGAAAACTTTGCTTATTCGGTTGTTAGTGGTGTTGATATTGGTGGTTGAGCGACACCTAGGAGGTATAATTTTTCATTTGGTACATCTATGGTTGCATAGTCATTTCTTGTATTTGGAGGTATCATGTCTGGTATGAAATTTGGGCAAGGTGTGGGTTCAAAAGCTTTGGGTATCACATCTAGAAGTGACGCGGGAACACATCTAGGAGTGGGTCAACTTTGTAGACTGTTGAGCACGCAGTTTAGCATCGGTAGTGGGTTCGTGAAGAGTAGCGGCTTTAGGCCCCTTACTTGTGACAGGAGGACTCGTGGATAGAGGAGTTGGCACTATTGGATCTAGTGGTGCTGAAGGTGGTGGAAATATTGGAGGAGGCAAAGGATCTGGATCTAGTGGGCAAGGGTGATCAACCTCAAATTTGCTTAAAATGTCAATACTTAGAAAAATTTTAGATGATTAAAACTTGGAAACTGATTAAGAGTGTGCATAAACCAAGTTCCAGGAGCTCTATGAAATCACTACCATAATTCTTTAACTCTTACAAATAAATTAATTGTCCTTGAATTCCAACTTAAGTGATTAAGACAATGGATCTTAATTGCAAATCCATTTTAAAAATTCACTAAGTTGAATTCAAATAAGGACACTCAAACTGAATTCTTGAAACCAAATTTGATAAGCGTATTTAGATTCTATTGTGGGATTATGGATACTGAAATGATCCTTCAATCTAATTACCAAGCTAGGTTTTTGCTTCACCAAAGCAAAAGTTTATCCAGTGAAGTAATTAGATGGATCTGATCAAAAGATTCAAGGGCTGAAATGTTCATATAACATAAGATTCATAACGAAGTAGGCACTTGAAGGCTACGTGATTGGATTGGCAAATAATTGAATTGATTTACCCCATAAATGACCAATGAACGTACCATAACCCTTCAGGGTATTGGTGAGATTTCTAAACTAGATGAAACCTGCAAATGAGTTGATCAAAGACATTAGAAATTCTAGAAATTACCAGAAATTGTTCCCAAAATGATCCATAGCTCGTACAGTGCTTCCATTGTGATCCCATTGACAAATGCGATTGAAAAACACCTACAAATGAATGCTTAGTAGATGAAATACATGAGAAAAATTACATATCTAGAAATGTTAGGATGAAAATTTGAAATTTACTCCATGACTATAGGTTCAGTACCAGAAGTGCTTGACCACAGACAAATATTCAGGGGTATCTCTGTCTGCTCCTCATGCCCAATCTATGAAACTGCACATAGATTAATCACCTAAAAATGAAAATATGGAAGTGTACTTCATGTAACAAAATTTACGTTTATGGAGGTCAAAGTCTCTTGTAACGGGAATTATGAACAACTTTTCTTGGTGGGATCACCAAGTCCTAATGGACCAGAAGTGCCCCAAAATTCAAGTTTTCTCAAAATTGGTTTGCCATGTTTTGACCTTCTATGACACAGTCTATGCCTCTATGCTTTACAAAATGGACCAAGCTCCTTGCTTATAATGGAGTCGAGATCCTTGGTTATAGGTGTGTGAGGTTAGGGGTTCAAACCTCCCATCCGCCATTTTGGCTGCACCGTTTTGCTTTGAAGTTGGTAAATCCCACATGTCTCGTGCGATAATTAGTGGGATGTTTAAATATAGGTACTTAAGCCTTATCACTCATGGCCTCGGTCATGGTAGAAATTTTGTTTGGCCACATAATAGTGGCGAGATGGTCTTATGTTTATCTATCCACATTACAAGGTTGGTGGGTTTCTTTGTATTGCCCATGAATGTGGGTTGGCACAATTGTGTGTCCCTATTATTAAAATAGTGGAGCAGTGTTGGTCGGTTTGTTGGATAAGTCACTGAATAACATGGGATCTTAGTGTATGATGAGTATGAACAATGTCATATGGGTGCCATGTCAATGTTTATCCACCCACATTAAAGGTTGAGTTGGCTATTAAGCTGACCTAAATGTGCGCTAAGTAGTTGATTAACACCGAACAAATCGGTAATAAACAACTCAGTCAATCCAGAAACATGTGACTTGGAGTTCCATTAGCTCACATGGCAATACATGGTGAATAATTACCAAAGTAACATGAAATTTGTTGCATAAAATAATATGATATCCCTTCAATAATGAAATATCGAAAAAGTGGTGGCAAGCCACGTGGTGGCTTGAGGACCCACCACGTTAGTGTCGGTATAATAGTCCTCACGGTGACCGAGCTCCCTTCCGTTACAAAAGTTGAGCCTCTTGTTTCAACGAATAACCTTTTGCACTTGACGAAAACTGGTTAATAAAAACCAATGTTCAATTTTTCCAACATCCTTTTTTTCAATGTGTCACAGTGCTCTTGATCCACATATTGACCTATTGACCAATATTGACCTTCCTGTTGACTGAACTTTAACTGGACCCATCTTGAGCTCATGAGTGTCCATAGATTTTACCTTCTTATAGTCATCAGAAAGATATCTGAAGCCTCTACAGCACTGTCATGATTTAGGGAAGTTTAGGGAACATCATGACATTAAAATTGGTCCCCTAATCAGAAGGTCGCCTCAAAAACTTTAGTAGCAATTTTTTGAGATGTCTTTACATTTGCCTGATGTACAAAGGCGTGGAAGATGCTGCAGAACATGTGCATAAATGTGAAGTTGTATATGGCACGCAAAGGGTATCATTACACCAAAAAGGAAGGTGGGTCAATTTTTAACTATGTTGTAAGGGTGCACACATAGCTGGTACATGAATTATGATCTACACCATACAGTGGTGGATTACAAGAGTGTCTGAGTGGTTCAATTTTGGCGGAGTTCCACATCCCTGAGTTTGAACAGTGAAGGGATGATCATATGTGTTGAAGGAAATCCAACAAGGGATGGCAGCTAGTGTGTGAGAGTATAACATGTGCTTTAATACTCTTCTGTCAAAATTGTGGTTATGATATTCACCCATCTCAACATGCTCAGTGGTTCTTTGGAGGGCTGATCACTCTGTATAAGGAGTTTACTTTCACATAAGACCTTCACAAATCATACATGAGACTATTTTGAGGCCTGCAAGGAGAGATCTAATATGCTAAGGCCATGGGAGGCGTAGAAGACTAGAATTAGTCCATTCCTTAAACCCCATATTTCTACCATGGAAAAGTAGCTGGAGAAACTGTCTATGAAACTCGACTGTGAGACTTTTGAATGGATCATCCATATAGATTATGAGAACTGTGATGTAGAGGGAAAATTAAGGACCAATTGCCTTGTATCTAGAAGAGTGTGTAGGCATGTTTGGGATGCCAAAATTTCCCTCCACATAGTATTGAATATGATAAGTAGATTACTTAATGCAGTTATCAATGTTATTAATCCGTAAGAATATTTCTGTACTATTACAAAATTTGTGACCTCTAGTACCATTGATTATCACCTTGGATCACATGATGTCATTGATACTGGTGTGTGCACAGACCAATATTTAGCCAGTAGTTCCAAAAATGATGTATATGTCATTATGAAGGGCAAGTAGATGGAGGAGGTCCATGGAAGAGTTGCTTTTGGAGTGGATTTTGAGGCCGTGGTAATCACAGAGGAGGAAGAAGTGAATTCTCTTGTGGAACCTTCAAAGTCTATAACTGTGAGATATACAAAACATTACAAGTTACTTGAGTGTCCCAATTTGTTGTAGTGCTCTTGGTGTCAGAAAAAGTGCAGGAAGTATGAGGAATGGGTCATCCGTGGAATTATTTGAACATATGATCATAGAAGCAACGTAAGGATAAAAGCAATACGGGATGGTAAGCATGAAGAGAGATTATCCATTAATATGAATGCCAAGGGTAGCATGTGGTGAATCAGAGTTAAAGCATGTATTGGTGAGGATGGACAAGATTAGGTTGTATATGCGCTAGGGAGATACCAAAGTAGATGACTTGGTTAGTTACAAGAGAAGAAGTGGTGCATGAGAAGTATCCGTTTGACCCTACGCATTAGTAGGAAGCTTATCAAGAAACCATGGATTTTATTCGAAGCCTACAAGGAGAGATCCAGTTGTCTGAAGGAGTAATCGTGACAGTTAGAGTAGAAGAAGAGAGCTGAGGCTCCACAGAAGGATTTGGATGAAGTCAGGGAGGTATGTAAGATGCTGAGATAAGAGAATATCATCCCTCTGTTACGAGAACTGGCTGAGAGGAAAAGTTCCAAGGGACAGAGGAGAGCACGAGAGAAAAGTTTTGCATGATAATCTTCCTCCTCACAGTCTTGATGATGATAATATTACCTTGAATGTAAACAAATTGTTGATGGATGACTCTTGAGTAATATTTTGATTGACATGGACACAAAAGTCAATGTTCTCACCCTGGGTGCATGGAATCAAATGGGAAGGCCTCCATTACAACCATATTCAAATGTTCTTTATATGGCTAACAAGACAAAGGTGATGGCCCATTGGTGTCTTAAAGGATGCTGCTGTCACTATCGAAGGGGCGTAATCCATTGGAGAATTTGAAGTCTTGGTGCTTGCTGAGGCAGACAAATTTCCAACATTACTTGGGCATGTCCCTTGGTGCTATAAGAACAATGTTGACTTACGTTTTAATAAGGGGTATATAAGTTTTGAGAATGAGGAGGAATGTGTTATCATTCCTTTTACGGATGGAAATTCAACGCCCTATACTGAGCCCTTGGGAGAAGAATACCTAGACAGAATCTATGTGCGCACTATCAGAGACCCTGAGGTTGTGTAACAAACAAAAAGGCATTATTCAGTGGGAAGGCGCTCAATCTATAAGTGATACAACTAGTGTGGCATGTGACAATTGGGTGCATGAGACATATGAGTTATTCATGAGGTAGTTAAGAGGCTCTATGACAAGAGTAATAAAGGCACACTCAGTCAGGCACTTGGGAGTAAAATAGTTACAGAGTTACACTGGGGGAGCCAACCCTGATGTTTTCCTCCGAATAATGGAGACCCAGTGGAGATGATAGATCGAAAGGAGAAGTATAATTAGCTATAATTTTCTTGGGACTAACAACACATTGGTGGGTGACCCATCGAGATAACCTTCTAGAGTGGCGTAAGGTGAGAATCATGTTCTCTGTTAGGTTTCTCTGAAGTAATGCACCTACTACTATACAAGACTATCATGGGAAGGAACGTGCCCCATTTCACATCCAAGCATGTGAGAAGGTCTAGATGGAAGGCGTGGAATCCCTGCCACCATCACTATGGGTGTATAAGCTTTACTTCACCTTACAAGGCCACGTGCATGTATGGTACATTCATTCAGAGCTGCGCTGCATCTAGATAAGAAACTAACAGGAGTTGATGGTTGAGCTTATTCAAACTTTTGAGTATCAAAGTACTAAGCCATCAGTGATTGAGCTACTATAGGTTGTTAAGTGCCTAACTATGGGAGATAGTGTCATGATGGAGGATAGAATACTGGATTTGTTGGGAGAACCTGACTTTGAAGTGTGCTTCGATGAGGAAGAATTAGAGGAAGTACAACTTGAGCACACTTGCATGGAAAAAGAGAAAGGAAATTTGGTCTATGTGATAGATGGTGAAGAGGTGGAAAACTTGGATGTTAACCATACTGTCAGGTATGCATGAGGTTATGGATAATGCTGATGAGTAAATGCACACCTACCATGAACCCCTCAAAACCAAGAAGGTTAACATTGGCTTGGAGGTGAAACCTAAGGAAGCTATTATTGGAGATTACTGGATAGAAAGGGAGGTTTCAAATATTATTGATCTGTTACACGAATTCCAATATTTATTCTTACATGGGTACCATGAGCTTAAATGAGTTCACCACTCCTTGGGGGAAATGAAGATCAAGCTAAAGGAAGATGTGCACCTAATTCAGAAGAGACCTTATCGAATGAATATGAATCTGTGAGTCAAGGTTAAGGAGGAGATTGACAAGATGATTGCATCAAACATCATTAATGTTGTTGAGGAATCAGAGTGGATAAGTCTGATGGTCATCAACATTAAGAATGATGGGAGGATAATGATTTGTGTTGATTACAGGGATTTAAATGTGGTGTGTGTCATTGATCCTTTTCCAACCATGTTCACTAAGGAGATCCTGGAAGGAGTAGTTGGGTGTGAGATCTATTATTTCACAAATACATTCTCAGGATATCATTGGGTTAGAATTGCAAAGGAGGACCAAGAAAATATAAATTTTTCCACCGAATGAGGAAGTTTTACCTATACGGTCATGCCTTTTGGATTGAAGAACGTGCCTGCTGTGTTTTCATGCATTGTGGTTCAGGTGTTTCAGGACATCATCCATAAATTTCTACAAATCTACCTAGATGACTGGACAATATATGGATTGGTGAGGGACCATTGTGACAATCTAAGACTGATGTTTGAGAGATGCCGACAGTTGAGTATATCTCTCAACATTAAGAAATGTGTTTTTGCTACTCCATTTGGCACCCTGTTGGGACATAACATATGTAAAGAAGGCTTGCTAGTGGATCCTACCAAAGTTGCCATTATTGTGGGTTTGGGGGAGCCTACCAGTTAGAGCGTGATATGCGGATTACTTGAGCATATGGGGTATTATCAGAATTTTATCAAGGGGTATGCCAAGATCACCACACTGTTGGAGGAGTTGTTGAAGCACAAAATTACACTTCATTAGGGAGATGCGCAACAGATGACGTTTGACACATTGAAGAATAAGCTTATCACTACATGCATATTACATTTTCCCTCTTAGGATAAGCTGTTCCATGTACATGTTGATGCTTCAGGGATGGTGATTAGAGCAGTATTAGCACAACTTGGAGAGGGAATTGTTGACCATCCCTTGTGCTTTGTTAGTAGGAAGCTAACCCCAGCAGAATAAAATTATACTACCACAGAGCATGAGACATTTTCGATGAATTATGCACTGTACAAATTTAGGCAGTACTTGCTGGCAACACCCTTTATATTCTACACAAACCACATGACATTAAATTACTTAGTGAACACATCTGTCTTGCAAGGGTGCATATGTAGGTGGGTCTTATTGTTTCGGGAGTTTGAGTTTACGGTTGTTGTAAACTAGGTAAGAGTAATTTGGGACCTGACGATTTATTAAAAATTGAATCTAGAGAGGACGTGTAGAGCATTGAGGATACAATGCTAGATGCAAAACTATTCAGATTGTAGCGCACACCCTCTGACTTGGAAGATGTCATTTTTTTTCTCAAAATGGGTGAGGCACCAGAGAGAATATAAAATTTGGAAAGGAAGTAGTTAGCCATATGCGTCGCACCCTACATGTTAATTAGTGGAGACTTATAAAAGCTAGGCTGCCAAGATGTTATGTGCCGGTGCATGCTTGAGCATGAGCACACTGCAATCATGGAAGATGCTCATGGTGGAATTGCAAGAGGACACTATGTGGGGAATACGACTACGCATAAGATCCTCTTAGCTAGCCTTTTGTGGGAGATAGTTTATAAGGATTGTATTGAATATATCAAGGCATGTGATCATTGCTAGCACCTTGGTAAGATAGAAAAAGAGATGAACTACCATTGAGAGCAATAGCTAGTGCTAAACCATTGAAGAAATGGGAAATTGACTTTGTAGGCCCTTTTTCACCTAGCACGTGAAGGATGGATTCGCGCTATATCATTACTTGGACTGATTATTTAACATGGTGGGTGGAGGTAGCATCTACTAGGGATTGTGTGGTGACCACAATAACAAGATTCATGTGGGAAAATATAATCAATAGGTATGAGTGTCCTCTGAGTTTGACTAGTGACTAGGGTACTCATTTTTTGAATGAGACCGTTAGGAATTTGTTGGCAGAGTTCATGGCGACTCATCATAAGACTACTCCTTATCACCCTCAGGCTAATGGGGCTACTGAGGCATTTAACAAGATATTGAGTTATACACTTACCAAGATTTTTGGTGTTGGGAGGAAGGATTGGGATGACAAAGTCTTGATCATTCTATGAAAATATATAACAACTTACAAGAGATTGAAAAAATCCACACCATTCTAATTGGTGTTTGGCGCAGAAGCTGTTTTTTTTGGTAGATTTTATATTACCTTCTATGTGTATTGCATGTGTAGGAGGATTGGCTGATGAACAAGCATTGCAAGAGTGCATTGACAAGCTAATGATGTTAGAAGAAAGGAAATCACTTGCTAAGTGGAGTCAGAAGATTGAGAAGGTGAGACAAAAGGCATGACATGATCGTCACATAAAGAATAAACAAATTGAGGTTAGGCAGATGGTTTTACTTTATGATTCTAAGTTTTTGTGCCATCCTGGGAAGCTCAAGGTCCATTGGTTGGGACCGTATTATATTACCCATATACTTGATTTAGATGCTTTCCAGCTACAGGCGTTGGATGGAATGTGACTTCCCGCATATTCTAATAGAAGTAGGCTGAAGCCCTAGTATAAATAAGGTTTCTGGGTGTTTGTAAATAAGGCAGTATTGCTAGTTAGCCTAGGATTTCCCTTAATGAATTTTTTCCATTTCTTTGTGTTTCCTTTCTTAATTTATTTGCTTTATCTTTTGGTTTGTTTTGTTGTGGGTGTGTTTGTGCACTGATATCCACTTGATTTTCAAAGGGTTTATATGCATAGAGGACCACTCATCTGTTTAGTGTGGAGTGGAGTGTAAAATATGGTAAAAACTGGAAACAATGGTTGTTGGTGGCTTGAGTTGTAAAGTCAAAGGAGCATGGGATCAGAAGAGTGCGCATTGTAGAGGTGAACATGCAAGAAGATTGGTGTCAAAAAGCTTTATAGAAACCATGTATGAGGAAAAAACATAGGAGCAACATGAGGTAGGTAGCAAAAAAAACTTAGCCCAAGACATAGAGGAAGATTGACTTCGGCACGGGAGAAAGTGTGAAGTGTTGTATGGTCGAGGCAGTTGCACGCCAGAAGGTTGTAGAAGTGTTTGCGAAGGCTTGCACACAGAAGAAAAGCGTTGGATAGAACGTGTGGAAGGATGATGTTGGAAAAAGATGACTTTACTACATTTTTACGTTGGTAGGTGGCATCGGGGTTTGTGCAAAAAAAGAAAAAAAATATAAATAGAAGGTCGGGGTGAAGTATTATTTTACCTTAAATTTTAAGTTATTGAAGAGCTCTCGTGAAACAGGGCATCCTTGCGAAAGAAGAGTTATGTGAAGAGAATTTGAGAAGATTTGCGTGTGAAAGATTCAACAAGATTTGATCTATAAACTAGAGTGGAAAGGGAGTACACAGGCATGAGCAGAGGAGTTTGTTTAAAGGATTTAGTGGGTGTTATGCCATCTTGTGGAAGAAGGATTTTCCTGGTTAGGGTTGCAGAGTTAGGGCATGGGATTTGAAGGAATTCTCACAGAGGATTGGAGCCACAGGATTTGAACAAAGCTAGGGAAAGGAGGGAATGAAGAAGTTATAAGAACCCAACGGAAAAAGATGGCACCAAAGAAGGGATTAAATGTTCCACTGAAGAAGGGAAAGGCCAAAGGAAAACCAACCGTTTCGACTAGTTTTAATAAAGAGTGGTATGCTCAGATGCGATACCCAGATGGAATATTGCTAGGTAAGGAATGGGTGTCTCATATACAAAATATGGTCGTAAGTGATTATAACCATCGAATGAGCACCACAGAAAAGGAGATGACGTTAGAATTGGTTCACCCTACATAAAAGAGGACACTAGATTAGAAGCCCATTTACGATGAAAAAGTAAAGGTTAAGATGGAAAAGGCTGGGCTTTTGCAACTCTACGAGTTGCCCTATTTTGGTGAATCTGAGCAACTATTCCAATGGCTGATGTCGTGCGTGCATGAGGATCACTTCTATTTCACGGGATGAATAATGTGTTAGGAAATAAGGGATATAATATGTGGAATAATCCCTCAAAAAATCACAATAGTAGAAACTAATATGCAGAAAATATTATAGATCCCAAATAAAAGTGCAGAATAAAATAACATAACACAAAGAGACAGTATTTAACGTGGTTCACCCAATTTGGGCTACATCCACCAAGAATCACTTGCTTAGATTTTATTATAAGCCACCACTCTCTCAATATAATACCCAGATCTGTTTGGAGCTATGCTCAACAAACTCTACAGAATTCACACCTGAATTCAAAACACATCTGTAATGTTACATAATACCTACCATATGCATAAAACCATATAAGTAGACAATTGCTTAAGAAATTTTACAAAACCGTGGGTATTAAAACCATGGGCCAAAACCGTCCCATAAACCTATGGGTCAAAAATCCCACACATATGAGAAAATCACGTTTCCCGATTGATCGGGCATGTTTTAAGGCCCGAAATAATACAACTGTGGAAAGTGTCCAATACTCTTAGTGTACAGTCTTCAACACTTTCTCACATGAAAATAGGCTCCACAACCTAACATAATGCACATAAATCCTCAGCTTATTTCAAAGTACATTGGCATTATTTGTGAGGGAGAGCCGTTAGATGAGGACTTGTGCGACAAGGAGGCCATTAAAAAACGGTTGAGGCATAGGATTATAAGAAGGGTTCATGTTACTTTGATATCTCTACAATCAACGATCCTATTATGAGGATGACCGTGTGCTTGGTTCCAAAGTTAAATGGGCATGAGAGATGGACTCAAATAAACAAGACTTGGTTGAATGTTTGTCACATAATCTTGAAAGGGACAATATATAACCTTTCAACCTTTATTGCAGAGGAAATTATAGATGCTGTGGGTGATGAAGAGAAAATTATGTTTGGTAACGTCCTCCTAACCATTGTCTTTTCAGAAATTGGGGTGCCCGATGGGCCAGCTAATTTTGTTTAGGAGTACCTGGATGAGGACCCCTCCCATACCAAGAGATTTGAGGCTCACACTTGTGATACCATGACGGCCACTCATAAGGCACACTTGAAGAAATGGTATAAATGGATGCACGATGCATTCGGGGAAAAATGGAGGATACATGAGAAATTTTCAACATTGGTGGATGGAGAGGCTGAATTCATCGTATACCAACACTTTTGTATCGACATGTTTACCTTGATAGATGACACCAAGATTCCTTGGTGTAAATTGCCATCCTCCTTCACAGTGCAATACTTTCAAAGTGTGGTCAATAGGTTCAAGGAAGCCAAAAAAATTTGTTTTGATCTAAGTGTAGTTGATCAGGACTACCACGAGATGCATTAGACATTGGTGTATTCTAAGAAGTGCACATATGTAGAAAAGTACGTATCTCATGATGTGCAAATGGTGAAACTAGTGACATTACCTATTGTGGGTAGGATAACAGAAAGTGTATATGTGTGACTAAGGCCCAAGTTTGAAAAGGGTGCTATGTTGAGGATGAACTCTCTATCCCAGAAGACCCCACTGGAAGGAAGAAAGTGGTAGTAAAGAAGAGGGAACAAGAGGAGAATTTGATAGAAAAGGTGCCAAACGCACATACAAAGAAGACTATAGGGGCACAAGAGTTAGGCATGAACATAAGAACTTATGTTCACTAAAAGAAGTCCCCCACATAGGAGAAGGAGAAGTCACCTGAGAAAGAGGAGTTGCCCGAAAGGGAGTTGTCCCCAGAGTTAGAAGGATCTCTAGTTAAGAAGAAGCAAAAGGTGGACGAAAGCATGGATTCAGAGGAAACAAAGAGTATGGAAGGCCACGAAACTGAAGAATAAAACGAGGAGCACGAAGAAGGTCAAAATCATCCTATGTATGATTACATGAGTTTGATGGAGGAGGGGATGAAGAGAGGAATGAATATGAAGAGGGAACACATGATAAAAGAGGAAGCGAGGAGGTAAAAATGCATGTTCAGAATACCTCGACTCCGATCGAGGAGCAGATAGATAACACTGTTGAGAGGGAGGTGGCGGGTATTATCTAATAGTTAGTGCAGTACGAGGTAAAGCGAAGTGCCGATGAAGTGATAAGGGAAACAAAAGGTAGTGTGAGCATGGAAAAGGAGTATGGGAGCATGAGTGGAGACCCCATCTTAGCAGTAAGCTTCCCGATGATAGCACACACAGGTGGAAAGGATGTAGTAACAACGCAAGAGAACACCATGACTTATATCAATGATCCAAGAAAGGTATTACATGCGCACTTCCAAAGTACACTACCCATAGACCAACTCCTCACTTAGTCATCTTTTAATGAAGAGAGTTCGTACCCTCACATAAGAAAGATGTTGTCTTGGACTTATGAGTCCCATGTCGATGAGCTCGAGTTCGACGTAAATAATGACGCGTTGATGAAGGCACTATGTGTCAAGGGAATAAAAGCTCTCGTGAATGCCCAACAGTTGTTGGATTAGCAAGTTTGTAACACACTCAGCAAGGTGTTAGTAGAAGTAGAGGCAAGAATTTTTGGGAGAAATGGAAAAATAAAAGCCTTGGAGGAGGAACTTGAAAAGAAGAATGAGGAGATCATTAAGAGGGACAAATAGATAAAGAAAAAGGAGTTGATCAATGCTTAGTTAAGGTGTGAGCTGACGGATGAAAAGGTAAAGGTGTATGAGGTCCATAAGAAGGTAGAGGATATTTCAAATGCCATTATTTTGAAGCACTCGGACCTGGCCCCTCTTGAGCAGAAGTATGAGTCGACCATGAATTACTTGGAAGACTTAGCGTGCATACTCACTATGGAGAGGTATCCCCTTGCTTTGGAGTCGGCCGATGAAGTTTTGGCACACTAGAAGGTAGAAGAGAAGGTGAAGATCGAGGAGATGATAACCTGTTATAATGAGATCCTTGCCTTGGTAAAAAATCATGACACACATGGCCGAAGTTGTGTATGACAACTGTGGCGATAGAGATCGAGTAACTAGTATTTTAGTAGTTACCCACGAGGTAAACCTGAAGGAGTTTTGGGATAAGAACAAGGGTAACAGGGAAGAGAGGGACATGATCCATGAGAAAGAATAAAATAAGCCTGAGGCCATGGAAACGTTAAATGTTTTAATCAAAAATAAGGTGAAAGATTTAGACCCCTAGGTTACCAAAATGATGGACATGTTGGGCGACCTTAGCAAGCAGATGGAAAACAATGTGGATACACTGAAGGTTAAGGGTGAAGATTTGACATACGATGAATTTAATGCACTAATAGGGGATATGATGTAATATGTGCAGAGTGAGGTTGATGCCTAGAATAAGATCGAGGCTGCTGTGACAAAGGACCTCCCTATACTTTTACATCAGTAGCAGGATCCTTCTATTCTCCCATTCTTTATTCAATAAAAAATTCTTTTATCCCTCCTATTCTTTATTCTTTGGTGAAAGAGCAAAGTGTTTCCAAGGATGGAAAACATGCATAGTGTGGGGTAATGTTGGGCCCTAGATTGACTTAGTCCTAAGGCAGAAGGTGCGTGTGCACAAGACAAGAAAGAGGAAGGCACTCAGGGAAAAGCACACAAGGAAAGGGTTTAAGATGGAACTAGGGCACGCGTGAAAGCAACAAGGGTTTAAGGACTTAGCCACATTTCGAAGGTGGTATCGGAGGAGAAACACATGAGAGCCCGAGTAGGCGTGAGGAATGGATAATGTGCTAGCTTGGAGCCTTGGAGCTCAAGAAAATAATATTCCATATAGGGAATATTCCCCAGGGGACATCATTACAGTTAATGGAGGCCTTTGCAAGCTGGCAAAAACACTCGACTATGAAGGACCACACTTCCACTTGGCATGTGATATGCTCATAAGAGAAGCTATGGTGGTGTATCCAGATTCTATTTAATGAAGTGCTTGGGTCCAAGATGAAAGAAGAGAAAAAGAGGCAATGAAGTGCTGCAAGAGTCCTTGGTGATGCCAGGTGTGATACCCGCTAAAACAACCCACTTGAGACCCAAGAAACAACCTAGGATTAGTCAGGAAAATTATGGAATAAATTTTTTTGTGTTAAGAGAGTATACAATCAGGTTGCAAGGCAAAAACTGTCACTATCAATTTCCAAAATGATTCTAATTTACTAGAACATACTTTTCTTTTATTAACAACTATCAGAGGTCACAAGGTCCAAATTTAAGGGTTAGAAGGTTCAACTAGGTTCAGGGGATAATTTATTACCATACCCACTCTCTAATAGGCTCAGAGTTTCAACTTGAATTTTCTCACACCTAACACACTCAAAATTTCCCTAAATAATTCCCAATAGACAGGAAATTTTCTCACCTTTCCGATGATATAAGGAAGTCCTCCTAACTCCTTATAAAACTCAAGTTATGGGCCGACGGGCCTTGGGGTGAAAAATTTCCCCCAAGGGCGAGGCTGCGGGCCTAGGGATGAAAAATTATCCAAAACGGCAGGTTGGCGGGTCGCGGGGTGACCTAGAAAATTTTTCCTATGCGGGGGGGGGGGGGGGGGGGGGGAACTAGTTTTTCTCCCGTGCTTTCGTTGGGCGCCAGGGACACGTGGCGCCCAACAAACCAATGCGGGGGAGAAAATGAGGGAAGGGCAGGGGTGGCAGAGGTTTTTGGGAGAATTTTCCAAGGAGGGGGAAAGGGATGAATTGCACGTGTGTGCCCGTGTGCCCACGAAAAGGATCTTCTCCCAAGGTGAGGGCGGGAGTGCGGGGCCACGGGGAAAAAACACAAAATTTTTCCAAAGGACAAAATTTCACAAAAAGATAAATTTGCGTGGGTTCCCCCCCTTCCACTGTCACCCCATGGTGCCTTGTGGCAGCCTCTGGTTAGTTGCGGGATGATAGGGGAAATTTTAAAAATTTTCCCAATTTTTTTTTTCTAAGTTTTCAAAGGGAAAATTTTGGGCCGCAGGCTCGCCAGGGAAAATTTTCCCAAATTTTCCCGCCAAGGAAGGAAAACTTTAAAGGGCCATAACTTTTGCTAGAAAGCTTAGTTTTGGGAAAATGAGGACTTTTTGGAAATCTCTAAACACCCTCTTTTCACAAGAATCATTAATTTTATATTTTTATAAAGTTTAAGGGGTCAATTTTAAGAAAACATTCTACAGGATTTTTAAAAACAAACTGGTAAATTTTAACTTATCAATTTCGTTCAATTTGATCTTCTCCTTCACTCAACATGCCAAACAAGCATGGAGGATTGTTATAAGAAGGATTTAGGATGTTTTAGGAAGATGAATTTACTTGTTTGATTTCCAATTTGCATTTTTTTCCAACATTTGATGGAAAAGGACAATAAAATAACTATAAAAGGTTTGGACCCCGATTTTGCAGTGTTTTAAATTATTTCTTAAGTTTTTTTTTGTCAAAATGAGTTCATTGATATCAGAACATGCTAAATTTGAATGTTTCACTGTTGATTATTGGTTGCAGGTTCGAGATGTGCATTTTAAATAAATTATTTGCCAATTTTACATTTACAACAGAGATCAATTTCTAGAGGATATGTTTAACAATTTCATCTTCCATATAAGGAATTTTCATTTCTATTCTAGTCTAATACATTTAGATGATATAAAAAAAACCATTTAAAAGCTAAAATGTAAAGTCTGGTTTCCCATTTTGTCATATTTTCAAAAGACAAAGTAATACAATTCCTTCATACGTATTCCTTTCTTTTAAATAGAGATTTCAATAATATTTAAAGTTCAGAATTCAATGCAACAATGCAAATGGAGAAAGGTGTTGCAATCCTTTATTGAATTCCAAAAACAACTTTACATCTCTAAATTCCTTGAATGTAATTAACATATTTCAATTTCTTTCTTTCAAATGAATAGAACAGGGTATATAAATTTGTCACGTTTCAAATTTACAAATTTCATAGCTCAATACAAATATCTTTCCATTACAAGAAATTTACATATTTCATCCACTTCAAAGTGGGAAGGGTTACAAAAGATTTTGTTTCACAAGGTACTGTCAAACTATATTTTCCTTTGCTCTAGAACAACAACATACAACTTCCCTTTTCTTCCAATTTGATCACAACAAAAGTGGGGGAAAGGCAACGCTCTCCACCCAACCAAGGCATCCAATGAAAGGAGAAGCCGTCCTTCATCATTGGCCCCCGAGCCCCAACCACAATGCAATAAGAAATGGATATCAACCCATGGCAACAACAAGCTTCCACAACACAACATTCTTTCAACATGCACATTTCAATTCAAAAACACAATCCAACACAAGACAATAGTTTACAACTGCATTGAAAACGATTAAAATAGAAGCCAGGCTTCATAATGCAAGCCAAAGGAGCAAGAACTATGGGGGAAGCTGCTTATGCCTCCCAATGAGAATTGGGCATCCACCTGTAACAAAATGCCAATAAAATTCACCACACATATCCTTATGCCGCCCACAATTTTCCTTATGCCCGCCATAAAGTAAGAAATGCAAGCTATTTATTTTCCATGATGGATCCCAAACCCACAATCCCTCCATAAGAAATTTGATGCCACCGGCATTCCCTTATACCCCCTTACATGGATTCGCCATAGCCTTCTCCTACACCATTCCTATGGCAGTCTACCCAAACAACCAACAAATACACAAAACATACACCATTCACACAAACACATAAAGAAATAACAACATAAAAGAAGAGCTAAGCTCCTACCTCTCCATGGTAGCTTTTGTTCCAACACAACAAGCTTTTAATGTCAAATACAGTCCTAAAATCAGTAATCTCTAAGTATGAAAATTCTCTCCAATCTCCTCCAAATCAAAAAGAGCTCCCAACAGTAAAAATGCGCCCCAAAAGGAAGTATGCAAAAGTTCAACAACCCAAAACAAGGCAAAGAGTTTAAATTTTATAGAAGAGGGAAGAGGAGAGGATGATGTGGATCCATGTAGGATGCCACATCACACATTCTCAACTCCAACACAAAAGTCAAATTTCATTCTCCAAAGTACAATAAAGAGGTGGGTGAAAATATGAAAATTTATTTGCACACTCCAAAAAGCCCACACCCCAAAGGACTGAATTAAATGAAATGTAAGTAGAGTGTAATTAAAACATGCAACATGATTAATAAAAATACATTAAAAAGGTCTAAAATCAACCTTCCAACCATAGGTATGGTTGGTAAATAAACTTAAGAGGTATGGGACAAGTTTTACATGTCCCACAAGCCTCCAAAAACAGCCTCCAAGGATAAATTCGAGTTTCCAAGAAGGTGGAGTGTTTCATACTCCAAAATCTGACTTACACTATTCTTACACATACTTACACATTTAATACAAAAGCCAACCACTTCTATAATTACCTTCTTATATCTCAATTTGATTGATTTAATTATTTTAACAATATGATTACTCACATTAATTCTCCACAATATAATTAATTAAAAGAAAGTGACACATCACTAATAAAAAACATACAATAAAACAAGGAGCCACATGAACAAATACACAAAACCCATGGTCACATTTAAAGGTGATCCCCCCCATGGGAATCCCTAACAACAATCAACAAAAACACAATAAAACAAGTTGCCATGGTGACCTTGTTGAACTCATCTAGAATTCCAATGTGGTTGGTCTCCAATCCCCTGATGTTTGTTGTGATATTTTAACCTGCAAAACACAAATACCTCCATTGGCCTTGTGGCCATATTAGAACATCCAACATGATATAAATATAATCACAAAATCATCTATACGTATGAATCAAAACAACATCAAGACAATCAACAATATCACTTACAATTTATATCAACAACTATATCATCATCATATAATGTCCATTTTCTAGGTCTACTCACAATATCCAAAATCACATGTCCGAACAATATTCATAATATATCCATGTCAAATAGTATATCATCATCCACATATGAGTGTCTCTACTAATCATCATGCATCATAACTAAATCAAGATCAACAATAATCCATGATCAAATATCTAACATCATACTAAATCAAAACTATAATAATGTCCATAATGTAATCAACAGTATCAAAATTGGTATCAAAAGGTGTCAAAGGGAAGTGGGCACTCCACCAGGGTTTGTAGTTATTAGTGCTGTGAAATATGGGAAAGAATGTTAGGCATATATGTATGTGCTCAGACTTGTAACAAGGGTTGTAATGGGGAAAGCATAGCTAGGATCTCTATTCAGGGTAGTTTTGTACGGCTAGATCTATATTCCTTGATGTATATGGTCTGAGATGAACCCTTTTCTGATGTAAGGTGGCTATTGTGGATGTTTATAAATCTATATATGAAGTTATTTTATGGATATATTCATTTATGGGTATAGCCCTTATGTTATTCATGTTATTATGGACTAGATCTAGTTCCTTTGTGCTATTTACAACTCTAATTCCCATTTATGATGCACCTGTGTTTGGATATGGTGTATGTACTTTCTATTTTTGAGTAAATGAATGAATTTATGATTCTGCAACCCATCCTCCATTAATGAAAAATTATTCTCGTGAAGCTCACATAAAGGAGGGGCTCGGTGCCCGCGTGCGCCTCAGGTGAGCATTTAACACACAGTGGGTGATAGGCCGTCGTGCTTGGGGTAGAAAGAAGGTATACAGATAAATGACTACAATATGAACCGATATAAGCATTGATATGTAATGAATCAGAAGTGAAAGTAACATGATAATCGTGATCTAAAAATAAAAATGACTGGTGACGATGCATCAGTAGAAGCAATGAGGAAATCAAGAGGCCCTGAAGAAGGAGGAGGCACAACTCAATATGTATGATTAAATAAAGAATAAGGAGATTGTGTGTCATGCTTGGGCAAAGGGTCTTTAAATATTTTGAGATTTTTGTTATCATTGACTAGCATAAAAATGGATGGCTTAAGGAGCTTGAGTTCATTATTATCAATAAGATCTTAAATGATATGATTTAGTTTCAAGAAACGATCAGTAGAATGCCTGATACATTGGTGATAGTCACATTTTACATTTTCATCATAATTACGGCCATGGGGGGTGAGATGGATCAAGATTGAGTGGCAGTGGAAGGGTGATTAAATTGCTTTTGATAAGTTGAGGCAATGGAATCAAGGTGCATAGGGTAATTTGTTGAATTGCACTTGGGAGGTTGTCATTGAAGCTTTTCAGGTGGAGAGACAACATTAACAGTTGCTTTTGCTTCAATGGGCTTAGGAGATGGATTGAATGCCAATTTATCTTGAAACCTATTAGAAGAAGATAGAGGAGTGTCATGATACTTTAGTTTTCCCATAGATAGAAGTTTGACTTCGCACATTTTAAGTGTATGGCATAATTGGTCAAATGAAGGATAAGTTTCAAAGATAACACTCTCCTGAAGTGGTGGTAAGAGACTTTGGAAAAAAAGATCTTGTAATTCTAAAACAACAAGCACATTAGTCATCTTATCTATGTTATTCTTATAATGTAACACATAGTCCACTAGATTCTCATTAGATCGTTGTTTGATTTCAGCTAGTTATGCATAAGATATCTTGGTGCCGATATTAATGGAAAAGTGAGGAAGAAAAGCACCAACTAAATGCTCTTAGTGCTAATATTGAAGACTTATAGGAAATAACTAAGCTAGCAATGTATGATCATTTACATAGTCGAGACATACCACATGAAAAGATGGAATATGCTCTTAAGGGTCACCATGGCCATTGAAAGTGGGCAACTTAGGGGTGAAAAAAATAGGAGGAAGTGAATAAGCGGAAATGGTGGGTGCGAAAGAGCTATTGAGGAACAATGAAGAATCAAGAGATGGAGAAGAGCGTGGAGTGGCTTGTTGTAGTTGACAGATTTGAATCTGCAAATCCTGGTATAGAGAAGATAGGTCTTGAGTGCCGGAAGAGGAGACTTGCTGTGTGTAAGCAATAGGTGGAGTGAAATGGTCGGTAGGTGTGGGAATGGAAGTAGGAACAATAGAGGTAGGTGGATTGGTAGAAGAGGGAGGTTATGTTACAATACGAATGGAATTAATATTAGAGGTGGGAGGGTTATGCTTAGCTAGATTAGTGGCTTCCTCATAAACAAAAAATAAAAACAGATCTAAGTCTTGTTAATGTTCAACAATATGAGCGTTGAGATCATGATGGTCTTCATCTGTAAAGGGTGCATAGGTTTAATCCATAATAAAAGGTTGAAAAATTTCCTAGAAGCAAGGTTGGGTTTTGAGTGATGGGTTCACCAAATGATTTAATTTAATTTGTATTAATTAAATCTAAGTATTGCAGAGTAACTGATGTATAAATGATAAAGTATATAAATGACACAAGAAAGCTAAGATTTGAAATATTAAATCCTAAGAAAGAGGATGAGATGAAGTGACTTTGTTGATTTACATGTAACTTGTAAGTGATATGAGTAGGGAGGAGTGATGAACAAGATGCAACCAATTTCGTTATTGATCTCTATAAATTTTGGAGCTCACGGACAAGGCTGAACATGGGCATCCACACTATGGAAAGGGCACCTGGGCACTAGAGATTGCTATTGGGCACCCATGACTACACAAATGCCCAAAATATGATTTTCACTGTGTCACAAAAATGTCATAGTTGTTCCCTGTTGTTCGCATGATGTTTAGATTATGATTGCTGATGATACCTGTAACCTGCAAAATATAAAGTTCATATGCACAAGCCCACAAACCACATCAAATCCTAAAAAAAAAGATACATAATGGGGAGTTGGAAGACCTCAGCGGTCACCCCAAGAGTGAACTTACAACTGAGTGTTGCACCACATCTCATAATCCATGTAGTTCTTGTGAGTGTGTGTAGAAATTGTTCCCTAGGATGCCCTTGTGCAAGTTACACTTGATAGAAGGCTGTAGCTAGAATGTAGCAATGCATTAGAATGTATGGATGGAATAAAATGAACTTCCCCTTCCTATGTTGTGTATATATAATATGCATTCCCTCGTCCCTTGAATGGATGCTAGATGGATGCTTTAAAATGCTTTAGGTGCCTTTGGATCAGGTGATGATAGTAATGTTTAGTACTTGGTCCTTTATTTTGAAAACATAACTATGCATTTATATGATTCCATTGTTTGAATTTCATAATTGACAACTAGAATGCTGACCCATAAGTGAAAAAGATGTCCAAAAGATAAAATAGACCCAAAAGGAGGGAGTAAGATAAGAAAGGGTTAGGGGTTCCTAGAGGGGACAACAACGCATGTGCACTGTTGTCTTGGCTGGGCGCTGGTGTCTTAAGCCATAAAAGATAAACAAGTAAATTTTTGAATGGGTTGTAGGGTGTGTAAGACCAAAGAGAAAGTAATAAATATGTAAAAGATGCCAAAGATAGTTATCAACCACTAGTCTTCTTGCTTAGGAATCATGTAAATGATAACATGCTTTTAGGACCTAGAAATGTATCCAAGTGCATGATTTTGTGTCTACACTACCACATATTGAACTAAAAGGGCAAGGATAATTTTTTTCACATCTTTATATTAGAACATAGGAGGGCATATTTTTGATTTCTTTCATTATCACACAAGTGTTTGAATGGGATGAAGTAGTTTACAAGGGCGACACTAGGGTAAAGGATTAGTTGCATGCACAATGACACATATCACTATGATAACTACATGGATTTTGAGATGTAGTGTAGTGCTCAGTGATTCACATACAAGGTGACCAACGAGGTCAATTTGAAGAAAACATTTACATTTTATTTTCCATCTAATGTGTGTTTGAGTGTGTTCTAGGGTAGCTAGGGTTATTTTGTAGGTACAAGTATGAAATTTGGGGTTTTATGCGACACTAAAGTTTACATATTCCAAATTTTCATAGGTCCAATACCGTACAATATGGTCGGTTTGTGCTATACAGAATTTGACTGTAATGTATGGTCTTGACCCAGAGGTTCGAACAATACGGTGGAAGGTTTCTTCGATCTCAAGAGATCGTTTCGATCCCAGATTACTGGTGACATGGATCAAGCTTTGAGTGGCAGTGGAAGGGTGATTAAATTGCTTTTGATAAGTTGAGGCAATGGAATCAAGGTGCATAGGGTAATTTGTTGAATTGCACTTGGGAGGTTGTCATTGAAGCTTTTCAGGTGGAGAGACAACATTAACAGTTGCTTTTGCTTCAATGGGCTTAGGAGATGGATTGAATGCCAATTTATCTTGAAACCTATTAGAAGAAGATAGAGGAGTGTCATGATACTTTAGTTTTCCCATAGATAGAAGTTTGACTTCGCACATTTTAAGTGTATGGCATAATTGGTCAAATGAAGGATAAGTTTCAAAGATAACACTCTCCTGAAGTGGTGGTAAGAGACTTTGGGAAAAAAGATCTTGTAATTCTAAAACAACAAGCACATTAGTCATCTTATCTATGTTATTCTTATAATGTAACACATAGTCCACTAGATTCTCATTAGATCGTTGTTTGATTTCAGCTAGTTATGCATAAGATATCTTGGTGCCGATATTAATGGAAAAGTGAGGAAGAAAAGCACCAGATAAATGCTCTTAGTGCTAATATTGAAGACTTATAGGAAATAACTAAGCTAGCAATGTATGATCATTTACATAGTCGAGACATACCACATGAAAAGATGGAATATGCTCTTAAGGGTCACCATGGCCATTGAAAGTGGGCAACTTAGGGGTGAAAAAAATAGGAGGAAGTGAATAAGCGGAAATGGTGGGTGCGAAAGAGCTATTGAGGATCAATGAAGAATCAAGAGATGGAGAAGAGCGTGGAGTGGCTTGTTGTAGTTGACAGATTTGAATCTACAAATCCTGGTATAGAGAAGATAGGTCTTGAGTGCCGGAAGAGGAGACTTGCTGTGTGTAAGCAATAGGTGGAGTGAAATGGTCGGTAGGTGTGGGAATGGAAGTAGGAACAATAGAGGTAGGTGGATTGGTAGAAGAGGGAGGTTATGTTACAATACGAATGGAATTAATATTAGAGGTGGGAGGGTTATGCTTAGCTAGATTAGTGGCTTCCTCATAAACAAAAAATAAAAAACAGATCTAAGTCTTGTTAATGTTCAACAATATGAGTGTTGAGATCATGATGGTCTTCATCTATAAAGGGTGCATAGGTTTAATCCATAATAAAAGGTTGAAAAATTTCCTAGAAGCAAGGTTGGGTTTGAGTGATGGGTTCACCAAATGATTTAATTTAATTTGTATTAATTAAATCTAAGTATTGCAGAGTAACTGATGTATAAATGATAAAGTATATAAATGACACAAGAAAGCTAAGATTTGAAATATTAAATCCTAAGAAAAGAGGATGAGATGAAGTGACTTTGTTGATTTACGTGTAACTTGTAAGTGATATGAGTAGGGAGGAGTGATGAACAAGATGCAACCAATTTCGTTATTGATCTCTATAAATTTTGGAGCTCACGGACAAGGCTGAACATGGGCATCCACACTATGGAAAGGGCACCTGGGCACTAGAGATTGCTACTGGGCACCCATGACTACACAAATGCCCAAAATATGATTTTCACTGTGTCACAAAAATGTCATAGTTGTTCCCTGTTGTTCGCATGATGTTTAGATTATGATTGCTGATGATACCTGTAACCTGCAAAATATAAAGTTCATATGCACAAGCCCACAAACCACATCAAATCCTAAAAAAAAAGATACATAATGGGGAGTTGGAATGACCTCAGCGGTCACCCCAAGAGTGAACTTACAACTGAGTGTTGCACCACATCTCATAATCCATGTAGTTCTTGTGAGTGTGTGTAGAAATTGTTCCCTAGGATGCCCTTGTGCAAGTTACACTTGATAGAAGGCTGTAGCTAGAATGTAGCAATGCATTAGAATGTATGGATGGAATAAAATTAACTTCCCCTTCCTATGTTGTGTATATATAATATGCATTCCCTCGTCCCTTGAATGGATGCTAGATGGATGCTTTAAAATGCTTTAGGTGCCTTTGGATCAGGTGATGATAGTAATGTTTAGTACTTGGTCCTTTATTTTGAAAACATAACTATGCATTTATATGATTCCATTGTTTGAATTTCATAATTGACAATTGGAATGCTGACCCATAAGTGAAAAAGATGTCCAAAAGATAAAATAGACCCAAAAGGAGGGAGTAAGATAAGAAAGGGTTAGGGGTTCCTAGAGGGGACAACAACGCATGTGCGCTGTTGTCTTGGCTGGGCGCTGGTGTCTTAAGCCATAAAAGATAAACAAGTAAGTTTTTGAATGGGTTGTAGGGTGTGTAAGACCAAAGAGAAAGTAATAAATATGTAAAAGATGCCAAAGATAGTTATCAACCACTAGTCTTCTTGCTTAGGAATCATGTAAATGATAGCATGCTTTTAGGACCTAGAAATGTATCCAAGTGCGTGATTTTGTGTCTACACTACCACATATTGAACTAAAAGGGCAAGGATAATTTTTTTCACATCTTTATATTAGAATATAGGAGGGCATATTTTTGATTTCTTTCATTATCACACAAGTGTTTGAATGGGATGAAGTAGTTTACAAGGGCGACACTAGGGTAAAGGATTAGTTGCATGCACAATGACACATATCACTATGATAACTACATGGATTTTGAGATGTAGTGTAGTGCTCAGTGATTCACATACAAGGTGACCAACGAGGTCAATTTGAAGAAAACATTTACATTTTATTTTCCATCTAATGTGTGTTTGAGTGTGTTCTAGGGTAGCTAGGGTTATTTTGTAGGTACAAGTATGAAATTTGGGGTTTTATGCGACACTAAAGTTTACATATTCCAAATTTTCATAGGTCCAATACCGTACAATATGGTCGGTTTGTGCTATACAGAATTTGACTGTAATGTATGGTCTTGACCCAGAGGTTCTAACAATATGGTGGAAGGTTTCTTCGATTCTCAAGATCTGTTTCTATCCCAGATTACTTGTTGACATGGTCTGAAGCTCAAATGAATTAGGTAAGTGACTTTTTCTATCCCCATTTCACCTTTAATAGCTTCTATCTCTTACTTGAAATGGTCGTCACACTTATATGAATAAATAGGTGATCTGAAACATCATTGGATATCTATATTGTAGTTTTATTTCTATTTTATCGACTTATGGATTGATTAAATTCAAATAGGTTGATATAATTTTAATGTCATGTAATGAGACCTCATTAGAAGGGTCAAACATAGATGAATTGATAACAATATGCAACAAAGAAGAATCCATGAGACTACGATGCTTATGAGTAGGAGGGGAAATCTCAATATGACCAATGGGTTGATTTATATACCGAGAACTACGCCTAAAGGGCATAGGGAGAAAGCATATGCAAATAGAAATGATATGAGAACATAAACAAGGAATGAAAACATGTATTTCTAAGAAAAGGAAAACCATACAAAGACTAGGGCTTGAAAGAAGGTACAAGATACAATTTCAAGATCACAATTTTTTTTACATCATTCTTAGATTGATTAGTCTAAATGGTTATTGAATCAACTACACTAAGGATTTAAGGGTAGATATAAGGGGTTATTTTGATCAATTAAATTCCAAAATTAATCATACCATATCATAACAACTCATTCAATGCTACAAACTTGAAAACAAAAGGGAATGTGTTCACTTAGCTAATTACAAATTATTTTAGAAAATTTTGGGTGTGCAAACTACTAGAAGTGGGAGATATGAACATGATTACCTTACATTCCTGAAAGTGTGACTAGAAACTGACCTAGGGTAGGACCATTCAATTTTTCTAGGACCATTCAATTTTTCTAGGACCGTCAATACTATCTTGACCATACTATATGGTCTTGGACCTGCTTGGATTCTTGATCTGTAATTTTTTGGGAGTATCGCCTTCCTGGAAATGTTTTTTGCTATTAAAACCTAGTTGTCGGTCATGTTGCGAAGCCTTCTAAACATTATAAATAAGATATTGAACCCTATCCATGGGTGGGAGACCTTGAAAAACAAACATTTGTTAGGTTTTGGGCACCCTTGTGTACTGTCGATGTTGTCACAACCCTGAAGAGGCCTTAAACCACACGTTGTTGACCACCTGACATGTGATATCTGAATGAATGTAACTATGAATTTGTAAGTTCTTTTTCAATGCTTGAGTTAAGTTTGGATCTTGGTAAAATACTTGGAGAAGGGATGTTTGAGTTCTTTAAAGTAGGATGACTGAATTCTTAACCTAGTTTTATGCTTCACACATGTAGTGATTGTTGCACTAATGAGTGTGCATGTGATTTTGTGAGAATTAGGGAGATTTGGATGCCTTTTAAAATATTAGGAAGTGAGTGTATCAATGTAGTGTCATATTATATCTAGGTGTGTAAATGAGAGAGTTTATGCTTGCTTATATAGGGTTCTGAAGGCAACTTATCAAAGAAAAGCTGACTCATAAGGAGTAAAGGACCCATCAAAGAATGTGAAACTAAAAACAAAGAAAGAGGATATGTAGGTGCAAAACCATACAAATAGGTCAAGATCAAATATAAAATCCTAACCAAACTATACGGTTTTACCCAGGGATGAGAAACATGAAAAGGTGGAGTTTACATCTTGTTAGTTAGGATTTTTCTATGGATTTTATGCATTAAAATCTAAAACAAATTCAGGATATCAATGTGTATGACTAAGAATTCTAGATGAGAGATCTCGAGAGGTATTAAATAGGAATAAAAAGAGTGTGTTTATATTAGCAAGAGTGCATTGTCAAAACCAAAAGTGTCAAAGAGTAAATTCTTTAATTTGAGTGTCTACACCTAGTGTTTTTATTCTTTTCTAAATAATTTCCTTGAGTTTCATATCAAAAATAATTTCTAGAAAGAAGAATGAAATATATGATATCAATGCAACACCAAATTCTATGGGTCGGGTATTTATATAAAAAATTGACACAAGTAATTCTTAGTTAAACTATAAAAAAACTAAGATAAGATTATTAATTTAATGGTTTGTGACAAACCAATAATAAATTGTGTGCTTTAAAATACCTATTTTTGTTAGGTATTCACTTTTTTCAATTGTATGGGGTCATCTCTCCCCCCGTAGGGCTCTAAATATCCCTTTTTAATTATATGTGATATATATGTTAAGAAAACCATTATATACAATTAATATTATATGACTCCAATACATACACAATGGGCATCTCCAACTGTCACGTGATGTGCATACAAAACTTTATTTATTTTCAATATTAGTCATATAGTAACTTTAGTTAAACTTAACATTTATTTTCATGTATAAGGTATGTGTTGTTTCTTCATTGCAATCCTATGACTATGATCTCTCAAACACAACTTTATTTTTTACTCTTTATTAATCTTTTCTTATTTTGTTATTCTAGTCTCTTTTTTTTAAAATTTCGTCCTAATACATCTCAAGCTCCCATACAAACCCATGATCCTTTCTTTACCAACAATATTTATAAGGCATAATTTCATGTATATAATATTATCAATGTATTTTCAATAAGGATACACTAAAATTCTAACATTAAACCAAACACAACAATGTAGTCAAATCTTACTTTCATTAACTAGGATTCACTAAGAAGTATTTTTAGCTCATATTCAAATAAATTTAAAAAACTTTGAAATATATCACTACGAAACAATGTTTTCTTATATCTACAAAAGGGCACTCATTCAACCTTATATTACAAAGCAATACACATTTCTTACTATAAATAGTTTACTCCACTATATATTTCCAAATAGATCCATATATATGTGCACCAAATGGGTTTATCAAACCACATGATTTTCCTATACACGTCTACAAATATAGTAAAAAAATTGATTGAAATTTATAATTTATTTCGATATAATTCACTACCTATAAAAATAGGATTTAAATAAATATTATTTGCTACTTAAATTATTTAAGATGGATTATATACATGTAATTGGAAAATTTAGAACTACAATCAAACATTTAAAGTTTCCCTATCCCAACACTCCCCCATGTTAGGATTATGAAGTTTCTCTTAATACTTTATATACGATTTATGGACTATATAATTTGAACCTAATAATTTTAATTTAAATCACTTCAACGTAAGAATCGACCTTATAAAAATCCTTATAATATATATGATAAGATTCGTTATGTACTCAAAATAATATTTTGTCACTACTCTTCAAAAAGAGATCTATCGCCACCATTAAAATTTTTGTAGATAAACATCTCTTGATGTTGTTATTATTATCCTATTGGAATACATGTTCATTAATCTGAGACTCTAGTAAACTCATTATCCCCAACCATTCTTTTTCGATAAAGGTATTTTAATACATTGCCAAAGATAATTATATGAGAAACTTTGAATGAAATTGTTCAAATTGTATTTGTTTCAAGAAGTATTTAGTAACATACTACTTATTGAGGTAAATTTATACTTTAAACTCCATTTAAATCGAAATGGAAAATTTATGTGCCTTACTATAACTCAACATATAAGAATTAGACTTTTCAATCCATATACATTTGTTTCTTTTGTTGGAAATGCTCTATTTCTCCACAATTAATTAGTCAAACCTAAACATGATCCACATTGGACATTTCAAATTGAACATATCCCATTCACCTGGTATTTGGTTGGAATAATTAAAAATGTTGTAGACACAAAATCTATGCACTTGGGTACATTCCTAGGTCCTAAAGCATGCTAATGTATACAATGATTCCTAAGCAAGAAAAACTAGTGGTTTAAAACTCCTTTTTGGCCTTTTGGTTTTTTTATATCTCTCGCACTTTATTGCTTCTGAGCTTAACTGAGCATCTTTTTGTCTTTACACATCTTATAGTTCTAACGACACTTGACTGATTTACCTTTTGATGGCCTTGGACACTAGTGCCCAGTTATGACAGATGCATTTCCAAGTGAACTCCTGTCCCTCCTATGGGCACTCATGTCCCTCTCTTTATTCTTCTTACTCTTTTGGGTCCATTTCACTTCTTGGTCACCTTTTAATACTTTGGGTCAGCCTTTGAGTTGTCAATTATGAAATTCAAAACAAGGGAATCATATATATACTTAGTTACTTCTTTTAAATAAAGGGCCAAACATATTAAGCATTACTATATCACCACCCAAGATTTTACAATGGCACATTGCACAAGAGCACTACAAAGCACATATCTAGGATATTCCATAAAAGGGTCAAGGGTTGCATTGGTCTGCATACACTACATAAGAATGAGAGTTTATTCTATTCCATTGCACACATTTTGCATATTCCGGAAAATCTAGATCTAGCATCGCTATTATCTTATGCAACTAGCACAAGGGAAATCTAGGGCACGAGACACACATACACACACCCATGACAGAAATTACATGGAGTATCTAAGATGTATTACAATGCTTCAATCATAATTTCACTCTTCGAGTGACTAGCTAAGGTTCAGTTCTGACTCCCCATTCAACATATTTTTTATTATATTTGATGTGGTTTGTGGGCATGTGTAGGTAGTCGTTTGTTTTGTAGGTTATAGGTATGATCAATGATTTAACAGAAAAAACCAAAGTGACAAAGAATGACTAAAAAAAAAGGTCTTTTGATCCAAAAAATATCAGAAGCTGAAAATTTTAATAGACACAGGTGCCCAGATCAGTCTTTAGATCCTAAGACGCTCCTTTCCTTTTGTGGGTGCTTCTTCCCTGTACATTCATAGGGTTTCAAACCCTCATCGAGCCTTTGTGATGTTGTTTCCATCCTGTTCCATTAGATACACAGTCATGATCACTCTCAGGTTGCACAAATATAGCTAATTATCATCCCTCTCCCATTTACTTAAGGTTCTTACATCCTTGAATACTTAGTGTTTGCATATTGTTGTACTTAATCATATGAATATCATTTATTATAGTTACTCTTAATTAAGATTTAATACTAATCAAATTATATCATTTGGTGAACCATAACTCGTGATTGACCACTTGGATCCTTATTTTTCCTATTATATTGGATTTGTCTTTCCCTAATCCCAAACCCTAGTTGCATTAGGGTTCATATTTACATATATTGTCTATCATACATTTGATCTGCATAGTTATTCCTAAGGTTTCATCCTTCGTCTTATCCTCTGGGTCACTTTCTAGGGCTCTTATTTCACAAATTACCTTTTATTTCATATCATGGCCTCTAAAGTTCCTCAAGTCTCTGATCTAGATGAGCTCATGGAGTAATAATTATCCATGTCAGCAGTCAGAGAAGGGTTTATAAAAAGTTTATTTTTAGAAGTCTTGAAATTTATTTTAGCAGGTTTTGACAGATTTGGTTTTTGGCATTTTTAAGGTTCTTCAAATAATTCATGAGATTAAGATTGTATGATGATACTATAGTCTATTTTCATAGATTATATTTTCAATTTCACTCTCTTATCTTTCCAATGGATCAAACAGTTCACAAATTAGGTCAATGGGCTAGAAGATATGACCCCAAAAAGGAGCACTTACACATAATAATATGATATTCAGATTTTGTCATATTTTTCGCATTCAAATTCATTCTAAACATGGATGGATGACATCTCCATGATGAATTACCTTTCATATTCCATTTGGAACCCTTCATTTGATGACCTTTTGGATTCTATTTCACACCGTTCATTTGATGACCTTTCGAATTCCATTCGGAACCCTTAATCTTTGAAGTTGTTTCACTATAAATAAGATGGTTTCAAATGTAGACACATGTTTTGAAAGTGGAAAGATTTTATATACAAAAGTTACAGGTTACAAGTTTTCAAGTTTAGAGGCATACATCTCTCATATACAGAGTTTTCCCATTCGTCTACATCTACATTTGTAGAGAATTGCAAGGCATACATCTCTCCTACAGAGTTTTCCAATTCTCCATCCATTCTCATTTGTAAAAATATTCAGCATACATCTATTCTAGAGAGTTTTACAACTTTGTATACGTGGTTAATAAAGTTAATTTACTTTTATAGTTACAATTTTATACAATATAGATCATTACTTTTATAATTTTAGCTATTTTACTATAAATGTATTGCCATAACACATTAAATTCCACTATTAATGTGTTGTCCACCGAATTCCAAAACTAATTCAGACTAGTCTCCTTGTATCAATTACTTCAAAATCACCTAGTTTGTAAAGAAAATCTCACAAAATCCATACACATAATGTACCTCCCTCGTGATATGCCACCTCCACACGTAAGTGTAATTTTCAATCATATCTCTAACCCCCCTAATAGTCCTAATAACACAACCAATCAATCCAACTTCAAGTCAATTCAATCATTACACCTTTTTTTCCAAGATAAATTTCAAGCTATGGAAACCACGATTACATCCCTCACAGCTGAAATCTAACATCTCAAGGATGTTTCTCATTCCCATGCTAGTTCTTCTTCTACACCTCATTCTGATCCCATGTCTACTACATGATCATATAAGTGAGGTCAAGGTCTTACCAAAGAAAGCACCTCTCAACTTTGATCAAAATGCTAGGCAACACGATATTGTCTCTGAGCTCCTCAATGACCAGTTAATAACCTTGCCACCTACTCATTACTACCCTCCTTATTATCTTAAAAAATACAAGGGTCACGCATTTTGTAATTATCATAGAATTAATAGATAGCATGATAATGATTGTTATAATTTATAACAAAGAATCAGACAACTTGAGCATTAAGGATTTATTTCATTTGCTACACAACATTCTGCTACACACTTATCTCCACTTACCAAACCCCAATGGGTTCCCAAATCTAATCCCTATATGTTAGAAAGCATCATGTAATAGTCAGTCATGTTCCTTCTCCAGTAATGTAAGAGTCACCACAAGCCACATCTAAGGACAAACTATCAAAGGAAGAACAACCAATTCCCTGGCCAACAGCTAAGATCCCTCACCAACCTCCTAAAATTAAACTTATAAATCCTCCTTTCGATCTAGATAATGTGTATGTCGATGACTGGGACCCAGACAAAGCTTATGACGTCAATGAACCATTTGATATGTCAAATGAGCATTTGTGCATATTAGATCTCAATCCTAGCAATGTTGTTGAATCCGATTATGATGTTGGTCATACCCTTGATTCTACCCACCATTTTTACTACGATAAATTTTCTCAAGAAACATTTCAACATCCACCACCATGGCATGGTATCTCAACCATCATCAGATAGATATCCATCACTTGCACACTTGGGGGGCATCAAACTTCCCCCCATATTCACATGTTCTAATAATCAATTGCCTATACCTATTACTCACATACACACCTATACCTTAATTTTTCTTTACACTTCAAGCTAATCTTTCTAGCAGTACATTCTTTTATCTACAACATGTGAAAACCTTGATACATCTATCTATGCTTATGGCTTCCCTTTCCACTCCTATGCAAATCTATACACGCTTTTCTCCTCATGATTACTTATAGATCCTTTTATTCATGATACACATACTACTTTATATATATGGTATACATCTTTTTCATTCACTATACATACTCTATTATTCTTACTTACAATGATCACATTTATTTGCCAACAGCTCCTGATACACACACTTGAGGGGCAACAAACTTCTCCCCTCCTCACTTGCTTCTTATGTTGTTACTTATTCCTATCTATACAACAAAATGTTGGTACTACATACTCTACCCTGTTACCCGATGAAGCACTCTTGTTTTACGGTTCATACTTTACTGTTGAGGGTGCAATTCCTAAATGAACCTCATATGACACACATCCATTGGGGGGAAATATGGCCTATCAAATCTACACATCTTACATATCACAACACACCATCACATTCACATAACATCTACCTGTCTTGGTTGAATTTACTCTTGTTAGCTTATAATACTTACATGTTGTACTTTGTTTCCTATGTTAGCTGGATTCTTAGTATGTCATTATCTTTTACTATACAAACATACATGTTCACATGGTATCTTGAGGTGAATACAATACCTTTACAGATTATTACACGATGCATGATGCTCAACACCATTCTTTACCAGTCCCACCGAGGCTCCTGTGGGCATCTACCTTTGCTACTCTCCTACTACACATCACAGGTCCTATTATTACAATATTCACTACTTTTTGTTATTGTCACTTAATTTTCACTATACATGTTTTGACATACTATTTATCTTTTTAACATGCTAATAGGTGCTTCATATGTAGAGTTTTCCTTGCAGGATTCTATATAACCATGATTGTCTCTTATTGTTTGTTGACCATTGTTTGCTATTTTTTATGGGCTATGCCCTATACTATGCTTTATCATTGTTTGCTTATGGCTGCTTCAGCCCTGATTGTCTTGTAACATTGTGAGCAATGTCACATATATGAAACCTAATTTTCATTTTCCCTCTTATATTCACAATTTCTCGTTACATTGTATTCTATTGCATCCTAGTTCTTTACACTAACACCTATTTTTAGTCTATCTCATTAGCATGAGCCTTGGTTTTTACCATGCAGATCCCTTACACCCTGCAAGTATCCAATCTAGAATTTGCATATCCATTTCAGGTTCTCTCATTTGGGCCGCATCCTCCTACATCCATCGCATGCACCCCAAGTGAGGGGGTAATTATTGGGTGAACAAATCACCCTTCTAGAAGAACAAAACACCACAATACAAAATTAGCAAAGCACATAGTTACAGTTTGGTCCAAAATCAGACTTGGACTAAAAACACAGAGTATAAACTAGCGCCCAGTATCAAACAAGAATGGTGGGCACTTGCATCCCATCTGGGCGCTTGTGTCCTAGGGTAAAAAATAGATAGTTTTTTAGTTTAACACAATTTCCAGCTAGTTATAGTATGGACCTCCAGTATTAGACACTTGTCTTTAGTTACAAAATTCAGTCAATTTGGTTACAACTCGGTTACAATTAGGTTACAATTTGGTTACAAATTGGGACATGTCAATCTACAGTGACACTTATCATTTGTGAAATCTCCTGGAAGGAGAAAAAACAAACCTCTCTCCCCAACACTCTTCTCTTGGCATGAAATTGCCTAAACATCTTTGGGGTGAGATCACCCAAAAAACTCATCTTGGCATGAGATCACCTAAAAACCTCATCCTTGGCATGAGATCACCCAAATAAACCATCCTTGGCATGAGATTTCCCAAAAACCTCATCCTCGGTGTGAGATCGCCCAAAAACCTAATCCTTGGTGGTAGAACGCTCAAATCCGTGGCTCGAGGCTTTCTTGGTTGGGAATTGATCACTCCCAACCCCATCCAGAAACATCCCCAAGAAAAACAAGACAATTTTCTATTGTAAACTCTCTCATACATCAAGTGCACTCTTTCCTTAGCTACTACTTTCTACACACTTTTTGCGTACTTATACATATGTTTATCTTATCTTTCACATACGGGACTTTGACTACTCTTGCTATTCTTTTGCAAGTCGATCCTTAAAAACAACCAAAAACAACTCACATCAACAAGCATAATCTATAACAACACGCTACTACACATACGATTCACCCCCAGAGTCTACCTCCTTTTCCTAGTTGCCACACTTCACACTACGATCACTTCACACTTCACATGGCTACTTGTCCACTCAACATGCTACCAGATACACTCCTCTTTAGATTACAAGGTACAAATCTTCTATCTACTTTATGCTATCAAATATTCACTCAACAACATAAAGTGGGGGAAAATGTAGACACAAAATATATGCACTTGGGTACATTTCTAGGTCCTACAACATACTAATGTATACATGATTCATAAGCAAGAAAACTAGTGATTGATAACTCCTTTTGGATTTTTGGTTGTTTTATATCTTGTAATTTCTTGTTTATGAGCTGGATTAAGCATCCTTTTGGCTTTACATATGTCACATTTCTGCCAACACTTGACTGATTTACCTTTTAATGGCCTTGGACACTAATGACCAGGTAGGACAGAAGTGCCCAGGTGCTCATATCCCTAGTAGAATCCTACTCACCCATAAGTCTACCAATATTCTTCTAAGCATGTCTCAACGTGACAGCCTGTCGATATCTATATGATGTAATAGTCTTAACCCAAGCATGTGCCTGATCTCTCTGAATAGTGATACCATGTACCTAGGCCTAGGAATGATCCCACTATGTAATAGTAACTTACGTTTGTGCCTGTAATTGATGTAATAGGATCAATATCTCAGTACCCTGCGCTGCTAGTTGTTGTATCTACTACAACTATGTAACCCAATATCCACCCTGACCATCCTGATCTCTCGCCTAGTATCTCTTCACTAAAGCACTATGGAGTTGTGCCTTGGCCTGATCCCTCTTGGTCACCACCTGTAACTAAACGTATATCACCACTTGTAACTACTACTTAAGCACAAATAATTGTCCATCATCTCCACCACCACTTGGAGAATGAGGTGGAGGACCCTACTAGGGATACTCTTATTGTAATGGAATATGAATACTAGCTAGAATCCCAACTGGAGACAATTACATATGAGGCACCAATGGCACTTATCTCTGTCTAGGCCTAGGCCCCTATCTATTTGGCTATTGTTGAGGAGGACCCTATCCCCCACGCCCATCATAACGTTGACCATCAAAGGGATCATCATCATCATCTTTGTCATCTTTGTCATCCCCGCCACCATCATCACCACTTCTAGAAGGTCCCACTAGAGGTGCTCTCACTCCTACCTCATAAAATTTTGTCATAATCATCAAATGACGAGGTAATATTATCTAATACTGTGACCCATACTCTACTATGCACCCTAAATCTTTGTCCTGCCTCAAAGGTACCCATGGAACTAGCACCACCTGTAAATAACTAGCCATGGATCTATCCATAGTAATTTGTGGCCCCATATCAAAATAATTTCAGGCCCTATGAGTATACCACATATCTGGCCCTAGAAAATCCTGTGCAGTGCCAAAGTGTCTCTGACACTGGTCAAATTTGTAAAAATATTGTATGTAGTTGCGACTACCAAACATGAAGTGCTCAACTATCTCTATAATGAGCTCTAACCCATCCTCTGACCATTGAAAGTTTCTATACGGTCTCCATACTATCACAGCCTATTGTAGCTCATCAAATTCTTAGTGATAGTGGTACGTATCTCCCATATTTGGCTACACATCATCACCGACTGGAACCTAACCCATATTAAAAGGCTCCTCTGGAGCACGAACACACAAAACACCTGTGGGACAACCAATGGCAATATGATCCCACACCCAAATCTATAACAAACAGGATGGACCTACCATCTTTTGATGGTAGTATGTAATGAGGTGAAGGTCCCAATATAAATGTGCTAGTATGTACTGGGTCCAACAGTATTGCTCACCATCAATCAATCCACCCTATCACTCTGAGAGACCAAGTGGAAATGAGGCTCCATTCTTTTCAAGTAGAAAAATGCCACTGAAAAAGGCCATCAAATATACTACAACTCAATCCAACTCATGATCTACTATACACCAAGATAATCTAACAGTCATACCTCGGTGAGGTATGTTCGGAGCTCCAAATAACTCTAGAATACAATGATGAATATTGGTTTGATGACTCGTATACTGAATCATCTCACCTTGGATACAGACCTGTTATATCCACAATAAGTCCTCTAAGGTAATGGTAATCTCGTCAGTTGGGAGCCGGAAATACTGGCTCTCGTTGTGCCACCTCTTAGGTAAGGCTTTCAGGAGACCATGGTCGAGTTTGATCTATGGCATGTTGGCCACATACGCTAATCTAGTGACATATAGGAGGATATCTAGTATCTTCCTATCCTACTCATTAAAGTCTACCTTAATAGCCACTAGGCAACCATACCTCTCTCTGGTCTGGAGCGCGGGTAATCATCTCTGCACAAATAACAACACACTTGTTATGGATATTCTAGCTATTTTCTTCTATTATTCTTCTCAATGTACTAATTTCTACTTTCTTCTATAAATTTTTAGCTGACATTCTTCTACACTTAACTTATTTTACTCAAAACATGTTTACGCACTTGTCCTGACACATACGCACCTAATGCATATACGCACCCCTACCAGCACATACGCACCCATATCAATGCTTATGGACCTAACATTTTCCCCCTAAGAATATAACCCTATAAAATGCATACATGCCCAGACTGACACAAATTCCTATCTTTTGATGCACGCACATGCACACACATGATTTTTCCCTCCCGACGTATACGCTTCCCATTTGATGGATATATGTGCATGTACCCACATTTCAATGCATACGCGTACGTGTACCCATCCCTTTGGAGCATACACATGCACCTACGTGTTATTTTACCCCTAAAATGGCATAAACTACCCTAAAAATTCTATCAATGAGCATTAAATGAAAAAATTAACAAGAAATGATAGGGCACTCATGAAGGGTCCATCTGCATCATCTCGAAGGTACTCCCAGATGCGGTCTGCTTGCCTCCTCCTCCTCTGAAGTCTCACCATCTCTCTCTTAGCTTACAAATCAATCAAGGTAAGAATTCAAGCACGCCATAGCAAATGAATTGGTCATAGTGGTTTACCCTTCCCAGGTGGAGTATATCTAGCTCTTTTTACCTGTCGCAATGCCCCTAGGGCATGTTTTGGTTGTTGTGATCATTATAACATTTCTTCTACTCAATGAAATAAAAAAAATTATTAATTTTTTGCTACACTGGGGCACTATTTTCCACCTAGCGCTCATTTCTTCACCCTGGTGCATTTTTAAATATTTTCAGGCACTTTTTCAACCTATTTTTCTTCAATTTTCCCTACCGCAATGATTAGTTTTATTAAATAATTATTTTTGGCTCGTTCTTCTTCTCATCTAGGAATTTTACTACTACATGGTGCCCATTTCTTCACCATGGGGAATTTTCGCATGGTTTTAGGTGATCTTCCATTTCCTAAATTCTTTTGACTGATCAAAAATTTAAAAATTATAAAATCTTTCAAAAATCCAAAAAAAATCGTAAAACTTCGAAAATGGACTAAAATTGGTAACAAGCTCATTTTTCATCTTAAATTAGTGTCTCTTACATGGCGCTCATCTAGTAGCTTGCTGAAATTTTCATGTGTTTTTAAACAATGAATCAAGGATCATCTGACACTATAATCATTTACAAAATCTATGTTGCTTACTTCATTTGTACTCTGAGCACAATGAGTTGCCTGGTACTGTTTTGTCATGCACACTACTACTTCATTGGACCCAAGTGTCCTCTGTTCTTTCCCTTACATGTACATTTTTCTTGGGGCATCATTTCTACCCTTTTCATTCATCACAAACATTTGGGAATAAAGCTCGATAATAAAATATTTGTGTAACTATCTTAAAATTTGTTGGTTTGAGTACGTGTGTGTTTGTACTTATTTCCCTATTAGATCAACTTGTTTACTTCTCTTATTGCATTGCATTTTATATGTTGCATAGAGTTGGGAGTTTCAACAATGGATAATTGTTTGTATTATGGCTTTTCATGTCATTCTACACTTTTATCGTGTGCTTATATTTTAATAAAGATCGATGATGAAGATTCTTATCAATATGATGTAAAAACAATTGTCTTATACAAAGCAACATCACAGATAGCTCAATATCTCCCCCTTGTTATTTTCTCCTATCGCCTCTTTCTTCTATTTTATTTTTTTCATCTTTTCAATCATCAATCGACCTCTTTCATCGCCCTATTGACACTCGATGGGGCATCCTTCACCCGTCTAATTTTTCTTCCACTATAAAAAAAATTGTAGTCGTTTGTGTTTGTTTACTTTCTTTAAAGTGGCGTAGCTTATGCCACCCCAAAGAGGGGAAAATGTAGACACATTTAATTTGATCGAAGCACTATTATTCCTAATATTGCACTAATTATCTCACTCCTCACAAATTGATGATACACCGCCAATTAGACATATCTAACTCCCCTCTTACGACATTCTTTTGGTTGTATTCCTCTTGTAATCAATTAAGTAGGCTATTATAGCCTCCTATTGACTAAACCCTTTTCTTATACCTATCTAGACTATTTCTACTAACTTCCTAGACTATCAATCCATTTCATTGAATTGATTAAACCTCTCAAAACCCTCTTAAAACCCTAATTTTTCACTAATTGTGATTAATTAGCCTAAAACTAGTTTAACTAGCCTAAACCATGTTTAACCTCTTCTAAGCTTAGTCAAATATTACTTTGACTCACTAAAAGTGCTTTTTGGCTTATTTATTTGTCCCACATGCACCCAAATCATTTCATTTTTGAAATCAGAAACTTGTAAATACCCCACTACCCCAAGTCATTTTCTAAAAACATTTTCCCCCTCTAGGATAAACTATAGTATTATTGCTAGGATTAGATTTTTTCTTCATTTATCATATTAAGCTAATATTTATTTTGTTTTTCTATTTCCATTCAAGTTTGAGTAAATGGAAGAAACCATGTGGTTCTTTATCCATTAATGAAGAGCTTCCATTCTCACGATTATAAATTGATTGCTTAGAATCTAACTAGGTCGTTTACAAATCTTTCAAGAGTAGAGGATAACTAGATTTTCTTGTTTACTTCAAGATTAATGCGTGCAAAGTAATGAATTCTTGTTTATCTCTTATCTGATGGTCCATTAAACTATTTTCTTAAAGCTTTGGGACATCTTTAGTGTTCTTACCCCATTTCATAGATTTTGAAAAAAAAATCCTTGTTCACAATTGCAATTACAACGGCCTAGGTAGACATGTATATAAAATGTGGAAATATAGACAAGGAACATGAACTATTTGATAGAATGCCTCAAAGATATGTTTTCTCATTTTGCAGGCTATGCAAAAAAAATGGATTTGTGGAAAAGGCTTTAGAAACTTTCAAGAAAATGCAATTGGTATGTGTCAAGCCAAATTCCACAACCTTTACTTGTGTTCTATGTGCATGTAGCCATGCCTATTTAATAGATGAGGGTTGCACACACTTATATCATATGACCAACCCTTTATTGCATTACACCTACAATTGATCATTATGTGTGCATGGTTGACCTTCTTGCCAATCTTGGATATCTTTAATACACCCTAAAATTTATTATTAAGATGCAAGTTAAACATATGGTGGATATGTGGAAGTGCTTTCTTGGTGCCTGACCGAGCCATAAATTGGCCATAAATTACCATTATTTTTTTTCCTTCAAGATACCTTTGAAAGTGGATTTAAATGTAATCTAGGAACTTATAGTTTTCCTAAGATAGAATATAGGATATATATCTTTTTCATTTTTTAGAAGTATTTTCTAATCTATGTTGTTGACTAATCCTATCAATTGATTATTTAGAAAAGATGCAACATCTTGTGCATGCAGGCCATAAAGGAAAGATAATGCTAGTTATGGGAAAAGTGTAATAAATTAGGGATAATATATCTAAACTCAAATATGATTTCAAATTCAGATTCCTCTTGAAAAATTATGCAAGTTCAAAAAATAATCATCTCAATCTGAGATCATGTGCAAAAGTTATAGTTGTTTTTAGTTAGCTCCAAAACAATTAGAGTTAGCTCCGGAATTTTCAGTTTTAGTTCCAGAACTTGCAGTCTTAGTTCCATACCTACTTAAAATGAGGAATTATGAATAATCAGATAATCCAATGGGAAATATGAGATAGTTTTTTTTTTTTTCATAGCAATGTGTTTAACAAAAACATCATTCATATTTTCTATATGATTTACCAATAAAGAGAAATCTAACTTTTAGTGAGTTGGAGTCCAAGGAAAAAGTGTATCAGATGAGCATTAAAAGTTCTACAAACAGAAACAAAAAAGTAAAATGGAAACTCTGAGAGAGGTTTTTGTTCATAGAAATGTTTTTAACAAAAACCTCATTCAAATTTGCTACAGGTTTTACTAATAAAGAGAAATCTAACTTTTAGTGAGTTGTAGTCTAAGGAAAAAGTGTATCAGACGAGCACCAAAAGTTCCACAGTAAAAAACAACAAAGTCAAACGGGAAATCCGGGAGAGTTATTTAGTCAAAGTAATTTTTTGAGGAAAAAAATCCTTCAATTAAAGTAGGAGAATAAAATCATTGTGATTCTTGTTACCAAAAAGAAAGGAGAAGATTTGGGAGCAAATCTTCCTGAAATAAGAAAGATAAGACATTGACTCCAATAATATATCTATATCCATATTTTGTGGAGATGGAGATATTAGATGTTAGGATTGGAATAAAGATAATATTAGATTGTATTTCCCAAAATAATAAGTTGGTTGGATGCATAAATTATAAATTCAACCTTCCACACTCATATATGTAATTTTTTCCCTACTAAGAATAATAGATCTGTTCTTTCTCAATCTTTTGAGTAAAATTATTCTGCAAGTTTTGAATTAAGTTTAAAAGTATGAATTAAGTAATCTTCCAAGGAATTATTTTTCCACTCATTCCAAGGAATAAGGATCAATGTTTTATGTTCTTTTATTTCAATGTTTTATGTTCAATTCTTTTTTCTGTAGTTTTCCTTTTGTTGTAAATTTTTGATTTCATGTTATGTGATTTTTCTTTCCGTACAATTTCTGTTATGAACCTGCAAGTGTCTGATTTATCTTTCATTTATTTTAATTTAGAAATTTCATTTATGCAAGTGTGTTTCTTTCATCCAAACTTTATTTCTACAAGTGTACCTTTACATTTATGTATGTGTGATTTATTTTATGCAAGTTTGGATTGTGTTTAACGGAGCTGTTTTTCAAAGATCTTTTTTCTATTAATGCATACATCCATCGGACACTATCCCTAGATTGAAATTATTAATGGAGAGGATTGACGACCCTCATCAGTACCTGTAGATCACATATGAACATAGGCTTAGGATTATTTACAACCATAATGTATTCTGTTTTGGATCCTAAAAATGATGTAATTTATGTTCTTCTCTCAAACATCTATGTAGAAGTGGGCAAGTGAGGTGAGTTTCAAATTATACATATATAATTAAAATATCCCTAGATGTATTTGGATTGAATTCTAGGAGACATATTGCATCTACAAACAAAGGAGATAAATGCAAAGTTGGAGAAATTGGCTTGGGATATGAAGATGACATGTTATTTTTCATATTAAAGACATTTACTTAATGATGTGGAAGAGGATGAAAAAGAATTATTTATATTCCACCATTATGAAAATTTGGCAACTACATTTGGTTTATTAAACACACCCCCCTAGAAAAACTATTACACTTGTTAAGATCCTACGTGTATGTGCTCATTTCCCCCATAATTGTTGCAAGAGAAATTTTTGTGAGAAATTGGAACCATTTCCTTTATTTTAAAGAGAGAGAATGTTCTAGTGAAGATTATTGGTGCTTTTTTGGTGACATTTTGTTGTGTACATTATATACCTTGGAATATTTCATAGTCATAAAAGGGGAAAGTATATTTTATTTAGGGGATGTTGAAGCCCCTATTTCCATTTGGTCAAACCCATAAAACATAACTTTTTATTTCCTTTAATATAAAGGTTTTGACATAGCATAGCATTAGATCGACAACCTTTGACAACATCATTTGTAGTAGTTTCTTTTCACATACCTTTCTCATTAAATTCATTAATAATATTGTCATCCTTAGTTGATTCTACATGGACAATAAGAAAATAGGGATTTGTCAAAGACCACCTCTTGTTTATATGTCGCTTGGTCGGAGTTTCATTTTGTCCTCTATATTTTCTAGACGTGGGAATGCCCTATAAAGAAGGAACACTTTATGAAGTAGAAATGTATTTTTTCTACATGTTCAAGTATTTCAACAGATGGGTTATATGAGAATTTCAATTATAAACAAATTTGTAAATCTAATTTGTTAGGATAATATCTACTAACTTTGAAATTACTTAGTTCACCTTCTTGCATTGCATTTAAAGTAATACTTTTTCCTATAGATAATTTCTATATGTTAATTGAGGTCCCCTCATGTCTCCTATAGGTTCCGAGTGAAACAAAAATAATGCCTTGCTTTAAAAGCATGGCTTCCTTCTGTAATGACCTCATCTTAAACCACCCTATCAGACCCATTATAAATATGCCCACTTAAAAATAAAAAACAAAATAAAATTTTTTGTATAGTTAAAACTAGTCACTTCTATAAATTATAAGGCATAAAAGCATTGATTTGGGTTTGAATTTTGATTATGTACAAATTCTTGAGTGGATTTTGATTTGAGAGCCCTCTCCATAATTTGAGATGAAAATTTAAATCTATGGTTAGTTTTTTTCGATGACATTAAACATATTTCTTTAGAAATATCAACCTTGGATTTTTTATCTTTTAAGTTCAACTTGAGACATATTAAATTCATGTTTTATAGGAAAACATGTGACTACTTTCTAGCCATCCCATCGAATGAAAATCATGTGGTGGAATTTGTTTTTCGAGTAATTGTTGGTATGCTCTAAGAACTAAAATAATGTTAAACCCTCAAATTTGAATGATGAATTCATCCTCTACATCCTTTAGAAGGTTTTCTTAGAAACAAAGGTCAAGTTATACCTTAGCATGTAAAACATTGTCATAGGTTTCAGTACACTGTGCACTGGTAAACCTAGGTGCTGATAAAATTGTGAATGTTACAAGTTGGAATAAGATTTGGGATAGCTGAAGGATCACTGCAAAGACCTCATAGAATTTGAAATTCTGAATTTCATCCAGAAATGAGCAATATTTTCATTTTTAAAGCCCCTCGGGATTCTACAATGGTAAAACCCTGACCCTAGGGTTTGGAAGAAAAAATTCTCAAAGCAGAAAAAATAACCAGTGGAAATCCCTTAAAAACTTCAAGTTTTCTCTGTATTGATCTCATAAAATATATTATTCAAATTTTGTGTGATTTCATTGATGTTCTGAGGAGTTCTCAATGACAATTTTTTTCAAAGACAAGCCTTTAATCATGTGCAAAGCGAACAATATATTTCTAGTGAAAATCCTTTAAAGAAAACTTCAAATCCCTTTATGAAAAGCTACAAAACAGTATGACAAAGAATAATTAACTTTGATATGGTCTTAAATTGGTTGGAAAGGTTACAAAAATCGTGACAATGGTAGAATTGAAGATTAAAATACTTGTTTGTTGTCTCAGTGAACTACATAATGGTATTTCTCCTTCAAGAAAGGGCTTAAATGGTAAAGTGTGTTCCAATTAACTTCAAAGAGAGGATTTGTGAAATGTTTCTAATGAATAAGTTAAACATCAAGTGGTTGTCACATTCCAAAGCTATGAAATTGTGACAGAGTTGCTCATGTTTTTTTGAGAAAAATGTGAAAATGTAGAGTTATAAAATATTATTGTTGGAAGTGAAGGAACCCATGGATAAGATCAATAGTCCATGTCAGTTACAAGCTTGGTGACTCTTCATTCTCATCTCGAGTCACAAGAGTCAAGTGTATGAATTTTTTTTTCTTGTTCAAGGAATATGAAAAGGATAAAAAGGTATGGAAGAAAAATGAAAGAGCATATTGAAAGTTAGTTATTTTTAAGTATGCAAGATTCTACAATAGAGATAGATGAAGGGGCATAGTCTCGAGGAGAAGATGTATAAAAAAGTGAATAGGGTGTTGTTTCTCGAGTGAGATGGAGTACATGTAAGTTGAAGATTCAGGTTGGAATTGAAGTTAAGTATGTGATGACGTTGAGTATGAATCCATAGAATGTGAAAAGACTAGAGCTTGAGTGTTGAATACAAAATATACTAGACTAAAAATAATGTAAGGATGATGTAGGCAAGGGAAAATTTATACAGAGAAGTCAAAATTCATGAAGTGAGAAAAGTATGTGAAGTAAGTGGATGGAACATACTGAGATAGCAGTGAAACACCGGTATAACTGGAAGAACACATAATTCATTCGAAGTGATCAAGAAAAAGTTGAGGAATGTGAAGATGGGTTCTTGACTAAGACATGACATAAGTGAATACAAATTTGAGTATTGAACATTAATAGTATGATATAGGTAGATTTTTGATACAGAGATATATATAAGATTTATGAGTATGAAATCCTAAATAGATGTATGAACCTAATATCAGATATCCAAGGCCTACATGATGCTTAGGAGAGCTTTATCAGTGAAAAATTAAAAATTATAGATGATGGAGACATAAATATGCTTAAGAGTCCAAAAATAAATCTAAACCAGAGACCAAGTTGTGTTAGAAAATACTATCTGTATGAAGCAGAAGGCATGACTCAAAGTGTAAAATTATTCTTAGTCTTAAGATCAAGCATGTGAACCTAAGTTGTGTTGAAAAATACAAGGGATGGTACTATATATGAAGTATCTTGTAAGAGTTATGAGAAAATAGAGATAAGAAACAAAGTCTCCTAATACATATTGCAAATTTTGAAATCAATATAGGTGCTTGGATAGTGTAGGATGTGATAGGAATAAGAATAATACAGGGTCTAAAATGAAATTTCTTATTTGAAGTCCTAATGAAGAGTGTGAACTGGATGAATAGAGAATGAAAATAGGTTTGAACCTATTTATTGAACTTGATAAATACAAATATGAGATTCAAGTATCCATTCCACAAGAGAAGATTGCAGAGTATACCATCATGCTTGAAATCCATATACTATGTGTTGAGTTGAGTACAACAGTATGCACATTTGGATAGTGAGTGCTTGAAAGTGTGATTAGGAGTTTCTTGAAGAGGTTGAAAGTGTGAATGCAACCTTGCATTACTAAAAGTAGTTATTGAATAGGTAATCACAAACATAGTGATTTTGAACCTTGTATGACATAGAAGGTGTACTTATTTGACAAGCATGAAAGAGGTCATTTGAGAAGAAGATTTGAGAAGAAGAGTGATTTAATCTAGAGGTCATCATCAGTTGTGAGAGATAAAAACTAAGTGTGATCAAATTTATTGAAAAATTATAAGTGGTATCTTTACAAGTGGGGATTTTTAGCTTCCTGTGAGTTGAAAACTCACTAAAGGTCAGTTGTAGCTGAACCAATTTTGGGAGTTGAAGCCTGTCAAAGATTGAGTAACAACTTGGTTGAATTTTTAGAGTTGCAACTCTAGGTTGAGTTGAATCTCGATCATGAAATCAATGCAATATATATAGGACACTTTAGTCCTAAGCCTATTTCATGGTTTCAGTGGATTTTTTCCCAGTTTGGGTTTCTGACATTAAACTTTGTGTCTCAATGTACATTCTCTTGTAATTTTCTTGTGTGTGGGTTTATATGTTCTTCATAAAAATATTAAGGAGTTGAAAAGAAAATGTGTGAAATTTTTTTATTAGACATTGATTCACCCCCCCCCTCTTAGTGTCTTAGTTTCCAACAGTAATATCCCGCAACGTCTTGCAGGAGCATGTTTTTGTGTTCTAAGATTAAAAGCTATGCAAACTAGTTGGGTGTTGCTATTTTCATTGTAGTATTTTCCAGCTAACGTGGATGAATCAAAATGGTTAATGTATTTATTTACAACTTATTTAAAATTTTATTTTGTCTTTTGTGATTTTATTATACATGCCTTAAGACATAAGATTTATTTTTATTATTTATTTATTTTTTCTTTTCCCTTTTGATTCAATGAGTGCAAGTTTGTTTTTTGATTTATTTTCTTTGATATTCTATGGAAAAATGTTATAAATCAAAATTGATATTGTGGTACCTTTAATTTATTCCATTCAAATAGTCTATATGGTTTTGTACATTATATTGATGCATTTTCCAAATTGATTGTGTTGTATTTATTACCCTGAAGGAATTTTACAAGTTAGATTTGTCTTGTCATTTCATTGTTTAACTACATATTATTTTTTATGTCATTGTCAACTAAAGTTTCTACAAATCTGTAGCCAAGTGGAGTGATTTGGTAGGAGTTGCATGATAATTGCATCAAACTCATCACACATAGTGATTCCTAACATGTTTTCATATGATTTTATAGGGGGTGAAATTCGCTATCAAGCAGGACAACCATACCACGGTGTCGAAACTTTTCAAATTTATACCTTACCAAGACACCCCCAGGTCATTCTATCCCAATCACCAATCCTATCATGTCATTCAAATGATCCCTGTGTGAATGTAAAGTATCCCCCTAGGTGATTTAAGAAATTAAAATCAACCCCCCTAGGTGATTTAGGAAAGAAAATTTAGTCCCCTTAGGTGATTTAGGATATCTTGGAGTATGCAAGATTTCAAGTAGTTTTAGGAGGAGCTACCATTAGCCTTCCTAGGACCCATGCACCATCCCTGGAGCAGATAAAAGGATAAAAATACATCATGGAGAGTATTCAATGACTAATAACATCAAGGAAAATATATTTGAGTATTCAGGGAAGATTTTGAAATTTTAGGGTCAGTTGGTCAGAAGCAGTTTCTCGGGCTTAAAGGAGCACGCACCGTGAAACAAGACATAAGCTTCAAATTAAGATTTCAAGATCCTTATGAAGATTCAAGAACTAAAAAATGTATCTATGGAAAAACAATTCCATTATCTACATGGTGGAAAAGACGACACATCTCAAAGCATCATACACTTCCCTAGGCAACTCATTCTTCTAGTGCACAACGGGCGGTCCCAAAAAATAAGGGGTAACTTTTAGGTGTTTCAGTCATTAATTGACCTTGATACAATAAATATTTGATTTAGTGGGATGTTTCTAGTCAATTTCATATATCATTTCACCTCAAAACTCATCTTGGAGCCCAAGATATGGTCTTCGCAAGTTCGTCCCAAGCTACAATTTCCCATACTTAGCCATTTTTCATAGATGACACATGTTAACACCAGTATCCTAGCAGGATTTTATTGTCACTAATGTCCATTTTATAAAGGAATTTAAGGGACCAAAAAATTCTTCCTCTCCTCATTTATTCCTCGGGTCCACCAATATGACCATGTACTTTCTAGTTAAGCCCCCCAAGTGTTAAAGTTTAGCCCCCTCTCCAAAGTGCACATCAAACCAAAAAATCACAAGTGTCACAATGAGGTACAAAGTGGAAATTGATGTCCCATTCCTTCCCTTTTTCCCAAAGGGACAAAAGTGACACAAAAATTCCTCCCATCCCTTCCCCTTTCCATTTTCAATCTATAAATATCAATACTTAGCCAATTTTTTGCCACTCTTCCCCCCACGCCTCCACAGCCTAGCAAAACTTTCCAAATTTATTCCAGAACCAAATCCTCCATTTTTGAATCTAGATAACTCCATGAAATTCCTCTCCATATAACAACATTTAAAATCATAAAAAATAATGGATTAAAACGACAGAGAAATGAAGAAAAATAAGAAGATTTTTCGCCATATAAACTATGAAGTATCCCAATCGAAAAATATTCATATCTTGCAAAATACAAGTAAGGATTGAGATGATATATTTTTCAAACTTCCTCATTTTTAGATACGATAAAAATTAAAAAAATGGGAGATCAAATGATTCCGCAAATAATTTGTTTCATTAAAAAGCCCATTTCGTGCCCTAGCTCACATTCGTTGGATTTCCCATCAATCCGACAATGGAATCGAGCTAAAAATTTTACACATAGACTCTCAAATAAAAAAACCTATCCTAATGGAGTAACTTTCATCATGATTAGAGGTGAAAAATAAGACATGTAAAAAAATATTCATGACTCCATTAATGGCTTCCATGGTAGCTCCGTGCCCGAAGCTCTTGCCAAGTAAAATTTTCCCTTTTTTATTTTCCAAACATTCTGGTGGGCGAGGCGAAATCAAGTGAAATTTGGGGGGATAAGATCGCGATGATGAGCCAAATATGAATATATTTTTTCCATCACAAAACTGATCACCAGAGACCACGCTTTCCAAAAATAGTAAGATTTCCTACATAGGTTTGTTATTTTTGGTTAGTCTTCATCAGAAGCAGTGGCGGTTAAAACAATGTGCACCAAAGATATTTATGAGGTTAGAATGATTGTTCAAAGAAGAAAATAGTGAAAATTACCACTTAATAAAAATAGTAAAACCCTTTAAATGGGTGCATGCCATTTTTAGTAAGTCACCTCCGAAGAGCAACCCAAGAGGAGACCGTGTACACAGGGAAAGTAAAAACAGGAAAAACTCATTAGTGTAGTCATCTCAGCCCAAACAAATCACCACTTACTAAAAATAATAAGTTGTCTCATAGGCACTTGTTATAAATAGTAAGTTATTCCAGAAGGTGGATTTCACAAAGGAAGTATACAAAGGAGATAAACATTCAAGTTGGAAACATCAGTTAGAGTTGGGAGAGGTAGATTCTGAAACTTACTAAAAATAGTAAGTTGTATCGTATGCAATTCCAAAATAGGTACCTGCTCTTCAGTGAATGATTCCAAGAGCTCTGTAAGTATGTAGGAGGAAAAATAATACCCATTGAGTAAGCTAAGAGAATCCTCTATAAGGTGGAATCATCAGATTTTTAAAAAAACTCTTTGCATTTTTCAAGGAGCTCATTCTTTGTAGGAAAAAATTACAATCCTGATTAAAAAAAGGATTCATTTCAGGTATTTTTCAAATAGAATTAAAATATTATACCCATTCCATTGATCTTGGAAGTATTTTTGGAGTCAAAATCATATAAACTTTCACCCAAAAATACCTCATGGAGCTCCAAAAATCTCGATCTCAAGTTTTCTCTTCTAAGCGGGCCAAATTCTTATGTTTTGCCTCGCAAAAGTGTATGGCGCATTTTTGTGCACCTCATGTCCCTTTGCAAAGGTGCAATGTGGATATTAAAATTCACCTATGCATAATTTTATTTATCTATTTCTCCATTCATCACAAAATTTATTGCATTGTGCACGTCTTGCCTTGCTCTATCATGCCCCCGCAGTTCCTGGATCAAATTTTTCCACCTTAGTGCACTTACTAAAAAATAGCATGTGTCCAAGGCAAGGCATACTAAAAATATAAATTATATAAAAAATGTAAATGCATCATCAACAAAGGATGATTAAAATGTTTTGACGGTTTCAAAGGCATCAAGATCAATTCAAAAGATCCTTCTAGGAGTCGACAGGAGTGGATTCTTCATCAACATAATGTTCTCTCTCTCCTCTCTCCCACCTACTTTCTCTCTCCTATATATTCTAATTCTTCATTGGGGGTGAAATTTTTATATGTCCTTAATGAAATTAAAAAGCAACTTTATGTTTTCTAATGTAAAAGTCACCTTTATGTTATAAAAAGGGACTTAATATTCTCCTAAGAAGTTGAAAAGTTTTAAGTTACTCAAAGACATGAAAAGTCATTTGGGGGTATATGAAGATTCATTTCTCTTCCTATAAATTGTAAATCCATTCCCATTTCAAATGGTTGGTGATCTATTTTGTAAACTCAAGATTACATTGTGCTTAGAGAGAACAAAGGAGATAGCCATTTTCTTCCATTCTCCTCTTGCTTATGTTTCCTCTTTTTCCCTACTTTGTACAAATTTCAATTGAAATGCTAAGTAAGGAAGAATTTTTTATTTTCCAAGGCATATGAATGTGTACATCTTTGTATGCATGGTTTCTCTATCTAGTAGCATTGAATTTTTTGGTCATTTATTCTCATAAATGCATGTGTGGAAATTTTTAATTAGTGTATTCATGAATCTGATTTTCTACCTACAACATTAGTTCTCCTATCTCTTTTCTCACTCCCCCTTTTTGTGCTCTACAAAAAATTATTCTCTAGCAAGTAATTGCTAGATTTTTTGCAGGGTCAGTGGAGTGACCCTGTTGGATCCCCGGCCGCAAGGCCACTAGGAAAATCCACCTTTTTACGTGCATGAAAATATGGAAGCTGCACTGTCTAAGTAGAGGGACTTCGATTCCTAGAGCGTTGGAAAGAAACCCAAAAAAAAATTCCACCTGAAATTTTTTTCTCACCAACACAACCTCATAAAAGATCTTAGGCAGAGTGATGTTGATGCTTCCTCCATCCATAGCTTTCCATTTATGTTTATGTGTTATCTAAAAACTTCTATGCCATCCAATCAATATCCTTAACGTTAATTTCCATTGATAGAAAAAACTATCAGGGACTATTCATGAGGGAAACCTTAATCATTACCTTGATAGCAAGAGAGAAACCCTAATCTCGAATTTTCCATGAAATTTCCACTCAGGGATGTTAGGTCCACTCCACATATCCCTATCTCTAAAGTGCCCCATGAGATATCCATATTAATTCCCCATACATTTACGCGTGTTCTAACTACCCAAAAAACACAAGGCATATAATTGTAAACAACTATTGACATTGTCAATATTTATTGGCCACTTCTTACACTTTGAGATATATCTAAAATACATTGCCTCGACAACTTACACAACATTCCCTTTATCCCTTCAATAATTGAAAAAATTTCATAATGTTTTTGGAAAGTAAATTTTTGCATTGATTCCCCATAGGGCTTTCACCACCCTTGGAATTATCCTCCCTCAAACCCCTTCTTCATCACCCCCTTTCCTCTTCCACTATTTATATCTCACCATTTTATTTTCTTCAATCCCAAAATAGTTGCCCCAAGAGTTGTAAAAAACTAAAGCAAAGTGATGTCGACGCTTCCTCCATCCATTACTAAATTGATCATACAAATGGGAATGGAATTGGGAAGTGTAACACACTCTCCTTTAATGTGGTCCCTTCTAATGCACAGTCATCTCCTGCATCATTTTTAGGACTTTAGAATGATAGGTATGCTACCAACATGTAAGGTATTTAAATTCCAAAACCTCAAAAAAAGGTAAATTAAATTAATGCACAACTCGATTGTCACTCATATGATCAAACTAACTAAATTATCAATGATTGTTCATGTATCACCTTCTTTTATACAATTACTCAATACCTACAAAATTCTATAAGAAGGAAGTGATGTGGTTTTATTTTGAACCTTAAACATATTGGATTTTCCCCCTTTTTATTTTTTCCCCTTTAAGAGCCAATTGAATTTGCATGAATCGTGCAAGAAAAATTGGGAAGATAAAATGGAGCACATATAACATATATTATTTGGGTAGGAACAATATGAGCCATGGAATAAACGTGTCTACAAAGTGCTAAAAGGAAAAAAAACTTTGCGGTTGGGCTTTGAATCTGTAACCAATTGGATGTTCCCTAATTTTCACTTTGACCCCTTTAGGTCCACACCAAACTCATATAAACAATGCAAACAAGATTGAGATGAAAATGTGGAGCACAAATAATAGATATTATTTTGGCATGAACATTTTGAGCCATCGAATAAGTGTGGGACATGTATGTATCTAATTCCCACCCTAGGACAATAGGCCAACTCCACATGTCCCTATCTCAAAAGTATCCCATGACACGCACATATTAATTCCCCATACATTTATGTGTGTTTCTAACTGCCCTAAAAAACATAAGGCCTATAATTATAAATAATTATTGACATTGATAATATTGATTGACCACTTCTTCTCCTTTGAGATATCTCCAATATACATTTCCTTGACGACCTCCACAACACAACCTTTTTGCTTCAAATGATTGAAAAAATTTCATAAGGTTGTAGGAAATTATAGTTCTTCATTACTTCCCCAATACAATTTTATCACCCTCAGACATATCCTCCCTCAAACCCCTTCTTCATCACCCCTCTTCCTACCCCTTGCTTAGATCCCACTACCATTTTATTTTCTTCAATGCATCCCTTTTGGTGTTTCCATTATACATTCAAGTATGATTTCTAGTTAGTTATTAAGCAATGAGTATGGGTATAGTAGCAATTACACATGACTTGCAAATTACACCAGAGAGGATTAAAAAACCATTTCCTATCATACCTTGATGAATGTACATATGTTGCTACGAAGCTCTTATTTTTATATTACCCACAAATATGTTCGAAAAGGTGAGATGATAAAGTTGAATATCTATTTTTTACATTTGATGGAACAATGGAAATGGCTCTTAAGGATGGCCATGTTTTCTATAAGCTTCAATTATGATATTCGCTAAAAATACATCATGTTCTGTCATTCAGTAGAAACACCCAACGTTTATCTACTAAAGCTCCCATTTTGGCAATTTAATGTTTTTAAGGTGTATGATGAAGCAAGTATTGAAATAAACATATGCTTAATACTAATTATGTAATAGTAATAAATATGTGCAATGAAGTAACAAAATTAACCTAAGAAAATTAAGCTAAAATATTTTGGAACCCTAGTTGTAAATGAAGAGATAAAAAGACTTAGTTGATTCACAATTAACTCTAAACTGTGTCGATGTGATGAAATGATGAACAGAGAAGGGGAAAGTGTCGCATCGATGCTACAAAAATTATGCAACCGCAAGATCTACCTAGACTAGGGCACCTGAAATGGGTAAGGGATGTTTGGGCTCGCTACAGACCTACTCTGGGTGCCTATGAATGATCAAAACCTTAGATAACCTCCTTGCGGGAGTGTCATAAGGTGTTTCATGTCTTTCAATTCCGAGTCGCTATTATGTCACATCAAGTTTGTCAATGTTTCCTATAACCTGCCATGAAGAAATGACCTGCAAACCCCTCAAAAGCGCATCAAATCCTAACAAGAAAATAATGCAAATAAGGTGTCAGACTATCCTTAGTTGTCAAATAAGTGAAATTACGATCGAATTTTGCAACTACATCTTAGACCCAATGTAGTTCTATGTGTGTGTGTTGAAATCGTTCCCTAGGTGGCTCTTGTGGTGTGTCGCACTTAATAAAAAATGAGTAACTTGATGTAAATAAAGTAAATATATGTGTGCATAAAAGAATGAACTTCCCAACCTATGAACTATATATAGAATAATGAAGTTCCTTTCCCTTGTGTGGATGTTTGAATGCTATTGATTAATTCCATTGGATGTAACCTTAGGTAGTGATAGCTAATGCTTAGTGCTTGGTCCCTTATTATGGTCACATAACTCTAATATTTATATGATTCCCTTACTTTAATTTCATAATTAACCCCGAAAAGGCCAACTACCAAAAAGATAAGAATGCCCAAACAGCTAGAAAGGACACAATATTTGAGAAAATTACAAATAGGTTAGGGGCACGTGGCACTGACGTCCTAGCTAAGCATTGGTGTCCAGAATGAAAAATTATAAAGTATGAAAAGATAGACTAGGAAAGTAGGAGTTTAAGAATGCAAACAAAATATGGAAAAAGACATGGGTCCGATTATTACTTTTCTTACTTTAGAATCATATGAATAGTAGTATGTGATTAAGACTAGATAGATACCCAAAGTGCATATTTAGTGTCTACATTTTCCCCCACTTTATGTTGTTGAGAAAATTATTGATAACATAAAGTAGATAAGATATGCGTACCTGATAACCATGTAGATCAATGGGAAAAAAGTGTGCCAAGAAACAAGGAAAAGCGTGGAGTGATAAAAAGTGAAGCATGGAAGCTAGAGACAAAGAAGTGAAAAAATAAATGATGATGATGATGACCCTAGGGTGAGAGCATGGATGTATATGTCATGATTGTACTTGTTATTGAAGTTGATTATTGCTGATGTGGTGTGATTGATGTGTGATTAATGTGACTTCTGCTTCCAATAAGGACAAACCTACAAAAGAGAAGAATGAAAAAGTAGTAAAATATGCATATATATGATAATAATGTGTAAAAAGAGGTAAAAGTATGCAATAAAAATGAAGAAGGAACATGTGCACGTGATCCGTGATGAGTAAAGAGTGTAGAAAGGATCCTGAAGATGATGTAGAAGAACGAGTTTTTTTGGGCAATCTCACATCAGTTGCGATGAATGTGAGTTTTTTCAGGTGATCTCACGCCAAAAAATGGAAGAAGTGTAGGGAGAAATTTTTGGTGTCATCCTCCAACCTTTAACTGCTTCCCAAAGTGTGAGCACCACTATAAATGGTGTGTAAAAATCTAATTTGTTTTGAACAATTCCAATCTAGCATGAAAGTAGAAAAGAAGGTGTAGTGTATGCATGCCGAGTGTTGAAGGACTATCTATCGTGTATAAGTCGTTGTGTATACCACCGAAAAAATGTTCTAAACTGAGAAAATATGTGTAACTGCCCCCTATTCATAGGCATCTAGGAAGGGTTAGCGGTTCCTAGGTGCTATTGTCCAGGTCTTGGGCGGTTAGTGAGTGTGTTATGCTGAGGACCCAAAAAAAGGATATGGGTCGTTGTTGAGACTAAATATTGTGATGACTGTGTGTTGAAATATACTATATTATGACTGTAAACTGTTGTATGGGTTGACTGATTCACCCAATAGATGCCCCCCTCATTTGGGGGTACATGTGACATCACTGATGATTATACGGCCCAAAGGAGGACCGACCGTTGTGCTAAAACTAATTGCCTACAGGGGAAGGGAATGTGCTTGGTAGAAACCAAGGCACACGCAAAAAAAAGTGGATAGAAACAAATGTTAGTGCAAACAATATAAATATGCATATATAAAGACAAGATGTAAGCTATCAGACAAGAAGACAATGTGTAAGCTAACACGCAAGAAGACAATTTGCAAGAAAACAATGTAGGCCACGCAAAGCGGGTAGAAAACACAAGACATTACTCATGATTGTCACAAGAGAATTGAGGCAAAAGTGTCCCAAAGCATATAGTGAAATCTAAGAAAAAACATGACATAGGGCAAAGCCCACAAACAATGGCATACAATGAAAAATAGTGGAAGAAAACTAGGGAAGAAAATAGACCTAAAAAGTGAATGTTACACATGAAGCACCCGTGTAACATGTTAGGAAGATTAAAAAGTATGTCATTTAACATGTATAATCCAATATAATAGTGTGTTATGAAAATTGAAACAATAACAAATATAGTGTGTATGAAGGTGGATGCCCCCAAGAGCTAATGTGGGACTAGTAAGAGGTATTGTGCCAAGCATCCATGTTATGTGTAAAGATATGTGTAAAGCCTATGATCACAATTAGAAAGCAAGTGAACATACATGTGTGTATAGAAAAATAATGACATACGAAATATCTGACTAGCATGTGTCATAGAGTGTACATGTAACGAGTAAATGCAAGCAAGACTAAATGCAACCAAGATATGCAATATGTTGTGGATGAGACATAATGAAATGCAGTGTGAGTGTGATAGGAGCTGCGTTCCTCCTGATTGGATGTGTATGCATGATATGAGTTTCATTTATACATGCCCCATCAACAATTGATAATGAACCATAGAACAAGAGTGCATCATTAGGAAATAGTTTTGAACATGTGCACTAGAAATATGTGTTTGTGAAAGCGTAGAGCGTAGAGAGTGTTGTTATAAATTTACGGGAATGAATAATTAAATAATTATTAATCCACAATATAGATTTCTGAAGATTATAGATTATGAATTACAATAATTAAAACATAGCTTGAGATGTTTATGTTCACATGTTACAGAATGTAAATACCATAAACATAAATTAAATACCACAGTGACACAATAAATAAGTGGGAAAACCATGGAAGGTAAAAAATCCACCGAAAAATCACTTATCTTTATTGAGAATATAATTTATACCCAACACTCCCACTATTTCGACATATAGTTACACTTTCACTATGGAATTATGAAGCTACCTCATACATCTATGTCACGAGTCTTACAAATCACGCACATACTACTATTAGCTCGCATAAAATGCTACAACCATGTTGTAACCAATCCCTAAAGGATTACTTGTTATATAGAAATTGGGTGGTCATTAATGACACTCATTCCATAGTTGACCCATCTGTCATTTGGTGGGTTTTATAAATAAGTGGTTTCCCATCTTAATATTATAACCCCGACACTCCCCCTTAATGGTTAAGTGGGAAAAATGTAAAACATGTTAAAATTTACTTCTTTATGCCACTTGTCACCTTTTAGTACAAAAAGGAATTACAATCCATAAATCACTTCAGACATTTAGGATAGCCATAAAAGGCAGCCTTGTTTCATTTATTTTTGTTTTTCTGCATTGTTGCACTAATTGAGGTCATTATTTTGTGGGGTTTCTCATACTCCTACAGTTACTACTAACATGTAGTGTCATGGAGTGTCAAAACTTGAACAAGAGATCCACAATATAAACATAACATACATACCCATTAACACTTGTGCATGCGGGTTTTTTATCATGGGCTAGCTATCTACATAGAGTAAGGGAATCCCTACAAGTATTTGGGCAACTATTCTACAGTACACTACCACAGTGTCCCACAACATTATACAAGTCATTTTTACAACTATAAATGCATTATGGTGTTTTTGAGAAGACGCAGGACACTATTTTTACACACAAACACACAACACTACGTTGTTCCGAAATGATTCTATAAAAACCACAATATGGCAAAGGAACATAAACCCCTTCATTTCAAGATAAAGTGATTAAGGATGAATACTTACATCAAATTATGGATCCTTTTCAACACAAGTTTACATACCCATAACTAATGTTTCAGCTGGTAATTACAAGTAAACTTTACATACATGATAATTTACTCAAACAACATAGAAATAATCAAAACTAGTATCCACTTTGAAATATTTAGGTTGTTAAAAGGGTAAAGACCATTGTAATGCACACTCCCCCTTAATCCCTCTTAAAGGCCTAACAAGGCATGAAACTTACCCCTTCACAGCACATAGTTGTGCTTCATGAAAACATTGCATTTTGCTTGATCTTGTTCAATCCCAGAGTCACAGAACTTGAGATCAATATCACCATTTAGGAATTTTTCTTTAATAAAATACATATGAAATTTGATATGCTTTGTCCTCTTCATGTATGAACTAGATTCATTTATAAGATCAATACAACTCTAGATGTCACAAATAAGAGTTCATTGCTTCCTTTGAACACCCATATGGATCTTCATCCAATTCTTTTCAGGCACATGATATTCCTTCAAATGTTGCTTCCATAACCAATCTTCTATACATTGCTTCAGTAGAAGAGATAGAAAGTGGTTCGGTTACTTTTTGTTGCTCTAAGTGATGGCACCTACATGCAACTTGAAACCATATCCAGAAATATATTTTCTATCTATAGCATCACCAACATGGTTAGAATCACAATATCCAAATAACTTTGCATCATCACAAGAAGAATAAAACAAACCATAATTAATTGTTCCTTTAACATATTTCAGAATTATTTTTGCCATTTTCCAATGATCCTCATAAGGATCCTACATAAATATAGATACAAATCCTACTACATATGAAATATAAGGCCTAGTAATACTCAAATAAATTAGACTACCAACTATCTGTTTATACAAAGTAGGATCAAATTTAACACATGCAAGTTTAGGATCTATTTTAACACCAATTTAAATAAGAATGGAAACCATATTACAATCAATTATGTTAAATATTCTAAGTAAATTTACAACATAATGATATTGAGATGAAACAATAGATTTATGATCTTGAAATATAACCATGCCTATAAAATTATTTAACAAACCTAAATCAGTCATTTCAAAACATTGTTTTAACTTTTTTTATTTTAACAATTAAATTTTTGTCACTGCTAGTAATAAACAGATCATCAACATATAAAACAATAATGATAACTATATCTCAATTTCTAGGGCATGTATATAGATATGGGTTTCGAGTATGGATAGATGGCCCCCCCTCTCTCCCCTAGGGGGACTGTAGATCTCTCTGCCCATCTCTCTGCCCATGCCCATCTATCTGCCCATGCCCATCCATCTGCCCATCTAGATCTATATGCGAGTGGGCACCTATATGGATAAATTCCCCATATATCATCAAGGTCTAGCATATAGTTCTATGGGGGCGGCTATATCTAATTCATATCTATGTAGATAATATCTAAGCTATGTTGATGTCGATGGTGATGTATGTGAGTGAGCTAAACTCGTATCACGTATGTAATAATAGTTCAGGATCATGACAAAAAATATCAATATACAGCCCTCGGTATTCTCTGGGGGCCCATATATAGATAGGGCCCGCCCCTCTGGAGACCCTACCCTATATTTTATCTAATCCAGAGGGTCTTTGGAGTCTAGGGAGGGCCCAAATAGAGATAGGGCTCAATTGAAGAGAAGACATTAAGGGTGGGGGAGGGGGGGACCACGGTAATCCTCCTTTTTTATACCCCTCGAGGGGGTCTAGCCCATAAGGGCTAGGGGGGTATACGATAATCCTCTATATAGGAGGGCCTCCCATCTATAGACTATACTCTATCAACTCCGTCTCTATAGTATAGTTTCTATAACTATACTCTCCTCTATAGTTAGAGACTATACTATATCGACTCCGTCTCTATAGTATAGTCTCTTGTTATAGACTATACTATATTGACTCTGTCTCTATAGTATAGTATCTATAACTATCTAGTCTTGTTTGTTGTTCTATCTTTCATCCCTTTGGGACTTCAAATGAGACAACAAAGTGGGGTTAATCCCCCCCAGGGGGGTATCCCCTGATAGGGGGAGGAGGGAAACAATAATATCGTCCCTAGAGAAGGAGGGGTAGGTGGGGTCCCTGGGGTTATACCCCCTTCAGGGGTCTACCCTGTAAGGGGTAGGGGGGAATCCTATCCTTTATATGAATATTTTCAAACTTAACAAACAAATCATTATCAGAACAACAGTTAGTGAAACAAAGATCCTGAAAGAAACTATTAAGTTTATTATACCAAGTTCTAGGAGCTTGCTTAAGACCATATAAAGAATTTTTCAGCTTACAAACATATAGTTCCTTACCAGGTTCTTCAAAACCTTTAGGCTGATACATGTAGATTTCTTCTTTTAGATCACCATTAAGAAATGCATTTTTAACATCCATTTGGTGATATCTCCCAACCATATTGGGTAGCCAAAGAAAGAAGAATTATAACAATGCTCATCTTAGCTACAAGAGAAAAAGTCTCAACATAGTCAAGACTAGGTTTCTGAGTGAAACTGCGAGCTACCAGCCTTGCCTTGAATTTTTCAATTTCTCCTACAAAGTTATACTTAATTTTATACAACCACCTAGATCCTACAATTCTTGTTTAGAAGGAGGAGGGACTAGTTCCCAAGTGTTATTTTTAATTAAAGTATTGTATTCATCTTTCATGGCTTGAATCCATGTATCATTCTTGACAGGATTCTTCAAAATATTGCGGTTCAACCTCATAGAGGGTCATCAAGGCATGATAAGTATGTTGACTACAAGTAACCTTTCTTAAGACTAACAGGATGAGAATCCTTAACCATATTTTGAGCCCATTTAGGAATCTTGAGATGTAACACATTTTGAGATGACTCCCCCTCAATCTCCATCATATCTAGATCAAGATAATCATCCTCTTGAAATTTTGTTTCCATATTGTTAGGAGAATGATTATCAAGTTCTATTTCAGAGAGAAACAAAGGAAGGTTCATAAGAAGCATCACAGAATGTATTTTCCAAAACATGAACATTCCTATTTTCAACTATATCATGCTTTAAGGGATCATAGACTCTCAATCCTTTAGTTTGACAACCATAATAACAAAAATACAAGAATAGGAGGTTGGGACAAGCTTCTTCCTTTTAACTTTTGGAATGAATATAGAAACAAGACTACCAAATATTCTTAAGTTAGAGATATTTGGTTTTTTTTGTCCATACTTCATGAGGAGTAACTTGATGAAGAGATTTTTAGGAACTCTATTTAGGATATAGACAATAGTATTCATAACTTCTTCCCATAAAAACTTAGGCACATTTGATGCATGAATCATATTCCTAGCCATTTCTAAGACCGTCCTATTTTTCCTTTCTGCAATGCCATTTTGTTGATGGAGAATAGGGAGTAGTCAACTCTCTTTGAATCCCACATGACATACATAACTCATCAAACTTTTTACTAACATACTCACCTCCATTATTAGTTCTAATTATTTTTATTTTCACATTAGAAGCATTTTCAACTAAAGCTTTAAATTCTTGAAATTTAGACAAGACATCAAACTTTTTCTTAATGAAATAAGACCAGGTCATCCTAGAGAAATCAACAATAAAGCATAACAACATACAAAGCACCACTAAGAGAAGGAACTTCAAGTTGACCTCTCACATCACTGTGAATCAACTCTAATAGATGAGAGGAATTTGGATCATGATGTTTGTGAAATGGTACAACATGTTGCTTACCATGCAAGGAAATTTCACATGTTTCATGATCATATTTCATCTTAGGGAGACCAACTACAAGATTTAGGTGAGACATTTCATACAAATTTATGAAATTCACATGACCTAATATTTCATGCCAAAGTTGAATATCATTCCTAGAAGAGGAAGAAAAGAAAGATTCAGACACAAAACCAGCAAAAATATATAAGTCATTTTTTCTGAATACCAGAAGCAATAACATTACCGAGTTTATCTTTTACATACCATTTATCTTGTAGCAAAACAACTTTACAGTTTTCTTTAGTTAGCTGAGAGCAAGACAAAAGATTCTTTTTCAACTGAGGAACATACAAGACATTCCTAATTATTCCATTTTTTAGTTTAACATTTCCACAACCTTTGGATCTAATCATGAAATTATCTCCTAGATATATGTTTTCTTCACATTTTACAACATCTGAGAGGATATTTCAAATACAGGTCATGTGCCTAGAGGCACCACTATCTAGAATCCATTCATTTTCATTTGACGCTGAAGAGAGCAGTATACAGGGAAATAGAATGCTCAAAATTATTTGCATGATTTTTATTCTGATTTTGATCTCTCTTCTTATTGTTATATTTATTGTTTTTAGTATTTTTAACAAATTTATTGAATTTCACATGACAATCAGACTCTTTATGACCAAATTTTCCCGATTTGTTACATGTGCCATTGAATTTCACTTTAAAATTATGACTATTCTTAACATAATTAGATTTAGGATCGGTTTTAAATTTTGATCTGATGTTAGATTTCCTGGTTAGGATTGATATTATTCCTATTTTGAGAAGGTTTATGATTTTGAGAGAAAAATTCTTGAGTAGGAGTCTCTTTTGAATCAAAATTCTCCATAACTTGCTCTTCTTGAATTAAAAGCAAAGAAAGGGTGTCGAAATCAGGTAAATCATTTTCATTTTGGTATTTAGAGTTAAGAATGGAGATATAGTTTCTGAAATTTTCATGGATATTTATCTGAATGATAAAATATAGTAGTTTATCTTGAAATAATTCACAATTACATCCATCCAACTAAGCTTTGATGTTTTTAATTTTAGCTAGATAATTAACAATTTTTTCATCCCCTTCATGGGAGTTGTAAACAATTCCATTATAAGTTTAATTATTTTGGAGAGGAGGCTACCTTCATGCATTATTTCTAATTGTTTCCATGCATTAGCAGGAGAATCCATATGACCTATATGCAGTAGAAATTCATCTTTTATGCTTTGTAATAGGATTGATAGGGCTTCTTGAGATCTCTAGGAGAAGGAGCTAAGATTTTAGGGTTTCATGTCTTCCGGTGGGTTGTTTCTCCACACCAGTTACAAGATCCCATAATTTTCTTGCCATGAAACCATATTTTAACCTAACTCTCCAAATACTGTAATTTGTTCCATTTAATAATTGAGATTTATCCATTGAAAAAACAGAAGAACTAGCCATAGAAATTTAAAAAAAAAAAATAGTATAGAGGATTATAATTTCAAATGTAACTTGATGAAAATATCCAAACAAGTTCAAGACCCAAGAAGGAAGGCCGCAAAACACAAACAACAAGTCACAAAAGGCCGCGAAGTAGATAAAATCATGTTATAAAATTTTCAAATATTGAAAGTTGCGGAACAAGGGATGGTTGTTTTGTGGATGCTTAAAGTATTGGTGATCTATGGAAAAATTAGGTCAATAGCTGCAGAACAATAGGATCTGTGAAAGTCTAAAAAAGAAAGCCACAAATAACTAAAAGAACTGCACAAGTCTTAACAAACTAGAGACTATTTAAAAAGTCATAGAAGACTAAAGTCGCACAAGTCTAAAGAGTCGCAAACCAAAGAAAGCCATTAAATAAGGACTCAAACTATTCAAATTAGTCATACAACTATAATGTCTATAAAGAGTGCAAAAAAATCAAATAACCTACAGAAAAAGAAAAAAAAATCGTGAAGGACCATGAAATTGTCGTGAAGGCTCAAGAACTTAAAAAAACCAAGATTGTCGATGGTGAAAAATACATATCTATGCATGCAAATGATATTAAAGGCTACAAAGCATATGCACAAGCAAGATCTGATAACTAGTAATAAAAAATATTCAATATTTTTGTGGGAAATGGAGTTTTGAACCTAATTAGTCTTGAGGTCAGCCGCAGAATAACTAGGGTTTCGCAGATTTAAACACTTCAAGTTTCTTCACACTTGTGAATCAACAAAAACATCCAAATCTATCCTACACAAGAATAATCACCAGCTTTGATACCATGTTATAACTTTATAGGAATGAATAATTTAATAATTATTAATCCACAATATAAATTACCGAAGATTATAGATTATGAAGTACAATAATTAAAACATAGATTGAGATGTTTATGTTCACATATTACAGAATGTAAATACCATGAACAAAAAGTAAATAACATAGTGACACAAGATATAAGTGGGAAAACCATGGAAGGTAAAAAACCACTGAAAAATCACTTATCTTTATCGATAATATACTTTTACCCAACACTCCCACTATTTCACATGTAGTTACGCTTTCATTATGTAATTATGAACTACCTCATACATCTTCTCACGAGTCTTACAAATTCACTCGCACATTATAGCTCTTATACAATGTTACAACCATGTGTAACCAATCCCTAAAGGATCACCTTGTTATATACAAGGTGGGTGGTCATGATCCACTCTTTAAAAGATTACCCAGGTCATTTGATGGGTTTTATAAATAAGTAGTTTCCCACTTAATATTATTACCTCAACAATGTGTGAGCGAGTGTGGTGAGGTTAATTTTAGATGTAGACCCTCAACAATCGAATATGAATTGTGGAACTAGAGTGTGTCATATGGTAATGAGCACAACATGTAAAATTATAAGTAAGAAAGATATGTTGTGAATGCACTGAGTGTGAAATGAGTAGTGTGTATGATGTGTAACAGAGGCTGTGAGAAAGAGATGTGATGAATGTGTGATGTGTGAAGTGTGTAGTGTGTGACGTTCGTGTGTATAGTATGCCCTCAATGGTCAAGTGTTAACCAGAGCACGAGAGTGAGTCATCAGGTAGTGATGATACAAGAGTGTATCAAGATGTGTATGATGTGTGTGAGAGAGATTATACGTGAAGTGTAGAGTATGTGAGATGTTTGAGAATGCTACAAGGGGGGATTAAACATGTTTCCCCAAGTATATGATAATATATATAATCAAGTAACATCATCGAAGATATTTTCATTGTCATGGTGAAAACTGAATGAAGATGCATCAGAGACCTGATAAGCAATAGTATGTGGTTGGTCCGGTAAAGAGCCATTGTGACATAGATTATACATGCCCATTGTGTATTCTTCATTAATGAAAGGTGATAATGGGCATCCATACGCATACCAACGAGTAAAGTTTTTTGAATAGCTGAGAAATGAATTGTTGAATATAGAAACATGGCAGAAGGGCATATGAAATGAGATGTCAATATGATCATGATCTAAGGCTACCCTAATATAGTCAAGCCAAGATTTCCCAAGCACCAGTGGAGAAATGCATGTAAGTAAGACTGAAAGATGGAATACACTAAGACCATAGGAAACAATAATGTGAACATATCCATGATAAAGATGATGAAAATGAGGTGGAGGGATGATATCATTCAATGTGAATCCAAGCCAAGTTAACCAATATGTGTGCATACAGTATCAGATCAAGTAGGATCAAATGGAATATGTTCCCAATAAGAATAATTCATGAAGATCGTATCAGAGAAGCGATTTAGATCTACTGGTTCAAAGATTACATAGGTGAATGATGCAAGACATGAATTATTTCAAGACAAAACAATGCAAGCATACAAGACTACAAAAATATGAAAATGTATGAGAGATAATTGCAATAACACAGAAATAGCTCCAACTCAATACGATCAAATATAATAATGCAAGAGCTGTACATATAGGAGGTGCATGTGTAACCTCCTCCTAGAATCATGGAAATTTCCACCTAGAATAGTGGTAACCAACAACTAGAATGGTGTAGTCGAGTGGTGACTAACACCTAGAATAGTGTATTCAAGTGGTAACCAACACTTAGAATAGTCTAGTTAAGTGTACATCTAAGCAAGCATATCTCATAAGTGTAGGGAAAATCCAAGTGAGGTGGAATATCCTGAGTAGGATAATACAAATAAAGTGAGGAAAATAAATCTTACACTAATAGAACGTATATGTAAAAGGAGAACATGGTAATGTTGAGTACACATGAGAAAGTGAAGAAGATGCAACGACGTCTAATGTTTGGACAAGTAACCAATAAAGTACCATAGCATTTGTAGAAGCAAGAGGGGAAATGATACAAATGGGATAGTTTCTAACAAGAAAATAGAACCTTTAAGTGGTGGAAAGTGAGCTGAATAATCCATGGGTTGTGGGTCATTAGTAGTAGCTGATGTTAGAGTAAGGAGTGTAGTGGTTGAATCATGGTTGCAATATTTGAATGGTTCAAAATCACCGGGGACTATATATTCTACACCCTCATGTAATAATTTAACACATCGATGCAATATAAAAGGTATTTCTTGCATGGCATGAAGCCATGGCCTACCAAGTAAGAAATTATATTGAACTGTGAAGTCAATGGAAAAGAAAACCATAGGAAGGGTTTTTGGCCCGATAGTGATAGGTAAAATGATATGGCATATGCATGGAAAAAAGGAACCATCATATGCGCGAAGAGAAATAGACGAAGGACTAACATTACAAAAAAAAGATTGATAGCTTCAATGAATCAAAAAGTTCACAAATTAAGCTCAGATTCATTATTGACAAAAGTTCAATTGACACCCACATTATTGATGTGAATCATGATATATAAAGGTGGATCATTGTCGAAAACAACATGATCAATAGGAGAATTAGATGGAAAAGCAGTGTGTGGAGAAAATACATCTACAAATGTGTTATAGACTACATCTAGATGAATATCATATGTAACACAAGTGGTAGCCAAAAGAGTAATGATTTTAGCTCTTAATTCAGGTTTGATGAGAAAGAAATCGTGAATAGAAATATCCATGATGAGAGGGCCTTAGAAAACAATGCAAGAAGCAATGAAATAGAGACTTGAAAGGTGTTTGAAGAGGTCAAGTTCACCAAATGATTAAACAAATATTGAAATAAATAGATGCCTAATACTAATAATGTAAGAACGCTAAATATGTGTAATGAAGTATGAAAATTGACCCAGGCAAATTAAGCTAAAAGATTTGAAACCCTAGTTGCAAATAAAGGGATAGAAAGACTTAGTTGATTCATAATTAACTATGGATTGTGCCAAAGTGATGAATTGATGAATAAAGAAGGGAAAGTCTTGCACCGATGCTCAGAAAATTGTGCGATCAAAAGATCTACCTGGACTGGGGAGCCTGGAATGGGTCAAGGGCACCTACGGGCGCTACAGACCTACTCTAGGTGCCTGTGACTTCTCAAAACCTCAAAAACCTCCTTCGGAGGGTCACAAGTTGTTCATTGTCCTTTGCTGTCAGTTGCTAGCATGTCACCGATGTTGCTTGTAACCTGCAATGAAGAACTGACCTACAAAACCCTCAAAAGCACATCAAATCCTAAAAAGAAAATAATGTAAATGAGGGGTCAGACTATCCTCGACTGTCAAAAAAGTGAACTTACGACCAATCGTTGCACTACATCTTAGACCCAATGTAGTTCTAAGTATGTGCGTGTTGAAATCATGCCCTAGGTGGCTCTTGTGTGTGTCACACTTGATAGCAAGCAAGTAGCTAGATGTAAATGATGTAAATATATGTGTGCATAAAAGAATGAACTTCCCCTCCTATGAAGTGTATGTAAAATAATGTAGTCCATTGCCCTTGTGTGGATGCTAGATGGATGCTTGAATGCTCTTTATGATGCCTTTAGATGCAACCTTAGGTGGTGATAGTTAATGCTTAGTGCTTAGTCCCTTATTATGGTCACATAACTTTATATCTATATGATTCCCTTGCTTGATTTTCATAATTAACCATGAAAAGACTAACTTCCAAAAAGATAAGATGCCCAAACAGATATAAAGGACCCAAAATATGTGAGCAAAGTACAAAGAGGTTAGGTGCACCCAGAGGGGATGGGGGCACCTGACGCTCGCATCCTAGTTGGGTGTTGGTGTTCAGAATGAAAAATGCCAAAGTATGAAAAGGCAGAGTAGGTAAGAAGAAGTGTAAGAAAGCAAGAAAAAATAGCAAAATACATGGGTCAAATAGTACTGTTATTACTTAGGAATCATATGAATAGTAGTATGTGATTAGGACTAGATAGATACCCCAAGTGTTGTTAGGAAAATAATATTTAATGCTCACATTAATGAGAAAATATGTTTATATGGAATGTAATGATATTGTAATACGTGAAGTTGTTAATAAACAACTTACGTAAATAGGATTTTGGCAAGAGATTTAAGAAGAGTACGTTACGAGTTGTTAGTGAGTGGTTATAGGAGAGGTTATAGCTTTACTTGTTTGTAGGATATGTTTGCCAATATATTTGGGTAAGTAGTCCCGAAAGAAATATACAGAAGAATTTTATTGTGTCAAATTTTTTTCGTACATCCTGTGGAAAGGCTCTTACCAAATAAGTGTGTGATTTGGTGTTTACAATGTATTCAACAACTCCACTATGTGAATATCCTACAATCATTGCATTTTGTGATATGATATGTCTCTAGGGCATTTTTTCAAACAGTTTGCATGCCTCATGTATCTTTCCACATTTAACATACATACTAAACAGGGCACTTGCTATTACAACATGTTGAATAAAACACTTTCTATTATTTCGTGATGGATGTTTGTTCGTTGCATTTGGTGAAACTATTTGAACAGCTCCTACCAAGGATTGCGATGAACAATTCACATAACTATAACATAGTTTTCCATGACCTCCAACAATGATATTTTAAAGGGATTTAGACGTACGATATCAAATGGGTGTTGATAAAACCTCTATCTAATACACAACATAGAAATGGTGTGAATGGTTATCACATATAGTTTTGTCGCTACCAATGACATTAAAATATATATCTATCTACCGTGATTTTCCTTCTCCTTTTTAAATCCTTAAATCTATCAAACAAATTTAGATCTAAAATTGATATGGTGGTTTATCTAATTCTAATATTCAAACTCATGTATTTCATGATATAATACATATGCCAACCAAAAAAACCACATTTTTGACATTTCTCTACACATTTTAATACCTCCGATGTTCTATTTTTATATTATGATTGAATGTACAATCAATCAAAAAGAAAATATAGTTCTTGATTCTACGAATTAATAATAAATATTAAATATCAGTAAGTTTTAGGCTTTCAGCTGTAACGATCTATAGTGGAACACAGCTACTACTCAAACTCTTTTACTCTTCTTCAACAAGGAAACTATTCCCAAACCAATTTTACATCCACACAACATAATCGTGAGTGTGTCACTTGGTGATGGTGTAAATGGCATATATAATTCCTGGAAAATATCCCAAACCAATATCATTAGCAACAAACATATTTGGAATTCTGGCTACAATATCATCAATCATTTACACATTAACCAAGCAAATAAATCTAATGAAATCCAAAGGAGGGAAAATAAAATAGAATAGAGAGATTAATATTTAGTTACACGGAAATCCAAATTTAAGGAAGACACCTAATGGAGGAAACAATATTTCAGAAGATCCTGATTCTACCCACAAATAGGAGCTATAACCAAAATTTAACACACGTACATAGAGCCAGAGATACGAGTGACAGTAAGAGCTTATTGGAAGAAGGAAGAATCTATATTTATAAGAAGAGCGCACAGGTTTAAGAGACGCTCTCAATCCGTGTTGGATAAGAGAAGTTTATATGTATATAATTTAAGGGGAAAAACTTATACATATTAATATAATCCAATAAGTATTAATAATTTTTTAAGATACAAATATTTAATTTTTTTTCTCCTAGAAAAAAATTATAATCTTATATTAATTATGATAAGAAATTATATTTTGTTGATGTAACCATGTGCATTCCAAAGGAAAAAATAAAAATCAAAACAAAAACTCAGAAAAACAATGGTCAACATCAAAAGAGACCAAACAACAAAAGAAAAATAAAAGAGAAACCTATACAAAAGACGCATAAAACTTTTAAAAAGACACCTTTCTCAACATAGTAGTTGATATTATTTTTTATCACCCTATCAACGATGTTGTGACAATCCATAAATCACCCAAAGTGTTTAAAACGAGGTGCAACAATTAACAAAAAACACTCCACATTAAAAGTACAAGATCATTTAGAGTAGATAAAATAGGATAACCACCCCAAACCCAATAATAGACCACATTATCAATATTTATTTCATTTACATTCCCCTCCTATGTATTCGTTTAAGACCCATCAGTCCACAAATAAAGGAAACCCCTCTTTGGAGAGAAAATTTGCCATAATATTTAGCTCCCAATATACATGATAAAAGGAAAATTCGATGAATGTGTATAACATTTCATTTATCTCAACAAAAAGCTCTTGAAAACCTAAAATTTCCCTTTTTTGAAACCCCTTTATCTAATTTATGATAATAATATAATTCCCAAAGAAACACAATTTCCTACTCTTGTTTCCATTTCCAAATAGAGAAGTAAGTTCAACTCCATAGCTCTGAGAAATTATTTGTACCCCTTCCCAACCCAATATTGAATTGGATGGTGTGTATGGAATTTAAAAAGAGAATTCCATTAGTGCCACATTCGGCTAGGGTGCCTCAATAACCACAGTCATAATATCCCCGCTCTCTATACTGATCAATCGGAGGATGAAGTATCAATTGAGGCATATTTATCTTAGGGACACCTTTGAAATGTCCATAAATCGATATAATATGATGTGAGAAAGCATTCAAAAGTGTAGAAATATATACCTTGGAATATCCTAGCATTTATAAAAATTCATATGGCCCATGGCACAGATAGTGGTGATGGCTTGAGAAAAATTCAGCTCTGGCCTCTTATAATGCCTCTCAAATCATTTTTCCGTAGTTACGCCCTACAAAACACCTCTCACTCCAGAAAATACCTCCAACTCAACCCAAAATTTTATAATATGTGGACAAATGATGAGAAGATGATTCATTGACTTAGTATCTTAAAAGCAATTTTGTTGTAAATTACATCAACTTGGCCCATGCCAAATTTTTTTTTGGAATACCTCCTAAGAGAGTGATTTATTTCTTATAGCCAACTACATAGAAGATTTTGTCTTAAATTATTCTTTTATATTCCAAAGTTTAGCCACCACCAATATTTCCCTCCTTTATCATCATTTGTGAAACTTGACTTATAACCTAATCTCTCTATGTATTCACCCAAAGATTGGTTCTTGGACCATACCAGCTTGTCCATATCATCACTTAATTTGAAATGGATCCATTTTAATCTCCTCACAAAATAATGCCACATAACACCATCCTCATGTAGAAACAAAATCACGCACTTTGGGTAATTATCTAGTCCTTATTACATACTACTATTCATATGATTCCTAAGTAAGAACGATAATAATTAACTCATGTCTTTGGCCACTTTTCTTTCCTTTATGTCACGTGTCTTTCTCTTACACATCTTCTTGCTTAGTCTGTGTTTTCAGTCTTCGGCATTTTTTATCCTAGACACCAGTTCCCAGACCAAGACATCAGCGTCGAGTGCCCCTGCCCCTTTGTAATTTACTCACACTTTTTGGTTCCTTTCTAGCCATTTGAGCATCTTATATTTTGGTAGTCAGCCTTTTCAGGGTTAATTGTGAAATTCAAGCAAGGGAATCAGATAAATATAAAGTTATGTGATCATAATAAAATACACAACACTAAGCATTAGCTATCACCACCTAAGGTTTCATCCATCAAGGCATCTAAGAGCTCCATTGCATCCATCTAGCTCCATCACAAAGGACACAAGGGATGGTTCATCTACATACACTTCATAGGAGGGAAGTTCATTTTATTCCATACACACATTTATTACATTCTACATCTACCTACTTGCTCATTATCCAAGTGTGACTGATACAAAGAGCAACCTAGGGCACAATTTCGCACACACACACAAAACTACATTATGTCTTAGATGTAGTGCAACATTCATTTGTAAGTCCACCATTGTGGTAGTTGAAGACAGTCTGACCCCTCATTCTGCATATTTCTTTTTTGGGATTTGATGTATATTTGAGGGTTTAGCAGGTCTATACTTCTTTTCACATTTATTGTGACCTCGGTGATCATTGTGTGAATCTGTAATGACAAAAGGTGAGCATCAACAACCATCTTGCGACCCTGAGATTTCACGTTTCTGATCATTTCCAAAGACCCAGGGGCCCAAAATCAGTACCCGAGCACCCACGGGTGCCCTTGTCTCTATCCAAGAATCCCTTTGCAACCTTTTCCTCCAGTTCTGTAATTTTATGAGCTCCATTGTGATGGTCAGTACTTCGTATTTCTCTATCTTCCAGCTCTGTCCACTCTCCTAAATTCGACGAATCAACTAAGGCATCTTACCATTCTTTTCACATTATGGTTTCATTATTTATTGCTTAGTTTGCTTTGGTATATTTTGTATTTCATTATTGCATTCATTTACTGCTACTAGAGCATCAAATTAGGCTCATATAATTACATTTTAGCTTAATAATTTTGGTGAATTCCACTCACGTTTGGTCTTTCAGATCCTTATTTGGCATATCATCTTCTCTATCATGGCTCCTAAAATTCCTCAAGTTTATTTGTATGATTTAATTCAAATGCATCCTAATTGTCAAGTTGTTTTGAAAAATGACATAGACACCATGTATCTCCCTAGCAATACGTTGTTACGTCAAGTGAGTTCTATTTTAGATCGTTTATATGACGACCCGAGTCTTCGTGATCATCCATCTAGTCAGCCTATTTTGGATTCAATCCAAGATTTGCATTCTTTATTTCAAGAAAAATTTAAGGCTATGGAATCCACAATTACATCTCTTAAATCTAAAATCCAACAACATAAGGATGCTTCTCATGCTCATGTTTGTTCTATTTCTACATATCATCTTCACTCTATATTTGTTATGAAAGATCAAGACCAAAATTATACAATAAAAATCGCGTAATAATAATCTTGCATTCAATTCATTTTATATAAATACACAATTCATAAAACTCTCCATATATATAGGATTTTACATCCCTATTATCTAGGAATCCTAACATAACTCCACTAACTATTTATTAACAATACACGAATTTTTTTAACTCGTTTAATAATTAAGCTAATTATGTAGGTTGTTTTACAACAACCTAACTTACACACATAATAATAGTTATCACCACGTAAATATTAGTAAACCATATAATGTTCACAATATTAATTTCCTAAAATTCCCCCCCTTAGTGTGAACATGGGAGAAAACCAATCGCACCTCTTCTGTAATTTGTCGTTTATGCACGCTCATGATCTGGAGGGTTTTACAGGAGAGCTAACAACCTTCAAGGATGGTTTTTCAAGACAACCAGCAACCTCAACAAGGATGGTTTTCCAAGGACAACCAACAACCTACAAGGATGGTTTTACAAGACAACCAACAACCTAAATATCATGATGTTGTTTTTTATCTGTGCTTTCATTTTTCCTCTATGTTTTTCCTTCAGGGAATTATGTAGGAAATACTTCTCACTGAATACAAAAAATCAACTAGAAATTGGAAATAGGATCACACTCCAAAACAGGTACTCTAAAAAAAGAAGCTCACAACTAAAAGAAAACTCACACCACAAAATCCCACCACATCTTCATGCAGCCCCGTCGTTGGCGACTGACGAGAGGTGGATGATTGACCTCCAACCTCTTGTGCCTTCGTTCTCTAGTATCCTGAGGTTATTCTTTTCTTCCCTCTCGCAATATGAAACATTTTATTCCCTTGGACGTCGAGTAACACCGAAAAATGCATCCATGAGGGGAAAAAATATATTTTTTCACAATTTTTGACTCCAGAAGACGACTATACTTTGAACAATGACTTTTGACAAAATGATACTTGTTTTTTATAAGATGACATACAAAAATGACAACTTTATGAATTTTATAATGACATACATTAATTACTTGACAATTTTCACAATAAGTATCAACATGTATAACAAACTCAACAAATGATTTTAATTATACTCGTAAAAAAACTAAGAAAATACTTTTATAGACAATAATGTAAAGATTATTAACGACTTATGCTTTGTTTACTCTCACTCTTTCTTTATTTTTTTAAAATAAGACTTTGACACGAGTTGACAATATTTGACCCACTACTTATTCCACCGTTCTAAGACAACGATGACTCATTAACTTTTAGGACCAATAAGGGTAACAATACAAAATGACTTCGACTTACTATCAATATATACCATCGACACTATTTGACTTAAAATTTGGCTAAGAGCAAATTAAACTTATAAAATCGACTCTAAATTTACTTAAAGCTCGACTAAACATAAAGATCTACTAATACCTAGTACCTAAAACCGCGGGCTGGGCAGTTTTGAGATCATTCGTGTCCTTGGCCATAGGTGGAGATTTTGTGAATGCACAGTCTATCATGCCATGAGAAGATGTCGCTTCCTTCCTGAGGGGTCCTTGTGGGTGGAAGAAAACTTAAAGACTGTCTGATATTCGCTTCTCTGTGCCAAACTCATAGTCGACCACCACATGGAACTGACAATTTTTAGCGCTTACGTTGCATGGATATAATGGATCTGAAAACACATACGTTGCAAGGTTGTCAAGAATACAGACAGAGCTTAAGCATCCCTCAACCAACCCCATTACTCCACGGTGACATGCAGATGCAGAGGAATACCAAATACCAACGTAGTATTGGTAGGTAGATTTGTAGAAGTGATAAAATGACCAATCGACCACCCGTAGGAGTGCTACGCATATGAGTCAAGTTCAGTGTCAGAATAGACAGATCTAATCTTCATTGATGCATATGAACCAAATAGATCTCCATTAGACGCCCAGGACTTCGATCGAGTGAATCTTACAAATACATGGATGACAAAATAAGATCAGCTAAGATCAACTACAAAGAATATTGAGGTAAGGTGGAGCCTCCCGAGCGTAATGTTGAGTCCAGTGCTCAAAAGATAGAGACTTCGATGTAAAAAGAGTGATCTGACAAGAGCAGATGAATGGCAAAATATTAGCACCTTTATGCCATTTCTCGGATGGATACGCCTGGTCACAAATCGGGACTGGCTGAAGGAACTATTGCCACTGTTGGAACTTCAATGTTATTCCCAATACAGGGATACAGATAAATGCATTACCAGGGAAGATACAATACGTCTAATGCAAACATTAACAAGTGATAGATCTGACTTGCATAAAGATCAAAGACTGCAAACTCTTAAAGCATCACATGCTTACAGAGTCCCCCAAATGACTATGAATGCAGGAGACCACACATTTCTGATGGGCATGGAAGAAGAAGTCTAGTTGAGATATAAAACACATGACTCTAGAATGCAGACTTAGTATATAAGCTTCACTTCAAATTCATCCATACAAATCAGGCGCCTCAAAATAGAATGATGTCAAAACAGACCGCTTTGCATAATTTTACTAGCATGCACAATGCAACATATGGATGAAGACCAGGTCTGTAATGGATCTTAATAGAAACTCTCATATATTGGAGTAGTCACAAAACATGATGACACTCCTCACAAAAAGTAAACGAGTTAAAATTTTAAAAACACTCTAGTACCAAATGACAGCTAAAGACCAGAATTATACAATAAATATCATGGAATAATAATCTTGCATTCAATTCATTCCGGATAAATACACAACATACAACTCTCCATATATATAGGATTTTACATCTCTATAATCAAGGAAGCCTAGCATAGCTCCACTAACTACTTATTAACAATACACAAGTTGTTTTAACAACTCATTTAATAATTAAGCTAATTATGTAGGTTGTTTTACAACAACCTAAATTACACACATAATAATATTTACCACCGCGTAAATATTATTAAGCCATATAATGCTCACAATATTAATTTCCTAACATGCTACATGTGCTCATATTAGTGAGACTCAAGTCATACCATTACCAAAGCCTCTCACCTTTGATCGCAATACTAAGCAACATGACATTCTTACTGAGCTCCTTAATGATCAATTGATCACTTTACCATCTATTCAAGGCTATCCTCCTTGCCGACTTGCAAAATATCAAGGTCACCCATATTGCAATTATCATCGAATCAATAGACATAATGACGAAGATTGCTATGATTTACAATGAAGAATAGATCATCTTGAACATCAAGGCTTTATCTCATTTGCTACATATCATTCTAATATGTGCCCATCTCCAAATGCTAAATCTCACCGGATTCCTAAATTTGATTCATCTATGTCTAATGAGCATCATGCCATCGTTTCTAAGGAAATTCAAGAGCTTCCTAAGCAACCGCCTCTCAAAATCAATATAGCACCTCCTCCTCTCAAGTCATCTACGACATTACCAAGTCAAAATACACAACCACCTCTCAAAATCAATCCACATTCTTCTCTTATCAAGTCTTATGTAGTGTCATCAATCCCACCTAAGTTACCACCATTCAAGACTCCTCCCCATCATACTCCACTTCTGTTTCCAATTCATTTTCTCAAAGCAACTAATCCTTTTACTGCTAGCCAAGACACATTTCAAATTCCACCACCATCACATGGTCATACTATTTCTTCTCTCACACATGCTTCCACTGCTCCACACCCACTTGGCCTTTGGTAGGTGAATCTTGTCACCTTACCTTCCTGATGACACACTTGTGTTCTTACGGTTATTCCACGACTATTGAGGGATCTCTTACAATAAGAACCCTATTTCATCTTCACATTACATGTTTCATTGAAATCTTTATCTAATACATAATCATTCATACATACATACATCTATTACTATCTACTGCTAGTCTCACATATGATACCATATTTCATCAACTATCTTGTCAGCTATACACTATCAATTACAATTGATCATCCTCACACCTCACCTATCTATTTATTCCAAACATCATTCATCGAATAACACACTCATTCATCAGCACACATTTGGGGGGATTACGCTTATTTATCCCCCCATAACATTGACATGTGTCTTATATTCACATCATTCCACACCTCGATTTAAGAATATTCATCTTCGCACACGCTCATATCGTCAATTCCCGATGACGCACTCTTGTGCTATGGTTCACACTTGATTTTTGAGGGAATTCTATATACATGAACCTCACACACTATACCGTAAACAATTTACATCACATATTCACACATCATACACTTTTCTACATATACAATCTTCACTCTACTATGCATCATCCACACTTTGTGCTTTATACACCACACAAATTCTACATGCTAAATTATTATACACTTTACATTATCCACATCTTCGACATCACACATGCTTTTCCACTTTCACATTTATATAACCTATGTTAGGTTATGGAGCCTGTTTTCATGTGAGAAAGTGTTGAAGAATGTACACTAAGAGTACTGTACACTTTCCGCAGTTGTCTCGTCAGGGTTCGGGGCCAAGACGGGCCCCGAGCGGGGGTCCGAGGGCGGCAGCCCCCTATAGCAGGGAAACGTGATTTTCTCATATGGTGGGATTTTTGACCCATAGGTTTATGGGACAGTTTTGGCCCATGGTTTTGATACCCACAGTTTTGTAAAACTACTTAAGCAGTTGTCTATTTATATGGTTTTGTGCATATGGTAGGTATTATGTATCATTGCAGATGTGTTTTGAATTCGGGTTTGAATTCTGTAGATTTTGTTAAGCATAACTCTAAATAGATCTGGGTATTGTATTAAGAGACCAATGGCTTGTAATAAAATCTGAGCAAGTGATTCTTGGTGGACGTAGCCCAAATTGGGTGAACCATGTTCAATATTGTCTCTTTGTGTTGTGTTATTTTATTTTGCACTTTTATTTAAGATCTGTAATATTTTCTGCATATTATTTTCTACTGTTGCGATTCTGTGAGGGATTATTCCGCATATTTTATCTCTTATTTCCTAACAATTGGTATCAAAGCCTGGTTTGGTTTGCTGAAGTGTTGAATCACAGGGAAAGTTTTATCTCGAGTGGGAGCTATGGAAGATGATGGAAGATCTAGGGTTGATAAATTTAACGAGTAGAATTTCAGTCTTTGGAAGATTACCTTTATCAAAAGGATCTTTATATTCCGTTGTCTGAGAAGGTGAACAAACCCTCAAGCATGACATATGAGGAATGGGATTTGCTGGATAGGAAGGCACTTGTGACAATCTAGTTGTGTCTTGCATCTTCGGTTTTATTTAATGTTTCAAAGGAAAAGACTACAAAAGAACTGATAGATGCATTAGGGAAGTTGTATGAAAAACCCTCTACCTCTAATAAGATATTTTTAATGATTTTTTTTTTAATATGAAGATGTCTGAGAATGGTTCAGTAGTAGATCATTTAAATGATTTTAATACGGTTGTAAATATGCGAGCTTCGGTTACAATAGAATTTGATGAAGAAGTTAGGGCTTTATTAGTTCTGTTCTCTTTACCTAAGAGTTGAAATAGTCTAGTAATGGTGGTAAGAAACTCGGTTCCAACTAACTCAAAGTTGAAGTTTGAGGATGTTGTAGGGGTGATTCTAAGTGAGGAAATGTGAAGAAAAAGCTCAGGGGAATCTTCTACTTTAGGGAATGCTTTGATAGTGGAAACGAGAGGGAGACAAAAGAATAGAGGAAGCCGTGGAAAATCAAAGGATCAGGCAAGGTCAAAATCCAAAAGTAAGATAGTATGTTGGCACTGTGGAAAGTCTGGGCATGCAAAGAAGGACTGTTGGGAGCTTCAGGACAAGAAGAAACAACATGAAGAAAACAAGGAGGAAAATGTGGCAACGGATAATGTATGTTAGGATACTTTGATTCTTTCTTTGCACAATATTACTAAATCTCGGGTTTTAGATTCGGGGGCTTCTTTTCATGCCACTCCACATAGGCATTATTTTTTTGATTATGTTCAAGGAGATTTCAGGCATGTTTTTCTTAGTGATGATGAGTCTTGTAGCATAGTTGGAAAAGGTTTTGTTTAGGTTAAGATGTAGAATGGGAATACTTGGCTATTGAAGGATGTCAGACATGTGCCTACATTAAGATAAAATTTGATATTGGTAGGGTAGTTGGGAAGTGATGGTTGTACTGTGATATTTACAGTGGACTCTTGGAAGGTTACCAAGGGTGATCTTGTGGTGGCAAGAGGTAAGAAGGGTGAAACCTTGTATTTAACCACTTATAGCACTAATGTTTGTAATCTTGTGGCTTCAGAAGTAGATATAACATTATGGCATTATAGGCTTGGTCATATGAGCCATAATGACATGGAGATCATAAAGAAGGATTTTCCCAGATATATAGAAGTAGGTTTGGAGTTATGTGAGCACTGCATATATGGGAAATAGAAGCAAGTAAGTTTTCTCAAGGTTGGACCTACAAATAAAGAGAGTAAGTTAGAGCTGATGCATTCTGATGTGAGGGGGTCGGTTTGGGTATCATCTCTTAGGGGTTAAAGTTATTATGTTACTTTTATTGATGATGAAACAAGGAAAGTTTGGATTTATTGATGATGCAACAGGGAAATAGGTCTTAAGCTAAAATGTCTCAGGTCAGATAATGGAGGGGAGTATTGCAGCAATGAATTTGATGATTACTGTTCTAAGAATGGAATCTGCAAGAAAAAGATGGTTCTAAGAACTCCACAGCAGAATGGGGTGTCAGAAAGGATGAACAAAACAATAATGGAACGTGCTAGGAACATGAGGTTACATGCAGGACTACCTCTTTCTTTTTGGGCAGAAGCGGTGAGCACATCTGTGTACTTGATAAACAGAGGACCTTCAAGTGCCTTAGATGGAGGCATACTTGAGGAGGCTTGGTATGGTAAGAAAGTTGATTATTCATTTCTTAGAGTCTTTGGATGTGAGGTGTTTTTCCATTTAGACAAGGATGATAGGACCAAGCTAGAGGCTAAATCAGAAAAATGTACTTTCATTGGTTATGGTGGTGATGACTTTGGATATAAATGTTGGAGTATTAAGGACAAGAAAATCATTCGATCTAGGGATGTGGTCTTTAGTGAGAAATTCATGTATAAGCAGTAGTTGCAAGAAAATAGGGAAGAATCCAAGAAAGAATATGCAAGGGTAGAGGATCTTCCAGATGGGAAAGTAACACATGAATCAGTTCAGGAACCTCCTCAACAGGAACCCCAAACTCTTATATTGAGAAGGCCTTCTAGGGTAAGAAGAGAACCTAAATGTTTTTCTCCTTCTCTTTATTATTTATTACTCACTGATAGTGGAGAGCCATAGATCTTTGATGAAGCAATGCATGTAGATTCCAAGAAGAAGTGGGAGCAAGCCATGGATGAGGAGCATCAGGCTCTCATGGAGAACCAGACATGGGATTTGGTGAAGCTACCCAAAGGTAAAAGAGCATTACAAAACAAGTGGGTTTTCAGAGTCAAAGAGGAATAAGGAGGCAAGAAAAGATATAAGGCCCGGTTGGTGGTCAAGGGGTTTGCGCAGAAAAAAGGTATAGATTTTGATGAGATTTTTTCTCTTGTAGTAAAAATGACTTCTATTAGAACTGTTCTAGGAATGGTTCAACAGAAGACTTGCACTTAGAACAACTTGATGTAAATACTGCATTTCTCTATGGTGATTTGGAGGAGGAACTATATATGTGGCAACCAGAGGACTATGAGCTCAAAGGTAAAGAGGAGATGGTATGCAAACTGAAGAAGAGCTTGTATGGCTTGAAACAAGCTCCACGTCAATGGTATAAGAAATTTGATAGCTTCGTGATGGAGAAAGGTTATATTAGATGTCATTTTGACCATTGTGTGTATACAAAGAAATTTTAGGATGGAAGTTATGTTATCCTATGTTTGTATGTGGATGATATGTTGGTTGCAAGTAAAAACATGTAGGAAATAAAAGTACTCAAGAAGCAGCTAAGTGAATCATTTTCCATGAATGATTTGGGGGCAGCCAAAAAAATCCTTGGTATGAGGATATCTGGGGATAGGAAGGAACGGAAGCTGACTTTATCTCAGGAAGAGTACATTAAGAAAGTCTTGGAGAGGTTTAATATGCAGGATGCTAAAACGGTTGGGACTCCTTTGGCAGGCCATTTCAAGTTATCAAAGGAACAGTGACCCAAGACAGCAGAAGAGAAACCAGATGTCCAAGGTACCTTACTCATCAGCGGTTGGTAGTTTGATGTATGCCATGGTGTGCACCAGGCCTAATATTTCCCACGCAGTGGGAGCAGTGAGTAGATTTATGAGTGATCTAGGTAGAGATCACTGACATGAAGTAAAGTGGGTCCTTTGGTATTTGAGAGGTACCATGGGGAAAGTTTTGTGCTATAGTGGATCAGACACCACTTTGTGTGGTTATGTAGATTCAGATATGGCTGGAGATGTAGAAAACAGGAGGAGCACGACAGGTTATGTTTACACTGTAGGTGGGACAAAAGTGAGCTGGATTTCACGACTACAAAAGCTAGTGGATTTGTCAATCACAGAGGCTCAATATGTTTCTGCCACAGAGGAAAGCAAAGAAATGATTTGGTTACAGCAATTGCTTGAGGAGTTAGGGCATAAGCAAGAAGAAGGAAAGTTGCATAGTGATAGTCAGAGTGTTATACACCTTGCTAAGAACTTTACTATCCACTCTAAGATGAAGCTTCGGAGGAAGAGAAGTTGAAGCTAGAGAAGATTCATACTAGTCAAAAACCTACATACATGATGACCAAGGTGGTCACAAGGGAAAAACTGAAGCTGTGCTCAGCTTTGGTTGTTCTTCATGGAAACTAGTGAAGGGTTGAGAAGCTTGCTTAGAGGAAAACTAGTCTCCAAGTGGGAGATTGTTAGGTTGTGGATCCTGTTTTCATGTGAGAAAGTGTTGAAGACTGTACACTAAGATTACTATACACTTTCCACAATTGTCTCGCTGGGGTTCGGGGCCAAGCCAGGCCCCGAGCAGGGGTCCAGGGGCGGTAGCCCCCGGTAGCAGGGAAACGTGCTTTTCTCATATGGGCGGGATTTTTGACCCATAGGTTTATGGGACGGTTTTGGCCCATGGTTTTGATACCCACAGTTTTGTAAAACTACTTAAGCAGATGTCTATTTATATGGTTTTGTGCATATGGTAGGTATTATGTATCATTGCAGATGTGTTTTGAATTTGGGTGTGAATTATGTAGAGTTTGTTGGGCATAGCTCCAAACAGATCTGGGTATTCTATTGAGAGAACAGTGGCTTGTAATAAAATCTGAGCAAGTGATTCTTGGTGGACGTAGCCCAAATTGGGTGAACCACGTTAAATATTGTCTTTTTGTGTTGTGTTATTTTATTTTGCACTTTTATTTGAGATCTGTAATTTTTTCTGCATATTATTTTCTACTGTTGCGATTCTGTGAGGGATTATTCCACATATTTTATCTCTTATTTCCTAACAACCTACACATATTACATTCCATACTACACACTCTACATTACACATTACACCATTTGCACATCAAACACCTATGACATCTACTATACAGATTTCACATTTTACTCCTCATCCTCTATGTGTTGCACTCACTACCTGATGACGCAGTTTAGACTCCTGGTCCATACTCAACTGCTGAGGGTTTACCAATCTAATAGACCTCATCACACCCACACATTGATCAACCAATATTTTTATCATATTATGCAGCATTTTAGCCACTACCTTCTTCACACAAGTCGCAATATATGCTCTTAGGCTAAATCATCACTCCTTTCTAGCATCTTATCCATACATTTCGTGATATACGCTTTGTGCTACATCATCACGTTTCTATCCTTTCATCCACACCTTTCGTGATATAATTTTGAGGATAAATTATCACACATTCTACAACCCCATCACTTTTAGTTTGTCACATTCAATCCTAAATATTGTTGGGAATATTATAGTGTAAACATTATGAGTTGTTGAGATACTATTACCTGGAATTATATGTGAAGTTGTTGTAAACGGCTTCATGTATTTAGCTTATTGTTTGCAACCACTCCTAAATTATAGGAGGTTGTTTTTACTATTTGTTTGGCTATTTATCAGCCATGTATTGTGTATGTTAATTACAGAAGATCAATATATTATTTGATTATTCTGATCCTATCCTGTCATATGCTATCAGAGCCAGGTTGATCTATACGAGGTTTGAAGGGGCAGTCGATGATATTGTCCCATGTGATGGCAGTGCCGTGTCCACGCAGGTGGAGAACGTAGTTATTATTCTCCATTTCTTTTGCGGATGTGCATCAAAATGGAAGCATAATTGTTTGATACTTGAATGACGTGAAAAGTTATAAGAAAATTGAGATCAGTTTTGGCATTAATCCAACGTGTATTAGAGCAGTCCATGCATTGCAGCAGTCTGAACGTTTTGAGCAGTCCATGCATTGCAAGCCATTTTGGCAGTCCACGCATTGCAGTTTGAATGTGCAACCTTTATTAAGCGTGTAGCCTGTATTGGAGTGCAATTGGAGCATTCCACTCAGTTTGGAAATTCGTGAAGATAAACATGTAGCCTGCCACCAATGCAAGATAAGGAATTTGGAAATTGATTTACATAGTCCTATTAAGTTTATTTGTATTCACGGCCCCATCAATATTTTGTCAGGGTTATCTATGTTTTCTTGGTTTATTTCCTGCAAGTTTGATCCTCCACTCAGCACAAAAACGTCCCAGACCAATTAACAGTGCATTGGATTCCGAGCTGGCTGTCTTTCCTCTATCGGCCGAAGCCAGATCCTAGTAAGGGTGTGAAGAAGGGATCCTTCACACAAACGGTTGTATACAGCAAATTGAATTTTTTAAGATTGATTAAATTGTTTAGAGTATTTAAAAAGTAATTTCTCTTTAAATTACTTTTCAAATAGTGATTTATTGATATAGTCTTCTTATAAAACGTATTATATCCATCAACTGGAGTCGTTTTGTTTACAAATACAATAGTTGTGAAAATGGAGAAATTGAGTCTCGTTGAGAAGTTCGAAGGACGTGATTTTCACACTTGGCGAATCCAAATGCAGTTGACTTTGATTGAAAAAGATTTATGGGATGTGGTCACACCAAATGTGACAACACCAACAAATCCAACAAATCTTGCGAAGTGGAATATCAAGGATCAAAAGGCCTTGGGAACTATTACTCTCAGTTTGTCTAAAGCGTACCTGCACCACGTAGACTTCACAAAGTCTGCAAAGGAAATCTGGGAGACATTAAATAAATTGTTTGGATCTGAAGCAGAAAGTGCAAAGACAACACTGAAGCAAAAATTATACGGGTTAAAAATGGATGAAAGTATAAAAATGGCAGAACACATCAGCAAGTTTCGCTCTCTTCTCAATCAGCTTGCAGGTATTAACGAGAATGTAAAAGATGATGATGCCAAAGCAATTCTTTTGAATAGTTTGCCTAAAAAAATGTCTCATATGGTTTTTACTTTGAGCAAGATTAAAATTGGTTTAGAAGGAGTAGTTTCTACTCTTCTTGATCAGAATGAACCTTTAGAACCAGAAGAAGAGGTCTTATATGTACACAATAAAGCTAGTACATCATCAAAGAAGGGTAAGTACAATTCAAAGCACATTCCTACAAAGGGAAAAATCAAATGTTACTATTGTAAAGAAGTGGGGCATGTCATTTTAAATTGTAAAAAGCGGGCACAAGATCTACTGGATGATAAGATTGATCAAAAGGCTTATATTATTGAAGAAGAAACTGACTGGGAAGATTATGCAACTGATGAAGAACTTTCTTGCCCTAGCGATGAAGATTATCTCTTCTGAAAATAACCAAACTGGAGGTAGGAGGAAATGGAGGATGGAGGCTACTCAGCACCTCTCGTCAGTTGCCAATGACGAGGTCGTATTTTGTGGTGGTGACATATTTATTTCCAGTTGTGTGTTTATTTTATCTAGTGTGCAGAATAAAGAGCAATGGTTTGTGTATGTTTGCTTGGTACATGCAAGTATTCCTATATGTTCTCTTGAAGTGTTGTGATGTGGCATGGAAGGTGTCAGTCAGTGAAACAGTTGTATAGGAGGGCAGCTGGTGTCCAGAGGAGAGGAGCAGTATGCAGACCTAAAAATATGCGTAGGCATATGATTTTGGTTTCAACTACACTTCACCCCATGTTCACACTAAGGGGGTGTATGTTGGGAATATTATAGTGTAAACATTATGAGTTGTTGAGATACTATTACCTGGAATTATATGTGAAGTTTTTGTAAACAACTTCACGTATTTAGCTTATTGTTTGCAACCACTCCTAAATTATAGGAGGTTGTTTTTACTATTTGTTTGGCTATTTATTAGCCATGTATTGTGTATGTTAATTGTAGAATATCAATATATTATTTGATTATTCTGATCCTATCTTGTCACATATCACATGACAACTTACAATCACCATCTTTCTTCTGCACACATTTCAGACCATTTCCCAATGACATGCTCTTGTTTATGATTCATTCTTGACAACTAAGGGGGAATAAATAAATGAACCTCATGGCATACATAAACATCCACTCTAGGGGCGTGTTGCTCCTATCATTCACATTTCATTCCATTCCACCTCATCCACAAGATATTACATATCTTGATTGTGTTTACTCTTGCTTACTTCTGTTTTTACATGTTCATCTTATTACACATGTTGGATAGATATCTTGTATGTCATTATCTTTATTATACACATGCACATTCACTTTCCTTTCTAGTTTTGATCACAGATTATACAGGTCCATTACATACAACATGGATACTTGGCGCAATACCTAGTACCAGTCCCAAAGTGGCTCCTAGGGTCATCCACTTTCGTACATTACACATGTGTTATTGTTTCATTTTGTTTCATAGCAAACTAGTCTCTCATATTATACACGCTTTGACATACTTGTTATCTTTCTAACATGCTAACGGGTGCTTCATGTGCAACATTTTTTATGCAGGGCTACTTGCTTCCATGGTTCTCTGTTACATTGTATTCCATTGTATGCTCTTTTTTGTGGGATTTTACCTTTGTCTTGTGTGCACATCTGTCTATTTACGGCCATTACAGCGTTTCTTTTCCTGTAACATCTTGAGTGATATCCCATGTTTACAACCCTCTTTTCGTAGTATACATTGTCTTATTGCATGTTTACACATTGTCTGCATAGCTTACATTCCATCTCATACATGAGGGTTTGTCTTTGATTATATTAACATTTGTTTTTCCTAGCCACTTGTTTGCATGTGCCTTGGTTTCTACCAAGTATATCCCCTTCCCCTATATGGAACAGTTTAGGAAAATGGTTGGTCCTCTTTTGGGACACATACTCCTTTAACGATGTCACATGCACCCCAAACAAGGAGAGGCATCATATGGGTAAATCAGTCACCCCATACAGAGTTACACACAACACGGTACCGGTAGAACATAATTTCAATTTCGAGCAGGGTTCATAATCAGACTTGGGTCCTTAGTACACAATGACCTTCCATAAGTACCTATAATAGGGGGAAACTAAAAAGTTTTTTGACATATCACAGAGGCTTTTGACAAGGCAGAGATTCCTTTAGCATTGGGCATTTACACAAAGGATTTTACAAGGAAGAGATTCCTTAGCACATACACACCATATTCAGTGGTGTTTTACACAGCGGGAAGCAATTAAAGGTTGGCAGACGGCACAAGATCGTTATCACTACACTTTTTCCATTACATTGGCATGAGATCACCCAAAAAACGTGCATGTCGACATCATCTACAGGATCCTTTCTACACCCTTTTCTCATCACGAATCAGGTGCACATGTTTCTTTTTCTTTTTCATTTTCATATTTTGATCATATACATGCACATTTGACTACTTTTCGGCTTCTCTTTTGTAAGTTAATCCATATGGGAATCCATAGTCAACAACACCAACAACAACATCACACACATCAACATCAACAATAGGTACGTCATGGCATCTACAAATGCGTTTCTGCCCTAGGTTCATTTTCATCATCACTTCTTTTGCACTTCCTCATCCTTAGCATCCACGCTTCACATTTTTATCATTCCACTCTTTTTCTAGACCCTCAAAATGTTTTCTACATCGATCTACATGGGTATCAGGTACACATCTCTATCTACTTTATGTTACCGATATTTCCACTCACCAACATAAAGTGGGGGAAAATGTAGACATAAAATCACGCACTTTGGGTAATTATCTAGTCTTGATTCGATACTGTTATTCATATAATTCCTGAGTAAGAACAGTACTAATTAACCCATGTCTTTGGCCACCTTTTTTTCCTTTTAGTCACTTCTCTTGGTCTTACACTTCTGCTTCCTCAATCTACCTTTTTCAGTCTTCGGTATTTGTCATCCTAGAGACCAGCACCCAGACCAGGATGCCAACGCCATGCACCCCCATCCAATCTGGGTGCCCCTGACCCCTTTGTAATTTACTCACAATTTTTTGGTCCTTTCTAGTCGTTTGAGCATCTTATATTTTTGGTATTCATCCTTTTTGGGGTTGGTTACGAAATTCAAGCAAGGGAACCATATAAATATAAATTTATGTGATCATAATAAATTACCAAGCACTAAGCATTAGCTATCACCACCTAAGATTTTATCCATCAAAGCATCTAAGAGCTCTATTGCATCCATCTAACTCCATCAAAAGAGACACAAGGGTCAGTTCATCTACATACACTTCATAGGAGGGAAGTTCATTTTATTACATGCACACATTTATTACATTCTACATCTAGCTACTTGCTCACTCTTCAAGTGTGACTATCACAAAGAGCAACCTAGGGAGCAATTCCACACACACACACACACAAAACTACATTTGGTCTGAGATGTAGTGTAGCACTCAGTTGTAACTCCACCATTGTGGCAGATGAGGATAGTCTGACCCCTCATTCTGCATATTTCTTTTTTGGTATTTGAGAGTTTTACAGGTCTATACTTCTTTACAAGTTTATTGTGACCTCGACGATCATTGTGCGAATCTATAGTGACAAAAGGTGAACATCAACGAACATCTTGCAACCCTAATAATTTGGGTTTTTGAGCATTTCCACAAACCTAGGCACCCAAAATCAGTACATGGGTGCCCGTGGGCACCCCTGTCTAGTATTTTCCTCCAGTTATACAATTTTTTGAGCTCCAGTGCGATGGTCAGTGCTTCACATTTCTATATCTTCCAGCTTTGTGCACTCTCCAGAATTTAGTGAATCAGGTAAGGCATCTTACCCTTCTTTTCACATTAGGATTCCATTATTTGTTCCTTAGTTTACATAGGTATATTTTTGTATTTCATTATTGCATTCATTTACAACTACTATAGCATCAAATTGGGCTCATATAATTACATTTTAGCTTAATCACCTCCCCATCCAAACCAATCAAAATTTCACTTTTCCACCCTTAACACAATATATTTGTACTATGTAGTATTTTGATTTTCCTCTTGAGGAACTAAAGTGTATTAAACAATCCCTCGAACAATCTAAAATTTCCACCACAACCAACCCATGGATCAGTCCCTAATCTAATTTTTGTATCATTCCATCCCTTCCATTTCAACCAATTACCAATAATTAGAAGGATTGAACAGTGAATTTCCACATAATCGTAGCGTTATGGTTGTGTTTAATTGGAATTTTGATCCACTCTTCAATAATGTGAGGTTCAATGTATATATTTGAGTAATGATTTTATGTCATAATACTTCCTTTGAGATAAACCTTCATAATATTTTTATGGCTAACACCTCACTAAAAATATGGATATTTTTGAGGTCCCATTCTCCAACATAGGATTTGCTATGAACTGTAAATTGACTAAAGATATACCTTATATTTTCTACTAGTATAAATAAATCTATTTTTTTTAAAACCATCCCAAGAACCCTGTTTGGAATATGGGATAATAAATTTCAAAAGAAATGAGTAACCTCTAGTACCAACTTCATTAGGGTAAGTCTACCAAAAAAATTGCTCAATCTCTTATACTAAAAAATATATTTTCTTTTCCACCTCTCTGATCAGCTAGTTCCAACCATTTTTCCCATAATCATTTGGATTAAAAAAGAGTCCTAATTACTTGAAAACCACTTAAAGGTCAATGTGTTGGAATGGAAAAACCCCTTAAACGTAACTAATCTATTGAGATTACAAAAAAATGAAATAAATGCATGAATTTTGAAAATTTAATTCCACTCTAATAGCCACATAAAATATATCAAGTGAGACCTTTAATGATGTGATGTCCCTCCAAGATCCATCGTAAAACAAAAACACATTGTCCACAAATAGAGAATGTGTAAGATAAATAGACCTACCTACCTTAATACCTTTGGTAGATCTAAATCTCCAACAATAAATAAGAAAAGTAATGGAGAAATAGGAAAAACCTGCCTCAATCCTCACACTGGTTTTAAAAAAATGATGCAAATCCACTAATTAAAAGGAAAATTGATATAGAGGTGACACACCTCATTATCTAATTCACTATTTGAAAACATAGGCCAATATGTGTCAACAATAATCTCATAATAAAGGAAATTTACTCTATCATAGGCCTTAAATAAATATAGCTTTATGATCTTGTATATGCAATTAAATAATGAGATAGGACTAAAATCATCAAAGAATCCCAAGTATCCTTTGTAGGAATGAGAGCAATGAAGGTGGAGTTAAAATCTCCTAGAATCTTCCCTATTGTTGTCATGCAAAATTTCTAGCATGCAAAATTAAAACTTTTGATCATGACAATTAAGTTTTGAAGACCTTTCCACGATCACTATGAACCCTTCCTCTGGGAAAATCCATCAGCTCACGTAACCCCTCCAAGTCTGTGTCATCCTCATTCTGACTAAGAGGAAAGTTTATGATACTATTTTCAAGTGTGTCTCATGTGCAAGGATGAATTTCCAAGCTGATTGATAAAGTCATCAAGATTCAAGGAAGAACCACTACACTCGAAGGCCTAAAAAGGGTCATTTTTTGCTATTTTGTAGCTAGTAAACACCCTCTTGAAGCCTATAGAGAAGATTCAAATCATATGAAGGTGGTTATGGTGAACATTAAATATGTCCAGGGTATTTTATGGAAATTATATGAGGAAAATTGATGACATGAACAACTTATGCAACATTAAGTAATTCTGGGCATAGGGAACAAAGGCTCGAACAAACAAAGTCAACTTGTTTGAATGATTCTGGGAGTTCCAAAAGGAGTTGTAAGCTCATAAAATACTCAATAGAAAGGAATAATTGGCTCTTGATAATGAATGGGATGATCTCAATAGGTGATTCAGATTCAAAATCATATAAGGTTTGACCCCAAAACACTTTATCATGCTCCTAGGGCAGAAACATCACTCCCGATGTCCAAAAATACACTCGCCATGTGACATCAACATTATAAAATCTCATTTGTCACAATTTTTTTCTCCTTGTGTCACTCTTATCCCCACTAATGTGTAAAGGGAACATAAAAATGTGACTTCCCTATGGAGGTTATGTTTTTGTCACTTAAAACTTGTGACTTGAGTGGTTAGGTGAGCACAAAGTCAAAAACTGACCACTTTTTCATGATAAATACCCCATAGTCACACTTTTTCACTCCTTTTGTCCCCTTTTTCCTCCCTAAGGTGTAAAGGTAACAAGGGGGACACAGTAGTGTGACACCCCATCATTTGTAAAGTTACAACACTCACCCCTCACCACTTTTGCACCTAGGTTGCACAATTTGACTTACCAACTTGCCCCCCTTCCATGATGGCTAGACCCTAGTCACACTTTTAATCCTCAACTGTCTCCCATGTTCCCCAATGTGCAACTCTGCTTCAACCCTTGTTCAACTCTGGTTAATTCTGCTTAAGTCAAACTTGAGTTAAGGTGTGCAAGTGAGAATAAAAAGCTTCATAATCAAAAGTTAGCCATTTTTATGTGTCAAAGCTGCATTTTTCTTTCCAAAATATCTCTCCCTTACTATTATGCTATTGAAAAAATGTTTGATGTCTCATATGCTAAAAATGGAAAGTTGTTCATATCTCCCAAACCCCTCGTTTGATCCCTGTGAGATTTTAACAACACCTCCCTCTCAAAAACTCCTTTACAATGATCCCAACTTTGCATCCAACGATGTTACAAATTATTTTTAATGGCCGAATAAAGTTTTTCAAAATAAAAACCCATTTTTTCAGATCTACAAAGTTCTAGCAATTGAAATCCTACAAAAATTAGAGCAAAGCATCCTTATAAAATAACAAAACTTTTGAGACCAATGTTGTACCATTCTGACACCGAGAAGACCCAATTCTTAAAATAGTGAGACTTCTTAAGCGTAATTGTCTATAAATAATAAGTGCTAAAAATATTTTATTATCAAACTTTCCATTTCCCCTTGCACATCAGGGAAACTAAAAAAAATGCCAAATCAAGCAACTGGTAACTAAAATGAACTGCTCAAAATAAGGATTACTAATAATAGTAAGTGTCAGGCTATTGGTCAAGAAACATGGATAATGAGTCACCCATGCTGAAATAAAAGCACTTGGATGTGTTTGAAGCATTAAAAAACATCATGGTGACTTGACAGATTCATGATTTCACAATATGTAATTTCAATCGAATGAATGAGTAATTATTTTGTTTGTAGGAGGAGACCTTTCCAAATGAGTAAAAGATGAACAAGGATGTATTTGAGTATCATGAGATTGATTTCATTCAAAAATCCTTTACAATCATTATGTCTATGTCCAACAAAATCTCAAAAGCACAAAATTTCACTCAAGGAGAAATCCTTCCATCTGAAGGAGACACCTTTATGATAACAGAGGATCATCATGTTCCCATCTCAGTGCATATATCATAACATTATTTTTGAACACTCATTAAAATTCCTTGAAGTGTATTTACATGTCATTGAAGGAGGAATTTGTAACCAAAATGTTCCAATTCTAGAGATGGTCACTTAGGCAGCCGGTGAAATCAAGAACATCATGAAACTTATGATGGTGTTGAAACATCAAAATTCAAGTCATCAAGGTGATGGTCATGAGAAGCATGACAGGGGAGGATCATCATGAGTGATGTTAATAGTCATCCCAAGTTTACATTGCAATGTTTTACAACAATGTTTCTAAACACTCATTCAGTACTTTGGAGTATGCTTGCATCTCACAGAAGAAGGATATTGTAACACAATGTTTCAATTCAACAAATGGCCAAGGGAAAGGAAATTCATTCATGATCCGTTAGAAGCAAGTTCCTCATTAGTAAGAGTTTTCTCGTCTCCAAATTTCTACTTCTCTCTCTTTTTATCTCTCCTCATTCCCTCTCTCTAACATTCTATTATTTCATTGAGAGCATACTTTTTCACTCTTTCTTCTTATTCACTTAAGTGACTTAATGCTGCATTGTAAAATTCCCTTTTCAAAAACAAGGAAAGGACCTAATTTCATTCCTAAGAGAATGTGAAAAGTCACAAATGGTGGTGAGATGAAAAGTCATATGGGGGGTGGGAAATATGAAGAGTCATTTGTAATGTTATACATTGGAATGGCTTCTCCATTCCAAAGGGTTAGCAATTGTTGATTGTTATATGTTGTTGAACTTTGTATCACTACCACATCAAGCAATAAAAGCTAAATTTCCTATATTTCCCTTTTTATGTTCCTTTATCCTCTCTACTCTCGAACTTTTCAAGCATAGAGATCCTGTATAACCAAGAAGGAACTTTGTGTCCTTGATTACTTAATCTGTAGTACTTTATGTCTGTATTTTGTTAGTATTTTTTATTGCTTACATTGCTATGTTTTTTCTAATTGAATGTGGACCTATTCTTGTTACTATTTGTGAGAATTTGTTTGTTCCTATTCACAACATTAACCCTCTCTCTATTTTTCTCATACTCCTCTTTACCTCCTTTCACAAAAAATTCCTCCCTTATACATTGTACAAGGAATTTTCCACAAGTTTAGTGGAGTATTCCCATGTGATCCCCAACCTAATGGCCATCCCACAATTTTAGGTAGTTTACATTCAATAATGGGATCCTCCGTATACCCAAGAAGGAGGGGCTTATCCTCATGACCATTGGTGAAAACCAATAATCTGCATAATTTTTGGTGAGTCCTTTGGGGAAGATATGCCCTTTATACAACCTTAAAAGATATTTAAAAATATAAAAAAATTGGATATTTGAAAATCCATAAAAAACTGAAAATATCAAAAATACTATCTAAATGTTCAAAGGCCTTGTTATAATCCTATTGGAAAATTTGCATTTTTCTAGTTTCATTCCTTTCTAATGATCTAAGAAAAATTTCTAGGAAGAAGATTCGGTGAAGAAAATCAAGTAGTTGGAATTATTGTCTTTCGTATTCTTCTATTTGAGCCACGAGAACAAGAGGATTTTATACTTGCTCCAATACAAATCCCAAATTCTATTTGAAGATCCCATTGAAGAATTAGTTGTATGACCATTAGATATCATCTCATTAGAAGAAGAAGAAGAATAAGAAGAAGAAGAAGAAGAAATGACTGCACCTATGCCATGGGGACATAATACTAGTTTGCTAGATTTTGCTCCTCCACTACATGAATTACCAAAAGAATCCAGAAAGAAATTTCCTAAGTTCTAGAAAGATGGAAAGCAATGTCCATATGATCATATTATATCTTTTATCACAACCTGTGGCATTCTTAGAGTGGGACATGAATATGGTATTGTTCAACTATTCATGGAATCCTTATAAGATGCCACTATATACTAGTTTTACTACTTGTCATCAAACTCAATTATTAATTGGGATGATATGAAAACCAATTTTGAAGCAAGATTCAAGACTGCAAAAAATGCACATGCCCTCCTTTCTCAATTGGCTTAGATGAAGAAATAAGTACAAGAGTCCATGAGATACTTTGTAGCAAAATTTAATAAGTTGATCAACAAGATTCCTATTGGTGCTTGTCTTACTACAGAAAATCAGAAGAGGTTCTTCATGAATGCTCAGTTTCCCGAAGTTGGTTTCATGCTAAGAATAGCTCAAAAAAATACTCTAAAAAATGTTCAAGAACTTTCCATTTAATTTGAAGATGACCTTATAATGTCAGAAAATATCAAGAACTATTCAATGAAGGATAAGGTCCAAAGTTTCTAAGATGAAAGAGTTGATCCTTTGTTACAAAGATTGGTCAATGATTTGACTTCATTGAAGAAGGAAATTTCCCAACATGTCTAATATCTGAATCAAAAAATGAATCAAATTGTTAGAGCACCCCGAAGGATTGGCTTAGAAGCTCCACTAGTTAATGCAATATGTGGAACATATGAAGATGAAGGAGAAGAAATTGTTGAATCAAAAAATTAAGATGAAGAAGGAGATGGATGTGCCAAGATTGGGTATTTTGAATACTCACTGGATGGATTTTTTGAAGAATCCATGCATATCTATTATTATGTAGTGTTCACTCGCTCATAAACAAATCAATAAACCTCTTCTTTCGCTACCTAAGAAAATCATTTGAATCCTCAAATTGTGACTCTATGAAAAATAACAACAAAAGGAGGATCATCGTTGTCCACTTCCATGGGGTCAGCTAAGAAGAATCCCGAGACTACCTTAGTCAAGACTTTTTCTGCCTCTTCGAGTAAGTCTCTTTTATCTCCTCTTGAAAAATTAGTTTCAACTTCTATTGATAATAAGAATGTAAATCCTACTCTTGTCAAGGTTATCATAATTCTTGATATGTGTAGACACTAAATCACGCACTTTTGGTATATTTCTAGGTCCTGATCACATACCACTATTCAAATGATTCCTAAGCAATAAAAGTACCAATTGACCACTATCTTTGGCCTCTTTTCTTTCTTCTTGGTCTCCTTCTTGGCCTTACACACCTTCTTGCCCAGTCTGACTTTCGATACTTTAGTTTTTCTGAGTTTGGAAACCAACACCCAACCAAGATGCAGCACCCAAGCGCCCCCATCCCCTCTGGGCGCCCTCAACCTCTTTGTATCTTTCTCAAATATTTTTGGGTATTTTCTATCCCTTGGGAATATTTATTTCTTACTAGTTGGCCTTTTAGTGATTAATTACAAAATTCAAACAAGAGAATCATATAAATACAAAGCTATGTGCTCATAATAAAGGACCTAGCACTAAACATCTATTATTATCACCTAAGGTTGCATCCAAAGGCATCTCAAGAGCATCAAAACATCAATCTAGCATCTATTCAAGGGACTATGAAGTGCATTCTTCTACATACACTTCATAGGAGGGGGAAGTTCATTTTTCCATGCACATATCTATCTACATTTTCTACATCTATATATTGCTCTCTATCAAGTGCAACTTGCACAAGAGCCACCTAGGGCATGATTTTACACACACACACAAGTATAAATACATGGAGTCTAAAATGTAGTGTAACACTCAGATCATAAGTTCACTTAGTCAGGTGACGGCCATGATCAGTCTGAATCCCCATTTGCATCGTTTTCTTGTGATGTGTTTTAGGGTTTTGTAGGATATTATCTATTTTGCAAGTTACAAGTGAATTCAATTATATTCCAACAACCTACATATGATCAATAATGAAGGGTGGTGAAATCATAGTGACACCAGAAAAATCAAGTTCCAACCCTTTGCATAGTCATAGGTACCTACATAAGGTCTTTGGTGCCTAGGTGCCCTCGCCCCTGCCCAAGCGCCCGTGTCCCAGCCATTTTGCGAGTCCCAGAATTTATATCGATAATTTCTAGTGTTCTGCCCAATCTGTTCATCAGTTGTTCCAGTTCAGGTGTACTTCATGATATGCAAAAATCAAATAAGTACCCTATCTCTCTTATATTGTTTACATAGTTACATCTGTAAAAGTGCTTAGAATTTGTATTTTGTTACACATCATTGCAGTGACTCTGAAATTATATTAAATAAATAAATATTTCAAACTTTATTAAATCATTTAGTGAAATTATTTCTTAGAACTCCTTGCCCTAGGATCCACTATAGCCTAGCGGCTAAAAGTAGATATTCTTCTCCTAGGAAAGTTATGCATCATGTAGAGTATCAAATCCTATCCTGATGATGAGGTTATTAAGGCTGAATTTTTTTACTCTCTATTGCAATATGCTCAATTTGATGATAATACTTAAAGAATACTTCTGGTTAATAAATGCACAAAATTCCTACTAGTTTTGACTCATTCTTCATTCAACATTGTTTCTCAGAATAAAAGCATTCTCTGGACATCACCCCTTGTTATTCCATAGCCACTATGACACAACTCCATCTTCTTCTATTTTTTATGCAAACTCTTGATGATGCTATTATCAATTATATGTTTCGTATTTATTGTAATACTCATAGAAAAAAATCATGATGAAAATGTACATGTGCATGATGTTATTTCTCATATTAGTCAGGATGAATATAAATTTGTATCTCATACTTCTTCCTATTTCTAAACATGATTCTGAATGATTTTAAAGATATATATCTCATTATAGTTCTTCTCCTAGTTCACTTATATGTTGTTAACTCACTTGATGAAATATTTACATGTGAAAATTTGTCTAATACTAAGTGATACTTTTGAGCATGAACATGTTAGTAACAGATTCTACTTCACTTAAGACTGTTGAATGTGAATTTTCCACTCCATCTTCATCTACTTCTGAGGCTACTTCTGAAGGCATTCGTGATGATTCTTTCATTCCTACTAGTTCACCTCTTACAGTTTCTTCTGACTCTATTGTTAGTGTTTCCACTAATATTCCATGTTTATCTCCACTTCTTTCCTATTCTTCCTCTCTTGATGATATTCATGTTGCTTCTTATATTCCTCCTAGTGTACCACCTTTTATTTCTACTGTACCTACATCTAGTGTGCCCATAGCATCTTCATCTTATATTTCTTCTTCTCATATTTCCTATGATCACTCATAATGGAAAGCTTCAACCTCTCAATGTGCCTCTTACATATTCTATGGTTCCTCCACATGACCTTTTATCACTCATGCATGGTGTTAGTCAATTACAATCTCAAGTTCAATCTCTCACTCTTGAAAGGAAATCCTATTATGTTTCTATCGATAGTAATTCTCTTCATGACAATCCTATTCCAAATAAAATTCACAATTCAACATTCCCTAAGGTTTTCATCATGCCTACATTTTTCATGTTTTGATGGCACTGGAAATCCATATCTACATCTTAAGACATTACCATCTAGCTATGGCTTCTTATTCAGGATGATCAACTATTGCTAAAAGCCTTCCATCATAGTCTTGTTGATGAAGCTCTTCAATGGTACACTCATTTACCTTATGGATCCATTAGTACATATTGTGAAATGGAAGGTTCTTATCTTTGACACTTTATACTCAAACAATGGTCCTAGAGTCATACATGATGATTGCCTACCTAGCTTGCATTAGGGTAAGAACATAACCAATTCATAGACTACATCTTACACTTCAATGTCTTGCATGTATCAGCTAGTGTTTCAGCCTATTGATCTAGAAAAGCAATTCATAATTAGTTTCGTGGCTTGATTCCTTCCCTAAAACAAAAATTGTAATATTATACATGTGAATCATTTACACATTTTATGCTATAAGGTTTTTGATCTAGAATACGATCTAATTGCTACACATGTTATAGACCCTCCTACTACTGCTTCTATTGATGCATCATCTTATAGTTCTTCTCCTCTTCCATCCATCAAGAATCTTCCAAGGTCTCCATCACCTCCACCTCGCAAGCATGTTCCATCTCCTCCTGATCACGGGATAATTTTCCTCCATAGTTCCCTAAACATCCCTTAATCGTGTCAGTCCACCTAAGATCATCTCGAGAGATTTCCTACGACTGTGAGAATGCAGCATTACGGATTTCAGGAGCTTTTGTTAGGTCCGGTCATGATGTGCTACGTGATTTTCTTGATCAACGGGAACTTCAATTCTAGTCAACTGGTCAATAATGGACCAATCCTCATTTGCGATCACGTGGTGAAAAGGATTAAGTATGAGTCATCCTTATTGGTAATTCGATCACCAATCATCAATGGCCATCGTGACAATGAATGTTGTGCCCTTCATGAACAAGATTGCTCAACAATTAGAAGACAAGAGTGTTAGCCCGGCTCTCTCGTGTGGACTATAGTATTATCGCTGACGTGGTGGGCCCACAAGCCACCACATGGCTTGCCACCACTCATCGAATTCGCTCGATTTGCCTATTGGGAGACGAATGGTGGACTACATGCTATTTACCGAGTTAATTTTTTCTATGCCACATTACATGGGTCGAAATTATATTAGAAAATTGTTAAAACCACTATACATAGCTATTTTTACAATGCCACGCATATATTCCAAACCCGTCATATATTCCCCCTTCCATACATTAGCATTGGCACGTAATCCTCCATTTACCTACTAAACCACAGGAGACTTAGTTTATAGCCATGGAGTGGATGTTCTATTTAAAATCTAAGGAGTGAAGCAGATGTCAAGTGGTAAAATTCTCCACCACCAGGAGAAGTTCAAATTCTGGGGGCATGTTAAGGGCCAAAGTGGTCCTTCTAACCACTATGTTTGCGTGGAGGAAAAGGCTTATTAAAGCCTTAAACAAACATCCACTTACCTTGCGTGGAAAATGGTGGAAAAAGGCTGCTCCACATGGGATTCATCCCATCTAAAATAAATGCTAATCCTTTTAAAATGCATGCCATCTTTTTAAATGTATCCACATCACGTGGAATTGGGAAGAACGGTTAAAAAGGGGATTAAGGAGGATTATGGGGATTATTATCCCATCCAAATTATGTGGTTAGGCTAATATTAGTTTAATGATAAATGATTTTCCATTATTTTTGGGCCCTAAAATTGTATAAATAGGGAACCCATTCCTTTGTAATGGACACCTGAGCTTATTATTTGTTAAGCTTATTTGAGACAAGTCTGTGCAAAGGAGGAGAAGAGGGCAGTTTTCAGAAAATGCCATTTTTGAAGGCCTTGCATTCAGAATGAGAACTCGGAGTAAAAAGATGAAATGAAGGAAATTTTGAGACAATTCCAAATGATGTAAGATTTGATCCTTTTTGTTGATTTTTAACCTGTTTTTGGAAGCTTTGAATGCAGTTTTTAACAAGGATCTACAAGATAGCTAGTTGGAAAACACAAATTTCAATGCACTTCTGGTCCGAATTGTGACTTGGTGTAAACATGAAAAGTGTTCATAATTCAGAGCTGATCTCAGATATATGTTTTTTTTTCATATAATTTTTTTAAATCTCAATTTGTAGGCATTTTTCTAACACAGTTGCAGGGAGATCACATTGTGAAAACACTGTAGGAGCCACAGATCGTTCTTGGGACAGTTTCTGCTATTTTTCAGAGTTTTTGGGACATTGATCAGCTCATTTGTAAAAATTGTGATTCATTATTGGTTGTTTGTAAGAGTTATTGTACTTACATTTCAGCCTATTATTAATGGATCGGTTCAATCTGAACCCGGGGACGTAGGAATTTCTGAACCCCGTAAACAATCTTGTTTGTTATCTGAATGTTTTACATTTTCTGATTATTTATTTGCTACACAAGTTTTCTGAACTTCTATGGATGCATAATAATCAGAATTTAATCAATTTTTGGAGCTCCTAGAATACTTAAAATTTAATTAAGAAAATCACGATCTTTGGAAACTTTTAAAAGTGAAATAAAAATACAACACACGTTTTCATATCACCTCCACCGCATAAGCATCCTCCATCTCTGTCACCACGTTGTTCTCCACCTAAGTCTTCATCATCCCCTACTCGGGATCCATTTCATTTCTTGCATGTATGCTAAGCGTCATGATGTCTTGTGTGCTTTTATTGATAAGTACTCCATACCCTATCTCATGTCTTCTAATCAACATCATCCCCCTCATCGTTTGCATCACCGGTGTGATTTTCCTTATTGTAATTTTCATCGCATCAATGGCCATTGTTTACACTGACTGTTGCACCCATTTTTATGAAAAATTATAACAATAAGAAGCTTAAGGATGTCATTTTTTTTTCTCTCGCTCTAGTGAGCAGTCTATTTCTCCACTTCCACACAAGCGTGTTGCTACTTTGATACATTCCCATATGCCTCAAAATCCTTATCTATAACACTTCTAAGGTTGTCATTTGTCCACTCACCTCAATTCATCATTCATGCACGGCCTCCACCTCACTTCATCCATTGATTGCATCATCTCATCCTCCACATAGTTCTCTTGCTTTACATTGGCTTCTTAAGTCATTCGACATTTGTTTCCTACCACTACATCTCCCATCATTGGCAATATCTCATTCAACATTCAATTTGGCTCATATACTCATGTTGCTACCACTTCACATGCTTTCATTGCTCATTTTCAGCCTCTTCATCTTTGGTAGGTGATTTTTTCTCACCTCACTACCTGATGACACACTCATGTTCTTACGGTTCTTACATGACTGTTGAGGTATTTGTTACAATAAGAGCCTCGCTCCATCTTTATGCTACACGCTTCATTGATCTATCTATTTAGCATACACTATCAAACCATTTCCCGATGACGCACTCTTATTATATGGTTCATTATTGATTATTGAGGGGGAATTTATAAATGAACCTCATCTCACACATACTCATCCACATCCAATTGGGGGGAATGTTGATCCTATTGCACACACATTACATATCATTCCATTTCACTCATTCACATCATACTACATATCTTGGTTGCACATTGTTCTTATTTACTTATGCTCGCATGTTACACTTTACCCACTATGTTAGACATATATTTTGTATGTTATTATCTTTATCATATACACATGTTCATTCAATTGCTTTCTAGTTATGAATGCATACCTTCTACAGATCCTTACACGTAACGTGGATGCTTAGAATTATACCTCTTAACAGTCTCACAACAGCTCCTAGGGGCATCTACTTTCGTACACACTACATGTGTTATTGTTTCTTTATATACTACTACCTATTCTTAATAGCACACTACTTTATATCAGATCATACACATTTTGACATACTTTTCATCTTTCTAACATGCTAATGGGTGCTTCATGTGCAACATTTGTTGTGCAGGAACTATTTACCACCATGGTTGTCTAATGTTTTGCTTGCTATTATTTTCCATTGTATGCCATTGTTTGCGGGCTATTCCCTTTTTCTTGTGTGCACATTATATGCTTTTGGTCACTTCGGCCTCGATTTTCTTGCGACATCGTGAGTGATGTCCCATGTTTGTAACCCAATTTTTGCGGTCTACTTTTTATTCTTGCTTGCAAGGTTACACATTTTCTTCTATATGCATATTTTTTAACACATGTTTTTAGTCACTTTATTTTCATGTGCCTTGGTTTTTACTAAGCTCATCCCCCCCCTGTAGGGCATCAGTTTCAGATCACCGCCTGGTCCTCCTTTAGGCCACATCCTCCTAGCGATGTTGCATGCACCCCGAACGAGGGGGGGCATCCATTGGATGAATTAGTCACCCCATTCAACAGTTCACAATCACTATACAACACATTTCAATATCGGTACAACATAGTCTACAGTCTCAGTAATGGCCTAGATTCTGACTTGGGTCTTCAACACAACATAGACACCAATGACCAAACACAGACAATAGTTCCTAGGCACCCATGACCCCTTCTTGGGTGCCTATGACTAGGGGCAGTTACAACATTTTTCTTAGATCAACACAATTTTTAGCAGTCTTCTCAGTATAGGCACAATCCTCCAGTAATCAACATGCATGCTTTCACATTTTTTTCTATTTTCACATTGGATCGAACTGGATTGAAATGGATAAAATTTAAACACACCATATGTAGTGTTGTATGCATTTTGGGAAACAGATAAAGGTTGGAGAATAACACTTGACCTTTCTCCCTACATTTCTTTTGTTATGGCATTAGATTGCCCAATAAATTCGCACTTGGCGTAAGTGGCATGAGATCTCCCAAAAAACTTATTCTTTTATAGCATTTTCAGGATCCTTTCTTTACTTTTCACTCATCAAGGATCAAGTGCTCATGTTCCTTTTTCACATTTTTACATTCTTTTTATACATTTGGATCAAATTTTTCATATACACAACCATGACTACTCTTTTGCAGGTCTGTCCTTATGGGAAACAACAGTCAAATCATTAAGCATCAAATGACATCAACAACAGTTATAACACAAAATCTACTCATATGCTCTCACCCCAAGGTCATTTTCACATCCGCTTCTCTAGCTTCCACATTTCACTTTTTATCACTCCACACTTTTTCTTGTCTCCTCCGTATGCTTTTTTCCATCGATCTACATGGTTATTAGGTATGCATCTCTTATCTAATTTATATTATCAAACATTCACTCAACAACATAAAGTGGGGGCAAATGTAGACAGTAAGTCACGCACTTTGAGTATATATCTCGATCATGATCACATACCACTATTCATATGATTCCTAAGCAAGAAAAGTATTGATTGACCACTGGCTTTAGCCTCTTTGCTTTCTTTTTGGTTTCCTTCTTGGCCTTACACACATTCTTGCCAAGTTTGAATTTTGATACTTCATTTTTTCTTAGTCTGGACACCAATGCCCATCTAGGACACCAATGCTCAGGCACTCCCATTCCCTCTAGGCACCACCCACCTCTTTATATCTTGTTCGCATATTTTTGGTCTTTTCTAGCCCTTGGGCATCTTTATTTCTTACTAGTTGACCTTTTAGTGGTTAATTACGAAATTCAAATAAGAGAATCACATAAATATAAAGCTATGTGATCATAATAAAGGACCAAGCACTAAGCATCTATTACTATCATCTAAGGTTGCATCCAAAGGAATCTTAAGAGCATCAAAGAGTCCATATAGCATCCATTCAAGGGATAATTAACTTCCTTCTTCTGCATACACTTCATAGTAGGGGAAGATCATTTTCCATGCACACATCTATCTACACTTTCTACATCTAGTTATTGTTCGCTATCAAGTGCAACTTGCACAAGAGCCACCTAGGTCATGATTCTACACACACACGCAGAACTACATGTAGTCTAAAATTTAGTGCAGTGCCTAGATCGTAAGTTCACTCAGTCAGGTGACCGTCGGGGTTAGTCTAACTCCCCATTTGCATCTTTTTTATTTTTAGGATTTGATGTTTTTAGGGTTTTACAGGATATTATCTGTTTTTCAAGTTACCAGTGAACTTAGAGATCTTCTAGAAACCTACAAATGATCAATAGAGAAGGGTAGCGAAACCCTAGCGACACCATAAAAATCAAGTTCTGACCCTCTGTGCATTCACAAGCACCTAGAAAAGGTCTATGGTTCCTAGAATCCCTCGCCCTTTCCCAGGAACCTATGTCCCAACCATTTTGCAAGTTCCATAATTTATATTGATCATTTCCAGTGTTTTTCCCATCATGTTCATTAGTTGTTCTAGTTTGGGTGTACTTCAGGATAAGTGAAAATAAGATAAGTGTCATATCTCTCTCATATTTCTTACATAGTTTCATTAGTAAAAGTGCTTAGCATTTGTATTTTGTTACACATCATTGCAGTAACTTTGAAATTGGATTGAATAAAATAATATTTCAGATTTTATTAAATCAATGTGCCTACCACTTATTCACCTTTTAACATCATTGACCATGTTAAGAAATCCAAAATTCAAATTTTTGACTCTAAGTACTTGAGAACTCATTCTAAGAAATTTAATAGGCTTGTACATTTTATCAAAGGAACTAGTTCAAGTTCAATTTCCAAAATGCCACTGCCAAAGAACTACCCCTTGCTCCTCATACCATTCCTTCTTAGAACCTTCTTGCTTCCACCCCCTGCACCTATAGGAAAGTAGAACCTTTCTATCTAGCCTTGATGGTAAATGGATATAAACTGAATAATTGCATTATTGACTATGGTGTCTCTGACAATGTCATGTCTACAAAAGTTGATAAATCTCTTGGTCTCTGTCTCACTCCTACTACTAGCCATTTCTACTCTATGGAAAGCAAATAAGTACCTCTTTTTGGCTAGGTCAAAGATGCTCATGTAGCATTTACAGATTTTCCTAACAAGAAGATCATGATGAAAATTCTTGTAGCAAACATGCCAGCCTCATATGGTATGTTGGTTGGAATATACAGATGGATTGGTCGCATGCCACCATTCCAGTCAATGGTAAAATCAAGAAGCTTCTTCCTATAAGGTAAATGAAATACATGGTTCAAATTGATGACCCAAGGGCAGACATCCTATTTCAAGATTTTATAAATTACAAATTTTTCATAGCTTCAGAAGAAGATGTTGAGTTGCCCATGTTGATGGAGGAGTACATTGGCATGAAAGTGCCAGTTAAAAACATCATGAGTGATCCTTTGACTATTGAGATTCTTTGACTGACATACTTCTAACATCGATCAACCGATGAAAGAGCGTTCGCTAGAAGTGAAAACAGAAACTATTGAGTTCACATATATAGGTGAATAAGTGGAAGTGTGATCATCTGGTATGGGATTCACTGTGGTGAAGCATATTTTTCATGTGCAGTAAGATCCAAACATCAAGATCCAAGCCAACAGTATGCAGACCTAAAATTATGCGGAGGCATATGATCCTATTTCTAGTTCTTGAGATGTGCTTTCTTCCCATGTTCACACTAAAGGGGGGAATGTTAGGAATAATTAATGTGAACATGTATAAGTGATTTAATATTTGAGTGTGATATATAATGTAGTATAATGAGTTGTTAGAATTTTATGTAGCTTGTATTGTTATGTCAGTTGTTTCAACAACTTACATGAATCAATTGTGATATGAGACAAATGAGGAGGCCTATTATAGAGGTTACTCTGTATATATTTGTAAGCTTTATTATTGAAGATATAAAGGAGAGTTTCTTGTTGTTTATATTTTGTGCGAACCTAAATCTCGCTCCACAGTAACTTTGGTAGTTTTTGGTATGGTGACTCTATGGCCCAATGGATAAGGCACTGGTATACTACTCTACGAGATATCTGAGGTTCTTCATTACCCTTTACGGTCCAATGTCCCCAAGATAGAGCCAAATGTTGTCATGAAAAATGTCTAGCATGAAAAATTAAAACTTTTGATCATAACAAATAAGCCCACCTTTTGAAAACCTTTCCCCGGTCACTATGAACACTTCCTCCGACCAAATCTTTCATCTCACGCAACTCCTCCAGGTCTGTGTCATCCTCATTCTAGTTGAGAGGAAAAGTAATAATAATATTTTTAAGTGTGTTTCATGTGTAGGGATGAATTTCCAAGGTGACTGATGAAGTCATTGAGATTCAAGAAAGAACCACTTCTCCCGAAGGCCTAGAAAGGATCATTTTTGGCTATTTTATAGTAGGTAAACACCCTCTAGAATCCTATAAGGAAGGTTCAAATCATATGATGGTGGTTTTGGTGAACATTGAACATGTACAGGGTAATTTAGGTAAATTATATGAAGAAAATTAATAACATAAAAAACTTATGCAACATCGGGTAATTTTGGGCACAGGGAACGAAGGCTCCAACAGAGAAAGCCAACGTGTTCAAATGATTCTGGGAGTTACATAAGGAGTTGTAATCTCATAAAATACTCAATGGAAAGGCATAATATGTTCCTAATAATGGATGGGATGATCTCAACATGTCATTTGGAATCAAAATCATATAATGTTTGACCCCAAAACAGTCTATCATGCTCCTGGGGCAAAAAAAACACTCCAATGTTCCAAAATACACTCGATGGGTGACATAACAATTATAAAAAACTCATTTGCCACAATTTTTCACTCCTTGCATCCCTCTTTTCCCCCTCAATGTGTAAAGGGGAAAAAGGGGACACAAAATTGTGACTCCCCTATGGAGGTTATGTTTTTGTCACTTAAAACTTGTGAGTTGAGTGGTTAAGTGAGCACAAAGTCAAAATTTGACTTCTTTGTCATGATAAAGACCCCCCCTAGTCACACTTTTTCACTCCTTCTATCCCCCTTGTCCCCCCTAAGGTGTAAAGGGGACAAAGGGGACACAAAAGTGTGACCCCCATCATTTGTAAAGTTGTGACACTCACCCATCACCACTTCTACACCTAGGTTGTACAATTTGACTTACCAACTTGCCCCCTTCCATGATGGATGGACCCTAGTCACACTTTTGAGCTTCATCTATCCCCCATTCCTCTCAAGTGAAAAGGGGAAAATAGGGACACACAAGTGTGACCTCCTTCACCTCATTTAGCTCATGGTCATCAAAAACACATTTCCAGCCCCCGAAAACCAAATGTTAGCCCCCGATGCTCATTCTCAGCCCCCTGGATCTCCTCCATAAGGCACTAGAGGCTTCCAATTGCCACCATATGCTGCAAGTAACACTTTGGTGTCCATTGTGTCTCTTTTTTCCCTCTTTCACCAGTGGAACTCCACTTCAACCCTCATTCAACTCCTGTTAAGCCTGCTTGAGTCAAAGTTGAATAAAGGTGAGCAAGTGATAATAAAAAGATTCATATTAAAAATTTAGCCATTTTTATGTGTCAAAGATGCATTTTTATTCCCAAAATCTCTCTCCCTTGTTGTTATGCTGCTAAAAATATGTCAGAGGCCTCATATACTAAAAAAAAGAAAAGTTGCTCATATCTCCCAAACCCCTCGTTTGATCCCTGTGAAATTTTAACAACAGTTCCTTCTTAAAAACACCTTTCCAATGATCCCAAATTTTCATACAATGGTTTTCCAAATTATTTTTAATGACTGAACAAAGTTTCTCAAAATAAAAACCCATTTTTCATATCTACGGAGTTCTGGCAATTGAAATCCTCCAAAAATTGGAGCAAAACATCCTTATGAAATAACAAAACTTTTGAGACCAATTTTGCTAACATTGGGAGGACCCAATTATAAGAATATTAGCCTTCCTAAGCATCAATGTCTATAAATAGTAATTTTTATAAACAATTCATTCACAGAGTTGTCATTGCCCCTTGCACATCAAGGAAACTAAAAAATGCCAAATTAAGCAACTGGTAACTAAAATGGATTTTTCAAAATAAGGCTTACTAATAATAGTAAGTGTCAGGATATTGGTTAAGAAATAGGGATATTGAGTCACCCATGATGACAGAAAGGCACTTGGATGTGTTTGAAAAAATAAAAAACATCATGGTGACTTGACAAGGTCATGATTTCACACTATGCAATTTCAGTTGGACAAAGGAGCAATTTTTTTATTTAGAGGAGAAGACCTTTCCAAATGAGTAACAAATGAGAAAGGAGGCATTGAAGCATCCTAAGGCCAATTTCATTCAAAAAATCCTTTGCAATCACAATGTCTATGTCCAAAAAAAATCAAAAACACATAATTCCACTCAGGGAGCAATCCTACCATTTGAAAGAGACACCTTTGTGATCAAAGAGGATCATCATGTTCCCATCTCAGTGCATATCTCATAATAGTGTTTTTGAAAACTCATTTAAATGCCTTAAAGTGTTTATGCATCTCATCAGAGGAGGAATTTGCAACCAAAAATTTTCCAATTCCAGAGATGGTCAATTAGACAACCGGTAAAATCAAGAACATCATGAAACCTATGAGGGTGTTGAAACATCAAAATTCAATTCATTAAGGCAATAGTCATGAGAAGCATGACAGGGGAAAATAATCATGAGTGATGCCGACAGGCATCCCAAGTTCACATTATAATGTCTCGCAACAGTGTTTCTAAACACTCATTTAGTACTTTGGAGTATCCTTGCATCTCACAGAAGAAGGAGATTATACCACAATGTTTCAATTCAACAGATGGTCATGGGCAGGAACTTCATTCATGATCCATCAGAAGCAAGTTCCTCATCAACAAGAGTTTTCTTGTCTCCGAATTTCCACTTCTCTCTCCTCCCTCTCTCTCTCTAACATTATATTCTTTCATTGAGAGTGTATTTTTTCACTCTTTCATCTTATTCACTTAAGTCATTTAATGTTACATTGTAAAATCCCTTTTCAAAAATAAGGAAAGGACTTAATTTCATTCTTAAGAGAATGTGAAAAGTCACAAATGGTGGTGAGATGAAAAGTCATATGGGGGAGAAGAGGAAGAATCATTTGTAATACTATAAATTAAAATGGCTTCTCCATTCCAAAGGGTTGGTGATTGTTGATTGATGTATGTTGTTGAGCTTTATATCACCACTACATCAATAAATAAAAACTACATTTCCTCTATGTCCTTGTCTATGTTCCTATATCCTCTCTACTCTCCAATTTTACAAGCATGTTAATCTTATATAACCAAGAAGGAACTTTGTGTCTCTAGTTTGTTAGTGTTGTAGATTACTTACATTGTTGTGTTTTTATAAATGAATGTGGACCTACTCTGGTTATTGTTGGTGAGAATTTGTTAGTTCCTACTCGCGACATTAACCCTCTCTCCCTATTTCTCCTACTCCTCTTTACCTCCCTTCACAACAAATTACTCCCTTGAAAATTGTACAAGTAATTTGCCACAGGTTTAGTGGAGTATTCCTGTGTGATCCCCAACTTAACGTCCACCCCACAGTTTTAAGTAGTTTACATTCAATAATGGGAGCCTCCCCATACCCAAAAAGGAGAGGCTTAGTCTCGTGGCCATTGGTGAAAATCAATAATCTGCACTGCAACAAATTATTTCACTAACACCTATTTGTGTTGTTTCCTTTGCCACCCTTAACAAATCCCCAACAATCATATTGAAAAAACAACTAAAGAATTCCAATGTCTATCGACTAAAACTAGGACTTTTGTCCCTTTTTACGTAGGTACGACATACCTCAATTCTTCCTTAGATACTTCCTCAACTGGACTCCCATTGTCTTCCCCATAAAAAAGCTAAGGAAGAAAGTAATAACTTCAACAATCTATACTATGTCTGCTCTGTCTAGTTGGTTGTACACATTCTCAAAATGTGTTACTCCCAAAACTAAAATCTCCTACCTCACTAAGATTGAACCACCATCCTTTGTCATTTCTCAAATAAGATTTTAATTTTTATGTTGATTAGCAAAATTATGAATAAAATGGTATTTTTATCACCATTTTCTAACCACGATGCTCTACCTAGTAATCTCCATTGAGATTCAATATCCGTCAAGGGTTTCCTCTTCTTAGACTCTAATTTATAAATCCTTTTTTTGAATTTACATCAAAAACCTCTTCAAAATCTTGTCCGTAAAAATCAGCGATCAATTGTTCCACTAAAGTTAACTCTTGTTCAATTACCTTATGCCTGTTGACAACCCAAGTAATCACATATTTCTTAATTCTCTTTAGATTTTCTGCAAATTGAAGGGTAGACGAATCCTTGGGAAGATTGTTAAAGACAACCCATTCTTCATTGACCAGTATTATGAAATCATCCTCCTTCAAGTAAAATTTAGGATTGAATTTAAGTGGGCTTAGAGGCTTATAGTCCTCCTCTATTTACAGTACAACGGGAAGATGATCGGAGTCTCCACTTAATGAAACCCATGATTTAATCCTCCCACTGTCATTCAATAAGGAGTCGTTGATATGAAAACTATCCAAGCGCTTGGCCACTCTATCGGTTCCAACTCTCATATTCCTCAAGTAGTAAACAACTTAATAGGTTCCATATCAATTAACCTTGCCTCCTGAAATTTGTACCCAAACAAAATCAGCCAAAGCTTCTATTCTAACAACATCCCCATCACTTCATCTCTTTTAATAGTCAAATTTAAATCTCCCCCAACAATAGTATCATCAGTTCCAAAAAAATCTATGACTAAATAACTCTTAAAAATAATCTACCCTCCCTTCATAAGGCCCATAAATGTTTGCCACAACATTTTTTTTCCCAATTGTGACCAATCCCTCTCAGCTCCCAACTGAATCCATGGCCGAAAAATCCCAATATTTAAAGAGTGTAGATAAATCCCTAATATTATTTTTCCCTCACCGCTTTGTCTCCTAAATCATAACCATATCTTACTTCTGTAAATAAACCAGTCTCTTAAAGGTAGTTTTTTTTGTAGAGTTACCCATCCCTCTATTAAGGAACAAAATGCTCTGTGGGAAATTCTCATAGGGGCTTGCCCTGCACTAAGGGCCCTTAGGAGTTTTTTATTTCCCTTGTAATATTTTCTTAAAAGATTTGGACTTGGCATTAGAAAGTTGATAGATTTGACCACTACCCAACTAAGAGCTCCTCGACATCATCACTCTACCTATGCCACTTCGGATGCTAACATCTTCCACAACTGCAACAACTTTTATGGGATCTTATGGGATGATATCTATGCTGGTTTGAAGCCTATGATAGTTCAATAGTTTTGATATCTTTAAAACTTCCTTATGTCCAAGCCATTCTACTTACAATCAATGATCTAACCTCTCCATATTCTACCTCCAAGGCCACATTGTCTTTTAGAAATTTCACTAGCTTTCCAATAGATCTACCTTTTCATCTCTTAATTTTTAATCCTGATTTTCCCACATAACTTCCTTGATTTCTTGTATCTTTGACCTGCTCTCAAAATAATTGGTACGTGTCCAACCTTCCCCACCATTGGCCATTTTGAGAGGTTCATTCTCAGTTCTAAAGTCGTGGAACCTTTATTTGACACCAACTTCCTCCTCCATTATCTACATAAGAACCGTAGATAGGACAATCATATGTTGAATACCCATAGAAATGACATTTCACACACCCAAAGGGAATACCTACATACTCCAAAGATTGAATGTGTTTCTAATTACCATGTACCAAATCAATTTCCTTTTCCAAACCCTCCTTTAGATTAAGTTTTACCAAAAAATTGACCACCATCCTCAAAGACATTTTCAAGTAGCTATCAGCTATATCTAGATATATCCCAATGTTATTCCCAATGGCCTTAAAATGCTTCACATTCTATAGCTCGAATAGAAAAGTTGAATTTTTACCCAAACAGGTTGAGTCAATGGCCTCTTATAGTGCCCAATTCTCTTTGGCACTGTTTAGTTTAGATTATATCATATTATTGGTCTCATTTTATTTTCAGTAATTATAATTGTTATAATAGCACTAGGCGCCCAAGGTTATGTATATTTTATTCAACAATTAGCTTTGACACTACTATTTTATTTTGGTGGTATAGGGTGCTGATGTTTGATACAACGATTTATTAGTTTGGTATTGATATAAAACTATGTTAGTGATGTTGATAGTTATATATGTACCTTAAAATGATTTAGATAGATGTGGTTTGCTAATATCATTGAAAATTACTATAGTTGATTTTGTAAATTTGGAATATATGTTACATTGCTAACCATGAATCAAATGAGTTATACATAAATGTATGAGTTTATGTTTTCATATATTAATAAATTGGATCAATAACATTATTATCTCGGATATGTATAAGAGATAATAATGAATGGAGAACATGTATAAGAGATTAAACATATTCATATTAAAAATGAAGATGAAGGGGAAAAACTCACCAAGGGTTCATTAATCAACATGATGTCACCCAAAATGTGCATCTAGACATTAGAACTACTAAGTGACCATGTGAGAGGATGTTATTTACTTGATTTAAAATTTTCCAAGTTTTTTGGAGTTACCATATTCTTATGGAACTCTTATATTGCTTTAATTGATTTAGTTAATTTTGTTGCTCCATTGCTTGATTGAAAGATTATTGTGAAAATTTTGAATATATGTTGCTCATCTTCCCAATGTCAAAATCTTTGTTAGGAAAAAAAATCTATTCAAGCGATGTGAAATCTTTGTTAGTAAAATAAACCCACTAGAACAATGTGAAATCTCCACAAAAGTAGTTGTTAAAGCAGTATGGAATCTTTGTTAGTAAAATAAACATGCTAGAGTAGCATGAAATCTCCATTGAGAAAAGGTTTACTAAAGTAGTGTGGAATCTCCACCAAGAAAATGAATCTATGTGAAATGTCCACTAGGAAAAAGTACTTACTAGACTAATCTAAAATCTTTACGACAAGAAAATTTAGGAATATAATCTAATATTTAAAATATAAATAAGTTCATCTATTCAAGAGGCAATCTCAAAAAACTACTAAACAATAATAATATTATTATTTTAAATATAAGTCACAAAGTTCGTGTTCAACAAGAATATAGTTCAATTTAAGTTCGCCAAGAGATACACTAAGTAAAAACATCTTTAATTTGAATAATTATTTTTTTTACTATTTTTTATTTTGTAAAAAATACATAAATATATTAAAAAGACAATTTGGAAAGAACTTGTCTTTGTATTCAAACACATATATAAAATAATGTAAAATTATGTCATAAACTTCTTATACAAAAATACTCTATAAAATTTTGAGTTCATATTCAACAAAACTAAAATTCAAACATTTTCAATAAAATTCCAAGATATAATTAAATTATCATTAAATAACATATAACCATTTACTATTGGAACTGCCCATAATATTAAAATATAAAAACATTTACTATTTGAAATATTTAATTATGATATATCACAAAGTTGCTTGACTTAAAAGGGTGGTCATTTTATCAACAAATTATTACATTTACACAAACTTTGTAGATTGAGTGGTTCCTCACACTATTCCTCCACACCACCCATAAGGACATCCACTAAACAGTTCATCAGGGGGAAGAATGACATTTTTCCCTGTAGCTAAACGTTTGCTTACTGTAAACTTGCTCTCTAGATGAATGGCGAAATTAAAATTTTCAAGGAAGGCCTCCCTTGAAATTTTGTCACTGCTTGCTGACATAGTTATAAGTGATTTCCTCTCTTTCTCTGCTAAATTGTGTTGATGAATATAATACTCCATTTTCTCCTTCAAGGATTTGTTTTCAGTAACCACTTCTCCAAATTTTTGGGTCAACTGTTTCCCTTCACTAGTAATCAAATGCAGCCTTATTTTCAAACCTTCCACTCTCTTTGCATTGTTTTCTGAAAGAGATGATAGACCCAACCTTTCATCTTCAACAGAGCTTAGTATATCATTATAGTCTCCCATTTGTGCCTTCAAAAATGCACATTCAATGCACAATTCTTCATATTTCTGGCACAATATTGTTCCTTCATTAGTCATCAAATCAAGCTCATTTTTAAGCTCTGCAACCTTTGCTTCCAAATCTGCCTTACAAGATTTCCACAAGTGACAATCTTCAGTCATCTTTGCATGTAATTTTCTTCTCCCTTGATTGCATTCTTTCAACTTATTTTGCAACTTATTTTTTTCTTCTCTTAAATGAGAGCACAATTCTTCATGTTCCTGGCTCAATATTCTTCTTTCATATTGCAGACCTGCAACTTTTCCTTCCAATTGTGCCTTACAAGTACCCCACAAGTGCCCATCTTCGGTAATTTTCTCATTTAATTCTTTCATTCCAGCATCGTATTCTTTCAACTTATTTTGCAACTCATTTTTTTCTCGTCTTAATACAGTGCACAGTTCTTCATGTTTCTGGCGCTTTAGTTTTGTCTCCTTAAGCTCATTTTGAAGCCCTGCAACTGTGCCTTCCAAACTTGCCTTACAAGCATCCCACAAGTTCCTCTCTTCAGTCTTCTTAGAAAATAATTTCTTATGTTCCTGATAACATTTTATCAACTTATTTTCAAATTCATTTTTTTCGTTTCTTAGTTGAATGCACAACTCTTCATTTTTCTCATTCAACACTCTTGCTTTATTAAGCTCACTTTGCAGCCCTGCAACTTTCTCTTCCAAATCGGCTTTACAAGTATCCCACAAGCACCCCTCTTCGGTCAGTTCTGCATGTAATCTCTTATTCCTATCATTCAATTCTTTCAACTTAATTTCCAACTCATGTTTTTCTCTTCTTAATCGAGTGCACAATTCTTCATGTTTCTGGCTGAATATTTTTATTTTATCGAGCTCACTTTCCAGCCCTTCAATTCTCTCTTCCAAATTTCCCTTACAAGTATTCCACAAGCACCCATCTTCAGTCATTTTTGCAACTAATTTTTTTAATACAGTGCACAGTTCTTCATGCTTCTGGCTCTTTAGTTTTGTCTCCTTAAGCTCATTTTGAAGCCCTGCAACTGTGCCTTCCAAACTTGCCTTACAAGCATCCCACAAGTTCCGCTCTTCAGTCTTCTTAGAAAATAATTTCTTATGTTCCTGATAACATTTTATCAACTTATTTTCAAATTCATTTTTTTCGTTTCTTAGTTGAATGCACAACTCTTCATTTTTCTCATTCAACACTCTTGCTTTATTAAGCTCACTTTGCAGCCCTGCAACTTTCTCTTCCAAATCGGCTTTACAAGTATCCCACAAGCACCCCTCTTCAGTCAGTTCTGCATGTAATCTCTTATTCCTATCATTTAATTCTTTCAACTTAATTTCCAACTTATGTTTTTCTCTTCTTAATTGAGTGCACAATTCTTCATGTTTCTGGCTGAATATTTTTGTTTTATCAAGCTCACTTTCCAGCCCTGCAATTCTCTCTTCCAAATTTCCCTTACAAGTATTCCACAAGCACCCATCTTCAGTCATTTTTGCAACTAATTTTTTTAATACAGTGCACAGTTCTTCATGCTTCTGGCTCTTTAGTTTTGTCTCCTTAAGCTCATTTTGAAGCCCTGCAACTGTGCCTTCCAAACTTGCCTTACAAGCATCCCACAAGTTCCGCTCTTCAGTCTTCTTAGAAAATAATTTCTTATGTTCCTGATAACATTTTATCAACTTATTTTCAAATTCATTTTTTTCGTTTCTTAGTTGAATGCACAACTCTTCATTTTTCTCATTCAACACTCTTGCTTTATTAAGCTCACTTTGCAGCCCTGCAACTTTCTCTTCCAAATCGGTTTTACAAGTATCCCACAAGCACCCCTCTTCAGTCAGTTCTGCATGTAATCTCTTATTCCTATCATTCAATTCTTTCAACTTAATTTCCAACTTATGTTTTTCTCTTCTTAATTGAGTGCACAATTCTTCATGTTTCTGGCTGAATATTTTTGTTTTATCAAGCTCACTTTCCAGCCCTGCAATTCTCTCTTCCAAATTTCCCTTACAAGTATTCCACAAGCGCCCCTCTTCAGTCATTTTTGCATCTAATTTTTTTGTCACGTCATTGCTTTCTTTCAACTTCTTTTCCAACTCACTTTTTTCTCGTCTTAATTGAGTGCACAGATGTTCATGCTCTTGGATAAATTTTACTTTTTCATTAAGCTCATTTTTCAGCACTTCAACTGTGCCTTCCAACTTTCCCTTACAAGCATCCCAAAATCGCTCCTTTTCATTACTCTTGGAAAGTAATATCTTAATCCCATCATAACATTTTTTCATCTTAGTTTCAATTTCAACTTTTTCTTGTGTCAATTGAGTGCACAATTCTTTGTGTTTTTGGCTCAACATTCTTGTTTCATTAAGCTCATTTTCCAGCTTTGCAACAGTGCCTTCCAAATTTGCCTTACAATTATCCCATAAGCAGCCATCTTCAGTCATTTTTGCTTGTAATTTCTTAGTGACATCATTGTCTTCTTTCACCTTATTTTCCAACTCAATCTTTTCTTGTCTTAATTGCATGCACAACGCTTCATTTCTCTCGCTCAACATTCTTAGTTCAATGAGCTCATTTTTGAGCCCTGCAACCTCGCCTTCCAAATTCGCTTTACAAAAATCCCAAAAACACCCATCTTCAGTGATTTTTACTTTTAATTTTTCAATCTCTTCATTGTATTCTTTTAACTTATTTTCCAACCCAACTTTTTCTTGTTTTAATTGAGCACACAATTCTTCATGTTCCTCCCTTAACATTCTTGAATCATTGAGCTTATTTTGTAGCCCTGCAATACTGCCTTCCAACGAAGCCTTATGAGAATCCCACAAGAGCCCATCTTCACCCATTTTATGTTTTAATTCTATAGTCTCTTCATTATATTCTTGCAACTTACTTTCCAGCTCCACTTTTTCTTGTTTTAATTGAGTGCACAATTCCTCATGTTCCTTGAGCTCAGTTTGGAACCCTGCAACTGTGCCTTCTAACTTTGCCTTACATACATCCCACAAGTGCCCATCTTTAGCCATTTTTTCTTTCAATTTTTTACTCTCATCATTGTATTCTTTTAGCTTACTTTCCAACTCAATTTTTTCATTTTTTAATTCAGTACACAGTTGTTCATGTTTCTGGCTCAAAATTCTTATTTCATTAAACTCATTTTGCATCTCTGCAACTTTGCCTTCCATACTTGCCTTACAAGTATCCAATAAGCAGCTATCTTCGGCCATTTTAGCTTGTAATAGCTTCAAGCCAGCGTTCAACTTGTCTTCCATATCATCTTTTTCTTGTCTCAACTGAGTGCACAAATTTTCATGCTCCTCCCTCAATACTCTTGTTTCATTAACCTCATTTTGTAGCCCTGCAACTGTGGCTTCCAGCTCTGTAACTTTGCCTTCCAAATTTTGTCTACAAGAATCCCACAAACGCTGATCCTCAGTCATCCTTGCTATTAATTTCTTGTTTTCATCATTGGACTTCTTAAACTCATTTTTTTCGCTACTGTATTTTGTGCACAATTCCTCATGTTTGTGGTTCAACATGTTCCGTTCTTCAGTTACAGTTTCAAGCTTATCATTCAGCCCTGAAACATTTTCCTGATAAGTATCCCACCTGCACCTCTCTTCAGTCATCTTATCTTGTAATTCCCGAGAGGCATCATTGAATTCTTTCAACTTCTTTTCCAACTCGTCTCTTTCCTGTTTTAATATAGTGCAGGCTTCTTCATGTTCATTCCTGAACATCCTTGTTTCATTAAGCTCATTTTGCAGCCCTGCAATCGTGCTTTCCAAATCTGCCTTGCAAGTATTCCACTCAGTCATCCTTTCATGCGATTCCCGAGCCTCATCATTGCAATCTTTCAGTTTATTTTTCAACTCTTCTCTTTCAACTCTTTCTTTGGCAATCTTATTCAGTAGATGCTGGTTCAGGGTCTTCAATTTTGTCACCTCATCATATTTAAATGTTCGTCTCTCATCATTTGCATTTGCTGTCACTGTTGATTTTCTTTCATTGCCATCTGCATTCAGTACAGGTGGGTTGGTGCTCTGCAAATTTGTCACCCCAGTATTTTCATTGGTTTCTATGTTATCCTTTGGGATTTCTTTCGTTGGCGAAGGTTCAGATCTTCTCTGCTTGTTAGTTCCCTTTCCCTTTCCCTTTCCATTTCCCTTTCCCCTAGCCATATTGCTCTAGGAAATATTCTGCGAAGGACGAAAATTAATTCTAAATCTGCGAGTTATGATCCTCAAGGAAGACTGTCTAATAGAACGATGCTTGTAAAGAGATTGAATGGTATGGATGAATAACAGAGAGAGAAGGATTGAGGTTATATAATCAGCGATTTATCTCTTGGGAAGAAGGTTGCGTCCCTCGTGTTCACAAACCGATTCATTTACACGAGCACTAGGGAGAGAAAATTAATAAATAAATCTAGAAAGGAGTTTAAATTTCCAAACACTTAATTTTGATTAATTTTTGTTTTCAAAACATAGAAAGAAACATTAACACACATGAACTTTGGCCTCTCGACATTTATTAATTGTTGAATCGTATGATTTTACTATGTTTGTGTATTTGTTGATTATTGGTCTAAATTAGGAATTATTAGTAATGGTTAGGAATCATTAGTACATTCATCAATTTTTAATGGTTATGGACTCTTCTCCCTACCTTTTTAAGTGTCCCTTTCTCTCTCCTCATTTCCCCTATCTTTCTTCGTTTCTCTCTTCTCCTCATTTTTCCTATCTCGAGTTGCATGTGAGTAGTGCAAGTCATGTTCTTAATAGAACTAGAAGCATCGCTCATGCTCCTAAATTCATTTACATTTTCAGGGTGGGCCCTGTTATTTATTATTTTCAAATGTGTCAGTAGAGTAAGAAGAGTACCGAAGGTCGTATATCTAGACAAAGACTATAGAGTTTACACAATTCAAAGGAGTCGCCACATATGTAAGTGAAGATGATGAAGAAAAAGAAACAACACTCAAGATCAAGGTGGAAAAACAAGTTGAACTTGTTAAGAATGCAATATCTGGAAACCGTTTAATCATGAACAAATGAAGAAGCTACAATGTTTATAGACATTGAACAACAATAAAAACATCCATGGGAAGTGAATCAAATCTACTATGGAAAATATGCAAAAATAACATATTGCACCTAACTAATCGCATCCGGGAACAATAAACTAACAATAGGATAGCCCCAACTAAACTAGGGATGTGACAACTAGGTAATAGTTAACTAACAACTAAGTTAAAGTAATAAAATTTAATTACTTTAACATTACAATTTAGTAAATGATGAATTAACCTAAGTTTATTCCTAACATTCCCCCCCTAATTCATCACGATTTCAAGCGAATAGGAGAGAAAAAACTCTGAAACAAAATATGTTTACATGAGATAAACGTTTATTAAAAAACACATACTAAAATAAACCTATTCTAAGGTGAATGAAATAACTTTATCATTCTCCTCTTAATTTAGTATGGTCTCTCTAGATCTTATCTGAACAGGGGTATTTGGATGAAGGTGTTTCCTCTTAATGGTGTGCATGAGATGGAATAGGCTCACGAACTATCTCTAGATTTCTGGAACCTCTTTTGGGTTGGCACGTATGCTTGAAAAACAAACAAGTAGTTCTGAACATTTTGAAAACCTCTGTTGGGACGGCTCGTAGCTCGAAATTGACACTGGCATGAAAAACTACCCTCCATTCACTTTTCTCTAACCCGTAAGGAATACCACTGTTGAGCAATCATTGAAGAATTTGCAAGTATTTCATCTTTTCCCCCTAAATTCTGAGTGAAAAGCGAAGACAACTAGCTCCATGAGAATGATGTTTGTAAAGAGATTGAATGGTGTGGATGAATGACAGAAAGAGAATGATCAAGGTTATATAATCAGCAATTGTAGCTCTTTGGAAGATGGTTATGTCCCTTGTGTTTACAAACTGATTCATTTACATGAGCATTAGGGAGAGAAACTTATTAAATAAATCTAGAACGAAATTTAAATTTCAAACGACTTAATTTTGATTTTTTTTGTCTTCGAAAGAAACATTAACACATGAACATTGGCCTCTCACCATTTATTAGTTGTTGAATTGTATGATTTTATTATGTTTGTGTATTTGTTAATTATTGATCCAAATTAGGAATCATTAGCATATTCATTGAATTTTAATAGTTCTTGACTCATCTCCTTATCCCTTAATTGTCCCATTCTATCTCCTCATTTCCACTATCTTTTCCCCTTTCTCCCTTCTCATCATTTTGCCTATCTCAAGTTGTATGTTAGGAGTGTGAGTCGTGTTCTTGATTGAACTAGAATCATCGCTCATGCTCCTAAATTCATTTACACTTCATGCTCAGGTTGTTCAACATTATTTTCTGAACAATCAGTTAGTAGAGTACAAAGAGCACTGGGGGTCGTATATCTAGACAAAGGCTATAGAGATTACACAAAATTTCAAAGGAGTTGCCACATATGTAAGTGAAAATGATGATGAAAAAGAAGCAACACTCATAATCCATTCTCATGATCCATTTTCATTGCTTAGATTCTCATGAGCCATTTCTATTGTGAGAAAGGGATGTGACCCGAGGTTGGACATCCCTAGTTATTTTGGAAGTTTAAGTCTTGAAGAATACATTGACTAGATCATTGTGCTAGAGAAATATTTTGATTATGAATGAATGGAGGATCCTAAGAGAGTCGAGTTTGCATGTATAAAGATGAAAGGACATGCATCCTTATGGTGGGATAATGTGCCAACAAAAAAGGGCTAGAAGAAATAAAGACAAAATCAAGTCTTGGGATAGAATGACTAGTTGATAAGTAAGTTTTTACTATTAATTATGAAATAGATTTGTTCAAGGAATTGTAGAACTTGAAAAGAAAGGAGCCAAATGCAAGGATTTACAACGAGGATTTTTACGTGCTTACTATTCAAGTTGGCCATTTTGAAGATGATGAGGAAATGATATCAAGGCATGTGAATGGATTGTGTATTTCCATTTAGGGTGAGCTTTGAATGACAAGGTTGTATTCATTGAGGAAGCCTATCAATGTGCATTGAAGGTTGAGGAGAAATTGTATGAAACACAACAAAACACATATAGAGGAAGGGAAAGTTATCATTCGGAACATGTAAAGAAAGAGATAAAAGAGGAAAATCTGTATAAGAAGTAGAAGTAAGTACTTCTCAGAGCAATAGTCATGCTCCAAGAAGGAGATACAATCCTTTCATAGGAAGATGCTACTATAAATGAGCAAGAGGTGGAGGGATTCATGGGTACTATAATAGGAGAATTAGGTTTTGTACATATTATATCTATTACAAATATGAATAATTTATAACTAATAAAGGGCGGTTCTAAAAGGTCCTAAACTAGCAATTGCATCAATCTGTATTCTAGAAATGGAATTTTGATTTGCAAAAACTAAGACAACACTATTTTGGAGGTGAAAGGTGGTCGTGGAAGGAAATGTTTCTAATACGAAGTATTGCAAAGAACCATATTGTTGTGAGCATAAATGCATTTGAAGGTGTAGAAAAGATTTTTTGAAGAATAAAGTAAGCTATAATTCACAAAGAACTACATTGCGTAAAATTAGTTAATAAGTTATCTTATCAATCCAAACAAATTGCTAGCCTTGGTAGAATGTATATTAGATATGGTGTGGAAACCACTGTTATTGAATTATTGAATGATAATGATGAATGGAGTTTGTGTTTTATGTTGCAATGACAAAAAAATTACATATGTTCATTACTATTAATATGGGCATTATTATGAAAAAGTAAAAACCAATACAAACACTAAACAAAATAGTGACAAACATAGGATGGAATTTTTATTCATAGAACATATTTCTATTTCTTGGTATGTTGATTACATATCCGACACGTTTCACAAAAAAAGGTTCATGTTTTTTAGCAATAATGAAGGAAAATCATTTATATTTAGTCTTTGAGTATGGGAAAAAGCTATAGAAAGTGTAACAAAAAAGTATCATCAATATATATCTTGTTATTATCCATATGGGAATCCTGCAGAACCCACAATAAACATCAAATTCCAGTAATATACAAAAGCAACCAAACAATCGAAGTGAGACAATTTTACTTCTTATTTATTCACACAAGTGCTAACCATTACAGGTGAACCACACACACCTCTTTTATCCACTTGAAAATAAAAAGAAATAAAGTAGAATATCTGACTACTTAGTAGGGTTTAAACATCTTAAATTGTCTAATATTTAGATTTGGCTCAACAATATAGATCCTTGTCTCATTGTTACACTAAATTTCATGTCATGCTTGAAGAAGCATTGTCTCTAGCTCATCAACATTTGACAACAAATCCTCCATAGGTCTCAAAAGTTATACAATAGTGAGCATCACTCAATAAGATTGTGACGAAACAAATATATGACAAAATAAGCAAAATAACCCATTAATACAGTAAACACAGAGTAAAACTACCCAGTTTTGTATAGGAAAACTGCAAAAATTGAGTATCCCTGCCTTATATAGACTATGATCCATGTTTTAGTACAATATCTAATGCCAAGGTAAACATGGATTTAAAAATTACTAAAAAAACCCAGGTTGAAAGCATAAAGTTAGGGAAAAGGATATATCTTATACTTGGGACCATAAGAATTCACCACTGCTAAAATTCAATAATCTAAATACTCGGGACCATGAAAATGAAGGAATTAGCAATGCTTACAAGGCAAATGATGCAATATGGGAGGTAATTATCCTTATCAAAAGTCATGATGCAATATCAGGTTTCATCAAACCTTAAGAACCATCACATATTTAAAACTTGCATAATTTAGTGAGCAACATCAATACAAGCCAGATGCTACAATGACAGTTAGAGCGGTCTTTTTAAAATAAATAAATAAAAACAAGTATAAAATTTTTAGATTTACAAGGGTTTAAAATAATGAGTTGTGGAGCTTAATCGCTTCACTGGCATGCTTTTGCAGACTTGCTGGAATACATAGTAACTGGCATCGATTGACGAACCATCGTTGGTCACCCATGGACCGGTATTGGTCAAGCAAGGAGGAACCGGCATCGGTTATGGATAACCGACATCAGTTAAGACTAACTGGCATCAATTTCCTGTGGGTGACTATTATAATCAAGTTGTGGGGATTTGATCTATCTTTAGTTGTAAAGTGAATCTAATGGTTGTAATTACATAGCTAAAGTACCCTAAGATTGTAGATGCATATATAAACATAAAGCTAGGGTTTAGAAAGGTGAATTCAATTGAGAATAGAGAGAAGTTTCCTTTTGAGAGAAAAAGAGAAATTTGTAGAGAAGAAAGTACAAGACATCCAAGAAGGTGTGGAAGATTGCAAATCTTCATTGTATTTCCTCTGTGATAATAAATTGGTTGTTTCTTGGTGGACGTAGCCCACACTAGGTGAACCACGTTAAATATTTTGTATTGTTTCTTCTTTTTTATTTTTGTATTGATTTTTTTATGCTTAGATCTGATTAATATATCTATACAACCGGTGTGCTAACCCCAACAACTGGTATCAAAGCATCTTTGTTTGAGGGTTGTGTGTGTTGACAAATTTACTCACAAAGGGATTTCTGATTGAGTGGGAGAAAAATGATGGGATAATAAGGTAAATTCAAAGTAGATAAATTTGATAGCCATGACTATCTATTATGGAAGATGTAGGTGGAGGATTATCTGTATCAAAAATATTTATACTTACCGTTGGATGAGAAGGAAAGACCTGCAAAGATGACTGACGAAGAATGGAAAATTCTTGATGGAAAGGCTTTGGGATCTATAAGATTGAGCCTGACAACATATGTGGCTTTGAATATTACCAAAGCAGGATCTACAGTAGATTTGATGAAATCTTTAGCAAATCTATATGAAAAACCTAGTGCTTCAAATAAATTTTATTTGATGAAAAAATTGTTTAATTTAAAGATGGAAGAAGGTGGATCTGCATCAATTCATTTGAATGATTTATGGTCTATTGTAAATCAATTAAAATTATTTAGTATTCCGTTTGAGGATGAATTGAAAGCACTTTTATTATCATGCCCTTTGCCAGATAGTTGGGATAATGTGGTAATGACTGTTAGTAATACAACGTCTGCTACTAATGTTTTAAAGTTTGATGATATGGTTAGTATAATCCTGAATGAAGAAATGCGCAAAGAAAATTATAGGAGAATCATCATCTGGGAATGCTTTGAATGTAGAAAGCAGGGGAAGGAAGAAGGAGAGATCCAAGAGTAAGAATAATGAGAAATCAAAATCTAAGAATGGTAGGTCTAAACCCAGAGGTAGAGGTATAATCTGATGGAATTGTGGAAAGAAAGGTCATGCAAAGAAGGATTGTTGGTTCAAGGAAAACAAAGAGAATGTACCAGAGAAAGGTAAAGATGTGAATGTTATTGCAAAAGAAGTAATGCAAGATGCCCTAATTCTCTCCTTGGATAATAAAATTGAGCCATGGGTTTTAGATTCATGATCTTCTTTCCTTGCAACCCTAGTAAGGGTTATTTCAGAAATTATGTCCAAGGTAGTTTTGGGCATGTTTTTTTAGGAGATGGAGAACCATGCAATATTACTGGTAGAGGTGAAGTTCATCTTAAATTGCATAATGAAAATACATGGATATTAAAAGATGTGAGGCATGTTCCAAGCCTTAAAATAAATATAATTTATGTAGGACAATTGTGTGAAACTGGTTGCATGGTTACACTCACAACTGAATCTTGGAAATTTACAAAGGGATCTCTTGTTATAGCAAGAGGCGAGAAGGTAGGATCATTATTTTTGTCTACTTGTATTACTGATTCCTTTTCTGTTCTATCTACTTTAGATTCAGATACAAGCATGTGGTACAATCAGTTAGGCCATGTGGATTAAAAGGGAAGGCAGATCTTAAAGGCAATGGGTAAGTTATCAAATCTGAAATATGTAGATCTTGATTTCTGTGAGCATTGTATTTTTGGAAAGTCAGAAGAGAGTGAGATTTCTCAAAGTTGGGGCAACAAAGAAGAAGCATAAATATGGAGCTTGTACACTCAGATGTGTGGAGACCAGCCCAAGTAGCTTCTCATGGAGGATCCCAATACTATGTTACTTTCATTGATGATGCCACAAGAAAGGTATGAGTTTATTGTATTAATCGTACATATGATGGTTTTGGACACTTTTAAAAGATAGAAAGCCCTTGTTGTAAAATGAATCAAATTCAAAGTTAAAATGCCTTAGATCTAACAATGGTGGTGAGTACTATAGCAATAAGGCTTTCAATGACTACTATTTAGTAAATGGAATACATAGAGAAAGGAACGGTTCCTAGAGCACCTCAGGAGAATGATGTTGTAGAGAGAATGAACTGTCCAATCATGGAACGTGATGGAAGCATGAGGATACATGTTGGATTACCCTTACAATTTTGGGCGTAGAAGCAGTAGACATGACAGTTTATTTAATTAACCATGGAACTTCAAGTGCATTGGATGGTGGAATACCAAAAGAATCTTGGAATGGAAAAGAGGTAGATCTTTCTTTTCTTAGAGTATTTGGCTCATAAGATTTTGTGCATATTGATAAGGAAAATAGAAAGAAATTAGATGCTAAATCCAAAATTTGTACTTTCATTGGTTATGGTTCTAGTGATTTCAGATTTTGGTTTTGGGATTTTGTAGGTTCTAAGATAATTAAGCAGTCGTGACATTGATTGGAATGAAAAGAGAATGTATAGGGATAAAGTTTTGGTACCCAAAGGTGAACCTAGTGAAGAAGTTTGTGGATGAAAATGAACTCTCAAATTTTAAATTAACACCTACAGGTTAACACAGTAACCGGCATGGGTTTACCCCTGACCGACATTGGTCCCATGTACTAGCGTCGATTATAGAAGAGCCAAACCTGACATCAGTTAGCCGAACCGGTGTCAGCAGAAGGTGACCGGCATCGGTCACTGTCAAAAGTAGATATAAATCTACAGGATGAGCAGATTGAGCCTCTGACACCCCAAAGCTTAATGAGAAGGTCACAAAGGGTAAGCAAACCTCCAGAAAGATTTTTCACCTTCCTTGTCTTAATTATTATTGATTGATAGTGGTGAAATAGAAAGCTTTGAAGAATTAATGCAGGATAAATCCCACAAGTAGTGGGAGCATGACATGAATGTGGAGATGGACCTCCTTAGAGCAGAACCAAACATGGAATTTGGTTAAGTTTCCAGCAGGTAAAAGAGCATTGCAGAACAAATGGGTTTACAGGATTAAGGAAGAAGATGGTTGGACAGAAGAGATACAAGGAAAGGCTTATAGTAAAGGGATTTACAGAGAAAGTAGGTATTGACTTTGGGGAAATATTTTCTCCCATGTTGTTAAGATGACTTCTATTTGTATTGTATTAAGTTTAGTTGCATTAGAGGACTTACATTTAGAGCAACATCGATGTCAAGACGATATTTCTTCATGGCGATTTAGAGGAAGAGATTTACATGAATCAAGACCTTTGCTTGGGTATGAAGTCAAGGGTAAGGAGAAATCTATGTGCATGGATTGAAAAAGAGCCTATATGGGCTCAAACAAGCTCCAAGGCAATGGTATATGAGGTTTGATAGTTTCATGTATGAGCATGGTTATTTGAGATGTGAATCTGGACCATTGTGTTTATTTCAAGATGCTTAGAAATTTTAGCTATATTATTTTGTTACTATATGTGGATGATATGCTTTTTAGTAGGATCTAGTATGCAGGATATTGGTGAGCTTGAAGAAAAGCTAGCTCACACATTTATAATGAAGGATTTGGGATCTCCAAAGAAAATCCTTGGCATGCAAGTTCACAGAGACATGAAGAACATAGGAAGTTGTATTTGTCTCAAGAAGCATTATATCAATAAGGTGTCGAAAGGGTTTAATTTGTAAATTTCAAAACTTGTAAGTACACCTATGGACTGGACACTTAAAAATTGAGCAAAGATCAATGCCCTAAATCACACGAGGAAGTTGAGTACATGGCACGAGTTCTGTATGTTTCAGTAGTTGGGAGTTTGATGTATGTTATGGTTTTTACTAGACCAGACATTGCACAGGTAGTGGGAGTTGTGAGCAGATTTATGGTTAATCTAGGTAAAGAGCATTGGACAGTAGTCCAATGGATTCTTAAGTATTTGAGAGGTACATATAACATGTAGTTATGCTATGGAGGGTCATATACTTGTTTACGTGGTTATGTGGATTCAGACATGGCTGGTGATTTGGATGGTATGAGGAGCACCACTGGATATGTTTTCACAATAGGTGGCACGAAAATTAGCTGGATTTCTAGATTGCAGAAGGTTGTGGTCTTGTCTACTATAAAGGCTGAGTATGTTACAGCTACAGAAGCTAGCAAGGAGATGATATGGATGAGTAGGTTTATGGAAGAGTTGGAAAAATAACAAGAGGATTACAGGTTGTTTAGTGATAGTCAAAGTGCAATTCATTTGGAAAAGAACTCAATGTTTCATTCTAGAATGAAACACATTTAGTTAAGATATCACTTCATACGACAAGTATTGGAGGATGGGCGCTGAAGTTGGATAAAATTCTTATAAAGGATTACCCTGTGGATATGCTAATGAAGTTTTTGGCAAAGGAGAAGTTGGAGCTACACTCCACTTTTGTTGGTCTTCAAATTTTCTAAAGGAAAGGATCAGAGGATGGAGTTGTATGGTACAGTGCAACAATTTATCTCCAAGTGGGAGATTGTTGAGTTGTGGAGCTTAATCACTTCACTGACATGCTTTTGTAGACTTGTTGTAATACATAGTAATCAGCGTCAGTTAAAGAAATTTCGTCAGTCACTGATGGATAGGTATCAGACAAGTAAGGAGGAACCGGCATCGGTTAGGGCTAACCGGCATCGGTTAAGGATAACCTGAAGCAATTTCCTGTGTGTGACTATTATAATTAAGTTGTGGGAATTAGATCTATCTTTAGTTGTAAAGTGAATCTAATGGTTGTAATTTCATAGCTAAAGTTCCCTAAGATTGTAGATGTATATATAAGCATAAAGGTAGGGTTTAGAAAGGTGAATTCAATTGAGAATAGAGAGAAGTTTCCTTTTGAGAGAAAAAGAGAAATTTGTAAAGAAGAAAGTACATGACATCCAAGAAGGTGTGGAATATTACAAATATTTATTGTATTTCCTCTTTGATAATAAATTGGTTGTTTCTTGGTGGACGTATCCCACACTAGGTGAACCACGTTAAATCTTGTGTATTGTTTCTTCTTGTTTATTTCTGTATTGATTGTTTTATGCTTAGATCTGCTTAATAGTACAATCGGTGTGCTAACCCCAACATTAAACACAACATTTTTATAGTTAAACATGTTGTTTATCTTTAACAAAAGTCATATTCGATAATTTTTTTGTGCAAATGTGTAACACAGAAATTGACAATTTTCAAACACGACAACTATACCCTTGTGCAAAAAAATCACGTTCTGTCATTACCGGGTACACCAAGTCCACTCAATCAATCCAGTGACCCCCTGGCCAATGTTATCTCATCCCCTTATGTGATTTAAGAAATTCAAATCAGTCCTCTAGGTGATTTTAGGAGTTCATGGAAAATGCAAATTTCAGGTAGTCACGGGAAGGGCTATCACTGGCCTTCCTAGGACTGGAGCAACCCCATAGAGCGGATAAGAAAATCAAAAATGGATGTGGGAGAAATTAAAAGGCCTAGGAACATCATGAAGGTGATTTTGGAAGGTTCAGGGAAGATTTAGAGCAGTTGGGGCAGTTTCATCAAGGTTGGGGATTCACAGGCCTAGGCAGTGCACAAGCCATAATAAACTGCGAAGCTTCAAAGAGTGATTACGGGAGCTCTAGATGGAGTTGGGAGCTCAAAAAATATCATCAAAAATATAATTATGATACCTACATGATTGTTAAATCATGTATTTCACAACACCTTGGCGCAATATGTCTGCAGGCAATTTTTCTCAGGCATAGGTGGAGTACCAAATCAAAAATATGATTTTTTGGGCTAAATTTCATAGTTTTTACAAGTGAAGGTTAATCACAATCAATCATGATTAATTATGAAAATTTATATCTATCATTCATTAAATCAACAAGTATAAACAATATAAAGAACTAAGTTTCTAGATAGAAATCAATAATCCTTGAACAATTATGATAAAAAACCTCCAAGGAAAAATTAATAGATTTTACTATGAATAGACATGTCATCATTTGTGATAATACGAGACAATACCCAAATCCACCTTAAAATCATTCCCTTATAATATGTTAAGGGTGTTTTAATAGTATGTTTTCTTATATATACGATTTTTGGAAACCTACACATCACTTAGGAAACAAACACTTTAAACTTATCCAATGTCAGTCCATAATTAAGGTGATCTAAATACAATGATTGAGATATCCTTGATGATGGAATCACATTGAAGAAGTTTGAAATGTTTCTCTTATAAGTGATACACAAGTTTCCATAAATCTTATATGAATTAATAACCTATGAGTATGAATTATTTACTTCCAATATATTTTATACTATAAAACATGATGAGTGTACCCGAATCATATAGACTAATATGAGTATGAAAAGTTTCAATGTAAACACATATATCCATAGAATTAATGGAATTAAAATAAAAATAAATATATTTAAGTGGTATAATATTAGAGAAATTTATCTTCGTCAATCCAACCAAACTATACTCACATAATATACCTTTTAGGAGGATATCAACCATAATAAAGCTATACATAACATGTAGTATAACGACCAAAGATACATTAATGTTGATCAAAACATGAAGTAGAGGTATTGTATTTTCTACCATGATGTGAACTAGTGGACTCTAGAAGGGAATTAAACGGTTGAACGCAAAGTAGAGTTATTACCACAATATGAAATAGTGGAGAATGGAACAATTGAAAATAATGAAGGATTAACTCTAGGAAGAGTAATTAGGGGATCGATCAAATGATAATAACAAGAGATCCATTTTTTAAATATTAAATAAATTACAAGGATGAAGAGTGAGTGACACAATTTGAAATAAATCTATTAGTAAATACTCATGGAAATTCCCCCTAGTTTAGTATAGTCATGTTAGTCAAACATATTCCAATGTATACATAAAATTTTCCCAAAATCTTAACAAATTTTTAGAATTCACATTCTCATGTAGGTTTTGAACTTTTGTAGATATAGTTGGCTCAAAAAAATACAATCTAAGCAACAAAGTGACCCTTTAAGACTAATTTATCATTGTGGAAATCTTATTAATTTTAGAAGAATTAAAAAAATATGCTCAAATATATGGAAAACACCAAGCAATATGTTTTCATTATATATTTATAGATAATTTCTCAAGGAAGACCTAGGTATATTTTATGTGGAATAAGTCTAAGGTTTTCAATAAGTTTAAAGATTTTAATGCTCTTATGGAAAATCAGTTTGAAAATAAATTTTTTTTTTTGAGAACTTATAGTAAAGGGGAATGTTACCCTAATGTGTTTGATAAAATCTATAGACAATGTGCAATAGAAATGTAGAAGAAAACTCCATATATGATACACCAAAATGGAGTTGTAGAAAGAATGAACAAAACTCTGTTGGATAAGGGTAGGAGTATGCCCAGTGGTGTAGGTTTGGACAAGAAATTATGAGCATAAGTAGTTATAAATACTTGTTACTTGATCAAAATATCACCCGCATCCACCCTTGAAGATAACACTCCATAGGAATCATGGACTAGTATGAAATCATCTATTTGACATTTAAGGGTATTTGGTTGTATTGCTTATATGTATATTCCAAAAGAGAAAAGAATTAAATTAGATGATAAATATTATAAGTGTGCATTTATTGGATAATCTAATGGTCCAAAAGGATATAATATATGGAATCCTAAAACATAAAAGTATATTTACAACCATAATGTAATATTTAGAGAAGCTTAGAGGGTCATGCGTATGAAGTGAAACTAAAGGATGAAAATGAGAAAAAATGTGTTGAACTAGAAGAGGATGAATCTGTCTCTAAATTTGATGCAATTATGGAATATGAACTAGAGCTAGTTGCAAGAGGAATATTTAGATGAATTAGAGGAGGAACCAAAAGATGTAGAAATAGAAACTCCATTCTTGAGAAGATTGGCCCAAGTAAGAAGGGAACCTAAAAGGTATATCCCTCCTAATTTTTGTAAGGATTTTATTTTATTAGTTTTATTTGTTACTAATGATGAACCAAATACTATAAAGGTGTATTTTGAATCAAAAGACTATTATTCTGTGAAAAGGGATTTTGGGGAAGAAATAGAGTAATTAAATAATAATCATATATGGGACTTGTAAAATTACCTCCTAAAAGAAAACCTATCATTTGTAAATGGGTATTTAAGAAGAAGTATAATGCAAAAGGGAAAATGGAGAAGTATAAAGATTTTCTAGTAGAAAAAGGGTTATCAAAGGTAGAAGGACTTGATTTTGTTGATAATTTTTCTGCTGTTACTAAGTTACATTATATTAGTTTTCTTCTAAGTATTGTATTGCTTTTTATTTGGAAATAGAATAGATGGACGTTAAGATGACTTTTTTTCATGGTGACCTTAAGGAGGAAATATACATGAAACATTTATAAAGACTTAAAAGGTTAAAGGAAATGAAGATTTGATGTGTAAGAAAAATAATTATCTCTATGGATTGAAACAATCACGAAGAATGCGAAACCAAAAATTTGACAAGTATGTGTTAGGAATTGGACTTAGAAAAAGAAAATCTAATTCATGTATTTATTATAACAAGAAGGTGAAAATTTTGTTTTTAATTGTATTTTATGTAGATGACACATTGTTAATTGGTAATAATCAGTCAAGTGTCAGACCTACTATCAATTTAGTATGAAATATATAGGTGCTGTAAAATTTATTTTGGGCATGGAAATTAAAAGAGATCACGTAAATGTGAAAATGTGGTTAAATAAGAGGAAGTATGCTGAGATGGTATTGCAAAGGTTAAAAATGTAGGAAATTAAACATGTCATTATTCCATTTTGTGTTGGTCAAAAATTATCTAGTGAATAATGTCCTACAACATAAGTAGAAATTGAGCACATATATTAGGTGGTGTATGATAGTATAGGTGGTAGTTTAATGTATGCAATAGTATACAATAGACCTGATATTTCTTATACAGTGGGAGTAGTTAGTAACTTCATGTCAAACCACTTATTTCATTAAATTGGGACTTATTCTAGTCCCAAAAGCTAAAAAATATATCCAATATTGCTATTTTTGGATTCCAAAATGTCAAATATTAGAATTATCAGCACTCCAAAATCACACATAATAGATTCCAAAACTACACATATTGGATTCCAATATCACATATATTGGAATCTAGAATCACATATATTGGAATCCAAAATCACCTATATTGGAATTACATGTACTCCAAAGTCTCACATATCAAAATCTAGAAAATAAAATATTAGAATCCATTATACGGGCTAGTGTCCGCTGGGCATTATTTATGCTATTTTATTAGGGATAGCATCTGTTGGGAATTATTTATGCCATGTTATAATGGCTAGCATCCAGTGGGAATTATTTATGCTATGTAATAAGGGATAGTGTCCGTTGAGCATTATTTATGCTATGTTATAAGGGATAGCATTCGCTAGGCATTATTTATGCTATTTTATAAAAGCTAGAGGCCTCCAATAATTAATTATGCTATGCTATATGGTCTAGCTGATGCTAGGCATTATTTATGACATGTTATATATAGATCATGTTTTCTATTTATATGGGATAACAAACATATTCTCTTTTTCTTCAATGGTTGCAAGGAAGGCCACAACATGGTCTTAAATTTGATGCTTGTTTTGATGTATTTTATCACTTTTATACAGGCTAGCGGCCGCTAGGATAATGACTTTCAAGATATGTGAGAAATTTCCAGGTTAATTTACTATGATGTGATTGAACCTCATTGTAACTAGAGAATGATTGAAGATATTTTGAAGAAAATAGCAAAGGGCATCGATCCAAACTATGAGAATATAATTAAATGTATGTATCTACTACATATTTCAGTATGACTTAATTTTATAGTGCATCTATGTATTTGTTGCATATTTTGAGAATTCAACTTAATTTTATCTGCTACATATTTCGGTACGAGTTAATTTTAAAAGCCAGTTCTTTTATTATGACATAATTATTGTTGGGGGAACTATTGAGAAAACAATATTGTACTAAGGGGAAGACACACATAGGATGTGTGTGCAGGAAGAAGGCGTACTTGAAGGAACAAAAGGTTAGGGAAGGAAATGCGCGCTAGGACAAGCTAATTTGAGACTTAGCCATTTTCATGGATGCAGACTATTTTTGGAAGGTAACGTGTGGAGCACACATTGGGATGGAGACTTACACGACATGAAAATCCTATTTTTGGAATGAGCATCTGATAAGTGCCATACATGAGTTCAAGATAATAATAAGATTACTTCTTCCAGTTAATTGTAAGATGTCTATTATTAGCGCCCTTGCATGTGTACATGTTAATGTAAAGGCACATGGCTATTATCAGCATGTGATCTATTTTGGGAAGTGTGTAGGTAGTGAACAGAAAGTCCCCACCCCTATAAATATGTATTAAAATATGTAGTTTAGCAGTAGTGAATTATGGTAGAGTTATGCTACTGGATCTTATGCACGCTTAACTTATGGTGATGCTTTGTAATGAAAGAAGCTTATATGTATTATAGTGTTTAATATAATGGAGTATATTGGATGGATAAGGGTTTTAAACATGATTGTAACTTGTTCATGTATGTTTATATTATTATAGTTATTGTTTAATTCATGATTCTCTAAGATCTAGATATGGTTGTGCTTTGTGGAATGTTTATGTTTATTTATAGTTCTGACTATGATGTATCTTCATCACACTAATAGCCTATATAAACAACTCTAAAAAGGGGCCTGGTACCTTTACGCGCTTCAGATGAGTGCTCAACTTAGGCTAGGTGATGTGATAGCGGGCCTAGGTATTATATAGTAGATTATAGGATGTATCATTGGTTCTGTTTCTAGGAACTCTTTTTTAGATGTTTTTAGGATGTTTCGCAATGAAGACATACTAGTTTACCTTAGCAAGTGTTGAGGAGTGGATAAAGTATCTAGAAGAAGAAGACGCTCAGAGGTGTAGAACTGGATCAAATTTTGAATCACGGGCATGGGTGGAGCAAAATTTGTATGACTCTTTGTATGAGATATTCTTTGTTGTCTTTTTGATAGAGCTGTATGAGTGGCTGGTTGTTTATGTTCCTCAAAGGAATTGAAGGTATCTTACACTTGTTTGGATGCAGGAAGAATTTCAAGCCCTTTATGATGCTGATATGAATTGGACATGTGCCGTGGATACTTGGTTTCATGGTGTTTTAAATAGCTATAATTTGGAGTACTCAATTTCCACTTATTCTTGTCCAGAGGTAGACGAGTTATAGTTTTTACATTATCCAAGGGGAGCTTATTTGGAAGGCATTCCACTAGCAATAAAAGTCTTTATGGTAACCCTGAACTTGGAAGAAAAACTGATGGATAGCTAAAACCCACCACATGCGGGGGCAAGGAATAAGTTTGGTGAAAGATGGTGGACCTAGCGGTAGAGAGGTAGAGAGAAGAAAGATGGCTTAAGTATAATGAGGCACACGTGAGGAAGATAAAGAAGCAACATGATATTATGGAGCAGATGACATTGAGGAGAGAGATAGCTCATGAAGGATTTGGAGCTCACACAGGAGGCATGGAGCCAGAGCATCTGGAACTCCCCCATTTGGGTAAGAATAATAGGGAACCATCCTCGGCCTCACATGGGAGTGTGCCAACAGAGATGACATGGGTTGCGGGCATGAATTTGAATCTACCTAACAACCTAGCCTTTGCACTTGGATTTCTAGTATCTAGTACAACTAGTAGTCAGCAAGCTAGTTTGGGCAATAAAAGAGTAGGATTACGTCAAATAACAAGTACATATATAGTAGGGAAAACATATTATTTGTTGTTTAGAGGTACCTTTTCAGGGGCATTGTTGGCATAGAACTCAAGCGTGTAGAATTTTGGACTCACTTCTAGAGAGTAGTACCACCTCATAGAATAGTAGGAGTTCAATTTAGTACCATTGTTGGGATACATGGTAGTACATACACTGGTCTGCTTCTAGACTACAGGAGGTGGATCAGGGGGAATAGGTGGCTCTAGTTCTTGTGGATCCGGTGGTTATAGAGGAAGAGCTAACATAGGAGGTTCTAGGATCAGGTGGGCACATTCCTCACCAACCCTAGAATATTTATATGGATATGTATCTTCATCTTCTCAGATTTTAGGGGCATAGAAGATGCTAATGAACACATGCACATGTGTGAGATACTATGGCATGCAAAAGGAATCATGGCTTCTGAGAGAAACACAAGTCAATTTATAACTACCTTGTATGAGACGCGCTCATAGTTGGTACATGAAGTTTGACCTTGATCAAAATTGCATAGATTATGCAACATTATGAGAATATTTCCTTAAGGAGTTTCATTTTCCTTGATTTTGAGAAGAAGAGTATAAGTGCACTAAAGGATATTAATGAAAGAAACTACTAAAAGAGTTTAAGAATATGATTCCTATTTCAATACACTGTTATGTCTAAACTTTCGTATGATATCCATGCAAGCCAACATGCACATTGGTTTATTTGGGGGCTTGATCACATCTTTTAAAAGGGAGATTGTCAGATATGCCATATATGATACCCACACAAAGCACTTGAAGTTAGCTTTTTGTGCTAAGGAATTCAGAACTCTAGACACTAGAGTGAGCCCATTCCTGGAAGCACATATTGTAGCTATGGAAAAGTCAGTTATAGAAACTATCAAAAAATTCAGCACATGAGACACGCACTAGGATTTGATGTACATATTATGAAGTGGAAGAGCATTCAATAAAGATAGTTTTCCTTGCAAGATTAGTATGTTCATTGTTTCTAGATTAGGAGATATGTCATTTAGACCATGATGAAATTCATTGCTACCTATTATTACAACGTGTGATAAGAAATAATGTATCTTGTCTATTGTTAGATTTTCTTGTCCACAACTCACAATACAAAATACTACAGGTTGATTGGTCAGATCCATGATGCCATAGATATTTGTGTGCGAATAGACAGAGAGTATCACATAATTATAAAAGTAAAAATGAGCACCATGATCGTGATCAAAACTCAAGGGTGCGATGATTGGAACGAAGGGTGATTTTGAAGGAGATCATGGCAGAGGTTGAGGATACCAATGGTGGATTTAGGGGAAGAGGTAGTGGTGGTGGACGAGGTTTTTTTACTCGTGGAATCATGTTTTACATGCAGATCTCTTGACCACTATAGGCATGTCAATGTCCTCTAGAATATTACTTGTTATCTTTTTGTGGGAAGAATCGCAACTATGAGGAATGCCCAGAACTTATATGAGAATATTAGTAAATCAAGCATAAATAAGAGATACTAAGGTTACGTATGGATGGCTAGAATATAGCAATGTTCCATAGAATAATTAGTGGATGCCAAAGTTGGTACCAGAATCTTGAGGTATGTACCTGTGAATATTACTACACTGCACTGAAGTTACGCGTGCTAGATAGAGATGTTACAGCAGAATCCTACCATCACTAAGGATGAGGTTTTATATGCAAGGTACCTAGATCCTACACATCAGAAGGATATTTATCAAGAAAGCATGGAGGTACTGAGAAATCTTCAGGGTGAAATAAAGTATATAAAGGAACAATCATGGAAATCTGGAACAAAAGAAGGCAACAAAGACAATCCAATTGGATATTGATGACTTAAAAGAGGTATGCAAGATGTTTTATTAGGATAATATCATTCAATTATTAGGGAATTGGATAAAGGGGAACACTCCACGTTTAGGTATTAAGAATGGAAGGAAGATATTGCATGCTAATCTTCCCCCTCATAGATTGGATTATGATAAGGAAATCACTCTAAATGATGTTGTGGATGGATGGCTTTTGAGAAATATATTGATTGACATAGGTGCACATAAGTGAATTTTCTTACTTTATATGCATGGGTACATATGGGAAAACCTCCTATTATAAAACCATCCTATAATGTATTGTTTATGTATAATCAAACTAAGTCCACGTCTAATTGGACTTTTAAGAGGATGCATCCATTACTATACGAGGGTCCAATTTCACTAGGGACTTTGAGGTTTTAGCACTTGCAAAAGCAAAAAACTTCCCAGCTCTACTTGGGCACCCTTGGTGTTATGCAAACATAATGTTGATCTATGGTTCAAAAAGGGGTATATAAGGTTTGAGAACAAGGAAGAAAGAGTTATTATCCTTTTGACAGATGGAAAATCTCCACTTTATGTTAAACCTTTGAGTGAGGAAGACCTGAAAATATTTTATGTGCACACCATTCGAGATACAGGAAGTACTCAAGCCATCTAAGGAAGGAATCCTCCAGCGGGAAGATGCACAATATATTAGTGATACCAAAAATATTCAGTTTGTGATAATTGGGTGCACATGCCATCTATGAGATGGTTGGGTGTGAAGTAAGAAGCACATTTGCATGGAGGAGACAAACCTTGTTGTATTAGGAGGATAGGTAACAACTCTTGTACCCTGATATAATAGAGAAGGAGACACTACAATATTCATACGCATTCCATGGAGGAGAAGAGGAAAAATCAAGTCTGAAATAAGAAATATGTTAGTGTATACCCTACACGGGACGGAAGCAACGCATTGGTGGATGGTTCACAGGGATTATATCATAGAATGGAATGAATTCAGAATTTCTCTAACCAACTCAGTTTTTAAAGAGAAATTTGCCTACTCAAATATGCATATATCAATGGTATTCAACATGTTAAACAACACATGTCAAGTAGTGTGAGAGACTCTAGATAAAATGGAAAGAATCTTTACCACCTTCACTATGGGTGAACAAACTTTATTCCACTTTGCAAGGCTGCGCATATATGTGCTTGGTATGTTTATGCGGAGCTACATGGGGAAACTAGAAATTGACAAGACTTAATTACAGGAATGAACCAGACTTTTGATTACTTCTCTAGTAAACCTCTAGTAAGAGGGGCATTATGGGTTATGGATCACTTAACTGTGGGAGAAAGTTTCAAAGGATGAAAAACTCATTCAGGATTAAATTGGTGACGAAGAGACAAGGAGCAAGTTTTGATGAAGTAGGCGATACAGATGTCGAACTATATACGTGTGCTTACTTTGAAAAGGAGAAAGGAAATATGGTCTATATAGTGGATGACAGAATAAGTAGAATATTTGGACATAGCCCATTCAGTAGGTACACTGCATGAGTGTTTTAGATAGTGCAGATAAAAACATATGTGCGCACCTATCATGAACCTATGAATACAAAGAAAGTGAAGATTGACATATATGTCTGAACCCACAGGAGGCCATAGATTGGATATTACTGGTCTGAATTCTAAAGTTGCCACAGATAATTGAGTTTACTACAATGATTTCTAGGACTTATTTCCTAAAGGCTATAATGAGTTAAATGGAGTGTACATGAGTAATTAGTGTGAGATGAAGATTAAGATAAAGGAAGGAGTGCACCTAGTAAGGAAGAGTCCTTTCAGGATGAACCCAAACCTACGCATAAAAGTTAAAGAAGAAATTTGAAAAAATGCTGAAATCTAGCATTATTAAACCCCTAGAAGAATAAGAATGGGTTAGCCCCATGGTAATCAGTATAAAGAAATATGGTTGGATAAGGATTTGTGTGGATTACATGGAGTTGAATGCTACATGTTTGATTCATCCTTTTCCCATGCCTTTCACTGAGGAAATAGTAGGAAGTGTTGCAGGGCGTGAAGTTTACTCTTTTACAGATGGATTCTCTGGGTATCATTAGGTTTATAATTTCACCAGGAATATCAAGAGAAAATGACTTTCACCACATGAATAAGAAAATTTATCATATACTTTGATTCCCTTTGGTTTGAAAAACACACCTACTATATTTTTGTGCATATTTTTTCAAGCATTCCACTATTTTATTAAAAAATTGTTGCAGGTTTACTTGGATGATTGAATGGTATATGGGCTTGTTAAGGATCATTATGAAAATTTGTTCTTGATGTTTTAAAGATGTAGATAGTTAAGTATCTCTTTAAACATCAAGAAGTGTGTTTTTTATACACCTTTTGGGACTCTATTGGGGCACATCATCTGCAAGGAAGGATTTGTTAGTAGATCCAACTAAGGTTGTAGTTATTGCGGGCCTGGAGGAGCCTACTAGTCATAGTGAGGTGTGTAGATTCCTAGGCCACACAAGGTATTACATAGAAAGTTTATCATAGGATATGGAAATATTTCTATGCCCCTAGAAGAGATTACTAAAAGGAAAAGGGACATTCTGTTGGGGAGAACTGCAGCAACGTGCATTTTGAGGCATGGAAGGAGAGACTTAATACAATGCCTATTCTACATTTTCCTTCCTAGGAACCAACCATTTCATCGTACGTGTAGAAGCCTCTGGCACAACCATTGGTACGTGGTGTTAGCTCATCCTAAAAAAGGTATTATAGATCATCCTATTTGTTTTGCTACTAGAAAGTTGAACTCCTGACATAATAGAATTATACAACTATGGAGCACCGAGGCCTTGTCAATGATCTATGCGACTACATACATTCAGACAGTATTTTCTAGCGAACACCATTTGTATTTTATATTGATCACGATGTCATTAAATTACTTGGTAAATAATCCCATTTTATAGGGGCACATATGTTGATGGGTGTTCCTATTGCAAGTAATTAGACTTTACAGTCATGGTAAAACAAAGTAAAAGTAATTCTGGCTCAGTACCACTTATCAATGAATTCAATTAGGGAAAGATGCATAGAAAATTGAAGATATAATGTCAGATGCATAGTTGGACAAGTTACATCCTGTGCACCTTTAGGAATTGGAGGATATTGTTGTCTTTTTACGCACATGTATGGCACCAAAAGGAATGAAATCCTTAGAGATGAAACAACTTTTTAATTCATGCATGCACCCTTCATATTGATCAATGGTGACTTATAAAAAATTAGGTCAAGATGAAGTATTACGCACTGGTGTGTGCTGGAACATGAGCACAAAGATATCATGGAAGAGGCTTATGGTGGTATATCCAGGTGGGCACTATGAAGGTGACCGCCACCACGCGTAAGATTCTATTTGATGGATTATGGTGGGAGACCTTGTACAAGGATTGTAAAGAGTATTGTAAGGCATGTGATCATTGTAAATTTACCTTGGAAAACTTTGAGCAAAGAGATGAAATTCCTTTGAGGGCATATTGCTAGTGTAGATCCATTTGAGAAATTAGCTATAGACTTTGTGGGTCTTATTTCTCTAGCCATGCATAGAACTAGATTGCGTTACATCATCACTTGCACAGATTATCTTACGATTGTATAACAGCTATAACAGTCAAGTTCTTATGGGAAAATATTCTTACTATGTATGGATGTCCATTAAGCTTGACAAGTGATAGGGGCACACACTTCTTGAATGAGATAATCAGGATATTGTTGGGTGAGTTTATGGTCGTGCACCACAAGACTACACCTTATCACCCTCAAGCAAATGGGACTGTTGAGGCTTTCAACAAGATATTGATCCATACCTTGACAAAAAAATGTGTTGTTGGAAGTAAAGATTGGGATGATAAAGTTTCAGTTATATTTTGGGCATATAGAACAACCTACAAGAGATTAAATAAGGCCACACCCTTTCAGTTGGTGTTTGGACGCAGAAGCAGTTCTTCCAATGGAATTCATGTTACCATCTTTACGTATTGCACGTGTTGATGGTCTAGCTGATGAATAGACATTAAAAGAAAGAATTAACAAGTTAATACTATTGGATGAGATGCATGCCATAACACGTTGGAGTTAGAAGTAGGAAAAGGCCATGGAGAAGGCATGGCATGACAGACACATCAGGGACAAGAAGCTTGAGGTTGGATAGATGGTACTTCTTTATGATTCCAAGTTTTTTGTGCCATCCAGGAAAACTTAAGGTGCATTGGTTGGGACTATATGTTGTAAACTCATATACTTGAATCAGGCGTTTGCTAGTTAGAGGGGCATGATGGAATATGGTTACCCAGTTACTTCAATGGGAGTAGGTTGAAGCCCTACTATAAATAAGTCTTCTAGGTGTTTGTAATAAGGTAGTATTTCCATTTAGTATAGATTTCCCTCTTCTGTATTTCTTTTAATGTATTTCCTTCTTCATCGTTATGCTTTGTCAATTTAGTTTTATGTTTTGTGTAATAAGCATGTTTGCACGCTGTAAATTAATTACAATCTAAAGTATTTTTATGCGTAGAGGACTACACATACTGTTGGTGTGGGGTGGTTATTATTTGTTATTAAAAAATAGGTGCACATAAGAACATATTGTTTCAGGTGCTATTTAAAGATGGAAGGAAACTTCTAGAAAGAAATTTCTCCCAAAGAATACATTAGTTGGAAATAAGATGAATGAACAATATAACACGAGGTAAGATGCGATCATGGAAACTAGTAGGGGAGGGTGCAGTGGTGAGGTACTTCAACACATGGAAGTGTGTAGAAGGGGGTATGTAGCTAGAAGGTAGGAAGGTACACTAGAAGGCTATAGCTAGGGTACGAAGGTGTATTCGCACGAAAATAGAGGAAATGGTCAATTAATGAGAGGATTGGTGGTAGGTGAAGGAGAAATAAATACACTAAAATTTTAAAAATCTATATAAGGACATGATGCAAGTTCATTTTTACCTTTGTGATCACAAGTATTCAAGCGAGCTAAATGCGACTGAGCCAAGCGAAGCGTGATGAGGTGTGGAGAGTTACAAAACCACACATGGAGAGTGGATTTATGAGTGGAAGTGGCCTTGCATCCCCATTGGTGAATGGTTTGAGTGCAACAGAAGCATTGAGAAGGAGCTAGGGCATGTGGTTTTGAGCTAGTGCGCGCGATTTCGAGCTAGGGTTTTGTTATCCAAAATTCACCCCCCCAGGGTAAATTTGATAACATGCATCAGGATGTCCAAAATTCCAAGAAAAATGACTGATTCAGAGCAAAATCAGGTTTCTAGGGTCCCTTCAGGAATCTTTCTAAACTCCCCAGGCCGAAGAAGGAAGGAGCAAGCTTTGAGAAAGTGCGAAAAGTTGCAGAAAGGCAAATAGGATTGATCCAGGAAAAAGTGAAAAAATTGGCTAAGTCCTTCTAGAGGGAGCAGTCGGGACGTTTGGGACAGAAGGGCCCGAACCGGCCGGTTCGCGCGAAATCAGCACAAGGCCCAAAAGCAAAAGAGACAAGTCAGCCCAAAAGCAATTGGGACAAGCGGGCCAGAAATACCCGAACCGGCCGAACCGGCCGAAATTGTCCCAAAAGGTCCAAAATCAAAATAGGACGTCCGGGACAAAAAGACCCGAAATACGCGAAGAAGCCGAAGGAGCCGAAAGCCAATCAAAAGGTGCCACGTGTCTTTGGCCAAATGAGGGACAAGGAAGCCCATTTCGGGCGGATCGGAGGTTTTTGTCCCAAGCAGCACTGGGACATCCGGGACGAATGGACGCGAAGTATGCGGAAGACCCGGCAGGCCCGAGAACCATTGAGAAATTGCCACGTGTCATCAAGGAAAAGCCGAAGGGTCAAAGGGCAAGATTTGAAGCGCTGGCCCGAGCCAATAGAAATTGGACACGTGTCCAATGGAGCATAGAAGTGCGGAGCTCGGGGAGGAGTTGGAAGGTTTGGCCAAATCTAAGCCAAAAGGGGTAAAAGTGAAGGAAGACCCGGCAGGTTCGTGAACCAACCAATGCATGCCACGTATCCCTAGTGGCGGGGCATGGGAAAAAATGTGGAAAATATTCCAAGAGCACCAAAAGTCAAAATTCAAGAGACATGAAATGAAATGAAAGATTTTAATGACGTCCACGTGACTAAAGAGTCAAAGGGACCAAGAAAAGCAGAAACATTAAGCTGAAACCAAGTTCTTTTCCAAATCAGAGGAGAAAGAATTATTCAGCGAATCAGAGCATGCCACGTGGCGTCCAAGTGGCAGTGCGCGGGAAAATATTTCAAAATCCGTTTTCGCCTGTTCCGTGTCCTAAATCTTCAGATCGACATATCTTTCGATCCAGAGCTCGGATTTACACGTTCTTGATATCAATGGAAAGCTGTTGAAATTCTCTACACGTTTCCAGGGTCAATCTTGCATTTTGGTGTAGTCTGGAGGGAGAAAATTGAGAAACGCCTCTGGCACGAAATAACAAGCAGAGGTAATACTTCAACAACCACTTTAATGCAGCAGACAGTTCGCCGCTTCTGTTAGGCAAACCACCGCTTTGCCAGAACCCGCCGCTTCTGCCATGATGGACGAATTAAATGCAACCTAGAGGTGGTTGGGGCAGATTTCGAATTCCTCTCTCTTTTCTCTCCCATTCTTCCTATAAAATTGTAAGGAGGGGTTTCTTTCTGGAGTTGGACATTTTCTGCTTTGCACCCTCCCTTCTCTCCTGTTCATAAGAAGATTTGTGGAGTTTTCAAACCTCCCATATAGACTGTAACACCGTTTTTTGCCTTCTGGCTATTGCAATGTATTGAATCGATCCTTGAGCAATATATATGTGTCTGTGGTTGCTTCTAAACCCTCTTACATATTTATTACTGTCATTCTTGATCTTTCATTGCATTTTTGCTATCTGTGCATGGTGTTGTGTTATATCTACATGGTCTGTGTTTAATGTGGCAAAGCATATGTTCTTCATTCCTCGGTGCATCACCTCTATTAGCTTAGATTTATTTTATGCATCTTCTTACCTTGTCTCCTTGGCAGATTAGATTAGATTCTGAGAAAACCCTCTGCATATTTCGTGTGCACCTGAACAGAGGAATAGGAACCAGCCTTTCTCTGGAGATTCCTTTCTCACTCTTCAAGTCCCACACTTGGAGAAAGGATTCAATGTTATGCTATCACACTGGATATTAATATGATCAACCTAGAAAACTGATCAATATCCAGGGGTGCTGTGATTTTGCACTAACAGTTTTGGCACGCCCGGTGGGACCAGAGGTCTCATTTTTTATTGCAGCAAGGTTGATGTGCATCTGCTGCAATTTTCTTGCTTAAAAAGAGCTATTATTTGCATATCTGGCGACTCCAGAGGGAAGAATCAACTAAGTTTCAGCAGTCAGGCCTAAAAGCTTATGAGAAGAATCACAAGGTCAAGAGCTGGAGAAGAGGAAGTACCGTTTGAATACCTGCAACTATCTCCAAGAAGAAGGCAAAGAGGAAGAAGGATTCAAAGGTCTCCATCTCCACCAAACAGAACTCTCTCAACTCCTCCACCTGACAGGCCTTTCTTTCAATATACAAGGGTTTTAAGACCACTCAGAATGGCGCAACCAGTAAACCCCTATGTCAACTTCACAGGCAGCAGCCCACTTGCTCTCAATGCACAAAATCCAATCCCAGTTGCAGCATTGAAGAACATTCCATATTTTACTGGAGAAAACCAGACCACTCCTGGTGATCATGTCAAGGACATTGCTAACATTTGTGCAATCCATGAGATTAATGAGATGCAAGTAGCTGTCAAATTGCTGGCGTCTTCATTCAAGGGAAAAGCATTGCAATGGTTTAGGAGCCTTGAAGCTGCTTCTATCACGAATTGGAATCAGCTGTGTATTGCACTTCATAATCAATTTGGAGAGAAGGGAGACAACTTGTCTCTTTTGACAACCATCAAGAGAGCTTCCAATGAGCTGACTGACTTCAACTTCAGATTTCAAAGGTCTTGGGATAGAATTCCAATAGCAGTCAGGCCAACAGCAGAAGGTGCTTTTCTGTATTACCTTAAAGCTTTAAATTCTGATATTTCTATGTTGATTCAATCTATGGGAGGCACAACTATCCCTGCTGCTTATAGTATTGCCATTAGAGCTGAAAATTGTCTGATTCAAGCTGGCAAGCTAGCTCCTAGGCCTCCAATGCCATTATATCCAAGTTTAGAGAGCCCAAGTACTAGTCAGGCACCTGTCTTAGCTCCTTCTCCCACTCCTAGAAATCAGAGTTCAAATGAAGCTTCCACTTCATCTCCAAGTGCCCCAAATGAGCTTCAAGAAGTCATGAAGCAACTGCAAAATTTAGGTAATGAGCTGGTCACACTCAAGAGACAGCAAACTCAAGGTTTTAGACCTTTGTATCAGCCTCAAGCTCAACCTAATAGGCAGCCATATCAGCCTCAAAGGCCACCTAATCCAGCTGCAAATATGAATCAAACAAGGCCTCCTGTCAATAGACCATTCCAGCCCTATAATCCAAATGCCATATCTGCCTCTAAGGCATTAGTACCAGCACAAAACAACATTGCCCAGGAGTATGAATGGTGTTTTCCATGTAATGAACCCCATAATCAATCCATGTGCTATAATGGTGCTTTAACCCAAGCTTTAATGGTAACAAGTGCTGGTGTGGAGGGTGAAAGTAGTCAAGAAAACAGCCAACAACAAGAAACATTCCAACAGCAACCTGCCCCAAATGACACCACATTGGTAAATTGGCAGGCAGAGGATTTCTGTGGTATGAATCAGGCAGTCTCTCAAGGTGTTGCAGCCAACACAAGGTCAAAAAGGAGAAATTTGGGTGAAGAACAGTCGTTAGCCCCAGCCAATCCACAACCTTCCACAGCTCCACAAATGATTGGCAAGCAAAACCCAGTTTCAAATGCACGAGGGCAGCCAAGAACAGCCCCTTGGCCAAATCAAATGCCAGCTGTTGCTGCCCATATTCAAGGAGCAAATGTGCAAATCAAGGGACAACAGAGAGATCCTTCATCACCATTCAGTATCATTGATCAGATGAAGAAAACAAACGTCAATATATCTATGTGGGAATCCCTATCCATCCCAGGCCAAAGAGATTTGCTGCAAGCTGCTATGAAGGACTGGCCAACTTCGAATCAGCAGGTTCAGAGGCAAGACAAAGTGCTTACAAATGCTGCCCAGCCTGAAGGAAATCATGGAGCACAACAAGGTAAAATGCTGAAGCCCCCTCCATTTTATGTTTCATTGATCATAGGAGACAAGTTGGTACATAATTGCATGATTGACTCTGGGGCAAGTAGTTCAGTAATGCCTAAACAGATAGCTGATCAGCTAGGGCTCCAGTATGAAATAACAACTAAGGGAGTAGTGCAATTAGATGGGACAGCAGTAGCCACAGTTGGAGTTATAAAAAACTTGAGTCTTACCTTGCATGCATGTCCCAACGTGGTTGTTTTGCAAGACGTCTCAGTCATAGACCTTCCACCACTCTTTGCCCTATGCTTGTCAAGGGACTTTACTGCCAAGATTGGGGGGTATTTGTCCGCTGATTGGTCACACATGCTGTTCAGAACGAGGTATGGAACTAAAGCTACAATTAGATCAGAACCTATTGCAGATTTCCACATTGAACCCTATACTCCAAGTCATATTAATACCAATTGCTCAGCATTTGATCAAGAAGATCACCTCGGCACTGATGAGGCCGACACTAAGGTTGGAAGTATCCCAGATTTGACTCTTGATGAATGGGCAAGCAAGGTGCATGCTTTTGATCCTTATCAAGAAGTAGAAGAATCTGAGCTGGGGGTCTATTGTATACACGAAGAAAGTCAACCTGTTCCTAGCATCACCAAGCCAAACCACAAGTATGACAATGAGGTATGGCAACTATTTTTTGATGGATCAAGGAGTAGGCAAGGCGCAGGAGGTGGAGCCATGCTTGTTTCACCTCAAGGAGTAAGGTATTATTCAGCTTTTAGATTTCAATTTGCATGCTCCAATAACACTGCTGAATATGAAGCCTTGGTGCAAGGGATGCATTGGGCAATAAAGAGAAAAATAAAGAACTTGCAAGTTTTTGGGGACAGTGAGCTGATTGTAAATCAGGTCAAGGGACAACATGCTGCCAAAAATGATCTACTCAGATGCTACAAGAACAGGGTGTGGGACCTCATGGAGGATTTTGAGGGCTTTCGGCATCAAGGCCATTCCCAGAAAAGAGAATCAAGCTGCTGACAGGCTTGCAGCAGTAGGGGCAGCCTTTGACATTGTAGAAAACATTCAACAAGATAAGGTACAGCCAAACATCCACGTGATTGTGAGGCCTTCAGTGCCGGATAACAATGTCAATTGGCAAGTATTTGAGAATGACCGGCAAATCATCCACTTCTTGCAAGAAGAAGCTGAGTTCTCAGCTAAGAATCAAGAGAAGTTGGAACAGCAATATGGTGACCAGGTGATACAGCTGAGAACTGACAAGCTGCCCAAGGGACTTGTCACCTTGGAGTCCATTTTTAACCCCAATGATCAGTTTAGAAAGGAGAAAGCAAATATTCAGGTCAAGAGGGAAGATTCGGTATCCATCTTGGTAAAAGAGAACAGGCCATTGCAAATTGGAAAAATGACAACTGAGCAAGAGAGATATGAGTTCATACAGCTTTGTCAAGAATTCCCTGACGTGTTTGCTTGGAGCTATGAAGACTTGAAGGGTTTCAATCCTAACTTAGCTCAGCATACCATCGAGTTGGATCCAAATACTAAGCCTGTCAGGCAGAAACAGAGACCAGTCAATCCACACATGGAGCCTCTCATGAGGAAGGAGCTGGACAAGCTGATTGAGTCAGCAATTATATTCCCTATCAAGCACTCAAGCTGGGTTGCGAACTTGGTTCCGGTCAGAAAGAAAAGTGGAGAGATCAGGCTATGTGTTGACTTCCGAGACCTCAATAGGGCATCTCTCAAGGACCATTATCCACTCCCTTCCATGGAGCAAATATTGCAGGTTGTAGCTGGTGCAGAAAGGTTTTCACTACTTGATGGTTACTCAGGCTTCAATCAGATTATGGTAAAGGAGGAAGACCAGTTCAAGACAGCCTTCACAACCAAATGGGGCACATATGCTTACAAGAAGATGCCATTTGGACTGTCGAACGCGGAGCAACATTCCAGCGAGCTATGGATATGGCATTCAAAGGCTTGATCAACAAGACAGTGCTGATATACCTAGATGATATCACTGTCTTCTCAAAAAATGCTGCAGACCATCTCTTTCACCTCAGGCAAGTGTTTCAGAGATGTAGAAAGTTTGGAGTGTCTTTAAATCCTAAGAAGTGCATCTTTCTTGCACATGAAGGGAAACTCCTTGGCCACATTGTCTCCAAGGAAGGATTAGCAATTGATCCAGAGAGGGTTGAAGCCATAAGGGCTCTACCATTGCCAAGTCACAAGAAAGCTCTTCAGAGTTTCCTGGGAAGGATAAACTTTGTTCGGAGGTTTGTCCCAAATTTTGCAACCCTTGTCAAGCCCATTACCAAAATGTTAAGAAAAAGCATGGCTTTCAAATGGACGGCAGAAGGCAAGGAGAGCTTTGAAGCAATCAAAGAAGCCATCTCCCAGGCACCCACTCTCATCAACCCGGACTTTTCCAAGGATTTCATCCTCTATGCATTTGGGGGTGATGACACTATTTCTGCCATTTTGGTGCAACAGAATAAAGATAATGATGAGCAGCCGATTGCCTTCTTTAGCCAAAGCCTAAATGACTGCGAATTGAGGTACTCTTTTATTGAAAAACATGTGCTTGCAGTAATCAGGAGCTTGAAGAAATTCAAGCATTTGGTCTCAAACAACAAGGTCCAGTTGCTGGTCTCACATGCTGGGGTTAAGGAGTTCCTCCTCAACAAGGATTTGAATGAGAAAAGGGCAGGATGGATCACTCGTGTCATGGAGTATGACATTGAGATCAAAATCACCAAGCTGGTAAGAGGCAAAGGTTTGTGCGAGCAACTCGCTTCCAAACGACCAGACAGCCCAGAAGATGAAGAGGACGCTGTCCTGCTATTACAAGATGATAAAAAACAGGAAAATGATGATGTGTCCACTCCCTGTTGGACTCAGAATATGATACATTTCCTACAGACGGGTATGTGCCCTCTAGAAATGAGCAAAGCAAAAAGAAGACACTTCAGGTTGCAGGCAATTCCATATACCATCATTGATGGAGTTTTGTTCAAAAAGGACCTGAATGGAGTGCTGCTGAGATGCATTAACACAGGTCAGATCCAGAGGGTATTAAAAGAGTTTCATGATGGACCAGCCGGTGGCCATTTTGCACCAAGAGTGACAGCTCTGAAAATCATGAAGGCTGGTTATTATTGGCCTAAAATATTCAGTGATTGCTATGCATGGATCAAGAGGTGTAAGAATTGTGCATTTTTCACAGGAAAAGAGAAACTTGCAGCCCTCCCATTACATCCAATCTCAGTTGACCAGCCATTCATGCAATGGGGTCTGGACTTCATTGGAGTCATCAATCCCAATTCGAGCCAAGGGCACAAATGGATTTTGACAGCCACAGACTACTTCACCAGATGGACAGAAGCAGTAGCAGTCAAAGAGGCGAATGAGTCTAGCATCTTGGACTTTTACGAGGGAATAACTACCAGATTTGGTGTACCTGCTACAATAGTCTCTGATAATGCATTGGCATTTATTGGATCTAAAGTTACTGAGTGGGCTGTCAAGAACGGAATCTACCTGAGCACTTCATCAAACTATTACCCTCAAGGTAATGGCCAGGCCGAGTCTACAAACAAAAACTTGCTGAGGATCATTAGGAGGACTCTTGATGAGAATCAGAAGGCTTGGCATACCAAACTGAAATCAGCCTTATGGGCAGATAGGATAACTCCCAAAAGATCCACAGGTAACTCTCCATTTAGGCTTGTCTACGGAAGAGAGGCAGTCTTGCCCATGTCACTTGAGTTGCCAACGTTGGAACTCATGAAACAGCTGGAGTTGCTAGAGTTTGGGCCCATGGAGGTGAGATATGCAGAATTGATGGAGCTGCAAGAAATCAGAGATCAGGCATTCCAAGCAATGGAAAAGGATCAGGCTTTGATCAAGAAGACCTTTGATAAGAAGGCCAAAGATAGATCTTTTCAAATAGGAGATCTAGTATTGAAATGGGATGTGGACAGAGCAAAACCAGGAAGGCATTCAAAATTTGATGCCATTTGGAGTGGCCCATACATGGTCACAAAGTGCAAGAACAACAATGCTTTCCAATTGGCCTCATTGGATGGTGAAGAACTGCAGATTCCAGTAAATGGAATCTATCTCAAGCGTTGCTTCTAGAGGGAGGTTCACTACATCTGTAAATACTAGTTTAGATTTTCTTTCCTCCAAGTGCTTGTGCACATTGTTTTGCTGTAGATTAGTTTTGTTTTCCCTAAGTGCTTTGGCACAGGTTTTGCTGCTCTCAGGTTGTTTTCTACAGTTCAGAGTGTTGCTGGAGGGGAAGTTGCAGTATCAGGCTTGTTTCAGGTTAATGCTTAACTCCATGCCCAATGGATGGCTTCAGGCAACTGGCCTTTTCATCTAGCAGGCAGATGATCCCGCTGAGTCGCCAAATTGTTATCCAAAATTCACCCCCCAGGGTAAATTTGATAACATGCATCAGGATGTCCAAATTCCAAGAAAAATGACTGATTCAGAGCAAAATCAGGTTTCTAGGGTCCCTTCAGGAATCTTTCTAAACTCCCCAGGCCGAAGAAGGAAGGAGCAAGCTTTGAGAAAGTGCGAAAAGTTGCAGAAAGGCAAATAGGATTGATCCAGGAAAAAGTGAAAAAATTGGCTAAGTCCTTCTAGAGGGAGCAGTCGGGACGTTTGGGACAGAAGGGCCCGAACCGGCCGGTTCGCGCGAAATCAGCACAAGGAGCCCAAAAGCAATTGGGACAAGCGGGCCAGAAATACCCGAACCGGCCGAAAAGAGACAAGTCAGCCCAAAAGCAATTGGGACAAGCGGGCCAGAAATACCCGAACCGGCCGAACCGGCCGAAATTGTCCCAAAAGGTCCAAAATCAAAATAGGACGTCCGGGACAAAAAGACCCGAAATACGCGAAGAAGCCGAAGGAGCCGAAAGCCAATCAAAAGGTGCCACGTGTCTTTGGCCAAATGAGGGACAAGGAAGCCCATTTCGGGCGGATCGGAGGTTTTTGTCCCAAGCAGCACTGGGACATCCGGGACGAATGGACGCGAAGTACGCGGAAGACCCGGCAGGCCCGAGAACCATTGAGAAATTGCCACGTGTCATCAAGGAAAAGCCGAAGGGTCAAAGGGCAAGATTTGAAGCGCTGGCCCGAGCCAATAGAAATTGGACACGTGTCCAATGGAGCATAGAAGTGCGGAGCTCGGGGAGGAGTTGGAAGGTTTGGCCAAATCTAAGCCAAAAGGGGTAAAAGTGAAGGAAGACCCGGCAGGTTCGTGAACCAACCAATGCATGCCACGTATCCCTAGTGGCGGGGCATGGGAAAAAATGTGGAAAATATTCCAAGAGCACCAAAAGTCAAAATTCAAGAGACAGCCCGCCGAAAAGCAGAGGAGAGAGAATTATTCAGTGAATCAGAGCATGCCACGTGGCGTCCAAGTGGCAGTGCGCGGGAAAATATTTCAAAATCCGTTTTCGCCTGTTCCGTGTCCTAAATCTTCAGATCGACATATCTTTCGATCCAGAGCTCAGATTTACACGTTCTTGATATCAATGGAAAGCTGTTGAAATTCTCTACACGTTTCCAGGGTCAATCTTGCATTTTGGTGTAGTCTGGAGGGAGAAAATTGAGAAACACCTCTGGCACGAAATAACAAGCAGAGGTAATACTTCAACAACCACTTTAATGCAGCAGACAGTTCGCCGCTTCTGTTAGGCAAACCGCCGCTTTGCCAGAACCCGCCGCTTCTGCCATGATGGACGAATTAAATGCAACCTAGAGGTGGTTGGGGCAGATTTCGAATTCCTCTCTCTTTTCTCTCCCATTCTTCCTATAAATTGTAAGGAGGGGTTTCTTTCTGGAGTTGGACATTTTCTGCTTTGCACCCTCCCTTCTCTCCTGTTCATAAGAAGATTTGTGGAGTTTTCAAACCTCCCATATAGACTGTAACACCGTTTTTTGCCTTCTGGCTATTGCAATGTATTGAATCGATCCTTGAGCAATATATATGTGTCTGTGGTTGCTTCTAAACCCTCTTACATATTTATTACTGTCATTCTTGATCTTTCATTGCATTTTTGCTATCTGTGCATGGTGTTGTGTTATATCTACATGGTCTGTGTTTAATGTGGCAAAGCATATGTTCTTCATTCCTCGGTGCATCACCTCTATTAGCTTAGATTTATTTTATGCATCTTCTTACCTTGTCTCCTTGGCAGATTAGATTAGATTTTGAGAAAACCCTCTGCATATTTCGTGTGCACCTGAACAGAGGAATAGGAACCAGCCTTTCTCTGGAGATTCCTTTCTCACTCTTCAAGTCCCACACTTGGAGAAAGGATTCAATGTTATGCTATCACACTGGATATTAATATGATCAACCTAGAAAACTGATCAATATCCAGGGGTGCTATGATTTTGCACTAACAGGTTTCAGGTTACTTGACACAAAAGAAAAAAGGAGGGATTTCCCTCATTTACAATGGCATTGAAGAAAGCACCTACAACAAGTATGAAGAGGAAGAAAAAGGTGGAAGTTGAGGTCGAAGTTGCTCCAGAGATAATTTTTTCAGAGATGCAGTATCCATCCCAAGGAGTTATAGTTAGACAGGATTGGGATTCCCACATTCGTAGATGCAAGGTAAGTGATTACAACCACCACACCACCCAAAACAAGAGAGAATTAGATGCGTTGTTAAACAAGAAGACCAACAAGTGCACAATGGAGGACATGTCAGTGTATGACGATGTTGGGGAGAAGTTGTTGGGGTTAGCACACTAGTTGTATAGACAATATATCAGATATAAGCATACATGCAAATAAAATCATATATTCTACCAAAAGAAATATACAAAACAAGAGATATAAATAAACACTAGATTTAACGTGGTTCACCCAGTGTGGGCTACGTCCACCAAGAAACAAGTCAATCTATTATCCAAAGCTTTGACAAGATATACAATTGAAGATTTACAATCTTCCACACCTCTCAGATGTACAGTACTTTCTTTCTCTCAAGATTTTTTCTTCATCAGCAAGAATTCTCTTTCTCACCAAAATTTGCAAGTTCTTCTTAATTCTTGTTAATTATCTATTTCTAAACCCTAGATTTTATGCTTATATAGTCGTTTATAGACTTAGGGAACTTATCCATGCAATTACAATCAATATATATATTTTAATGCTAAAAATATATCTAATTCCCAAGAGTTAATTAAAACATCCTTACACATGTAACCGATGTTGATTCTCCCTGACTAGTTTTGGTTCCACCTTTCCTGACCGATGTTGGTCCTAGGTGACGAATGTCGGTCCCTCCTAACCAATGACGGTTACTGTGTTTTCCAACAAATTTTACATTACATGCTGATCCGAAGTAATTGAGATCTATAACTCAATAATCTCCCACTTGGAGACTAATTACTGCACCATACCTATACAACTTTCTTCTTGGATTCTTCCTTAGCTTTGTTTCTTCCTCTTAATGTCTAAGATTTGAAGACTAACAGAAGTGGAGTGTAGCTCCAACTTCTCATTTGTTAATGGCTTCATTAGAATATCCACAGGGTTCTTGCTCGTATGAATCTTTTCCAGATTCAACTGTCCATCCTCCTATACCTTCCATTTGAAGTGATACCTCAACTGAATTAGTTTCATTCTAGAATGAAAAGTTGAGTTATTTTTCAAATGAATTACACTCTAATTTTCACTAAACATTTTACAATCATCTTGCTCCTTTCCCAAATCTTCTGAACCTACTCATCCATATCATCTCCTTACTAGCCTCTGTAGCTGCAACATACTCTACCTCTGTAGCAGACAAAGCCACAACCTTATGCAATCTTGAAATCCAACTAACTGTCATCCCACCTAATATGAAAATATATCCAGTAGCTGCTTCTTCTACCATCCAAATCTCCAACCATATCCAAATCAACATATCCACATAATGAAATATCCAAACCTCCATAGCATAACTGCATGCTAGATGTTCCTTTCAAATACCTAAGTATCCATTGGACTAGTTTCCAATGCTCTTTACCTAGATTAGCCATATATCGACTCACAACTCCCACTGTCTATGCGTAATGTTTGGTTTGGTACAAACCATAACATACATGATACTTCTAACTGTTGAAGCATATGGCACTCGTGTCATGTATTTGACCTCCTCATGTGATGATAGACACTGATCTTTACTTAATTTGAAGTGTCCAGCCGATAGGTCTACTAATAGGTTTTGTATTCTACATATTGAACCATTTCTAACACCTTGTAGATTACAATCCTCCTGAGACAAATACAATTTCTTGTTTTTCCTGTCTCTATGCATTTGCATGCCAAGGATTCTTTTTTCCGCTCCTAAATCCTTCATAGAAAATGTGTGAGCTAAGCTTTCTCTTAAGCTCACCAATGTCCTGTCCATACTAGATATTGCAATAAGCATATCATCCACATACAGTAACAAAATAATATAGCTCCCATTTTCAAGCTTCTTGAAATAAACATAATGGTTAGATTTACATCTCAAGTAACCATGCTCTTGCATAAAACTATCAAACCTCATATACCATTGCCTTGGAGCTTTCTTGAGCCCATATAGACTCTTTTTCAAATTGCACACTAATTTTTCCTTACCCTTGACTTCATACCCAAGCGGCTGCTTGTATATAAATCTCGTCATCCAAATCACTATTAAGGAAATCTATCTTCACATCTAGTTGCTCTAAATGCAAATCTTCTACTGCAACTAACCTCAATACAGTACGAATAGAAGTCATCTTAACAATAGGAGAAAATATTTCACCAAAGTCAATACCTACTTTTTGTACAAATAAATTTACTACAAGCCTTACCTTATACCTTTTCTATCCACCCTCTTCTTCCTTGATCCTATAAGCCCATTTGTTATGCAATGTTCTCTTACCTACTGGTAACTTAACCAAATCCCATGTCTGGTTATGTTCCAAGGATTTCATCTCCTCATCCATGCCATGCTCCCAATAGACGTGGGTCTTATCCTACATTGCTTCTTCAAAGCTCTTTGGGTTCACCATTATTAATCAATAATAAATAAAATAGAGAACGATGTAAATCTTTCTAGAGGTCTTACTTACCCTTTGTGACCTTCTCATAGGAGTTTAGGGTACCAGAGGCTCAATCTGGACCTCCTGGACACTCCTATCTAAATTTGACAATGACCGACACCGATCACCTATAACTGATGCCAGATTTTGCTAACCGATGCCGGTTTGGATCTTCTATAACTGATAACTGGTTTATCTAATTGGTTCTGGTCAGGGGTCAACTGACACCGGTTACTGTGTAACCCTATCAGGTAATTCTTTTAAATCTGAAATTTCATTTTCATTCGACAAACTTCTCAATCGGTTCATTCTTGGGTACCAAGATTTGATCCCTGTACATTCTCTTTTCATTCCATTCAACATCACGAATCCTAATAATTTTAGAATTCTCTAAATCCCAAAAACGGAAATTGAAATCACCAGATCCATAACCAATGAAAGTGCATCTCTTGGATTTTGCATCCAACTTTTTCCTATTTTCCTTATCAACATGCACAAAAGCTTCTGAACCAAAAACTTTAAGAAAATAAAGATCTACCTCTTTTTCAGGTCCAAGATTCCTCTGGTATTCCTCCATCTAGTGAACTTGAAGGCCCGCGGTTAATCAAATAAACCGTTGTATCAATTGCTTCTTCCCAAAACTGTAAGGGCAATCCAGAATGTATCCTCATACTTCTAGCACATTCCATGATTGTCCTGTTCATTCTTTCTACAACACCATTCTCATGTGGTGTTCTTGGAACCATTCTTTCTCTATGTATTCCATTCACTGAACAATAATCATTAAAAGCCTTGCTATAATATTCACCACCATTGTCAGATCTAAGGCACTTTAACTTAGAATTTGATTCATTCTCAACAAGGAGCTTTCCATCTTTTAAAAGTCTCAAAAACATCAGATTTATGTTTAATACAATAAACCCATACCTTTCTTGTAGCATCATCAATGAAAGTAACATAATACTGAGATCCTCCATGAGAAGCTACCTGAGCTGGTCCCCACACATCTGAGTGTATAAGCTCCAATTTATGCTCCTTCTTAGTTGCCCCAACTTTGAGAAATCTCACTCTCTTTTTCTTTCCAAATACATAATTTCACAGAAATCAAGATCTAAATCTTTCAAATATGATAACTTACCCTTAGCCTTTAAGATTTGCATTCCTTTTTGATTCATATGGCCCAGCCAGTTATGCCACATGCATGCATCTGAATATGAAGTAGATAATGCAGAAAAGGAATCAGTAACACAGGTAGATAAATATAACGGTTCTACCTTCTTACCTCTTGCCACAACAAAAGCACCCTTGGTGACTTTCCAAGAGTCTCCTGTAAAAGTAACCATGCAACTAAATTCACCTAGTTGCCTCTGCAGAAATAAGATTCATCCTGAGGTTTGGCACATGCCTCACATCTTTTAATACCCATGTATTTCCATTCTGCAATTTTAGATGAACTTCCCCTTTACTAGTAATACTGCAAGGTTCATCATCACCCAAATAAACATGCCTAAAATATACCCTGGACATAATTTCTAAAATAACCCTTATTAGGGGTTGCATGGAAAGAGGCTCCTGAATCTAAAACCCATGATTCAATTTTATTATCTAAAGAAAGAATAAGAGCATCTTGCATTACCTCTGATGTAGCAAGATTTAATTCTTTACCTTTTTCTGAGTTGTTGGTTCTCTTTGTCCTTTGACCAACAATCTTTCTTTGCATGTCCTTTCTTTCCACATTTCTAACAAGTAATTCCCTTACTTCTGGATTTAGATCTACTATCCCTTGACTTTGATTTCCCATTACTCTTTTTCTTAGATCTCTCCTTCTTCTTGCCCTTGCTTTCTATATTCAAAGCATTTCTAGATGATGTTTCCTCTGTACTCTTCCTGTGAATTTCTTCATTCAAGATTATACTAACCACATCATCAAACTTCAAAATATTATTAGTAGATGCTGTATTACTAATAAAAATTACCAAGTTATCCCAACTATAATGCAAAAGAACATAAGAATAAAAGTGCTTTCACTTCATCATCAAATGGTATTTAACCAGATTTTAACTGATTTACAATAGATTGGAAATCATTCAAATGACTAGATGCAGATCCACCTTTATGCATCTTATAACTAAATAATTTCTTCATCAAATAAAATTTATTTGAAGAACTAGGTTTTTCATATAAATTAGCAAGAGATTTCATTAACTCTACAGTAGAAGTCTGCTTCTGTAATATTGGAAGCCATGGATGCTGCCAGGCTCAATCTTATAGATCCCAAAGCCTTTCTGTCAAGAATCTTCCATTCTTCATCAGTCATCTTCATAGGTCTAGAATTCTCATCCAACGGTAAATATAAATCTCTTTGATACAGATAATCCTCGATCTGCATCTTCCATAATTGATAATTTTGGCTCGTCAAATTTCTCTACCTTGTATTTGTTTTCTTCTGCCATTGTTGTAGCTCCCACTCAATCAGAAAACCCTCCGTGAGTAAATCTGTCAACACACAAAACCTCTAAAACAAATATCTGATACCAGTTTTTGGGGTTAGCACACCAATTGTATACAGACAATATATCATATCTAAGCATACATGTAAATAAAAGTAGATATTCTACCAGAAGAAATATACAAACCAAGAGACATAAATCAACACCAGATTTAACATGGTTCACCCAGTGTGGGATACGTCCACCAAGAAACAAGCCAATCTATTATCCAAAGCTTTGACAAGATATACAATTGAAGATTTACAATCTTTCACACCTCTCAGATGTACAATACTTTTTTCTCTCAAGCTTTTGCTTCTTCATCACCAAGAATTCTCTCTTTCACTAAACTTTTACAAGTTCTCTCTAATTCTTGTTAATTCTCTACTTCTAAACCCTATATTGTATGCTTATATAGTCATTTATAGACTTAGGGAACTTAGCCATGCAATTACAATCAATAGCTATATTTTAATGCTAAAAATAGATCTAATTCCAGAGAGTTAATTAAAACATCCTTGCACAGGTAACCGATGTCGGTTCTCCCTAACTAATGTCGGTTCCACCTTTCCTAACTGTTGTCAGTCCTAGGTGACTAGTGTTGGTCCCTCCTGACCAATGACAGTTACTGTGTTTTCTAGCAATTTTTACATTGCATGATAATCCAAAGTAATTGAGCTCCACAACTCAACAGAAGTTTCTTAATAAGGTAGGGGTTTATCAACTATATGAAATCCTGTATTTTGGAAAACCAGAAGCTTTATTCCAATGGCTTATGAGTAGATTCCATAAGAACTTTTTCTATTTTGTTGGACGGTGGGTAAGGATCACAATGGCCCTGATTTCTACATTTACACGACCTGAAGGGCACATGGATAGATATTATTAGTGATTTGACTTATAAAGCAGTTGTTATAGCCACCATCAAAGAGTTGGGATAATCTAAGGGTCCACGCAGAATGGACATATACAAATTGAGGAAGTATCCTATAGTGCAGGTAGTCGCACATATGCTCACTAAGTTGAATGATCAAGAGAGATGGTCACAGGTAAACACAATGTGTCTACATATCGTGAAGAAGATGTCACAAGGAGAATTCTACAACTTAGTAGGCTACATTACAGAAACTATTACTAAGGAAGTGTGCATAGTGTGAAAAGATAAGTTTTGGCACTATACTCTTATCTCTTGTGTTTGTAGAAATTGGAGTGCCTAATGGGCCAAAGAATAAAATTTGAGAATATCCCATAGAGAAAAATTCCCTTGCGGAAAGGTTCAAGAAATACTTATGTGAAGGAACAATGAGTGGGCCCATTCAAGCAAAGGGAAAAACTATGGAATGACCAACTTTGCACAAAATTTGAGGAGGAATGGTTGATTCCAAAGGATTTACCTTTGGTAGTGGGCAAGGCAATATAGTTCATGATGTATCATCATTTATGCATCATGTGGTTTGCAATGAAGGATGGGACATGGATTCCATGGTGCAAATTGCCCTATGACTTCATAGTGTGCTACTTTTAGGCCTCAGTTCATAGCTTGACTGATGCACACCGGCTGAACTTCAACACAGACAAGGTAGATCGTGACTACCATACTCTCAACAAAACATATGCTTATCCAAGTCGGTCTACCTAAATTGAGAGGCTCATTTCAGATGTTATAAATATGAAATTGGGAATTTTGGCTATTGGAGATAGTGGAGTCATGCTCGTATCTATCTTCAACTTAAGCCTAGGATGGAGAATAGGGACAAGTATGCGGAGAATGAGTTTATGCTCCCAGGGCCACCTAAGGGAAAACACACAGTTGAAAATATGGCAGCTCCAAAGTCCTACCTCATGACCATAGAAGGAGACGAGGAAGAAGAAGAATCAACGAGGATAGTGGAGGCTTGGGACCATAGAAGTTGGAGGAAGCCCATAGACAAAGTGGAAAGTGAGCATGCATAGATACTCCACCACTTAGGCACAAGTAAGGAGGATTGGAAGACTTGGATGCATGGGTACAATCCATGAGGAATGCACTAGTTTAAAAAGTTATTCAGAAGAACGATGAACCCAAGGTGCAAGAAACATCATCAACCTTTATGAAGGTCACCTCAACTCTCTCTCTCAAAAATAAGCACCTGAAGAAGAAAGAGAAGAAGAAAGTTGAAGCTTAAAGAGGAGGAGGAGGAGTTCTGAAGAGAGTGTGCCATGGAACCCTAGTCCAACCTAGAAGATGTGGAGGAACCTTGTGATGAAGAAATGAGAGATGAAGAGGAAGGGGTGAAAGAAGTAGAAGAAACTATGCAAGAACAACCCAACACACCCTATTACGACTTAGGTAGGAGAAGGACCAACTCCAGACCTTGGCGCCCAAGTTACCTAAGGGGGCAAGAACAAAAAGAGAAAGAACAAGTGAAGATTATGTTGTCCCTAGTATGGGGTATACTAAGGATACAAGAAAAATTGTCCACGCCTGATTTTAAAACATAGTGGACCTTAAGGAATTATATGGGTAGGAGCTAATGGATCTAGATATGGCCACTATGCACACAAGGAAGCATAGCTATCATGGTCAATGTAGACTCATATGGATGAACTGGATTTTGATGTGTGCAAGGAGTATTGTGTCTCAAGATAGTGTGAAGAAGGCACCCCAGAGCAGAAACATGAAAATAAAACCCACCCTTATGTCTGATGAGCAAGTCAGTAGTCCCTTAATCAAGGTATCTGTTGAGGTGGTGAGGAGAAATATTGATAAGGCTGCCACCATTAGAGTGCTGATGTAGGATAACAATGAAAAAACTACAAAAATAGAATGGTTATAGGCAGATAAGGAAAACGAATGCGTAAATAATGAGGCCTTTATTAACATGGCTAAAGAAATTGGTGATTACATTATGAAGACAAGGCCTCATCTTAAACCAAAGGTACCTGAAAAGTTTCCTTCTGCTATGCATTATGTGCACACTTTGGTTTATTTGGTGTTAGAAGATGGATCTATTCCATGTGCAAAGCCTGCCCTTGTCTTGGATCTATTCACCTCTATGTTTCTTTTTCATTTCTTTTGGTGCATGATATGAGAGATTTCTCCTTTCCTCTATTTCACAATTTTGGTGCACTGTTAAAATCTCTCTTTCTAGTTTTCTTAGATATTTATCTTCACCAAGCTTGCAAGTTAATGTGCCCACATTGTATCCATAACTAGGAAGTCCATGGCGGAGTTTTGAATATATTCGCATATGATTTGGTTGACAACTGTCGAGGACCATTTTTTGTTCTCACCTCATTCATGCATCAACTCCCACAATTTTTAGGTATTTTAGTTTAGTTAATTTTGATAAATGTGTTTGATATAACTCCATCAATGTCATTCCAAATCTTGTAAATTGTAATATGAGCCATGCTAAAGTCTATACTTTGTTTTAATGTCTTATGTTTAGATTTTATATTAAGTCTTGTTCTAAAACTCTATTAATGAGTCAAGTTAAAATCTATGTTCTTGTATTAAGTCGTGTTGGTCAAAAATTAGACTTGTCAAAAACTTTTTAAAAAGTATTTGTGTCATTAAATTGACTTGTGTATGTCCATAAAATTTTTCAGTAGTCAAATAGTGTTGTTGTCATTTTTTTTCCTTATGGATGCATTTTTGGTGGAATCTGACATCCAATAAGTTTTTCAAAATTTTGGGGGGGATTTATCTCCTAGAAATGATTTGCATGATCATATTCAGTTGAGTTAGCAGCATCAATGGAGGATAGAGGAACAAGAGGTTGGAGGTCAATCATCGACCTCTCGTTAGTCACCAATGAAGGGGCCATACAAAGTTATGGTGACAGTTTGTGTGTTTTTAGATATGTTGTGTTTTAGTTTCAGTTTATTTGTGTGATCTATTTTTGAATAAGAACAAAATTACATTCCCATTCAGATTTGTAAACAGTGAGAAAAATACCTTACATAATTCCCAAATGTGAAAATATAATGGAAAGATAAAAGAACAAGTGAAATGCAACATCATGATACTTGAAAAGGATGGACTGGGGTCTATACCTAGAGGATGAACATGGGCTCATACTTGGGTTTATGGTTAACATTTGTAAAACCATTGAAGGTTGTACATATGATTCTTGTATGAGTTCCCACTTTGACTAGGTCATATTTTTCCCTACAGTAATTGGTTGATAAGTAGATGGTTCTTGTACGTGGTTCCTACACTAGATTAGTCATATTAGGTGCTGACAATGTATGGTTGATAAGAAGTTGATGTGTTTCTTATCTACCTTCATTTTGAGTGTATACCAAGCCATTAACACATAGGGGAGGAACACTGGAGAAAAAGTGTGAATATGTTTTTCTCCATGTTTTCACTAAGGGGGGAATGTTAGGAATATTATTATTAGTGTTCACATAATGTCGTATGAGTCTCATCAACATTTGACAACAAAGCCTCCATATGTCTCAAAAATTATACAATAGTGAGGAGAACTAAATAAGATCGCAAATGGAGAAAAGATATGAAAAAATAAGCAAAATAACCCATTAATAAAATAAACACAAAGTCAAAAATACCTAGTTTTATATAGGGCATAGGAAAAATTCACAATTTGAGTATCACTGCCTTAAATATATTGTGATCCATATTTTAGTACAATCTCTAATAACAAGGTAAACACGATTTGAAAAAAACCAAAAAATTACTAAGAAAGCCCAGGTTGAAAGCATAAAGTTGGAGAAAAGGATATATTTTATACTTAGGACCATGAGAATTTATCACTACTAAAATTTAATAATCAACAATCTTATAAATATAGATCTAAATAATTGGGACCATGAAAATGAAGGAATCAACAATGTTTACAAGGCAAATGTTTAAAATTCATGATGTAGTATCGGGTTTTATCAAATGTTAATAACCATCACATATCCAAAGCTTACATAATTTAGTGAGCAAAATCAATAGCTACGATGCCAGTTGGAGTAGTCTTTTAACATAAATAAATAAAAACAAGTAAAAAAATTTCATATTTGCAAGGGTTGTAGGTGAGAGGACCCTATAACCGTGCACCTAAATTTAGGGGCACATAGATATATGTAGGTATGTTGGTAGCGTAAAAAAATTATATCACCATGTAGCGTATGATCGTGTCATATCAACATTTTCGTTTCGCGTGTTTATTTGGAGGGAAAAATAGTTTTTTAAATTGATTTAATATGAATAAAATCAATATAAAGCATTTAAAATAGGGACCAATGACTAAGTGCCCTATGTGTCACATTCTCATTAACTCTTAAATAGTGTGTCATTAACCAAAAAGTGAACAACTATTGGTACTTTTGTCAACAACCTATGGTGAAAAGAAATGTACATATTTTGGTGCATGCTCGGTTATAGGGTCCTCTCCCCTAAACAAAATATTTTTTATAATTAAACATGTTTTTTAATCTGTAACAAAAAAAACATATTTGATAATAACATAGATCATAACAGAAATAACAAACTACTGAGTTGTCCAAAACAAAATATTTGAAGTAACAAAGAAGTCTTGTATCAAAAATAAAGGAAATCAATATCAGAAAATTCAAAATAAATATCTATGTTATTTTCTCCAAATAAGTAATTTTTAAAAAACTTCAAAAATGCCCCGTAACTTTGGGCAGATCTACATCAAGTATAGGGTATGGAAAATGTGCATTGCTGATGGCACATGTTGTATCTTAATTTTTCTCAGGCACTATAGGATCACTAGATTTAGGAAGGATGTTTTTATTCATGTCTGACTTAAGTTCTCCAATTCCATGAAAATACAATTCAGATTAATTTCTTTCCATCCATTCATACTTTATAATAGAATTATTTTTTCTCTCAATAAAATTTTTTATTAATCATTTCAAGGGGAGGTCCAAATCTTATGTAGAGCATCCACACCTAGAGGGGAAATCCCTAATCATATAGTGGCACTTGATGTGCATGTCATGTTTGATTTGTTCCATGAATATTTTGAAATTTGAGGGGTTTTCAGACATGCCTGACTTAGCTTCTTCAGTTCCATGCATATGTAATCCAAGTTATTTTCTTTCCATCCATTTATACTTTATAATAGAAATATTTTCTTATGTTGAAGGGTCTTCTTCCTCTGAAAGTGATGTACATTTTGTCTCTCAATCAATTTTTTTATGAATCATTTTAGGGGGATGTCCAACTCTTATGTAGAGTGTCTACACCTAGAGGGGAAATCCCTAATCATAGAGGGTCACTTGATGTGCATGTCTTGTTTGATTTGTTCCGTTACTATTTTAAAACTAGAGGGGTTTACAGTATCAACATGCTCTGTAATGGGAACAAGGCATTCAATTACTAGATTTGAATCCGCCTTCTTTTTTATCTTTTTTTTACCATTTTTTGGCTTGAGTGTGTCTTAGGCATCTACAAGAGTAAAAAAGAGTATTAATGTTGTATTGAGCTATATTTTGCCTGCCAAATGTAAACAAGATGAATGCATGTTTATTCAAACTTGAGAAACAAAACAAAAGAGTGGTAATTTTTTTGTTGTTGTATTGGGTAGAATATAGTTTTTGTGTTTATCTAATGCATGCCCGTAATCCAAAGATAAATGATTCTATGTAAAGATGTCAAGGTGTGATGTTGAAATAAATTTTTTTCAAGTGCATGTCAATTGTTTTTATAGCTAGTTTTAGAAAGTTATTTTATTCTAGCTTTATTATTCAGATATAAGATCCGAGCTACATTTTAGAGTATATCTCAAAAGAGAAAATATGTGAGAATTGAAGGTGTTTGATACAATTTACTCTCGAAACAACTATAAACGTGAGACCATGTCATTTTTTGTTCCCAATATCTATTGTCACCTTATCTAAGGTTAGGCCTTACAACGTGTGTCTAGTCAACACCCAATACATTTTGAATGGAAGCTTCCTATGGATGCCTAAGTTAATTGATGTAATTGGAACATGTGAATGGTGATAGATGTATCATGGCATATCTTTGTAGTTGGTGAATTCAATGACCACAAAAATTGGTAACTTGGTGGGTATTGTTCCAAGTGTAGACACCCAAAATTGGGTCACAACACTCTAAACCCCCTTCGATTAATTAATTCAATAATATTCCCCCACCATGCCCACTTGCACACATTTTAATTAATTTAATTACCAAAATTAAGTTAATTATCTACCTCACCTCTCCATCTCACCTAGCCACCTCACCTCTCCACCTTATCTTAGACCTATTCCAACCCTATTCATTACCTAAGACTAAGTCCCCACTTCCCTTAACCAACTAGGACTTATTCTAACCCTAATCTTAATGGCCTATTATCCCTCTAACTACTCTCCCATTCCACTTAGCACCATTCCACACTTGTGACCCAGAACCAAAATCTTAATCATGCCAAATTTAGGAAGAATTGGGCTATTTTTAGCAAGTATGACCATTTCTCCCTAACCAATGTCGGTTATTCCTCAGTCGGCGTTGGTCACCTAACTATTGTCAATTTCCTTAAATAATATTTCCCAACTCTTTACTCGAGTTCTAAATCTGGTTTTCTAGCTCTTGGGACCTTGCATACTGACTCTCAATATTTTCAACGATCTTGCAACATACCAAAGGCCCTTACAACATTCAAATACCACACCATTCATCAACAAATTGATCCAGAGCTCTAATGCACTCATAGGGAAGCATTGTGCCCTCCTAGATTGTTGCATTTGTTCAGGACCACCTTCTTCTGCAACCACCACAACCTCCTGATAGTTCATCTCCATTTCAAAAGTAAGTACATCTCTTACTTTGTCATTGGTTTCAGTAGATTAGCTATTTTCTATTTATCTATTTCATTCTATCACCTCTCATACCTGGATCTCTCCTACATCACCTCCATCTAACCATTTTCCCACTGAACCTCCATATCTTGCCCAAATACCATTCTTATGATCTTTGAGTCTTTCTAGTAATCCTACAACCTCACCCAAACCTTCCTAACTCTCTGTGAAATCACAGAGAGCTCCCATCAACTCATTTTTAACATTTCTATCCAATTCCCCTACCGACACCGGTCACCCAACCAATGTCGGTCATTTACCAGTAGCTAGCATCGGTCACCTAACCGATATCGGTCTCTATGACTGGTAAATTTCCCCAAACCGAAAAGCTAATAACTCACTCAAAACCCTCCCAAACGTCATAAAATCTTACCCATACCTAATACGGCCTCTATCAAACCTACAAACCCATATTAGCTACCAACCCTTAAATTTAATCATAAATTTTCTTGTTAGATTATTTTTTCTTATTGTATTTATATGAGATGCCTAAATCATATCAACTACAGTAGGATTTATTTATTTATGTTCTTTCCTTGCATTAACTTGTTTTACAATGTGGATTGACAACCTCTTTAGGAAGCATCACACTTCCCAAATCTAGCACACTAGGAAGGCCACTGTCATTTACTATTTTAATCTATCTTGTGGTCTTGTGATCTATTTCAGTTGTTCCTCCTAGCCAAAGGGAAGCTCTTCATAATCAACTTGGTCAACATTTTACGTGTGCACACCTTCTTCGACTATCATAGGTATTCCTTCTCTCCCTTACCTCTTATCTGTTTTATCTTTACTTTGCGATGAAACATTTTGGCACACCCGGTGGGACCCTATCTTGTGGGTTCTTTTCTATTGTTCATATAGGGTGCATTTGTGTGTTTGTTTATTTTCTCAAAAAATTATACTAAATCTCTCCCTGGTAAATCTTCTCTTCTTTCTATTTGTCTAAAATAAATTTTTCTTTGGTGCTTAAAAGGAACACTTCTTCTTTTCTTTTGTACTGCATTTAGTGAAAGAGCATTCCTCTTCCTGTTCTCCTTTTGCTACATTGAATATCATTTTCGATTTGGGTTTAAAATTTGTGCATTTCATCCTTTGAGTGTTGCATTAGATCACATAGATTTAATTAGAAATCACATGGTGGAGGTCATGACCACTTGGTGATTGGATTTGGATTAAGCGTAGTTCACATTTGTGCACACACTCCTTGGCCAAACCACTTAAATAATTTACACATTTCTTAAACACTCCCTTTCCAGGAAGAAACATTCAAGGATTTAACAACCCATTGATGGTGGGCACCACCCGGTGTTGTGGCCGGTGTGTCATATCAGAGTTCGGACCACACGTACTGAAAGGTATATCATGCCTCTTTATCCAAAACTAACCTGAAACTAGCCATAGATTTCTTATAGGGCACCTTCGTTATCCAAAAAAACTCTATTTCATTCACATTCAGTTTAAAAAAGCATAAGCCACTCAACACTAAAATATGATACCTAGGATTTACGTGTTTTGCTATTTTTTTCTTGTTTAAATTATGTTTTGAGTTGTGAGAATGATTCTTCACTTTTTATTTTCTTTCACACTCCACAATCATAACTAGTGTATTCAAGTTCTTTCTGAGTGTGATAGGACATCTTATTGCCATACTCAACTTCTGAGTTGGTTTTTATTTTGACTTAATTCACCTTAAATTCAAATTTTCATCATCTTCTTAAAATTCATAGTAACTAGCATCGGTCCAATGACCGACATCGATTCAATCATCATACTAGCATCGGTTAACTGACTGACATCACTTTCTTGTTGTTTTAGTCATTTTGTCCAAAACAATGTTCAATTCATATTCATACATTTTTTGTGTTCAGACTCATTTACTACACTCATTTCTGAGTCTCTGTCACCATTAACAGAGTCTAGTTTCATCTATTTTACCCCTTTCATCTCTATATTTCTAATTCTTTTGATTATCTTCAGTAACTAGCACCGAACTAATGATCGGCGTCAGTTTGTTTTGCCAACTGGCACCAGTTACCCAACTGACGTCAAATTCTATGTTTTTTATTTTTATCAGAAACAACAACCTACTTTCATTTTTCCAGATTATTTTTTGTCTTTTATTTCTATGTTTCTGTATCATTTTCAGAGCTCATAATACATATATTTCCACCATTCACATGGTTTTGACTTGTCAGCAAGCCAACACCCTATTTTTTCATGTCATTCATTATCCACTACCTCCTATCCCTTCACCACCTTCTATTTCTTCACCCATGGACCCCACTATTTCTATCGCTATACCCGAAGGTGACGAGGAATTCACAAAATTCCTTGATCACAATCCCGCAACCTTGTAGTATTACCTCACCCATTCTTCTACTCACGACTCACCAAGACAACTCATATACACAATACCTGTCTCCATTCCTCCCACTCTCACCCCCACTTATGTATCAGCCAACACTAGTGTAGCATTACATGCTTCCACCTCAGCACCTTCCATTTCTCAAATCATCCCTACATGTTTGATATTTTTCACACCTACGAAATCTATCGCACCTTCGGCATATGTCACCCCTTCAACATCTACCTCACCATCATCTATAACTCTTAGTGTAGGGATACCCACATCATCATCACCTCATGTACCCATTGCTTCTCAGCCACCAGTCGTTTCAACATCTCATACCCCCTTCCAGAACTTGGTCCTTTCCATACCCCAAACTCTACCACCTATCACCACGAGGGTCTCCACACACATCCCTCCTACCTACGCCTTTCCTCAATAACCACCTTTCTTCTTCCTATTCAGGTATATTCCTTCTTCATCTATTCCCTCTTACATACCCCCATCACAGTTTTGCTTATTCAACACCACCATACAGTGGTGTGTCTTCTACGACTTATCTACTTCATCCACCCCCTTATACCATGGGGAGTGTCCCTTAATCAAATCCTACAAATGATCTTATAAAGATGATGATGGATAAGATGTTGGCCCTCGAAGCATCTGTTTCTGGATCTCATAATACCTTGACTTATGATGAAATCTGTAATGAGCCTATTCATCCATCTATACCCATTCATCCTTATCCTACACATTGGGAGATGCCTAAGTTCAATTGATTTAATAGCAAGGAAGATCCGAAACAACACTTGTGATCATTCAAACACATCTGTTATCTGATCGCCCATGATGACGCCTTGCTTCTTAGGAATTTTCCCATGTCCTTGACAGGACCTACTTTAGATTGGTATAGTGCTTTACTAAGCACTCAATCTTCTCCTTCAATCAGTTAGCCTAGACCTTCCTTGACCGCTTCTCCATCAATATCTCCAAGAAGGTATCCATGACTGATTTATACTCTATTCATTAGTATGATGACAATCTATCATTGACTTTGTCACACGTTGGTGGGTCTCATTAATCAGCTTTCCTTTCAACTTCCATAAACCAAGTCTGATAGAGTTGTTCACTAGGGCTTGTGCAAGGCACATATCACCAACTCTTCAGGTACAAACATTCCAAACGTTTGATGAGGCATTCACCATGGCTCAAAGCTATAAATGTGTTATCAAAGAGAAGAAACTACAATTGCGCAACAAGAGTGCTCTGTTTAAATCAAATGACTCTTATTCTTCTTCTAAACCACAAAATAATCATGCTAAAGCAAAGGAGTCCAGCAACGTGGTGGTCCTGAAAGTTTTCCCATCTCATCCATCAAATCAACCAAAACCTCCTTCTAATATTTCCCTTGTTTATAATTTCCAGTACAATCATGAACAACAAAGATATACCCCATAGGATAACCTTACTCCTCAGTGTTGGAAAAGCTTCTTAAAACTGGGAGCCATCACCCTTCCACTTGTCAAACCACATAATGGTTTCAACCCTTCCCATCCTATACCCACATGGTATAAGGAGAATGATTACTCTAAATATCACCACGTTAGAGGACATAGTGATGGAAATTGTAAAACATTCAAGAATATTGTCCAAGAAATGTTAGATAATGGAGATATCTCATCTTGGACAACCCTAACGCATAAGCAAATCAAAACCTTCATATCTTTAAGAAACATTTTCCAAACCACACCTCTTCATCAAACCAAGTTACTCAGACTTCTAACAATGATACCCATGCCCATGACTTTCATGTCATCCTTGACATAGTACTTATCCCTTATGCTCAGTTTCCTCCCATCCCATCTATCAAGGAAATTCTTGTGTTATCTCCTTTACCCATAAAGGATCCTACCTCACCTACTCCTTTACCCATGGAGGAGTCAACCTTACCCCATGTTTTACCTATTGAGTAGCCCACCTCACCTAGCCCTTCATCTATAAAGAAGCTTACCCCACTTATCCCTCCAACTGTCGTGAAGCCCGCACTACCCATCCTTCTACATGCGGAAGAACCTACCTTATCCTCTTATTTACCTAAAGAAGAGTCTACACCACCTACCTTTCCCCCACCTTAACCCATTCTATACTTACCTGCTGGTAACACTCCATGCTTTTCGACTGGTAACAAAGAAAAAAATGTTCCCCTCCCTTTCCTTGAAAAACCCTCCATTCACCACCATAATGAAACCCTCAGTTCGTACATTCTCCTATAATTTGAATGGCCTTTTCGTCAGATTCGCCACCCATTCTATAATATTTTTTGGGAGGGGGGGTCTTAAAATGAACCCTGAGAGAAGGTCAAAATCCTAACCAACTACCTACTACTATCACTGCCCTCAACACTATTCTACTGACTTCCAAGGGAAAGGGGATGAGTAAAAACATAAAAAAATGGTGATGGAAGCAATAAGGTAGTGGATGACCCTCCCAATGTGAATAAGAAAATGAGAGGAAAAAATAGGTCTAAAGGTAATATATTAACCATAACCAAGCCCACATATAAATCAAATAATCTCTCAAAGTATTTTAGACATAATGATTAAACTAAGTAATGCCACACACAAAAACTATCAGAGATGCAAGGGGACAATTAACACAAAGATAGAGGGAAAATATGAGCCACAAACATAATTGTATTAACCAATAAGATATACACGGTATGGTATCAACACAATATATGGTGCTATTTCATTTACATATCTCTAAATTCGAGATCATATACAGTAAAGAAGCATCAACACTCAAAAGAGTAGAGTAACATTGATTTCTAAGAAGAGTAAAGATTTATAAGTGTGTCGTATCACACATATAAAGAATATGGAAGAGATAAGAGAAGAGGATTAGAATATTCCATAAAATCTCTTTTCTCTCATGTTTATCCCTTCAAAAATATTAGGAATCTTTAGAAGGTCTAAAAACATGTTTAATTGAATATGTTTTTCCCAAAACCACCTCTTTGGCATATTCTAGGGGCATCTCAATTGTTATGATGATCCATGATAGCAAGGAAGAGCATGAGATAAAACCTCAAGTTCTTACAAGAAGATTTGATTTTGTTTAACTCAATACCCTCACTTGCAAACAAATGAGTATATATTTGTTTAAGAATTGATCTATGAGAAGACACCAATTCAATCCCATGATATTAGGAGGAGGAATGAAGATCAATCTACCATTTGGTTGAGAAGGTCACAATTTCACTTAAATAACTAATCCTTTTTTTAAATACTCATTTAAATTCTTCCTCAATGTTTTGGTGGGACCTCGAGGTGATAATATCTCAAAGGTATCTTTTGAAAGAGACCAAAATGACTTAAAAGCATCAACAAGTGATTTGCGTGCCATTTGAGCCACTTTATGTATCTATAAATAACCAAAACTATGTCATTAAAATATCATGAATCTCTCCACTATAATGAAACCAAGCTCAAAATATATCTCTATTAAAGACCTTTCTATTGATATTATGTGTGGGTTAAATAAGGGTCCCTATCAAAAGAAACAAGAAAAAACTAGATTCATATGCATGTTGCCAGAATGTTCCCAAGATTTCATTTTCCATTGAGCCAAAACATCAATTTTAGTCTCGTTAACTAGAACTTTGAGTGAATATTAGAGCCTAAAAAAATTCCATCATGTAATATCTTGCCTCGTGCTTTCCATTTGTGGCTTGGCATTCCTTGGAGTGGGGAGGCCAAGAGAGGATCTTCAGTAGAGTGTCGCACCACCGATTGCTGCCAGTTTTCCTCCATTGCTACATTTCCTTCATCAGTCTCATGAATTCCTTATTTGACAAAGGATTAATATTTGAGGGTATCTTTGGCACATATGTTTGACAACTCTCCTCCAAGACACTAGTCACCAATTGATGCTTTGTAGAGTTTAATGGTTTAACTAGGATACTACTTGTCGATGTTTGCCACATATCCAAAAGGACACTTGTTATTAATCAATGCTCTAGAAGTTTTAAGGGATGAGGGAAAACTTAGTTGGATTGCATGATGTGGGGAAGTTGATAAGTGGTCCACTTGATACATATCTATCTAATGTACAAAAGTGAATAAGTCCTGATCATTTTGAGATATGTGGGAGAGTTGATTAGGTCCACATGTTATCCTAAGCCATTTTTCTTAAATCATTGACCGAAGAACTTGAGAGACATGAAAAATAGATAAGTTTCAAGGTTTTAGAGATGCCATTTATTTACACCTATCCCTATTTTAATCTATTTAATATTAACAGGTTGGCCTTAATGTAAAACCAAGGAAATGGATGTCTTTTGAACATTTTAAGGTTGAAAATCGTTGAAACATCTAAGTACCTTTTGGTATTTAGTGTAAAACTAATTAAATGGACATATTTTGAATGTTTTAAGGCTAAAAATCATTAAAATATTTAAGTACCTTTTGATTTTATCCTACATAGACTGAGAGAAAAAGAGTGTAAGTTATTTTGATGAGTTTTAAACATAGGGATACCACAAAATGCATATAAAAATTCTATAAGTTCTGAAATAGGAATCACCTAGCTAAAATTAAACATGGTGCTCATTTTGGTAAAACATGTTGAGGAATGTATTGAGCTAGGCAGTTGATGTTCTGTGGAAAGTAGATAGTGTGATCGTTATACTTATACTGCCCCTTGGGCATGTCTAACTTGTAAATTGGGTTAACCTTTGCTATTAGAATTTCCTCTACTTGGACTAGTTTCTGCAAGACATTAGGTTATTCACCAGGGTCTATGTTATTCCACAGGGAGAATTTATGCCCCTAATTTTTAGAGGCACAATAATAACATTTTTTTCCTTCTAGCAGGTGTGTTTTCATCCCAAAATATTTCTCCAAGCATATAAAGCATGTGGAGATGCATGCTAACTTTTTATTATGCTTTTGAAAGTGGATATGGGTCTCTTAAAAACCTAGAATATGCACAAGATCATGACATGTGCCTATATTATGACCATGATCAAAATTTATGAATTCAGTTGCTTGGTGTACAGGGAAAGCACCACAAAGTGTAGTAACTGCAAGAAAGCAATATTTCTTGTGCTTTTGATTTTTTGTGTCTTTAAATATCTTTCTAGCTTCATGTTAAAGACATCTCAAAATTAAATTTAGTTGTTCATTAACTAAACTATTTCATTTTTCCCATATTTTCCATGAGTGGAATGAAACATTACTTTATAGTCACTATAAACAAGTTGTACACACCAAACAACACAAAACTGAGGGGTGGAAGCCAGCATGACCAACATATAAAAAATGTTATATATAATGGCTAGAAGCGTGAATATCAAAATGCATAAACAATAACATCAACAATATGTGAATCTAGTGCAAGTCACATTCAAGCAAAAATAATGTTAACATATGATCAAGTTTTAGTGTATTCATTGGTGTAGGATATTTACCATGCATATATTTCAAGTACATGCGATTCCTCCACATATGTGATTCACCATGCTTAGGTGTCCTAGGGTTTCTTTATGGCCTTACATGCATCATATAGCGTCATAGGAGTTACATTTGACTGGTTATTTTGGGAATGTAACTCCCACCTCTTGACGGATACATTTTGGGGCAGTTACACACCCCACTACTATATGTACACCCTTTCATCTTGAGCAATATAATGGAATGGAATGGAGTACGGGATTTGAGCCATTTTTCCCTTAATGCATGCACATTTATCTCATGGGTGATTTATTGCTTCAACCTTAAAGCTACATCATTTTTTGGTTGAGTACAACGTTTTGATGCTCACAGATTCCCTCCATATCTTCGTCATTCCTCCGACATGGTATCAAAGCATGAGGTTTCGGTAATACGTGCACTCTTCGTTTATCAGTTGCTTATTACTTCTGGTTTCTTCTTATTTCCTTGTGCAAGTTTTGTTTATTATTACTTTGGAATCATATTGCTCACCTCGCGTTGAGGTTTCAGCAGTTGCGAGTTTGAGGTGTTTTTTGTGTGGTCATTTTGTTCATGGTTGCTTCTATACTCATGAGCTCTTTTTCATTGTCGTGGTTTACTTTCAACACTCTCGGCACTGGTTTCACACATCTGCGGGCTCGGGTTTGATCCAACTCAAAGTCTACATTATTTCCTTTTACATTGTATGTGCTATTTCAAGGACGCTTTTTTACATTCGCTCATTTTCATTTGTATCAATTGGACTCGACTCTACTGTTGTGCATCTACCTTCAGCTTGAGCTCGTGCCACTGGTTTCATTCCATTCGGCTCAGATTAAAAGATGAGTTTTCTCGGCCCTACTATGTGGAGATTTCCCTCGATGTGTCTTGAACCTATGTGCTCGTGGTAGGCTTGGCCTAGATCCAACTTGATTTGCCTCTGACCCGTTCGATGCCCAGAATCCTATTGGTGCGAATCTTCATGTGACACCTCTACTCGACCATTTTGATATTGCATGCCTGGCAAATCTCCTAGCCATTACTCTACATGCACAACTCAGTCACCTTTCCCCTGGTTGACACGTGGTCCTTTCTCAGTCTTGGTAGTTTTTTTCGATAGTTTCCTAGTGACTTCAACACCTTTGTCACTCCCTATCTGCCTAACACGTGGCATCGACCCCTGACATGTGGACCACCTATATTGAACTCAACACGTTTAATGTTGCTCAACACAACTCTCCACAGCCTGACTCGGGTGTGAACTAACCAGCTCGGTCACACATCAATCTGACTCATTGCATTAGCCTTTAAATCAACTCAGCTTGGTTAGTATCATCAGCCTAGTTCACACTTTTTGTAAGGTGAAAAACACTTATTTCATTGGCATTTTTTTTGGGCTCTATTTGCTTGTTTTATTGTCCTTCCTTCGAGTGTTCGAAAACGAAGGGTGAGGTCCTGGGGTTGGTAGGAGGCTAATCCCCCCTCCCAATAAAAACAAACCCTATCTAAAATTTGATGTCCATTTCCAACGAAAACACATACGACACCCTTTGCATGCGTTTAGGGAACTTTTTTAATCCGTTTACAGGACTTATTGGCTTTTTCCATTAGTTGCAGGAATCATTTTTTTGCTATAACTTTTGACTTGTCTCTCTGTTTTGAGCACTTCTTTAGTCAAAGTTGCATGTTTTTTCACACACTACATGATAGGATTATCATTTTTGTAAATTTACTACTTTATAAAGTGTTGCATTCTAGGGGGTGTCATTATATTGCTTGTGTCGGCTCATTTTGAATCATCTTGAGCATTGTACTATCCCTTTTATTACTTGTGGACTTGTGAGTGCATCCGCCACATTCTTACGGAAAAGGGATTTTTTTCATGCGACATGAGACGTCATTTCTCACAAGGCCTTCTCTTCCCCTTCTTGTTTTCACTTGTTCTTGTGCTTGCTTACATTGTCAAACTATTGCACCCAACAAACCTTGATTGTGGTCTCCACTCTTGCGCATTATTACATTGATTGCAAGGTGAGTGACAGACTGGTTCTCGATGCACAATTGCATCTGATTGTAAATCAACGCACTAAACTATAAAGTGCCAAACTTGGGGGGTGTAATATTGTTTCTGGGGTGGTTGTTTCCTTTCTCTCTCCTTCCTTCTACCTTCGTTGGTTCTATCTCTTCATTATGGATATCTCTAAAGTACCAGGTGCTCACACCTTTTAATTTCTTTGAATGGAGATCTAAAATTATATTGGTTTTGTGAAGTAAAGGGTTGTACATGTTACCATGGGGTTAGAGACAGAACCTAATGATGAACCCTAAAGATCTAAATGGTTCAACCATTGTGATGAAGCCTTAGGTCTTCTTTGTATGTCTTTATCTTCTGACTTTCTCTTCCACATCGAAACTTCCTCGACACCCGATGAAGTGTGGAAAACAATCGACGAGATGTTTGGAAGCAAGATGACATGAGAGTGCATGAGTTGGAGAACAAACTACTAGGGTTAAATCCTAGTGACTTTGAAAACCTACAGGCCTTCTTCTCAAAGTTTGTCCACACTAGACTACTTCTAAAGGAATGTAAAGTGGAGAAGAAATACTCTCAATTGATCTTGTCAATTATTTCTAAGTTAGGTCTTGATACTCTGTCTTCATTTCAACTTTCCACACCACGAAATCTACCTTGGGTAGTGCTTGGAAAATGCCCTCATTTGACATTTTTTCATCCCAACTCATTCGAGAACAGTTAAAAATCATTCAAATGGGGACTCTAAAATCCAAGTCACATGCCCTTGTGGTGAAATAAGGGCAATAAAAATGAAAATAAGAAAGAAACAAAGGACCAACCTAAGAAATAAACCAAGACCAACCAAACCCCAACTAAGCCCAACACTAACACTTCGACTTCTGAGCCTAAAGTGAAGAAGGAAAAGTGTAAATGCTCCTATTGTAAGTATCCTGGCCATGAAGAGCATCAATGTTTTTGGAAACAAATTGATCACTTAACTCAGTTACTTGAGAAGAATAAAATAAGTGTTCCTGAATCCGTCAAACAAAATGCTCAGAAGGGCGAGTCTTCTAAAGCAAAGGAGTCTAAAAATGAAAAGAAGAAAGGTAAGGCCCTTGTAGCTAGATCAGCTCCATCATCAACTTGGATTATCGATTCCACTGCCTCGCACCACATGGCTTCTTCAGAGGTTGAATTCTCTAGCATTGAACCATGTGGCATGTCCCAAATCATGTTGGGTGATGACACTCATGTGTCGGTTTCTGGTAGTGGATCAGTAGAGATAGAAGGTGGAACATTTAACCAAGTGTTGAGTGTTCTCCAATCTCTCTACCAATATCCTATCGGTTTACCAAATCACCCACCTTGGTGAAGGAATGTGAGTGGAATTTGGTCCTAACTCGGTGATCATTCGTGAGCTTAACTCTGACTGCACTATGGCTGAGGGAAAGGTGGATCACCATTCACGGTTGTATACCTTTTCCCACTTCTCTTCTGATTCGATGCCCAATGCCTTGCTCACTCATGCAAATGAGGTTAGCAAGCTATGGCATGAGCATTTTGGGCATCTAAATTATCGTTACCTTGAACAATTGAGCCAAAATGAAATGGTCAATGGGTTACCCTGAGTTAAGTTTTCTAAAGGTCTTTGTGAGGGTTGTACCCTCAGAAAGCACCCTGAAAAAAAATTGATAAGGGAAAATCTTGGAGAGCTACTCGTCCCTTGGATCTTGTTCATAGTGATGTTTCTGGCCCCTTTCCATCTCCTTCTTTCACTATAGCTCTATATATACTAACCTTCATTGATGAATTTTTACATTATACTTGGGTATATTTTCTTAAGCTTAAGTCTAAAGTCTTTGAGCATTTTTCAGAACTTTAAGGCTCTTGCTGAGAAACAAGTGGAACGGTCTATCAAGGTTCTTTGAACCAACAATGGAGGTGAGTATGTGAGCAATAGGTTTGAGGATTTTTGCACTTCTGAGGGGATTGCTTTGCAGTTTACAGTTTCTTACAGCCCTTCCCAAAATGGAGTTACAGAAAGAAAGAACTGAACTCTAAAGGAGATGGCTACTTGTATGGTTCACTCGAAGTCCCTTCCTCCACAGTATTGCGGCTGAAGCAGTGAATTGTGCTTGTTACATTCAGAATCATGTTCCACACAAGGAAGTAAGAGGGATGACACCCTTTGAAGCCTAGTTTGGACACAAGCCTGATGTTGAGCACTTTCGAGTCTTCAGATCCAAGGCTATGGCTCGGATTCCCAAGAAGAAATGCAAGGCATTGGATCCACAATCCAAACCTTGTATCTTTGTTGGGTATCCTGATGGCATGAAGGGATATTGATTGTTGAACCCTACAACCCATGAGCTCTATATTGAGAGGAGTGTGAAGTTTGATGAGTCATCCTTGAATTTTACTTCCACTGAGGTTCTTTTGCCACTGATTCAGATTCTGACTCATCAGATGATGATGTTGTTGAGCGAGTTCCTCCTCTCCCTGATCCTCCCAATCCTCAAACTTTTGAGTCTTCTGATTCTAACAGTAGTGATGATGAGGACTATGTCCCTTCTCACTCAAGTAAAGAATCTTCCAACTCTTAGCTTGATCCTTCAGGACCTATTTGGGCTAGGAAAACTTTACAGAGTGCTGGAGATTTAGTTGGAGATCCTTCAGATGAGAGATGTACTCACTCGAGTTTCATTAGACCCCACTCCTTCTTCGCCTCTACTTCTGATCCACCATCTTTCTGGGAGGCTTTTGGGATTCCTGAGTGGGATTCTACTATGGATGAGGAGTATTCCTCACTCATAAAGAATGACACTTGGGATCCTACCCCTCTTCCAAAAGGAAGAAAAATCGTTTGGTGTAGGTGGGTATATCGAACAAAGTATGGAGCCAATGGAGAAGTCGAGAAGTATAAAGCATGACTTATAGCTAAGGGTTTCTCATAGGTAGCTAGGGTTGATTACTCGAAAACCTTTTCTCCGGTTGTGAAGATGACTTCCATTCGAATGACCCTTTCCATCGCTTCCACTAACATATGGGAAGTCCACTAGATGGATGTTAAGAGTACCTTTCTTCATGGGGACCTAGAGGAAGAGATCTACATGGAACAAACTCTAGGTTATGTCCATGATCCATCCCTCATTTGTAAGTTAAATAAGTCTCTCTATGGCCTTAAACAAGCCCCTCAGGCTTGGTATGCCAAGATGGACTCCTTTTTACTTACATCAGGGTTCACTCAGTGTCACACTAACCCAAATGTGTATATTTTGCGGCAGGACGACTCCATGCTTATTCTTGTTCTCTATGTTGATGACTTGTTGATCATGGGTAGCTCTTCCTCTATCATTGATTATGTGAAGATCTCCTTGGCCAACAAGTTCTCCATGTCTAACTTAGGATTGCTTCATTACTTTCTTGGGATCTAGATTTCACAATCTGACTTAGGAATTATGATCTCACAACCTAAGTACTCTCTTGATTTGCTTGCTTGGTTTCACATGTCTGATTGCAAGTCCTCACCTACTCCTTTTCCTTCCGGGGTCAAGTTGGTTTCTGATTGCTCTTCCCCCTTGGTTGATGGTACCCTTTATCGGAAGTTGGTTGGGAGCTTGATCTACCTTACTCACACTCAGCTAGATCTATCGTATGTTGTCGGGATCATGTCTAGATTTATGTAGGAGCCTCATGAGCTGCATTTAAAAGCAGCAAAGTGGATCCTCCACTATGTTCATGGCACTCACATAGATGGTATTCATTACTTAGGAGGGATTGACATTGACTTGATTAGATTTATAGACTCAGATTGGGCCGGTGATCTAGATCATCGGAAGTCTACCTCAGGATACAATTTCACTCTTGGCTCAAGTCCTATCAGTTGGTCTAACAAGAAGCAGAATGCCATTGTCATATCATTGACATAAGTAGAGTACAGAGGAGCAGTTAACGCTGCCACAAAATTTGTTTGGTTACAGGGTATCTTGACCAATTTTGACATCCACTTTCAGAGGCCTACCATTATCTACTATGACAACATGAGCACTATCTCGATTTGCAGAAATCCAATTTAGCATCAGTGGATGAAGCACATTGAGATTCACATGCACTTCATGCAAGAGATGATACAGGAAAACATCATCGACATACAATATATTTAGACTGTTAATCAGGTTGCAGACATATTCACCAAGCCCTTCACTGAGGTGAAATTTCTTCACTTACGATCTCTTCTTGGGGTGAGGTCTACTACAGCCACCCATCTTCTTCGAGCTATATAGCTTTTTCTCCTCCTCTTCTTCCTTCCAGAAAGATGTTGTTTGTATATGGGCACCTTATCAGGCTTTTAGTTATCGGGCCTCATTGGCATATCTTTCTTAGTTGTCTAGGGGATTCTTCTTTTCTGTTCTATCTTACCATGACCTCTACCTTAGCTTCGATGAAGGGGGGGTGCTGGTGTGTGAGACATGCCTAGTCATCATCCACATCACATGGTGAGTCATCTCACCTTGCAAGAGTCATAAGTCTTAAGGATTCAAATGACAAGTTTCAGATTATGTCATAGAATTTGTCATTGTCATTTGTGTCAGTGCGTCATAGGAGTTACATTCCTTATTTAGAATTGTAACTCCTCCTTTAGTGGCCTCATTGCCTCAGTCACGTCATATGCATCAATGGCGTCATTGGGGTTCTTTCCTTGTTTCAATATCTATTCTCACATATCCTCTCTACCTCAACACCATTCCCTGCATCTGAAATCTCCCGTTCAAACCTGCGTTGATGGTTTCTCTACCACCTCTTCTCCACATCTGTGTATAGATGTTACGCATGAGTGATTACACCTTGTACTCAACTCACCAACTACTCTGCAACCCTTGGCACGTGGCTTCACTCGTTCAAACGACGCAAATCTTGTCAACTCGGGAGTGTATGTGTTAAAACGGCTCAGATTTCATTTACATGCAGTCGATTACACCTGACATGTGGCCCATGCCCCATGGCTCAACCAACAGCCAACTCTTGGCTCAGACAGGACCTTGCATAACTCGGCGGTGCTTTACCTTTAACTTGACTCGGCTCGTTTGGTAACTCCCCATCATCTCGGTCAACCTGTGATGCCCTAGCTCCCCCATTCCCTTTTAGACTTGTTTGGCAGTTAAAACAATCCATTTTTTGATGTTTTAAGGATAAAAACATTCATGCTTGGCATTGTAATATTTTTTGGGACCTATTTTGCTTGTATTTAATGTCCTTCATTCGTGTGTCGAAGACGGAGGGTGAGGTTCAGGATTGGCAGGAGGCTAATTCCCCCTCGCAAGTAAAAAAAACCCTACCTAAAATTTGATTCCATTTCCAACGAGTACCCACACAACACCCTTTGCACCCATTTTGGGCATTTTTTAATTCATTTGCAAGGCTTATTGGCATTTTTTATCAGTTCCAGGAATTATTTTCTTGCTATAAATTTTGACTCGCTACTCCGTTTTGAGCGCTTCTTTAGTCAAAGTTACATGATTTTTCACACATTACGTGATGACATTGTTAGTTTTGTAAACACACTACTTTATAAAGTGCCACATTCTGAGGGGATTCACTAGTTCTCTTGGGTGTTGTATTACACGCAAATGTATTATCGGCTAAGTCTGACGTCTTGCATTTTTGCACCTTGTGATTTTGATTCTACATCATAAAGGGTACTCTTTCCAGACTTGAGCATCATAGGATTACCTTATAGCCTCTGCCACTTCTTCTTGGGAGAGAGAACTATTCAGTTTGGCATGCTTCTATAGAACGTTACTTTGCCTACGAAGGTCTTCCACACTTCTTGCTTGGGCCAGTTCCTGCACCCACTGATCATCGTCATCTTGACGACTTTCTCAACACTTGCAACCATGTTTTTGGTCACTTAATGATGCATGTCTCCCCATCTCTCTGGTTTCACGTGGTAGACTCAGATCCACCCCACCGTGTCTGGAGCATTCTTCAGTCCCTTTATGGAGACCCTTCACATACTACCATTATTAGTGTTGTTTATTCAGTTGTCTCCTCTATTTCTTCATGTGGTCACAATTCCACTGACACAGACTCACTTGGTTTTACTTCTAATGATGATGATTGTGCACCCAATTATAATGTTGAGAGAACTACAAAGGACTCTTCTCCTCCTTCTCTCACTATTCTAGAGAGTGTTGACACATCCCACATCTCATCAGATATTGAACAGTCTCCTATACAATCTCATGAATTCATCACACCCACCTCTTTTCCACCTTTAGTGTGTGAGGCCCCTTTCTCTCCTCTACCTTCATTGGATGACTCATACCTATCTAACATCGCTCTTCTGTTTCTTGAGCCCCCTCATTGGGATGAGTATTTACCTGACCTTAGTAATCTTTTCAAAGAGTACACTTGTGATGTACTACAGGTTCCTCATCCATCTATAGGTATTTCAGAGGAGTTCATCATCTCCGTTGTTGGGAGTGCCCCTTCTAGGACTCTTACCACTTCCACTTTTCTAGAGACCTTCATTGATCCACCCTTGTTTGTGGATCCATTTTTTGTTGTGGGGGATGTTTTTTTGCCTTCACATCAGTTGGACATCATTTCTACAGGTGTTCACCCTTCATACTTGGACATTTCTGCACTCGTGACATTACCTTTGGTTCCTTCGCACTCACTTGGTAGACCTATGTCACACTTTCATGGACCAAACTCAAAGTTCTTCGTGTTGTTGCCTTTGGTTTCCTTCGTGGAGTGGGCAGACTTCTAGCACGTCATTTATGTCCTTCCTAAGGGTAGGCACACAATTCAGTGTGGGTCGCTCTTCTTCAGTCTAGAGGCAGAGGATCTCGTGATCGAAATTCTTCTAGGAGACCTCCTAGAGCTGCAGAGTTCAGATCTGTCCATGGCATCTTCTGCATTCCTCTCGTCTCCCTCTTCTTCTCTCTTTTTCTTCTTTCCAAGAGATTACCTCTTTGTACATGGGTACCTTTACGGGCTCATATGTTGCTATCATGAAAGAGGGATATGCGAGAACCGATATCGAAACAATGCACCACAACGAAGTTGCACTCCAATGGTAACGCCATAGCTCCAATGCTATAATAAAGATTCGAACAAAGGAAAGAATATGCAAACAAGAAAAGATGTCTGCTCATGGGTGATTTCTTGCTTTAATCTTGAAGCTACATCATTTTTCGGTTGAGTGCAACGTTTTTATGCTCACGAATTCCCTCCAGATCTTCATCATTCCTCCAACAGTATCACATGACTAAAAACTATTGTAATGACCCGAGAAGGGATAAATTTGAGATTTCCTCTCAAAGGGAAAGACTCTCTGATATAGTACACTTTTTTAGCCTTGATAAAAACAATTGTGATCTATTCCTCTTCCTTAGATAACCCCTTTTTGGAAGATAAAGTAAGGATAAAATGGTGAGAAATGACATGTGCCAACACTACATGGAAACTTTTAGGTTCATTATCCAATAAGCATAGTCCTTAGAACTAATTTCCATGAGAGAGAAGGCAACATCATCAAAGGTAGTTGTGTATTTTAATACCCTAGTATGATCTTGTAGCTCAAGCTTCAACAAGTATTTGTTATTACAATCAATTAAGTGAACATCACATTTTGGGAAATGTTATGTGTTATCAGTAGTCTATATCACCTTTTTCTTGCACCTTTTTCCAACAACCATGTGTAGAAATGCCAGGAAATATAATTTATCCATGGGAACAAATTTTATTATGCACCTAACATTTAAAACTTTTTTTCAAAGCAATCATACTCTTCAATTCCATGTATATGGATTCTAGAATAAGGAAATGAATATCATTTAAGCATAACTTGGACAACTTCTTTAAGATGGTGTTTTATCACATAATAACTTTGTTACTATCTTTTTGATCCTTCAATAAAAGCATTCACTTCATTTCAATTATGAACACTTGTTGATTATCCTCATTCATATTCGGAAAAATCGTTTCGAACAAACTGTATGTTGGGAATGGTATTGTTCCCGCTAGTCAACAAACTCATATTTTTTCCTCTTTATGTTTGTAGATGTACCAATTCAACATTAAAGATCCAAAGGTGTGTGATGCAATCAATAACATAAAGGAGCAATTCAAGTTCTACTACCAAATAACACTTTACGTTGATGCTTGATTCTTAGTTTCATTTCCCTTTAATAAGAATTTTATATTATGATTGTGTTTTTGATCCGCCCCTTGCTCGAGCTTAATATTTTGACTTGTGTATTTTTTTTATTATTAATAGAATCATTTTCAATTTAAAAAAAAAAGAGTTATACCAAACATGAAGAAGTCATGCACTGAAACAAAAAGAATTTCAGGGAAATTTGAGCACCCCTACACATATATATGGACAACGAGAAACATAAAGCATAGACCAAATCTTACACACAGACAAAAAAAACAGTCGGGTCCTTCGCTCTCCACGGGGAAGAACCTCCACTAAAACCTCAAACCGATTTTCGTTTGAGATTTCAGAGGATTGAATTAACAGGGCTTCTTCCATGGCGTTTGAAATTCTGGATCCACGTGCGAGAAGTCCAAATGCAATGGAAAGCAGAATTAGAAATGTGAAAAACTTTCCTCCAATGGAGCAATTTCGTTCGGAGGAAATGAGCATGGTACAATTAATTATTCCCGTGGAATCTGCCCATAGGTCAATTACATACTTAGGAGAACTTGGCTGCCTGCAATTTAAGAATGTAAGTTGGATCTCGTCTTTATTTATTATTATTTTCTGTTGTCCACTGGATCTGAAAAATGAAATTACATAGAAATGGAGGAAAATTCAAGTGTTTTGTGCTTCAAGAAGGGCATTTCTGCAGAAATAAACCGTAATTGACAATTGTAAAATTAGTAGCATAAATAAAGATTGTCAAAATGATATTTCGTTCGATGGTTGCTTTTTTCGGATCTCTTTTTGTCACGGTGCTTGAAAAATGAAATTAGATATATATATTTCTCTGTAAATTTTGGGTGAGGTTAATGCGGTGTGGGGTAAACTTGGGCCAAATCTCAAAGATTTGTAAAGATAGATTAGTTTATTGTATACTATAAGTGGTACATGACAACCTGGCCACATCTATGCTGGAATTATGGGCAGGCTTATTGCAGAGAAAAATGAAATGAAAATTTAATGGAATTCTATATAAGAAATTCATGCTTAAGGAGTTCGTGCTGCAAAAAGTAATGGATTTGACACTGAAATGAAATAATCGGGACAAAAAAGGATGTCCAAATGAGAATTTATTAGGATAGTTGTTTTTTGGATCTTTTTTTGTTATCATGGTTGTAAAATGGAACTGAATTTTTTTTCTTGGAAAATTTTGAGTGAAGTTATTCACTGCAATTAATGTGGGCCGGGGTAGGTTTGGATCACATCCTTGAGATTTGTAAACATGGGTCAAACTCTAATGTGCCACACAATCATTACATAACAACCTTACTACATGCAACCGGAATTATGGGCCACCTTAATGCAGTAAAAAGTGAAATTGAATTTAAATGGAGAAAAATTTAAGCATGCACATCGAAGTTATGCGCCACCTTAAAGCAGTAAAAAGTAAAATCGAATTTATATTGAGAAAAATTTAAGTAATTTGTGCTTCAAAGAGGGTACTACTGCATAAATAATATGATATTGACAATCATGTAAAAATAACTCAGGAACGTGAGAATTTGTTGGGATGATTGATTTTTGGATCTTGTCTTCTTATTCTGGTCAAAAAATGAAACTGTTCCTTTTTTGCTTGTTAAATTATTTGTAATGCGATATGTGGTAAGCTTGGATCAAATTCTTTAGATTTACAAACAGGGGTCATGCTCAAATGCCACATAAGCATTACACCTACTTAGACACATCTGCTGGAGTTATGGGATTTCCTTTGCAGTGAAAATTAAAACTGAATTCAAATGGAGAAATTTTGAAGTGTTTTGTGCTTACGAGGGGCAGTATTGCAAAAACTAGATGATAATGACAATTATTTAAATAATTTGGGATAAAAATGGATTCCTTTTCTAGGATGGTTGAGTTTTGGATCCTGTTCTCTTATGATGGTTGAAAACTGAAATTCAATAATTTTCCCTGGTAAATCTTGGTTGAGATCATAGGTTGCCATTAATGTTGCGTGCAGCCTGGGCTATCTTTAAACCACATTCTTAAAATTTTTAACCATGGGTTGATCGAATGTACCTTACACTACAAACTCGCCACATGTCTGTTAGGGTTATGGGCTGGTTTATTGCATTGAAAATGAAATCTAATTTCAATGGAGAAAAGTTTAAGTATTCTGTGATTTTGCGGTGGAAGTGCTGCAGGAATTAGCTGGCACTGACAATATTTACATAGATTGGGACAAAAAATGATGCCCACATTAGGGTGGTTGCTTTTTGGATCAAAATGGGAAAAATGATATTGGATTTTTTTATGAAGCATAAATCTTGGGCAAGGTTATGGGTGGCCATGAATACGGTGTGGGTTATTCTGGAACCTTCTCTAGATTCCTAAATTTGACCCATGCTCAAATATGCCACAAAATCATCACATTGTGACCTTGTCACATATTCGCTGGATTTATGGGCTGCATTACTTTTTGGAAAAGGGTAAATATGGGGGTTTTGGGAGCACCTGCATCCTATTACAAAAGGCCCAGAAGGCAAGATATGACCATGAAGTAGAACAATGAAAAGGCCCATAGGCAAAGGAGCAAAAGACCAATGAAGGCCCAAACTGAACGAAGAAAGAGAAAAATGTCGGAAGCGGTGACAAAGAAGAGTTGTGGCTAACGTCAGTTGCAGCAGTGAAACTGCACACATAGAGAAAGAGAAGAAGCAGCCCCAACAAGACTACAAAAGGGGCAGCTGAAAGAAGAAAAAGGGAAGGAAGAGGAGATGCACCCCCAAAAGAGCTATATGACCTGGAAAGTGGAAGCGAAGCTGGGAAGGAGGGAAAACGAGGACAAAAGGAGGAAGATAAGAGCTTTCCCTTCTTTCCTTTTTCGAACGCACTACCTGCCACTTTTCCTTTCGTAATCATCTCTGAAATAAGAGGATTGTATTCGGATAAGTCCACGGGAGTGGAGATCTATAATTCCTTATCTAGGGGATGGGCACCATCCTTATCCGAGTCAGAGTGATTAGATTCATGTGGCCGCTTAATTCCTGGAGACGACCTCTCTAAAGAGGTGGGATTAACCGATGGCTGCCTAGCCTCCTTAGAAGGTGCTGTATTTGACTGTGTTGCAGCTGGTGGGGCTGTAGTTGCAACTTCTTGATCTTTAGAGTCAATATCATCTTCATCATCGAGATCTAGTGGGCTCCATCGTTTGGGAATAGATCCTTTTTTCCTAGGATCTTGGGTTTTCTTCTTAGGATAGGCTGCATGGAGGTGACACGGCATCCTGCAATTCTGGCATCTGAAGGCTGTATTTTCATAGTCCAGAATTTGAGTATGGGTCGTATCACCCATCTTGAGGACCATTTCGATCCGGAAATCCCTTGCTAAGGTCTACTTCTACACAAATCCTGACAAAAGTATGGAAACTTCTCTGCTTCTCCACGCTTCCTCTTGTTTTCTTCTTTGATGAACCACCCTAGAAGATTACCAATTTCCTCTGTTGCAAAGAAAAATTGAAGAGGAAGATTAGGAAATCTCACCCAAACAGGAACACGTGTAATAGAAAAGGTATTCGGATCGAACTGAGGAAACCATGGGGTAGTGAAAAGGCCCGCTGATCCCCAGAACCAAGGACCTTCTTCAACAACCCTATGATGATCCTCCGGATCATGGAAGTAGGCGATGAAGAATCCTCAGGGACACAAAGGAAGTATCTGCAATTTTCTGACCACGAGGAATGAATCCATTGGATCAGAGCATTAGTTGACGACTAAGCGCCATTAAATTTGTAGATTATGGCCTTTTCTTGAAATTTTTGTAAAAAATTTAGAGAATCTTCATCATTAAGTTCCAAAGTAGGGGATTAATGCTTTCTCCATGATGTAGGTGGGTGGAGGAGGAGCTACAGGAGATTTTGAAGCATTGGTATTTTTTAAGAGAGCTTCTTTAAACAGGTAGGGTTTCATTCTTTAGCTCCATCCCATAGAAGACTAGTCATGAACATCATGGAATCCCTCTCAATCCCGTAAGATAAGAGCAGGGATTCATCCTTCATAATTTTTCCTGCAAAAACTAAGTCAAAAATGTCTTCCCGACAACACAACTTATGCGAAAGGGTTCTTTTGAAATCCTTACCCTGTGCAAGGCGATGGAGCTAGATGCACAGGGTAAATCCACTCAGCGTATGGACCAACACCTGAAGCATATCAACATCTCCTTCTAGAGGGTCACGCCCCCATTTTGTAGCTCCCCGCTTCCAGTTCCGCCGATACCGATAGCCTGGGAAGTGTTTTTGGCCCAACCCGAGATAGGGGCCTGGGAAGACATGATAGAACCATAGAACAGGTCGTCCTGGGCAGCAAACAAAATACTCAGAGGCAGGGGAGTAACGATCCAACACCCCACGAGCCACTGTAGTTTGCTTTGTGGCATTTGCGCCACCCTTCAACCCCTTAACCCCAACGTTGACTTAGAAAATATCTTCCTCACGAGTGCCAGAAAAACTTTCCACCATCCAATCCTGAAAGATTCCCTTTATGAGAGCCACAAAAATTTATCCATCCATTGCTTCATTTGAGAAGCTGCATTATTGAAAACTCTCGTGTCTGCCAAAAAACCAGATTTCATGGTGGCAGGCAGAGGTCCACCATTCTCCAATCCTGAAAGTTTCCCTCCAGGAGAGATCACCTGAAGCTCTACCCGCCGTCTTGACTACCCTGCACTTGCCTGCAATGACCATCGCTTAGGGTTTGAGAAGCGCATGGAGACATCGTGCGAAGTCAAGGAGACAAGTGCATGAAATTAAGACTAAAAGTGGTTTTGGATAACTCTCGTGCCGTAATGCTAGGACATGCCTCATCGTATTGAACACAAGATTCATGTTTGCCCCCGACCCACGTCGCATTGAACACCAAGTTGGCTTGGCACCACGTCGAGAGACCACCTCCGCCACCGAAGCAGCTGACCCACCTGACATTGCCTAGCCGAGTAACAACGAGCTATAGAGGTGGTCAGCCCAGGGGAATGGACCCCGAGACCTCCCACATATAACCCACATTCCCCACTACTAGGGTAAACCGGATGGGCTATGGGCTGCATTACTTCATTGAAATGTGAAATTGAATTTTAATGGAAAAGCATTTATGTATTTTTTGCTTCAAGGAGGGTAATGCAATTAGTTGGTAGTGACAGTACTTGCAAAAAGTGGGATTGCTCGATGAAATTTTTTTAGGGTGGTTGAAGTGGGACTAAAAAATGAAATTGGATTTTTTTTTTGGTAAATCTTTGGCGAGGTTATTGGTTGCCATTGTGGGGTAAGCTTGGACCACATTCTAAAAATTTGTAAACATTGGTCATGCTTTAGTGCACCCCATAATCTTTATGAAACTTTAATTGGTTTTATATGGAGAAAAGTTTTAAGTGTTTTGTTTTTCAAGATGGTCGATGCTGCAGAAGTCAGCTGGTATTCACAATCACTTGAAACAATTTGGATAAAAAGAATGCTCCCATGAGAATGTTTTAGAGTGGCTGTTTTTTTAATCTCGTTTGGTTGTGATGATTTATTATGCCAATAGGTGTCCTACAATGGCAGCAAGGGTGGTGGTGGTGGTGTATTGTCCGCGAGTCAATATTTAATTTATGACCATTAACTTGACGTCTATTTGATCATCACAACACAATTGCAACCTTAATTTTGGCATCCATTTGACCATCACTCAAAACTTTTTTCTTGGAGAATTCAATTGAAAAATCGTATTATCTTGGCCATATGGTGGTGTTTGGAGCCCTTTTTCTTGGAAAGATTTTTTTGAGCTCAACACAGTGGTGTGGCCAGATTTGTCAACAGGCAGCGGGAAATTCGTAGAGAAAGTAGTGGAGTTATTAATCAATCAATGTGCTATGGGAAGAATCTAAGCTAAGGACCTTGTGATTTATATCTCTCAGTTTTTATCAGATAGAAGTATTTAAGATATCTGTACTATTTTTAAGATTTTTTTGCTTCAAGGGGGTTGGTGCTGAAGAAATCAGCTGGTATTGACAATTACTCAACAAACATGGATCAAAAAGGATGCCCTCATGAAATTTTATCAGGCTGGTTGCTTTGGAGTCTTGCTTTGTTATGCTAATCAATTTATTTTAGGTATGTTTTGACTCTTGAGTCAATGGGGTTGTTGCTCCAGAAACCAGCTGGTAGTGAGAATTACCTGAAAAAGTTGAGAGAATAAAGAAGCCCACATGACCATTTGTTAGAGGAGGCTTGTGCCATACAAGTAACATTTTTGTTAGGAATTTAAGAAGCTTTATGATGTGGCAAAAAATGGTGAAATTTATGCTTTATTGAAACTGTAACAGAATGTAGTGAGGAGCCAATTCAACTTCATATCTCATCTTATTTAACATGCTGATCCACAATAATCTGGTATGGAAATGGTGGCATTGCATTTTCCAAAGGCGGAAAAGAGCCATGCATGATTTCATTGAAAGACACAATCTGATTCCATCTCACATGGTTGGCAGCAGGCCTTACATTGGCAAATGTTAGTAGAAGGAGAAATCAAGAAAGAAGTGGGAAGGCAAAACTGCGCTACGTCAAATGACACAGGCAAAGTATTATTTATATTAGAGATGGTGGTTACATTTCCATTATCGGTTATGACAAGTATAACTGCATAACTGCTCTAAAACCGAACAATACACTATATATTCAACACCCCCTCTTAATGACTACACCGGAAACAATACCAAGTTTGTCCCGAAATTTTACAAATGTCCTAAAGCTCATATGCTTAGCTACTAGAACTATAGATTGTGCCATAGGCTTTACTTCGAAATCAGCAATCCATTGTTGTGTTGCGGTTGTCGAACGGAGAAGAACGGCAAAACAAGAATCTCGGTCGTGTGAACTAGAGGATACGGCAAGTGGTCCATTGATTCTTTGTTATGTGATTCATTAACTAGTGATGAATCATCAATGGCTGAGAGTGTCAGCCCCATCTCCAGAGTGTTGGAATCAGAAACTCGAAGAGGTGGATTGAGAAATTTGTTCCAAGCTTGTGTAACCTATTGGAGTCTATACAAAGACTCGGTTAGCCTATAATCTAAGTCACCTCGATCGCATGCCCTTGCAACACCATGTAGTTCTCATCCAACCTTTTCAAGAAAGCATGATGAAGTGCCTTCCAATCAAATTGAGCTGCTAAGAGAGAAATGTGACCATCTGTGTAGTGGAAGTTAGAACCAACTCCAAAATAGTAGGAGAAATAAGCATCTTCGTCTCAGGAGTGGGAGAAATAATCATTTCCGCAGTGGTAGGAGTGAGAACCAACTCCTCCTTCGTCTCATCTATTTGCTCATTTATCCCCCTCTGTTGGGAAAGGTCTTTCACAACACAATGAGCAAACTATTCACGCTCTATTATCCTTCGAGCAAGTAACTCTGACTGAGTGGCTTGGCATGCCATCTCACCATGCACCTTCAATGCATCTAGAATAGGGGAGTCTCCATCCACAACAAAATATTCTTCAGAATGAAGGAAATCCATCCTCCCCAAGGCATGTCAACCTCCCGTACATCTTGTATGGTGGAGCAATCCTCCACACGTGCATTCATGTTGATCGTAGCAGGATCAACAAGCCGATAGTGGCCACCTTGCCCAATACCGAGGGCAATCATCCGTCTTTGTTTCACATCAAAAACAACACACTTCTTCCCGCAGAAATCCACCTAAATATTGGGATTTTCAGTTAATTGATGAATAGATAGAAGATTCTTTTGTAAATAAGGTAGCCTATCTAACATTCCATACCAACAGTGTATCACATCATTCAACACAACACGTATTTCTCCTATCCCTTCTACTGCAAGTGATTCTCCATCAGCTAGTACTAATGGGATTCAAAACAATTAATTGCACGTAAATGAGACATACCAGTCCCTACAACATGAAAAGTGTGCGGATGCGCCGGAGTCAAAGAAGGTCAACAATTAGTATAACTTTCTTGTGAGCATGGTATCGTAATGACTATAAAGAGCATGCCTATCATCAATACCTTTCTTCTGCAACTGCTGCCATATATTCCTCTTCATCATGGCTTTTTGTTCTGTTGCAAAAGATCATACTTCCGCTTCTGACAAATCCTTCTTAAGTTGCCCAACCTTGTGACAGTAATAGCATGTGTGACCTGATACTGAGTGGAGGACTCACCAGAATGACGTCTCCACTTTTCTTTTGACCGTGTGACAAGAGCACTCTCTGATTGGTCCCAATTGGATTCTTCCTAAATTTGTCTCTACTCCTTTTGCAACAAGTAGGAACTCACCTTGCCAAACGTGAGAGTTTGCCTTTCAGCCATTAAATGGAGTGCCTCCACAAATGACTCATATGAAGAAGGTAAGTTGTTCATAACCAAAGCCACCATATCATCATCGTCCACCTTTTTGTTGATGGAAGATAACTAGTCTCAGAGGTCTTTATCCGAAGTAGGTGCTTAGACAGCGATCCACCTGCTTGTAACTTCACAGGAAAAGAGCATATTCTTCAGGTATAAAACCCGACTCTTTTCTGACGTTTGATATTTATCCCTTAGACTGGTCCACAATGTGCTTGCCACAGTGGCATTCCGCACTTCCGGTATCATATCATCTGACACCGACAACTTGAGAAGTAATAGAGCCTCCTTATGACGTTTGTCATAATCAGTGAAGTTCGCAGCAGGTCTTCCTTCGCTGTCTGTGATTATTTTATCACAATCTCGAAATTCTGCAAGCGTTAGAATCTTATGGCTCCATACATTGAAATTTGTGCCTGTTAATTTTTGCGAGTCCGGCAGAATCAAGTTTGAAATATTTGCCATTTATTATTCCAAATTAATGGAAAATAATAAAAAATATTTTTTCCCACTCCAACAAATAGTAAGAATTTATTATTCAAATGCAAGTGACAAATAAGTAATGAACAACAAAGATACTAAATGCCATCAGGATTCAGCAGAGTTCTGTGCCCTAGACACACACTGTCTGCACAGGAAGATTTATCAGGATCGCCCTCGGACGGAAATGCCCTCTCGAAATCTGAATTACGAGTATGACTGGTTTCATTTAGTACCCTCGTTTTGCCTCAACTGCTCACGACTACGTTTTTGACTGTTTGGTGACTGCTTGCAACTGTTTTTGCCTGTTTGAAAGGCACGTTTCTGTGTTGGCATTACTTCTGCTCTTGTGACTAAATTTTCGCTTCAATTCTGCAAGGGTTCTTTCGCAACTTTCATGCCCACAAACACACGTCTTGTCCACCCACGAATTTTGACACTCATTTTGCAGGTATGGCACCTTACCGTCGACCTCACACACACTGGCTTTGCCTCGTCTTTCTCCAATGGCGAACTTGACTGAACTTAATGCTCTGATGGCCAATGTTGGCAGGATGAAATCAAGAAAGAAGTCGGACAAGGCAAATCTGCACTACAATCCAAATGGACGCAGGCAGGGTATATTTATTTAGAGAGAGGTGGTTACAAACAGTTGGTCCAGTTAGAAGTGGGTATAACTGCATAACCCATCAAGAACCTTGGATTATGTAATGCTCTTATATTTTAAGAGAGGATAGCAAGATAACATAAATTCCAATTCAAGAGTTCCATCAGGTGTTATAAATGACAGCAAAAGCATAATTACCTAATTTCCACCAAGTCTGAAAATTGATCTAGGCAGGGAGCATGGGAATACAAATATGGGGATGCCTAGAAGCAACCACAAAACACTAGAAATTATATTTGAATATAGAAAGTACCACGGGAAAATGACTAGGGCATGGGAACAGGTACGGGGAAGTGTCCATGTTTGAACACAAGGTATTACAGTTTGATGCAGAAATGCTTGGTGGAATAAGGATGTGAAAAGAAAACGTGATGAGGTAGTGAGCTTATAGACAGACCTCAAGCAATTGAAGATCTTGGTTGCAGTCACCCAAGTGTCTTGGCAGCTCTCCCAATGCCCACAACCAACCACTACTACAGCACCAATTCCAAATATTCTAGAGGATGCTGCACCTTCCTCGGTCCCTCCAATGTCTTCTTGAGTGTCAGTAGGGACATGGACTAGTTTATAGGGGGTCAATCTAGGTGTCGTTTATGTTTGTACTAGAGCTTGGTCTAAAATTTCATAGTAAGTTTGTAAGTTATGAATAATGTGTCATGTTTCATGTTATGTTTATATTATGTGTAATGTTCATAAGTGTACTTTAAATTTTGGTTAGTCACAGACAATACGCCTGGCAGGTGGACAGTTGGTCCTAACTAACACCACTCGCAGTCCAACATGGGAATTTATAGTACAGATTTGGAGTTAATTGAGGAGCTCACATGCATACACATTATCCCTAATATTTTGTATGTTCATAACTGAATTACATTGTATCAATATGAATATAGAGAAGGTGTTCCATCTATTTCCTATGAGTTGTTCACATTATATTCTTGAACTGTTATATTTTTTTGAAATACAACTATTGTGGTCATTATAGCATTTCAAATTTTTATATTACACAATCATCATCCGAAATTCAAGAGTTGAATATACAAAGCAATTGAATAAATTAGCCAAGTATTTGTTGGTGAACTTATGTGTGCTGCCAAAGTTGATCGGCACTGACAACCTTTAGCTTACTAAAGAACCCTTCCACTCTATGAAGCTAGTGTGCATGATACCTACCAATGCTTAATGAGATACAGTTGGGGATCCATCCTCAAGGTATTGTGTGTTGGCACATGGATTGGCGATATCCTTGGTTCTAAGATCTTCTTGATCTTCCTCAGGTGCTTTCTCATTGCAAGAGACTATCTCCTTTGCACACGTGACCATTTTTGAATTTGTTGTCACAATCGTACCATAACCATTTTCCATTTCTTTCCTCAAATTGTTGAGGTTCCAATTGTGTGGCCTAAGGCTTCACCTATGAATTACCACTACAATCTTGTATGTGCTTGTGTTGTATCTCCTCAATGCCATGTTTCTTTCCTCAATCTATTGAAGTGTGCTACCCTCCAAAGTTTCAGATAAAAAACATTTTAAATGTACGTTACTCCACTGAAGACACCTAATTTTGGGCACAGTACTAATTATTTGTTATGATTTTCTATTTTTGACTAGAGTATTTGCATGTTTATCAATTATTCGTCCAATATTAGGTGCTTAATGACGCATGTCCCATGTTTTTGAAAGTCTTCTAACATGTCTTCTCTTGTTTCTCTTTGTTCTTTGTTCCGTGTTTGTGATTGTTTTCTACCATGTCTACTCTTGTTTCTCTTTGTTCTCTTTTTTTCTTCTCTTATTTGCTCTCTTCCTCCATTTGTCTCTCAAAATTTCTCCCTTTCCCTTGTTTTTTTGTTTTCTATTTTTTCCCAAAATTGTACCATACCCTACAATTCTGGGAATGTTTTTGCATGGGTTTTTTACTTTTATTTTGTGTCCCCCGTGATTTGTCACCCTTCTTTGTTCACTTTTCCTACCCATTGTGTGTTGGCACTCACACCAATAAGCTCCTAATTTGAATCCAAGAAGTCTATATACACATAGCTACATTAGTGCATTTCGAATAAGTGATAAGCATACCAATTCTGAGAGAAATAAAAATTTATTGATTTGAGCTGAAGTCACAAGGTTATGTCTGCATGTTTGAGTTTGGCAAGCCCTACACAAGGTTTGTGTTCATGGAAAGCTCTGCGGACTAAATTTGGCAACGATAAAATTCAGGGAAAAAATGTGATAAATTTGACAACTATAAATTAGGAGTTTTTTAATACAGGAAAAAGAATTTTTATTTGTAATATATTAAATTGTAAATTTAATTTTTATATTTTATATTTTATAATAAATATCATTTATTTTAGTATATTTTAAACATTATAAATGTTGAATCCCTATTTTTTAAATATCAAAAAGTAAAAAGTAAATAATACAATTAAAAATTAAATTTAACATTTAAGAAAACAACATAACACTCGAATAAAGTAATGAAAACTTAAATTGAAAAGAACCAAACTAAAAACCAATAGAAAAAAATATTTTAAATAACTAAACGCAAACCCAATGAGCTAATGGCAATTTATGAACGATGAAGCTAAACCACCCGCAACCCAACCTAAGCGACAATGGTGGCGACTGAACAGTCAAATGGAATCTCCACTAAACTAGCAAATGGTGTTACTGTTTGCCATCTACAGTGTCCCACGAGCTGGTAAAAGGAAATCTTGACTCTATCTATGGCAGTTTGGCGGTCACTCAGAGGCTTCACACAGAAAGTTACAAAGCCACACACGAATACCACATGCAGAGGCACTCAACACTGTAAATCCAACCCTCGCATAGCAAATATTCGTAGAACAAATAGAAATAATATTGAATGAAGCCTTACAGTGTTTATTTTATTCGAAAAATCCAAAAGCCCTAATAAAAAGGACATATTTTTCAAATATATTTTGATAAAAAATGCTAAGCCCTGTTCTGTACAAATTTTAGGGCAAATTTAAATGATCTTTTGGGATTTTCATTGAGTTCGCAGTAATGAAAACTTTTTGCTTGATGTTCAACGAACCCTGTGACTTAGGATTTGATGGTAAAGAAGCACATTTATGTTAAAAGTAGTTACGAGCATTTAGACTAGTGTTCCACGAGGGTGCGCCCCTTCACCAAAACTGATGTTTTTGGGGACAGGTAAATCCTAGGGACTTGTGGGGCATCTAAGAGATGTCCCACCATTATCCCACCAGCACCACCACCAACTCACACGGAACGTCCCCCAAATTTTGAAACAACCCCAACCTGTAGGGGATGGTGAGGAGACATGAGGGCATCGCGGAAACGTCTAGGGGACCTTGCCAAGTCACTCAATTGGCCCCAAGCCCTCCAAGTGTCCTCCGCGCCAAAAAGCACAACTATTTTTTTTAAATAAACACACCTTTTCTTAAATGTTTGTGCCCCCAACCCTAACCGTAATACGTTATGGGCCCCACCAACATATAAATGAACTTGATAACCTCACTCCAAATCACTATAAAAAGTTCATCCAACAACTAAAACTTAAAGCCTAGTTTTATGCATACGATTTCATAAACAAAGGGTGAAATATTTGGCACATATTATGACAATAATTGGTACAAAGGAAGATACTAGAAAGGTGAATACTTTCAGTGATCTTGAGGTAAGATGCTTCCTATGATTGGTAGTTCGAAGTTTCTTGTCGAGTGCAGCAAGAACAACACTAGGTAAGCCATGACCCTTCATTTTTTGGGATTTACATTTTCTATTTAAATTTTTTATATCATTAAATGTTCATTCCCAAATGGCTGAACTGAAACCAATGATTATGTGACATTTTCTTATAGCTTCATCCATTCTATTAAGAGAAACAAGCTTAACTCTAGGAGGGCAGAGAAGGTTGTCGTTATACATAGGGCATTGCGTCTCATCGATGACAACACACTTATGTACAATGAGAGTCTAGCAGCCTGATGTGATGTAGAGCCAGAGGAGCCTACACAAATTGATGATGATGCGGCACAAACGGGGTTGGTAAGTTGGTATTGGTTTGGAGGAGCTTGACCTTGAGGAGTCCAACAGTTTGAGTGATGAGGAGTTTGGTGCGGGAGAATGATTAGAGGCGTTGGGCCATTGGCCAATTGTATTTGAATTTTGAATGTGATCATCATTTTGAATATAAATTACAATATGAATACTAATATATTGATATTCGGCATTTCATTATTCAATGCAATGTGTTTAGTATTTCAAAGTTTCATTTGTTATTCCTTATACATTTGTTATAACCAATTTATCAAGTACTATATATATATTAATATTTGCAGCGCAGTCCCCACGTCATCCCCAAACCTAGTCCCTTGTTCCCCCTGTCCCCTAGACCTGTCCCACTGTTCCGAGAATCCGTGGAACTATGTAGAATTTAATTAGTTACTAAAATCTACTTGAGGGGCGTGTGTGAGTGGGTTTTCATAAATGTTTCCTCAGTGATCACTTTTGTAAGATGAAGACATTGGGGGTGGTATATTGGTCTACATATTTGTGGTTTGCAGGATTCAATTGTTTGAGTGGTCTAAGCGTTCTTGTTGTAAGGTAAAAGTGGCCTGTATACAACATTTACTCTTGCCTGATTCCTGAAAATTGATCGGGAAGAATTATAATTTGTGGTGTCATAAAATACTTACCATCAGTGAGTATAGAAATCTTGACCAAATTGTATTAAACAAAGAACAAAACCCACTAATGATCTGAAAGACTATGGCCAAAGACATAAAGTGGCTTTAATGCTTCTAAAGTTTCTAGTTACAAACACATTAGTGCCAAAAGTAAGGAATGGCACTATACCGTCAATATTGTGGGAAAATCTCAAAACTGAGTGTCAAGCTTCAGAAGCCAGACATCATTGTATTTGAAACATTTGTTGTTTTCTACTAAGTTGCGTGATGAAGGATCAATCTCTGAGTACTTGTTGTGACTAAAGGATCTCAGTGATCAATTTTACGCTATTAAAGAGCCAACTGATGATCAAGTTTGGTTGTCTTGGTGTTGCATAGCTTACCGTTATCCTTTGATTTGTTTGTCGAGTCCCTGCATCTAATTGTAGGGACTCAAGTTCTTGATTTTGAGAAATTATCAACACTTCTCTTGTAGAAGGAGTGGAGGCAAGATCTAATTAAAGCATCAACTTCAATCACTATAGAGAGTGCATTCATTGCACGATTCAAAGGTAAAGGCAAACACTATAGTGTTAGTAGTTTGTCAAATGATTCTTCCAAAGGTGAACACATCAAAGAGGTTAAAATGGAAATGTTTTTGTGTAAAGTGCCTGGACATTTCAAGAAAGAATGTTGGAAGAGATAAAATGACATGGCAAACAATTGAAAGAGGTCACAATGAGCAAATCTTGTTCAAGGAGATAAACAATAGATAACACACAATTTTGCATTTGTGGTATCTTAGAACCAATCAATTGAGTCTACAACTTGGTTTTTTTACTCAGGTGTATCACGACACAATATGTGTCATGGAGACCGGTATGTAAATATCATTGAAGATAATAGTTCTAATGATTTAGTAAGTGCGGATGATTATTGGACTCACTATGTTAGAGGCTATGGAGATGTTCGTGTGATATTGAACAATACTGTAAGTTATAGTTTCAAGAATTCTGAATATTCGATATGTTCTTGGTATGTAAATTTCATTGAAGATAAAGTTGTAGTGATTTAGTTTCTTTGGATGATGGTTGGACTCACTATGTTAGAGGCTGTGGAGATGTTTATGTGATATTAAACAATATTGTAAGATATAGTTTCAAGAATATTCGATATGTTCCTGACATGTACAAAAATATTCTATTAGTGAGATAACTAAGAATCTTACTCTATGTTAAATTTTAAGAAAACGAATGTATGGTCACTTCTCTTCATGATAACAAGGTGATTGTTGTTGGTATTGCTGAGAAGGGAGTGTATAAACCAGTTGATCCCAAAACAACAAAAGCACATGCACTAGTAGCAGTTGATAATACCTAGTGTACTTTGGCATGAGAGGTACAAACACCTAAATTACTATTATTTGTCTACACTTAGTAAGGATAACATGGTGGATAGACTTCCATCTATTTAGGCATGTCAGAATGCATGTATAGGATGCCAAATTGGAAAACAAAGTCAACACCCATTTGATTTTGATAAAACATGGTGGGCCAAAGGAGTTTTGGATCAGGTACATGCTGATTTGCATGGTCCAACGAAGACACCTATAGTATTTGGAGCAAAATATATCTTGCTTTTACTTGACTTTTTAAGGTAGGTTTTTTCTTAATAATAAGTCACATTGTTTTTCTAATTTTGTAGCACGGAAAGCATTGGTAGGAAAACAAAGTAAACAGGTCAAAGCTCTAAGATTGATAATGAAGCAGAGTTTGTCTCAAAATAGTTTAAGGAATTTTGTAGAAAGAAGGTATACATAGGCAATATTCCACTCTGCACACTTCACAACAAAATGGGGTCATGTAAAGTAGGAATAATATAGTTATTGAGATGGATAGGTGCATGGCGCATAGCCAGAATGTGCCATGTTGATATCAGGAAAAAGCTGTGAATACATAATTCTACATTCTTAACAAAAGTCCTTGCAAAGCCTTGTAAGATGCCACTCCTGAGGAAGCATGGTTAGGCAAAAAACCTTCTATAAGTGAATTTCGTATTTTTAGTTGTGCTGCTTTTGCACTAATTCGTTTTGAAAAGAGAAGCAATTTAGATGCAAAGAGAAAGGCATAGATGTTTATTGGCTATATCTTATAGGGAGTAGCTAAAGGTATATAGGTTAATATAAGTATCTTCAAACAAAATTGTTGTAAATAGAGATGTCGTTGTAGATGTAAAGATACCTTTCTTCTCAAATAATGGTAAATCTATAGATACTAATGTATGGGTACTTGCTGCTGATAATTGATGTAGGAGCATCCCGGGAACATGCAAATCTGCATAAAGGAGGATGCGCGCGAGACTTGAAGGGCACGTAGGAAGAAGAGGAGAAGGCGCAAGGGTGTGCGTGACATGATGAAAACTGCCTAAGGAAAAGAAGGAAGATGGTCTGAAGCCATGGACAAAGAAGCATGCATGGAAAGAAATGCACAGTTGGGAGAGAAAAGAGTGCATGAGATTAGGGTGCACCAAAGAAGAAAAGATGGAAGAATAGTTGTGGGAAGACATGAAAGCTAAGGGCACAAAGGATTAGTGCAGGAGTGAAAGAGCGCGGCACACAAAGTGAAAAGACGTGGGGGAGACTGGAAAGTGTGGAGAATAGAGGGTGGATGACGCGACCTTAGGGTGTGCACGGGGCATAGAAGTGGCGCGTATAGCCGAAGACGAAGGCACAAAGAGACAAAAAGAGGGTGCGAAGAGTGAAGGCAAGGGCATGGCAAAAGTGTAAGGAACAAGGCCCGAGGAGATAAGATGTGGCCAAGCTGGCAGAAGGATAATAAATGATAGGTTTGCCTAGTCATGTGGCCGATAGTGACTAGTTGATGGAAAAGTCAATCAGAGAGATCCAACCACCTGATGATGTTGTGCGACGACAGGAGTGGTCAAATAAAGATAAGGTGGATATGGGCATTAATAGAGCCCGAGTTCGAATTTGAATCTGGGCAGGAAAGCTCAAAGGAGCCAGCGACAGAGAAGAGAGAAGTGGGACAGACCGGGCGCGTGCAACTATAAAAGGAACATAAAGATCGCCATTTTGGGTTGGCTAAGAGTTGGGCTAAGATTGGGGCTAGAAGGGCGGTTGTTGGTGATTGGAGTCGCTGAGGGTTGAAGTAGTGGTCGTGGGACCGAGAGGAAGGTCAGGATGTAGGCCTTCGAGCCAAATGAGAACAAAGTAGCAGTTTGGGTAGGTCCTTAGGATGCACCATCTTTTGTAAACCTCCATGAGAGGTGTGTCAAGCTCCACAGGAGAGCAACCGTTGTAGATGTCGCATATGACACCCATTCTTATTAATATGAAGTCTGCATCTTTGTTATGCAATCCGTTGCATGACTCTGTAAAGACAGGCTCAAGGAATCCCCGGTGGAGCCCTCGCAGTCAGGAGTGGTATCAGAGCAGGTTGCTTTCCTCCAAATGAAGCTAGTTGACAAAATGCCGAACATGAGGTAGCTAGACGCAGAGAAACTCGTGTTCTCCATTGTGAGAAGTGGGTAGAAGACGCAAGTAAAACCCAAAGTCCAACGATCGGCAAGATGACGCCAAAGGGAAAGGATGTGTCAGATGCAAAAGTCGTGAAGAAGCTGGAAGAGATGTTGAGAGGAGCTTTTGGGACTCAACGATGCGACGACCAGACTAGAAGAAGACCATCGAAGGGAAGAAGGGATCTTGTGGCTCAAGGCATCTAGAGAAGAGAGGAAAAGGACTCAATGAAGAGTTCGAGAGCATGGAGAAAAGATTGCGCGCAAGAAGTGTCACGGAGGAGCACCAGAGAAAAGAGGCGTACTTGGAGGCACCACTGAAGGTTGCGCACGAAGAGCAGCAAAAGGAGAAGAAAAAACCAATGCGGGAGTAGCACAGATAGAAAATGGTTTAGATGCAAGAGTACCGCAGAAAGATGTGCAAAAGGACGAGTATCGAGAAGGCTCACAAGATTGACCAGAGGGTGAAGAGAAGAAGTCACCCAGAAGCAAATGGCAGCACGCATGAGAGTATCAGGCTGGCAAAGAAGGCTGCCAAAGAGGAGAAAATGGTTGCTACGTAGACCATGAGTGCGCGAAGGAACACGCAGAACCGTGGAAGGAGGTAGTGCTAAAGGAGGAGGCGTGGAAGGCAAAAAGATGTGTTGAAAGAAAGGGGGGCGCACAGAATACATAGGATATGCATGGAAGAGCATCTCAGAAGCGAGAGCAGACATGGGGTGCTAAGCCAAAAGCGATCGGAGGAGAAAGTTCTAGAAGGGATGAAACTGAGCGTCGGAGATTGCACGAAGACTCCCAGTCAAGGAGTTGACAGAGCGAGACGCGCAGCAGCGGTGACACCCCGTTGTAGAGGACACAACAACAGTGTACCTGATAAGCGAGCATCCAGGGAGATCTCAAGAGAAGGCGTACAGAGCAGGTGCACAAAAGAAGAGGAGTGCACGAGCTAAGGAGAGTGTGACGACAGTTTTGAAGAAATTGCAGCGAGATGTGGAAGTTACCCTCAGGGGTTAAATTTGATGGCCATGTATGCTTGTCAAACAATTTTTAAGTGACGATGATTCTCGAATATTGCCTTGCAAATATGTAAACTTGTGTTATTTTTACACTATTGATAAAATATATACGAAATTATTCTGTATACATCTAACTATTTTTAAGATATATTAGTACAGTTTACATATAAATCGATATAGAAATGACGGTCATACTTAAAATATGCAAGTCACATGTGATGGTTATTTTAAATATTTACAAGTATTTTATGGCTAAGATCATGAAAAACGTCTAAAAGGCTATCAAATTTAACCCCTGGTTGCCCTGTGGGCAACAATAGAGGAGAAGTGGGATTGAGAGAGGCCGGGAGCGGGTGATCCCAAAGGACAGTTGCCTCTAAGGCAACAAATGTAGATCAAATAAAAGAGAAAGTTGTTGGAGTGTGCGTGAAAAACGAGTGCACCAAAGGAAGAGGCTCTTCAAAAGTCTTGAGAGCAGTGGAGCGTGCAGAAGGGTGTGCGAGAGAAAGGAAGAGCACAAGGGAGAGTTGTGCCAAACAAAGGAAGGAGTTTCCCTACAGGCAACAGAGAAAGGAGAGGTGCATTGTGAAAAGGATCCAAAATTTCTACGCAATGAAGGTGCATACAAGAAGAAGAAGGAAAGTGGTGGAGACAAATTGCCACAACAAGAGGGAAAGAAGAAGTAGCCCGCAACTGCAGAAGCAGAAAGTGCAAGCGCAAAGACCTGAGTGTTGACAACTGGCCAGAGTGCGGTCTAACAGAAACCAAGAGGAGAAGAAAAGGAGATGCCATCAAGAAGACCTCAGGCAAGGAAGAGATAGATGCGCAAAAAATTGGCACACGACAAAGCATAGAAGGAAACCAACATGCTATGGAGGAGATCCCTAGACAGATAAGGGCAAAGATGAAGACTAGAAAGGTCGGAAGATGGACGATCAACAATGAGTCCAAACCCACAGGTGTGCAATGAGAGAGAACTTCGTAGGAAAAGGGAAAACAAGTCAAAGACAAGTAGTGTTGGAGAACACGCGAAGGAGAAAAGGTGCGCCTAGAGTAGCACAACCTACGAGTGCACAAGAGGAGAGCGCACAGACAAGAAGGGTCATAGTAGGAAGGGTGACAAGGCAACCAGAGGAAGAAGGTGCATAGAGGAGTCGAGCACCCAACAGGAAGCCCAAGAAAAGAAGAGCGAAAATGTGAAAGAGCATTGCACGCAAAGCCAAGCAGCGCAGAGAGAAGAAGCCGTAGAAAGAAGGCTGACAAGAGATCTGGAGAGGAAGAGGAGAAGACAAGGAAAGAAGTGTGCATGCATGAGAAACACACAAGGAAAGAAAGCCCAGAGGCGAAGTGAGCAAAGAGAGGGAAAAACCCCAAAAGCTTTACAGAGGTGGACAGGCGAGGACGAACGAGGACTCGTGCAAAGACGGGAGCTGAAGGAGAGCACAGACTCTCAATGCAGAAGGCTCAACAAAAGAACCATAGGAAGAATGGTTCAAGGCAAGCGGAGACTTGCTTGGAAGAAGAGAGGGACAGAGACTCGTGAGAGGATCTAAGAGGAAGATCCCTATAGGGAAGGAGGTCAGATTATGGTGGGCAAAAGCTTGCAAGAGTGCACAGACATAGTGTGAAGAAAGTCATAGGAAGGTAACCAAGGAATGGAAGAGGTGCCAGAAGAAGCGGGGAAGAAGAGTGGAAACCAGAAGCAGGTTTGTTGGATGAAGAAGCCAAGACTATTAGCTCGTACAATCTAAAGGGTGGGTTTACCACTCACCTAGTCTACTTGAGGTGGAACTCAAGTTTTCAAGTACCCCGGATGTTTGATGCAGGAGCATCCCAGAATTAAGGCAAATCCTACACAAAGGAGGATGTGTACGAAATTTGAAAGGTGTGTCAGAGAAAAAGCTGGAGAAGCGTGCAAGGATGTGCGCGGTAAGATGTAGATTTGCCTACAAGAAGGAGAAGGAAGATGGTCTAGAAGCCACGAACAGGAGAAGCGTGCGCGTAGAAAGGAATGCGCAGCATTGGAAGAGGAAAGTGTGCAAAAGATTACGGGATGCACCAAGGAAGAAAAGATGGAAGAACAGCCGGGGAGGGCATGAAAGCTAAGGGCACAAAGGATTAGCGCAGGGATTGGAAGAGCACAATGCGCAGAGAAGTAATAACAGACGCGCGTAGAAAAAATGGGAAGATGCAAAGAAGAGAGTGGTACATTAGTGCAAGCTTAGGTGTGGAAGGGGCACAAAATAAATGGCGTGTGAAGAGGTGCAGGCAAGATGAAAGCACAAGGTGATAAAAGGAGCACGCTAGGGCTTTTGGAAGGAGCCAAGAACAAAGGAAAGGGCGCGGCAAAAGCATAAAGGAATAAGGCCTGAGGTGATAAGATGCGAGCGAAGCTGGCAGGAAAGGATGACCGATGACAGGTTTGCATAGTCACATGGCTGATAGTGACTAGTCGATGGAAAAGTCGATCATAGAGATTCAATCACCTAGATGACATGTGCGCAACGAGGAGTGGTCAGAATAAAGATAAGGTGAATAAGGGCATTTATAAGATCCTAAGTTCGAATTTGAATCTGAGCGAGAAAGTCAAAGGAGCCAAGCGCAGAGGAGAGAGAAGCAGGACAGATCTGGGTGCGCGCAACTATAAAAGAACATAGAGATTAACCATTTTGTAGAGTTGGTTAAGATTGCCGGCTAGAAGGGCGGTTGTTGGTGATTGGAGCCGCTGAGGGTTGAAGTAGTGGTTGTGGGACCGAGAGGAAGGGTCGAGATGTAGGCCTTCGGGTTGAATGAGAACAGTAATGGTCTGGGTAGGTCCTTCGGATGCACCAACTTTTGTAAACCTCCATGAGAGGTGTGTTAAGCTCCGTTGAGAGCAAGCGTTGTAGATGCCGTATGACACCTTTTCTTATTAATACAAAGTGTCCACCTTGTTATGCAACCCGTTGCGTGATTCTAGAGGCAGGCTCAGGGAGTACTCGATGGAGCCCCTGCTGTCAATAATTGTGGAACAAGTACTGCCGTTTGAATTAAACAAAGATTAGAGTAGGAAACATCAAAGGAGTCAAGTTCCAGGGGGTTTGGTGAAGAATAGAGTGATTCAAAGTCTTCATATCTGGATTAGGAGGGCCAACAAAAGAGATCGAGGTGGTATCATACCATGATGAAGGATGTTTGGGAGGGCGAATTGCCAAAGACAATGGAAGATTGAGCTACAAGATCAGGAAAGAGGTGACTAGTAGGTAAATTTTACTCTTGCCTCTGTTGTTTTGCAGGTATTTGAACCTAGCATATTTGAAGAGGCCAAAGGGACACCTGAATTGGAAGCTGCCATGTAGGTGGAATTCGAAGATTTGATGAAAAATAAGACTTGGGTGTTGTCAAAATTACCACAAGGGAAGAAATCCATTGATTGTAAACGGACTTGTAAAGTCAAATGTAAGTGGATGGTTCTTTGGACAAGTACAAAGATTGTCTTGTTGGAAAGGGAACACAAAAGAGAAAGGGGTTGACTATGAAGATACATTTTCCCATATTGTAAGGATGGAAACCTTTCAATGATTTATTTTCTTTACTGCTCATTTTGAATGGAAGGTAAATCAAATGGATGTTAAAATTTCCTTCTTGAACAAACATTTTGAGGAGGTCTACATGGTTTAGCCACAAGGATTTTAGGTTCCTAAAAAAGAACATCTAGTTTTCCGGCTGGTTAAGTCCTTGTATGGACTTAAGCGGTATTCTTAAGTCTGGTATTTTAAAATTGATCAAGACCTTGGAGATTCTGGATTTAGAAAAAGCTATTATGAACCCACTCTCTATATAAAAATCAGTGGTGATGACATGGTAATTCTAATTGTCTATGTCAATGATCTTGCCATCATCGGAAGCAGGGCTGTTATTATACAACAGGTGAAGTCTGATCTTTGCTCTATTTTTCAAATCACAGATTTAGGCCCATTTCACTATTGTTGAGGTGTAGAATATTGGAAATCTGATCGTGCAACTTTTGTATCATAAACTAAGCATGTTGAAATTCTAATAAAAAATCAGAATGATTGAATGTAATCCGACATCTACACCTATGGAAGTTGGGATAAAACTCTCAAATAACACCGATTCCTGGCTGGTCAATGAATTAGTATATCGGCAATTGGTAGGTAGTTTGACATTTCTTATTGCCACTTGACCATACTAATGTTTTGTAGTAAGTCGTGTTTCTCAGTTCATGTCTAGGCCTTAAGAGGAACATTGGCAAGCTGCAAACCGAGTCCTTTAATATGTCAAAGGGTCCCCCAACTTTGGCATTCTATATCAAGTATTTGTTGACTTCATGCTAGTAGGATATACTGATTCTGATTGGGTTAGATCAATTGATATGAGGAAAGTCCACAACAGGTTATGTATTCACTCTTGGTTTGGGACTAATTTCTTGGATGAGCAAGCTCCAACATATAGTTGCCTTATCTTCCACTGAAGTTGAATATAAGGCAATTGCCAGTGGAGGTTGTCAGGCAATGTGGTTACGAAGGATATAGGTTATTCTTCAACTTGACCAGAAAGCACTGGCCACAATTTTTAACGACAACCAAAGTGTTCTCAAGATGTTGAAGAACCAAGTCTATCAGGCTAGAGCTAATCATATTGTTCATCATTACATTCACCATTTGATTGATGATGAAGACATTTGTCATTATTATTGTCCCACAACAAAGCAAACTGTTGACACAATGACTAAACCACTTGGCAAAGACAAGTTTGTCAAATTTAGAGATAAACTTGAGATTGATCATCAAGGTGGGTATTAGATTAATGAGCTAAACAAAGTACCTATTCGGCTCGTAGTATTTTTTTGGTTTGTGCTATCATTAGTACATCGGTTGTTCTCTGCTTATGCTTTTATCAGCCTAGGTTGTTTATCCAATGTGACCTTGTTCCACAGATACAGGAGCTTATAGTATGTTGTGTGGCTATGTAATAAGCCACTTCGCTTGTAATGTTTACAACTTGTAATCAAGCTTATACTAAATAGAGAGGACAAATAATTAACTAAGAGCAGGCCAGGTCAATAGTCTCTGGTATTATTACAATAATAAAATCACCTACATTGTATCTATGACCATGGAATCTAATCTTCGTCATTTTCATTAAGATCATGCTTGGTTATAAGGGTTGTATAACTTACAGTGCCATTCCGACTATCCCCATAATGGTTGTTGTAGGCCTCTTCTCGAACAACAGTTGCATGTGCCTTGACCAATTTTTAGTTGTCAATCATCACTTTGAAATAGTTCCTCATATACTCATGTGTATATGTGCTAGTTCATGAAATTTATGGTTCTTTGAGATACATTCATCAATTTTCCTTGACCAGAGCTTGACAGGAGGAATTTTTTTCTTCTTCTTTTGTATTGATTTCTTGGATAATACTGTTCAAAGATGCCTCCTTCACTATCTCTTTTCCTTTATCATGAGTACCAGATGAGCTCCCTTGTTCATTAATGCCTTGGAGAGAGGAGTTTGAATTGTTGACACCTCAACTGATGACGCCTCTTCCTTCTTGGGATCCCTTTAATATTGTTGCGAGTCAGAGATAGAGGCCTGAGGGGCCGTTAAAATTGAAGTTTGAGGCTATGCTTGGAGAGTTTTATTACTGATTACCCCTTCACAGTCCCTTGGAATCACTCTTATCAGCTCGGTAATCACTTCTCAGGAAGTAGTGCTTCTTAGAGGGACTTCCATCATACTTCTGCCATTTCTTAGTCCTCTCCACCAATGTATTCTTTACATGAAAAGGACCCCCTCTCTCGAAAGATCTCCGACTGCAATTACCAGAATGCTCAGCACCAGAATGAAGTGAGCAACAACCATATCATGGACCACATGAAATTGCATGAGCCTGGGGCCTTGAAGAACTCTTGCGAAAGAATTCACAGGCATTAGATCACTTTGAGTGTTTTTGAGGAGTGTGAATGGAAATGAATGAGTTCCTTGACCAAGCGTGGTTTGCAGATTGTTAGAACCCAACCCACCATTAGAATGGATGTCTTTATCAGCTGCTGAGGCATTTGTAACATCATAAAGATGATCTGAATGACGTACTCTTTAAACAATAGAAATCCGTCTTCTCAAAACAAAATTATCATTGTGTTGCCCATATGCGGGAGTGGAATACTCAGCAATTGTTTTTGTGTCAAGGATGGCACACACAGTAGCTGCAACTCCCCAAGCCTTAGTCTAAATGTTAGTATGCAAACCGATTGCTGTGATTGATCATTAGCATCATATTTGCTAATGAGAAGGATTCCTTACAAGACTTGCTACCCACACAAGCTGCCTGGAGAGCATTCAGAATCATCACATCGGCCATTCACACACATACTTCTCTAATCCACTTCCAATGAAACCTGCATAGAAAGATGTGACTCTTCCTTATGTTTGTTGTCATATCACATGGATAAGGAGAGATTAATTCCTTAGATTCAGAAGAGTCCAAGATTACAGCAGGAGAAGGCTGATGTAGAGGAGAGGCCATCACAATAGAGATGAAGAAGAGGAGGGAAAGGATGAAGGTGCATAGGGACAAAACAAAAAATTAGATAAGCAGGGACTCCATGGGGGAGAAGGTTGGGCATGAAGAGGTGAACAAATCATGCTTCCAAAGGCAGCATGACTGCATTAGGTGGACAAGAAATCATGCCATAATGTTCAAAAACCATGAAAGCCGCTAAAATACAGTCTACTAAAGTAATAAAGCAAGGCACCTGGGAAAATTATTTAAACCTAAAGGCAGCTCAAATCCTAGTTCAAAATTAAAAGAAAGCTATTCGAGAAGGCCTGTAAATAAATCATGAAGCTAGGAATTGAAAAAGTACAACTTCTCAAAAAGATGGATGCAAGGAGGGGAATGACAATGATGAGAGGGCAGGAAAACTTTCCCAAAATTCCTATCATTGCCAAGCCAAAGGGAAAAAAGTGCCAAAGAAGGAAAAATCATTGAAGCAATCAACCACAACCCAGCCAAAAGGTAGAGATAGAAAAATAAAATTGCGAGGAAAGTCAAAACACTTGGTGTCTTAAACACAACCCCCCTGACCAAAGGCACGTTGAAAGGTAGGAAAGGCTAAACTTATTTAGCTGAAAACCATAACATCTGTTGCATGTTACAAAAATAATGAGAGAATTATCAATACAAGTTATGCTAAAAATAATTGATAAAAATTCCCATTTACATCTGTTTTGAGAATTCTAACCAGTTCATCATGTTTGATAAAATCCATAGGGAACCCAAGGACTTTATATTTTGAGACATAAAGCTAAGACTTTTGAACTATTCTACTGCCATATTCCCTTTCCTAAAGCAGCAGATGAAGTTAATTTCTTTGAAAAACATTCAATTCACAAGCCTCTTTGACCAAGTGACTTAGGTGCCAATTAACACATGTTCCTCTGGAAACTGCATCAATCAAAATTTTGGAATCACCTTCAACTATCAAATTGCAATGAGTAGTTCACAACCAGCTCTATACCTGCCACCGAAACTTCCTTTTCTGCCACATTGTTTGTATTTATGCCAGCGAATAAAGCCTCATAAGCCAAAACCTTGTCTTGGGAGTTGTACAATATATATCCTGCTCCAAAATTACTCAAGTTTCTTCTAGATACTACATCAAAATGTACCTTAAGCCAACCCTCTTGCAAAGGGAATCACTTTATTCCTTTCCATTGATTTTTTTCTCGTCAGATTAGAAACTACCTTATTCCTAATCATTTGGCACTGGGCAATGACTTTAGGATCATGTGGGGCTAAATCCCACTTCTTCGATGTTTAAGGACTTGCATTAGCTCAGTTAATTTTCTTTCCACTCCTTTTCAAATTGCATTTGTAGACCAAGATAGGTTTTGAAAGATCCCGTGTTTCCTTTCAAGCCACAAGAACTATTGGAATATCGATAGTACCATTCCCCACAGAGTCTCGATAGATTCTGAGCTAGAGCCAATTTTCCAACTAGAAAAATGGTCAAGAATGTTGTTTGGTAGTGCCCAAACAATATTAAAACTTGTAAGTAGATTTTGTCATACCTTTTATGAGAAAGAGTTATATAAAAGTAGATGGTTAAAATCTTCGTCATTGATGAAGCATTACGCACACCTAGACAACACTGAGAATCCAAGCTTTTTTGAGCTGATCTCCGGTTAATATCTTGCCTTGAGAAACAATCCGCAAGAAAAAAATAGCCTTTTGGTAATGCTTCTATGTCAAATTCTCTGCCAAACTGTAGATTTTCACTCATGGTGGGCCGCCTTTGCCAAAAAATTATATACTATTGAGATTGAATACTTCTCTAACCAATTATTCCTCGGGATCTTGAAACTCCTCATAGAGTGTTTAAGTCTACCAATAGTGGGATCATTTCCATTTTGCAAGTGTGCAAAATCTTTTTGCGATCTTCTCTTAGTTCTTCCTTCATCTTAGGTTATCCACTAGTCTTTGACTTTTCCCACACTCCCCTTTCCCCATACTTGGGTATTCTCCCTTCGAATATCGACTATCTCTATGTGATAAGTAATTGGGTAGTCTTTCAAGCAACCTTCTTATTGTTTTTTTTCTCTATCACCGATCTTCTAGAAGAGTGTTCTGCAAATGAGAGTGCAAGCATGATAGATATTGTTCCAACTAGCAGAGCCCTTTGGAGATTTATGATCGTGAAAATCATCACTATCTAGCTATTTCTGTCGCAAGAGTTTACTCCAACTTGTGTCTGCTTCGTTCAAAACTCACGGATTTTTTAACTCTTAGGGCCAGGTTTTCCTTCTCATAGTTCTTGATACTTGTAATCCCTGGTTCTTTAGGGAGAGAGATGTGTTGCCATACCATTGGTGGGAGTTTCTTTGTTCCCTTTCCCCTTTGCCAAAATAATAACTTCATAATCTTGTCCAATTATTTGATAATTTTTTGGGGAGCTTGTAATATGGAAAACCATTTAACATGCATGTAATGAAGAATGGTTTGGATGAAAATTATCTCTCTAGCAGTGAACAACACTTCCTGTTACATCTACTAAGCTTATGTTTTACCATCTCCACCAAGGTAGTCCGAAGACGACTCTTGGCCACACCCTTAAACATAGGGACCCTTAGTATGTATTTGGGAGGGAATCTTGTTCACATCCCAAAACACGTACAAGATACATTGTTTCGGAGCCTTGACATTCAAGAGGAATGCCTTTGACTTCCAAGAGGAATGCCTTTGACTTTCTTATATTAATCCTTTCACCAAAAGCTACCTCATACCTTCAAAGAAGTTTCTTTATACATTTACTCTTTGATTGTAGGGTTTGTGGTAAGAATTTTGCTGTCCCCGAATTGCACGTGTCATGGCTTCGCCCGAGGTTTAGATCCTTATCCCATTCGAGTTCTGTCTCAAAGTTTCTTCTTCAAGGTTCTCTCTAAATCGTTTGCCTTGATGATAAACAATTAGGGTGATAGTGGATTGCCTTGATGACTTAAAGAAGCCTTGTAGAGAGCCGTTAACCAAAATTGAAAACATAGGAGTGGCGTAACATTCTCCAACCCACTCACACAGGTTAGAGGAAAAGCCAAATTGCTCTAGGACTTATTCCAGAAAGATACAACTAACCCTGATCACACGCCTTAGAGATGAACAACTTTAGGAGCATACCCTTCTGACCACTAGAGTTGAGGAGTGAACGATTTCATGAACAATAGACATCCATCCGAGATTTTCTTGCCTTTTACAGAACCCCCTACTGTTGAGATATCATTCTTGAGAGTAGTGGCATCATCCTAGTGGCCACAACCTTTAAGACTATCTTAAACAATGTTTCACAAAGATAAATCGGTCTAAAATTCTTCATCCTTCTAGCATCCTTGCTTTTTGTAACAAGGGCAATGAAGGTAATGTTGAGAGTTTTCAACATCTTTTGAGATACTCCAGATTCCTCAAATGCTTTGACCACTTTATCTTTAAGGAGATCCCCAAATGTAATGTGTTGGAAGAAAAGAAATGAGAAGCCATCTGGGCTTGGAACCTTTCTGCCCCACATATGAAAAGAGTCTTCACCTCTTCCTCTTAAATCTGTCTCATCAGAATGGAGCTTTTAACAATAGATACCAAATTTGAAATATTCTTGAGGAAAACGGATTTTCCTTCCTCACGATCTTTCATATCTTCTAATAAAAGTCATCAAAGAAGCATACAACCTCCCTCCCTGTGGCCCATTGAGGTGTTTCCGCTCAAAGGATCTTGTTTCTTTGTCTTCTCATTAGGATCACCTTATGGAAGAATTTAGTGTTGCAATTTCTCTCTTGCAACCATATTGCCTTCAATCTTTGGTTCTTGAAGATCTCTTCCTCAAAGTAGGGGGCATCCAATTGCTGCAGAACTTTGTTCTCTTGGGCTCAATTTATCTCATCATGCATGTCTCTTTGACTCCTGACCTGAATTTCGTGGGCTCTATTCTCCAAGATTTTTTTTTTCTGTAAACAAGCTTTCTTCCACCTGCAGAGAAAGGACCTTAAAAATTTGTTAGCACAAGGACTTCTTTAGACATATTTTGTGGATTTGACACGTTATCCTATTTTTGAATGAATTAAGTTGTTGGCATTTAACGGACCTTGGATTCCACGACACTGTCAGACTCCCTGGTTTCCCTTCAGATTCTATAACAAGATGGTTTGCTTGGTGCCAATTATTCCTGCTCTACCCCTCTCAAAGATCCTTGGATAGTCTTGTTTCTTGAAGTAGAACATTAGGTTTATCTTGATCTATCATTCCTTTTAGCATTCTCTTCTTGGATGGGGCATGCAATCCCTAGATATTTCAAGATATGATTATCATCGATTAGATTGACTTTTTTTATCTCTTGTTGGGCACTTTCTTTAGCAAGGGTTGTGATCTATTTGCCACGTTTGCCTCGGTCTCCTTTTTCAACTTAACCACCATTTTATCTCCTCTTTTCCCTTGTCCATAGTTTGAGCTCTTTTTTCACTGTTGAATTGCACATTTTTGCACTTTGTAGCTTCTATTGTGTTTTTTTATGGTACTTTGTTTGGATATATTTTGAGCTCCTGAATAGCCTTAGGCCTTGATCCTTCCCCAAGTTTAATCTTGAACTTGTTCCAACCTCTTGAATTCCTAATGTAAAATTTTAATTCATGATGCAGATCTGCACTTACAGTGAAAAAGACCTTAACTAAACACCTCTCCAAACAGCATGCTGTTAGATTCATAAATCTGGACCAAAAATTCACAAGGGTAGACATTTCATTAAATCGAAAATTCAAGACAGTGAACTGTGTAAAATAAATCTGCTTAAACACACAATGCTGTAAAGCAAACACTTTCCTTACTCCAACACACATCAATTCTGTATATTACTCAGAAAAAAAGAATTACAAAATACTGCACCAAAATGAATTAATAACTCACCCACAGTACCTTGCTTTTATAGATGAAGAAGGCTAGATAGTAGAGATACAATATATTTAGACAGTCTTCATAATAACAACATCTCTAATAATAATAACTCTTTAATTAAAAAACATGTCTAATAATAACAGCAACTCTAATTCTGAAAAGTATGTCTAATAATAACTCCCTCTAAATTTAGCACGTCTATAATAATAACAATAAAGGTCTATTAAACTTTTGTTATGAATTTTCCGAGTGCACCGTCAATGCAGTTGCTGTTAGAGGGTCCAAAGACTGTCTTAGAGCATGCATCCCACAGATTTACTCACAAAGACGACCTTGCACATGCAAAGGTCCATGCAGAACATGTAAGGAACAATAGCTGCTTATAGTAATTAATGAGGAAAATTACAGGTTTAGGCACAACACATTACAATTTTATTCAGTCTTGAAAGAAAGACTTTGCTACGTCTGCAATGGGAAGCAATTCTAGGACTCTAGACCTTTGCAAGACTTGCACTTCGCAAGAGTCAGTGGAAGCCTTTTATTTCAAAGTTAATTGTTTTTTGGTTATGCAAGATAGCATGTGAACCTGGATGACCCCGTATCATACAACTTGGGTAAGAAGAAACAAGAGCCCCTGCTCATACGTGGTTCATGAGGTCTTTAATGTATTTGCCATGTTTATCAATCTTGGTTGCGCTCAGTCATGTTGCATCTTCAACCTCTCGACCTTTCAATTTAACCAAATATTCTTTCTATTCCTTTTTGTGCGTTGTCTTCTTGACTTTTGATTTCAAGTATCTATTCAATTCTTCGCACACTCTCTTTGGTAGTTGGTGCTTCCAATCTACTTTAGTGCTCTCAACTTCCCTACTAGCTTGTCCTTCATGATAAGGGTACAAATCCGCCACATTGAAGATAGGTGATATGTATATACCCTCTGGTAACTCTATCCCATACACGTTTGACCAAATTTTTCGTAAGACGTTGCATGGTCCAATCTTCTTCCACTTTAGCTTATCATATGTTCTGCTCAACTGCCTCTTCTTGCATAGGTGCGCTAAGACTATATCCCCTTCCTAAAATTCTTGCTTGCTTCTCCTCAAATCTGCAGGCTGGTTGTATGTTGCGTTGCTCTTCTCAAGTTGTGTATGCACGTTGGTGCACGTCCCTCACATTACCTCTTTCTTCCTTGATGTCACACAATTATGCAACAACCCTTAGGCGTAATCCATAAACTATCTGGAAAGGTCTCCTTCCATTGCTACTATTTACAAATTTATTGTATGCGAACTCTACTTACACAAGGAATGAATTCCATGTCCCTTGCTTCTCTCCCACTAAGCGTTGCGACAGGTTATCAAGACCCTTGTTGACTACCTCCGACCATTTGTTTGCAGATGATATGAAAATCTGAACTGCAACTTAGTGTTTAGTTTCTTATACAACTTTCTCTGAAAATGTCCCACAAATTCGGTGTCTCTATTAGACACAATGCTGTGTGGCACTCTATGTCGTCTTACAACTTCCCTAAAAAACAAGTTAGCCATGTGTGTAACATATTTAGTCTTCTTGCAAGCAATAAAATGGGCCATTTTAAAAAAAACCAATCTACCACAACAAAGATAGAATCACGACCCTTTTGCGTTTCTAGGCAATCCCAAAACAAAATTCATACTCATGCTCCAATGGTCTTTCAGATATTGGTAGTGGTTGGTATAACCCTACATAATGACTCTTCCCATTTGCCAAGTTACAAATTCTGCATCGATGTACGTATTTATGCACATTTGTAGCCATGCGTTGCCAAAAATACCTCACTTCGGTGTGCCAAGGTTTTGTCAATACCAAAGTGATCAACTAATCCTCCACTATACTTCTTTGGAACTAAGTTCTCACACAGATCCTCTAGGTATACACAACTAGGTTATTTTGAACAACTCCCATCTTTTACAAAATAGTCTAACCAAGGCATGTGATCAACGCTCACTAGTTTTGTGTATGCTTTCCATGCCTCTTTGAAATCTTCATCCTCGGCATAAAGCTCCTTCCCACATGCATCTTTGTCAACATGACATATCTTCTACTCAATGCATTTGCAACTTTATTTGACTTCCCATTTCTATGCTTCAAGACAAGTGAGCAACTTTGCAGAAACTCAACCCGTTTCATATGTCTATGATGTAATGTCTCTTAGCGGACATGTTTAAATAATTCCGGATTTATCATGAAAATTGATTTTTATTGCAAACCCTAACAACAAAAATTAAAATTGGTAGAGAATGACTGAAACTTTCCAAACCTTAGGAAAAATCCAGATTTGTTGCATATAATGACAGCCGTAACATAAACACTGAAATCAGAATTTTTTATTCATTTTTCAACACTGAAAATAAGAAAATACAACTGACCATATAGATGAGATTTTTTTCAGATCTGATAGCAATATTCAACCACACTGAAACTGGAATTTAATCCTCTACAAGCTGAAACCTTCCATAATTTACTGTAGTGACACTGTAGCAATTGAAAATCTGACATTTCCTTGACTGATTTTGATGAAGATTTGAATTTTTGAATGATGCCCTGATCATTCTGCAACTCTGAAAGTTGATGTAGATCTAAAGCCCAACGCTGCCCTAGCTGAAATGTGATAAAAATCACATTTGAAGCCCAAATGCAATTCTTGGATGGAATCACCACAAAGAACCGAAGGGTTTTTGTCCCCAAGCTCTTGTCCAACGGAGGGTTTTCATCCTCTAATTGCTCCAATGGAGGGTTTTCGCCCTCAGTGGTTGAAAGCTGAAGCAGAATGCTCAAACTCGCAAATTTGAATGAGCATAAATGATTGGTAAAAGATCCTTTTCCAAATGAGCCCAATGCCCCTTTTTATAATTTGCCTTTCACCCTTTTCAAGGAAATACACCCATAAAGCAACTTCACCTACTTTTATTTTAATATTGAGTTGCTTTATCAAAATTTATCTTTATTTTAATAATAGAACAAAAGTTTCCCTTTTATGATATAACATAAAGCTACTTTGCGGCCACTTTAGTTAAATTATTAATTTATTTCCCTTATTAAAATATTTCGAAAAAGGAACATGACATATGATTCAAATTACTTTGACCATTGATGAATTGTAGTGCTTGATGGTTTGTGTATATCGCAAACTCCCTGACACAAGTAGTACGTTCACTTCTTCAACGATTGCACATGGTATAAACTCTTAATCATAAACTAGATACCTTTTGCATGCATCAGTTTCTCGTTGAAATAGGCAATGAGCTTACCTTCTTGACTCACCATAGGTCCAATGATTGTTCCACTCACTTCAAAATTAACCTGAAATACTTTGTTGAAATCAAGTAAAGTTAACACTAGCTACTTCATGATTTTCTTCTTGAGCTTCTGAAAGCCATACTTGGAATCTATCGTCCATGTGAACTCATTTCTATCTCTCGGAAACACTTTATGTGATTGGTGCACATGTCTTGCTGAAGTCCTTAATGATTTCCTGTAGAAGCTCATCAATCCATGGAAACTTTGCGCTTCAAATGTAATTATGGGTGATGTACATTCACTGGTAGCTCACAGCTACTTAGGATCCAACTTTTGTCCCACTTGAGATATTACATATCCCAAGTACACTTCCTCTTCATGAAACTGCACTTCTTTAAGATTATTAATAACTTCTCTTTGTGTAGAAATTGTAACACTTTTTGTAGATGATCCAAATGATCTCCTTTTGTTATGCTAAATATCAGAATAACATCTACATACACATTAGAAAACTTGCCTAGAACAGGGTTCAACACTTCACTCATGATTCTCATGAATGTGCTCGGTGCGTCAGCCGAAATGGCATGACTAACCACTCATACAATCCATCACTCGTTTTGAAAGCAATCTTACACTCATCACTTTTTCTTGTCTTGATTTGGTGATATCCACTCTTTAAGCCAACCTTTGTGAAGTACTATGTTCCACTTTACAATCCATCAAATCATCTTTGCGTGGCAATGGAAATTCGTACTTGATGGTAATCTTATTGATGGCTCTGGAATCAATGAACATCCTCCACCCACCTGCTTTCTTTGGTACTAATACTACATGAACTGCACACGCGGTAAAAAACTCTTTAGACAAGCTCTTCTCATGTAGTTCCTGGACTTGCCTCGTCACCTCCTCATTCTCCATAGGTGTCAGCCTATAGGTGGCCTTGTTTGGTAAATTAGACCCTGGAATTAGATCCATCTGATGATTGATATTGTGCATGGGTGACAACTCATATGGAATATTCTTTGATACGATATCCACATACTTATCCAACATCTCCTTCACTTCATGTGGAAGTACTCCATCTTGCGTTCTTACATTCTTCTTCTGGGTAGGCTTTGGAATGAACTCATGGCATTCACTCTCCTTCCTCATCTCATTCAGTAATTTCTTTCCAAAAATCAGTGACACTTGGACTCTTGTTTGCTTTCATACTCGCATCCTTCACCAAGGTGTAAGTGTTTGCGTGGTCATCATGTAGTGCCTTCCTATTAAATTGCCAAGAATGACCCAATAACACATGGCATACGTCCATGGGCATTATAATGCACAAAATTTCAGCTTTTTATGTGCCATTTTGGAAGCATATTTTACATTGCTCATTTACCAACTGATGCTTTTAATAATCAAGACCCCTTATATGGATTTGGGTGTGCAATTCTATTCAAACCAAGCTTCTCAAAGATCTCATTCAAAACAAGAATATTATTGCTACCACTATCAAATCACTATACAATAATTGCCTCCAAGCTCGCTAATGGATTTGAAAAGATTCTTCCTCTGCGCGAGTGCGCTCTCCAATTTTGTTGGCTTCAACAAAGCTCTCTGCACTCCTCTTCTACATAGTTAATTGATGCAATACTTTTTGTATCTGCATTCGCAACATGGATGCTAGCATCATTCCTCCTTCCACTGCTACTTTGTTGTGCATCTGGGCTAGACTGCCCCAAAATGCACGTGCCCCTCCCGTACCAGGCCTGATATGTGCCGGGTACGGGTATGGTGTGGGTACGTACCCACCGGCCGTGTGGGTACCCAGGGCCTATGGGTACGTACCCACAGCGTACCCTCATGTTTTTTTTTAGTGCAAAAAAAAGAAAAACTTGAGGGCTTTGACTGGAATTGAACCTTGGAAAGTTTGTGTGAGATTCAATATTGCCAATAGGCTCCGAAGGGTCAAAAGAGATGTAACGTACTCCAGGTTTGTTTTTGTTTGACTGTGATGCATGTCTGTAGAGTGGTAGAATTATAAGGTTGTAGTTCCATTGTGCTGTGAGCCTGTGAATCATGGAAGACTATTGTGGAAGACTGATCTGCGTGCTGTTGTGCCATTGAGTTTGGAAGACTGCACGCTGCTCTTGTAGACTGCGAAAATTTGCTGCGGAGTTTAAAAGTTTTCATGATGCTGTGAAGACTGCATTTGCTGTTGTTGCGCGGAATTTGAAAGAGGATTTGTGGGCGTGGAAGCTTGAAGTTAGGCTTTTAGTTTCAGTTATTTGTTATAAAATTATTTATTTCAAAACACTATAAAGTTTAGAGTTAATTGTTTTAGTTTTACATTTTTTAAAAATTTAGTTTAGTTGTTAGTAGACTGTAAATTTTTTGGTTTATCGTAGGGCCTAGGCTGAGTTATAGTCGTGGCCCTTAGTCTATTTTTAAGTTTTTTTATTTGAGCTTTTTTTAATAATTTATATTTATATTTAAGTTTTTAATTTTAGCTTATTTTTTAAAGTTTTTATAATTTTAATTAAATTTTTATAATTTACATTTACTTTTTAAGTTCTTTAATTGTAGTTTATTTTTTAATAATTTATTTTATAGTTTAGAGTTATTTTTTTTAAAATATAATTTTTAGATATTTCATATATATAACATTTTATTATATTTGTTTTCCAATTGTCAAAAAAAAATAGAAACATGTTCTTATATAATATGGCACCCCATTAATGTTTGATTTATTTTTTAACATTTTGGCATGTGTACTTATATAAAATGTGAAATTATAATTGTCTCTTTAGCTGAATTTAATTGCTAATTTTATCTCTTATTTATGAAGTAACAAATTTCTTACGAATGTTTTACTCCACAAATTTGAATGAGGTGACTTAGTTGTAACTATGTCTTAAGAAAATTCCAGGAATCTTTTTGATCTGCAGCACTGCAAAATTCTAGGAATCAAAAGGGTTATAGCCCCACTGGTGAGGATGATGGTTGATTGTATAAGTATTAAATTTCAATAAGTATGCAAATGCTTCTTTAAATATATATATATATGTACCCAACACTGTACCGTACCCATACCTGTACCCGTACCAAAACAGTCTAGCATTTGGGCATTCAATCTCACAATGTCTTACCTCTTGGCACTGGAAAAAATGTACCATTGAATCCTTTACCTCATCTATTAGAGATATTGGTTAGTACAAACATATATTTAGTGTGAAAATGTGTTATAATAACTAGTTGGGTGATTTGTGAGATTTGTCAGTCTATACGCGAAATATAATTTTTTAAGAGTACATAAAGGTGATTCATGCACACCTATGATAGTGCTTAGGAGAAATATGTGGAACTTGTAGATGAGCTGTACTTCTTGTCAGTATGAGCTACAAACGTCGATATATGTGTGCCTTTCATTATATGATATAGAAGATTATTATTGCGTGTTAATTATTTTGTTAAGCTCTATCAAAATCATCTGGTTGAAATATGTTGTCTCGAAAGGCAAAAGAATTCAAAACCTAGGTCATTAGATTATAGGAAATAAAATCCATATCTTACCCAGAAATTTTTCTGCAAGGGCATGGGAGTCTAATAAACATATAGATATCCCAAGACCAGGTATATCAAGCCAAGCTTTGGAAACTTATTGTTGAGCTTGATTTTGTTGAGCTCTCTTTAGTCGACATACAATCTCTAAGATCCATCCCTTTTTTCTGACAATAATCATTGGGGCCTAAAAGGCACTTTTGTTGGGATAGATGATTCCAACTTTCAAATAATTTTGCACAATTTTTGTCAGCTCGCTTTTCTGATCATAACGGTATCGTTAAGGTCTAATGTTGGGAAGTTGATTTCCTTGAATCAACTCAATCACATGATCTTGTTCCCAGATTGGGGGCCCTAAGGAACATCTTGGAACACCGACTCATGCTGTTGAAAAACATCATGCAGGTCCCATGGGATAGATTGCAAGTCCTGCTTAACTTTCAAAGAATAGAATCGTTCCACTATGTTGTTATACTTGCTTTTAGAAGCTTTTCCATTCAATAGGAGCTAATCACCTTATTTGGCGAGCTCTTCAGGACCTTGATTCGATAAGCCTTCTCTTTTGTAGTGAAGCTATGTACCATCTTGTGAAGATTCACAAAGAAGGTGCCTAACTGTTTCAATGGTTGCTCTCTCAAAACATCTTTGCCTCCTAAAGGAATAAAATACATTCAAGAATAGAAGAATTCTTGTTGGTGATATTGAGTTGGAAGTTTGATATTGGATACAAAAGTGTTGTCATGTAGATTGTCCAGCATGAAAAATTGAATATTTTTGCCATGACAATTAAGCCCACCCTCAAAAATCCTTGAACCGGGTAATGTAAACCTTCCCTCCGGCCTATTTCTGACTATGTAAAAGCCATCATGGCCAAGAGGGATGTGCTAACTTGATTCTAAAAGTGTGTTTCATGTGTAGATAAGATGGTGGAAAACAATTCATGGTTTCATTTAGAATCCTCTGAAGAGAAAAGCTCCCGAATGCCTGAAAAGACCTATTTTCAGGGTTTTTGCACCTGGTAAACGCCCCCAGGAATGTACGGGGAAGAGACAGAGCATCTAGAAAGTGTGTAGCAGAGCTATGTAAACATCCGAAGCAGTTTATGAAAGTTCTGGGAGAAAAATCAAGACTAGGAAAATGTTATGCAATACCGGGCTATTTTTAGCTTGGTGTAAGGAAATGAAAGCACTGAAAAAGCTAGTCTTCTTGTTCAAAACATATCGGGAGCCTCAGGATGAATCAGAAGGTGATCAGATACTAATCAGAAAGCTAGAAGAGCCTACTTCATGGTGGAATGATCAAGGAAATATTTTGGGAACTTAAAATGTGGAAATTTGTTCGACAGTGCAGCTGGAGAATCCTATTATAGGGTAAAACTTGATCGAAAGGTTTTGGACATTCCTGGAAGAGTTAGGAGTCTAGCAAAAGCTCAAGTGAGGGTATTTTTAATACTAATCATGATACATAGTATGGTTTAGTTTGTGGTGGTTGAAAACTTTTCTTGCCACTTTGCTCAATGACACACAACTTGAAGAAAAAGTGAAGGTATGGGTAAAAATTTCTCAAGATCTCATTTTCATGGCTTTTAAATGGTCTCATTGGATTCATTGGCATGTTTCCATGAAGATTCATATATTGGTTGGAAAAATTTCGTTAATTTTTGACTCCGGGGCAAAGGAAACATTCAGGTAGGCAAGTTTCAAGTCCAAACCATACTCAGATGCAACATTTGAGTGCTTAGGCTCACTTTTTAACCCCCCATGCACTCTTGGCACACTGTTGAGGTGCACATGCACTCCAAAAGTGCGCCTCACTCTCATTAGCTGCTTTCCCAATGAAGAAACATAAGATGATGGGCTAAAAAATGCACTTTATGACTTAAGTGTTTTAAGTTGTGATGGGCCCCCTCTCTTCCTCCAAGCGCACTTTTTCACCCCTCATGCACCTTAAGCACACTTTTGACCAAAATTCCACCATGCTCCTATTGGCTCATTTCACCCCACATACATGCATGTCACTCAACTTAAAAACGTAAAAATGGCTTGAAAAAGTGTATGTGTATGTTGTTTTTCACCCATCCCCAAGTGCATGGTGTAACTCAAACTCCACCATGCCCCTCGGGCGTATTTTGGAGTGCATGAGCACCCAAAAAGTGTGCCTATGGTGCATGGGACATTAAAAACTCCACCTCTCCATTCCCCCCCCGCCCCCCCCCATTTTTCCACCATGTGCTTCATCCTTCCATCTCCCACTTCATAAATACATTCACCCATGCTCACCTCCACTCACAACTTAAAAACATAAAGAAATCTCCTTGGCAGCCATTCAAGCATATTTTGAAGTTGGTTATGACATTCAAATAGAAAAAACCCCCTTTTGTGCCCTAAACTTCCAAATCTTGTTTTGCTCATAACTCATGTTCCCAAACTCCGTTTGCCACCAAATTTTAACCATGGATTCCTTGTGAGAACGCCTTTAAGAAGAGTATTTGCATTTCCCCATTCATGATCCGTAAATTGCTGAAGAGAAACCCAATGTGGGAAAAACTCCAGTGGGTGAGCGAATTTGCTCCCCTTCACTATGTAATTCTCCAATAATACAACTTACTGCCAATAATTGGCCTTCAAGAAGGATTAACACTCCCTCTAATTGTATCTACTTGCTCACAATTTCTCAACAAATGAAGAACTCTTCTCAAATGAACAAACAAGAAAGAATTCCAACTTCTTCCAACTTTGCTCACAATAGAATTCACCCAAAATCACTTGCTTGAATCCTTCTAAAACCTTGTATTTATAGTTGCTCTGCTCAGGGACGTGGAAAGGTGAAACAAATCGATTGGGAAGCTCAAACATTTGCAACTATTGAGATCCTCGAATTCTAGAACCGTATCACATAGGACCGCCGCTTAATGCAGACCGATGACGGTTGCGCAACCACCGCTTTGCAAGAGCGGTAGTTACTTAACCGCGGGGGCAGTTGCGTGACCGTCAACTTGAGAAATCCTCTGAAAGCAGAACAATAATGGCCCAGAACGTCATTCGAAGGTGTCCGGATCACCCCCAGCCTGACTGGACCATCTTATGAAGAAAGAAACAGTTGAGAACCTGTAGAGCAAGTATCAAATATGGAGAATACATAGAATTGGGTATTTACTTAGATCCATTTTTGGATCATACCTCCCCAATTTGAGGCTTTTAAGTCCCTAAAAGCTTCAAGGACTGATGAGGTGAGGAAATTTCTTCCCCACATCTTCTCTAGAATACCACTTGGCCTTGGTAGGCAACTGGCCTTTCAACCCAATCAACCACCTATCCTGCACTCCTCTCTGTGTTGTCCTTTCTTTCCGCTGTAAAACCACATCTTCCTCCAATTCCAACTGACTGTCTGGAGCAAGATCCTCAATAGATGGAAGCAATACTCCCCCTTCTTCATCATCCAACATGGAGGGCTCAAAAAGACGTAAGTTTTCAACATTCACAACTGAATAAATCTTCATATAAGGAGGCAAATCCAAGCGAAATGCATTCTTACCCACTTGTTCCAGAATTTCAAATGGGCCATATCGAAGAGGCTTGAGTTTCTTAGCTTTTCCCTGTAGCCTATCCCGACTCAAATACAACCATACCTTGTCTCCAACAAGGAAGGAATGCTCAGTCCTATGTTGATCATGTCGTGCTTTGTACTTGGCCTGTGACTCTGTCAACCTCTTTTGTACCTGAAGGTGTATCTGCTGAATTTTCTCAATAAACTTCTCAGCCTTGTGGACCTCCAGTTCCACTTTCCCATTGTCTCTGCATGGTAATCTTAAAACAACATCAAAAGCACTCTTAGGCAAATAACCAAAACATGTTTCAAAAGGAGTTTTACTAGTTGAAGCATGAACTGCCCTATTATAAGAATGTTGGATATACACCAAGTTCTCATCCCAGGTCCTCAGGATGTTTCCTGTTGTACCCTCTCAAGAGTTGGACCAAGGTACGATTCACCACCTCTGTTTTCCCATCTATCTGTGGATGAAAGGCGGTAGACCTCTTCAGCTTCGTATCCATCTTTTCCCACAAAGTAGACCAAAAATTCCCTATGAACCGTGAGTCCCTGTCTGACACAATAGAACTAGGCAAACCAAAGTGAACCCACACATTAGCAAAAAATAACTCAGCTGCATCACTGGCCTTAATGGTCTTTTTGCAAGGAATAAGAATACACATTTTGCTAAATCAATCTACAATTACAAATATATAATCATGACCCTTTTTGGAGGTAGGAAAACCGCCCACAAAATCCATGGAGATACTTTCCCATGGTCGGGAAGGAACTGACAATGACATATATAACCCCAACTTCCTGTTATTAGGCTTGCTTGTACTGCATAAAACACAACCCCTTGATGAATTTAGCAACTTCAGCTTGCATGTTTGGCCAATAAACATACCTCTGTAAGTGCGCTACAGTCTTTGTCACACCAAAGTGACCAGCTACCATGGAAGTGTGTGCTTCTCTCATCAACTGCACTCTTTCCCCCTTAGGCACACAAAGTTTCTCGTTCTTGTAGAGCAAACCATCCTGGAAATAGTATTCTCCTCTAGGTGCAAATCCCTCACTTGGAGGTTTCTACTGAAAAATCTCTGCAAAATCTAGATCCTGCTCATAACCTTCTGATATGCTTCACACAAAAAAGGCTCAAGAAGAGTTAACGTGCCCATAGCTGAAAGCAAAGGAGGTCTAGATAACATATCAGCTAACTTGTTAGTCACACCTTTCTTATATTTAATAATCAAATGAAATTGTTGTAAGAAACCCATCCATTTATAGTGTCTAGCTTGCTGAAGTTTGCTTTGAGCCTGCAGATATTGGAGAGGTTGATGATCCGTGTGGATGATAGTTTCCTTACCCATCAAATAATGTTTCCATTTCTTGACTGCTTGAACAAGAGCATACAATTCCTTTGTCATAAGTACAATAATTCAAAATTGCACCGTGAAACAATTCAGAGTGATAACATACCGGCCTACCTCCCTGAAGTAGGACAACCCCCATAGCATAGTCACTGGCATCGGTTTCCACTTCAAAGGGAAGCTGTAAGTTAGGTAAGGCCAAAACTGGAGCATGACTAATTTTATATTTAAATGATTCAAAAGCAATCTGTTGTTTCTTACCCCAATCAAATGTCTTACCCCCTGCTGTCACTGAATGTAGTGGCGCTGCTATGGAAGAGAAGTTCTTAATGAACTTCCGTAAATACTGAACTGCTCCCACAAAATCCTGGTCTCTGTCAAACTTGATGGTGTAGGCCAATTCTGAATGGCCTCTATCTTTTCTAGATCAATCCTTAGCTCTCCATCTCCAACCACATGTCCAAAAAGACAAGCGACTGTTGTGCAAACTCACACTTCTTTTCATTCAACACAAGCCGGTTCTCCTTAAGAACTTGCAAAACTTGATGCAAATGATCAATATGCTCCTCAAAAGTTCTGCTAAAAACTAGAATGTCATCCAAGTACACAATAACAAAGGAATCAATAAATGGCCTCATTACCTCATTCATCAATCTCATGAAGGTAGCTGGTGCATTGCATAGCCCAAACGGTAATACCAACCATTCATATAACCCTTTCCTGGTCTTGAACGTTGTCTTCCAGATGTCCTCTTCCTTAATCTGCACTTGATGATACCCAGACTTCAAATCAAGCTTAGTAAAATATTTAGCATGTTGTAACTGATCTAATAAATCATCAATGCGAGGAAGAGGGTACCTATTCTTGATGGTTATTTTATTTAAAGCTCTATAATCAACACACATTCTCCATGAACCATCTTTCTTAGGTACTAAAACAATAGGAGAACCACATGGAGAAGTGCTAGGATGGATTATACCTTGTTCAATCAAAGACTTGCAACTGTTGTTTTACCTCATTGGCATCTTTCAAAGATTGCTTGTATAATCCCAAGTTCAGAAGCAGACTATCGGGTAGCAAGTGGATCTCGTGCTCAATTGCCCTGACTGGGGGCAGCCCTGTAGGTTCCTGAAAGACCTCTCTGAACTGCTGAACCAACTCTGTTATCTGTGTCTGCTCTTTATTAGAAAACATGCTACAAGTGGTTTTAGATGTAACAATCTCATCATCTGGCATATCCCTCAACAGAAGTAATGCAAATTTACCACTAGCATTAATAAGCTTCCGGGCTTCGCTGGCACTTACCAAAGATATCTTCGAATCTCCTGAATAGGCTGAAATGACGTAGCTCTTACCATCCTTCACCAAGCAGTACTGGTTGGCTCTCCTCACGAAGATAGCATCCCTGATATACAAATATGGGCTGCCAAATACTACACCACACACATCAAGGGGAACAACATCCACAGTAACTTCATCAATAAACTTTTTGTCAATACCAAAAGTGATCTTACACTGCTTAGTAACCTTGATGTCTACACCTTTCTTTACCCAACCCAAAGAATACGGACTTGGGTGATTGTAAGTTTCCAACTTTAGCCTGTCCACTAACTCTTTACTAATCAAATTAGCTTGAGAACATGTATCAAAAAGAGCATCCACCTTAGTTTTCTTCACTTGAATTTTTAAATGAAAAAGCTTTGTTAGTTCATTTTCTTGAACAACACTGTTACTACCCAAACATACCTCTCTGTGGACGGAGGCACAACACATAGTCTCATCCACCTCTTCGCTTGCAAAATACTTCCTCTCCCTAGAGGGCAGCCATGGCCTTCTTATTTTTCTTGTTTTTGAAGGGATGTAATTCAAGGTGGAGCTTCCAACATTTTTCCTCGGAATGAGTGTCAACATCACAATGCCCACAATGAATTTTAGTATCCATTTTTAGAAATAGAAGTAGCATTTTTCTTACCCTTTCCTTTTCCTTTATCCTTTTGCTTGGTGTCACCTTGTTTGTTCGAAGCATGTTGAGAGGTAGATGAACTCTTTTTCTTGTCCATCTCTAAGTAGTGAGCTTGCGTACAAGCTTCATCTACATCCGTCAGCTTGGCCAAGAGAAATGGGTCTCCTTAAGTGGCTATGGAGTCCACCAATATACTTCATCAACAGGTCCCGTCTGCTACATCCTTTCCCATCTGAATAGCTTTCTTCCAGAACTCACTGGTATACTCCTGCACATTTTGGCCTTGTTTCTGCCTGAGATACTGCCAATACATGGACCTCTCTTCCTCATAACAAATAGGATAAAACTGCTTTTTGATTAGCTTCTTAAAAACATCCCACTTAGTAATTAGAGGAAGCTTCTTAACAACCAACGTATGAACATAAATTTCAAACCAAGTTAAAGCATGTTTGGTTAATTTTAACCGAGCAAAGGAAATCTGCTGACTTTCATTAATTTGATGCAAACTGAAATATACCTCCAGTTGAGCTAGCCAATGGTCTAGCTTCTCAGCATTCACGTCTCCATCATAAGGCTGAATTTCTATCTTGGCCTCTTCTTTGAATGGAGGAGGTGTGGGAATGGCATGGGACAAAAGACTCTTCTTCATGAACCTCTTCTTCACGGTCTTCGGTGTCTCATTTGGAACACCAAGTTTCTCCATGAGTAGTCCCATGATGGACTCCAATTTCCCGATGGACAAGGAAATACTGCCCACATCTTTGGACAGACTTGCCACATTTGCCTCCAACTTATAGAAACACTCTTCACTGCTATCATCTGCATCTTCTCTACGAGCCATCTCCCGAATTCCTTGCTTCCACTTTCTTGTAGAAATCTCTGCTTCAAAAGGAATAAGGCTACCTTCACCGCTTTCTTTTCCCTTTCGGGTAAGGGGCATCTAACTGCAATCTCAACACAAGTTAACCACACAAAAACTGAAATCTTAACTGCTCTGATACCAATCTGATCCGTAAACTGCTGAATTCTAACAATAAACAAATCACTATGCTCATGAAAAATGAATGAAATATGTTGAAGTTCTTTGTTAATCAAGATAATGTGCAATAACAAACACAATTATACTGTAAAACTGAGAAAAGAGAGACAAAAGGAGACAAGGTTTATCCTAGAGAAACCCAATGTGGGAAAAACTCCAGTGGGTGAGTGAATTTTCTCCCCTTCACTATGTAATTCTCCAATAATACAACTTACTGCCAATAATTGGCCTTCAAGAAGGATTAACACTCCCTCTAATTGTATCTACTTGCTCACAATTTCTCAACAAATGAAGAACTCTTCTCAAATGAACAAACAAGAAAGAATTCCAACTTCTCCAACTTTGCTCACAATAGAATTCACCCAAAATCACTTGCTTGAATGCATTCTAAAACCTTGTATTTATAGTTGCTCATGCTACTCAGGGACGCATGGAAAGGCAAAACGAATCGATTGGAAGCTCAAACATTTGCAACTGTTGAGATCCCCCGAATTCTAAAACCATCTCGCACAAGACCACCGCTTAACGTAGACTGGCGATTACGTAACTGCAAAACCATCGCCGAGTTGTGTAACCTTCACTCTGCACAGAGCGGAACGTTATGTTTGGAACCTCACCAGCCTGAGGGTGGTTGCGTGACCGTCAACTGAAAAATCCCCGAAACAGAACAATAATGGCCCGGAACGTCATTCGAAGGTGTTCGGATCACCCCCATCCTGACTGGACCATCTTATGAAGAAAGAAATAGTTGAGAACCTGTAGAGCAAGTATCAAATATGGAGAATACATAGAATTGGGCATTTCCTGATCCATTTTTGCAATTCAAGAATCCCATGGATTTTGACGGAGTTAATTTTTTTTGGAAAGAACTGCCGAGAATTTGGAATACTCATTATGCGAACATGCTAAAAATAATAATGACACATGAGGATTATTGAGCATGCAACATCTAGTTGAATTAATAAAAGGCTTTCATGATGGGAACCATGGTCTTGGTGTTATCTCAATTTTTAAGCACCACTCTCCATTCAAGAGACATGCACATGGAGTACTCATATTCTTCATGAAGACATTGTCTATCTAGTCATTGTTTGGTTCCATCTCACAAAGAGGAAGTGTTCCATCTTCAGGGGCTTTATGTTACCACCGAGGATTCTCGTAAATCTGCTTGTATACTATCAAATTGAAGAGAGCTCATGGTTATCCTGAGTCTGAGGTCATGCAATGGTGTGAGTTCATACTTCATGATGATTGTTTTCTTATATGGGTGACAAGAGATCAAGTTCGTGACAAAGAGTTGATTTTCCTAGCCTATTAAGCTGCTCATAGATATGAAGGCTAGTTGAAAGAGAGTTTCCAAGACGTGTGAAAAAGATGACCATTTCGGATAAGGTCTAGTGGAGCATCATTTCTAAGACATACTGTCTAATCAGAGAAGTAGCCTGAGGACAGATCTTATTCAATTGCAACATTCATCTCCATAAAGAAGGAAGGGAGGAGACTTCATCATGTATCATCTTCATTTGATCATTTCACATTCTCTCTCTGTCTTTACTCTCTCTAACATTCTATTTTTCCGTCTTTGAAGAATTTTCTTTTGTAAAAGTGACTTAAGCCACTTAAAGATTCTATTTCTTCATTGAGGATTGCACAAGTTAAGTTGAAAGGTCACATGGGAAGCTATGGAGAGAGTTGCATTGTAAAGCTATAAATTGGGAGAGCCTCCTCATTTCAAATGATGGTTATTCTTGTTTACTAGCTCCCATATTTGTCTCAGGAACAAGTGATCAAATTTCTCTATCTCTTTTGCTTATGTTTCTTCTCGATCCCAACTACACTCCATGAGCATGTACTTGTTGAATATTATGCATTAAGACTTTGTACTTCTTGTGTTTTGTTCCTTGTTATATGTGAATGGTGTCTTCTCATTGAAATTATAGAAATATTTTGGTTTTAAGCAATAAACTTTGTTGTACTATTTATTGTGTAAAACCCTCCTTGCTATTCTCTCCACACCTCTCTCTCTCTCAAGATTTTCCTCCCTTGTAGTATCTACAAGCACTTTGCCATAGGTGTAGGGAAGTACTCCTGTGTGATCCCCAATCGAAAGACCACCACCAGTTGTTAGAATAGTGTAAATATTTCCCTGTTTTCATTAAATGGAGCTGCCACATTCAAGCAGAGGGACCTAGTCCCAAAGTGTTGGTGAAATCCCACAATTTGCCCTCCCGACAAATTATTTCGCCAACAAAAAAAATAGTTTAGTTATGCTGCCAAGTGCCAACTTCTTGTCATAAGAAGAAATTTTGTTGGTGAGAATGAGTTGGAAGTTCGATATTGGATACAAAATATAGTTTAGTTATGCTGCCAACTTCTTGTCATTAAAGCTATATGCACTTACTAAATCTACCAACAAAAACCATCTTTTTTTCTTGATGTATCCTTCAAGTTGGAGAGTTTGGGATGCGTTGATGCCTGAAAATGCCTGGACAAAAACAATGGCAATATCATCTTCTTTTGATTGCTCTTGATCATCAATTTGATGCTCTTGCTCTTTTACCTCTTCACAATCTTCTATGACCATGAGATGCTTTTTTGTGTACATTTGTGGCTTGGAACATTTGTTGTCACAATGGTAGCGTGAAGTCTCATCTTGTTGCTCGACCTACTTAGTGGTAGTAGCACTGTTTGTACCTCTATCTTGTCAACCACATGAGGGTCCTTGGGAAAATCAACAACTAGACAATTTTTCCATTTTAATCTCTTTTGCTGTCTAGATTTCCTCTGGTATAGAACTTGGATTGTGGATCTTGAGTTCATTTTCAATTATGTTTTACCACTTGGTTTTTTTGACAGCACACTGGTTTAGTTTTCATGGTACATGAATATGTGGGCAGGTTGTTGGACGACAGCACAAGTCTTTTGTTTACATCTAATGTTTATGGAAGCTATTTCTGAGCTGGTTTTATAGTATGCAAGCATGGTGGAATATGCATCCTGTAGGTCGGAAGAGCATCTTGGATCCTAAAGCAAATTTTGTAGAGCACTTACTGATTAAGTCGACATTACCTTGCTCAAAAACTACGTTGCACTGAAATGCCCCCCTGCTTGCTATTTCTGCCAGGAAATGTACCAGAAACGGTCCACAGGTATGAAACGACTTTGAAATGTACCCGAATTCATTGTTTTCTGGGCACATGCCAGAAACGACATGGAAACTTCAGTTCCATTTCTGATACGTTTTCGGTGGTGTAGGTACTTTAAAATGGAAATAAAAAAGCTGAAAGTTGAAACATTAAAAAAATCGTAAACTTTTAGAACACACTGCTTCAAAGCTATATCAACACACCACATATTGATGAATACTATATTTTTTAAGTGCTTTATCTTTTATGGACTAAAACTGTGTATTATGTATTTATATATTTATAATATTGTATTGACATTTTTGTGCCGTTTCGTATCTAAGGGTTTTTTGAAAATCAGAGTTTCTGCATTTCAGACCCACTTCTGTTTCCAAACACGTTTCCATTTCCTAGCAACGTAGCTCAAAAATTGTTGGTTGGGCCAAGCTTTGGGTGAGCTCGTGTTGAGTTGACAAGAAACATCCCTGTAAGATCGCTTGGATTGTACATGTTGCTCTGGTTCTTGGACAGAGTTGGCAAAAATACATTCTATTCAGGCCACCTCTAAGCTTGTTGCCACATTCAGGGCCGAAGACATTGGCATCTCTTAAATAAACATTAAGGCTGTGATACTGATATGGCAGAAAACAGGGCAGGATATGGATACAGCTGTGGACATATCCGGGCATATCCACATACGTCTGCAGACATATCCGGGCATATCCAGACTGTCTACGACATATCCTAGGCATATTGATGCAGAGGTGGACAAGATTTAGCTATACCTTATAGACAAACTGACCAAATTGCATTAGTGGGCCTTCATACATGTCATTCTTTGCCAATTCTTCAAGAAACTCTTAAAGAAAAGGAATTATCATCACCTTTGGCTGGTGTTTCCAACCTTTCTCATCTAAGTTTTATTCACTTTCTTTATCAACCCTATTTCAAAAACTCACAACCCAAAGTCATATTAGACAACAGTTAGTTTTGCTTAAAGATTTCTAGCATCTTTCATTCCTCTTCTTAGTACTTGGAAACAATCTTGGACATCTTCCTCGCTGTCCTATAATGCTCTTACAACTCAAGAACCCTTATCCTGCCCACATGCACCCTTACCTCACTTACTTCCATGTTCTCTTCAAATGACATTTAGTCATCTTTCTCATACAATGAGTTACCTGATTGTTCTTGACTGGTCTAATTGATTCCTTCACCTCTTTACTGTGTTTATTCACTTCCCCAAGCATGACTATAGTCTCCCACTGTTCTATTCTCTACTTCCATCATACATCTGACCAATCCTTATATACCCTGTAACCTTGTTTCTTTGAGCTATTGTAAGCTAAAAAGAAGTCCTTGACTATAATCAACTCTGTTTCATTAGGATGGAGTGCTAGGACTGTGGTTAGCTTGTATGAACACAAATATAGGATTTCTCTTACCCCATAAGACTGTATCCTACTTCTAAAAACCTTTTGCCTGGTTAAAACCCCTTGTCTGTATTCAAGCCTCAATCATATCCACATGGACTGTTCTCTTCCTCTGTTTTCTTGTCTACCTGACCCTGAATTGGTTATGGTCTTATTTCTTCTAATGGTATTCACTCCTGTGGTTTCATCAAAGAACATTCACTTACCCTTCTTATCATTGTCTTTTCCTAACAAAGAATCCTTCCATTCTCTTAGGTTCATATACAAGATCTCAATCAACTCTAGGACTGTTACAAGTTTCCGAGTCACTTTTACTCCAAACATACCCAAAGATTTACTCCAAGGCTTCTAGAGACTTTCATTTTTACCTTTCACAAGCTTCTTTTATGATCACAGACCTCATTCAATGCTGAAAACACAGAATTTGCAAATAAGTCTCTTTTAGCCTTAACCCTGTCTACACAGCCTATTAGCCCTGTGAAACTTGATTTTTCTCAATAAATTTTCATAGAATTGGTTTCTTAAACCAACAAGTGTACTTTCTAGACACCCATTAGGCTCTTTCAATTCACCATGAAAACATGCAACCTGTTTCTTAAGGGAAAATATGCCCAGTCCACAAATTTCTTCTTTTCATTAGGTCTTTGTAGCCTCCAAACAAGACTGGCTGTAAAATCTCAGTCCGGACAATATCAAAATCACTCCAACCAAGAAAATCCTTTATATCATGGTACTCAGATGCTATGTTGGAAGTTTCAGCTGGTTTCATCCGTCATTTCTCAAGTTGCACCCATTTTAGTGATTTAGCCCTAATCTAGGGTTTCTCAGAACCAGAGAGAGAGAACCTCTCATAACTTGCACAAATATGGGATTCAAGACCTAAAACTTACTTCTGAGGCTCTGTCTGAGCCTTCTCCAACTTTTGTCCTCTTACACCAACCGCTGGAAATTCACCAAATACTCTCAACAATAAGGTTTGCCGTATTCTTGCTTAGGAAAACCCTGTTTTCTACACACAGTCTGTCTAATAATCACTCAAATCCCACTTTCTATCATACTTCATCCTTAAAAAGACACTCGTATACCTGTTCATGCCATGCCATGGCCCACAACTCATCTCATCATCTAATTCATCATTTCCTTACTTCTTTGATCAACTCTCTTAAGAATGCTTAATAAACTTACCACTTTTTTCCTCCAACTGAGAACTTCTCCTCTTCCTGTCACCTCAGACCCTAAGAGGGTTCATTCACACATTTGAGAATGCCACTCACATGTTCAAAGCTCCTGTATAGTCACTTATGCAATACAACAACACTCAAACATTACTAAATCACAACATATTCATCAAGTTCTCAAGCCATTCATTGAAAATACACTACTAAAGCATTATTACTAGTACTAAACACCTTCACATAATGAAATCCATCATGACATACCATTTCAAACTCATCAGATACCAGCATACACAGATTTCATGAAAAGACTCATTTTTATTCATATTTACAAGAATCTTTATCATTCCTTTACAAGAACCGTGTTTTACAAGTTTTCCATGCCCAACATCACAAGTTCTTGCCTTATTGAGGGGCTCTTCCCCTGTTCTTGAACCTCTATTCCTCTCTCCTATTCTCTTCTCTATTCGAATATCTCTATTGTCATGACTTAAAAGGAGAGAGAAAATAAATTTTTTTCCCTTCCCAACCATGTTGCAGACTAACCACACATGGTGACACTTGCTTAAGGGTTGAAATACATTAAAGACATCATATATAGTCCTTCAGGACCTTCTACAATTCTTTTCATGACTTTTCCACACAACATTATACCTCTTAAGCCAAGCTTACTAATTCAAATATTCAAAATGTTCCTTTTTGGAGGGAAACTCCAAAACACCCACTTAATACTCACCAAGGGACTTAAGATGATGGAGAAGGATTCAAAAACACATGAAAAGACTCCTAATACCTACCACGAACCAAAACTTCATTGAAAACCAAAACTTGCTCATGTACAAGGTTGATGCTCCTGCATCACATATCCGGGGCATCTCAATTTTTTTCAACATTAAACATAAAATGATTCTCAATCATCCCTCGTGCCTCTCATATAAAACACGTCAATATATAAGAAAAACTAAACTCAGAAAGGGAAAAAGTGCTAACATAAGTATGTGATTTCAGTTTTACCAAGTTTGATGATGATGTTATGTTTCAAGCTTCAACTTTCAAGTTTGTTGTTTCAGTTTTAAATGTTACAGCACACCTAAGTTTACAGGTACTGTGCATACCCTTGCACCTTCACACATGGGTACCTGAGTTTTGGAGGTTCGCACCAGGTGCTGCATACCTGCACCCTGTGTACCCCTGCGCCTACTCACCTGTGTAGCCTTGAAATAAAATAATGGTTCTGTGTTTATAATACTATGAGTTCTATTTAATATGCAAATGATTCCTTCCGATTTTCAAGGTTAGATTTGTGTGGTTACTTGCGGGGGATTGATGGTTCTCCAACCAACATTCCCATCACGCCTCATCTCCTCAAGTGGTATTGTTATCCATATATTTGGAAAATTGTACTTTACGTTGACGAATGACGATAATAAGAATAATGCTGTGTTGTCGTATGATCTATGAGTTTTTATATTGTGAATATGAATGGTTACTATTGTGCATCTTGAATGGTTCTACTGCTAGATTAATTTCTGGCCACATTTTAAATGCGTGGCCCTTTCTAACTGCTTTTCAATGATCTGTCTGCATTGCTCCCCATAATTTATACTTTAGCACTTATTTCTGTAATCTCATTTGTCAGTTTTGATAATCAATTTATTGCATTATTCTTATTTTTATTTCATTCACATTGAATTTAAGCTAATAGCAATTGATTTCCTTTTGTTTAATATTGCTGGGTTAGCTTGCCCATCCATTATGAATTCTAGACTCATTTCAATGTTTAAGTTTTTGACATTTTAAGAGATATAATCACAGTTGTTTCTTAGCATTCCATGGGATACTTTTCTTGACCTTTAAGGTGGCCTTTGTTACTTCTTAAGCTTGGTCAGTGAATGGATTTGCAACAATGTAGCATTTTTTTCCTTTATAAGTATTTCTCTCTTCTTGCAAGTTAGGATGATTCTTATCCTTATGTTTCCTAATATAGTTGTGGATAATTAGTCATTGGTGTATCTTGTAGCACAAGTTTGTGACTCTTTTGTCTTCAAGTAATGCTTATGTTGCTTCTATTTTCAGAGTATTTTTTGATTGCTACTTGTATTAATAAAGTATTGAAAATTATAATAAAATGCTGTCCAGCTTTTACTATTTCCAGGTGACCTATTATATTATCCATCCATGTTTTGATCTTACTAAAGAAGTTCGTCAGTTCTTTTTATGGATAGTTTGGGGTTTCTTGTATTAATCTGTTGTGTTTTTTTCCGCCACACACATGATTGGCTTGTTCTTCTTTTGATGCATCTTTATTATACTATGAGTTACAATGTTCCCTGCAACCTGTTGCTTGATTAAGGACTGTAGTGTGTGTCATTATAATTTTTCTTTTTGTCTTTATGAGTTTTTAGTTTTTTTCTACCTTCAAGCCATTGGCAAAATACTAAATTCATCCACGGCTTGCTTCTGTATAAATTTTTTGACATTATATTAGCCATTGCAGCTCTTAATTGTTTGGTTGTCTTATATTGTCTCTGTGCCTTGACAAACATAGAATGATGCCTCACCTTATACTTTTAACGAAGCTAAATGTTAGCTTGTTATGCATTAAATGCAACATTATGAGGTTATTGCATGGAGCTTATCAATCCCTCATCTTGGTATAGGATTTACTGAGCTATGAACATTACAAATTAGCGAGACTAGTTCTAGAGGTTCAGAATAAACATAACATGATTTACCGAACTATGTTTTTCTTGTAGTTTTATGTTTTCCATCATAGTGGTACAAACCTTTTTTTCTGAAATCAGAATGCCCATTTCAGCCATAGATGATTTTGCATTAAAATAGTTTTATCAAACACGCCTTGTGGATATTTATAGATATAGAATGGCATATTGTGTAACTTGCTATCTCTAGTAACATGATCGAAGCATTTGGATTTATATGGTTTCCTTCCAGATATGCACCATTATGCAGTATTGTGCTTGTTTATACAAATCAATTGACGCTGAAGAATATGTTTATGGACAATGGCATGCACAAGTACCTTGTTATTGTAATGAGATGATATTCAGCTATTGTTCTTTACATAGGCGTGGTAATAACATCCTTGTGTTTTTTAGTTGTTACCTCATTCTCATTTGCCAGAACGTACTATAAATGTGATAACATCCTTTATTTTTTATTAGCACACGCGTGATTTTGTTTCTGTTTTCCAACTTTGTTATTTTTTTAAGGTTGTTTGTCTATGTTACATGTCTCATTCATCTATTATTCGGAGTTTAGTTTCACCCCTCTATGATTTGAATCATGGATGTTTCATAGTTTTAATTTCATGTTCTATACAATTGTTTTGACAGTTAAATGCAGATAAGAGTCCATTCCAACTTACTTATGCTAATCAGGTATGTTTATTGTTTCTTAATCCACACATCTTCCTTGGGCATAAAAAGATTTGTTCTGGAATCAGGCACGTGATTAACTGTGTTAATATTGCTAATAGTCTTGTCTTATTAAATGCATTTGAATTGCCTCAGTCCTTGACACATTTCTTAGTTACTAGAGCACATTTATGGGGTTTTGTCTATTTCTTTTGGGACCCCCGGATTTGGTATGGCTTGGGCATGTCTGCACTAAAATAATATAAAATAAAGACGAAATAAACAAAATTACCATAATATCAATTTATATGCTTAAAATCAACAAAGAAATAACTAAATGTTACTGATAATTGATAATTCAAATATCAAAGGAGTCATGACCTATAACATATCACCTAGGTTTATATTGTTTGTTTAAAATAGGAAAATAGTCAATGGTTATACCTTATAATTAGTGGTCGAGATAATTGCTGAGTTAAGTCTAGCTGTTTGTTTTTAATGTTTTTTAATTCCCTTCTTAGTTTTCGAAAAAAAAACTTGTTTTTGTTTTGTTATCGCTTATCTTCTAGACAATCGAATGTGCCATTTGTATGGCTTGAGTATCCTGGATACCCTAGGTATGTTCCACCGCCAAACTTGGGATGTACCTGAGGACCTGAGACTTCAGGAGATTCTGAGATACACCCAAGACATACCTGGACTAGTAGTAGAATTGTACCAATATGAGTATGGGGGTCTCATGGTTAGTAAGTGATAATGCAAATTCCTAGCAACACATTGGCATCTATAGGTGTTATGAAGTATGTTTCCAAAGGTTTGAGTATCACAACCAGAGGAGCTTGAAATTTTATGCAACATTGCAGTACACATTGAATAAATTTCCAACAACATATAACAAGCTCATGTCTAAAGAAAAATACTTCACGGACCCAATGAGTCTCCCTATGACTCCATAATGAAAATTTAAGACCTTTATTAAACCTTATATTAACAATGAAATTAGAGATGAGGCTACGATATGAGGATTAAATCATTAGAGAGTAAATTCTAAAATATTTTCTATAAATTTTTACTTTCTGAAACTGTTCATGCGTTGCCATATATCTCAAACATGCCTGGGAGGCTTGCAGATGGAAAGTGGGAACGACATCAGAGGTTTGACATCCAATAATTCCATGATTTTCTTTTATATATTTCCTGAAATCTAGTCCCAGTCCTAGTCTGCAGGTTTTGGATCTAAGCTGAAATTCCAAGTTGTTTGTTTCACTGATTTAAGAAAATAAACTGCTACAAATTTAGTCCTAGTTTGGAGGTTTTGGATCTAAGCTGAAATTCCAAGTTTTCGGTTTCAACGATTTAAAAAAAAAACTACTCCCAAGTTTAAAATTTGAGATCCTAGGTACATTGAAATCAATTACGCTTTATGATTTTCTAGCATTTCCTTTTTGAGTTTAATGAAACCAAGCTTCAAAACTATGCAAAGCATGACCTCATTTCCAAGAGATTTCAGAATCAATTCAAAGATACCTATCCACTGAAATGAATTGGACCCGCATCTTAAATACATAGATCAAATTGAACACCTAATGAAAGTACTCCCGCAGTATTGATTTCATGTTTTGTTTGATTTGTATATTTTTTGAAAATGAAAGCAAGCAGTACGGAACAACACTGGAAATATGACTGATGTATATTTTTCTATGTTTGTACCTTTTTAGAAATTAAATGATATCTCAAAATATGAACTGCTGCTACTACATGAATTGAACTTCAACAACACTAATTAGAATGTAGATTATGGTAAGATGGTGTGAATTGTTTTGTTGGAATTGAAACAAGAACACTTAACAGCAGAAACCAACACCAAAACACAAACATTTCACCGTAGACAGCCTAGTATGGGGAAAACTAACTTGGATGCATCAACTGTTCACCATATCTCCTTCATCTCGGAAACATTACAAAGAAAACAAATGGAGTGTGCAGCTACAATATCATTTTGCTACATCCTATACTTATGCTTACAAACAATTGGATTCACTCACTCACGCACTCCTAGTACGCTTTGAGTCAAAGAAAACAAATGGATGGTGCAACAACAATATCGTTTTGGTACATCCTACACCTCTGTTTATGAACACTGGATTCACTCAGTCATGCACTCCTACACGTATGCTTTAAGTCATGGTTCATGCTTCTTTATACTAGTATTGGAGGCGTCTTTTGTGCACTAAGGACCTCTAATCGCCCAGAAATTGAACCGAATGTTTTCCAGCTTTCATTGATGTGTGTTGTTGTATTCAAGCGGGACTGTTGGTTTGCAGGGCATGACCGCCACGGTGACATGGGCAATCGCCACTTTTACATGCATAACTGCCTGTTTATAGAACAAAACTGCCCATGGCGGTCCAGTCATTGTACTGATAGTTCCTCCAACTTCGAACTTTGTTAAATTCTTAGCTGTTTTGCATAGTATGTTTATTTTCGGATCCTATATGGATCATACATACCTATTATAGGAGGCATTTGGTCCCACAAAAGCTTAGTTCTTCATGATATGTTGGAATATTTCTCCCACCTACCCCTTGGAATACCACTCTTCTTGTCTTCATGTCTTTCGTTTGACATCATTTTGCCAATACTCTCGTGGTCTTCTCTGTGTTTCTTTGACCTTCCTCTGCAATACAATATCCTCTTCTAACTCCCCTTGTTCTTCCAATATAGAGTGTTCAATGGAATTTTGCAATTGTCCTTCCTCCTTATCTAACATGTAAGGTTCATAAATATGCAGTTTTCACAATTTACCATGGAATACATGACTAGGAAATAAAGTAGATCAAATTTGAAAGCATTTTCTCGAACCTGCTGTAAGATGGTGATTGGTCTATATCTTAGTGATTTAAGATTTATTGCTTGTCCTTGAAGCCTCTCTTTACTCGAGTAAAGTCATACCTTATCGCCCACCTTGAAAGTTCTTTCTTGATGGTGCTGGCCACGCCTTACTTTCTACTTGGCTTGAGACTTGTCTAGCTGTTCTTGCTCTCCGAGATGAATTTGTGTAGTCTTCTCTATGATTTTGGCTACCTTTGTCTCCTTTGAATCTTTTCCTTCTTCCATCTTTTGCTATACATGTAGATTAGTATGCAAATAACCTAAACATGCATCAATCGGTGTCTTATTTGCAGATGTATGAAGTGCCCTATTGTAGGAATGCTGATTATATGTCAAATACTCATTTCATGTTCTTGGATGCTTGCTGTTGTACCCGCTTATGAGTTCAACATAGGTTTTATTGACCATTTTTATTCATCCATTGGTTTGAGGATGGAAAGTTGTTCTCTTCAAATTGGTGTCCATCTTGCTCCACAAGGTCATCCAAAACTCCCCCCAAAATTCGGAATCCATATTTGAAACAATATACTTAGGAAAAGTAAAATGCACCTAAGCAATAGTGAAGAGTAATTCAGCTTCTTCATGTTCCTTGATCGTATTCTTACCCATATTTTGCTAAATCTATCCACAATCACATAAAGATAAACATGGCTATGTGTAGACATTGGTAAACCTCCCACAAAATCCACGGAGATGCTTTCCCATTGTCTAGTAGGACAAGGTACAGGCACGTAAATCCTCTAACTTTAGTTTACTTGTATGATATTTCATACGTCCTATTATTAATTCGGAAATTTCTTGCATTTTAGGCCAACACATATACCTTTGCAAATTTTCCACTGTTTTACAAACTCCAAAGTTGCCTGAAATTTTGGACGTATTCACCTCTGTTATGAGTAGAAGACGCTTATCTTTTGGTACACACAATTTGTCCAACTTGTAGGGTAGCCCATTCTTGAGGTAGAAATCAACATTGTCTTTGAAATCTATTTTTCTTGACTTCAATTGCCGGTATATCTCCCAAAAATATACATCATTTACATAGGTTTCCTCATAAGCCCTCTGTGTGAAAGACTTGTAAAATTTCAGTCAAAGCTGAAATTTGATTTTTAGTGGGGGCTTATATAATATTATTGCTACCATGTCTATGCTCTCTTACATTTGATCACCAAAGAAGAAAGAAAGAAATTATGTTGTCCACAAATGACCAGAGTAGGTCAATGGGACTCAAGAATACATCCAATTACAATAGAAGGTGCAAGGGTAAATGGAACCTAAGATCAAACAACTATCTAAAATAAAGAACAAAAGCATTAAAAATAAATGAGGTGTAAACCCAACGTAGTAAAGGGTCCAACCCATGTGGTTAGGGTACCAATACAAATAGCGTTGTGTGACGAGGTAGAACCCCTAGGAGCATGGGTAGATGAAATTTAGAAACATTGGATGGTAGTCCTATCAAACATATGTAATCATGCATAGGGCTAAGGAGTCATTTGGGTAATCGTCTCTCACTATGAAAGGGCCAATGTAGGATATGATAATGCTCATTGGGGAGTATCGAGGGTTGAGGGGGTTAGGTTGGGTAATCCTAAGAGGAAGCAAGCTGCAAAGCACTCCCCCTCAAAATCCCTCCCAACATCCAAGGATGAAAAAACTCTTGTGGAAGTGAATAAACTTGTAATGTGTGCTTGTCCCTATGGCTTGGGAACTCGTCGCGAAGGAGGAGATCAATGATGTGGAGGAGTAAATCCATGACAATGAGCAGGGTGAATCCTTGTTGCGGAGAGCTAGTGTGTCGAGGCACCTTAGTAGTAGTGTTGTGCAAAGATGAGCGCTACCTCATTGACCTACCCTCTTGAATGTGTGAAGCAATAGCATCCAAAGGGCACCTAATGCTTCCAACCTCCTTGATAGGTTGAATGAAAGAGGTGATCAGCCTAGGGGCTCCCTAAAAATACTTGTGTCAAAGGGTGGCAACCTACCCAAGAAAAGGCTAGTCACCGTTGATTCAGGTACTAAAACAAAGTGGATAAAGAATTGCCCAATACTTTGTAAATACAGTGTTTCTTCCCTGGATCTCATAACAAATAGGGCATTTGAAATGAAATGCTCCTTATTTCCACCTTCCGGCAAGAGCAAAGACGATAGATTCACACGTGGAATATGATGACTAGTCTTAACTAGTGTTTTAAAAATAGGCTGAATCGGAACCGGAACCAGCTAGCTCGATCGGTTTGAAATTAAACACAATTGACTAGTGGAATAAACGGCTCGAGGGACTAGTTTTGTACCGGACCAATCTAAACTGGTTGGTTCCGCTTTGAACTAGTCATGAATAGAAAAATCGACAGTAGACATGAAAAAGCTTTTTTAAATTAAATTCATCTTTCCAACTGGCTTAATTCTCAGTAGTGGTGATGAGTTTGATGATTGATCATTGATATTAGACATGTAGTAGCTTGTATTTGCAGCATGTTTTTTTTGGACTCTAGAGGCCATTTAGAGCTTCATTGTTTATGTATTTTGTTTCAGATATCTATTGCACTTGGTGCCATTTTGCTATATTTACGCTTATATGGTATATACATGAGAAAATTTTGCGTATTTTTAACTTAATTATTTGAAATCTTTAAAATATATTGTTTTCATTAAAATTTTAATATTTTATGTATTGTTTAGTCAACCTATTCATAAATTTTAAACCGGTCTGATTCTAGTCCTGAGTCTGGTCAAAGCCTCGACCGGTTCCGAATTTGATTCCGACGATTAAAACATTGATCTTATCCTGCAATTGGTATGAGCACACCCTCAACTGGTTGAGGGAAAACCTCAAGTTGTGAGACCAATGACGTTGGAGATAGTAAGGGCAACAAATGACACCATCCACCATCCACAAGAAATGCTCAACATAAAAGGAAAGCTTGAGGTTGAGTAGTTGAGGAGGAGAGGTCCATGTGACCTGGATGTACTAGTTGTATATATCCTCTTTGAAAACTCTAATGGTGACCTAGTTTAAGGAAATAAGCCGATGAAGGGCATTCAAAGATTAGTTGGAAGGAGGCAACTTATCAATAGAGATGCTGATAGATCGGAGTAAACTGGTCTTAGAATATTAGTAATGTCGACACCTAAAGAAAATTGTTGGAGAAATTTTATCCATTTGTAGTGCCTTGCTTGGCTGCATTTTTCTGTGTTTGCAAATATTGAGGGGGTATTTGGTCATTATGAACAATAGTTTCCTTGTTATCCCCCAATTTCGCAAAATTTAGGATAACACCCTCAATTGCGCTTTATAGGCAATCGGATGTCAATTGCGGCTAAAGTGCCCATAATTTGCGACTCACAATAACTGGAAACACGAGTGTCCATTTTCTCGACGGTAAATTGCTTTAAACAGACCTATCATCCAATCGTAGTTCTGATTAACAATATCAAAATTGAGATTTGGTTTCAAGTGCAAAACAAGTGTTATGTACTACATGGATCAAAACAATGGCAACTTCATAGGGGGCAACTTCGTGGAGGCAACTTCATGAAGACAAACAAGAGATCATATGGAGAAATTATTGACTTGATTGCCTAGTGGACAAGGATTAGCGTATTAGAATATAAGGCTTATTTATTATTGTTAGTTTAATATTAGTTAATTATTAACTAATAAAATGGTTGAAACTACTTCAACCACTTTGTAACCATCTTTCACATGATAAATGATGGACACACAATGATAATGTGTGCATTCCGGTTTCTCTTCATCCGTTCTTTGTACATTCTATTCTTTCTTTATTCTCTCTCTCCGCATATTCTAACATTTGTATCAGAGCAGGGCAAGCAAGGAGAAAGAGAAGGGAAGAAGTTCAAGTCAGTCCCATTAGGGCACAGTTTGAGTTTAGAGTCATTGCAAGGGCCTTTAACTGATTTACAGCTGAACATTTCGAAAGCCTGTCACGCTGTTTTGGACAAAATACAGCCAAAGACATCATTTCCACCATTAACAACAGTCCTGCCATTAATAATAGTCACGAATATATCAGCTATACCAGCGATCTGAAGATCATAACTGCGCTAGGGCATGAATCTCAGTCATTTCCAGTCGTGAACCCTGTGCTAGGGCACGAATCTCTGTCATTTCCAGTCGTGAATCAAGAAATAAACAACTGATTTAAATAATACAAAATCAAGGGCAAAAATAGAGAGTTTCAGATTGTGAGTTGAAAAAAGGGCAAAACAAGGGTTTCAATTGTGATACATATACAGTCGAAAAAGGGAAAACATACAGTCAACTAGGGCAAAATACAGCTCGCTGAAACCCGGAGGGCACGTTTTTTAGTTGCATTTTTCAAATATCAAGGGCACGAGAATGACTGGACTGTGAATCTTGAATTTTGTGACAAGCCAAAGATGTTACTCTTGGAGACAATGATAAAGAATTGTGTAAAAAGTTTATATTATCGATTTATTGAAAGAAATATTTTTCAAGAGACGGATAAGATCGTGAGGAAAAAAGATGAAGGGAAAATTCCAAGACAAACCAAATGAAGCCATTGTTGAAAATCCACCGGATGCTGAAATTGATGAACTCACTGATAGAGAATGCGTATTTTAAAAGAATCGCAACACTTTGAAAACATGAAGGAATCCAGTGTAGGTAAAACTCGGCATGGATGGCTGTCCAGATAGTTTGGGAGTCTGTGGATCTCGCGAATTTACCCTTACGAGGGTCATGAGACAACTTGATGGAGCACTGTGGGAGTAGCTCAGTATGGATGGTTGTCCAAAAATTCGGGAGATTTTGTAATTCGGGAGTTCGAGGAGGTGGAATCCTGAACTCGGAAATTCAGCTCAGGAACTACACCTTTACGAGGGTCAGGGAGGCAACTTGATGGAGTTCTACCTGGTCAAAGCATTGTTTTCAAAAGGGAAAGCTTTTGAAGAATGTGTGGTCTTGTTTGGTTCTGTTATTTTAATCTTGTCGTTAGTATGTTCTATAGTGTAAGCCTTAAGAGGGGGTATTAGAATATAAGGCTTATTTATTATTGCCTAGTTTAATAGTGTTAGTTAAATATTAACTAATAAACGGTTGAAACTACTTCAACCACTTTGTAACCATCTTTCACATAATAAAATGACGGACACACAATGATAATGTGTGCATTCCGGTTTCTCTTCATCCGTTCTTTATACATTCTATTCTTTTTTTATTCTCTCTGTCCGGATATTCTAACATATCGTACCTATCAAGCGTGGTTTTTTTTTGATTTCAGGCATGGTACATGTCATGGAGCTGCCTTATGTTTCTAGTGAAATGTGATTGTTTGGAAATGCTCGGTATTCAAAAGGGCCGTGAAATGAAATTTTCCATGTCATCATGTCAAGTGGAAAACTTCTATGCCTCGGTTCTATCAAGAGAGCACGGGCCATATAAATAATTTAATAATATTAACCTTTTGGACTTAATTAAATTTTTTATGCAAAATCATAATGTGTAAAAATCATGTCACTTCTTAATCACTCATAAAAATGCCCTGAATATATAGGACACGAAAGGTGGGAAAATTAAGGTTGGAGACCGATGTGGTGGGTCCAAGTCAAGCACTAAATGACTTTGTAAACTGCAATTAATTAATTATTTTTGAATTAATTACTATCATCCATATACAAAGTCCTACTTTATGTAAAGGGTCATAAAAGCAATTTAATATTGCTCCTTTTGTAAAACGTGCCCGGATATGTAAAAGATGAAAAAGTGGGTCAAGCACATAGACCAGCGAGAGAGTTTGTCTCATCCTGGGAGCACTACTGCAACTCCATGACCCCTTCATCATTCAACCCTATAGTACCTTAGTTTCCACCTTCCGAGTCCAATTCAAGTCTACTAGTCACCGTACTTGTATGCTCATGGGACTACCTTCATTCTTTGAGCACACCTTCTCAATTTCCACTCTTGCTTTGACAGTTCTTTCTTTCTCTATTCATTGGTCGGGGTATAGGTTTTCTTGTGCCCCTGTGATTACCATTACTTTTTCGTCCTTGGCTACGTCAATCATGTTGATTTTCACTGCAGATGCTTACTATGGACAATTGGCATCAATATGATTCTTGAGCCTGCACCATCTACAAAGAAGTTCGGTATTGTTTGGATCTTTGGGACAATCTCTTGCAAAATGTCCCCTCTCGTCACTCTTAGCATCGCACAATCAGTTGACCATGGGAATTGTATTGAATCTGATTACCACCTCCATCCTTGTTATCTAGATGTCGGTTGTTATTTCTTCGATCCGGATTTGTCAGCTTGGTGGGTGGTGTTGATTGGTCCCCATGTGTGAACAGTACTTGCACACTCTTGTTCTTTAAATCGTACATACGCTTATTGATTGAATGCCTTGTAACTTGGAAAATTGTGAAGAACATCTTCTTCTGGCAATTAGCCTTGGTGTGGCCTCCTGTCTTGCAGTCAGTACACCATAGATCCCTGCCTTCATTATTGTTGTTCCACCAAATTAGCAGATCACTTGATTTCTTGGTCTACTCACTGACCACGTCGTCTTCTTCTACTGCCTTTGTTTGGACTCATCGTCATTAATTTCTTCCCTTTTGGCGCCACTCTTCAGATCTTTCCTCTTTTCTCTGCTGATACCTCTCATACTGTTAAATATTTTTTGATTGTGCTCTGCTTTTGTTTGGAATGCAGATCTTGGAAAATGATATAGTGCCTTGCTGGGAGTTCAGGAAAATTATCCAATAGCTGATTGAATTCTTCAGTTATGGCCAAGTCGCCTCTAACAGAAGCTGCAACGCTTGGTTTCTCTCGGATTACCAAAAGATTTCACAAATATTGAACTCTTGAGTTGGTTCGTTTTCTCTTTGTTGCTAAGTCTTGAAAGGTTGTTGATCTCCCTGACCCATCCGATCCCCTTATGCTTCCATCTTTGTAATGTGTTCATCAATGGTTTTTAGCTTACATTCAACTTCATCCTGACCCAAATTTTGAAAGGTAACAACAGCATAAATGTTTTCAACAAACTGCTACACTATGAAATAACACTACATGCAAAAAACGAATCACATACCATGAATGTAATGCAAAAGAAAACAAGATAACGGCTTTATTGCACAAGGTAGTATATATTACAATGCTTGGTATAGAGAGGACCCGTCACATCAACCCCCTTTCCCCGATATATGATGTACTATTTATGGGAGCAAGCAGTTGCTGTTCCAAGACACAACCATTGACCCATCTGTTCATAACTAAAATGTGATCAATACACTACCATAGCCGACAATACAACAATTAACAGCACAACTAAATTGGCTATCAGAAAAATATTTATTTATATGCTATGCTGGTAATAATACGTAATGAGAACATGATTGACTAGATTTACCTATCCATTGCATGTTCAATTGTAAATTGTAGGTTGACTAGATAGATTTGTGTGCTATCTAGTCTTGACTCTTAAGTTGTCCTCCATGCCACTGTTGAGCGCAAAATAGGTATCAAAAAACTCTTTCCTCACTAGAGTTCAACCCTACAGGTTTTGTCTTCACAATCCCTAACAGGTTTCTTGGCGTTACATGTCTACCTGTTCGTAATATCGGAAAGAAGGCATACAACCTGGTTTCCTCTCTAACTACCCAAAAGAACGATGATCGAAGGCCAAGATGTCTGAGCGCTCAAAGAATCCTGACCAGCAGATGTCTAGGAGCTAATCCAAGAAGGAATTAACGAAAGTACTCTTTAGTTTCGCAACCTAATGCCCCAACTAGCTCATGCATCATTTTCAGACACAACTGGTTCTTTGTTCCAACACCGGAATCTGTTCAAGGTGCAAGTTAATCTTGACATCCAACATCTTCAAGGTTCAATTCAATATCCCAGTGGACAACTGCACAATACTATTCATTTGGAGACCTCTAGGAAAGACTCTGGATTGCATTGCTGTTGCAATGCCTGACATCAAGTGATCCATCGAAATCAATATCGACGCATTTATCCATGCATTAGGCACAATACTCATGGAACATAGACATCCTATTGCATACCACTTCGAGAGATTTGATGATATAGTACAGAGTTATTTCACTTCAAAAAGTGAATTGTATACAATCATTCAAATCATGAAGCAATGGCGACTCTATTTCTTAGGTAAGGAGATCATCATTCATTCCAATCAAGAGCCTCTTCAATTTCTGCATGCATGGGGCAAACTGGAGAGTGCGAGACATATGAAATTGATGACGTACATGTAGTAGTTCCCTTTGGTGACTAAGCACAAGAAGGGGAATAATACCAAATTAGTTGACTGCTTGAGCAGATGCAGAATTTGCAATCACCTTTAGTGCCCTTCTTCAAGGAAAACAATTTGAATACTTCAATCTGTTGTCCAACCTTCTCTACAAGCTTGGACACCCATGTGTTCCTTCTGGCGCACTTCACAAAAGGCTCATTTGGGAGTCAACAAACTTCAAATTAGTGGGTTACTTAAGAGTTACTAAGGCACTGGTAGCACTTTAACAACACTTCCACTGGTCACACATCGACAAAGGCATTGGGGCTCACATTGTCTTGTGTCCCTTGCAACATTATGAAACCAACCAATCGCAAACTAGGAATGTACACACCTTTTCCAGTTAAGACCACGGGAGTCTATCAGCATGGATCTCTTATATGGTCTACCTGTGACCAAGCACCAACACAGCTCCGTGTTCCCAGTGGTTAGCAGATTGTTGAAAATGGAGATCATGATTGCATGCAAGGATTCTATCACTGCCCCTTAGACAGAAAGCCAATATTTTCAGTTTGATTTTCTCTAGGAGCCAATTTTCAGATCTAGCCTTGAGGCTTGGATGATCTCTCCTGGACTATCTCTTGTGGATTTTTAGGACTTGTCATTTAGGAAAGTCGGTGGAAAGTGCAAATAATCTTTACCCACATAGAAGCTATTGTTGGCAGCTCATCTACGGGATTGAAGTCTATTGTCCTGTACTTAATGAATAGACCTGCTCTATTCAATAAGTAAGGGCCTCCTTGAAATGTCCGTCTGTTTTTGATGCAAAGAGGGTGGTGAGTAATTTCCATATCTCCTTTTCCATTCCAGTTTTATTTCGTGCAATTTCAGAAGTTTTCTTGAGAAAGATACAAGCCCATGAATCAACAAATTAGAGCTTTCTTTGGAAATACAGATGTGTTTTGACTTATTTCGTCGTTGGAATGTTTATGATGTGCAATTGGAATTGCTAGAGTTTTTGGATGACATCCGTTTGACGAAATTTGGTTCTCTCTTTAATCTCTATAGACAGCTTTGTGCCATAGGTATGATTATAATTCTTCTACTTTGACAGATTTATATCACTGATTTTAATTTTACTGTATGAAAACCCAGACGTGTTTTAACATCTGCCATTGGAAGGTCTATGATGGGAATTTCTTTTGTTTTTGGATGCATCTATTTGAGCTCGTGTGCTTCTGGCCTCAGTAACTGTAGACATCTTTGTCTTTTGCTTTAGGTATGATTGTAAATATTATACTTTGGCAAAGTTAAAACACTGACTCAAATTTTACTGTATGAGGAAGATGGGTGAACCAGAATTTCCCTTTCTTTGGCCATGTTTAGCAGCTTAAGTCTTCAAGAGCTGATTCAATTTCTTATGTCTAGACTCTAAAGATGGTATGTCAATTGAAATCTAATGTTGAACTTGAAACTTAACATCAAAAGAAAGTTTCTAGGTAATCATAAACCAATGAGTCTATTTGAGTAAATATTCTGGATATGGAGAGAGGGGATAGAGACCTCTCAAAGGAGGATCTGTGTGCTGCCTTATTTTCAATGCAGAATGGCCTGCCCTCGAGCATGGATAGTCTTCCTTGGGAATTCTTCAAGGCCATGTGGGATTCTATGGGCAACAATTTCTTTTGTCAGGCTTCTGAGGTTCTCTTTTCTGGGCATCTTTCTCAGTCTCTCAATCAAGGGCTGATCAAGTTGATTCCTAAAAACGCTCCTAGGGACACTATTGGGGGATGCGACCTATCACACTCTTCACAATTGCTTATAAAATCATTGCTAAGGTTTAGCTTTGAGGATTTGCTTGGTTGCTAAATATGTGGTTCGTCGGGAGTAGACTGGGTTTGTTTAGGGAAGGTTTGTTCTTGACACTATGGTCTTGGATTTTGAAGCTTTGGATTGGGCCAGGGAGAATGGGTAGCAATCCCCGTTTCTGAAAATTGACTTTGGCAAAGCATACAATTGGATTTGTTGGTCCTTCATTTTAGAGATGCTGACTTGTTTGGGTTCCAGCCCTGCTGCATAGCTATGGTGTCCACCCTCTTCACCAATGTCTCAGCCTTTGTTTCTGTCAACAATGCTTTATCCCTGCGGATTCTCCTTCACCAATCCATCCACCAAGGGTGCCCTTTGGCCCTTTATTTGTATGTTTTGACAACATATGCACTTGGTTATTTGCTTGAGGCTGCCTGAATGGCTGGTCAGATTCATGGCATCTAGCTTCCGAATGGTTCAAAGATGATTAATAATCACTTTGCTGATGACTCCCTTCTTTCGGTGAAGGCCGAACATGAGTTTGTTGACGTGGCTCTTTCTTGTTTGAGCACTTTTTGCATTGCATTGGGAGCTACATTGTTAGTGACCATAAAACAGACTTCTGGCTTGTTGGTTCGGGGACCCCCCCCCATTGGATTCCTGCTGCTTGGTACTTCATTTGACTTGGGGTCATTGTTCTTTATGTTGGTATTCCCCTTAGTGTCAAATTGTCTTCTGTCTCCATGTGGGATTGGTGTCTCTAGAGGCTTCAGAGCAACCTTCACTTGTGGCATTATAAGGGCTTATCTTTTGTTGGTAAGCTGACAATGGCAAGTTGTATTCTTCATGCTTCTCACATCTACTATGTATCTTGCCGGTCCCCTAGTAGGATGTAGTTCCGACGTCTTAAGAAGATTTCGAGGACCTGTTTGTGGTCCAAGTTTGGAGGGGAGAGGGGTCTCCCTTTAGTTCCTTGGAGTGTCTAGAGCATCCCCAAAGACAAGGGGGGCTTAGGCCTTTTGTCACCCATGCCAACATTCTCTTTGCGAAATGGGTGGTGCAGTTGCTCGAGGGATCCAAGCTTTGGCAGATTTTGTTTCAGCATCGTATGGCTTCTGCTCAGCATGTCAACAAAGTTCAGGGAGTTTTGGTCTGTGTGATATTCTTTACACACCTTTTCTCTTCAAGATGTTTGGTTCGCTCGTCTTCAAAAGTATCTGGTCTGTGTAGAAATTAGTTTCTTGTTTGGTTCATTTATGGTGGAATGGTAATAGAGCTGGCTGGGACCTTGCTTCTTGCCCAATTTGGATTTGGGGGAAGCAGGATTTGTGTATTACAGAGCTGCCTCGTAGGCCCTCAGATTGAGTAAGAAGGGCATCTTTGCTTGGGGGATTTATGAGACCTTGGTACTCGTTCTTGGAAGGAGTGGCATGCTTTTGCTCAGGAGTATGGTCTTTTGGCTTCCGACCATCCTGCCATCATGGAGCCAAAAGGTCTTATTCCCGAGCCAAAGCATTTTAAAATGAACATTGGGATGCTGGCTGGTCCGATTTGGAGGGATTGGAGGTGGTGCTTTGGTCCCCCTTTACTTAGACTATTTCGGTATGGGTACATATACGGATATGGGTACGGGTACGCGTACGGTATGCTGAAACGACAAATTTTCAAAAACTTCGGGTACGTACGCTGTGGGTACATTTATATATATATGTATGTATGTGTGTATATAAATTTAAAGAAGCATTTGCATACTTATTGAAATTTAGTACTCATACAATCATTCATGGAGCATGAAAACAAATTTCAAATACTTTGAGAATTGAGACTCGAGTTTGTATTGATTCATAAAGTTCAAAACATAATAGTGTGTTTGTATAAGCTTGTTAGAACTTGAATGTATACAAACTCAAGCTGTCTCTCTCTCTCCTTCAAGCTCTCTTTATCTCCTTCAAGCTCAGAATTAGCAAAATGCCAAAATATGAGTGTGTGAATTAACAAGAGGGCCTGGGTGTATAAATAGGTTTTTGGTGGAGTCTTTTAGGGTGAAATTAGGGTTAGGTTATGTTCTTCCTAAGGATTTTAAAATTTGTTTTTTAATGATTTTAAGTTGAAAATGGCGGATCTTTGGAGGGGGTATGCTGCAGGTACGCACTTGCAGGCCTTGGGTACATCCCCTGCAGGCCCCGGGTAAGTCCCGGGTATGGATTTCCGTGCCTGAGGCCTGCAGGTATGTACCTGCAGCATACCCAGACTGTACCCGTACCTGTACCAGGTACATATCAGGCCTGGTATGGGGGGCACCATGCGTTTCCAGGCAGTCTAGCCCTTTACTTCATTATGACTCCCATTGTATGTATTTACTGATTCATTAGAGGTACCATTTGTCCTTGGTTCTTAATACTCGTTGGCTCTCTGCTGATGCGGAAGACAAGTGGATCCACCATTTGTACAGTGTTTGGTCATACTGACTTTCCTATAAGCTGAGGGATTTTTCTTGGCTTGTTATTTATTAGGGGCTGCCTTCCAAGGCCAGGTTGGCAAAGAGTGGTTTCGCTGATGGACGTTGCCCAATTTGTCAGCGTTTTGAAACCGCGAAGCACATCTTTATGGAGTGCCGGTTTTCTGGACAGTGTTGGAGATTCTTTGAGGATCAGTGCTCAGATTTACTTGAGAACAGACTTCATTGGATTTCTGCCTTGCTTAGAGACAATGGCTCTTAGGTCTGCTTGGTGTTTGCTGGGCTATGCCACTGCTTGAGAGTGCCGACCATGTTTATTCCTTTGAAAATTAGATGCAAGAATGTTTTTTCTCAAGAAGACAGCTCCTTGAGTGCCTTTAGTACCATGTGGAGGGACGAAGCACGTAATCAGCTTCTTGCCAAAGCGGGCTGCTGATCAAGGATGCTTGCTCCTTGGACCCTATTCTGTATTTTGATTTGATTTCTGCTCTTGTTGCCTTTAGGACTAGGCTTTGACATTGTACATATCCATCTATGCTTTGTACAAATTTTTGTAAATATTTGTTGTATCAATATGACGTATCCTCCAAAAATAATTCTGGATATAAAAGTAAGTGCCTCATGGTTTGCTTTTGTTTGTGTAAAGATCTCTAATAAGGACTTCACTAAAAATTTCTCTTGGTGTGTTTTGCAGGTTAAACGTTGCGGAGAAATGGTGCAGAAATTGCATTTCTTTAGAGAGCAAATAAGTAAAGCTGGTCTGTGTCCTTCCAATAGGCCTCTTCTTGAACCGGACATTGAATTCGATGATCTTGAGGTATGTACATTGTTATGGGACTCTTATGATTTAGATTGATATTCCTTATACTTAATGTAAGAGGACTGTTGTGACGCAATTGTAGTCCTTATTTATATGACAATTTTCATGTTTTCAGGCACAACTTGGTGAATATGAGGCGGAACTTCAAGAAATAAATGCAAACAGTGAGAAATTGCAGCGTACTTACAGTGAGCTGTCAGAGTTTACGTTGGTGCTCGAAAAGGTATGATTTCCTATTATAACATCCTGTCATTTCCTTATGATGTTGACTAATTCATTGATAGAAATAGCGACGTTAGATTATTATAAATGAGTGATTGCAGTTTTACAAATTAAATTCTTGGTTCTAGTTTTATAACCAAATACTCTGCGGGGATCTAGACTGAAAACCAGAAGTTGTACGAAAGATATTGGAAGATAAAGTGCAAGTCTCGAAACAAAAAAATTTAGAAGTCTGCCTAGGCATTCAAGACGTTAAAATTGATCATGTTTGTGAACTTAGAAATTAAATAGTCATGCTGAACTAATCATGTGATAGATTACACCTCTTCTTGTGTAACATCCTATGGCACCGACCTGCAAGGAAAGTCCCACGTGTTCACAAATTGATACATTCCTAAATGAAACTGGATGGTGTATTCAGAAGCAATATGGCCAAGTGCTGGATATTTACTTAAGTACTTCACATAATAAGTGATTAGTTAGAGCAGTATTATTAGAAGGCATGCTATTAGTGTGTGAGTGTGACTGTATGAGTTGTAACAACTCAAGTAGAGAATAGAATGAGTGATTATTTGCAGGGAGATAAGTTAGGATGAGATAATCATTGATTCCTAGTTACTAGGATCAAGTCATTGTATAAGAAGCTCTCTCTGATATTGAATAAATTAAACGTGTGTAATCTCCCTCCAAAACCTTCATTGGTATCAGAGCAGGTTTCTATGAGGGATAGATGGAAGAGTAGGGTGATAATGGGCAGATTTAAATATTTGTTTAGTTTCCTGAGCTATGAGAGCATTTGATGGCATTTAGTTCATTTTTAATTGAAGGTTAGCTATTGTAAGGAGTTTGAATGTTTTAAATTGTTGCTATTAGAATATAAGGCTTACCTTTGTAACTAAGTTACTATTAGTTATGTAGTAACTAATGTTTGGTTGTAACCTCCTCAACCATGTTGTAGCTATCTATTACATAATAAAATGACAGAAACACAATCTAAGTAGTGTGCATTCTGGTTTCTCTTCCCTGTTCACATCTTCTAACATTGGTATGAGAGCCATTGATGTCGAAGTGGTGTGGAGTTCAAGGAAGCTATGGTGAAGGGTATGAAGTATGGAGAAGCAAGATCGTGAAGAATCGGAGTCACATATTGCCATTTTAATATTTTTTGGTGATTTGGAGGTCGTATAAACCCACAGAAACCGAGATAATGCATGAAGTTGTGTACAGATTGTGCAAAGTCATTTAGAGACACCCTTCACGTTTTTATCAGAGGAATTTCAAGGAGAAATAACCTCGTGATTTTTGAAGCGAGTTATCAAGTAGGGGCACACAGATACAATGCAAAACTGCCATTGATTCATGTGAAATTTCAGAAAAGAAATACAGTCATGACCAAGTGGGAGTGCAAAATCACAGTCGCCAAAGGGAAATAGTGTTGCTAGGGTAATAGAACATTTGGAAATGCAAGTATACAGTGATACTTATTCTGAGTTCCTTCAGGCGAGGGCATGTGATGTTTCTTGTGTGCATGACAAAGGAAAACATGCAAATTGGGACGATTTCTGAAGAAAGGTAATTCAGAAATTCGTGCAAAATACAATGGCGGTGCGAAGGCATTTGACTCTAGTTCTTGGATGACTCCAATGATCATAGGCGAGTTTATAGGTTAGGGCTTGAGGTTACAGTCACTGCCAGGGAGAAAAAACCATTGCCAATATCGTCAGGGAGTTTGAGGGAAAAAAACAATCACAAATTGACCTTGTATCTAATCTATTTTATAAGGCATTAAACTTCCAACATAACTGTCATTATTTCTCTGTGAATAATTGTTTGTCAATTTAATTGCTGCTGTCAAGACTGCATTGTTTTCAGGTCCAAATTGCTGCATAGATTTATGAGGTATTTTTATTTTGAGAATGGAAATTCCATTAGAAAAATATTTTGGTCTCAACTTTCATGCCTAATCCAGATGCAACTGATGAACAAGAATTTGTGGGGCATAGTAAATGGGGAGGAGAAACAACCTACAGATGCAAATAAATTCCTAGATTAGAAGAGAAGAAACGATAAAACCAAAACCATTATTGGTCTTTCTCTCTCTGATTTTGAGTCACATCATGTAGATCTAGAAAAATCATCCAAGGGAATTTGGGGGTAATCTAGATAAATTGTTTGGAGCAAAAAAGGTTAAAAAAGGTTAATGCAAAGTTTTCTCTAAAGATTCGGCTATTCAGATTCAAAATGGATGACAAAGTCACTATGTCTAGCCACTAGCAATCTGAGGTCTCTCAGCAGACAACTAGCAAAAGTCAATGCTACGGTAGATGACAAGGGTGCCAAAGCCATTTTATTAAACAATCCACTTTGTAAATAGAGCAATACCATTTTTTACTCTCAATCAGATACATTCTTAAACTCTAGAAGATATGATTTCAGCTTTCTTAGCTGAAGAAAAGAGAACTATAGGCGAGACAAAAGGTGATCATTAACATGAGAGTGCATTATACTGGAGAAACTATTGTAGAAGATCATATAAAGACAAAGGGGAAATTGAATGTTATTGCTGCAAGAAAAGAGGTCACACAATGTGAAACTATGGAATTCGAGGAAATTTCAAAGACAAACCAAATGAAATTAATATAGCCATTGTTGAAGATCAACTACATGCTGAAAGTGGTGAAGATTTCGCTGACGAAGAATACGTATTTTAAGTAGTCCACACTTTAAATACAAGAGGGATCTAGTGTAAATGAAGCCAAACACGGATGGCTACCTAGTTAGTTTGAGAATTTGTGGATCTTGGGAATTATACCCTTACAAGGGCCATGAGACAATTTAATGGAGCATTGTGGATGTAGTTCAACATGAATGGTTGTCCAACAATTTGGGAGTTTGGGGAGGTCGAATCTGGGAACTTGGAAATACAGCTCGGGAACTACATCTTTACAAAGTTATGAGTCAACTTGATTGCATTATACTCGGTCCAAGAACTGTTTTCAAAGAGAAAGCTTTTGAAGATTGTGCAGTTCTGTTACCGCTAAACCTATGATACATGCAATACTACCTAAAATTACTACTGGAAAGATATATACAAGATTATTGGGCCAGTCTGGCTCTAATTATGTCCCATGCCTTTAGCTAATTTAGACCCTTGTTTTGTTGTTTAAATTTTTTGTCAGTGTGTTTGTTTTTGCTTTCTGTACTATAAGCCTTAAGTAGGGTTATTAGGATACGAGCCTTACCTTTGTAATTAAGTCACTATTAATGTTGGACACACAATCTAAGTAGTGTGTATTCGGGTTTCTCTTAATTCTCTCTGTTCATGTCTTCTTACATTTGTCTGTGTGAATATGTAGTGATTTGTTGGTTTATCAAAAAAACAAAAAAAGAAAACAATTTGAGACAGCCTATGGAAATTGCAGCATCTTAGTTGTTTTGTAATGAAATTCGAAGATTTAAAATGATCTAGAAAGCTGAAACATAGGATAACAAAACCCATAAATGTTTTAGACATATGCTTTGAATAGTGACTACAATATTTTTGCATAAAGGAGGCGTTTGGGTAGATCCATACACACGGCGCATGACAGCTACGTTAGTCTGAAATAGCTTGTGTGGAATTTTTAGAAGGTTTTTTTGTTCGAACTTTTGAGCTTGGAAATCTGTTACAAGCATATAATTATAAGTGAATGTTCACACAATGAATAAAGATGTTTTGTGTGATGCCCGTTTTGGGCTAAATCTGAACTCCAAAGAAACTTGCACAAATCCAAATAGTAAACTGAAACAAAATTGAAATTAAATTCTCAAACGCTAGCAACAAGTTGTAAATATATTTTTATGAAAGCAATCAGCGACAAAACTTATAAAAAATTCTTCAAAATATTATTCTTCAAAGTGGGAATTAATTGCAAGGAAAAATTACTAGAGAATATATATTATTTTCACCAATTTAATATCAGTTGGAAATTAATTATTAACAACAAATAACTTTTTCAAACATGGCTGGAAATGAAGAATTCCAAGCCTAAACTCAAGAACAAATGAAGATTCTAACTGCTAAAAATAGGAGGAACACAATGATGATTGAATTTGAAGTTGTCGTGCCTTAGAACACCCCAAACTCCACCTTAGGGAAGGTTAGTACCATTGGGAAGGGCTGGAAATGCCTTCAAAATTGAATTCAACGCAATGTAATCTCCATATGAGATCACCCTTTGCAAGTTTGAGGGGTTTTGTCGTCAAACCAGCTCAGTATTGAGAGATTTCATTCTCAATAGGTCTTCCAAGAGGGATTCAGTTCTCAATGGCTAAGAGAGAAAGCAACGCATGCTCCAACTCTAAGAGAATAAATTCCAAGCATGCATAAACATCTTCCAAGCCAAGCGACCCCTTTAAAAATAGCTCGAGGTGGTACCAAAAACCAAATAGAATCCTCCTAAGGAGGACTGACCTCCTTGTGGACATAATAATTCCTTTTTTTTTTCAATTGGCTTTTCACTTTTTCCCAGTGACTTGACTATACTTAGAAAATGACTTAAAAATAATGCAAAGCTCACAAAAAACAACTGAAAATCATGACATTAACTATAATTTCCCTTTTTTCAAATTGAGGCCAAATGAAGTCTTCTTGCCATTCTCTTCATGTGGCTAAGAAGATTAAGTGAACAAGGGAAGTAAGTGAGCTTCGTTTCTATTTTCTTTTATTATTTTTAATGCTTTTCTTTAGTTTTTATCTCCTCCAAGCAAGTCGGCTGGGATTATGAGTTTCCCAACAAAGAATAAAAAGATAAAGTGAGCTTGGAAGTCGTTCCTCATCTATTTGGCCTTTGGCGCCAAGAAAGGGGTATAAAAGAGGTTGTATGACCTCATTTGGAGATAATCTTTTGGCGCATTTACACTTACACTTGGTTTGTTGGGTTGATTGCTCAATACCATTCTAGTTGAGGATGAATACCCTCTTGTGCGGCATCCAAGGTGGATGAAACCCTTCCTTGTGGCTTAGTGGAGAACGAAAAACTCTCCATGTTGGTGAATTGAAGATCTCTCTTCAAGACTCTTTTGCAGATTTTAATCTAGGGCATCAAGAAGAAGACCTACAAGAGTTCTTACATATTTTTGGAGCCCTCTCCTAGGGGCACTACTAGGGTAGAGGTCATTCTAAGTGCCTTCTAGGGAAAGTCACTCATTCATTTATTGATATTCAGATTTGATATAATTTATAAGCCTGAAATCACTCATATTTGGGCATTGTTGGGGTTTGGAAACCCTCATTTTGATTATTTCTCTTTGCTGTACTTCTGCTGTTATTAAATAATTTTCTAGCTGAGTATTAGCTTGATTTTTGTGGTGTAAATTGTTCTAAAATATTCCTAAAGGGTCTATAAATATTGTGGATGAATTGTAGGGTGATATTTGTGTGAAAAATTGTGTTTTTCAGATTGCTGTTATAAAAATCAGTTCGTTGTTTCGTATTGATTTAATTTTCAGTATGCTGGTTCAAAAATTAGATAAAAATTCAGATTGGGGTTTGTGCTAATTCATTTCTTTTCAGTTTCAGCCCTAGAAAGGGACATTACATTAACTTCCCTTTCTCAATCCCTTTTAGCCCACAAAAAGTGGAATGGGCCCAAGATGTTTAAAAAGAACTAGTGTTGAGAAGGGGACATTAATGTTTGAAATTCTAGGCACTGAGAGGGGGTGGGGGGGGAATCAGTGCAACTTAAAACTTTAAAAGCTCTTCAAAAACTTAGTAAGCTATTCAATCTATATCATCAATAACCATGAGAGACTAATCACATTCAAACCAGTGATTTTAAAACCGGTCGAACTGGAACCAGAACCAGCCAATTCGACCGGTTCAATGTTTTTTTTTCAAACCGGACTGGTGGATCGGTTTGGTACAGAACCGGTCCAACTAGTCCGGTTCTACTCTGAACCGGCCGAGCCAAAAAAAGCACTGTAATGCGGTGCTAATTTTGCAAATAAACAATTTTTTAATTAAAAGTTCATCTTTTTAGCTGACCTAAACCCTAATTTTTCTACAAACACCTTTTTTACATGTTATATAGTATATTCATGAGCAAACTTTGCATATTTTGTGTGTAATTGTTGTAATCATGGTTTCTAATCTTTCAAATATACTGTTTTCATTAAAATTATAAATTTTTATGTGTTTTTTAGTAAACCGGTTCATAAAGTTTGAACCGGTCCGGTTCTGGTCCGGTCTAACCCTCAACCGGTTCTGATTTTTAAAACATTGATTCAAACATGAGCAAGAAGTAAGCAAACACATATGAACACCAGATGTAATGTGAGAAACCCTTCAAGGGAGAAAAACGCACTGAAATCAATGCACTAAGCTAGACAAATTGTCCTATAATATTACAAAGGTTTTAACTGTTGAACATCCACTCAACTTGAAGGTACAACTCCAAAATTTAGTCAAGCTGCAACTTTTCTTCAAGCCACTACTTGCTTTGAAGCCACAACTCCCAAAATCTCAATCAAGCTCCTACTTGTTCTTCTGTAAGCTGCAACTTACAAGGAAGCTTCAACTCCCTGTTTGCTAAGACACCACTTAGTCTTTCACAACAAGTTGTGACTTCTAAATCAGCCCATCAATATTTTCTTTTCACCCTCCTTCTCAAGCATACATTCTGCTACAAAATTGCAGTCATGGAGTCATGTCGTATGCACCTTAATTTCCTTTGTTATTCATGTCTTCATACTCCTTCAATAGCATAGATATCAACATCATATTCTCATATACACTCCTTCATGCATCTTCACCTAGTCTTCATACTTTTTGAATCTCATAGCTTCAACAACAACACTAATATGCAATGAAGTATTTTATAACTTCATGGAGACATACTCAAGAGACTTTTGCACTTTATCTTGCAAAGAAACTCTTCAACTTCAACCCTCCAATTCTAATAAGGAGGAATGTTAACAAACAAAACTGTCCTCTTTTGCAATCATTTGACCTGACATAGGATCATGCTGCCTTTTCAGGACCTGTCAACCTCATGCAAATAATGACCAAGAGGGAGTTCTAAACTGAATGACCATATGATTACTCCTGCAAATATTCTTTCTAGCACCTGCAGATCTGATTTATAAGTGTCAACAACTATTTTGTCTTATCCTCCAACGTATGGGTTTAGTCTTCTAACTAAAGAAACTTGATGCCAAGTGTATCCATCATGCATGCACATTATAATACTCCTCATTTACCTTTATAACCTCTTGACATGCCTTCCATTTCGCCATTTCTTCTTCATGCTTCATTGGAGCTTCAAACCTGGTCATGGAGGACTGAAAAATTACAGTCATGGAAGTGCTTCATCAAACTCAATGCATGCAGCTTCAACCCATTCGAAAGCATGGAGATGATGGTATATGATCTGTAGATCACCTTCAAGTGCAAATATTTGTTCCATCACTGTCATTCAAGCAAGAAGATGCTGATTTTGGCAAGCAACAAACATGGATTCAAAACTTAGAATTTTGCCCTTCACAGGATGAATAAGTTCATGCACTCAGACACTTCTTCAAGGCTCCAAAGACACATTTTTGGCAAGCTCTATTCCTTGAGCAACTAACTAGGTTCATACATTGCTTTCAGGGCAAATGGCTCAAACAAGCTTGGTTTTCAGGAACACCTCAAATTGGTTATTAAGTTCCAAAAACCAGTCTTATCTTTTCTTGCATCAAACACACTATACCTCACTTTCAGTGCAAACCATTGCATGGACACTTTAATGACAACTTCTACTTCATGATCAAACACACTCTTGCATAGGTTGAATGAAGAAAACATAAGTTTGAGTGCAAAAACCACATGCCTTCTTGACTGTCGCAAATGACAGTTTTGGTCCATTTGAACAAGGTCATGAAATGACTTCACCTCATCAACTCAAGGACTTGATCGCACTGTCTTGGACCTATACCACCTGTAAAAAGTCATATTGCACTTGACAATAATGTATTTCATCAAGAAACTCTCATACTTCAAGGACTGGTTTTGGCTTGTTTAGGTTCTAGTGGTAGGAGACCTTGTTTGACATTGTTCATCAAAAATTTGCACTAAACATACCTGTATCTTTGCATGGACTTCAAGAGCATCTACCGTACATGCTTCCACATGAAGATTTCAATCTGAAACTCATCTATGCATGCTTGTATAACTAATTTTCTACCAAACACCTATTTTCTTATGGGGCCCAACATGTTTCATGAGCTCAAACCACCGTGGAAAGAAGCTTTGAGGAATTCTCTTCAAGCTCAAATCATTACCCAGGAAAAACAGTTCCAATTTGGCACCTAACCAAGCAATTTTCTCCATATCGTTTCCAACTAGGGTTTAGGAGGGTTTTAGATAGTACCAGAAAAATGGATAGAATTTTCTTATCCTTAATCCTTTTGACTTTAGAATTTTTGCATAATCTCTGTCTCTCTATACTCTTCAAAAATGTCTCGTATGATTTATCTTAACAATGTTTGTCGATTTAGATCAAACGCTAAGAAGTCAAGGCATTGTTTTGACATACCTTGCTTAGACCGGTTTTGACAAAACTTCAATCTCGTGCACAAAACTCATCCTTTGGTCATCAAATTTGGTCCACACCTTCATGACTACCTCCTCCATGATCTCCAATGGCTACATTGTCGTGGTTCACCCTGGAACTTCCAACCCTATCTCATTTGGGTAACATTTGGTCTCTAGTTTTGAGGAATCATGCACTATCAACCTATATGGATGCTCAAAATGCCTCTTTATACAGTTGTGAAACCTTACACACATCACCTACTATCATGTCATGCTCATGCCATGCTTGGTTAGCAGCTACTCACCTTAGGTCATCATCTTCATACCTCCACTAGCCTTGTCTTCAGTGAACTTCCTCCATAGAATCTTCATCATGCCTCATTAACCTGATTCTTGACTTGAGATGCCTTCCACATGCTCTCTACACCATGACAACATACACCCCATGCTTGGAATCACTTGCCTTAGCTTGTTTTGCATCCTACTTCATCACTTGGACACACTTTGACATCAATGGACACTTTACATCAATGACAACACTATGACACTTTGTTCAACAATTAATTCTGTAAAGAAATAAATATGCATATATGTAATTGTTTAATTAGAGAAGCATAATCTTGAAAGGAAGTGTAGCAACAAAAAAAGCATGAGGTTTTCTGTTTGAAATGGCCCGAGGCATGATTACCATGCAACAAAGAATTGTAACATGGGCGTTGAGAAATTTGAAGCAGAGAGAGGCATTCGGAAGTGTTAGAGAGGGGCACGTTGAATAGAAGCGCTCAAGAGAAGCACCGCATGTGTTTCTTTTCCTTGGAAATGCAAGTCTGCAATTGCTAGAAAGTTGTTGGAGTTCCAAGTGTAAGGACCATGGGAAATCAGATTTGTAGAAGTAGAGTCCAACTATGCATAGCACCAAGGTATGAATTTCCGTAGACTGTTTCTTTAGTTTTCGGTTTCTTTTATTATTGTGTTGTCCATCTTGTCAATGTTGTAAAAGTATCATAGCTAAAATCAATATAATCTCATAGCTAAAAGCTATAGACTTTAAGTTATTTGTTTTAACTTGTCAGGCAAGGTTTTAATTATTTTTAGAGGACACGGTGTTAGATGGTCAACTTCCATATTATGAAATAGTCTCCAAAAATCTAGTTATTAATTGGTGTTTTAAGATTTTGTTCTTAGTCAAAGTATAAATGTTTTTTTGGTAGTGTCAATTTTTGGCTTGTTAAAGTCAATTTTTTTGTCATTAGTCTATCTAAAGAGAATTATTATGTGTCGTCAAAATGTCAGATTTTCTTTGGATATTCTAATGCATCAAATGATATGAAGGTATTTTAGGGCTTTGCGACAATAATTTAGGGATTTGCGATTGTAGTTTTTGAGGATTCTAGGGCTTGTGAGCTTCGTAGCAGGTTTTGTGATTCCCTTATTAGGGGTTTTGAGGGCCTGTGTGTATGCTGTGATGATTGGAGACAAACTTTTGAGGTGTTGTGGTGATATTCGGCTACAAATAATATGACTTGATGATTAGGGAAGAACTCTGTAAATATTGAATATGCTTTTGTCAATATTAGGGATCGATATTTGTAACGACATCATAGAGATTAATCACGTCTCATGACAATGCTACGTGACCATATTAGCAGGGGTTTCGATGGTTCATGAACTTTGTATCATATAAACTCTTTCCATTGGTTGGTTGACAAAATTCTCTCTTCATTGAGCTATGTCCTTTGAGCTTATCGTTACTGGAACACATTTAACATGATGTAATGAATATGCAGCTTTTGTCTTTGGGGTTCAAGAGGATCTTTAGACTGGAAAGAGGGTAGGATTTATGTGGAGTAGGGGCAATTTGGAGTCTCCCCAACAGTGGACAAAGATGGTGGATGCACAATCTATTTTTGATATGCCTGATATACTAGTAAAGGCCCAATTGAGATCAAAAATTGGATTTTAGAGATACAGTCAGAGGTGCCAATCCTATTTCCAACAACCATTTGTAGAGTGGGACTCTTCGGATGCATAAGGTCGATCCTCGGAAGACTGAGTTGGGATGTATGAGGGCGATAAAGGTGTCATGTCCCTTTTGGAAATTTTGGCGACATGTGGAAACAGAAGACCTTATCCCATTCCTTCCTCGTGGGACTAAGGGTTTGGAGCTTGAGGAAAGTTGTCTAAAGGTATTTGGATTAGTTTTTGGAAATATTGCACTTTTTATGTTGTATTCCTATTGGATGCCTAGCGCTCCAATAGATGAAATAAATTACTTAATTAATTAGTTGTTTGGTGAGCATATATGCTCAAATTAGAAATAGACTTTAATATTATAAAGTTGGCCATAAGTTATGATGTGGCACCCCTTATGTTATAAAAGGAGGATGCTTGGCCATTATGTCATATGTTGAATCTTATTATTTCTTATGGGTAAAGGTTGTTTGAGACCATTTTAAGGACGAAAACCCTTGATAGTGGAACTTGTTGAAACGCTCCACTTCCTAAAATAAACAGTCGAAGACCCTTAGCCCATTTTTGTTTCCCGATGGCTAAGGGGTGATAAAAAGGGGAACTATAGTCTTAATAAAAAATTATAAAGTGCATAAAAAGAAATTTTATAAAAAACACTTATATTAATTTATTAATGACTTGGTAAAAATAAAGAGATAAGAAAATAAAAGATAAAGTGAAATTAGAAAAGAAAAGGGAAAGAAGTCACTTTATATTTTTATTTCCCCTAGGGGAAAAATGCGATGCATGTTGGGGGATGCAACAAGACCAAAAAAGAATTAAATGCGGGGAAAAGCATGTGATTGGTGCTTGTGGGAGGCTACTAAGCCAAGTTTTCATGTAAAAGAAAGTCGACTTGGCTTGGAGTGATATCTCTTTATTTTACACAAATTCTGAGCTTGAGAGCTTTGCAAAATAATTTCTAAGGACGAAAACTCTCTTGAAGATGAAAACCCTCTTGAGATCTAGAAGGAGAATGAAAACTCTTTTTCTATATTGTGAGGATTCTCCATTCAGGGGTTTCCATATAGGATCAAGATTCAAGGAGCTACTTGTGTTTTCCAATAGTTTTCCAGCAGTGTTGAGGGCTGAAAGTTGTAGAGCTGTACAAGGTTTTTGAAGGAGAATATTGTCACTATGATTCCCTTCATTTCCGACAATATTCTCGGTGGAGCGACCTACATAGAGAGTTGGTTTGAAGTGTTTTAGAGTTGTTTATGATCAGATCTGGGTTGCTGTTCATAACTCATATTTTTGGATAATAAATCAGCGACTTGGTGTGAATTTTGGCTCAAGGATATTGTACTTTTCAGCTGTGTTTGAGGACAACTGTCTGCAGATTTCTAATAAATAATTTAGCCTTCTATTTTGATCCAATATGGTATTTTTCTTATGTTTTTACCCTTATAAAAAATGTTGATCGGTTTGGGAAAGAAATTTAGTTGAATTACTTCAATTTTGAGTAATTTCCTTCCTTCATGCAAGTCGCCATTTACTAATAAAATTCAGATCTGCACTTGGTTATTTTTGTATAATTTCTACTAGCATTTTTGGTTGGGATTTGCGGAAAATCCATTTGGGGTTGAAATATGTCTATTTAGGGACATTGCACTTGTCTCGGGGATGAAAACCCTCAAGCAAGGATATTTGGAATTATTGAATATCTCAAGGAATTTGGAGCTAATATCTTTCTATCTAGCCCTAGGCGACTTGTATCATGAGCATGTTGGATATGTTTTGATGGATGTATGGTATGATTTCTTGCATGGATGGACTTATACTAATTATTAAAGGTGAAAGCAATCATTTCCTTGCATGTTTGAGCCACTAATTCATTATTTCCAAGAGGGGCGAATTGCTTGTAGGTCAGATTTGGCATGTTTGAGTGGATATTTGGGCAAGTTGAGTTGATATTTGTATTCTTCATAATTTTAAACCCCAAGATCCCAAGTTTCACGAATTTTGGAGCTTCCTAGGTAAAGTTATGAATTTTTAAAGTTACTCTGTAGACAAGGGTTTATAGAAATTCTAGGGCACTAAAATCAGTTTTCATTCATATTTTGATTGTTGGTAATTAATCAGAAATTTTGAGCTTGATTGGGCATATTTTCGGCAAGTTTAGGGCATCCAAAAGTGAGTGGGAGTCCCCAAAACAGGTCGCTGCCTTAGGAAGGCAAACATTGCATGTTTTAGTCATATCCAACCCTCTGAAATCTTACAGTCATCTAAAAATTAATTTCAGTCATTTCACTTTCAGCCCTAGCTATTCCCGGAGGTCCCCCAAAAAGGGACATTACAAAAGGGGTCTCCGGTTATCGAGCTAAAAATGGAGGATCTCCAGGGTGGGATAGATGTTATAAAAATGTGAGGACTGATTTTCCATTCGATGGGTTTTCATCCTCCTTTGATGGCGTTTAAGATTAGGGTGACTCAACAATGGAAGGTGAAAGGTGAGTTCACTACTTCTATATATCACAATGAATATTTTCTTGTGATTTTTTTAGTAATAATTAAGATAGAGGCCAGGACTTCCAGTGGAGATCGTGTTCTTATGGTAGGACAAGGCTTTTTATGAAATCTTGCCACAAAATTCAAGGCAAAGAAGACCTTTCCAAAGGCCCGGTTCAGTTTAGGTTATTTGGTTTACACCAACAATCATCATGTCCATAAGAAACTCTTTAGGAACCTATATGATGACAGCCGATGCTACATTTAGATTTGAACATATTATCTATATCATAGACTGTGTTCTTATGGACTTTTTGATAAGCCTCTTCCGAGAAAAGTAACTTCAGAATTTGGGGAAGATAAATGGGAGCAGGAGGTCTTTTTAATGCAGATTTTGTCATGAATGTGGGCACCTTATTTGTCAAATAATTTGATCAGATTGAGCAGAATAAACACACAGAAAGAATGATTATTATACATCTTTCACTAGCATAGATTGCCTAATTTATAGGCAATATGATTCCTACAAATTAGGAGAGCTAAAAACGCTTTGCCAAAAATATACGAGTTTAAACAACTCAACAACTCAACAACTCACCACACTAATTAACATTCCACGAGTTGTTATTAACAATATTACAAAATAAACTTGACTAATAACACACCCAAATATAATGAGAGCACTAATAATATAAGTTTTCGTAACATTCCCCCCTTAGTGCGAACATGGTGGAAACACAATCACACTTTCAACTACAGTATGCCCGACTCTTGTGGCATGCCCAATTCCTGTGGCTCATGATCTTGATCCAAACGAAAGGCACCTCTTATCAACCTTCCATGGTTTTTTGCAGGCTTACCACAAACTTGGATATGAATAGGAACCCATCAACTATTCATCTCATATGCTCTTTTGGATTACCATTAACCTTTTCAAGATCCATGATCTGCATCACACTAGTGTTTTTGCTTTCCACAACATTTTTACATCAGGAGGTTACATAAGGAAATGTTGCTCACTTATAACAAATTCGAACAAGAATATTGCTTATGTTCTTATTTTGAATATCACACCAAATTGAAAATATGTACACACTAACAGAACAGGTACTCTAAACAAATCAACACAGCACAATGGAAAAAATAACTCTAAAAAAATCATTGAAAAACACACGTGTAATGACCCTTTTTGAGGGTTTTAATGAAATTTCCAGAATTCTGGAAATTATTTGCAGCAGACTGTAATTTAATTACAGCGAGTTGTATTCCTCAAAATAAGAGCCAAAATCTCCAATAGTCATTCCCAAACAATTATCAAATGATTATTAGTTGATTTGACAAATTTATAGGCCAAATCAAATTGATTTATGCAAATATATACTGCTGAAAATTAGAAATAATTCCCAGTAATCGCAGTAGCTGAAATGGTTCGATTTCACCTTCAAATGTGCCTCGAAATTTGTGCAAATGCAATTTTAGATCCTTTAGAATATGGTGACTTGATTAGGCAAGTCGTGTTGATGTTATTTTACTAAATAATTCAGATTTCATGCATATGCAAGTCGAACTGGTAGAAATAAATTGATAAAATCAGAATATGCACAAATTGATCTTTAATTTAATAATAATCTGCGAATATGAATAGTTTAAAGTCAAAAGTGAAGGGTTTTCGTCTTTCACAATGGACCTCACATGGGGTTTTCGTCCCAAGTGGAAGACAATGAGAGATCTCTCTCAAAAATCAGATTTTACAAATGAAAGTTGATATTCAAATGGGTGCCCTTAGTCCCCTATTTATACTTTTCCTTCTTGGCACCAAAATAGAAAAGACATGGCCGCTCCCTTATGACCATTCATTATGCCTTAATAAACAAGGCTGACCCATATAGTCTTCACTAATACACTTTAAAATATTCATAAAATAATAAAAGACATATTATCTGCTTCCTCTTTATCTTCTTCAATTCGACCAAGGAGGAGGGATATCCGGAAGATCCAATTATGCCTTTGAATTTGGGAAAAACGGACATTACAACACGCCACCAAATCTACTATGCGACCCGTCGCTAATGGTTGACGAGAGGTTGCTGTTCGACCTCCTTCCTTTGTGCCTCCATCTTTTGGTTGACTTGGTAGCTTACTCAACAGAGTGGAACTTGAAGCTCATTGGTTTCCACATTATACTTTATTTTTATCCCCGTCCGTAATGGGAAACACTTTAGTTTATAGGATGTCGGGTTACAACAAAAATGCATTTGTAGGGATTTTTTTTTTAAACACTTTGATGTAGTAGAAAGATTTGACTAGAGTTTGATAAGACACAACATAAAGACAATAATGACACTTTTGACGCAAACTCTTTATTTTGACAATTTACAAGTATTAATTGATGATACAAAACTTGACAGACAATAACTAAATTTGAAGACTTTCACAATGACATGGACAGATGATACAAAAAATAGACTTTGATTCAACTCTTTATACTGACCACTTATTTTGAGATGGCTCAATACGAGTATAGAAAATGACTTTATTAAAACTTGACTTTTTATGAGAAACTAAATAAATGGTCCTTCACATATAAAACGATCTAGTCGAACAGAATTTTTATAAACAATCTAGATGCTATACAATATTGACCAAAGGTTGTTGAACCTTAAAACAACTAAACATATAAACAAACCTTATACACGCCAATCTTTATGATGACAAGAGACTATGGATTTTTATTTTTTGAGTTTAAGACTTAGAACTGACAACCTCTCTATGAGTCTATACTAAAAAAGAATCTTACACATTTAATAAACAAAACAAAAAATGGCACTTATACATGCATGGTGAGTATGTGGCACAATTCCCTTTTGCTTGTTATGAATTTGATTCTGATCTCGCTTCCACAAATGAAATGATTGACGAGCTTGATATACATGAAGGACAACTGAGTCAGCAAATTCGATGCCGCCAGGGTAGAGAGGGTGCAGACCAAAATGGCCAAACTGAATGCAATGCATTGGGATGTGGACGAACTCAAGGATCAACGCACGGATATGAATGGATTTGTACGAATGTGTAGATGGACTTCCGTATAATCTTAGGCGAGGAATGCACGGCACCTAAAACATATATATTATAAATTTAGAATGATGCATGAAGGGACCACCAAACTGAATCAAACTGCGCAAAAAGCTGTCAGGTCTGCACATGGATCTGATTCATTCGACCTTTGATAGCACAAAACTTATCATGAATATGATAATGTGAAACAAATGCTATTCACAGACTTGGCAATGGACAACAGATGTCAAAAAAAATGGCAGAGAGGTGGAGATACAAGATTGAACAAGTACACAGATGCCTATGGTATTTAGATCAACATATGTGGTGTTGTTTTCATATCTGCAGCTGAAGAATATACATGGGTACTACAAAATAAATGGCAGATATAAATATGGCGTTGGCTGCATACGAATTGACAAAAATGGCACATGCTGTATGGCATAATAAAAAACTGACAAGATCACATCCTTGCATGAAGAGCATTGATAGATCTGATGATATATGGTAGAAACAGAACTCACAGATGTGAAGAAAATGCAAATTACCTCTATCCTAACTAAAAAAAACCTTAAGATTTTCTAAACAGGTTACTGAACATATAATGAGGCATGCAACTAGAACTAGTGGCTCTGTCCCTAATACACTCTCACAAACTCATACTCGCTCTGATACCAAATGAAATAATTTGGTCAGATTGAGCAGAATAAACACACAGAAAAAATGATTATTATACATCTTTCACCAGCATAGATTGCCTAATTTATAGGCAATATGATTCCTACAAATTAGGAGAGTTAAAAACGCTCTACCAAAAATATGAGTTGTTTAAACAACTCAATAACTCACCACACTAATTAGCATTCCGCGAGTTGTTATTAACAACATTACAAATAAACTTGACTAATAAGAAACCCAAATATAATGAGAGCACTGATAATATAATTTTTCCTAACAATTAGGGATTGCAAGCATATCATTCTAGAACCTCTCCCCGGATAAGAAGTTGCCTGAAGGTTTTTAACTGCCCAAGAAGAATTCTATTAGAAAACCTTTGGTTTGAGACCAAAATGTCATGTCTCAGAATAGATTTGCCACCTTATAGGCGGATGACCCTTTATATAATGCAAAAACTTATATGGTATCAGTGGTCTCCACACCTCGAGATGATCATAATAGGAAAGTGGTGGAAGCAAAAAAGATGGATACCAATATGGAACAAGTGGAATCTACTTGGGGAATCCAATATAGAGGTTATTAGTAGAAGAACATGCAAGAGTTTAAGGAGAAATCTCCCCTTGTAGTTCATAGACAAGGAGAATCCTTAGATAAGACATTAACAATTTATTCTAGACCTCTAGATCTAGAGGGTGCTTTGAAACCTACTTGAATTAGTCAAACCATTCTTAAAAAATGAGACTTGATACCAAACAAAAACCAGCCAGACGATCAAACCAAAGTTAGATGGGACAAGATGGTGAAAAGTTGTTGGCATTGGGTAAGGTAAGGGATCATGCCTAGTGCTTTAGACACAATAATTCATGAAATGCATTACCTGGAATGTGAGAGGGCTGAAAGGTTGTCCCTCTAAGCTTAATGACATTAAAAGCTTAATTCAGATGCATCAGCCTCGTGTTTTTTATTTCAAGAAACAAAGGTTTCAACAGAGGAAATGGATGCTATTAGTAAAAGGATTTGGCCGCATAGCGAAGGGACTTCTCCTGGATCTTTTGGAGCTTTAGGGGTAATAACGTCTCTATGAAATTTCGAAGGAAATGGTTGTCGTGGATACCATGTCTAGTAGGGGAGTGTTAGGGCTTTTGGTTAGGGATTATTCTCAACACTTTTTATGCTTGAATGTTTACTCACCTATTCCCTTAGAGGATAAAAGGAAGTTCTGGAAGAAGATTTCTTTTGTTATCCATTCCTTTCCAAATGCATGGCCCCTCAAGGGGGGGACTTCAACACCATTTTTTTCTACAAGAGAAATTGGGAGGTATTAGAAGTCCAGATGGAAGTGCAGCTCTTTTGTTATAACACATTAGGTTCCTGAATCTGGTTGGTATAAAACCCGCTAACTGGGTGTGGATTTGAACAGACAAGAGAAAGGGCCAAGATTGATTATGGAAAGGCTAGATAGATTTCTAGTTTCTGATGCTATCTTCACTTCTGGTTTTATTCCTATATCTTTTATTCTAAATAACACGGCTTCTAATCATTTGCTAGTTAACTTGGCAATCTAGAAATCTCACCCGCCTAGTTTCCTTTCAGATTTCAGCTTATGTAGCTTTGGAATGACACTTTTAGAGATGTTGGTGAAATTGTGAGTTTAGAGATGTGACCATATAGGAAATGTTGAAGGCCCAAGAAAACTCTGCAATGCAAGCGTCCACACAAAGAACTCAGATGAGAGGAATATATTCACCAACAAAAATACCCTGCATTAAACTAAAAAGGAATATACAATGCATATATGTGTGCAACCAACAATGGTTGCACTAGAATAGAATCTCCCTAAGAGACTCATCTCCACCAACTTTGGAGATGACTCTAAGCTCTTACTTTCCTCAAGGACAAAAAGGTTCCTTATGTAGGAAAAGTAAGAGGAGTGAAAGGTGGGATAGGATCATTCCCTAAGTTACACCTCACCGCTCTCACACATGTGAGGATAACTACCACTTAAACTTGCATTTACCATATGTTGTACACATTATAAATCTCGCCTTGGTAGCAACACTACCTAAGGTGGACTTCACAGTAAGTGTGAATATGACATATACCAACAAACCCCTTACATATCAACTTAGGTGATGTGGTAAAAGATAAGAAGTCTTAGGCTGATAAATACGGGTCTCGACAACTAGGCCTAATGAGGTACCCATGTACAATGATAGAGAAAAAAGAAAAATGAAGTTGTTGAAGTAAATGTCTGCTGAATTTGGTGAAGCCTCCATGGGAGTGACTATAGTACGTGCCCCGTCTAAATAAAATGCATGGTGAAAACCAAAGAAGGTTGGCTCATAAATTATTCTGATTTTTGAAAACCACGTAAGGGTTGGCTCGATTACATATTTGGCATTGGAAATGATATTGAAAACCCCAAAAGGGTTGGCACAAAAATGCTCTGGCATGAAAAAACAACCAACCTTTGAATCTGCTAGGAACAAACTCAAGGTACATAACATACTCATGTTGCTTTGAATGGTGCATATGGTAGCACTTGCTTCAAAACAAACCCCACACTCTCCTTTTTGAGAAACTCCAATTCTTCCCAATTCTTCAGCTTTGCCAAAACTTTATTTGTGAGAGCTAAAACATATGTGAGTGTCAGTTTTGGGTACGGTTGGGCTTGAAACTCCTCTAGGACTTGTGCATTCTACTCCACCTTCAAGTGGATCCCAAATATCTTCTCCAGTTGAATTCTCCTCAACTATGAACTCTTCTCTGCACACTTCATCTCTCTCATTGGAGTGTGTACCTTCTATACTTGAATCAGTCATGTGCCCTTTCCATCCTTCATGGGAGCTCATTGGTTCCCCCCTCTTTCTAGGGTCCACAGTAGCAATCAACTTCTCTCCACCTTCAATATACTTACGTAGCCTTTTTTCCCTCTCAATCGCATTATCCATTCCTTCATTAGCTTAAGGATTTCCTTCTTTCTCAATTCTTGTTCATTCTTGCCCTCACCTTCAACCTACTATATATTGAACCTTCCATCCTCAAAAATTCTATGCTCCAATCTACCGGAAACATCTTCATCCAAAGGGGAACTTGAGCGATAAATGATCATTTTTGTTCAAAAAAGAAGTAATACTCTATCTCCTCTGGGTAGGTACAGGTTAACTCTGAAATTATAACAAATAATTGTTTAGCACACCTCTCCACCACACATCCAAATGTGATGTCCCCAAATGGACATATTCTAACCCCAGATGGATTTAAGGTGAATCCCAAATAAAATGCAAGTTAGAAATTATTGTTTTTATGACAGCAATGCAAACAACCCAAAATTCCTTGCCAAAACCCTAGGAGATTTGTCTATGGGTGTAAAACAGCCTCAAAACACCTTCAAAAATTATGAAATTAAATTTGAAGCTAGCCCTTGAACTAACAAATTTGAAAATACTTATAGTTTTACAGAATATCGAAAATCTGATTTTTAATTGCAGAAAAACAACCGAAACTTCAGAAATTCATAACTCGGAAAATACCCAACAAATTTTGACAAATGATAGCTTAAATTGAAGATAAAATCACAAGCTTTCCAATGATACGAAAATCATAATTTTCCGCTGGGTGGAAGACACCCAAAATAGGCTCGGAAATCTGGAAATTTGTAGATGAAACCCTAGCTATACCCGAAATCAACAACCACCATTCAACCGTCTTGGAAAGCCCTCAAACACTACTTGAAAATAAAATAGAAGCTTGATCTTCAATGGAAAACACAAATAAATCCTTGATCTTCAATGGAAAGCCCTGAATGGAAAATCCTCTCAAATAGAAGAAGAGTTTTTTGTTCTTCTCCTAGACCTCAAGAGGGTGTTCGTTCTCAAGAGATTATCTTTAAGGGTTTTCGTCTATGTTGCCAAGAAACAGAAACGGAAATGAGTATGAAATGCGGAAACAACAATTTTCAAAAAACCTTGAATACGAAACGTTACGGGAAACGTCCGTACAATATATATATATATATATATATATATATATATATATATATAAAACTCATTTTATAATTGTAGACCATAAGAAATAATTGATAAAACACTCAAAATATTTACTTTTAAAATAACATTATAGCTTTTTTTATTATACATGACATTTAAATAATGTAAACAAATAGAAAGTTTATAAATTTTAATACTAATACGAAATAGAAATAAATAAATAGAACGTTTATAAACAAATAAAACTAAACCTATATGCCTTGATACTTAACTCACCAAATGTGCCTCGCAAAATTTCATGGCTCTGCCGGAAATGAGGGCACGAGAGATCTGCAAATTCACTTCCACAAACCTCGACTGCTCTCAGAAACCTCGACCGCTCGTAGAAAGATTTGAAGGGCACAATGAAAATTTGAATGGCGCTTCCCCAACGTTTCACACCACGTTTCTGTTTGGGAAATGTTTCAGACTTGAAACGGGAGGGTCCTAGGCGTTTCTTGGTAACGGAGGTTTTCGTCTTTAGAAATTATTTTGTAAAGCCCTCAAGCTCAGACAAAAATTAGAATTTGTATAAAATAAAAGAGATGTTTTACAAAGCCAAGCACCCTTACTTTTATAAGCAATCTTGGCTTAGTATCCATCCACAACCACCAATCAAATTCCTTTTCCCACATTTAATTATTTTTTTGGCATTTGTTTCTTCCTTAACATGGGTCACATTTTTCCCCTAGGGGAAATAAAACATAAAGTGACCTTTTCTTTTCTTTTTCTAATTTCACTTTATCTTTTCTCTTTTATTTTTATCAAGCCTATAATAAATTACTATTTCTTTTTCTTATGCACTTTATAATAATTTATTATAACTAAAGTTCCCCTTTTATTCATCCCTTAGCTGTTGGGAAACAAAATTAGGCTAAGGGAATTCGACCGAGAAGGGGATATTACACCAAATCTCTAAATCTTGTTAGTTTTCTCAAGCTTCTCAACCTGATTCTTTGTCTAGGTGATCGATGTACCAAAATTCTGTCAACAATCCACAACAATGCTAGCTAACAATGCAGGAGCTCTAAGAAGAAAACTTGTACAAAAAACTATAGATCTCGCCCTCTAGCCATTTTTTAGGCTGCTTATGTCTACGTCTAGGCGCTTTTGCAAAATTCAGGATTTGAGCCTCAAACCGTGCCTCCACATGTTCAGTGTGATGCGAACTGCCATTTACCACATTGATCTTTATTGTCAATGCAAATAGCGTTCCGACAACGGATTCAGCCAATAGATTCTGTGCTAGTATAGCAACCTCAACATATAGAATACTTGCCACGATGGCACATCACTTAAGCAAGAAGCTTAAGTGCTCACTTGACATGCAAAGAGATCACTGCATCCCCTATTGTGAGAAAGACAAATGAGGATCATTCTTACACATTAACTCTGCAATCAAACTCTAGCATTCAATAAGACTTAAACCCTAACATGTGGAATTAAACACAGATGATATTAACTTACAACATAAGCTAAGATTCATCATGGCCTCAAAAATCTCATATATTCATATCATATACATGTAATAATTACTGTCATATTACAAGAAACTCCATTAACAAATAGGAACAAGTTATCATTTCAGAACTCTATCTCAGGTATATCAATCCACCATCTCCTTCAAATCCTCTATCCAAACTTGATCCAAATCAAAACATTATGCTTAATCTCTCGACCAAGGTTTTTTTAGATGTTTATCTGCCTCCATCACCTTACATATCATATCCAACATGATACCTTATAGAGAATTCTAGAAGATTCCCCTGTTCTATCCATTTGCGCCTTAAAGAGGATCTCTCATTATTCTCTGCTGTGTCTTGCAGATCTCCACCTGTCTGTCCTATGCGGAGCTCACCACTCCTCTTTGTTGGTGCATTGCGCATGGATCCAATGAGCAAACTTTATGGTGCGTTCATTACTTTAGTGTGACCTTTTTTTACACACACATTAATTATGCACGTTACCATAGTTAACTGAAAGCTCATGATTGCATCCTCGTGTGCACATCCTTGGGGTCAACAACCATCTACCAGTTTCACAATTGAGTTGGTGTGAGCCAGTTTGATGGGCTTATGATCATATTTTCCTTTCATTTGATTTCTGATCATCTTTGAGATTTCTGATGAGTTCATATGTGGGATTGAACTCTTTGAGGTATTATTATTGTTGTTTCGTCCCTAGCTGCTTTTCCTACATGCTCAACCTAAATTTTCTTCTCATGTATTCTTTGCTTTCTTGTTTAATAAGAGAGAATATATCTGGAAAAAACCATGTGAGATTCTTTTGATCAACGTTTAGAGTCACACTCCGTGATCCATCATCAGAATGAGAATAGAGTAAATGAATGTCCCAGTTGTTCATCTACTTCTCATTTGGCTTCACCTGTGTTTCTTTTGTTCTATTAAATTCTTCTCTTACTATCACTCTAGGCCATCTATTAGTCTCCATACCTTCTGTTTTCTTCAAGTAGCCCAGTAAACAAGTCATCCCTTATGCCTCCAAAGGACAAAGGGGCTTTTCTCTGCAACTATGATATCATATGGGACAGAGGCTCTGATTATAAAGTTGATTGTGATTAGTCAATTTTGGATTCTCTCAATTTGTCTTCATTTCAGACCTCATGTGCATCCAATTTGCACATCCATAGATCACCATCGGTATGCCAAGTAACTCAAACAGGACCATGGTGGTCTTCTGATCACACAATTCAGCATCCTTGCATCTATTATATACAGCATAAAGAGCTTTCTATCCCCCTTATATTCTTTTGAGAATGTGTGCCTCCCAGTTGAGTTTCCTGTCAAAAAAATCAAGGCCAATGTATTGTATTCTGTCCTACTTGCAGTGGGTCGCCTTCAAACAGGAAATTTATTTGTTTCTTTTCTTTTTGAAGGGATATAACTAAGATCATTCTTTTGGGGATGATCACTTGCATCCCTACCTCTTTACAAAAATGTTCCAAGGCCTTTAAGTGTTCTCTTAGGTCATTGGCAGAATTTGCAACTCAAAAAGGCATTGGCAGAAAATAACTATAAAATCCCAGTCTTTATCAACTATAGTTACTGTCATGTTTATCATGATTTTGAGGTTCGATTTAAACATAAAGAGCCAAAAATATATGGTAAGAAGAGGGCTGGCAAGGATTATAAGTTGCTGCTTTTCTATTTTCTTCTTTTTATTCAAAATCCTTCAATGGAAGGTAAACACATATTCGATTTTAAGGTGATTTCGGATCCATTACAGTACAGTAAAAAGTGTGAATTTTCATTGCATTGATAAAGGATATTGTTCCTTGGTTTATTTACCGTCTCATGGATGACAGTGTATATGTTCATTAATTTATTTATGACAAAGTAAACTCCATGGATGACATCCTTTTTTCTTTGAGAACATTTTGTGTGGTTTTCTGCGTTCAGTCATATAATTTTTCATATATAAGTAATACCAACTTTTGTTGAATGTCTATCGTAATGAAATTGAGTTCTTTGCATCCTAGTGATCACACATCATAAGTATATAGAATTAGGTTTCCTAATTCTATTGCATCCGTTGATAGAGTTCAAATTGATTTGTGAGATGTGAATGATTAGTAAGGGTTGCCTTGCTCAAATCTATATGTATTTCATTTCAGGCCGGGATGTTTCTCTCTAAATCTCAGACCAATATGGTTGCTCGTCAAAAAGAAATAGAAGAAACTTCGTACAATGGAGAAGAATTGGAGGACAGTTCATTGCTATTAGAGCAGGTAGCTCATTACTCTTGAGCCAATAGAAATTATTTTCTTTCAATGTTTTATTTTCTTTTCATTTCGTGCTGATTAACTTTTGACATTGCAGGAAACGCAGGCTGGTCTTCCTAGACATGGAAGGCTACGCTTTATTTGTGGTCTTATTCCCAAAGCTAAGGTCATACCATTTGAAAGGGTTCTTTTTCGGGCTACAAGGGGTAATATGTTATTTAAGCAGGTGGCAGTTGAGCAACATGTAAAGGACCCAGTGTTGTGTGAAATGGTACGTTCATATTCCTATTAGGGCTGAACATTTCTGTAATGGGTATTTGATTGAAAAGTCATTGTTGTCAACTATTCACTGAGAATATCATAGATATCAAAGAAATCAAAATTTCAACACAAAACTTTGGAAGTCATATTTTTTTCTCTTTCCTATGATTATTTGACACATGTTTGTTCTGTGGTTCCTATTTTCTCTGTGTTTTATTGGCACCTTACTCAATACATAGTATCTTGATCACAAGCATAGTGATCTAATTCTCAGGGACAGGGGGATGAGGTTTCTGGGATGACAATTTTTTTCTAGATTTTGGGGATAGTTATTAAAATATTTAAAAATATAAAAAAACTATGTTCCACCAAGTTTCCGGGACGGATTTTTTTTAGGCCTTTTTTTAGCGGATGGCAGGGGATGTCTATTAAAAAATAAGGGAAAATTTAAAAAATATAGGAAATTTCAAATATTCATATGATAACATTGCTAAAACATTCATCACACACATTATAGAACCTTAATACATAAAATTAGAGTTGAATTGAGATTTCACATAAGATTTAACCTTAAAAATATAGGAAATTTCAAATATTCATATGAATAATGATAAGTATAACACATTGATAAACTTAAACTTAAATCATTTATCACACATCATAAAACTTTAATACATAAAACTGGAGCTGAATTGAGATTGCACATAAGATTCAAGTTTCAATTGCAATGAAATTCCCAAGGGCCACAAAATGTCTGAAACATGGAAAATCAAAATGAAAATATATAATTGCCCCTAATCAAACTCCACTAAAGTGGCATCAAAATTAGACTTGAGTCTGAGTCACTGGAACTATGAGCGGCTACCTCATCCAATGGAACCCTAATAGTCCCACCTGTGCTTCCTCCTCGTCAATCTGTGCAACATCTTCGGGATCAACATCCCAACGTGCGGATGGAGTCTAACGATACTTAGGAGTTTGTCGATCCAGAAGTCTCAAGGCACTATGCACGGCTACTAACTTCTTTGCTCGTCGAGAGGTAAGGTGGTTCCTCTTAACTGTGTGGATGAGACCATATGTTGACCAATTCCTCTCTGCAGCAGAGGAACTAGTAACCTGTGAAAGGAGGCGAGTGGCAAGAATTCTCAAGTCTGGTGCATCCTTACCATGCCATGTCCACCATCCAACAGGGTCTACTTGAGCTAATGTAGCTCTATTTGTCCTCGCCTCCGGCTTTCTAAATGTTGGTCCACGGAGATTGACAAAGGATAGCGATTGGGTCCGCAATAAAGTGGACTCATCAGTGTACATCTTTCGAAAGGCCTTCATGAGCCCTTCTTTCACCTCTTCATCATCAGATGGAGGCACTTTGCTAGGTTGTACTGCATACCATTTGGGATTTAGAGCATAGGCTGCCATATGAAGCAGGTGTTCATTGTGTTCCACCGTTGTGTCACGATGGGCCTAATATGCTCCTCATAAAATCCCAAAGCAGGATCCCTGCTATGAATGACTTGTTTCATCTGTCCAAGCATGCTATCAAATGTCTCATAAATCTCTCCAAGACTAGGAGAGTCTGTATCAACATATCTTATGACCCCCACTATAGGTGACATGAAGGAGCAACCATATTTGCAAACAATTTACAAAAAAATTAGAAAACATTAAGATTCAAGAATGAAAAACTAAACTAATTTACAAGTTATAAACATGGATAAAAATATTTAAAAATTAAAAACTAAACTTACATATATAAAATTAGCAATAGCTTACCTCACTGTGGCCCACCAACCATCGTCGAGGATCTTTTGTTTCACTCTTTTTCCTTCAAAAGTGTTTGCCTTTGGCCATCTACGCCACTCCTGATTAACCATCATTAATTACAAAGCCTCCTGCACCTCAAGCATCCTCTCTAACAAAATGAACACAACATGGAGTCCTGAAAATGTGTTTGTAAGCACCCTCAACCATCATGCCAACTAACTTACATACGTGGGCTGAATCAGTCATCTCTTGTACAACATTAGAGGGCCCAATCTCCTCTATGGCATCCTTCAAAATTTGAAATTGGAAGGTTGCATCCTTCCTCTTCCTTGTACAATCAATAGCTCTAAGAAAACAAGGGCCAGTAGGACATGTGACAATGATATTGATGAGTGGCCGATGTTTAATATCGGTCCACCCATCCATCATGATAGAGCAACCCATCTGTATCCAAGTTTGCCTCATCTCCTCCATCACCACACTCACCTTAGAATATTCTTTATCAAGGAGGCTGGTTCGTAGTTTGTGTTCTCTAGGAGGGACATATAAGGAACTAGCAGCAATTACATCTTTGAACATTTGTTTGAAGAAAGGGGAATGTGACACATGAAATTGTATAACATTGGCAAAGAAAAGTTTGGCAATAGAAGAGTCAACTGCTTCCTTTCATTGCACATTAAACATACCTGCAACAGTAGAAGCCTTTCTCTTTCCCTTGGTAGAATCCTCTCCTCTTTGACTTTCAACATCCACGGATTGGGTAGGCACTTGTGTACTGTGTAGTCTCCAATGACATCCCTTTTTTCGTTGCCTCAACCTCCATGTGCAACCTAATCACCTCAGTCTTCTCCGCTAATGATATTCTTTCACAACTTCTTACCCCTTGTCTAGTTATGCCCAAAAGATGTGAATAAACTCGCTTGTAGCTACCCCTAAATTCTTTGTTGCAAATATGGCATAACCACACTCTACTCCCCCTTGATTTTTTTTTCTTTGTCAATGGCTGTTACAAATTATGAAAGAGGCTTTTTAGCATTGAATGGCCCCTTTGCATAGATTTTGAGGAGTTGTGAAGGGCAATCAAATGGATTATTTGAATCCACTGTTGGTGCAACACTCTCACTCCCTGAAGAAACCCTATTTCCGGTTCTACCTCTATGTTGCATTGCCTATTGAATCTCTTCACCCTCACTACCCTCACTGTTGCTCATTGTTTTGTATTGGAAATGCAACTACTCTGCAACTGTAAGTGAAAAAAAAAACAAAAAAAAAAAAACTTATCTAAGTTTGTGAAGCTTGAAACTTTGATAAAAAAAATGAAACAATGAAGAAATAGTTTGTGCAAATTTGTAAAATGAACAAAGGATGATAAACATACCTCTAATGTAGTAGAATATTGCTCTCTTGCTTTCTTCTCATTGATGTTTTCTTTTCTTCTCTTTGTTGTTTTCTTTCTTTGTCTTCTCATTCACAAGATGGGAAATAAGTCAAAAACGGGCTTCTTTTTTTTGTTTTAGTTGTAAGAAAGCTTATTTTAGGTATAGGTTACTTAGAAATGAAAGTGTGTGTCCTTGTGGGGGGGAACATTCCTTTAATTTTAATTAATTAACTGTATTTTAAAAAAAAAAATTAACTTTACCTTTGCTAAGGACGTGGGGATGCCCAGACGTCCCCAATACGATCAGAGGACTTGTAGAAGTCCCCTGTCGTCCCCTACTCCAATTTTGACGTCCCGGGGACGTCCCCAATTCTTTTAGCAGATTGGGGACGGGTAGGGGGACGTTTCCCTACCCGTCCCCGAGTTTCCAAAACGTCCCTACTACGGGGACAAGCCTAAAAAGGCATAGGGGGACATGTCCCTGTGGAACTATTTTAAAACAACAGATACTTAAAGTTAGGTTTGTGTTGGACGGTACCTACCCTAAGGAAATACACAGCAGGTTCATCCACTGACTAATGCCATCTCTTTTTGTAAACAGACAAAACATAAACAGGTTTCATGGTAGAAATAAGCTTGGTCACCAGAACACTAGCGACGTGTCCGTCCAGAAGAAAATCCCCATCCGTTTGGTATAAAACCAGAATGGGTGAAACCAACCTTGCATACCAGCTTGGTCACAAGTATAAACCCGTTGATATGTCGTCTATTGAGTTGGTACATTGTCTGGAGTTCTTTGTGCTTGCCCGAATTTGAGCCTTCCTTTGTTCAAAGAATTTACTAGCTGTGGAGGGAAGTATGATCGGTACTTCTTATTATAGTGCGGAGATTCTTTTAGTTTGGCAGAGCAGAGAAGGAGAAGACATCAGAGAAAAGAGATTGTGAGATGCACAACAAGGCTCTATTTAGGATGCGTGGTTGTAGTAAAGCCATGAGCTAACGTGTGCTTGTAACTTTGCATGTTCTGTGTTCCATAACAAGAACATTGGATTTGGCACAGACCCCTACTTAATGAGGAATTGTCCCACATTGGGTTTCTCCATAGGTAAAAAAATGCTGTGTTGTACTATTCTGTGGGTGTGGTTTACATATTCTCAAATATCCATGTTTAACCATATTCAATTCTCTTTGCTATCATGTCAATTCAAATACAATGTGGAAACTCTATAATGAGTTTAATGTGCACAGACAGGTTACTAAACTCCGCACATAATCAATCAAAACAGTCCACAAAGATCTAAGTATGTCAGTGTGTCTAATGAATTAGCACATCTAGAATGAGCTGGGATAATTATGGATACATCCCTTGACTTTCAATCTAGGGTAAAATAAATCCTGATCAAACTCGCGGTCGTTTGCAGATCAATCTAGGAAACGCCACATGATACATGCATAGATATGATCTGTGGATTAACATTGGCACAAGTTGCTTAAAATCTTGTTATGTGATTTTCTGAATGTTATTTGATGAGATCAATGGTTTCGCAAGAGTATCTCCACAAACAAGTTCCACTTCCATAATGTCAATCTGAGAGGATATTTAAAAGAATTTGCATCCAATGTTGGCTATTTGACGTTCCAACTATGGCCTTAAATGCATGAAAGTTCGCACCACATAAATAATCATCGAGTACAAGTATATTTCCGTGTGTCTATCTGATCTGCTTCACAACAATAGTTTTTTTTCATGCTATTTTAATTTGCATCCAAGACAGAATACTGGGGGGATAAGCATGAATTGATCACAATCCTACCTCAAAGTTTCACCGAGTATAACATTGGATGTCAATGCCATCTAACTAATTTGATATGCATCAATTTTGAGGATGGTGGCACCGTAATAGGATAGCACAGTATTACATACGTGCGAGTATGTGTGATAAGATCAGCTTGCACAAAGCTCTAGAATAATATATGTTTCCCACTTGCTAGGATCGATTCCTAAAAGGAAAATGGTAAATCATTACAGAACAATTCTAAGTAACAAAAAAAATTGAAATAGAAAGAATGAAAATTCAACACCTTGATGCAAACCAACAATGCCGTAGTTGAACTAAGTTAACATAAAGAAATTGCAATGAAATGTTGAAATAACAAATACTGCATGGAGGAAACAAGTTTTTAGTTTGTTCATACCGCAACCTGTATCTTCAATGCTTGGAAACCATGAATGTTGATTTTTTCTTGGCTTTGGGATGTCCTTGGTCATGATTGCCCAAGCATACTAAAGGCGTTCATCGGGAAAACTCAGGAATCTCTATCACGTTTCCAAGATTCTCCATCTCCTTTTCTTGAAAATACCCTCGTTGAATAGTCGACACCATGCCTCGTAGTATAATGTGTCCCGCTGTACATGAAGAAAGTTCGGTAAGTAAGGGTGGATGTCATCTGGAGAAATCGCCATGACATGTATTTTGACTTATCCAGAAGAAAATAAGATGTGTAAACCATGGAAACCTATGCTCCTCACAGTGAGTTGTCTCTGCCCAGAGCCTGGAGAATGTCTTTGGGTGCAGGATGCAGGTACATTTCAGTGATGCAAATGTAATCAAATGCTATGAACATGGAAGGCATTGTTCCCAATAGTGGACAGAAATGGACCAGGGTGTCTAAAAATTATGAAGTTTATAATCCCTAAGGAAAATTGGCAGTGCTTTGTGTTACCAATGATATAATCTTATGGACTGTAGACTGGCATGATTCAGGGAAAGTAATCTTCCTTCTTGGGAGGGTGTTAACTACCTCAATGAATCTCTTGATCAAGAAACCTGTCGTTCACGGAGATAGGTTCATCCTCAGTGCAGAGGCGACATCACTGGCAGGACGGTTTGAGGCTAAAGGACAAAAGTGTGCAGGAGTTCGAGGTCTCACAACCTATCAAACCTTGCCAGCTCAAGCTTTCCCTGTTTGAAGAGCTTGTCTACAAGTCCAAATGTCCATTTCTTTTGATCAAGCTCATCTCATTAAAGTATTCTGGGAAAAACTAGCCAATTGTTGTATGGGGCTCCTATGCCAGTGAGAATCTTCTAAAGATTCGGAACCTCAATTTTGGATCAGATTAACAATAACATGGACTATAAGTGTAAAGTTCAATACGTTTCAAGCACATTAGAGCTGGAACTTCATTAGCTAAAAACCTGGGAAGATGCCTAGCATTTGAACACGCTTCACTAACTTGGTAACTCTCAAGGGAGCACCTTGCAAGGCATCATCTGCGCACAGTATGGGCATAGAAGTATGTAGGGACTACAGCAATTGGTAACTACTGCCATTGGTCTGCCACGGAAGTGTCAACATATGTTTACTTCACAATTGGCAAAAGATGAAATCTGTCTTTATCCAAGTTGAACGGTGATTCACAAGGAGTATTGTTCAATCTAAGGACAGAGACAGATTTATAACTTGAGCTCCATTATTATTTTAGAACTTTTATGCATGTTTATTAGACAAGCAAGTCAAATGAGCCTCAGTTTTGAAAAGCATAACTCGGGAGCGGGATCTCATACGTTGTAATATCATTATTTATAGGGTACATGGTCATACCAATATATTCAGTCAAGTTATAAGTAGCAAATGGCATCAACTGAGGCTCAAAAGGACCTTATCTGGCTAATAATCACATCTTTCATTTGAGACACACTTTGCTCAAAATCAACTGTTCTCTAGCAACAATCATTTAAAAAGACATTGAAGTATTTCCACATGATATGGAAAAAACTCAACCTATGTCCAAATGTAGGCAACCTTCATCTTTGTTTTCCTGGTTGACTCATAAGAAAAGTGAGGTCATCATGGTGATAATCGTCATAAGCATGTCAGTGGTTCCTCATGATCTTGGTCCACCTTATCATGTTATCTATTCCTGCATTTATGTTGCCAAACATCAAATATTTGGAGATCACGTGTATGCACACTTGATTTGCTATATGAATGGATATCACTTTTTACTTTTGCACATACTTTGCTAAAGCACTTGCATGACAAGCTTGCTTGCTATTCAAAATTGGGAAGATTCATCCTACTAATTCTCCTACAGAATTTTTGTTACAGGTCCACAAAGTTGTCTTTGTACATGTTGGGTATTATCGGGGGAGAGAGAAACAGACCAGAATATTCTAAAGACGATGCGCAACATTTGGTCAGCTAATCGATATCCTTTTCGAATGAAAAATGCGAGTGAATACCAACGCAAAGACTTGCTCATTGTCCATATTTCTAGAAATGAACATCAACACATCAGATCCATGTAAAGACATTTTCAATATGGGTGTGGCTTGCATGGATAGTAATACTTTTAGACATCGCAATTTTAACCCAATGTAGTAGTCGCCTTGACCCAGATAGGAGAAACTCTAAGTCAATGCTTTTGTATGGCACCTCTAAATATAATCAAGGACTTTTGTTCAGAAAGGAGCATGCATGGTACTTGACGGCTGAACAATGATATACTTTCTCATGAATCCATTCAATGCCGAGCATGCCCCCAAATAATGAGGTAGAATTTAACAAGTTCTATTTGTCCCCTTCAGCTCAATGTCATCCAAGCAGTTTCACATGTGATGATATATATCTTGAAATTTTAGTAAACGTTGACTGCTCCCACCTACCCCATAGCCCACCCCAGCCCACCCCACCTTTATGCTCAAACCAACCCCTGATCAGAAAAAAATGCTATGCCATCAATATGCATGTCACTATACATGAAGCGAACCTAAGCTATGCATGTCTGTCTCAAAAATCAGATATTTTTCCATTCCCTATATGGGGAGAAAAGATTATCTTCCTCAGGGCAGCAACAGGCCGATTTTAGGAATTGGTGGTAGTCCAATGATAACACCCCATTATGCAATGTTAAAATTAAAGTAACAGAAGTCCCTTCAGCTACTCATGCCCACTCAGGACTGTCTACAGTGACCAAACTTTCCAAATAAAAAAGTGCCAGACAATGGAGTTGCACTAGGATCACGGCTAGAGACTCCTCCCAAAATGTTTCTGCTTTTGATGAATTGGGTAAAGCAGACAATGACTCCTAAAAAACAAATCCAACATAAGCAGATTCGTGGGTGACTTTTCCTAGTGACCCAATGTGAACTTTGAAGGGGTACTGGGTTCTTTAGTAATGAACTGGAAACCAACTGGTAATCTGTTCTGATACCTCTAATGATGTTCTAAATGGGTGATCTCGTAAGCAGTTTTCTCTTCCAGAAAGGTAAATTGAGATCAAGCATTTCAAGGCAGTCCTTGGTTTAGAAACAGAGATTTCAGTCTTTTCGTGATACCGCTGGTCTCCATACATATGTAATCCATCGGAGAGAGCCTTCCGATACTATTGCGTATGTAGTTCAGCTGCTACTAGGATGTTTTGCTTTCTATACTCATAAGACTCATAAATTTTCCACTTAGCATCGATCTCCATGGCCCAAGGTAACTGTTGTGTGTCAGTTTGCATCTCAGTGGTTAATTTTTCCTTCTCAGTCTTCAAATGCCTATTCTTATTCATTAAGCGATTAATATATTTTTATGTATCTTGGTAATGTTTAAAATCAGTAGCCAACTCAAGACATCCTATATCTAAAGTTACTTTTTTTGGAAGCGGCTTATCAAAATCCATAATACACATATCTAACATATGTAATATGTTCAAATATGGATTTAACATCAACTGTCATCATATGGGTTCCTAAAGAGTTCCTAATGGACATGAAGATTTCTGGATTCCAAAGCTCAGTAAGTAAATCAAATAACCTAACCCAAACAGGGCCTTTGCAAGGAAGGTATTTTTCAGGTTTGAATTTTGTGTGCCAAGGTTTCATAAGAAGCCCTGCCCTACCATAAAACCACGCCCCTCCTGGAAAACCTGTTCCCTATCTTCATTATTACTAAAAATGACAAGAAAATATCTATTGGGATCCATAGAAACAGTGAACTCACCTTTCACCTTCCACTACCGAGTCATGCAAATATTAAACGCTGTTATAGAAGAATGAAAACCCATCAAACTGCAAATCAGTCCTCACATTTCTATGACATCTATGCCACCCTAGAGATCCACCATTCTGAGCTCGATAACCGGAGACCCATCTGCCACCCTCATACATCCTGACTCAGTCTTCCAAGGATATATCTTGGCATTCGAAGAGGTCCACTTTGGAAATGGTTGTTGGAAACAAGATTGGCACCTATGACTGCATCTCAAAATTTAATGCTTTGATCTCAGCTGTGCCTTTACAAGTAGTAACCCATACTAAGGAGATTGTGAGCCTTTGAAAAACCTGCTACGAAGCTCGCAAGCCCTAGAAACCTCAAAAACTCCAGTCGGATAGTGTTTCCTTAAATTCAAAAAGGAGGCTATTTTGGTAGATCTAAGAATAGATCAAAATAATATTATGGATTGTGTGGTTGACAAGGGGCTACTGCAGAAAGAAAAAGAATTAATGATGAATTTGTAGAAAGTACTTTGTTGAGTCACGTGATCCAAAGTAATACATTGTTGTTAGTTTGTTAGTCGGGGCATGCATCTCCTAGTGAGACACCCTCTTTAGTAAATAGATAAAATTAAGTAGTATTAGATAAGTAAATTAATGTTAATATTAATTTAATTGTGTTAGCTATACGGGTGTAGTTAGTTGCGTCTGTTGGATTGTTAGGTACCGTATGTGTAAACTTATTTAAAGCTTGAGGAAGAATGTAAAAGAGCCCGATTGATTTTATATGAATAGAGGCTTCTTTTTTGATTTAATACAATATGTAGTTGTTTCCATGTAATCTTGTGTTTGAAGTATGAACAGTGGTATCTGAGCTGATGGTGGCAATAGATCCTTGAAGAAGCCACAGCAATGGAAGAGCAATGAAGATTTCTCTGAAGAAGTTGTTGGATGAAGTTTTTTTTGAAGCTTTTTATTATTGCTGAATATGTTATATCTGAGACAGCGTAAGACTGTAATTTTTGGCCTGAAGAAGTTTTAATATTTTTTCCTTTATCGAAGCCTGAAAATGCAGTTGGAAAAGAAGTTTGAAGCTGAAACAATTGGAAAAATCTTAAAAAGGATTAAAAGTCTATGCTGGGGCATCATTTAGTTTGCCTGGGCTGTTGAAATTTGTACAAAACATTAAAAGCATGTCTGTGGCATAATTTCTTGTGGTTGGAAACTGCCAAAAATATGAAAATTATTGAAAAACACATGCTGGGCGTGACATTCTGGCTGACCATGGTGTGATGATTGGCTGGAAAAGCATTGAAAAACTGCTTGAGAAGTGCTCCAAATCTGCCAAAGTGCCATGAAATCAGCAAATGGCATTGAAAATATGAGCAAGATTGTTCAAAGTGCTTTAAATTTACCTGTTTCTTGCTATGTGGGGTCCCATTTTGATAGCTGGGTGTGATTATAATTGCTGCTGGGCATTTCATTTACTTGCTGGGCACTCTATGACTGACGGATAAAAGAAAAATCTCATGTTTATTCATTTTTAGCATCGTCAAAAATGGTTTATTTAGGAAATCCTACTTTTGTGTCTCCATAGCATGCATGGATGAATTGGTAAAAATCAAATAGTATAAGCTTTGAAAGATTAGAGGTCATATGATCAAATCATGCTAACATTTTTTTTTTAATTAAGTGCACATTATACAAAGTCTAGTATGAAAGAGGGCATTACCTAATGTCTTTCATTTTATCTCTAAAGTGGTCGTCAAGAGGACTTGGTCAAAGAGGTTGTTTCTAAGTCACTGTGAGTATAAGAGGTAAAGTGTCCAGCTCTCAAAAAAGTGCAAAAGACAAAGTTCTAAATTAATGTAATTTTTTGTGTTATAGCTTATGCACAAGCTATTTATCATATTTTTAAAATTTTTTGTGAAGATACAGGTGTGTAACTACTCGTTCCATAGGTTTTGGAATGTTCTGCATTAATTCGAAGGGGCATTTATGGTTTGGAGTCGCATTGTATGTCTTTATAAGAAAAAACGTTTTAGAAGTGGAGAAATAAGGATTTTAATGTACAAGGGGTACATTTTTGGTCAAATCCGACACCCTGCCTTTGCTTTAAGTTTGAAAGTGGAAAGTTCATGCTTGAAAACCATGAATGTAGCACTATTTTCTTGCCATCAGTTGTTGGAAACACCCATGTTGCATTTCTATGTTTACAAGTCCCTTGGAATCAATGAGGATGATAGAACTAGCTACCACACATCTTAAGTTCACTGCTAGCTTTGAGATGAGGTTTTGTTGTAGTAGCAATTTTGGATAGATGATAAGGTTATGATGTTTTACTTTTCTATCCATTTTTGGTTTTTTGAGTTCTTTAATATCATTGATGAAGAGTAGATAGTTATTTGGTTATTTTTTTTCGCTGCATGTGCTTCTCACCTCTCGTCTAATGGGGGAAGATACTGTATTGGTCTTTGATCAATTGTCAATGATTGTACATCTGACAGAGTTACTATCGCCTGTAGTGATAAGCGAAGTGAGGTCAACATTGTTAAGCATCAAGGTAGATGTGCCATATAGAGGTGCTGAATAGTCTTCGGATCAAGGGTCGATACAGTTGAGCATTCCCATGATGGTGCTTATAATGTAGTACAATCACATAATAGTTAGAGGGGATGAGCATGCCTAGCAGGATGTTCATCGTTCGTGTCACAATTTGAGGATCACAGGCTTTGCCAAGTGACACAAGTTGATCAGTACCAGGATGTACAAAGTGCCAATTTGCAAGATGGGTTAGAGACTCTTGGATGGATTCACTATCATATGCTCAGGATCAGGTTTTGGTTTCCTTTGGATCAACGGGTGTTTGTTGGGTCATGTGATCCAAAGTAGGACATTTTTGTTAGTTTGTTAGTATGTTAGTTGGGGCATGCATCTCCTAGTGAGACACTCTGTTTAGTAAATAAATAAACTTAAATAATATTACATAAGTAGTATTAATTTACTTATGTCAGTTATACAGGTGTAGTTAGCTGAGTCTGTTGGGACCATTGGGTTATGTATGTGTAAGCTTATGTAAAGCTTGATGAAGAATGTAAAAGAGACGGATTGATTTTATGTCAATGAAAACTTCTTATTTGAATTAATACAATATTTAGTTGTTTCCATGTAATCATGTGTTTAAAGTCTGAACATACTTCACATGGAGGAAATACATTGGAAACAAAAATCAAGGGTCAATTGGTTAATGGATGAAGACAAGAATACCAAGTTCTTTCATATGGCCATGGTTGTAAGGAGAAATATAAACAAAATAGAAAAATTCACCCTTCCATCTGGGAGGATAATCAAGAAGAAGTAAGAAATTTGGGAGATAGGGGTAAATTTTTTTCAGGATTTGCTCTCTAGGGAGCAAGAAGAAGATTATTCGGTTGAAGATGAATTGCTGGAAATTTTTTTTGAAGCTCATTACAAAAGAGGATAATGTAGACCTGATGAAACCAATCATGGGAAAGGAAACTCCCCAGGTTCTGTGCTCTCTTGGTGGACATACGGCCTCTATCTCTGATGGGTTCTAAACAGGATTTTTTTAAAAAAGAATTGGCATATTGTTGGTAAAGATGTGTAATGTCCCCTTTAACTAAATTAAAAATAATTAATAATATTTTAAATTGGGCCCGATCAATTCTTCATTTTGAGATAACTTAATAATATTTTTATTAAAATAAAAGGTATTTTTAATACCAAAGTAGAAAACGGCCCTTAGCCTATTTTCATTATTTTTAGTCAGCTAAAAGTGAGAGGTCGTCTCTCTTTAAGAGGGAAAAACAAATGTTAAAAAGGTAATAAAGAGGTTTACATGGAGCGCTGCTCAAAGAAAGGAAAGAAAAGGCTATAAAAGCAAATGTTGGGGCTGATTGTAATCATCATCTTGTGAATTATATACCTCTCTTTTGGACATTGGAGAATTGAGCTCTCATTTTCACCCTTTGAGGACGAAAACCTTCATTGGATCCTATTGTGGACGATAACCCTCAATAGTCACAACACTTGAGGACGAAAAACCCTCAATTATTGCATTGGTGGCTTCATCTGGGAGTCACATTGTAAGCTTGAAAATTCAGAATTTCAGAACGTAAAGGGTTTCCATCCAATGCTAGGGAACAAATTCCAGCTAGGGCATGCTTTGTTGGGGGCTGCCACATTCATTTCCAGCTTGATCTACCCATTTGGAGATTTTCTGAGATCACTTTTCAATGGGTTTTCGTATGGTTGGGAATTTTTTATTCTAATTTTGTTTGATAACTGATCATTTTTTGTGGTCATTTTAAGCTATCATTCGCATTAGCTATCTCCGGGTATTTATGATGATATGGAATAATGAAGTTTTAAGTATCGGTTGTTTTTGAGCAATAATTAATTCCAGCAATCTGTAATTTATTGTTGAAGTATTAATTTTGCATGAAGGGTTCATCATGTTGTTCCATGCTTCATAATCCACAACTGAAGATTTGTGTGATGTGAAAGGCTAAAATCTGAATCTCCTGTCCCGATCTCTAATGATGTGGTTTTGTGAGATCTAAGGGTTTCATGTTGTTGCCCTAATGCTTGCGTAACCCACAACTAAACCGATGATGGGGTCATCATCTACTGTCATGAGCTTTCTAATGATGTGGTTGGTAGCATTTTCAGCAATCTATCCACTAGGGTTCTTCAAGACCCAAAATAGACTTTTGCTCAGGGAATTTGAACTTTGTAAGGAGAGATTACTATGGTCAACATTTTGAGACTTTGGTCTATTGAATTTCTGCATTTGATCTCTTGACTGAAAGGAAAATAAAAGGGTTGGATTCTGTTTTTTTTTGATGCTAGATCCTGAAAGGCTTTTTCCTCTTATTGTAGACATTGAAGGGATTGGCCAATTGAATGGCACAATCTGATCCATACTTGGCTTTTCCCACAGATCTTGAACCTGTTGGCTAAATTTTCTGCACAACTAAAAACCTAGGTCGTCATGAGATAAATCTCCCTCATTTACCGGTGAGGCTTCCGTGTAAGATGTTTATCAATTGGGTACGTATGAAACTTAATAACTATTTGTGGGGGTTTTACTTTAATCACAAAGCTCATGAACATTTGTTCTGGTGATAGCAACTGTTGGTATGGAGTATTTTCAGAAGGGGGAAATAATGGAATTTGGGAAAGAAGAAAGGAAGATATGTAATTCAACCAATAGTTTTCAGAGTTGGCCTCATACACATATAAAATAAACAAATAGATCTCACAATATGGCATAAGGAAAAGAAAGGTCCTTGAAAAATTCTAATCTAAATCTGAAATAAAGCAAAGTTTATTTAAGATCCACACAGAAGTAAGAAGCAAATTTGCACCGTTGACACAAAGTTCTCTGGAAATCCACCTGACTATTCAATTCCTCAGCTTTCACAGAAACTGACATCAAGGGTTACAACACAAAGTCTGGAAACTCAAGAATGCTCCTTAACAAAGTTGTGATGATTTAACCCGTAGGCTCTTCCTTTATTTATAGTGCATAGAGGGCAGAAATACAAATAGGAAGCTTTCAATGAATTGCCACATGTGGAAGCTATAAAGGAAACAACTGACAATACTTTCTCCCAAAATTCCTCTTTACATGACATGCATCTGAAGACTAATTCAAAGCCTGCATGTTTCCACCTATTCTTAATTAATAGGACATTTTCAAGTAACTTAAAGTGATGAAGCTTTTAACCAATTACTTCAAGTTTTACAATTTTGTCCAAGACCTGGAAAGAAAAGAAAGAGAAGAAGAAAGAAGTAATTCTTCTGCAACACTTCATAATTGCCCATTTGTTCTGAGCATGAATGTATTTGTCCAGCATGTAATTCATTGTCTGATCCATCTGTTTTCCTTCTGCATCTCACTAATTTTTTGGATAATATTGATCTTAGAACTTTGCACACTCTAGAACAAATTCTTTGCAACTGGGATGTAGCCTTACTAATGCTTTGCTTTGATAAGCTCCACTATTCTGCTATGTCTGCACGAGGGAGGAGTGTGAGGCTTGCGGTTGCCCAAGGTCTTCATCAAATCAGCGGATATGCTTCGTTGGAGAATGTCTGTATCATTAATCTCAGCAAGCCTGGAATAATGCATGATTCTGATTAGATCATCTCTGTCATCACCCTTCATCGGGGGTGGAGAGGCAGAATCAAAGTTTGTCTTGAAGCATCAAAATTTTTTTGGTACCAGAATGCCTTTGCAATTATGAGAATTGGATCTATTTGTGCAGAAGCTTGCCATGATTGCCCTTGTTTTTGAGATAAACACTAGCTTAATTTTGCACATAAATATGAGCACCGAGTGAATTAATACTGAGTGTAATCAGAAAGACAATACCAAAGAAGATTTGTAAAAAGTTTACCCTCCAAATAAAATAATACTCTTTGTACGCTAATTTATGACTGTGAAAAATGAAGTTCATGGCATAATGTCCAATTTCTTCACCAAAATCTTTGGGTAATTATAAAGACAAAAGTTGCCAGTGAATTTTTCAGACTTTGTTGCATGCCAAGAAAGCTAAAAATATTATTTTATTCACCTGTGCACTCACATCAACATGCATCATAGCCAGAATAATAAAAAGAAATCAATTCCAACCCTAGGCTTGCCAAGAACTGGATGCTTCCTAAGAGAAGAATGATGAACAATGCGAACAACTCTCCCTATGGCACCAAGCACTTGTACATAAAATGCATGAACCACATGAAAGAATTAATGATAACCCAACATGCCTCATCATTTACTAAAGCCCACTATGCCTCAATATTTACTAAATATAATGACCCATAGTGAATCGCACTTTTTAGGAATGTGTAGAAAACAATAGCCCAAGTGAAGTGTCTTCTCATTTTTCCTACTTCCAGGAATTTGCCCCAAAATTCCCACTTTTGCACTCAAGTGATAAATTGTGGGGAAAAGACATTATCTTTTAGGAATTTGTCCATGATTTCCATTCCAGGCAACCCCAAAATTCGCACTTTTTGGCTAAGTGATTTCGCTTGAAACTATAAAGGTTGTCGCAAAGCAGGTGATAATCAACTCAAACCATTCTAGCAGAAAAATTGCCACTTTTCACTTAAGTGATTTAACATTAATTGGTATGGATAAAACAACCTTGAAAGTGAAGCCTACTCAACATTTCAATAACTTCCAAGCTAGAAAATTCCCACTTTTCACTTAAGTGGATTTAATTTAATTGAGATAAAACTGCCAGGAAGCGTAAATTGAAGACCTTCTAGGAGCCGCAATAATATCTCAGAGAAAGTTACTTAAATCAAGTATCAAAACCTGTAAACAAGAGACAAGCTTCTCACCATTGAAGCCATCATCAAACCTAGGCACTTGCATTCTTGAGCTGAATTCATCTATGTCCCAAATTAAAGTTCCCTTGTGTGAAAAGGCAAGATGAGAAAGGGCTTCTTTCCCAAAAAGTGTGACTTGTATTGGCTTCGCTCTTCCCGTAGCTTTGGCGTGGAAAATAGTAATATTAGTAAAGGCAACTTACATTAGTGTTATTGGTCTAAGAAGCATTTCTTTCCATTTTTGGATTTTTAGGTGAAGAAAACAGGAAGTGATAGAATAAAACATTCCATTTTTGGAAAGGGTCCGGGATATGTAGCAGCTAACACTTGCAAGTGCCATAACTTTCACTCTTGGCTCCAAAAAATTAAGTGAAACATTTTCTTCTAAAAGTGCATATTTTCATGCAGCTCTACGAATTGGTGGACCTAGTATTTTTCTTAGACCTTTGAACAATCAAAGGGTTCTTCATCAAGTTTTGGGAAAGCAACCTCTTGCAATCACCTGAAGGAATCCTAAGCTCAAGTCACCTTTAGACAAATTAAGGTAGCAATTAAAAACACTGGATAGCTTTTCAAAACCCTAGGCCCAGGAAAAGGTCTGGTAGGAAGAATGAATAGGCTACGGGGATTGCCATGGATTGAAAAAACATACCTTTCTCTCCGGCCTATGAAAAAGAAGAAGCCAAATACAAATGGCATATGAGCAGTGGTACCATGGATTGATCAAAAAGCCTTAAAATGAGTTCAAAACAAAACCCTGAAAGAGAGGTTTGATAGGGCTTATTGCTCGAAATCCATTTCTCCAAGTTAGCTGATCTGCAAAATTCTTCCCCCTGGATGATTTCTGTGACTAATTTGATGGGGTGAAGTTTTTATATAACCCAAATCCTCCAATTTTAGGCTCAATCTATTATTTGTTAACTTTTCGTTATTTAATCAAAGGCTTAAAAAAATGCTTTGATCAGACAACAGCCCCTATAGGGAAGGAATTGAGTGAGCCTTTAGGGCATGTGGGTATTTGGCGAATCTGGCTTTTATGGCTCTCTGGGATACCTTCTGGAGCAATGCAAACAACTGACAGACAAAACAAACAGCAAAACACGACCCGTTACTTGAAAAGAACAATTTTTTTAAAAAAGAGTGTAGTCCCAGATTTCAGGGTGAAATCTCGGGGACACCAGGAATGAGCTAAGAAGGAAAAGTTCAAATGAAGTCAATAATCACTTGCAACAAACATCCAAAACAAGGAATGGCTAAGAAGGAAAAGTTTGTGTTTCACTTGGTCCATGGACACAGGAGTCATAGGTTGCCTTTCCAAAGGGCAAGTTCATTACATTGAGGTACTTTCAAATGGAGAAGAAGAAGAAGAAGCAGGAAGAGAAAGAACAAGAAGAAAAAGAAAAATCAGATCTGCAAGAGGGCTTTGAGGTGGAGTCCCATGAAGACCATGTTGAAGGACATAGAGAGGTGTTGCTAAATGAAGAACCAAAAAGGGTTTTTGATGTAGGAGTATCTCCAAAGAAAATGGTATAAGTACCTATCATTTTCCCTAAGGATGAGCCCTTGACTAATTTTCAGAACAACAATATGGAGGCCAGGGATTTGATGAAATCTTGAAGCACGAGCCTAGGGAAGAGAAGGAAGTCATGAAGCATGAGTTGGAAGGTAAAAATCCTAGACTGCCAGGATACGGGTATGGGTACGGTACGCTGAAATGACAAATTTTTAAAGCCCTCGGGTACAATATGTTGTGGGTACATTCGTAGAATATATTTTTAAAAATTTATATATATATATATATATATATATGTATGTATGTATGTGTATATATATATATATATATATATATATATATATATATATAAATTTAAAGAAAAATGCATGCTTATTAAAATTTAATACAATGGGGGCACACCCAAACATGAACACCACCTCCAACAATGAGTTCCAACACTTCTACATGCCTTAATAAAGGAAAAGAAGGACCTAGTCTCACATTCATAGGACTTGGAATACTTCCTTGTATGCCTCCCTCATAACTTGCTTCCCCATATCCCCTTGAAGCTGAACTTGATGCCATGGCTACAGTTTTTTATTTGTTTTAACCTATAATGAGAGTTATTTTTTAACAAATTGCAAAATAATTTAATAAACTATTAAAAAACATAAAAATTTTGATTTAAAAAAAATGGATGCATGGAAAATACCTAAAACCACTCCTTCCTCTTTGTTGTTTGATGCTGATCCTCCTTCAAACTCCTACTGTCCTCCTCCCAACTTCTATCTCTCTCCTTCAACTTTCAAGCTCCCAATTTGCAAAAGATGAATGTCATGTCCCTTTTTGGTGGCTAAATTTTGAAGACCTTAACCCATTCTTTCCTTGTGGGTCTAAGGAGAAAAGCAAGGGGAAATCTGAATTATATTTTTATTATTGATTAGACAGTTGTTTTCATTTATTATGATTTATCCTATTGGAAGCCGTTTTGCTCCAATAGAGGAATTTAAGTCGTTTAGTATTAATGGTGTTGTGAGCTTGTAGGCTCCAATAACCTTTTTAATATTTAAAATGCAATTACTTAATTTGTCATCCGTTGATCAGAAAGGATTGCAAAGAAAGCTGTGTCATATCTTTTGCATTTGAAGGTGTCAGTGGCCGCCACAATATTTTGAAATTTTCCCATCTTCAAAGTAAAGTTTTCAGAATTCCTTTGGATAGATCTGAGAAGATTCGATGGCTTGAGCAAAGTGAACCCTACAAGGGAATTCATAACGGGATCAGCTATGCAGAATAAGTCTTTACACATAGCCATTCGCCATGTTAAATTCGGATACAAGCAGGAAAAATAAAAGGGAGTAAATCTGACCTGGTTGTGAGAGCAGTCACCACCATAAAAATGATTCACGTCAGTTGTTCACCAGAAGCTCGGTATGCTCACGGGTAAAAGAGAGGAACCTAATTCGGTTCAACCTTGCAACATTGTAGGGATCCAATGCTAAGACTAACGCACACCGCTTATAGCAGTTGCAAACTTGTTGCTCAAGGAGTGCAAATGTCGTAAATCTTGGAGGCCTGAGTAGTCATGAGTTTTCCTAACAAAGCTATCATGAGTCTTCCAATGCCTACAACCAAGTCTTCCTGATAGGTATTCCTACTAGGATTATGAAATAAAGAGGGAAATAACCATTTAGGTTTTTAGGATAAAGTCAAGGGGCGTAGTTTAGTAATTAAGACAAAGCAGTAGATCAAAGAAAACCTGATATCTACTCTAATCTATAGCAATGAATGATCGAGTCATCCAATCTAATTTACTGACCACAGATTTATTGCAGATACAAAGGTTCTCAAGGAGCGCTTTATGTTTTAGTTTCAAATCTAGAGGATAGTTAGTCATAGCCCTAGCATTTCTTTTGTTTTATAAAATGACCGTCAATTATTGTATAGGGTTATATACTAAAGATTATTAATCTTTTTATGACTATATATATATACCTATATATATATTTATTAAAATTGTTAAAATAAATAAATATTGTTAAAGCAACCCTTTATTGACATTTGTTTAATTTACATTATCAATAATATTAATAGTGACAAAAAATGTTGGTAGGCAAAGGTGGACGTCAAATCTAAATTCTACTCTATTAGTGGGACAAAGTATTAATGAATGTTAAGACTTTGACAACACAAAGTTGCATCCAATGCATAAAAAACGTGAACAATTAATGTATTACTATTACTATTACTATTATTAAATAGCTAAATTATATTGTCCTTTACCAGGAATAAAGTAGATATTTAAATATTGAGTCAAATTATTGTGCTTAAAGTTGTAATAGAATAATATGTACCTAAAAATATGGCGAGCATACGGAATATTATGAATATTTACACCGAACATACAAATAGACACATGTATTGTATGTATATTTTATTATTAATACTTATTAAGTTTACAATCGTTCTCATGAGTTTTCCCTTAGATCTAATCATTTTTTCCCAACAAGGTTAATAAACTCAATGGGGGATTTTATATAGACAATATATTTGAAGTTCAATGGGGAACATGTACAAATCAAGTGTTTGATGTTTTTGGTGAAGAATTGTAAATTACAAACATTTTTTCAATTAGTCTATGTCAGACTTATCTTTCACCAATACTTCACTAGAGACATACATTTTTCCACTTGTTTCATCAACACCCAGTCTTTCAAATAGCTTCACTAGAAACACATGATAACTTCAACTATGTCTGGTTAGCACCTAATCTTTCAAATACCTCACTAGAGACATAATATCTCTTGAACTCATCTCAACCACGCTTATCTTTAAAATACCTCACTATTAATAAGATATTTAGGAACAAGGCCGATAAATATACCATTTGATCAAAATATAAAGCTTGTACAATATAATACTTTAGATCATTTATATTGGAAAAAGGCAAAGAAGAATGTAAACTATTTAGAGTAGGGAAAGACAAGTAAATGACTAGTTGGGAATACCAAGAGTCATAGAAAAGTCTATAAAGAATGTAAGAACCCATTTTCAATAGAAAGTTGGTTCTGCATAAATAACGCAATAGCGTAATATCTTATCATTTTAGATAATAAAACTTTTATTTCCATAGCCATTTATGCATTGAAATATTGATTAATGTTCATAGTTCCTATACATAAAAGCAATTAAGATTGTATGCATATTTTTTAGTTTAGTCGAGCGTATGTACTGGTAAATTGTCTAATGTGCACTAAACAATAAGGAAACATTGCGGAATTGTTTCCAATGACTTTACATATAATTGTAGCATGACCTGACAAGGAAATGCAAGGATCATTACTAACTAATCGTTTTATGGACGCTATCAAGACCCAAAAATGTTGAGATGCCTATTAGGACAAAGACATACAAAACGATAGTAGATGATAAAATGATCCATTTTACAGGAAAATATTGAATATATTAATATGAGAAACCTTGCATGAGAGTATATAGTGGATGAGAACATATGAAAGAATATTTATGAGATTGTTTGGTGTAAGTTCCCAAAATTGTTTCAGTTGCTTGTTTATAAAGGCCAGAACACCGTATCTTCAAATTCAAATTAGTCAAATAATTCCAATGGAATGAGGAGAAGCTAAAAAAATCATACAAACTAGACAACGAATAAGGGTTCTAAAGAGTAAACATATTAGTTGCTCCAAATTATTGTTCTTTAAAACAGATTATGTCAAGGAAGGTAGATTACGTATTAGTTAATAAGGGGAAAGTTCATCATAGAATTTACTTTGAATTTGTTGATAAAGATGTCTGGTAGTGGAAAAGGCCATGGTGTTGATTCCCTGTGACATGAATTTCAGTTTAGTAACATAGTATGGGGACGTAGCCCTAGGGAAGGGGGGATGAAGGGGAAACAAAATGTGGTACTTATAGGCCCAGATAAGCCTAAAAATAATCAATAAGAAGAAAGGAGGCTAGAGTTAGTGAAACGTAAAAGCTGAGGAAAATTAAGTTCCCTCAGAGGAGCACAAAAGACGGTTATAAGTGGGAGTAGGATAGGAAGAGTTTACATGATGAAAAGAGCGAAAGATCTGTACCCTATAGTAGAGGCCAACATAAATGAGGAAAGAAGAGGAATTGAGTTGATTGAGGAACCAAGGAAAGAGGAGACTGTCCTCGAAAGGGAAAGAGACCAAGTGATCGAAGAAAATGGGCAGAGACTAATGAAGTAGAGAAGTACAACTATTACTTTGTGAAGAAGTTAAGTTTATAAGGAATCTAAGATAAAATGAAAAGGAATTATCATAAACCAAATATATGAAAAGTAATTTTCTAAGGACATGAAGATTTCCCCTACCCCTAGGATATGCATCTCTGTTGGCACAAGGTTACGTAACAAATATCTTATATAATTAAGCTGAGATGATTAGGTAGTATCAACATTTTTCTCGCACAGTTTGTAACCACTCCTTTGTTTTTGGGGAATGTAGTTATTTCTCTCCCTATAAAATTATTGTACATGCTTTTGAATAAATACATATTGAGAGAGAGATATCCTATCTCTATTTGTTCTCCTCAATAAGCTCCTCACAATCTGGTATCAGAGCTTTCATAATCTCTGGCCTGTGCGTTTGATGTAGATCCATTTCTTTTTAATCCACTACATATAGATATGCGTGTATTTATCACCGTCATCCACCTGCTGCATGGAAGAGGAAGTGCATGGACCTGCGTGGTCGAGGAAGAACTGAACGTGGAGTGCATATTTGCAATGACCTTTGCGTGGAGGAGCAAACAATCGTGGAAGAGGATGCGTGGACAAGTTTGAAAGGAATTATTTTTGTTTTGACAAAGAGGACCAAAACTTCTACTGCGTGCATATTTCAGCGACCCTTTCTAACCTTTTTGGATCTTGCTGCGTGGATGTTCCCAAATCCTGTGTGGAGTCTGGCACCATACAAAGGTTGGCGCCCAAGGCAATAAATAATTTTGTTTTCTTCTCGATTCAAGTCTTCTAGCATGTATGCACAAAGCAACGACTGGATACAAATAATGTTGATAGTAATAATAAATTGATCTGGAATTTTCCCATAAGATGTTTGGACAACAAATGGAGAAGTTTTTTGTAAGATGTTTGGTGTTGTAATGTGTTTGGATCTGCCAACCTCCAGCAACCCGCACTTTACCTCCAGCGACCTGCAAAGAGCACACGTTGGAGGTGGATTTTCCAGAGTATATGCGACCAACATACTTTTCGTCTTGAGGACGTGGAGGAGTAAATTGTTTAGCTGGATACTCACTGGATAGACATGTTAGTAAGCCATGTGCTCAATACATTTCAAGGAATGTTGTTTGAAGTTATAAAAAAAATACCTTCTGTTAGCATATCGGATTTGCACGCATGCAAATGAAATGCAACAGTGTGGGAACGAAGTCCCTCCTCAATGAAGGTGAGGCTGCCTTTATTGAAAACCAAAACTGTATTTACACCTGTACATTCAAAATTGTATGTGGGGGGTGTTTTGGAACATCAATGGAAAGAAAAGTGAATGAGGGAGATGGAATGGAATGAAGGAAAGGAATGGAAAGGAATGAATGGAAGGAACATGCAAGAGTTAGGTAAAAGCAGAGCCTAATATTGCATGGAGAAGAACAAACAATAACTAACACAAATAAAATAGAGTTTGCATTAGCTAAACAAGAATGAGTAAAAGGGAACACACATGAGCAAGTAAATAACAGAGCTTGATCACTGTGAACAAGAACAACAACTTAATAACGTTGACAATAAGATCAAAGACAATATTTGCATGCAAGATTCAAACATCTAACATCTAATGAACATAAGAACATCAAATGTTACAAGAGACAATGAATGAGACACAAAGTTCGTATTTCATTAACTCCAAAATGTTTTCACAAAAGAACACAAAGTTTCTTCCTGAAACAAAGCTTGCACACAAAAGTATTTTCTTCTCCTCTCTCAAAGTCACCCTTACAAATGAGCCCCTCACTTCCTTTTATAACCCAAAAGTTGGTTACAAAGTAGTTAGGGTTTTACATGAACATTAAATAAGGCACTTAAGTGACCTTTGACTTTTTCTAACCAACTTTATTAAAAACAACTAAAAATAGAAATCACTTAAGTTATCCACAGCTTCCCAAAAGCAAATAACAACATCCTTTTCTTAAAAATCCACTTTTTAAAATATACAATAATAACCAGTGCCTTATCCATTGAAATGGGGTCTGCCTATCTCAAACGTATGAGAAATGGACTCTCCCACTTCGTTAGATACCAAGAAAACTATCTCCCTGAACCATCGGTGAAATTAGGATCTGCGCTTTTGCTAGTTGAAAGGATCTAAACCTTCCCAAAGTTTCAAACATCTTTTCTTCTTCTGGAGGTTCATTTGGTCGAAGAATAGCCTCACAAAATACCTGCAATTCAAGAATCCTACTTGGCATATCATTTAAATTAACCATCTTTGATTGAGCATTCTCAAATAAGTTCTTTAATTTGATGCACCGCTCCATTGAAACTGATGAGAAATTATTGGCGGGAGTGTACATGTCCTTAAACAATTGTGAAAATTGCTCTTCCACCTGTTCTGATGAACACCTTTGATTATGTTCATTTACGAGGTTGCAAGGGATCTCAGCTATGAATTCTTGAATCAAGGCGAGTGAAGTGAAGGCTTCATTGCATATGCTCTCATAATGGATCATAGAATCCTCGAGAAGCATCTTCCTTGATTTGAGATGCAGACACCAAAGAAAACGTGTCCCTCGATGTTCAAATTTGAGAATTCCTTCAATGGCTAAAACTGAGGATTCCATACTTGTCATCTCCTGTAGACTGGGCAATATCTCATCCAAATTTGATATGTTAGAAACAAAAGTTTCCTTGAAAGAAAGAATTGGATCAAGATATGCACTGACATCTTCATGGAGCTTAACCGTTGTTTTGATCGTCCCTTGGCCTAAAACGAGAATCTCTGAAAGCCAAGTTTTAGTGACATGGCCCAATGTGTTTATTTCTTTTGATAAATTGAGAGTTTCTTCATCAGGGGCAGCCACTGCATCAGGTACTGGGAAAGTGGATGATATGGGATTTATCAGATGTTGAACATATTCCACCAATTGATTCTTTTCGGCCTTGAGCTGAGAGTTCTGAGACTTATATTTCTCAAGTCTCTTTAGCACGATATCAATTGAATCTCGAGCCATTGCCATGTCACTTTCCAATGTGGACCTCCCTAGTCCAAGTCTAGAAACTTCATAATCAGCAGATGTCATGGCATCACGCTCCTTGTCAACTTGTGGGATGGCAAGATCTGCAAATCTGTTTCCATCATTATCCACCATTATTCGAGAAAGCACCTTAGGCTTCTTGGGAATGACGTCATTCAGAAAGTTTGAAAAGGGCATCAAAATCAATGTCAATTGCCTTGACAACCCTCTTCCTTTTCTTAACCTCGGAATCAACCCAGGAAGGAGTATCATTCACTATTTCTGCATACAAAAGCCTGGAGCTCAAAGCAACATTCTCATTGTTCTCGACATCATGAGATTCTGCAAGAACCCTTTCCACGACCCTGATTTCAGGAGAAATAACCTCGATATCCACCTCCTGCTCATTTGGGAGATTTTGGGAAATCTCTTCGTGAACTGTATGCTCCGAAGTGTTCGATATTTGGACTACCTGTACTTGAGTGGACGTTTGTGCAAGGCATGGCTGAGGATCCTTTGTCACTAGCTTTTGAGAACTATTAACAATGTGAGTAGAAGAATCTCTACTTGAAGTAGAAAATCCTGATACACACTCTCTGCCCTCACTAGGGCTAGGACCCTTAGGTTTTTCTCCTCGTGACACATTATTCGGCGAAGGGGATTTTGGCAACCACTCCTTTCTTGTTGATTGTGTATGATTGAATGGCACAGAGGTCAATTGAGAAGGGGCTTTGGTTGAATGAAGACCTCCTCGAGTTGGCAATTTTTGTGATCCTGAAGTATGATCTTGAATTGACTGTAACTTGGCAAGTTCTCTTTCGTACCACGATATGCTTCTTTCAAGGATCGGTTGATTCTTGCTATCAAGAGAAAATTCATCTCTCTTGGTCCAGTCAATTCGAGGCAATGGGGTAAAAGCAACTGCATCATATGAAGGATCAATAACATCTTCATCATCATTTACGAATGAATCTGGAGGGTTCTTAATGCGAAAGGCCTTGATCTGAGCAAGGGTTAGGTGAGAAAACTCTCATCTTCTTACTTCATGCTCGTCTAAACAGGCAGCCCAAAAATCTTCCATGGTAGGATTATGTTGATACTTTGCTCCAAGAATCTTCTGCATATATCCATTGATATCAAACTGGGCTCTCTTCACATATGGATGAATTGTGATGAGGGCGAACTCTTTTTCCATGAGTTGTGCACTGAAGAGATTTGGACATTGGTATTCCCCGATTTGGATTGGGAAATGAATTCCTGAACGATGCTTGTCACTGAGAAGACAATGAACTTGGAATAGTTGTCACGCAAGCTCCATTAATGCCCATTTGTCACTGACGTACTTAGGAAGTTTCCATGGGGTACCCGCAAAGCCGCTTACGCGAATGTAGGAAAAAGATGAAAATTGAATAAACCATGTTCCCCATTGGGAAATGACATTCATGGCTTCTTTGGAAAATCTTTCCTCTGTATTCCTATTCAGGTTCTGAATCACGCGGAAAGTAAATGCATCGTTGACCCTTCTGAAATGGTGAGAGCTATTTTTGAAACTTAGTTGCGGGTAATAATGAAAAACACTATTTGATGGCCCCATGACTCCTCTTGTTTCGAGTCCAGAAAATAACTTTCTTCTTGCCACTGCATAAGTCAGATACGATGTCATGTAGAAGCATCCAGTCATCTTAACTTCGATCAATTGTTTGTGAAGGGTATCACTGATGATGGTGGCCCAATCCACAAACTCTTTCTTGGCAAGGATGATACAGATAAACTGATACATCCATGGGTGGAAAATCTTGGCAGAGGGTAAACCGAAAACTCGACTTAGGAGAGTAATCATGTCCCCGATTTCTTCCACGAACTCAACGCGGTACAGTTCTTTAGGAAGCCGGTCAATTCGAGGCCTCTTGGTCACTAACCAGTTGTTATTAACCATCTTGCTCCACCTGAGGGGTTCTTCATCCCAAAATTCTTGTGCTGACTGGTGAGTGATATCCGCATTCTCAGGAAAGTCAGGTATGCCGAGCAATTCCTCAATGTGCTCTGGTGTGATTAAGAGGAAAGGCTCGCGATTATCTTTAAAAATTCCTCGTCTCTCAGGATCATAATGCTCCACGCAAGTGATAACCAACTCTGGACACTGCACCGAGACAGGAAATGTTGCTGCTTGGGGTAGACCACTATGGTAAAGCCTATCCGAGAATATGGTTTTGCCTTCAGTTTTCACCCATTCGCAGAATTGTTGCACATTGATGTGACCCAGATTTGTATCAGTGATATTGTCATATGCTGACTTAATGGAACTGGGAGGGATGATTCCTTGGAATTCATACTTGAGCGCAGATTTGTTTGATTTCTCCACTGGCTTCCTCGATCTTCCTATAGATTTATTAGATTTTTCGGCCATTATGAATTTCACAGAAAAATGACTCAGGCACGCAAAACAATGCAAGCGGGGTCGGGTCTCAGTCTCTAAAACCCCTCGTCAATGCAAGAAAAATATGACTTGTTTTATTATTATTATTATTATTTTAAAAATAATAATAATAATCAGTCCGGTTACAAATAATTTTTTTTAAAAAACAATTAGTTGGAAAATTCTCCCTGGTATGCAATGATTATACTTAAACTAAATCACCCGATTTCTAATGCATTGATACTTTATTTAATTTGCGGAGCAAATTCTCCTTGGTATGTGTAAAAATCACCTGATTTAAATGACCGCGTACTTTGAGATTCACTTTTGGATTGCGATCTTTTTAGCTGCGTGGAAGAATGCTAAATTCTTTGCAAATGCATAGAGATCACTTGTTTGGATGTTTCTTTCTATCTTTCTCCCACATGGTCTCTTCCAATGCAAAAGAAAATAAACTTTTAATGAGTGTAGATTTAGTGTTTGCCTAGGTTTTGTTTCCTCCAAAGACCAATGCGTGGAGCTTCACCTGAAGATGCAATTGCTCAAAAATTAAACTAAATTCCTATTTCTTGTTTTCTATTGTCTGATTTTGGACTGCTCTTGGACCCCATGTGGATCTTTTAGACAAAAACACAGCTTTTTTATCTTATCCAATCCCTGCAAATGTATTTAAACTAACTTCTTCTTCCCTGCTTGCGTGGAGACTTCTCTGTTTTCAAACTGATTTAGCTTTCTTTTCATTGCTGCTGAGATCTTCCTAAGGAACTAAAACTTATTATTTTCCTCCCCCTCTTTGGCTGTGCGTGGAAGCTATGTTTTATTGCTTTCTGTTGGACTTCTTACTCCTGAAAAATGCTTTTTGTGCGTGAAATTATTAAAATAAAACAAATGTCTTTCTTTTATTGGACTGTTCTGATTCCTTCCTCCCAGCGTTGAATCTTCTTTGGCAAATGCGGTAATTTATGGACGTTATTTATTTTCAATGCTTTTTTTTATTTTCCACGTGGTTGAATCCCTGACTTCATTGATGTTTCCTTTTATCCTCATGCGTGGGGATCTTGGTTTTGGACTGTTCCTGCATGGAGATGCTCATCAAAACTCAAAAATGTTTTTCCTTTGGAACCTATGCGTGGAGATCGTTGTTTTTTGTTTTATATTGTTCCTCAAATTTTATGCTGTTCCCAATGCCGGGAGGAGGAAAAACTGTTTTTCTTTGCCAAATGTTGTTCCATTCAATGTGGGGGAATGCTTTAAACTATTTTATCTTTGCTTTGATTTGCTGGAAGAATGCGTGGAGCTTACTCTTTCCTTGGAAATGTTTCTGCGTCAGGCTGTGCGTAGCCTTGTTTGGACTGTTCCTCTTCACCTTGCGTGTTGAAATCCTTTGGTCTATTTTGGACTCTGCTCCTTTGCAAAATGTGAATGGCTTTAGTTTCCTGCTCTCAAACTTCTAACAACTCCTCCCTCCACATTGGTCTCCCTCCTGTTTGTAGTCATGCACATGAAAGAGACTTGCTTTAAACTTCCACCAATGCGTAGCTTTTAACAACTCCTGGTGAATGCGTAGTAATTTTGAGGGATGTGATAAAATATTACTCTGAGACGTTCCTCTAGAAGAAATAAGAAGAAATTGGAAAGCTTCGCACGACTCTTTCCAACGAGTTTGACGGAAGGATTTTATGAGGATTAATTCATCCCGTTAAAACAACTTCCCTCTTTCCCAGGTAGTGGCATTAATTGCTAGGGGGAAGTGGGGAAATAAATTGCCAATTGCCAGCGGAAATGGCAAGGTTGGCTGGCAATCCCTGTTTTATTTCCCCATGTGGGAAATCGGGAGATTTTTTTCCCGTTTGCCAATTCATTGATTTGGCAATTGGTGGAAAAAATCCCACAAGCGGGAAATTAAAATAAATTTTCCAGGAAAGGGGAAATCCGGGTGCGGGAAGCCAATTTGGCATTCCTGGCAATTGGAAGCAGAAGCTTACTTCCCCGGCAATAAAATAAAAAAAATTGTCGAATGACTTTTAATAATTATTATATTAATAGTTATTTAATTAAAAACCCCAAATTTAATAAAAAATGATTTTATCAAATAAAGGATAATAAATTAATTAAATATTAATTAATTAATTATTAATGCATTTTAAGACCTGGCGGGAGGAGTTCTTGGCCGAAATGGATGAAATGAAGACCGGAACGATCACAAAAATGAGATGATCGTGATGAGAGCGATAGATCACGCAAAGTAACACTTCTAAAAACAAATCAAAATTTTTCATTTTTATTAATTTTGCAAAGTCAAAATTGGTTGATAACAGGTACACATTAGGATAGCCTTGCACAATACTTCCTAGCTCGTCTTGGAGAGTAGAGCACTGTTAAAGATTGGTGAATGATGAGTTTCAAAGGGCAACCCACTTGAAAATCAGAGCAACACTTCAAAAACAAGGTATGACAACTCATATGGTTATTTTTGCAAAAAGGCTCCAACCAACCTTAGGAGAAATAAGGAGTGATGTTTGGTTACTCTCAAGTGTTAGAAGAAGCATCCTTATGACAACTATGAGCCCATTTGTACTCAATAGCATTGCTAACATCATTTTTGGAAGCTCTCATTCTTTTTCAATTGCATTCATGCATATGATTAGAGGGTGTTCTTCCACCATAGTTGACAAGGGTGAGATGGAAGGTGAAGACACCTCATTGGGAAATGCTTTTGTTGTTCAAGTTGCTGAGCATTTTTCAATTTTTTGCCCTTTGTTTAAACTTGCAGCTGGCTGGAAAGTGTTTTGTACAATTGAGTGTACAAGGGAAGAAATTGCTACTGCTGTTTTTGGGGACAAAATTGGGACAACTGATTTTTTCTTCAAGGCAGCCATAATAAAACTTCATGGGCTGCTAAGGGACTTCAATGAAGATATGGGCATCCATTGCATAAGTTTGTTTTTTGCAGAAGTTCTCTCACCTGACAGGCGCGAGAGTTAGTTTATGGGAGTACTACATCATGTTATTTCACTTTGGCACATTGACACTTGGGTATGAGAGCTTGCATTTGCTTGAGGGCAAGCAAATTTGGGGAGGGAGGACTGTAATGTCCTCTTTTCTAAATTAAAAATAATTAATAATATTTTTAATTTGGGCCCGACCAATTCTTCATTTTGAGACAACTTAATAATATTATTATTATTAAAATAAAAGGTATTTTTAAATACTAAAGTAGAAAAAGACCCTTAACCTATTTTCATTATTTTCAATCATCTAAAAGGGAGAGGTCGTTCCTCTTTAAGAAGGTAAAGTAAATGTTAAAAAAGAAATAAAGAGACCTACATGGAGCACTCCACAAAGAAAGGAAAGAAAAGGCTATAAAAGTAAAATGTTAGGGCTCATTGTAATCATCATCTTGTGAATTATATACTTCTCTTTTAGAAATTGGAGCATTGAGCTCTCATTTTCAACCTTTGAGGACGAAATCCCTCATTGGATCCTGTTGGGGACAAAACCCCTCTATAGTCATAACACTCGTGGACGGAAACCATCATTTGCTGAATTGGTGACTTCATCTGAGAGTCACATTGCAGCTTGAAAATTCAGAATTTCAGAATGACAAAGGTTTCTATCAGTGCTAGGGAACACATTCCAACTAGGGCATGCTTTTTGGGGGCTGCCACATTAATTTCCTGCTTGATCTACCCATTTGAATATTTTTGGATCACTTTTCAGCGGGTTTTTGTGGTTGGAAAAATCCGAAATGCTAATATTGTGGGATAGCTGATATTTTGTGGTTATTTTGAGCTATCATTTCCATTTTATCTCCAAGTATTTATGATGATATGGAATTTTGAAGTCTCAGCTGTTTTTGAGCAATAATTAATTCCAGCAGTTTGTAATTAATTGTTGAAGCATTTATTTAGCATTTCATCAAGTGTTTCATGTTGTTGATGCATATTTGAAGATTTGTGTGTAGGAAAGGTAAAATGTGAATTCTACTTAGGTTGCTTAGGTTTTTGTGGACCTAAAAACATGTTGCTTCCCTAATTTTTGCATAAAATTTGTTTTCTGTCATAAATATTAGGTTTTGTACATGTGGTTGGCATCATTTTCAGCAATGTTCCGTTAGGGTTTTGGGGAAAATCAAAATTCCTCAAATTTGATCCTGAAAGGGACATTACAAGATGCGTGGGAAGCAATGGAGGTGTGCAAAAGGAAGAAAGGAATTCTCAAAAAAGGGAATACGCAATTTCTGGCCCTCATTTCTAAAAAGGAGAATGCTAAACTCTTTGATGATCCCAGACCTATTGCCCTCTACAATACCATTAATAAGGGTATTAATTAAAGTGTTTGCAAGAAAATTGAAGACATACTTGCGGGCTATTATTAAGAGGAGCAAAGTGATTTTATTATGGAGAAGCAGATTCTTGATGGAATTGTTACAACACATGAATCCATTCACTCACCGACCCATCAAAAGAAAGCAAGTGTGATATTCAAACTTGATATTAACAAAGTATATGGTAAAGTGAACTGGATCATTTGTTAAAGGTTCTAGGTATGTTTGGATTCTTTGAAGATTGGATAAAACTTATCAATAGTTGCATCCAAACCCCTTCCTTTTTGGTTCTAAAAAATGAAGTTCCTGCTGGCTTTTTCCCTTCCACAAGGGGTCTTAAACATGGGCATGTAATTTCTCATTATCTATTCATCATTGTAACGGAGTTGTTGGGAAGACTTTCAAATAGAGTAGTAAGGGATGACAAATTTAAAGGTTTACATATCTTTTCAAGCTTAACCCAAATTTCACATCTCATATTGGTGGATGATACCTTTCTAATGGGGATATTGTCAATTGTGGAAGCTGAAGTAATTGGTGATATTTTAATCTCTGGATCAATATGCCATAGTAGCTGGCTAGAAGATAAATGTCGGGGAATCAAATCTCTTTTTCATAAATGTCAAGGAAGAACAACAATGAAGGATCTGGAAAATCCTAGGTTTTGAAAATGACTTCCTGCCATGCACATATTTTGGTATGCCAATGATAGTAGGAAAAATAAGTTAGGAGGTTTGAAAACTAGCACTAGAAAGGATGTAGATAAAGTTATCTACGTGGAAAGAAAAATGGGTAAATTTGGTAGGCAGGACTCAACTAATTAAATCCTCTTTACAAGCCATGCCAACCTACATAATGTTATTGTTTAAAATGCCAAATTTAGTGGTAAAAGTTGTATCCAATACAAACAAATTATATATGGAGTGGGTCAGAGAACAATAATGAAATCAATTGAATAGCATTAAATAAAATTTGTTTTAAGGAAATGGGAGGCCTGGGATTATGGGAAGGTAAGGATCCTAAGCTGGCCTTGAGGTGGAATTTGCTATGGATAATTTATGAGGAAGGTGAAAGAATATGGAGTCGTATTCTGCAAGTTGAGTACTTGAATTCCCCAGATAGAAATATGTTGTTCATTTAAGAAGAATTACTTCGAGGATTCACTTTTTGGAATTTTATAAAGGGGTGCGAGAATCACTTTATGGATAACTAAGATGGGAAGTTGAGGATGGTAGGAAGGTTGACTTTTTGCGAAATGCTTGGATTAAGGAGACCCCGCTTTGTAGGAGGAAGATCTGGCAGAATTAATGGAGTATGTGTGCCAACAATGGGGAACTCATGTGCATGATATCATATCATCAGAAGGTTGTGGAAGATGTTGGAAGTGGAACAACCTACTAATGAAACTCAAGAAATAAGGGACAGTCTAGCTCATCACTTAGCTAGCTATTCATTACCTTAGAGGGTGGAGAAGACCATTTAATTTGGGATTGTGCTAAGAGTGGTAGTTTAGCATCCACACATGTGGGACCAAAACACAAGACCAAGTAAACTGTAATATCCCCATTTGGGGTTAAAACTGAAATTTAAGGAAATTAGTTCAAACCCCAAATCTGATTTTAATAACAGCAATTAATAAGGGCCAAAAAGAACACTCTCAAACCCTAGCGACTAGGGGGGGGGGGGGGAGAGAGTAGAGAGAGAGAGAGAGAGAGAGAGAGAGATCCACCATAGAAACACACAAAAATTATGAGAAGTTATTCTGTAGATTGCCCTTGATTTTAGAAGCTAGAAAATGCGATCAAATCATCAAACTCAGAATTCTAGAATTTATTAGGGCACAAAAACAACTGAAACTTGTAAATTCAATAACTCATAGAAAACAAGGAATCTCCACACATATGAATACTCAAAATGATCATAAAAATATCAGTAATTAAATGAGACTAATATCATAATTTTTCAACCATGGGAACCCTCTCAAAATTGGTCCTGAAATCTCTAAATGAGTAGATAAAGCTGCCCAATGCCAGTAAAAATCTGAATATTAAGTATTTTCCTTAAATCTGTAATAATCTTCAATACCAATCAATGTTGAAGGGTTTTCGTCCTCCAACAAAACCACTAGAAGGGTTTTCGTTCTTCTAGGAAGCCACACAAGAGGGTTTTCGTCCCCAAGTGGAAGAACATGGAGCAACAAGCTCACAATGTCCAAATGGAAAAATGTGCCAAAGTCTAGATACCCCAAATGAGCTCTCTAATTTTCTTTTATATCCTCGTTTTGGCGCCAAGGCTCATAAAGGAAAGGCCGACCCCTAATAATTCATTATAATCTTTTATTAAGCCTTATTAAAGGCACTAAACCCAACTGACCTCATTAATAGCTTATTTCTTTGTTTTGAGCTTATTAAAAGCTCACCAAACCAACTAACCCACTAAGAATGGGAAATACAAAAATAGAACATGAATATGAATTATGGAAATTGAAATATAATCCATGGTTTTCCGTTGTTCCACCATTGCTTGCCAAGGAATCCTTTATTTCAGATTAATTTGAAAAAAGGAACATTACACACACCAGGATTTTTGTTTTTGAGTTTCATTTACTTGATACAACTATACGACACCACTCAGGATCACAAGAAATGCTCAACATCACATGCGAAGTTTACACCAGCATGAAGAACATGCAACTAACAAGATGACACAAGATGCAAATCAATGCCACACTTTTATAAATGAACAAGTACAAAACACGACCCAACCACAATATGAACATCGCAAATAGGCACCTTCTATAATACCACATTTTCATGGTTACGTCTTTATTATAATCATGTTTCGTTATTTAGCCTTAAAGGTTCGAAGAGCACTTAACATGTAAACATACATTTTCCTTTTCTCTAGACTACATTTCCTTTCTTTTGTTTAACACTTAACTTATAATGGTTCCTTCTAATTTAGTTCGTTTATCTTATTGCAGATAAATTATATAACTCGATTGTTAAAAGGAACATTTTAAACACACATGAGTCTTCTAGAACTTGTTCTAGGGTTTGTTACTCAAGAACATGCTTACTTGGTATTACATTTTACCATCATTGCAAAAAGGGAAAATCACATGGAGTAAGAAGGAAGACAATAAGGTCTAAGAGTGGGTAATTTCCATGTTCCTTTCTCATTATAACACTTGAACACATGGACACACTCTATTCACTTTCAAATTATTACAACCAACTGTGTAATTTAACTACTTAGTTTGCATTCCTCGTGATATAAATATGATTTACAATCCACTTGCTCCCAATTTAGGATACCTTGTTTTTTAAAAGGTCATGATACACATAGAACGGTTCATTTCACCTGTGTTAACGTTATAAGGGTTTGCATAGAGTTAAAGGGATAAGTCTCAAATTTCACTTTACTCCTAATCCATCATCTTAAGAATTCAATGTCAACAAGTAAGAGTTAGATTACAAGTTCTGCCCCAAGTTAACCTCTAAAAGATCATAGATTTAACTTATTTCCATATACCCCAAGGAATCTAGGCCCTATGACAAGTCAAAACTAGAGTGTGCAAAAATCTTTAACTCACAACTCTCTTCGAAAAGCCCAAGATAATTCCGTTGTTAGTAGCCAAGATGAAACCTCTATCCCTAAGACCTAGAAATGTCGCAACATGGTTTTCTTCACAATGTGAACTTGACACCACTAGCAAATCTCTTAGTTTCTTATCTGAAGAAGACAATTTGGCCATGAGGGAAAGAGGGACATTCCCAAGAGTAACGAGTGGAGGATGGGCAAGGTGCAATGTTCATCTCTACAAGACGCTCACAGAAACACAAGTAAAAATCATTGTTAGACATACTGTAGAACCTAATCTCAAAATAGCAATGGGAAAAGACACGGCTAAAAGATGACTAAGTTGTTTGATCACATTGCGGAGACAAGAGTATGAGGGTAAGCTCAAGGGGACTGCTCCATACCACAAGGGTTAATTTCTCATACTATATGTTTGATTGTCGTTTTCCACCCAACATGGAAATACACAAATGCAAGTTATTCTTTTTTTTGAAGACAAATTTCCTAGGTCAACACGCCATTAGAAAAAAGGTAAAATATGCCATTTTCAAATTACTACCCTCAATTATACTGGGACAAACAACATCCAAAAATTATGATGGTACTAACAATTTTAAATAACAAGGTTTCGAATTCATCCCCCTATAATGATTTAGAAACTATATAAAGGATTCTCTTACATCGTTTCCATTGCAACAAGATTCAATCAACCTCATTTACTTAACTGAATATACAAAAATACGACTAAGTGTGAAATTAGTCAAACATGTAAATGTACAACTATGTGTGAAAATAGTACATTTTCCCAATATGCTAACAATATCGTATTCATCACAAAGAACAATAATAACATTTTTATTTATTAGTGTATGGTGGTGGCGGCAAAGGTGCACTGATTGGTTTTAGCTACAGTCACTTTGTGGTCAGGATAAGAGCAACAACAAAATTAGACAAACCTCCCCATTCCTACAACTTGGCGGACAATCCATACCTTGTTCTATAGCTCCCCATTTGGCATAGACAAGAGGGACGTTGGCATGTTTGTGAGAATCTGGCTTTACACTAGTCAACAAAAATTTCCTGAGAGTTTCTAAAGCCTTTCAAAAAAATCCATTTTGTATAAACCTTGCAATCATCATAGGCCACGTGACCACACCTCATTGAGGCATTTTATCCAATGTTTCACATGCCAAAATGGCGTAGACCTGGCAACCAATGGTAAGGTTGTGGTGTTTGGCTTTACACCTGTGAAATAACATTTGCCTAAAGGTTTCCAAGGCCCCTTTTAAACAAAAACAAAATTGGGCACGTGTAGCAATCATTGCATACCTGTGAGGCCGCAATTCTTTAAGGCATTTTGTCAAACTGTTCATGTGCTTTGCGTAAGCTTCCACATCTGTATGCAAAAACAATAAAACATACACAACCAATGCCATGCGTATGCTTCCACACTTGCATACTTAGCTACCAGGGCACTTGCGACAAACAACATCTGTCAAATAATACAAAAAGGCCCTCCTTCAAAAGCCTGGCAGGTGTCTACATCTGAAACAAAGGCTCCCATTTTGCACAGGCTGGGAGGATATTGGCAAAGGTTGCCGAGTCAGGCTTTGCACCTGACAAAAACATTTGCTTAAAAGCCTCCATGGCTTGTTAATGAATGCATTTTGTGCATATCCTGCAATCATTTCTATCCAGACCAAGTTCCAAAGCCCCCAAATTTGGCACGAAAGGGAATATGCTGAAAAACACTGTAGAGGCTGGCTCCACGCTTGTCTAATGCAAGATACCACAATCTATACAAAAATAAAACAAAATAAACAAACAATGCCAATGTTGTCCACCGCCAATCTCAACTCAAAACAAGCCCATTCTGAGCAAAACCTGCAGCTAAATCTGCCCTCATGTGATGTCCCCTTCTAGGACAAGTTAGGAAATAACATAAATATGATTTTTTTGCACACTGCAACCTCGTAAAACTGATCCTCAAAACTGAAACCAAGTTGCCTAGGGTTAGGAAAAATATATAAAATGTTATCAACCCTTTTTCTTGCTTCCAAACCCTCAAATCACCAACACAGATCTGAAATAATTAATTAACGACAGCAGCTTATAGATCTATCACAACACTTCAAATATGATGTAAAAAATACCCCAACCTAGTCGATCCACTCTAGGTAATTTCCAGCAGTGTTTAAGAGTCCAAAATTCATCAAAACATGTGCATTAGACTTGGAAAATATGCAATAACAGATCAGATATTAAACCACTTTTAAATTGCACTCAAACACACCCCAAAGGCCCTCAATGCAAGTCGACTTGATCTATAATAAATTAGCAGCAACAATAGGTTATAATCACCATAAAACTCTTCAATAACTCTCTCAAACCATGCACATATGCTTCCAATAATGGCGCCTCACATAGACATTATATTATGCAATAATTATGATTGCAAAGCTTGGAAGGATCTCACACACTCCACAAAATGGTGGTGTTGAAGAACACCTTTGTTTTGTGATTACAAATGGGCATACATCCCTCTTCAAACATGAAGATAAGTTTATCAAACCGTCAACATGCCAAAAAGGGGACGCCACATCTTCTTTTATAGCTTTTGCAATTTGAATCTCCAATGTTTCCCTCTAACTTTGGCGCCGATTTCTAGATAGGAGAGATATATTTTAAAAATAGTATTCTTGGCCTGTAAAAGTCAAACTTCAATTCCAAATATTAATACCCTCCAAAAATATATTTGAATTAAATGAGAAATTCAATATTAATTAAAAGCACATCGAGGAATCAACTTGCCCAATTAAATTGATTTACCCTTAAATAAAAATTAATTGGCTTTTAAAATAAATCAATTTGCCCCTCATTAATTCGACTTGCCCAAGATAAATAAATAATAATTTTAAATGCACAAGAGAAGGTCGATTTTTCCCCAATTAAATCCCTTTAATCCAAGGGGAGTGTATTAAAGGATATCGACTTGCATTAATTATTTAGGACTTGAAAAAGGGGACATTACACCTCACAATGAAAGCTTTCACACCAAGCCAAGAAACAACAAGGGAAAGAAACAGAGAAAAATCACAACATTCAACAGTAAGGGAAAGAAACAACTTCTAACCTAGATCTTAGATAACACAATTTATCTAAAACCTTAAATAGAAGTGACGAGCAAAGCACCGTAGACACAAAGTTCTCTGGAAATCCACCTTTTATTGAATCCCCTAGCTTTCATAGAAATTACACCAAGGGTTTCAACACAAAGTTTGAAAACTCAAGAATGCTCTTCTAAACAAATTTTGATGAACAAATTGTGATCCTTTAACCTGTAGGCTCTTCCTCTATTTATAGTGCATAGAGGGCAATTACAAATAGGAAGCTTCCATGAATTCCCACATGTGGAAGCCGTAAAGGAAACAATTGGCAATCTTCCTCCTAGAATTCCTCTTCGCATGACATGCATGATTTACAACTGAAAATAAAACCTTCCATTCTGCATGTTTGCCACCTATTTCCAAGTAATTGACTTCTTCCAGTAACTTGAAGTAATAACTTTTAAACCGATCACCTAAGTTTTACAATTTAATTGATTATTCAATTACTTTGTCGGAGAAAATAAGAGAGAAGAAAAAGGAAAAGAAGTTATTCCTACTACAACACTCCTAGTCTTGTTCTTCTTCCATACTCTGCATGCAGATCCAACATGCATTGCACTTTCGCCCCATGAATGATATGAATGATATCTCTGCCTTGAATCTGAGAAGCTCTTTCTCCCACATGCGGTTGACTCTTTTCCATTGATTCTCACCAAACTGGATCTGAGAGCAGCTGATCGTGATTTCCTTGTGAGTGTTGCCTTTGACCTGTCTTCCCTCTTATCCTTGAAGCTTTTGCAGTTCTTCTCCATTACGTGCACCAATGAAATGTTTCCCGTAAACAATTTAGACAAAACTCATCACCCTTTTATTTTTAATTGCATATGAGCAATTTCGAATTCTAGAAATCACTCTAGGTGCAAGCAAATATAAGTAGGCTCAATGTGGGCTTAACTGGAAGATTGGGAAGCACATGCACAGGCTTTTAGAGGGATTTTGTATGCAATTTATAATTAACTTCCACATGGGCTGCGTTGAAACAAGAGGATGAAGTTGGCTTAACATACATGCAAACACTTAATGATTTTGCTTCTCTTTTTAATAATAATTTCTCCAAAAGCTACGCGGGCCATAAGGAAGGAGAAGGTTGCCAATTTCAACGACTTGTATTTAAATGTTCTTACCTTGGCTCTTAAAAATTGCATTGAAACTCATGAAGGAAAGCAACGTGGAAATGGAAGGAGGAAGGCAACTGGAAGAATTGGAAATCCATGATTTCATTAAGTGACTTCTCTTTTTAAAAATTTCGTGAAATTTGGAAAATATAGGCAGCTTGAAATCAACGACTTGCACAAAAAGAATAAACTTTAAAGTTTCGTGGATTTTGGAAAAGACATGCAGCTAATATTCACGCTTCATCTTTTGCAAACTCCTAATATTGGCGTGGAAATCTATAAGTCAAGGCAGCGTTAAAAACAAAGATGGAGGGCAGCTTGCTTAAGTGAACTTGCTTTAAAATTGTGTGGAAATCTAAGGTGGAAGGAAGCCTCTATTTCCACGTTTTCCACTTGAACTTTTTGCTTTAAATTTGCATGGAAAATCAAGTGGAAGGGCAACTAAGATTTGTGACTTGCATGGGCTCTTTTTTTATCATTTGCGTGAAAATACATAAGTCAAGGCAGCTTGGAAAATAGAAGTGGAAGGCAGGTTGATTTTAGAAGACATGACTCCTCTAATTCCCGACAACTTAAGTGACTTTTCTTTAAAAAGCTGCGTTAAAATTGAAGGAGGAAGGAGGCTTAGATTTGCGTGAATTTCCAAGGTGGAGGGCAGCTTTGAAATCCACTACTTGCACAAGTGAAATCTTCTTTTAATATTTCTTGGAATTTGAAGGGTGCCAACCAATGTTTTAAAAATCGGAACCGGACTCGGAACCGGTCAAGGGTTGGACCGGACCGGAACCGGAACCGGACCGGATCAAACTCTATGAACCGGTTTACTAAAAAACACATAAAAATTACATTTTTAAAGAAAACAATATATTTGAAAAATTAGAAACCATGATTCCAACAATTACACACAAAATATGCAAAGTTTGCTCATGTATATAGTGATAGTTGGAATACTCGCACTCGGCAAATACTCGGCAGACCCTAAAAAAAAAAACTGGTAGGTGGGACGATTAGTCCGAGCACGGGAGAATACTCGCTGAGTTTTGGAAAGCTATCTAGTATTTTTAATTACTAATCTGTCTACAGGGAATCAAAGCTCATGATTCTTTCAGAAGATTGCAAGAAATTGCTTGGTCCAAAAAGGTGCAAAAATGGATTTTATGAAAATAAGAAAAATATTGCCATCAATGTGTAGAGCTTGAGAAAATATGCACTTTTAGAGAAAACGACACCAGAAACGGAGCCACAGAATGAAAGTTATGGCACATGCAAGTTTTTGCTGCTACATCTTCTCGGACCCTTTCCAAAAATGGCAAATTTTATTCTGTCCTTGTGTTTTTTTCACCAAAAATCCAAAAAAGGAAAGAAATGCTATCTTTACATGACTCGGCCGGTTCAGGATGAAACCGGACCGGTTTGACCGGTTTTAGCCCAAATTGGTCAACTGATCCGGTTTACTAAACGGTTCGTGCTTTAAAATGTTAAACCGGTCAAACCGGCCTGTTCCGGTTCCGGTTTTACCGGTTTTTAAAACACTGTTGCCAACAGCAACAAATTTTCACGATTTGCACGAGTGAAACTTTTTTTAATATTTGTGTGAAAATTCGTAAGTCATGGCAGCTTGCAATGAGAAGACTCCACCATGGAAAACCACGATTTGCACTTAAGCAATTGCCCCTTGGAAAATTGCGCTAAAACCACGACTTGCTCTAGAGGATTCTGTTTTGATCATTGATGCAATTTCCTGAGTGATTTTGCTTGTTAAATGATCCTGCAGAATGTTCCTTTTTCTTCCTTGGCCATGTCTGCTCTGCAAACGGAAGACAAACTTCTCCAGATCTGTGATCTGCTTGATCATTTAACTTGGATTTAACCTCAGACAAGGCAAAAATCCTGAGCTCTGGTCACCTTAAAAAACAAGCTTTGGCAGACAAATTAATTAGCAATTAAAAACACTGGATAGCTTTTCAAAACCTTAGGCTCGGGAAAATGTCTGACAAGAAGAAGGAATAGGCTACGGGGATTGCTGGACGAAAAAAAGAGAGAGACCAAAACACAGACAGAAAGAAATAAAATAAAAACAACACCCAAAAGAAGCTGCAGGCAATTGCTCGGAAAATTTCTCCAATTGGCTATTCTGCAAAAACTCTTCCCCGGGTGAATGTTTTGCGGTAATAATGATGGGCTGAAGTGCTTTATATAACTTGAATTCTCCAATTTTAGCTCAATCTATTTTTAAAAGAACTTTATTTATTTAATATAAAAATAAATAAAACGCTTTCAAACAAAGTCTGGTGAAGGAATTGGATGAGCTTTTGCAAGTGGGTATTTGACGAACTTGGCTTAGTAACTTCCTGGGGATACCTTTGAGCAACGCGAGCAACCACATGCAAAACAAAACACAAAAACGACCTGTTACTTAAAAAAAACGAAAAATTTAAAAAGGGATAGTCCCAGATTTCAAGGTGAAATCTTGGGGACACAAGCTTACTCCCTTCTTGAGCTACGCACTCAAAAGTATTCTAACACTTGCAAATGCTCTTTGCAATCGCTTGTGGATACTTGCGTCCTCAACAAACATGACTATTGTCCTCAGCCATCTTATCTGTCTAGTCTTTTTCTATCTCACAATTCTCTTAGATCACACATGACAGCGAATTTATGCATTCTCCATGAGTTAGATTTACTGAATTTGTCTTCTTGATCCTTCAAGGGTTCATCTATACAATTACAACACGTCTTACGCTGAAACAAGAAGCCTGAAAGTCAGGATACTGAAGAGATATCATCTCTCGTTTCTGTTCCATTTGTGCGAAATTGCCACTTAAAATAGGATAACACTGCCACTTTGGGAAGGGCCAGTTGTGGAACGACCATGGGGGTTGTGAAACCAACACTTGTGGAAAAACCACCACCCGACAATTGTGCAACTGCGACTTGATTATTCAAAATCTTCTGCAATTCAGAGAGGCCATAACATTTGTATACTGACCCAAAATCAGATTAGAAAATTGCTTCTGGAAGAAACTGTGTCCACAATGTCGGATCACTAAGTGTGATCCGAAATGTATATCAGAAAATTGGATACAGTTTCTTCTAGAAGCTTTTTTAAAATCTTATGAACTGTGGAAATACTATCTTGCTTATTGAAACTAGATTCCATTTGTTGAAGTTGTATAAATTTTCTAGAGGAATCCAAATATGCAATCAGAATTCACATTGGATGCTACTTCTGTACTGTTTTTTTCCTCTAAATAAAATCTGCATTTATGAGGTCAGAACATGTTTTGAACCGTTCTTTAGTCACATAAATTAAGAAGTAGGGTTGATTATCTCAACCAACTGAAGTTAATGATGTTCATGATCCAATTTCGGATTAGGAATAGTTCTTTTTGGTTGCAAACGATGTGTGAAATGACTGTGGGCATGTATGGTGGTTTTCTCATTGAAGCGAATGAGATGTGCAGATTTCTTAATGACTTGTAAAGCGCACACACAGAAACCCCCTCCGGTTGACGTTGGGAGAATATTAATTTACAGTTGTAGAAGACCCTATGGTCAAAATGTCATCATTTTTGTTGATCTTTCTCAGTACAAAATTGGATAAACTGGCGAAAATCTAGTTTGATGGAAACGCATGTCTTTGGTCAATTAGCAAGTCAGCAGATATATGGGAAAAGCATTACAACATACAGAGACCATATAAGAAGCAGGAAAATTTTTTTGGAATAAAGTTTCCATAAAGGTTGGTCCATTTTTGTGGTGGTTGAAATGGGAATTTTAAGAAGAGATTTTTTTTGGAGACTTTAACGAATAATGTTGACTCTTAGGAATCAGGGTTTCTAGAATCTTCAATTGTGTAGGCAGGCTTTCCAGCAAGTCACCATTTGTTGCCCTTGCAACATCATCAAATACCTTTGTCTCGGTGCCTCTTATAATTTGATGTCAAAGTAGAGTTACAATTTCTGCTAAGGAAAATATTATGGTAAAGTTTATTTAAAATTTGTAAACAAAGGTCAGTACATGAAATATAAAGTCACCAAGTATCCTTAGTATTTACCCACTAATTCTTCTAACGTGCAAAGTTATAAAGTGGGTCGAGGGATATTAAGCTGTAAGTTTGCCATCATGAGGGTTGAGGCTATATTCCCCTCCTTAAAATTAAGGGCAACAATACATTTTGGGTCTAAAAAGTCTTTGCATGGGTAATCGGCTAATGGAGTAGTTCAAGGTTTTGAAATCATGGTTAGTGATTATACCAACCACTTAGCCAGTACCTCTTTGTATATAACAAAATTGAAAATTGATGAAAACCACGATGTGAGAAAGTGGCTTACGCTGAGCCACCCTTCTATTTCCTATCTTGTTTGGTCCTATGTATTTAATTCTTATAGCCATAGGCATGATTTAATTTTCTGAATCTTAATTTCATGGGAGAAGGGCTGATTATGGAGGTTGTTAAGGAAATGAACGATTCCTAATTGTTTGCCTATGCAATGCTTTAACCCACAGCACATTACTATGTGCCTCTACTATTGGGGCACTGTTATGTCTAAAGCTATTTTGTTCAACTAGTTCGTTAGGTCATGTCAGAATTCCATTATCTTGAGCCTTTGATTTTTGGTTCAAACTTCTTATGTTCGTTATAATTGGAAAATTTTAATACTATAACCTTGTGCCTCTGCTACTGTGGTGGGATTGCAGCAATCCATGATTGACAATGGACATTATGAAACTCAAGCACCCAAATCTGGAGGGCATTTCGCCCCTTAAGTTGGTAGGTCATGTAGACCCATCAATAATGTGTACCAGCCTAGATTTTTCCTATTGTAGCAGGATACTGAATCATCCTTATGGAAGTTTCCTATCTTTACTATCTACATTGCCAGGGTTCGTCCCCCCAGCCCCCCATACCTTGCCTGATACTTATCTGGTACGGATATGTCAGGGTACGGGTATGGATACATGATGGGTATATCCGGGTTCTTCCTTGGTACGTCTAGACGTACTTGGGAAGAACCCAGACGTACCCATCACGAACCCAAGCTTAAATAAAACCCATCTGTGCTAGAACGTCTCATAAAAAATAGCCAACTGGAATGATATAAAGATAGGTCAAATATTAGGTTAAAATTGTTACAGAACAACAAACGAAAAATGGCTTTTTCCATTGCATGGAATATCCCCACGGATAAAAATCTCTGTTATTTGTCTCTTCGTGGTATGAGCAATCGTTGCTGTGGTGCAGGACCTGCAGGTGGAGCTGTTCGCAACATTTGACGAGGCATATTGTTAGTAATTTTCACTAAAACTACTCTTCATTATTTTCTAATGTTAAACTCGGGGCACAAAGGATAGCACGTATAACTTTAAATCCTTCGTATAATGTTATAACTGGAGTCAATAAATAATATCACGCATAAAATGTTCTAATGTTATACATTATCTCTTTTTAAAGTTTTGTTTTATCTTGTAATTTGTATTTTATGTTTATTTTGATTTTTAAATTATTTTTAAGTTCTAAATTATATTTATTTTTTAAATTCTTTATTAATTATTTTATATTTTTATAATTTATTGTTCGAATTCAATGATGATTTTTTTTTTCGAACTTTATCCATTGATGAACTTGAATGGAACTTTATCCTCGTCGAACTCGAACCTTGTGACTTAGCTTTTTAAGGCATTAAAACACTGATCCTAGTATAATTTTCAAGTTTTGTATTTCTTATGGACTAAAAAATGAGTAAAATGAGTATATATATGTATATATATATTTAAATTGTTAATATATATGTACGGACGTATCCAAGATGTATTGTACCCGAGAGTTTTTTAAAATTGACGTATCTGTGTATCGAACCGTACCTGAACCCGTACCCATACCCGTATCCTAGCAACATAGTCTACTATGGGAAAGAAGGTTTGTGGCAAAATTATTATAAGGGAGGCAGGGCACGAAATAAGCTTTCTGTATGCAACCTGATTGGGCTGTTCGGACAAATTAAAATTCTGATTGATTTCCAATTATTTTTATTTTAATTATTCTCTCCTCTTCTTTTTCAATTCTAGGTTTTTCTTCTCTTATGTTAATTATTGCTTCGTTCTTTTTAAATTATGCTTACAGGCTCTAATTATTGCATGATTGCACTCGCCTGTCTGAAATTGGAGCTTTAGATGCATTGATCATTTTGGATTTGAAAGGAGTCTCAATAGATGAATTATCCAGTAGATGCTTTAAAATTCAGAAACTATGTAAATGTGATCTAAGTGACCTTTATGCTAACTGATAGTAAATGCTTGTGGAAAGGATTTGGCGCAATCTGACCTTAGTATGGTTTACACTTTACACATGGCTGAAGAAGCTAAAAGAATTCCAAAAACTAATCTGAAGTTTTTTAATGAGGAATTATATTTTATCTGTTTGTTAGATACATCTTCTGTGCACAAATATTTAGTTTAGAATACAATACAGCTGGGTTTTCATCAGATCTGGCTTGATTGAACTCTATGAGGCTGTTTTCTTGTTTTAATGTTGAAAAGGCCCTGTGGAATCTCTAAGCCAGATATACCATATACATTTTTTATATTGTTTTTAAGATTGAAAATGAAAAAATGATGTCAAATTCCTAAAATTTGGGAGTATATGGATGGAACTTTGGTTTATCATCTGAAAGCTATTTCGAATCTGCAGGTTTCTGAAAGGCTAGCTGAACTTCAAACTACAATAGATGCTGGCATCCGTCATCGAAAGAATGTTCTTACCACTGTTGGGTACCAGATTGAAAAATGGATTCTTTGGGTAATAATGTCATTTCTGATAGGGATATTTTGCTTGACATGCAGTATTAATACAAATTATGATAGACATAATGTAGAAATAACAATGTTTAAGTTCAACTGTGCTAGGAGAGGATAATTAGGAAAGAGCAAATACAAGGAGCTAGTATATTTGGAACATAAAAGTTGTATTCTAGGCAACTCATGCAGCTGTTTCTATTTCCAGGTGAGAAAGGAGAAAGCTATTTATCACACGCTAAACATGCTCAATGTTGATGTTACAAAAAAGTGCCTGGTTGGCGAGGGTTGGGTCCCTGTTTTTGCAAAAGCTCAGGTAGTTTTTCCTTTACCTTTTTTCTCATATTGCTGTTTTCTGTTTTTAAAATGTATTGAAATTACAATTTGAACTGGACATTGATATTTTTCAATGTACAGGTTCTGTTGAGTTCTTTTTCCATTTTCATATCCTTGTTTATCATTTTTCTTTTTCATTTGCCATTTTATAGGATCTACGAAGTAATAAAAGTAGGCACCACTCTTTCTGTGCGACAGATTCAAGAAGCATTACATCGTGCAACTTTTGACAGTAACTCACAAATTGGAACCATATTCCACACATTGCATGCAACAGAGTCACCACCTACATATTTTAAGACCAACAAGTTCACGGGTGCTTTCCAAGAAATCGTGGATGCATATGGGTGAGTTTTTTGTTGTCCCGAATCTTTATTTTTTGTGTTATAAGAAGCAAGATATCAATCCATGCTGTACATGTCCAATAAAATGGTTTTCATTTACACTTGGCGAGTCATTGTTGAGCATATATTATCCGTCTTATTGAAACATGGGACATAAAGTAGGCTGGTTCCAAGGTTAAGTAAAGCATCTCATGTACAGTTGGCACAGAGAATGTGCCTTCTAAGTCAACTAGAGAGTTTCTCTTTTTTCTGTTAATACATTTTGGTATTATGCATGCGCCTTTCTGACCCATTGTTTTTTCACCTTTTTATTGTTTGGTTAGTCCGTTAATGTGATTGCAGGTTTATAGGCTATTTAATATTAGAAAGTTATTGCAATATTTGGTGTTCGGGTATGTTGTGTGGGTCTAAGGAATGTGAATGTCCAAATATGTTAATTAGGATTTGTGATATGCAGGACAAAAAACCATTTCTGGTTGCAGCTGACCTGTTAGCAGGAAAGACATTCTCACCTTGTATTTTTTTTTTGATGGGTAAAGCAGTACTTATATTAGATTACAAGGAAAGGCCTGTAGTTTAAAAAAAAAAAAACACACACACATATTATTTCATAAGGAAAATATTTGTACAATTTCTACTATGCCAGGCATGGAAACTATTAGTCCAATTCCGAGCATTATGAAACAAAATAAACTTAATAAACATCATGAAAGATTATCAAGATTCAAAAGCTTTCATATCTGCTTGATCTTGTTCAGGGCACCACAAACAGGGATCTCCATAGCATCCGATGTCATGATTGTCCAAAGCTCGAGTTTGCTAGAGCATCAGCCACCTTATTTTTCTGTCTAGAGATGTGACTGATTTGCAACAACTGAAAATTATCTTGCAATCCTTTGATTTTTGTTCTTTCACGTTCAATCTGCCAATGTGAACTCCCTAGATTCTCTGAAGAAGTCAGCATCTTGACAATAATATTAGAATCAGATTCCACTTGCACTTGAGTCCATCCACACTTAATAGCCTCTTGTAAACCTCTGTAGATAGCTCTAATCTCAGCAACATTGTTAGTAGTAGTTCCCAAATTTTCAGCAAAGAGGAAAGCAACTCCCCCATCATGCGTACTTCCAATACCCGTCATAGTTGCCTTTTCGGATTTCCCTTGGAAGCCCCATCTGTATTCAGTTTACCTAACCTGCATAGGAGGAGGAATCCAATTTTGTTGTTTATTTTCTCTCTTTTTTATTGAGAAAGCAGGAAGCGGGGAACTAGTAGGCTGAAAAGAGAGCAAATTACATACGTTACTCCATTCTGGGGTGAGAGAAGAGGGAAAGGATACTTTCTACTTTATAGTTTATGCCATATTAACTATAGTCGTTTTTGCCAAACGTACCCCTTTTCTATGATTTCGTGCTTGAAAATTCTTTTATTCCGTTCCTTACATATATTCCAAAGCAACAAAGAAATACCTATCCATAAGGAAGGGAGTATGAATTTTCTCCTTTTGGAATACCATCTTGCCATTCCTTCATCAGTTGCTCAAGAGAAAGAAGTCCTTGGTAATGTATACCAAACATATTCGCAAGAGATTGCCATAAAGGTATAACCCACGGACAAAGGAAGAAAATATGATATCTTGTTTCCTCCTCATTCCAGCATAGAGTACATCTAAAAGGCCCATAAAAACCTCTCTTCATAAGTCTATTGTCTGTAAGAGTTCTGCCATGTGCCGAGAGCCAAAGAAAAAAACTAACCTTGGGCCATATTGCAGGCTGCCATATTTTCTTAAACATAGCTTGGAGGGGGTGAGGATTACCTCTAGTTAGCTCTTCATATCCAGAATGAACTTGTATATTCTTCTCCTGATGAATTCCCCCATCCTATTTGATCTGGTTCATTAGAAAAGGAAAGTGAATGTCTTTTCAGAATTTGGTTAATCAAAACTTGTTCTGGCTGCTGTATAGAAATAGGCCATTCATGAGTAGGTATCCAACATCTACCCATTTCCAAATGTTGAGATCTCTGTCTAGTATAATGCTTAAGTCTTGTCCATCCTTTTTGGTGCAATTCTTCCAACACATTACGTAAATCGAGGAAATTGATGGATTAAAGGAGTTTGAGCATCCCATGAATCCAACCAAAAATATGCATGATTCCCTTTATTCACTATCCAAAATAACTGTTTTGATCAGGCTTTCCCCCATTTTAAGAACTGCCCGAATCAGAGATCCTGTTGTTGGAAGAGAACATCTAATAATAAGATTTGGTGGATGATTTTCCAGGTATTTGCCTTTGATATTAATAGCCCATAAATCATTAGGAGAAGTGATTAACCTCCAATAAAGTTTACCAACTAGAGCTTGAGCCTGGTTAGCTGCAGATCTGAAACCTAGTCCACCTTCCTTTCTATGGTGGAAAAGAAGTTCCCATTTTACTAATGACTACTTTTTTTGATTTTGTGTCCCATTCCACAAAAAGAATTGACAGATAGAAACAATTTAAAAAAAAATTGATTTAGGAATATTGAGGATGGATGAAACATAAACTGGAACTGCCTCAAGGACAACCTTAACCAGAGTCATTCTACCTTTCGTAGATAACCATTTATTGGTCCATTTTTGTAACTTACCATTTATCTTCGCAATTTGCCATTCCCAATCTTTACTATGCTTCAAATAAAGTGGAACTCCCAAATATTTGATAGGGAGAGAACCTTTTCTGAAATGGAAAATGTTGAGAATTTTCTCTTCTTGCTGGAAAGAGCAATGGAAGAAAATAATACTAGATTTGTCTTCATTGATCAGTTGACCTGTGGCAGAAGAAAATACATGAAGAATTTTCGCTAATTGCTTAGCTTCCATTGTGGTAGCCTTCCTTACCAAAGTAGAGTTGTCAACAAATTGAAGGTGAGAAAGAGGCTTTACAGAAGTAGCAAGTTGCACACCATGTATTCTGTTTTCCTGACAGGCTTTATTCACTAATCTTCCTAAACATTCAGCCAAAATAATAAATAGAAAAGGGGACAACGGATCTCCCTGTCTAATACCCCTCAAGGCTCCAAACAGGTTGGTAAGTTCTCCGTTGAGTAACATAGAGAAAGAAACTGAAGTTAAACAAGCCTCTATCCATTTAATCCAATCCTTAGAAAATCCAAATTTGGCTAGAACTTGCTAGAGAAATTTCCAATACACTCTATCATATGCTTTAGATAAATCCAATCTTATAAACATTGCCGGTGATTACTGGAGTTCCATAGAATGCAAGAGCTCCTAGGCTAAAACAATTTCATCATGAATTTGATGACCCTAAACAAAACCACCTTGTTCAAGGGAGATAGTCTTATATAGAAGAGGTTTTAGCCTTTCTGCCATCACTTTTGTAATAATTTAATACAGAACATTGCAAAGTGCTATAGGCCTTTATCTTGAAATCTCTGCCACTTCCTCAAATTTCGAAATGAGAGAGATAAATGTTTTGTTTATTTCCTTAAGCATAGTTTTTGATACTCTTGCCTCTTCCACAATATTGAGTAAATCCTGCTTCCCATAAAGTTTGATAAAATTCAATTGGGAAACCATCTGGTCCTGGAGTTTTTCCTTTTCCCATACTAAAAACAACAGTATATAACTCTTGCTCAGTTACGGGCTGAGTAAGCTTTTCATTTTCCCCCTGGGAAATCAGCCTAGGCAACACATCTAATACTTTTTGCTGACTCTGTAGATTGAGGGGTTGAGCTGTGAACAAATCAGTAAAAAACAAAATAGCCTCTTGTTTCATTTCTTGAAGAGAATATGTCTTTTGTCCCCCTTTTTTCTTCAAAGAAGAAATGTAATTATGCACCCTTCTATGGAGTAATGATTTATGGAAAAAAGTAGAATTGTTATCCCCTTCATTTAGCCATTGAATTCTAGATTTTTGCTTCCACCTTATTTCCTCTCTGACTTCCCATTCTGTTAATTCTGCTTTTAACAGATGTTCTTTCTGAATAATCTCACCTAAACTGCCAATATGATGTATTTCAGAGTTAATCTCTTCCAATTGTTTGAGAATATCAATCTTCTTAGCCTGAATGTCTCCAAACTCAGTCCAATTCCATTTCTTGAGTTTGATCTTAAGATAATCCAACCTCTTAGCAAAGGAATACATCTGAGTCCCATGCCTTGGCTTCCCATCCATCCACCACTGCTGAATACATTGTCTGATATTCTCATCTTGCAGCCACATCAATTGAAATCTAAAGGGTGCCTTATACCGAAAATATTTCCCTGTCTCAATAGAAACAGGCCGATGATCAGAGCCAATATTGTTCACAAGAGTTGCCTTGGAACAAAATTTCGGAACCACCAGTTTTCAGAAACTAAAAATCTGTCCAGTCTTTCCATAATACAATGCTGACCTTGTCTTCTTTTATTCCATGTCATAATCCCATTTTCAGTTAGAACATCCAAAAGATTTAATGACCGTATCTATTGGGACATAATTGTAAAACTAACATCTAACTGTTTGGTCCCACCTTGTTTCTCTTGTAAATTGAGAATTGTATGAAAATCTCCTCCTAAAATAAGAGGAGTCCCTGTACACAGTCTAGTCATATCTGAAATCTGCCTCCACTGTTTTTGTTTAGCTCTCACTTCTAGAGGAGCATATATATTTATAAGCACAAAATTTTGGTCATCCACTTTGGAGTACATATGAGTTAAGAGTCCTCCTTGAATAGCACAAGAGTTCAAAACCATAATAGCCTTTGGGTCCCATAAAGTTATAATACCTCCAGAAGCTCCTTGCAAACTTAGAGCTATATGATGAGCCTTAGGCCATACTCTCTCCGAGATGGCAGCCATTAAACCTATAGAAGCTTTAGTCTCTTGCAATAACACCACAAATGGATGATTAGTGAGAATCATTCTTTTAATCTCTTGAACTTTAGAAGGGCTTCCTTTTAGCCCTCTTATATTCCAAGTGATGATCTTCATGGTGGGGGAGTTTGGAAAAATTGGGATAAATCCCTCACCTTGCCAGCAGTACTTAACTTATTGCCTTCATTTTGAAGAGATATCTGGCTTAGTTTACATCTTAGTTTAATAGTTTTATCAATTTTAAGCTTTTTACTTTTATCTTGAGCCACTCCCAAGTTGGGTTCATCACGTTTCTTATCCTTATCTTGATCAAATACAACTAAAGCTTTATCCATATTTTCAGGTTCCGCTGCCTGTTGATCTGCATTCAAGAATTTGTTGATATTTGGTTTTTCGCTGATAACTTTTGATATTTCTTCCTGTAGAGTCCGAAATTGTTTGTTTTTGATAAACTACTACCTGATTCTGGTGTTCTTCCTATAGCTGGTCCATATTTTGTTCTTGTTGAAAAGGCTGAGTAGGTTGTGTTTTTGGAACTGGGGATTCTATTAACTCCTCATCACCCTCCTCTTGTAGCTATTGCAAGGCATCAAATCTATTGTGGTTGTTTTCCGCCATTTTCTTTGGATTTTCCTTTGTCGCTACCTTTTTGCCTTTGGGTTTAATAAATTCATCCTGTTTCTGTTCCTCTTCATTAATATCTGGAATTTTGAGAGGGCAATCCCTAACCAGATGTCCATACTATGACAATTGCGACAGCGAAAAGGAATATTTTCATAGTCAATAACTTGTTCCCATATCTCATCCTCCATTCCTAGAGAATTTTCTGTGGTAATGGTTTGTTAAGATCCATAAGTATGCATATATGAGCATAAATCATTTGTTCCATTTTCATAGAAGCATCTGCCGTCATCATATAAGTTCCCAAAGTATTTCCAATATCCATGAAAACATGATGGTTCCAATATTCAGCCGGGAGACCAAATAATTTGACCCAGATTGGTGCTACTAATGGCAATTCCTCCTCTGCTTTAAACATTGTATGCCATGGTTTTATAAAAAACCCCGCTCTTTCAAAAAACCATGGTCCTCCTTGGAAAATTATCTCACGATCTAGGGGTGAGGCAAAAAAAACAAGAAAATAACCATTAGGGTATACCGAGATAGTATACTCACCTGGGGTTTTCCACATTTTGTATGTCCATTCTTTAAATGCCTGTAAAGAAGGTCTAAATCCCAAGAAATGTACTATCGACCCTCTATTCTCTAGATCTTCAATTCCACTCTAGATGTGTTCTCTGTAACTTTATAATTGGTGTACCATCTGTAGCTTTCATGCAGCCATTTTCATTTTTCTGTGGATCATATTTAGGCATCCGGGTTTCATTAAATTCCTCCCTTGCATATTCGATTTCGAATTCTTTTGCAGAATGTCTTTGAAGGAGCCTGCGATTCCACTGGATTTGAATTTCTTTTCCCCTGTTCATTTTGTAATAGACCTAACGTACTCGCCATATCATTACCTTCTGGTTTATTGTGCATTATCAATATAAAAATGATGAGTAAGGGCTCACGAATGGACAAACCGAAGTTGTAGATATTTTGCAAAACCCTGTGAGCCTCAAACATGTGAGCAGCTGTATGCTTTCCAAATCTCGACCCCTAAGGGTCGAGATGTGAAAAAATATACACCTAGGGTTAAACGCATTTTCCCTTAAGAGTCGAGATGTGGAAAAATATCCACCTAGGGTTAAACGTGTTTGCTATACCAAAGCAAAACAAAAAGCCTGAGTTGAAAACGACACGATTTGTGCCCTTGCAACTCGTTTTCCTTTAGTTACAGTCATTCACGATTTCCTTTATTTACAATCATTCGCGATTTCCATTATTTATAGGCCTATAGTTCATCATTGAGGAAGATAAACCATATCAATCGTGTTCGGCCATAATACAGTAAAATATCCTATACAATGTTGAAAGTCAAAGTGGATTTGTAAATGCATACTCAAACTCATATGATGGATGCCAAAAAGTCATAATTGACTTCCAAATCAGACAAATTTTTTATCTAGTTACATGTAGCTTCACATTGAAACTAAATACAAGATGCTTGTACCATAAGACAATGACCGAGAAGAGCATACCAATTTTGAGGAGTTTCATCGTAGCACTTGTGATGTCAGATTTGGTGAGCTAAGAGTGTGGAAGTTCAATGCCGTGTTTTGTAAACAAACGATATTATATTACACAACTATCACATGGAACTGAAAGATGAGAGGTACATTTTGGGAAGAGACCAAAAGTGATTGAACATTGTTGTATGCCAATAAGGCATGTGCTACATGACGATATTCATTATACATTTCAAGATTGCCGCACGAGTGGTAAACTCCCCAATTAAATATCTGTTACAAGGGGAAAATCGTTGGTCCATTATAAATGGCTGACTAAAGAAAGCCAGAGTATTGACCTTAACTAACATGATGTTAATCCTAATGTTGCACAAGTTGAAAACTTAATGGACACCAAGTTAAGGTTTCTACCTAATACAAGCATGCCCCCTTAAACTTGATTTGGGAACATAAGAAGAAAAGATGGCATTACATAATATCCTCCCATAGGACAACATTCATAATGATAGCATGTGTCCCAAAAGATACTGGCAATGAACACATATTGAAGCTGAATATAATTCAACTACGAATTTTGGAAAGGAAAGAGCCTAAGAATGACCAAATTGCTACAAGCAAGGTGCAAGATGTTAGGGTGGACTATGAATGATTTCTTCAGCTTGATGGTCAAAGACTAGACAAGTGTTTCATAGCTGGTGCACGCATAGTTACCTAAGATTCCAGGTCACGGGGACATGGGAACAGGGTTTGTGGGATGGCAAAAAAATTCCCGGATTTTGGGGATGGCTATTAAAATAATATTTAACCTTATAAATATAAAAAAATATACAAATAGCAGTCTGACAGTCCACTACCTAGATTTTTGCTCGAAAATTTCTGTATTCATTATCATTCTTGATTCTTATTATGTCCTGGGAATACAATACAGTCGGGCTATGGGTAAGCGTTTTGATCTATATCTTACTGCTTTTATCATCTACTCAACCTCTCTCTTCATATAAAATTCTACGTACAGGCTTTAATAAGTGATTGGAACTTCCACGTGGAATTTTAAATAAATTTATGAGTACATACATTTTCTCAAATAGAAACGAGTTTTCCCAAAACACTCTTATGCTACAAGATTACATTAGGGCCTTCCCAAATTTATTTCATTTTGAAGTTTATTTGAGCCCAACTAGATTGAGGCCATCCATTACCAGACACAGGGAAATTCGCAGAAAAGGTGATTGAGTCATTAGTCAATGTGGAAACCTTCAATGGGTGAAACTATGTGACAAGTTAGATAAGTGTCTTGAGATTGTTACATATTGGTGTTTTTGAAAAAGCTATATTTAAGATATTTGAACTAATATTTAGATCTTTAAAAAAAATTGAAAAAAGGAAAATTTGAAAAGAAAGTGATTTTTTTTTGTTTGGAGGGGGGTGGGAACACTCTCCCCTTAAAAAAGGGACATCTCAAGGACCGTCTAGAAATGTCTCCTTTTTAGGGGGCGTCCCCCTTTTTTTGTGTGGCGGGTGCATGGGGGGGTGTTTCATCCTAGCCCTCAAGTTCCTTAAGCATCCTGGATGATGTCCAGGACGGTTGAGAAATTAGGGGGACGTGTCCCTGTGTAATTCTGAGTGCACGTGACAAGGGTGGACCTAATACCACTACTGATGGTTTGGCCATAATCATGTGCATGGAAGAAAAGAACCTATAAAGCTACTATGAAAAAAGGAGATATTGGCAGAGTCAAGAAGTATTCTGGCATGACCAAAGATGAGTTTTCAAGATTAATAATGGAATTCAAACGAGCACATTTTGAATTCGAGGGTGATCCGATGAAGATAACCCAAAGGCAAGAGTGTCGAAGATCAATGAAAGTGCTCCAAGTAAGTAAACAAGACTTGGCCAAGTGGTTTTTGGAAAGAGGGTCAAAGGCATAACAACTAACATTTGACAAGATGGTCTTCCCAACAATACATGCATCAGGCCGTACCCACATTTGAGTGAAGCAAGACAACAATCAAGGGTTACCTCAAATGTTGTCCAAAAGGAATGGTGCAATACCAATGCAATCTTCGAGAATCATACACCATTAGAGCCAAGCAATTGTATTGTTGATGAAAAATAAACAATAACATGCCCTAAAACAAGATCTCAAATGTAACCATGATCGATCTTTAATCCATCAATAATTATTGTTGACAATCACCATCAATCCATGATTATGACATCTAAATTCTTAATGGTCAAATAACACTTTCCATATCAATATTTTAGAGGTAACCATTTGAACAATTTATTTTGTTTATCAGAAGCAACACATCGGAGATACCCCTTCAAACACTTGTTAAGAAATTTAGTCAGTCCATTGTTTTGAAGATGTTACACAATAATCATAGCCAATGATATCCCTGTTTGGACACCCGTCTTCCAAAAATTACCTGTTTATAAGTTATCGTGATCACAAATTGATCACCTTAGGAAAGGCATGAAGTTTGTAAATATTTTTTTACATAATATTTCGCAAAATATGGCACGGAACACATGTTCTTCATGCCAGTAAAATAAGCATATTTTGTGAGACAATCCATTATCACAAAAAAATGATCTTTTCCCTTTGATATAGGCAACCCATCAATAAAATCCATTGAAACGCCCTCCATTTTTTGTTTAGATATGTGCACAGGCTGCAACAAACACGAGTATGGTATGTACTCCCGCTTGTTCGTTTTTACAAGTATCACATTCCTCCACATCCTTTAGGCTTTTGTTTATATCTTCTTTCACGTCCTTCCAAATAAATGACTATTGAGCGTTATAATATGTTTTAAAGAACCTGACATGACCTAAAGTTGGAGAGTCGTGGCTTTACATCAATGCTCTTTTTATAAAATCTGAGTTTCAAGGGAGGTAAATTTGGCCCTTTACCCATAATATATCATTTTCCATTTGTTAATATTGTCATTAACTTCTTGATATTATTCATTTTAATCTAATCATCTCGAACATCCATTATCCATTTTGGAATAATCACTGAGATTGGATAAATTGAAACTTCCTCATCTCTTCTGGCTAGGGCATCAGTTGCTTGATTTTATTTACCCTTTTCGTGTAAGATTGTAAACTCAAATGTATGAATCTTCTCTACCCATTTTTGTTGTTCTGTTGACAAGGTTTTTTTGTTGTAAGAGATATTTTAGATTGTTGTGATTATTTTCAACTAGAAACTTACTCCCCAACAAGTTTGTCTCCACTTTTCTAGAGCATGCATAATTGCTGGCATTTCCTTATCATAAGACGATTTTAGATTCCCCTTAGGTCTTAATTTATGACTTTGATAAGCAATATTACTACATGATTACTGCTGCAACCCATGTACATGATGCACCATATTATCCCCCTTTTCAACTTGAGAGCCTAATTATGGACTTCTTGTCATTCCCTTTCCGTGGCAATGAAGTTGAATGAGCTAGGGAAGGAATTGCATTCCATTCCATTTTTCTTTTACTAATTTTTAATGTTTTCTTTGGTGTTTTCTTTATTTAGGCAGGTTGGCTCGGTTAGAAGAGTTTTAAAAACAATTTAAAAACAAATTAAAAAGCCCCAATAAAGCTTTATAAGGTCGGTCCTTCTATTTTGGCTTTTGGCGCCAAAGGAGGGATATAAAAGGAGATCAAAGATTTCATTTTCATCATTTATCTTGGCGCATTTTATTCACACTTGATCTTTGGATTGATTGCTCTTAGTTCATTCCACTTTTGGGCGAAAATCCAATTCTGTGGCTTTTTCCAACGAAGATGAAAACCTTCCTTGTGGCTAGTTGGAGGACAAAAACCCTCCATTCTTGGGGTGAAGTGAAGACATCTTGAAAACCTTTTGTAGATTTGGGCATTGGGAGATCAAAAAAGATATCTATGAGCCCTGATGAGCCCTTCCTAGTTGGAGCAACTAGGGTTTGTGTTGGCTAAATTTTCTGCATAGCTGAAAACCTAGGCAGTCATGAGATAAATTTCCCTCATTTACCGGTGAGGCTCCCGTGTAAGATTTGTCAATAAAATATGCTAGTATCTATATGGGGGTATTACTTTAACCATGCAGCTCATGAACCATAGTTGTATAGTTTTGCAGCAAGTAAGCTACTGCTAAAGAAAGGAAATATCTAATGAAGAAGGAAATAATAAAACACAGGAAAGAAAGTAGGGAAGATGTGCAACCCAATCAATAGATTACAGAGTTGATTGCATGCACATAGACAGGAACCAATAGATATTAACACACAAAATTATAAGCAAAGGCAGCTTTCAGATCTAGATCTAAAATAACACAAAGTTTATAAGTAGATCTGAGACAAAAAAGTTAGAAACAAAATGCACCGTGACACAAAGTTCTCCAGAAATCTGCTCCTTTCTATTCCTTTGCTTTAAATAGCTATCAGGATTTCAGCACAAAGTCTGGAACACAAGAATGTTGCTTACAAATTCTGATCATTTAACCCGTAGGTTCTTCCTCTACTTATAGCATGTAGAGGGGAAATTACAAATATGAAGCCTTTAGTTGAACTAGCACATGTGGAAGTCGGAAAGAAAACAACTGACAATCTCCCTCCTGGAATTCCTCTTTGCATGACATGCTATGATTTGCAACTGAAGATAGAACCTTCTATTTTGCATGTCTGCCACCTATTTCCAAGTAGTTGACTTCTTCAAGTAATGGCTTTTAAACCAATCACTTAGGTTTTATAATTTAATTGATCGCTCAATTACTGTCGGAGGAAATAAGAAAAGAAAGAAGAAAGAGGAAAGCTGCAGTCTTGTTCTTTTTTCATATTCTGCATGCAGTTGATTCTTTTGCCTTTGATTCTCACCAAACTGGATCTGGAAGCAGCCGGATCTGGAAGCGGCTAGATTTGGAAGCAAGTGACTGTGATTTGCTTGCGGGTATTGCCTTTGACTTGTCTTCTCTCTTATCCTTGAAGCTTTTGCAGTTCTTCTCCAGTACATGCATCAGTGCAATGTTTGCCGTAAATAACTCATCATTTTTATTTTTAATTGCATATGAGCAATTAAAAATTCTGGAAAGCACTCCGAGTGAATGCAAATTCAATGAAGGCTTCAACTGGAAGATTGGGAGCACATGCACAAGATCCTGGAAGGAATTTTCCATGCACCGACTTCTACATGGGCTGCGTCAGAAACAAGAGGATGAATTTTTGCCGGAAGCCTTTGCAATTATGAGATCTGGATCTTGGATCTGGGCCTATTAGACTTATTGACAGCAAATCTGGAAGCTATGCATGATTCCGCAAAGCCTTCGCTTTGAGCATATCTTAAAAATTTCATCCAAGTGCTTCAATGCCATGGCCACAAGTTCCTGAAAGGAATTCAATCTTTATGCATTGAGCAACTCTTTTTCTCTTTATTCGGCCGGAATTCTTTACAATTGGTTTGCCATGGTCAGATCTGAGAATTTTTTCAGATTCGGAAGATATATTCAATGTATTGGACATTGATTTAAGCTCCCTTTCAATTATATAAGCACCTGTAATGAATACCTGCAATTAATTCAGACAAAGACGGAATCCGGAGCATGAACACTTGATTTTTATCATAAAAATCTGCATATAAAGCCCGCTGCCCTAAAATTTGAGGTTTTGCTTGCATGCAAAGAAAGCATAAATATTTGTCAACTTCACCTGGGCACCTGTAATACTATGCAGACAATTAATCAGACTTAAATCAAGCTCCTTCAAACCTAGGCGCCAAACTTTGAAGCTTTTTGGCAGTGAAAACACCTTTTTCTAAGCAAAATTCCTCCTTCTTTGGGCAGCAAAATTGCTCTGGGCTGCACTCCTTTGCTAAAGAATTAATAACTCCATTAATATGGCAGCCATGCTTATATAACCTTCATCATTCTATAATTAATAATTGCCCTTCCTATTTCTGGCAATTAATTAATTAAAAATCATGTTTTTCTCTTCAATTTGGGCGCCTATTTTGTGCATGCTCATGGCTGCCATTAAATAAATTAAATTTATTTAATTTTAGCTTTCTACTTCCAGTCTACTTTGACTTCACACTATGCTTTGACCTCATGCGCCAAAAATAGGAATTAATTCCATCAATAAATACTTTAAAAAGTATTATTTCTCCTCTAGGTGGGTCGCACTTTTTTGCATGATAGAGGGCTGCATTAAATAAATTAAATTTATTTAATTTTAGCATTCTATTTCCAATCTTCTTTATCCTTTCATCATGCGTTGACTTTTCCTCATGCTTGGGTGCCAAAATTAGGAATAGAAACAATTAATAAATAAATTAAAGTGCATTTTATTCCCCAAGGTGGGTCGCACTTTTTGGCATGGCTGATTTCTATTTTTAAAAGTCAATTTCTAATGGGATTATTCACCCTGCACCGCAGCTCCAAAAATCCCATGATCCACTTAAGTTGTTTGACTTTCATAATGAAATTTTTTACCCTGCAAGGCAGGTAAGAAATTCCCATCAATGCCTTAAGTGATTTTCTTTTATTTCACAATGGGAATTTTCACCCTGCAAGGCAGGTAAGAAATTCCCGCCTGCCTGCTGGCTCTAATTTTTCCATCATGACTTAAGTGACTTTGCTTCCATGGGAAAAAGTACCTGCCAAGCAGGTACAAAATTCCCACCTGCCTGCTGCTACCAAAAATCCCATTGTAGCTTTAAAACCTTCCTTTCCCAAAAATGCGACCTGCCCAGAAGAGGCCTTTTTTGTGCATGACTTCGTCTTTTTAGAGAGAACCAGACCTCCTGTGGCAAATTCCTTCTGGCATGACGTCCGTAGATGATCTCCAAATACTCCAGGCAAGCAAACAGACTGAACCGGCAAAGGAATTGACCTAGGGGAATTTCACAGAGAAAAATACGAGAAAAATAACAAAAACGCAAAACGTTGCAGAAGTCACAGATAAAGCCCAAGATCCATTCTTGGTGAAAACCCTACTGGTATATGTGAATATTGACATGTAAAACCTTCAACAGGGTTAAACCGGAGCACAATTTACCTCAAACGGGGCTTAAAATAATTAAATAAAAATTTCCCGCAGGCAAACCCTAGCGACAAAATATAACGAGTTTGGGCATCTGGGTATTTGGCGAAATTGGCTTATGTGATTCTTTGGGAATATCTTGACACAATACAGACATTTTCTGACAATAAAAACACAAGACGACCCGTTATTTTAAAAGTACAATTTTTTTACATATGGGGTAGTCTCAGATTTCAGGGTGAAATCTGGGGACACCAGTTTGATAGCATTTAGGTGTCTTCCAAGGCACACGTTGCAAATCTGATTTCATATTCTGAATTGACATAATTTCTAAAGCCGGAATATATATTTCTTGTGGTTGTTGGGGTTTTGAAACCCTTCATTTTATAATTTTAATGAGCTGTACTTCTGCTGTTTGGAATTAATTTTCAGTTGCATGTGTGATCAGATTTGATGGTACAAAGTGTGCCAAATACTTCCTAAAATACCTATCTACATTTTGGTTGAGTTTGTTGATGATATTTGATTAGTTTTTCCTCATTTTTGGACTGCTGTTATAAATTACAGACTGCTGATTTCCAGCGGTCATCAAATTCAGTTTGCTGGTCGAAAAATCAGAATTTAATAAGTTTGGGTTTGTGTGATTTCCTCCTTTTTCAGTTTCAGTCTCAAAAAAGGACATTACAAGCTGTTAAGACCGCTGTTGATGTTAAAACCTCTTTCATCCTTTGAAAACTCTATCTTGCTTTAATGGACCATGTGGAAGAGTTTCTTTATTTTAAAAGGTCTGTCAAAGGGGTGGCAGCGGGTTTATAATTCTTAATGTATCGCGGATAATATTCAGCTATGCCTAAAAATACTCTGACCTTTGAAATAGTTTTAGGTGTAGGACAGTCCACAATAGATTTTAGTATTTTACTTTTGCGAGATCTACTTTAACACTTCCATCTGAACTTATATGGCCAAAGTATTTTATTTATTTTTACAAAGCTACATTCGGACTTTTTAGCATGGTATTTATTCACCTTTAAGATCGATAAGACTTGGACTATGTGCTTGAGGTGGCATTTCCATGGTTTACTATAGACCAAGATATCGTAATAAAACACTAACACAAATTTGTGCCAGAAGGGATGGAAAATCCTATTCATTGCAGATTGAAAAATTGGTGGTTCAAAAAGCTGTCTTTGGAACATCTTCTGCTCATATCCTAATTTGGTAGTATCCTGACCGTAAATGTAATTGTGTAAAAACTTCGTGCTGTGTAGCTCATCCAACAAATCCTCTGCAGACAGAACAGTGAACCTATTCTTGAACGTTCTTTTGTTTAGTCCCCAAAAGGCAATCCATAGACAATACAATATGACAAGTGAAGAGAGTAAGGACTCTTACTAGGTGTAATGACACCTAATCATAACATTTCTTCCTCCAGCCTTTCAATTTGTCTTATGACGATGATGATATCGATATGGTTTGATATTGGCCAAAGTAGATTTAATTTGGAATTCCATTACATGCTACACACCCCAATTTGGTGGCAATCCAACCGGAAAACTTTGGAAACCTAGTGCATTCTTGTCAATAATTTTATTCATTTCATCAATATGAACTAATTTATTTGGCGCTAAATACATTGCATAGCAGTTGGCCATAATTGTTGATGCTCCTGTGTGTATCATCTTCTCCATTGGATGGGATGATATTAAATTTGAGGGTGGAGGACTATCACCCTTCCATGTATACTTTTGACCTCTCCATTTAAACTTAAGAATTTTCTTCTCTAAGCTACACTTGAAAAATCCATAAGTGTTAACCATTTGGTTTCCAGACCCCACATCGACTCTTGCCAAAGGTAATCACACATGCACAACTCCACCTTATGACACTTTCCTTTACATGAGATGTGATTACTTAAAAGTTAAAACACCTTAGTTGGATTAAAAAATAAGTTAAATTGCCTGGTCGTGGCTAAATCTTCAAAGTTGTGCATGCTTCTAGAGTCAATCAGGACCATAAATTTTCGTTTCTTAATATACCCTTTAATTTTAAGGTTTGAATTGTGTAATTCCTGTCACTGCTGCAATTTAGATAGCAGATTGATTGTTATCAGTGATATGTTCACTTCTGACAGAGTCATTTTCACTATCAATACTATAGGCATATGTGTTGTGATGATCAATCTTTGTATCAATGATCTTCAATATATGTGCCATGACAACTCTATAATTTCTTTTGATTTAAAGGTTATTGAAAGTCGTCCTTTTCCTTGGTTACTTCTTGTTTTTCTTGACTAATATGATGACAATGAGGATGCCTATATCTAGTTGAATCCTGTTTTGATTCATTTTTGAAATCATTACAGGGACGAAAACATAGAGCTTTCCTTTGATTAAGAATTTTATGATCCAGTCTTCATGCTATCATAATCACATTATGAATTATTGGGATATGCAATACTCTTTTCATTTTAATCCCCTGATGTAGGATTGAATCAATTGTTCTCTAGTAATATTTGATATCAGGGCTGATAATATTTCCCAGTCTGATGTGTAGTCATCGTCTACTCTCTATTGATAAAGAAACATTAGTTTATTAAAATATTCAGCTTTAGGTGGCTCAAATCTTTATTGAATATCACTGAGAAATACATGCTTGGCATGTGTAAACCCTTATGTTCTTTCTGCACTACCATGTTAACCATTTGAATATCGTTCCTTGTGAAGCTTCTTATCTATCCTCCTCACCATTTATAATTGGATTAACTCTATATAGGTATTGATTTTTGGGCACACAATAGTTTCATCTGAATTGATGCCACTGAAAGCTGGAAGGTCTTGGCATTTGTTTTATACAGTTATGAATGTCTGTCTTCATGATCAAATTGTGAATTTTATCTAGTATCTTGATTAGGATTTAGTGGCTAGACATTAGTATGAATTTGTTAGCTGCTTGGACTACTTGATTGATTTTGGTTCAGATTACGTGTCTGCATCAATTGATTCATCATCATTTATAGTTTATTTAGCAATTGTTGCATCCCTGTAATTTCACTTTGTAATCCCCCCATTTTGTGTGTTTGTTGTCTCAACTTTAGACTTCACTGATGTTCATTCATAAAAAAGAATGCAGCTATCTTGGTGTAATTGTGCTAATATCTCTTGCATATTTGTGAACGCCCTTTTGCACCTGCTCAACAATGGTTCAAAGTTTAGCTTTATTCATTCTTGATATTTTTACTTTTTCTTATATTAAGGCATTGATATAAATATCCTTTTTTGTTTAAAATTTTTTCCCTTATATTTTTCATTTTTTTGTTCTTGATAAAACTTGTTAAGTCTAAGGGTTACAATTGAGGTTGCATTATATGGCACCCCTACTGTTAGGGCATGGATATCTGCGTGCCAGATACGGGTTCGGCATGGCTTGGATACAACCTGGATACTGTAACCAGCTGTATCCAGATACAAACCCATAACTGGGCCATATCAGATACAACTGGTTACGGTATGCAGGCCAATTGTAGCCATATCTGACTTAAAAGCTGATTTATTTTGGGGGAAAAAGCCATTCAAAAGGCTAAAAAGATAACTAAAAAAAGTGCATACAACCTTCTAAAATGCGTTTTAGCAGTAACAATTGAGGACGTGCAGGTGAATGAGTGCTGATCTGCTCAATTACTTCAAAATTTCACATTGGTTCTGTTCAGCCTGCTATTGATAGTGTTTCATTTGTTTTCCTTGTCCTGCCCGCCCAAAGTCTTTTCTTTTATTATATCTATATTCCTTTGGCATGCACAACCTACCATTTTTTTTTCTACCCAACTTCCTATCTTTCCCATGGGCTGGGAGTGTGTAATTTTTTTTTAATTTTAATCTAATATATAAATTTGTTTATAATGTAAAATTGATAATAATTATAATCAAATTTCTCTTAATTTATAATCTAGATTATTATAATATTTTAAATATAATATATAATGTAAATGTATATAGATGCTGCATCCTACCGTATCCATATCAGGGGTCTCAGAAATTAGTTGTATCCAATACCGTATATGTATCCGTATCCAAACAACTCTGGTCTTAACTTTATAGAAGGTTGCACCCTTTAATTTACCACCACCATAACTACAAATCTGGCTGCTAAATTATGCCAAAATCAGAGATGCAATCTACCATCAGAATCATAATTTGCAACTAGAATATATGACTAAATTGATCTCTTTTCAGCTGAATTTTTTTCCTAGCCTCGAAATTATGCTCTGAACCACTTATAATGAAACAAAGAGGATCAAACAGAAAACAATATACACCATATAGATTGATATAATAAATATGAGATGAAATGAGAAGAGTGATGAAAAGAGTATACATATTTTAATGGTATGAGCCGACAGTATCCTCGTTGAATATCATAATTGTTCAATGCACTAGGTATAGTAAGTCCAACATTTTGAGTCTTTGAACAAATGGCTTGGTACAGTGTCAAAGGCTTGGTGGAAGTGCAGAGGGCAATAGTAGACTTTACGTTTATTGGTCTTTACATGATGTATGTAAGAGTAAAGATAGGGCTCTTTCGTCTTTGGGTAAATAATGGTTTGACCACAACAAAATGATAGGCCTTTGGTTCCTTTATTAGTCATGTCGTTGTTGATTATGTATATTGATTGCAATCAAATATTTGATTATCTTTGGGGGCCGATTCCCTCATATGGAATCACATGTTTTTTTTGAAACAAATGTTCACTAGTTTTGTTTTTAATTTTTTGTTATTGATAATGTAGACATGGTTGAAGATTCTGATGCAAGTAATAAGATATGTTATTCTTCTTTATATCTACAAGATTTTGTTAAGAAAAAATCATTACTGGGCATATCTTAGGAAATTACAGGAAATACTCTTGAGAAAATGTTTTAGCAGACAGGATAATCCTTTGAAATTAATGCATGCACATCTGTTTAATTTGCAGCATGGCCAAGTATCGAGAAGCAAATCCTACAGTATTCACAATTATCACATTTCCGTTTTTGTTTGCTGTTATGTTTGGTGATTGGGGTCATGGGCTATGCTTATTGATGGCAACGTTGGTACTTATTTTGAGAGAGAAGAAACTTGGGCGACAGGTACAGAAATGATGTCTGAAACTATTTGTGGTGTCATAGACTAAAATTCTTAGAACTGTTACTTTGGTAGTGCATGCAGCATGACAACTAAATAATTTGGTCATTGATTTACATTATATATTACTTGTGTGAAGCTCCTCTGTGTACTTGAATAGTCTCACAACTTTTGGAATACTTCTATTTTCATTGTTGCTTTAATGTACCTTCTGTTTCCATTCAGGTGTTCTTTTTGTTTTCCATCATAAGACAATTAGCAACCTGCGTGTTTTGGAATTTTCAATATAATTGCTCCAGAATTGTCTTTTGCATCATTTACTGGATAATTCGTGTATGCTGTCTTTTTTTTAGCTTTGTTTTTATTTATTGTTTTAACAAGTCTGAGCTGGGTTAGGTCATTTGAAAGAGATTGATGACTATGAAATTGGATGTTATTGTACATGCTGGGAAATATAGTTTACATGAGTTTGGTGGGCCTCGAGTGAGTGGAATAATTGACTGTTCAAGAACTTAAATACCACTTTGATCAAGTAGCAACTTGGAATACCCACTGTGAGAAATTATTGAAACCCAATGACGCTCACACAGCCAATTACACCAAGCCAAATAATTCATGCATTAGAAGATATATTATTAATATCCAAGAAGGAGCTCATAGACTCATTCCAAGATAATATTCATTCCAGTCAATTTAAGTAATATCTTCTACCAGACCATTGACCACATCCTCCCATTACTGAGGAAGCACGTCACCGCTCTTCCAAGGTTTTCTGTTGCTTTTTCGACCTTCGGAAAGCCTTTGACTTTGTTCTGCAGAAAGCTCTTTTCCCGAGGCTCAGAGAGATTGGCATTTCCGAGACTCTTTTAGCTGCCATCCTGTGCCTATATGAGGAGGTTTTGGGCTGTCTTCATATGTAATAACCCCCTTTGAGGGTTTTATCAAAATATTCAGAATTCTGAGAATTAATTGCAGCAGACTAATTATTTATGGCAGCGACTCAGTTTTCTTCGAAAATTGTGCGCAACTCATCCCCAATTATCATAGAACACTTGACAATGATTTCTTTATTGATTTGACAATAATTAGAGCCAAATCGAATAGGATTATGCAAAAGTATCACTGCAGAAAATTACAATCAGACTAGAAATTTACAGCAGCCTTAAAGAATTCGATTTGACCATTAAATATGCATAGGAACCCATGTAAATGCAGATTTGGTCTTTAAAATGCAAGTCGATTTGGAATATTAATTTATATGGCGATAATATCATCCAATAATTCACAAATAACACTAAAACAAGTCACACTTCTTGGAATTAATGAGATTAATTTGAAAATGCTCAATAATGTCTTCAAATCTGATAATATAGTTTAAGTACAAATAGTTTAAAGTCAATATGAAGGGTTTTCGTCCTTCATATGGACCTCACATGGGGTTTTTGTCCCAAGTGGTGGAATAATGAGAGAACACTCTCAAAATCAGTTTTTACAAATAATAGTTCATATCCACAAATGATGACTAACACCCCTATTTGTACTTGTAGGTCTTGGCGCTAAAACATGAAAGACATGTCCATTCATTATGTCCCTCCATTATGCTTTGGCCGACCCCTTATATTTATTTATTTTTCCTTAATACAAGGCCGACCCATATAATTGAGTCCATTACGCTAAAACATATTAAAAAATATTAATAGACATATTTTTGCTCTCTCCTTTATCTTCTTTAATTTGACCGTGGAGAAGAATTGCCTGGAAATCCAATTTTCCTTCAAATTTGGAGAAAAAGGGACATTACATCGTATTGCCATTGGGTTCTCTGACTTCATTAAGATTACCATCGGGGTCAAGTAGGGTTGGCCTTTGTGTTCTACACTATTCAGTATCTATATGGACGAGCTGGAGGATTTTCTCGGGGATCACGTCTAGGAGGGGGACGGTTGTCTTCTCCACCAGCTTCTGATCTATATTCTTCTTTTTGTGGACGATGTGGTCCTTGCCTCCTTGGTGGAAGGTCTACAGAGACAACTGGATGCTTTAGCCCTCTTTTTCGACCGCAGATTAGCTAACAGTTAACCTGAGTAGGACCAAAATTATGATTTTCAATGCTCTGAAGACATCTGAGTTTCATTTCTTCTACAAGGGGGAAGAGCTTGAGATCACCGGCTCTTACACTTACCGGGGAGTACTCTTTTCTGGACCTCATTTTAGTTTACAACTGGCTCTTCAGCCTCGGGTTAATAAGGGCTATGGCTCCTTGGCAATCTTGGAGAGACAATGTTTCTGCCATCACTTCTAGGACATCCCTTCCAAGTTATCCCTCTCAGATTCTCTCGTTAGGCCCACGGTTCTTTTATGGCTCGAAGGTTTGGGGACCCTCTTTACTCGAGTTTGACTGGGCTGCAGTGGAGAGAGTTTAGATTCTTCTGCTTAGACGTATCATCATATGCAAGGAGACTGTTCTCCATAGTATCATCCTATCGGAATTCTGATCTCGTCCCTTTTGGTTGGAAGCAATTTTTGGCCTTGTCTCCATCGTACATCGTATTCGAAAGCTTGGCGATTCCCCTATGGGAAAGGACAAGTATCCCTACCTGGCTAATTGTTCCTCTGAGGCCATTGCTTCAGCCGATCGTTCCTATCATCCTAGTTGTTGGTATGCTGGAGTGTCACGACTTCTTGAGTCTATTGGTATTTAGACATATCACCTCCCTCCATACAGTTTCTCCTTAGATGCTTCTGCCCATCTCCTTCCAGGCAAACAAGATCTGAACAAAATCATCAGAGATGATATCTACTGGCAGTTCATTCAGTACACTTGGACCAACCCCCAGGGTGGGCTACGTCCGAAGATGGCCTTCTATGCTGCACATTTTCTTGAGGCCAATAATGGCATTATTTCTCGGCCCTAGTATATTTCCAGACATTGGATATACGCCCTTCGCATTTCTTTGGGTTAGTTAAGGGTTGGCCCTCATAGGCTCCGGGCTGAAAGTGATCATCAGATTGACCGTTCCGAGTGGATTTTCCAGCTCTGCTCCCTCCAAGAGATCGAAACGTAAGAGCACTTCATTTTTCGGTGCCCCATCTACTACGAGATTAGAGGGAGATTTCACTGCCTATTCAAAGAGCGTTCGACATTCACCAACTTCTTTAGATACTATGATCAGAGGTGCCTTGCTCTCTATTTGCACGAGGCTCTTAGGCTTTGGGAGGAGGACCCTTCAACATCCTTCTAGACAGACAATTTCAACAGATCACTTCCTTCTTTAAAGTGCTCTCCCCTGGGAGGGGCACCTAAGGTGGGAGAATGATACCAATCCTGATTACCAGACAAGATTAGTCTGGATTCGATGCATTCTCTCACAGACCAGGGATACCCAAACACATATGAAGTCGAGACCATCATCACAAAGATGGCCTTTGAGATCCACTAGATGTACACAAAGAGTTTCTCTCTCCTTCGGGCATCAGCACCCCAAATCTTCTAGAGCCTCTGATTCCAGGCTTTAGCACATTACTAAATTCTTTCATTCGGCCTTGGATGGTAGTTGAGGGGGTCTCCTTCCTGCCTCCTCTTCCTTCCTTTTCCTCCTTGGCATGTTCGGGTTCTGCTGGTCGCTGCAGGCTTGTTCCGAGCCTCTCTCTTTTTTCCCGTTCTTCTTTTCCTCCTTCCTCTCTTTTCTGATTGTATTCAAGGACCTTTTGGTTCTCTGGATGGGTTCTTTTTTGCTTTGTTTTGGCGTAGTCCCATTGACCTACTTTTGTAGTCACTCGTTGGACATTTAATATATTTATCTTATCTTATCTTATCTACAGTAATGCATGAGATGGCAAAAGAAATTATGATGTACATGTAAAAACAAATGGAGCAACAATCAAATATCGAGAAAATTAGTTTTTGTTTGTAGATTTTTTGTAGGAATATAAATACATATTAGATTAAAGAGGAAAATAAAACAAATAAAAAACAATAAGGCAACCACTCAAGGACTACATACATGTTGAAGTAGAAAAAATAGAGCAGACCCATGGCAGAGATCATTATGGACATTAAAAAAGCAAGGGGTTATTGTCCTCTTTGACTCATGAGGCGCCCACAACTTCATTGATATGACACTGAATTGTTTTGACTAATTTCCATGTCATGAGGCCTATGCAGGATCTATAAGCCATGATGGAGAAGATTGTGCAGAGCATATGATGTACATGATCAAGTGAGCAAGCAATTAAAGAGAAGTTCAACACAATATAAGAAGTGCATAGATGTCAAGTGAAAGGTAGTTGAATATCAAGAAGGAGACATGGTCTCAGCACATTTGCGGAAAGAAAGGTTTCCGATAGAAACTTACAACAAGCTGAAGTTGAAGAAGATTGGACCGTGCAAAGTGCTGAGGAAGTTTGCAAAGAATGCATATGACATAGAATTACTAGAGGGAATTGATATTTCATCCATAGTCAATGTAGTAGATTTATATCCATATCATGAGGTGCAAGACGAAGGAGGAAGCACAACACCAGATTCCGGGTTAGAGATTGATTGCAAAACATAGATGCCAAAGAAACAACACGAAGAGATGGAGAGAGATTGACGCTAAGATAAGCAAGAAAACACGAGATTGATTGAATTTAATTTGGTATTAATTAAATCTAATATTGCAGAGTCACATATGTAATAAATGCTAAAATACATATTTGACACAAACAATAAGCAAATAAAGTACAAACCCTAAGCAAGGGGTATAGGAAGAATAACTCAGCTGATTAACGCTTGATCCAGGAGTGTTTTGAACCGAGAAAACTGCTGAACAGGAATTGAAAGAGTGTCGTAAATGCTCAGGATAAATTACAGACTGTAGGAATATGGCCGGACATGGGCATCCATGGCAGGACAAGGGTGCCTGGACGCTGACGACCACTACTGGACGCCTGTGACTGCGAAAATGGTCAGAACTTGATATTCGTTGTGTCACAAATATTCTATGTTGATCGCCTGTGTGTCGCAATATGATCGCCGACCTGTAAAACAAAGATTCACTTGCAAAACCCACAATACCCATATCAAATCCAAAAAAGAAAGATGCAATATGGGGAGTCAGACTGACCCCCGCGGTCACTACATCTCAAACTCTATGTAGTTCTGGTGAGTGTGTGTAAGAATTGTGCCCTAGGATGCCCTTGTGTAAGTGCACTTGATAGCGGGCTGTAGCTGATGTACCAATGTACCGATGTAGATAGATGTGTGGATGGAATAAAGAAACTTCCCCTTCGTATGCAGTGTACGCAAAAAATGCAGTCCCTTATCCCTTGATTGAATGCCAAATGGATGCTTTGAAGTGCATTGGGTGCCTTTTGACTGCAAACTTAGGTGATAGTAATAATGTTTAGAGCTTGGTCCCTTATTTTGATCACATATCTATGTATTTATATGATTCCCTTGTTTGAATTTTGTAATTGACAATTGGAAGGCCAACCCATAAGAAAATAAGATGCCCAAAAGATAAAAGAGGCCCAAAAAGAGCGAGTAAGGTGGAAAGAGGTCAAGGGTGCCCAGAGGGGATCAGGGCGCCTGGGTGCTAGCGTCTTGGCTGGGCGCTGGTGGTCGAAGTCATAAAAGATAAGCAAGTAAAGTTCTGATTGGGCTATAGGGTGTGCAAGACCAAATAGAAAATAAGAAAGATAAAAAAGAGGCAAAAGATAGTTGTTAATTACTAGTTTTCTTGCTTAGGAATCATTCAAATGCTAGTATGCTTTTAGGACTTAGAAATGTAACCAAGTGCGAGATTTTGTGTCTACATTTTCCCCCACTTTATGTTGTTGAGTGAATACTCGATAACATAAAGTAGTTAGAAGATACTTACCTTTTGTTCCTGTAGAGTGATGGCGATAGTGTGCCAAAGAGACAAGTGAAGCGTGGAATAAGTGCAAAAAATGAAGCTTGGAAACTAGGAAGAGAAAATGACTAGGGGTGTATGCGTATGTGTTGTACCTGTTGTTGTAGCTTGTGGTTGCTGATTCTTGTAAGGACGGACCTGTAAAAAGAAGAGCAAGGATGTAGTCAAAGTCTCGTATGTGATTAACCAGAGAAAAAAATGTGCACAAGTATGTAAAAGTGTGTAAACGGAAAGTGTGCACCTGATGTAGAAGAGTGTAAAGGGATAGAAAATGTCTTGAACTACTGTGAAGAGCGAGTTTTTTGGGCGATCTCACACCAAGTGCGAGTTTTTTGGGCGATTTCACGCCGAAGGGAAAGTGTTGGGGAGAGAGGTCTAGTGTTACTCTCCTTCCATGACTCTGCCTGATATACACCACTGCAGATGGTGTGATCTTGCTTTGTTCCTGTTGTCCCTGATTTGTTCCAAATGTATTGTTTGTTACAATTGAAAATGGAGATAGAATGCATTATGCTTGCTGGAGGACTGTGCCTGTATTGTGAAAACTGCTATGTAAATTGTTGTGAACTATGCTAATCTGATAAGATGACCGTGTGTGCCCCTAGGAGATTAGCGCTCAGGAAAGGACATAGGCGCCCATGCGCTTGTGTTTGGGTTTGGGCGTTAGTGTTTGTGTTGTACTGAGGACCCAAGTCGGATTCGGGGTCGTTCTGAGACTATATAACTGCTATGTTCCTGTACTGTAGCTCTGAGTTGTTGTATGGGGTGACTGATTCACCCAATGTATGGCCCCCCTCGTTTGGGGTGCATGCGACGTCGCTAGGAGTATGCGGCCCAAAGAGAGGACCTGATGCTTAATTGAATTGTGTCCTTGGGGGGTGAGGGAATGTGCGTGGTAGAAACCAAGGAACATGAAAACAAAGTGGCTAGATACATGTGTTAGTAGAAAAAACAAGCAGGTCATAGAAATAAACAATGTAACAAGCAAATGTGCATACAAGATAGACCGCGAAAAGAGGGTTTCAAACATGGGACATCGCTCACAATGTCACAAGACAATCAGGGCCGAAGCGGCCAAAAGTATACAAGCAATGAAAACAAGACATAGGGCATAGCCCACAAACAATAGCATACGGTGGAAAATAAAAGCAAGCAAAGTGTATCAGACAACCATGGTGGCAAATGATCCTGCAAAGCAAATGATGCACATGAAAAACCCATTAGTATGTTAGAAAGATAAAGAGTATGTCAAAGCATGTGTGTATTAATGAAATAAGTAGTGTGCTAGTATGGATAAGAAGTAGTAATATGAAACAATAACACCTATGATATGTGAGAAAGTAGATGCCCCCAAGAGCCTCGGTGGGACTGGTAAGAGGTACAGTGTCAAGCATCATTGTAGCGTGTAAGGATTTGCAAGAAATCTGCATTCACTCCAAAAGACCAAGTGAACATGCATGTGTATATATAACAAAGATATTGACATACTAAGTATCCGTCTAACAAATAGTAAGCAAAGTGCAACATGTAACTAGTATAGGCAAGGAAAAGTATGTGCAACCAAGATATACAATATGCAATGTATGAGTGTGATGGAATGGTATGCAATGTGAATGTGATAGGAGCAACGTGCCCCCCACCAAATGCGTATAAGATGTTTATGAGATGAGGTTAATTTATAAAAGACCCCTCAACAATCAAGAATGAAGCATAGAATAAGAGTGCGTCATCAGGAAATGGTTTGAAAATGTGCGCTAGATAGAGTAGAACATGAAGCATAGACTGTAAAGTGTGAGGTTCATTTCAGATTTAGACCCTCAACAATCGAGTATGAACCACAAAACTAGAGTGCATCATAGGGTAGTGTAGATAGAAGTTGTGTATCAAGATGTGTAAAAGTGACTAGATACAAACCATGGGGCATAATGTGTATGTGTGGAGACTAGAAAGAAGTGAGAATGATCGAAAGCGGGGATAAAGCGTGTTGCCCCCGAGTGTGTGATATGGAAAAAAATCAAGTAAAATTGTCTAGAAGATTGTCATTGTTAGGGTCGAAGCCTAATGGAGCTGGATCAAAGACTTGATAAGCAATAGTGTAAGGTTGATCATGTAGAGAGCTTGTGCAGTGTAAATTGTACATGCCCATAAGATAAGATAAGATAAATTATATTAAATGTCTAATGAATGACCATAAAAGTAGGTCAATGGGACTGCAAACATACAATGAAGGTGAGTAAGACTCCAGCTAGAGGACCAAAAGGTCCCTGAGAACAAACAAGGAAGTACAGGAAAGAAGAGAAGAATGGGCAAAGAGAGAAGCCTAGAGAAAGCCTGTAGACAGCTTGTCAAACCTGGACCAGCAGAGGAAGGAGAAGGGAAGGGAGAGGAGGCAAGAAAACTCCTCAAACCAGTACCCACAATTGACGAAAAGAATCTAGTGATGTGTAGGAGGCATGGTATTTGGACCTGTGGAGGGTCTGAAGTACCGATGCCCGGAAGAAGGATGAGCTCTATGTGCTTGTCTGGTGGATCTCAAGGACCATCTGCAAGGTGGCCTCGACTTCGTATGTGACTGGATGTCCCTGGTCTGTGGAACATAGTGCTCTGGGCCCGAAGTGGTCTCGACTGGTAGTTAAGAATGGTACCACCCTGCCACTTAGTGCCCCTCCCAGGAGAGAGCACTGTAAAAAAAGAAGTAATCTGCGGCGTAGTTGTCTGCCTAGAGGAAGGCTAAAGGGTCTCCTCCCGAAGCCTTAAAGCCTCATGCAAATAAAGAGCGAGGCACCTCTGGTCATGCTATTTGAAGAACTCAGCAAAGGAAAGACGCTCTCTGAACAAACAATGGAATCTCCCTTTGATCTTATAGTAGATGGGGCACTTGAAAATGAAGTATTCCTCTCGTTTTGATCTCTTAGAGGGAACAAAGCTGATAGATCCGCTGGGAACGGTCAATATGATGATCACATTCAACCCGAAGTCTATGAGATTCAACCCTGAATTGACCTAGGGAGATGCGAAGAGCAATGCATCCAATGCTGGGAAATACACTGGGGCCGAGAGATAAGACCATTATTGACCTCAAGAAAGTGTGAAGCGTAGAGAAGGACATCTTCGGATGTAACCCACCCTGGGGGTTGGTCTAGGTGTACTGAATGAACAGTCAATAGATATCGTGTTTGATGATTCTGTTTAGATCATACTTGTTCGGAAGGAGATGAGCGGGAGCGCCCAAGGAGTAACTGTAGGGTGGGAGGTGACTTGTCAGAATACCAATAGACTCAAGCGGTCGTGAAACTCCGTCATACCAACAATGGGAACGAACCGGGGTGATCAGTTGAAGCAATGGTCTCCGATGAGCGGTAAGCAAGGTAGGGGTACATGTCCATTCCAGCGGTGGAATTAACTACCCTTCGAATGAGATGTATGAGGAAAACAATGCCAAAAATTGCTTCCAACCTAAAGGGACGAGCATCAAACTTTGTCAGGATGATATTATGGGGAACCATCTCCTTGCATCTGATGATACGTCTAAGAAGAAGGATTTGAACTCTCTCCACAATAACCCAGTCGGACTCAAGGAGGGAAGGCCCCCTAACCTCTGAAGCCATAAAGAACCGTGGGCGTAACAAGAGAATCCGAGAGGGATAACTTGGATGTGATATCCTGGAAGTGATGGCGGAAGCAGTGTCTCTCCAATATTTCTAGGGAGCCATAGCCCTCATTAACTTGAGGCTGGAGTGCCAGTCGTAAGCTGAAGCGCGGTACTATAAAAAGAGCACTCCCAAGTAAGTATAAGAGGTGGTGATCTCAAACTCCTTTTTCCTTGAAGAGATGAAAATCAGACGTTTTCAGGCTATTGAATATCATAACTTTGGTTTTACCCAGGTTAACTGTGAACTGCTTGTGATCACAAAAGAGGGCTAGGGCATCCAACTGTCTTTGTAAACCTTTTGTTGAGGAGGCAAAAGGATCACATTGTTCTGTGAAGAGGAGAATATAGATCAGAACCTGGTGGAGAAGACAACCATCACATTCCTGGATGTGGTCCATGAGAAAATCCTCCAACTCGTCTATGTATATGCTGAACAATGTAGGAGACAAAGGGCAAACCCTGCTTGACCCCAATGGTACTCCTGATGAAGTCAGAAAGCCCAGTAGCAGTGCAGAGACGGCCCAAAACCTCCTCATAAAGGCGCATGATGGTAGCTAAAAGAGTCTTGGAAATACCAATCTCTCTGAGCCTCTGGAAGAGAGATTCCTCGCGGAACAGAGTCAAAAGGCTTTCCGAAGGTCGGCATAGAGCAACATAAGACTTTGGAAGAGCGATGTCAATGCCTCCTCGATAATGGCCCGAACGAGTGAGAATGTGGTCAATGGTCTAGTAGGTTGGTCGAAATCCCACCTGTCCTCTAGCTCTGCAGTGATTCTAGTCTAGAAACTCTAAAACTCACATGTGAAGCACAATAGCATAAAACTTGGCGAATGTGTGACCCACCATGATCGTTTGGTAGTTGATGGGATCAGAGGTAAGGCCCCGACTTGTGGATGGGGTGAATAATGTGGTGGGACCAAGGTCTCCGGAAAGCCTATGCAAACCACCTGGTTGAAGAGATCCACTAAGTAGCTGTTGAGGATGCTAAAGCCCTTGCTTGAAGAGTTCTAGCTTGGAAATCTTCCCCATCCGCTGCTTTGCTGCTATTCATGGTTGAGATGGCATTTTTGACATTCGTCTGGGTGAAAATGTGACAATTAGATGGTGGGGATGCCACCCGGATCTGGGGCTGGCTAGGAACATCGTAAAGAGTGGAGGTATGAACAAACATGGAGCTGGGATCTAGGTCTTGTGGAAGAGGGGAGTGCCCAGGCAGAATGGTATGCCAGACAGTGTTTGGGAGAGTGTGAAAAGGGACTCACGAAGCTCCTGCCTTCGTTGGGATATGAAGATACTATAATATCCCCGTGGCTATAGGAGGTTAGGAATTCGATAGGCAGATCTTGATTAGAGGGATAGGATGGGAGAGCATGGACTAATTTCAAAGCCTAAGCTGCCGGTGCAAGGGCTTTACAAATCCTCATCATACCATTGGTTTATGGGAAGCTTTACATGCCCTCATCAGATCATTGGTTTATGGACTTCTTTTTCAGTTAGCAGACCCAAATCTTCCTAAATCAAATCATCCACTAGTATCAGAAAATACCTCGACACCAAAGATTGTTGAGCGATTTCAGGATGGTCGCTCAGAAAGATATGTATGGCACAAATCGAAGAGCCTCCAAAAATTATGAAATCAATGTTTAGACACCTATTCCTCGAAAATGGCTTCTACTTTTTCAGATGCCATATTAAATCATCCTACACAAACTGCAGATCTTGTTTTTCATGGATTAGTTTAGCAAACCAAGGAACCATGTTGGCTCTGCTATGTTTGGCTGAAGTATTGAAGGTCGAGATGTCCATAATCTCTCATCCCACAAACTCACTGTTGGTGTTACCCTCCACAACTAAATTGCAGCATTGTTCTATAAATTGACTGTGGCTTGGGTCAACAAGATCTATGCAAAACACCTTACTCAATTTTCTAGGGGCCTATGATACCGATAGCCAACAGGGGGGCAGAAACCGGTACGAAACGTGATTTCGAGAGTGGGTAGGGTTACGGTCGACCTTGCCCTGCCGCTAATTGTAGCCTCCCTTGCCAACTCTGCCACATACACCAAAATATTAGCCCATTGCTCCCCAATACTCCATAACACATGGCAGATCCCAGATCTCCCTCCCTTATGGCGCCAAAACATAATCACCTGCATCACACAACACAAGTCGCTATGTTCCACGAACATTAGCAATAATAATAGAATGATTCATAGTATAGCAATATCAAGTGATATTAACATTCTAGGGTTAGTGAAAAAGTATAGCCAAGAATTTAAGCATTTATAATGGCATATCTTCAACATTTAAAGTATACTCTAAGAATATGGAGCAATTTAAAGTACTATTAAATTGTAGCTAAGAACCAGCTAATTTAATTTCCCATTTAAGAGTATATTAAGATTTGAAAGTATCGCTAATGAATATTAACTATCCCAACTCCAAGTATATTAACTATAACCAAGTATATAGTCATCATTATATTAAGTATATTACAACGTATAGCTAAGAATTTAATTTTATAAGTAAGGAGGCATAAAATTCGTAATCCCTAGGATATGGAAAATATTAAATATATTATAAGTTTTAACTTTCCCTAGGTATGTCGTCCCCTTTTAAAATGTGGTTAGTAACTTAATTTTTAAGGATGCTAAAACCCTGCTTGAAGAGTTCAGCTTGGAATTCCCCTCCTCAATCCGCATGCTTTGCTGCTATTCATGGTTGAGATGGAATTAAATGACATTACGTGTGGGTCCATAAATGTTACAATTAGATGGTGGGGATGCCACTCGGATCTGGGGCTGGCCAGGAACATCGTAAAGAGTGAAGGTATGAACAAACACTCTCCAGGCAATATTATCTAGGTCCTGTGGAAGAGGGGACTGTTCCCTTTGCAGACATGGTACGCCTAGAAGTGCTTGGGAGAGTGTGAAAGGGACTCGCGGAGTCTCCCGCTTTCGTCAGGATATGACAGATACGTTTCTTGTGGCGGAGGAGTGGCGATAGGTAGACTTGAGAGAGGGATAGCATGGGAGAGCATGGACTAAAGCAAAACGAAGCTGCCGGTGAAGTGAATTTACAATCCTCATCATACCATTGGTTCATGGGGCAAGTTTTCTTGCTCATGATGGGGTGAGAGTGATGTGGTGGTAGGAATTCGAGGCGACCTCATGGATAATGGAAGAGACGAAGTTGTACTTTGTGTTCGTGGGGAGCGAGGTGAACTGAGGCTCAGGGGGAAGAAGTTTAATGAAGGTGGGAAGAGAAGGCTTCAGGGTCACCCTCACCAAACTTCAGAATAGTATGTGGAGGGCAGTGAGAGTGAGGGGCAGGACCTGGAGAGGAGGGGATCAATCTTGGTGACCCCAGATTTCACCTTGAAATCTGAGACTACCCCATGTTAAAAATTTCGTACTTTTAAAATAACGGGTCGTTTTGTGTTTTCATTGCCAAAAAATGCCTGTATTGCATCAAGATATTACTAGAGAGTCATATTAGCCAATTTCGACAAATACCCAGATGCCCAAACTCATTTTATCCCTCCGCCAAGTTTTGTCTACAGGAAATTTTTATTTAATTATTTATTAAATAAATAGTGCACTTGTTTGAAGTAAATTGTGCTCCGGTTGAGTCCTGTTGAAGATTTTGCATGCCAGTATTCACTCGTCTCTTAATAGGGTTTTCACCAGGAATAAATTCAGGGCATTGTCTACAACTTCTAGCAATTTTTTTCACTTTTATTTATTTCTTTTGCATTTTTCTTCGATTTTCTCCTCGGTTTCTCTGTGAAATTCCCCTAGGTCAATTTTTTCACCAATACCGTCTGTTTTCTTGCCTGGAGTATCTGAAGATCAATTTATGGCCGCCGCACCAGAAGGAATCAACCTCCAAAAGCAAGCTTCTTGTCAAAAAAGACAAAGTCATGCACAAAAAGCCTCTCCTAGGCAAGTCGCATTTTTTGGAATAAATGAGATTTTATGAAAATAAGAAAAATATTGCCATCAATGCGTAGAGCTCGAGAAGATATGCACTTTTAGAGAAAACGACACCTAAAACGGAGCCACGGAATGAAAGTTATGGCACATGCAAGTTTTTGCTGCTACATCTTCCCGAACCCTTTCCAAAAATGGCAAATTTTATTCCATGTGCTTGTGTTTTCTTCACCAAAAAATCCAAAAAAGGAAAGAAATGATGTCTTCATGCCAGTCGCAATTTTCAAGGCTGCCTTCTGCGTACAGTTTCCACGCTGCCCTAAGTGACGAATTCTCACGCAATTTTAAAGGCATAAGTCACAATGCAAGTCACACTTTTGGAAAAGAGCTATCTTTCATGCAAGTTGCACATTTTTTTGAAAGGAAGACTTTAAGCTGCCAGTGGAAAATTTGGCAGTAGGCAGGCAGGCGGGAATTTCTTACTTGGCCTAGCAGGGTAATTTTTCCCATGAAGTCAAAGTCACTTAAGCTGCAATGGGAATATTAGAGGTGGCAGGCAGGGCCGAAATTTCTTACCTGCCTTGCAGGGTAAAAATTTTCACTATAAAAGAAAAATCACATAAAGCACCAGTGGGAATTTCTTACCTGCCTGGCAAGGTAAAAATTCTCATTATGAAAGTTAAATCACTTAAGTGGAAGAAGGGATTTTTAGAGCTGCAGTGCAAGGGTGAAAATTCCCATCAGAAGTTGACTTCTTATTTTTAGAATTCACCCTTGCCAAAAAGTGTGACCCACCTTGGGTGAATAACAAGGCATTTAATAATATTTATTAATGTTTATTCACCCAATTTTGGCGCCATAAATAGAAGTAAAGTCAATGCATGAAGACAAGCCAAAGTGAACTGAAGGTAGCATGCTAAAAATAAATAAATAAAATTTATTTAATGGCAACCAGCAGCATGCAAAAATAGGTGCCCAATTTGGGGTGAATAAACCATAGTTCACCAAATCGTAAATCGGCCGGATTAATCGGCATGCCAAATCCGGTTCGAACCGTATTTTTTGAATTGGCAACCGAATAAATGGCGGTTCAGTTCGGCCAACTTTATCGCTACTTTGCAGAACATTAAATTTATAAAATATCCTTAAATTAAATGGCAAAAACAATGTTAAATGATGTGAGATTTGACTCTGTCCACAGTAGACAGTATAGTATATACTATTATACTATTTACTAGTATACTAGGGTCCGGTTAAATGATGTTAGCATGTCAAATCGTTCAACTTGTTAAATGATGCCATAACTGTTCATTCGTTATACAGTATCCTATTATCAGGATGTTAAGTTGCTTGGTCTAAAAGGTGTAAAAATGAATTTTCTGAAAATGATAAAAATCTATCGCATCAATGCATAGAGTTCGAGAAAATATACACTTTTAGAGAAAACGACACCTGAAACGGAGCCACAGAATGAAAGTTATGGCACATGCAAGTTTTTGAACTGCAAGCAACTTCTTGCAATCTTTTGAAAGATGGCAAATTATGATGATGATGATTATGGTAGATGGATGCTTTTTTGTATGATTTGTCTATATAAGGAATGATATACCAAAAAAGTATACAAACAATTCGAGCAGGAGAATTTAAGCCAATAATATGCAGAAGCTATATAACGATTCGACGAGGACGAAATGGATCGATTTTCCATGATTTTTCTCACGAATTTTGCAGGTTTTTCAGCGCTGAAAACTCGCGAATTATCGCCATAAAACAAATCGCGATTTTGGAAAGATAAATGCCCTTGCATGGGACAAATGATTAATCGCGATTATCGCCCAATGAATCGCGATGGTTAGAACTATGGAGTGAATTAATACATCATTGTTTATTAATTAATTGCCAGGAATAGGAAGTGGACAATTATTAGAAATAGAATGTTGAGGGTTATATAAGCATGGGTTGCCATAGTGAAGATGTAATTAATTCTTTTTGCAAAGGATTGCAGCCCGGACAGTTTTGGTGCCCAAAAGGAAGGACGATTTTTGCATCAAAGAAGTGTTTCTCATTGCCGGAAAGCTTCAAAGTTTGGCGCCTAGAGTTGGAGGAGCTTGATTTAAGCCTTGTTAATTATATGCATGTTGGTATAAGTGCCCAGGTGAAGTTGAAAAATATTTATGTTTGTTTTGCATGCAAGCAAAACCTCAAATTTTAGGGGCAGCGGGCTTTATATGCAGATTTTTGTGATAAAAATCAAGTGTTCATGCTCTGGATTTCGTCTTTGTCTTGAATGAATTGCAGGTATTCATTACACGTGCTTATATAAGAGAAAGGGAGCTGCAAATCAATGTAAGATACATTGAATATATCTTCCGAATTTGAAGAAATCCCCAGATCTGCACCAATTGTAAAGAATTCCGGCCATAATTAAAAGGAAAAAGAGTTGCTCAGACAAAGATTGCTCCAGCCATGGCAAAGCGTGATGAAAGGGCAAAGGATCTGCGGAATCATGGATAGCTTCCAAATTTGCTGAAGTCAATAGATACAGATCACATGTCATGCACCTATCACCGATTTAGATTGTCAAATCTACACAAATCGATCCAATTGCAAAGGCTTCTGGCAAAAATTCATCCTCTTGTTTCTGACGTAGCCCGTTGTAGAAGTCAGTGCATGGAGAATTCCTTCCAGGGATCTTGTGCATGTGCTCCCAATCTTCCAGTTGAAGCCTTCATTGAATTTGCATTCACTCGGAGTGCTTTCCAGAATTTTTAATTGCTCATATGCAATTAAAAATAAAAATGATGAGTTAGGAGAAGAACTACAAAAGCTTGAGGAGGAAGACAAGTCAAAGGCAATACCCGCAAACAAATCACAGTCACTTGCTTCAAGATCTAGTTTGGTGAGAATCAAGGGCAAAAGAATCAACTGCATGCAGAATATGGAAAAAGAACAAAAGTGTTGCAGCTTTCTTCTAATTCATTTTCCTCTTTCTTCTTCTTTTATTATTTCTCTAACAAAGTAATTGAGCAATCAATTAAATTATAAAACTTAAGTGATCGGTTTAAAATCCGTTACTTGAAGAAGTCAATTACTTGGAAATAGGTGACAGACATGCAAAATAGAAGGTTCTATTTTCAGTTGCAAATCATGCATGTCATATAAAGAGGAATTTCAGGAGGGAGATTGCCAGTTGTTTCCTTTACAACTTCCACATGTGCATGTTCACTAAAAGCTTTCTATTTGTAATTTCCCCTCTACATGCTATAAGTAGAGGAAGAACCTACAGGTTAAAGGATCAGAATTTGTAAGCAACATTCTTGTGTTCCAGACTTTGTGCTGAAACCCCTGATAGCTATTTGAAGCAGAGGAATAGAAATGAGCATATTTCCGGAGAATTTTGTGTCAACGATGCATTTTGTTTCTAACTTTCTGTCTTAGATCTATTCATAAACTTTGTGTCATTCTAGATCTAGATATGAAAGTTCCCTTTGTTTATAATTCTGCATGTTAATATCTATTTGTTCTGTCTATGTGCACGCAATCAACTTTGTAATCTATTGATTGGGTTGCACATCTTCCCTCTTTCTTTCCTGTGTTTTTATTATTTTCTTCATCAAATATTTCCTCTCTTTTATAGCTGCTTACTTGCTGCAAAACTATACAGCTATGGTTCATGAACTACATGGTTAAAGTAATATCCACAAATAGATACTAGCATATTTAACTGACAAATCTTACACGGAAGCCTCACCGGTAAATGAGGGAGATTTATCTTATGACTGCCTAGGTTTTCAGCTATGCAAAAAATCTAGCCAACAAATCTGTTAAACGAAGGAAAGGGTAGCATGATCAGCAAAGGGAATGGGGGAGACGGAAAGGTGGTGGATGTGAGGAATGTGGTTGGGGTGGTTAGAATGTAGTCCACAAAGCTAGCCCCTCCACCGTAGGGAGTACAAGTGAAGGACTTGGAGTCGGGTAAGCACGAAAGTCCATTTAGAATCTGTAGCTCATGAGACTCTCCCATCTGTAAGAGATGTCGGCCATAGGATGTCAACGGTCTAGCATAGTCATCTGACTCTCTCTGAATACTGATGGAGTTGGGATCTATCTCAAGGGTACAAAGCACATTACTAGTCCTATCGTGAAGAGGGACCTGGAGGTTTTTGTGGACAACCATGTGCATACCATCGAGTGAGATTTGGAGAATAGCCCAAGGAGTCATTGCAAATAGAAATGCGGTCAAAAGGCATAGGAAATGTGATATTAGTATGAGTTGGATCTAGTGTGCCACCAAGGTAATCAAGCCAAGATTGCCCAAGTGTGAGTGAAGAAGAATGAGGAGCGCGTGGAAGGAAGACTGTCAAATGGAAGACGCGGAGGCCATAAGCAGCAGTAATGAAGATACATCTGTGATAGAGGTGAGGAGAGTGAGGTGGAGGAAGGAGATTAGCAAATGTGAATCCTAACCGAGCCAAGCCATCATATGTACAATTAGTGTCAGAGAAAGTGGGATCGAATGGAATGTGAGGCCAGTAAGAGTCATGTATGAAAAGAGTGGATGTGAAAGAAGGAGGTTCCGACATAGAGTGTTCTTGGAGAGATGAAGCAGATGGTATGATGTCTAATGCACAAATAAATCCTTGGAGAAGAAGCATGTTGGTGGTAGGGGCCGGATGTTCTGTGAGTTGATAATCATCAATGAGATATGTAAGAGGATTATGGGGATAACCGACATCATGATATAAAAGTGGAGTAGGTAGAGCAGTGAGTGGGTCTAAAGTGGCAATATTTGAATGGGTTGCGGTTAGCAAGAATAGTGTATTCATGACCATCATGTAGGAATTTAACACACCAATGAACTGTAGAAGGTAATACCTGCATAGCGTGAAGCCATGGTCTACCAAGTAAGCAATTGTACTGGAGTTTGGCGTCGATGACAAAGAATACTATAGGAATGGTTTTAGGCCGAATTGTGAGGGGCAAGGTGATAGTGCCCATGCACAGATGCGTATAAGAATCATAGCTATGGATAGAAATGGATGAGGGAATGCCATTAGTTGAGGAAAGGCCAACTTGTTGAATAAATGTGAGATTGCAAAGATTGAGCTCGGATCCATGATCGACTAATATTGCCTAATGCCTATGTTATAGATACAAGCCTGGATATAAAGAGGAGGGTCATTTTCATAAACAAAAAGAGAGATGGCTGTCTCAGATGGGAAAGTAATTTGCGTAGAAAATGCGGCTACAAACTGTTGATATACATGATCCAACGGAGTATTGGGAGAAATGCGAGCATTGGCCAAGAAAGAGTTGATTTTATCCTTACAATCTGTAATGCCTCCTCTTATTTAAAAAAAATAAAATAATAATAAATAAAATAAGTAAATAAATTTAAAGGAATTAAAAATAAATAAATGAAAACCCGTGAAACCTAAGGGGTGGATTAGGGCAAAAAAATCTTTCCCTTGTTTTGAAAGTGCAACCCTGCAATGCGTTGGTTTTAGGGTTGGGCGGCTGGTTTGGGGGTGCAGGGATCTGCACAAAATGAGTTTGTTGAAAAGGCCTTGGAAACTTTCAAGCAAATGCAGTTGATACGTGTAAAGCCAGACTCCACAACCGTTTTCAGCATCCTCCCAGGCCGCGCCACACACCTATGTGGGCAGATCAAAGCACATTGGAGAGAGGGTTTGACAAATGGAAAAAACGGGACAGATTATCGTGGAATATGTTTATTGCAGCAAACAGAAGGCATGGCTTTCCTCAAGAGACAGTCACACTGTTCCACGTATGCAGCAAACAGGGTTCTAACCCCATCAGTTTACATTTGCCAGCGCACCTCCAGCCTGCGTCAAAACTCGAGCTCCTTTTGCTGCATGGACACCTAGCAAAGCACAAAAGGATAGAGGGATTTTGTCAGATGTGTTAGTTGCAAGCGCCCTGGCAGATACATATGCAAAATGTGGAAGCATGCGAACCATTCGACTAAATGCATGGAAGAAATGCAGATCCATGGACTGCAATGATTTCGGGATATGCACAAAATGGTTTTGTTGAAACTGCATTGGAACTTTTCAAGCAAAATACGGTTGGCAGGTTTGAAGCCACACCCCACAACCTTTGTTGCTATCTCCCAACTTGTGCCAAGATGGGAAAATTAGAACAGCGCATGGACATCCATCAAAGCATCATGGAAAAATATATATTTTTTAAAATGTCTTGTCAGGTGCCCAGATTGGCATGCATGCAAAATGTGAAGGCATACACAATGCATGTGAATTGTTCGACAAAATACCTGAAAGATATGTGGTCTCCTGGACTGCAATGATAGCAAGATATGCAAAAAAATGGGTCTGTTAAAAAAAAAAAGGCGTTGGACTGTTTGACAGAATGCCTCAAAGAGATGTGGTCTTATGGAACATATCCTGACCTTATAAGCTTCTTTTCTGTTTAATTAGCTTTCAGCCATGCAGGTTCAGTGCATGAGGGTTGTAAATACTTCGATGGCATGAGTGCCTCTTGTAGAGTCATGCCTAGAATTAATCATTATGTTTGTTGGTTTTTGATGAGCACATGAGAATGTGCAAAATGTGGAGGCATGCTTAAGGCATGTGAAGTGTTTGACTAAATGCCTTAAAAAATCATGATCTAATGGTTGCAAGATTTGAGGCTATGCACAAAAGGAGGAAGATCTCATTCTATCCAAACAACAACAATAAGAAACCATTTGATCATGCTCAACAAGTGGTGGGTCGAATCCAGAAGGTAGGAGAAATGTGATCAGAGTAGCGGAATGGTTTTCAAATATGTAGTTACAGATTTTATTGATAGACGTGAATATTAAATGGTGGAGCGGTGGATGCTCGTGATCTGGTTGACGATGTGCCCAAGCAAGTTACTGAACCAAATCCTGCAGTTTCGACCGACTTCACTCTCCAGGCATGGTTCTTCTTCCCTTACCTCTCATAATTCTCGTGTTTTAGTTCTCTTTTGCAACTAAATAGAATTTTAAATTATTAGGATTTTTTTTAATACAGTTAAATGTCCCTTCAACTTGTTGCAAAACAATAAATTGTCGTGTCGTAACTCTCGAAGTCGTTATAACTCGTTTACTTTAAACCATGAACTATCACCCTCACTTCGAGATGATTTAGAAAACTCTTACCCATCTTGATCGCTCCAATATTGTTTTATCGACCAGACGAATTTGACTCCCCATTGATAAAGTTGACCTTCTCCCTGTTTTAAATAGTTAAATTTTGCATTTTTCGGAGACTCATTAAGTACCCTTCGTAACTCTGGAAACGAGAGCTGAAGTTTCATTCGTGTACCTTGGTATACGAGGAGTCACCTTGACCTTTGGTTTGACCCGAAACGAACATATGACATCCTTTTGACGCTCTTATAGGTGCCCTGTTATACTGGTTTACAGCAATAGAAAGTTGTTAAATCTAGAAAGTTGGCTTTCGTTTTGAATCGCCATTTGAAACCTGGATGGAGGAATTATTTCCTGTCTTCGCAAACCTCTAGTGTTTATACTAGACAATTGCATGGAACATTCAGTATAGGAAAGAGCATTTTTCGGGATAGTTTGGCGAAGCCATTTTGTAGGCCTCCGGTTCGCAGTTTGACGAGGTCAAACTGGACCAATTTCGTCTTGTCACTCCAGAAAACTTGTTGCTGTTTGAAAATGGTTTTCTAGTTCTCAGTCCCGTCAACTCTGATGAATTTCTCCTTATATAGGGGAACTAGTAGGAGATGTCTCATTGCGTGCTCCTCCATCGAACGTCCGTTTTGGACGCGGTTTTCTGGGCCCTCGAGCTAACTTGTCATTTTACAACTAGGTGAACTACGACCAGTGGCCCCAGAAAACTAGCCGCCAAACGCAAACCGTTCGCTCTTTTTCAATTCCGTCAGTTGCTATGAACTCTTAGTATATCTGGGGACACGTAGAAAGTTGATCGTGGTGTGCGTTCTCATCAGAAGATAACTTTTGGAAGCGGTTTCTTAGCCTCCGAGCCCGTTTTGAACGTTTTGTAACTAGTGAGAAAATGTAAATATAGAAAGCTGCAGGACTCTCGTAGGGTTGCCAAATCACCCTGGAAACTTTTAACACATGTAAATAACTGTTTAAAACACTATAATGTAACTTGTGTGCATTAGAACTTTTGACAAAACGGTGTTTTCTCTCTCTACCCTTCTCTTTCTCTCCTGGGTTACAAAAAGAAGCAAAATGAAATGTAATGAATACATGTCTCTAAACCCTTTTATTTCGATTGCAAATTGTAATTTTTATCTTATGTAAATGGGAAACTGAAAAATGATAATTATGATTGATTAGGGTGGATGCCATGCCAACGATTTATCGTTGATATCTTGCTCACGTAGTTTTTGCAAGATGAAAGAATGATGACGTAAAGGTGTTGAGTAATTCATTGTTTATTTTTGGTATTATATTGAAAGACTTATTATTGAAATTGGTAGTATGTAAAAGTCGCTAGATTAATAAGTGCTTGAGAAATTTGTATTTCTTTCATGGATGTTATTTTGATCCCAAAACTATTATGGTAAAAGTGGAATACAATTGTCAAAAGGAATTGAAATTTATACCTTGTAGTGAACTTTCATTGTGCTATTATTGGTTTAATAATTGGTGTTGTGTTTCTTATCTTGAAAATAAATATGGAACCTAACCACAACAGTTAACCCTAGTTCAAAATTTGTATATATAACTAACCTGCCTATGTAAATCCCTTAGTGTAGAAAACTGTGACCTTCAAACGAACCTTTACACTCGAAGGAACATCCTAATTTAGGCAAATAAGGTCCCCTGAATGGGTTGATCGTCTTAGTAGGTACGTTTAGTGACATTGACATAAACCAGACATATAGGAGCAACACAGTCAAACTCGACCTAGAGTAAGTAGAGCTAACCCTTCCTCCGTATCCTAGTGGATTACCTTGTTTTTCTGAAGATAGATTTAAAAGTAAATTTTTCCCCCATCGAATGAAATCCCCGTTGAATCCAAACGACATAATTAGAGATCGTGATGTAGTTGTTCTATGTCTGGCATTCTTGTTAGTAAACTCTTTTGTCCCTCGTAGATAAATGTCTTACCTTTGGCTAGTGACAATAGAGTGCTTTGATTTGTTACGGAAGGTTTATAGGGTGAATATGTTTGGAACCTTAATCTAATCTATAATAGAGCGTAAAGCCCTAAGTGAAAATTGGAATTAAACTAAACCCTAGTTGATTAGGATGTTAACTTGTGGGTAGAAATCTATAATTTAACTCATTGCATACGAAATTGTTTTGGAAGATGCTGGTTTTTAGAGAACCTTAGAAAATGAAATCTTGTCCCAAAATCCCTTGTTATGTCATTTATGGCATTAAGGAATAAAGAATATTCCTTATGCGGAATCGTGAAATGCAGAGACATGGGATCTTCGTGAACATGGGTCACTTGTGGTTCATGGGTAGCTTATAATGCTTCTAACCATCTACTTCCTTAGATATCAGACAAGTGCTTTCGTAACTCTTTTGTTTTGAGACGATGCTAAGAACGAGACCATAGTGCGATGTAAGAGCATGTCATATAAGATGAAAACGAGATTGGAGATTAGGATTAAGGTCACTCTTGGAGTCCTTATAACTTAATTAAACATTTTCATGCGTTGCAAAGAATATAAATTGCCTTGGTGTGACCAAACTTCGAGAAAACAAAAGATATATAAATATAAATGGAAGTCCACAAGTTTTTGAACTATAATGATAATGGTAGCGAAATAACTATTCCGTGATCGATGGATGTTCTTGGGGAAAAGGCTATTTCAAATCTGTCTTCCTTAATCCCAAGATCTCATCTTGACATTTTGTTAGGTTCACTTGTGTAACAAGGTTAAATTCTAAACATTGAATAAGCGTTTTGGGAAGCATAATCTTAACATAAGAATGAGAGAGTTAGAATTTTGTATGAAATTTGAAATATGAAAAATACTTATGTAAGCTATGAAGATTGGCATAAGGGGTAAAGAGCAAAATTAAATGGTTGAACAATAAGTGAAATGTGAAACGAATTTTCAGAACATGTAGGTGGAAAAAGGGAGAAAATTATGCTTACATAACAATGTACTTGGGATGCTAATTGTAACTAAAATACATTTAAAGTAATGATGTGTTGTGGGTTCGCCGTTCCTAAAGTCATGTTTCTCGTGATTGGGTCATTGTTGGTATTCGTTCATTGCGAGAAGTGTGGCATCGACATGCCTATGTTGTTTTCTTGAGTCTATGTGAGTCGATGACTTATGTGATTGTCATATGCGAGTCGAAGTTCTGTACTTGGAGCCCTTGCTGTGTTGTGTGTAGCGTGCATTGTAAGTCAAAAAAAAAAAAAAAAAAAAAAATTTATCCTGGTATTTTACTGTTGTAATTGTGGGTGTATATTGTGGGCACTACACAATCAGGATGAGCTTGCAAGAAGGCATGGATGAAGATATCCATGGTGAAAAGAAAACTTGGGGATCCAAGAGTGCTCGAATGTCGGGATCACGAAATGATTTAATTTAATTTGGTAATAATTAAATCTAATATTGCAAAGTCACATATGATAATAAATGCTAAAATACAGATATGACAAAAGCAATAAGAAAATAAAGTACAAACCCTAAGCAACGGGTATAGGAAGAATAACTTAGCAGATTAATGCTTGATCCGGGAGTGTTTTGAACCGGGAAAGGTACTGAATAGGAAGTGAAGAGTATTGTAAATGCTTAGGATAAATTACAGACTGCAAGAATATGTCCGGACATGGGTACCCACGGCAGGATAGGGGCGCCTAGGCGCTGACGATCTCTATTGGGCGCCTATGACTGCGAAAATGGCCAGAACTTCAACTTTGCTATGCCGCACAAGTGTCACAAATATTCTGTGTTGATCGCCTTTGTGTTGCAAAATGATCGCCGAGGTATCTGTAACTTGCAAAACAAAGATTCACCCGCAAAACCCATAATACCACATCAAATCCAAGAAAGAAAGATGCAATATGGGGAGTCGGACTGATCTTGACGGCACCCAACAGAGTGAGCTTACAACCGAGCACTGCACTACATCTCAGACTCGATGTAGTTCTGGTGAGTGTGTGTAAGAATCGTGCCCTAGGATGCCCTTGTGCAAGTGCACTTGATAGCGGGTTGTAGCTAGATGTACCAATGTAGATAGATGTGTGGATGGAATAAAGAAACCTCCCCTTCCTATGCAATGTATTCAGAAAATGCAATCCCTTTTCCCTTGATTGAATGCCATTTTAGGTGCCTTTTAAGTGCAAGCTTAGGTGATAGTAATAATGCTGAGAGCTTGGTCCCTTATTTTGATCACATAGCTATGTATTTATATGATTCCCTTGTTTGAATTTCGTAATTGACAATTGGAAGGCTGACTCATAAGAAAATAAGATGCCCAAAAGATAAAAGAGGCCCAAAAAGAGCGAGTAAGGTGGAAAGAGGTTAGGGGCGCACAGAGGGGACGAGGGAGCCTGGGTGCTGGTGTCCGAAGTCATAAAAGATAAGCATGTAAAGTAAGATAAGTCATGATAGGCTAAATACTTTAAGTATTTAAAAATGCCTTTTATTTTAATTATATTATTAGGCTACACAAAATTTGGAAATGACCGGGTCCAACTTAAAACATTATTAATTATTTTATTTTAGAAACTAAGAAAAGGGGATATTACATGCAACAAGACCAATAGATCGTGCGTTTGACTCTTTTATAAATTATTAAACTATTGACACTAGGCTCTTTCACTTAGTTGTATTGACCATTTGAATTTTTTGAATTTCCACATGAAGACAAATTTGGTTTCTAGATTCGTTGGTAATAAAAAGAAGTGGCACATTGAGTCCAGAAAATCAAGAAACCAAAAATGTTTGTTCATTGATCATCTCGACATATTGGGATGGTATGGTGCAAGTTAGAATGGGTAATCCTTAGTGTTCATATGTGATGCTGATAAAATGGTTTTTAAAAAGTATAAATTTCAATAAACTACGCTCACCAAACCATTCATTGATTTTCTTTTCCTCCTTTTGATTCCATGGCTCCCTGAAGTTTTAATTTTTCCATTTCAAACTTCTAAACAAGAGATCAGTTGCTTGATTTTGTGGCTAACAGGATTTACGTTTCAGTCTTTGTTTATGAATTTGCAACATGTATCTAAATGAGAGATCTCTTGCTTGATTTTGTGGCCAACAGGATTTATGTTTCGGTATTTGTTTATGAATTTGCAACATGTATACTTCGTAAATTGAATGTTAGATCTGTTAAACACATCCACTGTTTGGGAATTTTCAGTTTTTAGGCTGAAATGTTAACAAAGAATGTTTGAACATGATTGATGATACATATTTTCTATTACTAATTTCATGACCTTTCCTCTTGTAAGACAGAAACTGGGAGACATTATGGAGATGGCATTTGCAGGGCGCTATATTCTTTTCATGATGGCATTGTTCTCAATTTACTGTGGGCTTATATACAATGAGTTCTTTTCAGTTCCTTTCAATATATTTGGGCCATCTGCATATAAATGTCGCGATCCGTCCTGCAGGTAATGTATGCATGCTGAGTTGTCTCTAGTGAATTTGTCTGTTTGTTTTTGTCTTCTTCCTAATTCTATGGTAGCTACGCTTTTCTCAAAATGCCCAATGTGTCACAACGTTTTCATTTTTGCTATCAATTTCTGTTTCAGAGGGTAAAATAGTAATTGCACTGGTAAGTATTGTAAAGTTAACACTGAATTGCAAACCATTTTGACAATTGCATGCATTTTTTTGGTGTGCTATATAAGAAAATGTTAACATTTTCTGCATTTGCTATATCCAATTTCACTATTATAAGCATCCACATACCAATTCTACTGTTTTGGTAGAATCTTAATATTGGATATAATTTCCTGTAGATAGAATAACCACAAACTCAGTCAGAGATTTTTGTGTGTAGTATCTTGTTAAGTAATTTTGGATAAGTTGCATTAGTGGTTTTGCTCTGAAATTTTGGTCCTATCCTGAGAGAAACAATCAGTGAGGCAGCCCACTCAAAATATGAGAACAAAAACATTAGCTCAGCTAATCCAGAATTACTTAACAATAAGTATAAAATGTTTTAATGCGCATTGACATGAGAATGACTTATCAAAATGATATGCATATTTCCAGATCCATTGTTCTTCTGCGTTTAGAAAGAAAGAAGTAAAGAAATTATAGAAAAGTCTGTGAATAATCGAAATAGGTTTATGGGACTTGGAAAATACAACCAATTTTAAAAGAGTGTAATGTCCCGAAGCAGACATTTTAAAGTAATTCCGGATTTACCGGAAACCTTTAATGCAAAATTAATAAAACTGATTTTTATTGCGAACCCCAACAGAAATTGAAATTGCTGGAAAATGATGGGAAATAATTTCTAAACCCTTGGAAAAATACAGATTTGTTGGAAATAATAACCGTAAAAAAATACTGAAAACTGAATTTAAACCTTGAAATCTGGATTTTTATTTATTATTTTAACTCAGAAAACCAGGAAAATTACAGGTTACCAAATTCTTATCAAATGACACTCCAAACGGATGAAATAGACCAATTGTTGGCCCCTTTGGTTCCTCAGCCAACTCTTGTAGGTGAACTTCTTAAGCTTCTTCTTCTTCATTCTCACTTATGTCAGTAATAACTCCTCTTCGTTATGTAGTCTTTGTAGCACATCTACCAAATCTGCAACTTTGAAGGCTCATTCTCTTCCAAGAGGTATTCCTCTATGTGCCATTTCATTGTCTCAACTTTTTCGCTACAGGATTCATCGTAATTTTCATATGGTGAAATCATATGACTAATCATGTACGCCATATGTTTTTATATTGCAAGCCTCTAGGGATGTATGGAACTTGTAGGCAAACAACGTTTTTGGTCTTTACTTTAGGAGCATGTTGTGTACCTAAACACAACATATATTTATGTGCTTAGTTAGCATTATGTTTAATATGTTATATTTTGGGTGCCTAGAGCTAGTGAAGAATTAAGTCATGAGGTAGCCATGGGTCAATTAAGGTTACTAGTGGTTGAACACAAAAAGGGTAAAACCCTAAAGAATGTATCTTTTTGGCAATATCAACTTGTGCAAGTGATAGTTGCCATTGTGTAAGAGTTCTTTGTTGTAGTCTTATTTGCAAGTGCAATTCGCAATTTGGGAAGTAGGTGCTCCCATCTTTCCATTTATCAACATTCTTACTCTATATTTTGCAATTCTGTTTTTTGTTGATATTTGCAATGTAACAAGTGGTATAAGAGCTTTAGTTGATTTTCATAGCGGTCGAAAAAGTTGTTGGGGGGACTTTATCCAAGAAACAACTTCAATATTTTGACCAAAGATGAGTATTGGTTGAGTTCGCTGAGGAAGTTCCATGGGAGAATAGCTGGAGAAATTGGATGATGAAAATGAGGATATCAACCCTAGGGTAGGGATCCTAAACATGACCCGTTAGATGAGGAAGAGGAAGAAGGCTTGCGATGCACCTCTTTTAACATACAAATGAAGATCCCATTATATGGCTTTGGAGGTAGGATGGAGGTCTGCACATGGTTGAGAAAGCACAAGTTGGCCTTTAGGGCGCAAAAGATTAAAAACAAGAGGACAAACTAAATGTTACCCTACATTTGGACGGTGTTGCCCATAGGTGGGGAGAGAGATGGGTTTTCATAAACTTTGATGGAGAGTTTGCTGATTTTTCCAATGCTCTGACTTAAAGAGTAGATTGTATTTGGGATTAGCCATATGATACCCAATTAATGCACCTTTTTCAAAAAATTATGTTAGTGGAGTACACGAAAGGCCAATCTTTTTTCAAATCTAGTGCGGAAGATCAATATTTCCAACTTGTCGACTGAGATTCGAATAGAGGTATGTTTGAACCTGAATCTTTTGAAAGGGCTTTTATTTAGCTAGAAGAGCAAAAAAACATATTGGTGCCCTCAAAAATAAGATGGTAGGCTATAATTTTTGAAGGTCTCTTACTTTTGATAAGAATCCCAACAATGAAAGGAAATATGAGCCTGCATATCTTAAAACCCTGGAGGTCTCCGCCAATATCCACTATTACAAACCCCCATCATAGGTGCACTCAACATGGAGCAAGGGTCATGTATTTAAATACTCAAAAATGTTATATATGGTAGAAGATTTGTGTCCATCTTAGCCGAAGATTGAGTCTGATAATGTGTAATGTCCCACTTATGGGATCCCGGGTAAATGGCAGACAACAAGTAAATCTAACACCAAGTATGATTAGCAATCAACCCAAACTGATCAAGTACAGCCAATACATCAATTAATAACTCCAAACTACTCCAAAATACTATGCAACAACACATACCATTCGCTGCCCCAGAATACACCGCAGCAGTGGCTCTTAAAATGCAATATTCAGATCACTGACTTCGTGCTTTTAGGCACACTAAAACTGATGCCAAGATTCACATACAATTTGCTACCAAGGATTTTGAATACCCATCAAACAAAGCATGGGTTGGCAGCTAAGAAAAGCACTTACTATTTTACCAAACCCCTGCCCAGGTCGCTGCCATCATATGTCAAACCCAATTGATTCAATATGTCACATTTACATCTGGAACAAGAGACTCCAACACACTGGAATATATCAGCCACCAAGAGGGTATTTAAGCAAGTAGAGTTAGAGCCAAAATGAATGAACCTAGCAAACAATACTTGCGTCTTCAATTCACAATTCAAATACTTCTTTGGAAATCATACAAAATGTGTAACCCATCTGTGCCGTATCTTTGATCCAAACTCCCTATTTTCATACACACCCAAACCTCTATATATATTCAGTCTCTTAATGAGTGCAAAAGAATTATTATTTGTTGTATATGATAAAGACAAGGCAGGGTTTTGAGCGCAAATACTCTCCCTCAGATCGCTGCTCCCAACACTCCTAAATCAAATTTAATTGTGCCAAGGAGTTTGCTGAAGATAAGGAATGCTTACATCACAAATGCACAAGGAAACCTGCTGGCAATAGAGAAGTATAGGAAGCCTCTCGAATCAGATTTATAACACGCTAAAGACAAAGACCAGATCACTGATCACCAAATTCCATTACCCATACAGATCGCTGCAAATAAAGACTGTAAAACACCATAATATTAAGCACTAACCCAGTGGATCTTCTTGGTTAATATTGCAAGAATACGCCACCAATAAATCTGCAATGAAAGTTTTCAAAACACCCCAAGGACATGCAAACTACAAGTCGCTGGAGTAATCACAAGTCATGTAGGCATACGCTGGTTTAGGGAAAGAGAGCTTGCACATTAAAACACTCTCACTAAAATGCTTAGCTACGGCCAGTCATATGAACACGAGAATATGCCAAGCATGGGAGACTTAACACAAAAGAAATTGCTGTAATCAAATCTTAATAGCAGCAGCTGGATATCAGTCAGATCGTTCAATTAAGGCACTCCAAGCTAGGGAAAAACATGCATAAATCACCTTACAAAGGAATCACTGCCAAAAGGGGATTTAAACACTAGCAAATATGGTATTTTCCCTCCTCAAAACAATTGCTACAGTAGTCGCTACAGTATTGGCTGCCAAGAGAAAGATTCATTCATGCACAACAAAGAGAATATACTTTGCAAAAGATATCTTCAATTAATTCTTCAACAACAAGAGAGAGATACTTCAACAACAAAAGAGAGGGAGCAAACATCAGATTTGGGAATACATCCCTTCTCCACGCAGGGAGCCAAATATCAATAATTCATCAGCATAAACATCCAAGGAAATGCGATCCCTCTTTTAGAGAATGAAGAGGTGCAATATCCAACAATTAATCGTTTAATGTTTCTACCTAAAGCATCATTAAAATAAAAAATATATTTAATGATCTACTAACTTGTGCACTTTATTTAATTTCTTAATTTACTATTAAGAAATTCCTATCCTATGTGCACTTTTATAAACTATCCAAAAGCTCCCACTCGTAGCGCTAGGTATACCAAGGGGTTTCAAAAGAGAATAAATATTTTAAGTCGAAATATGAGCCCAATCCTCAAACCCATTGGGTTGAGGGCATTTGAATCCTTCCATGTAGATAATGTCCTGAAAAGGCGACATTACATAATGAGAGTACCCCAGATCAACCTAATGTAGATAAGATAAGATAAGATAATTATATTAATGTCCAACGAATGACCAAATAAGTAGGTCAATGGAACTGCACAGTACAATGCTAAAAGAAACAGCAGGGAGACCCGAAAGGGTCATCCGAACAACAAGAAAGGAAAGAAGAGAAAGGAAAGAAGAGGGAGAAGCAAGGGAAACAGTGGCTACAAGAGTGCAAATGGATGGAGCCGAAAAAGAGGGGGGCGTAAAAGCCCCATCTTCGACATTGTCACCTAGCATCCGAGGCCGAGTAGAAGTAGCTGGCAATATGCCTGTGTCCTGTAGTTGAAATTGTGGAGAGTGTGGAATGTCGGTGTCTGGGAGAAGGACGAGCGAGGCGAGCCCTCTGTATCCTCTTGGCTGATCGTGATCTATGGGGGGGTCTAACTGGGTGCGATCATGAAAGCCTCTGGACTAGGAGGTGGCATCCCGGGTCCTAACGGATCTAGTCTGGGAATCCATACTACTGTCAAGGTGTCGTTTGGTGCCCCTCTCTGGTGGGAGCATCGTAAAGAAAGATGTGATCTGTCGAGTGGCAACTTGTCTGGGAGGAGATTGAAGGGTCTCATTCCGAAGCTTGAGAGCCTCCTGTAAGTAGAGAGAAAGACACCGCTGATCGCAATTCCTGAAGAAAGCCACAAATGATAGATGATCTTGGAATAGGAAACGGAATCTCCCTCTGATCTCATAGTAGATGGGGCACTTTAAAATGAAGTGTTCCTTTGTTTCAACCTCTTGGAGAGAACAATGCTAGTAAATCCTCTCCAAGCTTTCCAGCTGGTGGTCCTCCACACGAAGTTTATGAGAGTCCACTCTGAACTGGCCTAGGGATATGTGAAGTGCCTACAACCAATGTTGGGAGATATACGTAGGCCGGCTAATAAGCCCATCATTGACCTCAAGGAAATGTGTATCATAGAAAGCCATCTTAGGGCGTAATCCACCTGGAGGGTTGATCCAAGTGTGCTAGATGAACTGCTTGTAAATGTCGTCTCTGATACTTTTGTGCAGATCCTGCTTATTCGGTAGTAGATGGGAAGGAGTGTCCAGGAGCATCGGTTTGGTGGGAGATGGTCCATTTGAATCCCGAAAAAGCCAAGAAGACGTGAAACTCCGGCGTACTGGCAGCGGGAATGGCCACTGTGGTCAGAAAGAACAATAGCCTCGGAGGAACGGTAGGTAAGGTAGAGATACCTATCCCTGCCTGTAGAAGAATTTGAAAGTCCCCGAATGTGATGCAAAAGCGAAACAAGGCCAAATATAGTCTCCAGTCTGAAGGGGCGAGGATATTGTGTGGACTTGTCTCTTTGCTCCTGATGATGCGTTTGTGCATGAGGATCTGGACTCACTCAACAATATCCCAATCAGAATCAAGCATGGATGCCCCCCAAACCTTAGAGCCGTATAGAACTGTGGGCCTCACAAGAGAATCTGAGAGAGACATCTTCGATGAGATGTCCTGGAAGTGGTGGCGGAAGCACTCTCCCCAAGATTGCTAAAGAGCCATACACCTAGTTGACGTGGGGCTGAAGAGCAGGCCAAAGACTGAAACAGGGCCCAGTAAATAAAACTCCCAGGTAAGTGTAGGAGTTGGTGATCTCAATCTCTTCCCCTCTATAGAAGAAATGGAAGAACTCAGAAGTCTTCAACACATTGAAGATCATGACCTTGGTTTTACCAAGGTTAACTGTCAGTTGTCTGTGATCGCAAAAGAGGGCTAAGGCATCCAGCTGACTCTGAAGTTTCTCCACAGAAGAGGCAAGGAGGACTACATCATCTGCGAAAAGGAGAATGTAGATCAACACCCGGTGAAGAAGAAAACCATCCCCCTCCTGGATATGGTCTTTGAGAAATTCCTCCAATTCATCAATATAAATACCAAACAAGGTAGGCGAGAGGGGGCATCCCTGTTTAGCCTGGATGGTGCTCTTGATGAAATTTGAAAAACCGGCAGCAATGTGAAGGCGGCCTAGAAGCTCCTCGTATAGGCGCATAATGGCGACAAGTAGAGTTTAAGAAATATCGATGTCTCGAAGTCTACGGAAAAGAGCTTCCCGTGGCACCGAGTCAAAGGCTTTTCAAAAATCCACGAAGCAGCAAAAAACCCTGGAGGAGCGGTGACGGGCCTCCTCAATAATGGCTCAAAGGGTGAGGATATGGTCGATGGTCTGGTAAGCAGGTCAGAACCCTGCGTGCCCCCTGGCTTTGCAATGGTATTGCTCCAAAAACTCAAAAAGCCGCATGTGGAGGACCGTGGCATAAAGCTTGGAGAACGTGTGGCCCACCATGATCATCTTGTAGTTGTTCGGGTTGGAAGTGGGACCCGACTTGTGGATGGGGTGAATGATATGGTGGGACCACGAGTTTAGAAAACTTGTACAAACCACCTGATTGAAGAGGTCCACAAGATAGCTGTATAGAGTGTCCAAACTGTGCTTGAAGAATTCCGCCTGGAAGCCCTCCTCATCTGCAGCCCTACTACTATTCATGGCTGAAATGGCTTTTTTCACATTCATGTAAGTAAAAATATGACAGGTAGAAGGAGGGGACACAACCTAGATCTGGGGCTGGCCAGGGATGTCGTAGAAGGTGGAAGTATGAGTAAACATGGAGCTAGGATGTAAGTCCTGGGTTAAAGAAGAATGATGGGGAAGAGTGGTACGCTAGAAATGTTTAGGGGAGTGTATAAGGAATGCATGGAGCTCAAAGTGACGACAGGAGATAAAGGTGCGCTTCTTGTGGCGAAGGAGATGACAGTAATTAGACTTGAGAGATGGGAATGCGGAGAGAGCGCGTGTGAAGGCAAAGCGAAGCTGACGGTGAAGGGCTTTGCAGTCTTCATCCTACCACTGGTTCATGGGGTAGGTTCACTTATAAGAGAGGGTGGGAGTGAAGTGGGAAAAAGAACACAAAACAACACCATGAATGGGAGAGGAGAGGGTATCAAACATCAAGTCAGAAGAGAGTGAGGCAAATTGGGGTACAGGGGGAAGAAGCTGGCAAAGGTGAAAAGAAAAGTCTACAAGATCACCCTCATCGAACTTCCAGATGGTACGGGAAGGGGCGTGGGATGGGGTCAGGGATTGGGGTTAACCTGCAAGGAGAAGGAAAGGGTCGCATGGTCAGCAAGGGGAATTGGGGAGACACACAAATGGTGAATATCGGGAATCGAATTGGAAGTAGTCATGATGTAGTCCACCATGCTAGCTCCCCAACCATGAGGTCTGCATGTGGAGAAGCAGGAGTTAGGGAAACACGGAATGCCATTTAGGATCAGCAGATCATGAGATTCCCCCATCTGTAGGAGGTGCTGGCTGTATGATGTCAAAGGTCCTGCCATATCCTCTGAATTCTGCTGAAAGCCAACTAAATCAGTGTCCACCTCGGATGTACAAAATACGTCATCAGTCTTGTCGTGTAGGGGAACCTAGAGGTTTCCGGTATGTGCATTGAACATACTCCATCACCTTCACCGTATGGATATAGACTCTTCTAACACACATGAACAGGAACCAAGGAATTCAGAGCTGCTTTGCAAATATAAGGTAGTTTTCCAAGATCTACCAAAGAACCTCCCACTTGACAGGGAATTGGAACACGTTATTGAGGTTGACCCTACTAAGGGCTCAACTGTGGTATACCCATACACATACAGCCATTTTCAGAAATCTGAGTGTTAACCAGAAAACATTTATCCTTCTTTAGTAGAACAGGGGAACAATGTATGTCACTTTTGGCCATGTGGATCATCTTGACACCTTCAAGTTCTTTGGCCATATCAAGAATCCTAGGTGTTGGTCATAGATGATCCAGGAAGCACACTTAATATTCTAGATAACAAACAACTCCATAGGCTAGACCTCCGCGTAGACACCTCTAAGAGTTTTCCCATTTGGCTTCCAGGGCATAGAAGCATTGATTTTTTAGGGGTAGTGCACAATGTGGAACTTTCAATGGCAGATTATGTCCTCAAGGATGAATTTTATGTTGTTAATATTGGGGGAGTGGATGATGTTTCAGGGGTTTAGCGGTTATACTCGCTTTGAACATACTCCATCAATCATCAAGAGAGATTCTTGACATTTAAGCAGGGTGATTGTATCTATAAAGTCGTTGCCCTTGAGGAAATCAAAATGTTTGATTCTAGTCAAATGAACAAAAAATTTAGGAGGGACATTTTTGGGTTTATGTCTCACCTTCACCATATGGATATAAACTCTTCTAACACACATGAACAGGACCCAAGGAATTCAGAGCTGATTTGCAAATATAAGGTAGTTTTCCGAGATCTACCAAAAGACCTCCCACTTGACAGGGAATCTGAACACATTATTGAGCTTGACCCTACTAAGGGCTCAACTGTGGTACATCCATACACATACAGAAATTTTCACAAATCTGCGATATAAAAATTGGTAAGTGAGCTCTAGGAGTTTGGTATCATCATCCCGAGTAACAACCTGTACGCTGCTCTAGTGGTCCTAGCCAAGAAGAAGGATGAGTTGTATAGACACTATATAAATCACAATTAAAAATAAATTTCATGTGCCAAGTCTTAATGATCTGCTTGATGAGTTGCATGGGTGAGGTATTTCTCAAAGATAGACCTCAGATCTAGATACTATCAGGTACCAATTTAAATTCAAGATCAAGAGAAGACTGTATTTAGAACTCATCAGGGACACTACCAATTTAGGGTCATACCTGCTGGTCTTAACTATGCTTCAGCTACATTTCATGCACCAATAAACAAGGTATTAAGTAAATTCCTACATAAGTTTTTCCTTGTATTTTTGGATGATATCCTTATTTACAACTAATTGGAATCCCATATTGAGCACCTCGATATGGTATTGGATATCTTGGCTAAGGAGAAATTGTATGCCAAGGCTTGTAAGTGTGAATTTGCTGAAGTATCCTTGGAGTACCTTGGTCAAATCATTTTTGTTAGGCGGTGCACAATGACTCTACAAAGATGCAGGTCATTTGTGATTGGCTTGTGCCCAAGGCTGTTAAGAAACATCATGGTTTCTTAGGATTGGCAGGATTCTATAGAAGCTTTAGAAGGAACTTCTCTGCAATAGCTCATCCTTTTAAGGACCTTACCAATAAGAATGCCTTCAAGTGGTCCATTGAGGCACAAAATTCATTTGAGGATCTCAAATAGGCCCTTGTCTCTATTGCAATTTTAGTGTGTCCCAATTTCTCTAAATCCTTTGTCATTGAACATGATGCTTTTGGATCTGGACATGGTGCAGCAATTTCTCATGATGACCACACCATTGCATCAGAAAGTAGGAAATTGAATGATAAGAAACGATGGATGTCAACATATAGCGAGGAAATGTTATCCATCCTACATGTAGTGGCCAAATGGTGTCATTGTCTCTTGGGGGAAATTTTTTATTTAAGATTGACCATCTCATCCTTAAGCACATATTGTCTCAGGGAACGTTAACAAAGGAGCAACAAAAGTGGATTAATTATTTAAGTATTTTATTTCATGTTTAATGAACTATTAGTTATCAATCAACTAGTTATGAACTTTCTCGACTACAATGTAACTTTTTTCAACGTAATAAAATGATGAACGTACACATATCTCAGAGTGTTGTGCACTTCCAATTTCTCTTGATTCTTTCTATGTTTACATCTTCTAACATTTTTGTATCAAAGCCACTATTCAAGGCCAAGCTAACCAACAAGCTTGGAGTTTGAAAAAGCCCTAGAAGAGGATACGGAGTGTGGGAAAGAAAATGTTAAGGAGAAGTGTTGAATTCTATTTCAAAGGCATTTGATTACAAACTTTGAAATTAAGGCACACATAGACTTTGTGAAGCTCAAGAGACGTTGACAGAGGTCATGAAGACCAAGGATCAAAGCACATGCAAGAGCATATTAGGAAATGAAGGTTACAACGCCATTCATGATTTGCGAAGAAATATGTTCACAAACCAAATCGAAGGATGAAACGTGATTTACTGAGAGTTGGAGTTACAAACCTCATTTTTGAGTTAGGGCAAGGTAGAACCTAGATGTAGAATATAGCGCATAACACGCAAAGTTGAAGACCAAATACCAATTGCCAATGGACGAGTTCAGTACAATGATTTCTGAAGTCGCAAGGAAAAATAAACAATGAAGGATATCTCTCAAGACCAAATGCAAGAATTAGGGCACGCATGAGGCAAAAACGTGTTGCAGACTACGAGATCAACGAGTAGATAATTTTCTTGACCCAAGTATTTCAAGATTTCCCGTTCATGCTATTTGAAGGCAAAAATTGAAGGACACAAGGGTCGAGCAAATCATTTAGAGCATAATTTTCTAATGCAAACAATTGTTCGGGACATCAAGGTAAGTTTGATCATCAGAATATCATGATTTTTCTAGTCGCCATTGATTTTCATAGTCGCACTAGGGCACAATCATTCGACATTTTTTGAGAGACGGGAAAGTGATATGTGAAGGATGCTAGGGAGCAGGCATTCAAAATCACATGTGACCTATGCATTTTTGTGAGGTGATTTCTATTTATGCAAACATCAATAATTGCATTTTGAAGTAATATGTTCTAATAGTTTTTTGGCATTTTTACTTGTATTGATTTTGTGTGAATAATGGCCAATATTCAAAATTTGATTATGTCGGAACAGTATGGAAGTTGACGGGTCAAAATTATAATGTCTTGAGTCACGAGATTGTGACCATCACAGAGTATAAGGATTTTCCAATCGATGAAAAGGGCACGGGGCTCCTCCTAGGGCATTTTTGAAATATCAGGCCTAACAAGCTTTTTGACTTTGCAAATTATGACAAGCGGCAAAAGGAGGCTTTACCTTGTATTAAAGTTGTCTGTGTCCGATGATTTGATACCCAACATCCAAAACGCCACTAAGGCAAGTGTACTATGGTCCAGTTTGAAGAACAAGTATCTAACTTCAGCAAACAATTGGGTCTTGTACCTAAAGAATTTGTTGTTTTCAACAAGGATGATGGAGTGTGTAGGAAAATGGCCAATGTTCTACATCTATATTTGTGGTGTTAGACTAATTATAAATGTAGAAATGTAAAATTACAATTGTAATGGAGTGACAGATTGTTAATAGAGTACAACTCACAAATATCAGGTTTGGCGTGGTCAGTCGTATGCGGTTAGTGGTTATGACAAGTGTTATACCCGTGAATATTATTACGAGTTATTTGTGTCATAATGACCTCCCTAGATAATCAGAGGTTGTTTGGCTATATAATAGCCATGTATTGTGATGGTGAGAAGTATAGAAGAATTATATTGTGTGAGAATTCAAAGAAGTGTCAGTGATTTATACCTGCAACTCTGCCCAACTTCTACATGGATGGAGTACAAGTCCCTATCAGAATCATCTTCTTCGCATGAAAGATCTATGTGACCAACTCAATGCCATCAATAAAAAGGTGGATGATAACAACTTGGTTGCACTTGTTTTGAATAGTTTTTCACCCTCCTATAAAACATTTGTGGAGGCTCTACATTTGATGGCGGAAAGCCAGACCCTGATATTTGATCAAGTCAATTCCTATTTGCTACAAAAGGACCATAGTCAGGCACAAGCAATTGTCTACAACTTGAACAAACAGAAGAGTGCATTGACTGCTCAGTCGAAGAGGAAGTGGAAACGAATTCTTGGTGAATCATCTTCTAGATATCTGTGAAATGACATTACTATTATAAGGTTGGGCATCTCAAAAAGGATTGTCGAAAGCGATAGCATGATCTATTCCAACACAATAAAACGCCAGGGAATGAGGCAAATGTGGTGGCAGTTGCACATGAACAGGATTATGAGGAAGAAGTGCTCTTTATGCTCTCATGGCATCATGCTCAAACAATAGTGCTATCAATTGCTGGATCATTGAGTATGGTGCATCCAAACATTTTTCGTGTTGAAGGGATTGTATGTAGCATTTATTGCAAACACAAATTGTTCCTGATTCAGTTGTGTTAGCTGATAAGAGTCACGTGCACTAGAGGGGATATGAGGTATTCAGATAGATCTTAAATAATGCTCAAAAACACTTAATAAGGAATGTTAGGTATGTTCCTAGTATGCATAAAAACCTAATGCTTGTTTAACAATTAACAAAAAATCACAATATTTCTGTAAATTTATCTGAGACAAAAGTGTATTGTGTCAAATGTGAAACATGAATAGGTAATTTCCCTACGTGATGGGCAAGGTGGGTCACTATAGGGCTTATTAACTCTGCTACAATCAACTTAAATGCACGTGTGGAGGAAGACTCCACCATTCAAGATGTGCTATTGAAGATGAAATTCCTCGTAGGCTTGTTGACCCATACTTCTGGTCAACTTACATGCACTAGTTATGGAGGCAATATCAACTATAAATGTACAGGGGGACTGAAATGCTTAATGTACGGGCAAATGAAATGCCTCGATCAATACAGGATGCGTGGGAGACTTATGGTGCAGCTGGCAAGAAGGACTTCCTCACTCAAACAAATTATGGAGGGTGACTCCACTATCCAAAATACATTTGAGGTTCATGGTGAGATGGTAGGAAACAGCCATTAAAACAAAGGCACTGAAGTCATAGGTTAGTAGAGCATAGTTTTTCTGTTCATCTTGTTGCGAAATAATTTTCCCAGCAAGATGAAAAAGATGAGCAACATGAGGAAATAGACAAGAAGGAGATGACTATTTCTTCTACCACTGTAGATGGTTATTTCTCATCTGTCATAGTGGAGTTGGTTTCTACTCCTACGAATATTGCAAAAATGGTCATTTTTTAGTTACTTCGCTGACATCACAGCTCAGTTTGGTTGGAGAGTATCTCAAAGTACTTCTCTTGAATGAAGATTTGGATGAAGAGGTTCTACATGGTGTTGCCTAAAGGTTTTTGGGTACTTGAGCGTGCTCATCTGGGTGCAGATTACTCAAGTCCCTCTACAGACTTAAGCATGCTCCACAAGCTTGGTATATTACACTCTTAATCGGCATCTCCAAGATTTTGATTTCAATGTTATGAAGGTTGTGTTGAAATAATCAGCCAATGATGATTCATCACTAGTCAAGGAATCACTCTACAAATAATCGGTCGACCACCTGTTATATCTTATGTCCACGCGACTGGATCTTTGTTTTGTTGTTAATTGTTTTTTTGGTTTTTGTCTACACCGAAGCTTATTTATTGGGCGGGAAGCAAAACATCAAATAACTATTGCAAATTTCAATGTAATGTCTAAGAAGCAGCTTGCAGATTTAGTGACTAAACTCCTTGGTTTTATTGTCATTGTAAATTTTCAGGACAAACATGTTGTCTCCAGTTTAGTCATTAAGAGGGATATTAAAATATATTAATTAATGACTTAATGAACTATTAGTTATGTATTCACTAATGTTCGGTTATGAACTTCCCCAACGAGCACCACAAACCTCTTAATGTGTGTCGTGTGCTTTTCTCATTTCCGTGTTCACATCTTCTAACATTGATTGCCCACAAGCCTATGTGAGATCCTCTATAAGGAAAGGAATTAAACTTGGGCGGTAGATGCATTGTCACACCTGGAGGAAACCTTTGTCTTTCATTCCATCTCAATCAATCTAGCTGCTTAGATACAACATATACTACAACGCTACTCAACCGACTCGGAAACGGCCAAGCTTATACAAGACATTGAAGAAGGGTAAAAAGGTAAAGCCTAATCTTATTCAAAATAACATTATATTGTGTAGGGGACGCATTTACTCAAGGGAGGAATCCACCTCATCTAGAAGGCACTTGAGCATGGGCGCGAGTCTTCATCAACAGGCCATGTTAGGTTCTAATTTTTTGTTGGGAAAACATGAATGTATAAATTCTGCAATTTGTAGCTGATTTTGACATCTAGGAGAATAAGGTTGAGAGTGTTCCTTCCCTAGGACTTCAACAACCAAATGTTTAACCAAATCAAAAGTCGGAAATAATGTCAATGGACTTTGTCTCAGGGTTTTTCAACTTTGAAGGTAAGAATGAAATATTTGTTGTAGATCAATTGGCTAAGTATGCCCTTTTCATTCCCATAAGAAAGGCAGGAAACAATGGCCCCAAGGTTGTTTAATTGTACTTCCAATAGGTGTTTAAGCTGCCTAGTGTGCCAAAGAACATCATTTGTGATCGGGATTGGATATTTCAAAGACATTTTTGGCAAGCATTGTTTCGTAATGTGTGGGCTACATTTAACATGAGCACTGCCTACCTTACCTAAACTAGTTGTCAAACAAAGGTGGTGAACAAGTGCTTGGAAGGGTACCAAAGGATGTATGCAAGGGATAAACAGAGCGAATGGGTGGAGTGGTTACCTTTGGTTGACTGCTAGTACAACATCACATATCAATCCACAATAAAAACAACACCCTTTAAGGCTCTATACAAGTACAACCTACCATCGCCCTTGGATTGCATAATGCAGAGGAGAAGGGTACCAACAACAAAGGAAGCATTAGATAAGATGCAAAAGACTCCGTATTCTGTAGAACAATTTTGGAGGAAGTGCCAATAACATGAAGCAATAGGAAAATCAACACATGACAAAGAGGAACATTTGAAGCAGGGGACATGGTATTTGTCCGCCTACAATCATACAAGCAAGGAACATTGAAGAAGGCTAGGAAGCAAATGTTGTAGCCAAAATATTATGGGCCATACAGGGTTAAAAGTAAAGGTGGGAAAATTTGCATGATGCATTGGACATACCAAATAAGGTAATATTACATGATGTCCTCCATGTATCATGTCTAATGAAAAAGATAGGAGTGCGTGTTGTGCCACAAATAGAACTCCCAATTACAAATGCAGAAGGAAATCTGGTTTTAGAACTAGAGTGTATTGTTGGGGAGAAATGTAGGAAGCTTCGAAACAGAGTTGTGTGCATGTTCGAGGTGAAGAATGTAATTTTGGAAACAAAGGATTTTGTAGGAAAGCGTCCAAGCATGAAACAATGCTAAAATAATAAAAAATACATCTATATATGGAAAAAATCAAATTTATGGCAATGATGGAAAACACATGTGCAAGCCAGAAAGGAGAGGGTAACAAAATTCCCGAAGTGAACAAAAATGGTAAATCCAAAGGTAAGCATGGACAATTGCGAGTTTGTTGGAAAATGCGCAAAGACTTCTTATAGTAGGTAGAGGTCATTGTGGTTCCTTACCTCATTTACCATTTTCCATTTTCCATTAAATAAATAAATAAAAGGACTTTGTTCTCGTTCATATGTTATGTCGTGGTATATGGTAGGATGGTCAAATCTTTCTTGTAGTAGTTAGAGGTCTTCAGCTCCATTCTCATGATGTAAATTTTGTATTTTTAGAGCTTGACTAGCTTAGAGGTCAAATCTCTTTAAAGAGGGCATGTTGTGTACCTAAACACAACATACGTTTATGTTCCTTGCTAGCATTATTTGTATTATGTCGTGTTTAGGGTGCCATGAGTTAGCCATGGGTTACGTAAGGTTTCTACTGGTTGAATACAAAAAGGGGAAACCCTAAAAAATGTAGATTTTAACAATATCAATGTAATGCAAGATATAGCCACCATTGTGTGAGAGATCTTTTGTTATAGTCAGATTTGCAGGTGCAATCCACTATTAGGGAAGCAAGTGCTCCCATCTTTCCTTCCATTTTCATTGGTTTTTGGATTGCAATAGGGCAATGGAGAAAACCTCAAGATCACATACTTGCATAAAACACACACATGAAAGCAAAACAGTAATGGTGTATTCAATAGAAAAGAAATAAGACATCGAATAACTTTATTACAATTCATCTCCTTCTTCTACCCAAGCTCCTCTACGTCAAGCTTGTTACAGATATCATATTATAGTGCTCACATTTACAATATTATTTATATTGTTAAGATATTTACCATAGGATATATATTATTCACTGTTTGTAATTAGTAATATTGTTAGTCGTATATATTGTTATAACAAACAATATATGCGCATATGCTATTTGTTAGTATTCCATCCTTTTTGTAGGAAGTAGTTTAGCTATGGTTATGGCTATATAATAGCGTGCATATTGATTTCATATCATGCTCAATAACAAAGAGAAGCTTATTGTTGTTTTATTATTTCTTTCATGTGGTGAGATTATAGCAAAGCTCTACCTAATTCTCATTTGGTATCAAAGCAATTTTGAATGGAAGGCAAGAGTGGAAAAATCTGCTGTACGGTCTGATCTATGCATGAATCATTGAATTCTTTAGGTGACAATTGCACTTAGTACTCGTGGGACAGTGATATGCTATGTTGCCGGGAAACGGAAACGGAAACGGATATAAAACTCAGAAATGACAATTTTCAAAAAACCTTGGATATGAAACGTTACCGGCAAAGTCCGTACAATATATATATATATATATATATATATATATATATATATATATATATATTGTACTCATTTTATAATTGTAGACCATAAGAGATAATTGATAAAGCACTCAAAATATTTTGTATTCATTGAAATTTGAACTTCTAAAGAGTCATGACTCATCATTCAACATGGTTACAATTTCAATGATTCACATATACATGATAATAATCTAGATTCTAGAATTTATCATCCAGATTTGCCTCATAATCATCTCCACGAAAACTGAATTTAGCAAGAGAAAAATGAGAGTGTGATTTAGAATGGACCCAAGATGTCATTATATAGCTTTTAGGAAGTGTCTTTAGCAAGTCTAGGTAGGTAGATTAGGTTTAGGTTCATTAAATGCAGTTATTTTTTATTTTTTAAAAAGTTTTGATGCTTTAAAATTAAAAAACGTTGGAAACGTGGCAGACCTTTCCGGAATCGCCTGTGACGTTTCTGGAGACGTCACAGACATTTCTGGAAACGTCTACCACTTTTCCCCACCGTTTCCCCCCACGTTTCCGTTTCCGAAACATTTCCTGGGTGAAACACCACCCTCTTAGGCGTTTCCTAGCATCACAGGTGATATGTGAGCGGTTGTAGAAACCTGTCTGATCTATCCACATATAACAGTCATGTAGCACGTCAGATCTGTGTTTTGAGTTTTGGTTCACATCAGACCAGATAAGTGATCAAATTTTGGCATAAAGAAGAATATCTCCCCGTGCGCAGTTCAATATGCAGTCATGACTTGCATGCAGTGATTAAGATGCTTATGTGTGAATCATGGTTGTGTCAATTCTGCAAATCACATAAAATCCATATGAAAGCTGCGCCTATCTTTGCTATCAATACGTCCCCAGACTGCAAAATATCACAACCCACGTGTTCTTGAATTCTAAAAAAAAAAGGCTTTATTGGCATCCTCCTCTACGCGGTCCACGCACATGTATGTTTTCTTTTCTAGTTGGTTTCAACAATCTAATGTCCACTTATTGTTTGCATTGTTCCGTTCATACATTTCCATGTTATTATCTTTTGTCATTATTGTCCCACGTGCGAGGTCTTCCAATCAACATGCAAATTCTATATGGTTATTTTTTTTATGTCAGTTTCTTCTTTTTTGTTCTGTGTTGTCAGTAGGAGGTCGGATCATTTAAACAAAAGAAAAAACATACAATTTTGTTTTTATGCCGTATTGGTCAATAAGTCTAGTTCACATGAAATTAAGCAAAGTCCTAGGAAAAGTATTAAGTTTCATTTGTCCGCACCTGTTCTATTTTTAAAAACAAATTCAAAAATTTGTATGTCATCATTTTAATTGTCAAAATTCATTTTCCAATAAAAGAGCCATGTCAATATAAAATCATAGTTTGAGTCTTTTTGGTCAAAACAAATTCTCTGTCAATATTAGTCTAGTAGTACAAAGTGTTTATTGTCCAAATTATAGTATCAAATCCCCTTTATTGTTACGTTGTTAGTCATCTATAATAGTGTGCCATTTTTTTTGTACAAATCCGAGAATAGTCATTTTGAGTTGGTTTGTGTTATCGAGTCATTTGTAAAAGTGTTGTTTACCAGTTTCTATCAAGAATAGTCGCTTTAAATCATTGTCAAAGTATCAAAATGGACAAGTTGAACCATATTGTAAAATTCAAAGGCAAAGATTTCCATTTGTGGCAGGTAAGAACTCAGTTGTTGTTGACCAACAAAGATCTATGGGATATTAGGAAAGGAAAAATCAAGAAACCAAACGACGCAAATGAAACAATAAAATGAGAAAGCAAGAATCGAAAAGCAACAACAATTATTAGCCTAAGAATGTGTGATGCCTACCTGCATCACATAAATCTAACGAAGACATCACATTTCATCTAGATGACATTTGAGCAAACTATTTGGGTCACAAGCAGAGAGTGCAACAGTGGCACTCAAGTAGAAGTTGTTCGGTCTCAAGATGGAAGAAGGTGACAACATGGTTGAACACATTAGTAAGTTTTGTTCTATTTCAAATCAGTTAGTTGGAATAAAAGTTGATGTGCTCGATGATGATGCAAAAGTTATATTATTTAATAGCATGCCTTCCACCTATTCTAACATGGTTTCTACATTGAGTAAAATAAATCCTAGTTTAGAAGATTTGATTTCTTCTCTGATAGAAGAAGAAAATAGAACCAAGAAGATTGGTCCAGAGGAAAGTGCAATGTATGGTAAAAACAGATCATATGCTAAAGGAAGATACAAACCTTCTTTTAAGCAAGGATCAACCTCCTAAGATCCTTAGAACAAAATTCTTTGTCACTATTGTAATGCTCCTGGACAAGGAATTATGTATTGCAAACAAAGAGCAAGGGAACTACTTGATGGAAAATTGAGGAATAAAGCTTTCATTCATGAAAACAAAGACGAAGAAAGTGATTGGGATATGAAGTCTACCCATTCCAATGATGAGGAAGGAAATTCTCAACAAAGTTATGAAGACTTCTTGTATTAAGTAGCATGTCACACTAGAGGATGGAGGCACAGGAGGTTGGAGGTCAATCAACGACCTTTGGTCAGTCACCAATGACGGGGCCGTGCAAAGCTGTGGTGGCATTTTTTGGTGTGTGTTTTGCTTGCTAGCATGCACTTTGTTTCCAATTGTGTGTGGTGTGTTTCATTTGCAGTGTTTCTAATTGATTTGATGAATAAAAGAAAATTTCATATTGTGGGGGGAACATAACACCAATGTTCCATTTCCATTTTGCTCCATATCAGCGATAGTCAATGAGATGTAATGTGAAAGTATTCATGTTCAAGTTTGTAATAAGTGAGCTGATTCCTATGTAATCCCCTGAAGGAAAAACATAGTGGATAAATGAAAGCACAAGGAAAAATAGCATCATGATATTTGAGTTGTTGGTTGTCTTGTAAAACCATCTGTATGTTTGGGTTGTTGGTTGTCTTGTAAAACCATCTATATGTTGAGGTTGTTGGCTGTCCTTAGAAAACCATCCTTGTTGAGATTATTAGTTGTCCTAAAAAACCATCCAGATCATGAGAACGTAGAGGCGGCAAGCTGCAGAAGAAGTGCGATTGTTTTTCTACTGTGTTTGCACTAAGGGGGGAATGTTACGGATATCATACTATAGTGCTCACATTTACAATATTATTTATATTGTTAATATATTTACCACATGATGAATATTATTCATTGTTTGTAATTAGTAATATTGTTAGTCGTATATATTGTTATAACAAACAATATATATGCATATGCTATTTGTTTGTATTCCTTCGTATTTGTAGGAAGTAGTTTAGCTATGGTTATGGCTATATAATAGCTTGTGTATTGATTTCATATCACGTTGAATAACAAAGAGAAGCTTATTGTTGTTTTATTATTTCTGTCATGTGGTGAGATTACAAAGCTCTACCAAATTCTCAAAGCTCTTCCTTCAACTTCTACATTCCTACCTCCCCACATATTCTCAAATGAGTGCTAGAGCCATTATTTTATAGAAAATGGAGATGCCTATTAAATGCATATTGCTAGCCCAACATTAGTAAATGTTCATATAGGTGGCCAACTTATCCCGTGGGGTGGAATTGACTTTCTAGATGGTAGGTGGACACGTGCTTATATTGTGCAACTTGCTCATTCTAGAAAGTGCACACATATTCCACTTAATTACTTATTCTTTCAAAGTAATCCTCAACGTAGATTATCCAATCTAAGTAAACTTGACTAAGGTTTATGAATACACCAACACTTACACATTCTTAATCACTATCTTTAATATCGGTCTTTGGTATGTAATCCTTCCATTATCCAAGGTAGGATACTTAGTATGCATGTATTGGTTAAATTTTTGAAGTTCATATTTTTAAAGTTATTAATTAACGATTAATTATTATTGACTAATAGTTGGTTATAAACTACCTCCAATTAATGTAACCACTTACAACATAATAAATATGACTAAGACATGAATTCCAAGGTGGTGCCACGTGCCTTCCAATTTATTTTCATTCTCTCTCTCACATCTTCTAACATTGGTATTAGAGCCAATGTTCAAGGAAGCCCTAGGAGAAGGGTACAAATAATAAGCTCAAAGTTTGAGGAAGACGTAGATGAGGTGCAATGTCCCCTTTTGCAAATTAAGGCCTTAAATATGGAATTCTTGTCATTCCCTTTTCGTGGCAAGGCATAATTATTGAACAAGGAAAGGAATTGCATTTCATTTCAGTTTTCTTTTATTGGATTTAATGTTTTCTTTTAAGTGTTTTCGTTTAGGAGACATGTCGGTTGGGTTCAGAAGAATAAAGAAGCAATTGAAAGATAAAGTGAGGCTTAAAGAGTTCGGTCCTCTTCTAATTGGCCTTTGGCGCCAAGGGAAAAATATAAAAGGGACTTAAGGACTTCATTTGCAACGATCTTTTGGCACATTTTTCATATACAATTGGTTTGTTGGGCTAGTTGCTCACCACCTTTCCACTTGAGGACGAAAACCCTCTCGTGTGGCATCCGAAGGAAGACAAAAACCTTCCTTGTGGCTTGATGGAGGACATAAACCCTCCATTTTGAGTTGGAGACATCAAGAAGAAGGATTGCAAAGGCTTTACATCAGTTTTTGGAGCTCTTCCCTAGGGGAGCGACTAGGGTCTAAAGTTGGTTTGGTGCTTTCTAGGGCACAAATTTCAAATCTGATTTTATATTCTAAACCTCCATAATTTATAAGGCTGTAATCTGAACTTTGGTAAATTTTGGTGGAGATTTACTAATTTTCCTAGCCCTCGGTTTTGGCAAGATTGCTGTTATAAATAATTAATTTTTGTTGTGCTAATCAGATATTTCTTCAATCTTTTGATGTATAAATATTGCCGTGGCTAGATAAATTATTTCATGGCATTCTACATTGATTTGCATGGTGAAAAGTGGACTCGAATCTCATAGGAAGTTCACTGCCCTAGGAGACTGCTGATTTTGGATTGGTTAATCTTTCTAAGTTATTCTTAGTTACTTTCAAATTATTGTGTGTACTTGAAGGTGTTTTCAGATCAGATTTATTGGGGATAGTTGGTAAACCCCATTTCTCCATTTTCAGCCCTAATCTCATAGGAAGTTCGCTGCCCTAGGAGACTGCTGATTTTGGATTGGTTAATCTTTCTAAGTTATTCTTAGTTACTTTCAAATTATTGTGTGTACTTGAAGGTGTTTTCAGATCAAATTTATTGGGGATAGTTGGTAAACCCCATTTCTCCATTTTCAGCCCTAAAAGGGCCATTACAAGAGGGTATAAACTATAGGGAAAGACGAAGAGAGGTTTAAACTACTTGAGGAAGCCCTAGGAAAAGGTACGAGTGGGATAGATTTGGTTAAGGACGATTCTCACTATTTCATGATGATTCAAAGGAAAAAAATCACCAGTTTTGTGATTTTGAGGTTGTACAAACATGCAAAAGATCAATCTAAATCAAAAGCTTGAAGAGATAGTTGCAAAGGTAAATATGAAGACCAATAGACAAAGATTTGTGGTCTTTTGTGTACCAAATAGAGGGTACATATTAGGAGGAAAATGTATGTGTTTGGAGGCTAAATTGCGTGAAAAAGGTCAAAAGGGCGTACCCATATATCATTCATGAATTCACAATCGCGATTTCCCCTTTGTAATCAAATTTATAGGTCCAACAAGGACATCAAGCATAGATAGAAGGTGGAGACGAAATCAACGGATGTATGATCGCAAACACAATACAATCCCATTTTGAAAAGGGCATGACATTGATTTGTAAACCTTCAGATTATGGTATCGAGATAGAGCCATGAGAAGAGTCATGATTGTAGAGTCGTGGGAAGAGTCTTATATTGTAAAGCTCGTTAGGGAGTGGTTTACAAATCTTATTAGGGAACACATTTTAGTATAGGAGAAGGGCACGAATACACATCCCAAATGAGGAGAGACGTGAAGATTGGTGAAGGTTGTGCATAGGGCACATGATCATGCATTTTCACTAGACCATCTAACATTTGCAACACTTATTGTATATTTCCTACTTTTTGTAACTTTCTAAGGCAAAGACTAGTAATTACAAGTTGTAGAAATTTATTGTACCTGTCCAAAATTGTATGGGGTTCCCTTTTGTAATCTTCTTGATTCACAAGTTGTCTAGAAGGCATTTTTCCTTTTGCATTGATTTGTGGGATAGATGTTAACTATCATATGTATCATAGTTCACATACTCATTCTGTTAATATTTGGCACACCCAAAAAAAGCGACTCGGCAAAAACTTGTCAATGCTTGGCAAATACACAACATCTCTACAAATATTTAAATTTCTTTAAAACAATATAAATTTGATGCAAAATATTGTTACAAAATATATCAAATGAGTCTGTAAAAACATTGGGGAAGTGTTTTTATTAGATTTGAATACAAACAGAGTACAAAATCACATCATCGTGCAAATACAAAAAGACAGCTAATAATTCATAAGAATTTATGATGATTGTCATTGAAAATTATTATCATAAATTGCATATCTATACAAGTTACAAATTACAATAGTTTACAATTTCCAAAACCTTGCCAAAATAATAATTGGAAACCAACCAAAAAAACTTGCCAAAAACTTGCGAGTATTCAACAAATACTCGGTTGGCAGGTTCGACGAGTTTTTTTGGGGAGTTTACTTACCCAACTAAAAATATGTAATGTCCCATTTTTCAAATTAAGGCTGAATACAGACTTCTTGCCATTCCCTTTTTGTGGCAACAAAGAATTATTGAACAAGGAAAGGAATTGTATTTCATTTCAGTTTTCCTTTATTAGATTTAATGATTTCTTTTAAGTGTTTTCCTTTAGGAGACAGGCCGGCTGGGTTTGGAGAGAATAAATAAGCAATTAAAAGATAAAGTGAGGCTTAAGAGGTCGGTCCTCTTCTATTTGGCCTTTGATGCCAAGGGAAGGATATAAAAGGGACTTAAGGACTTCATTTGCAATCATCTTTGGCGCATTTGAATATACAATTGGTTTGTTGGGCTAGTTGCTCACTACCTTTCTACTTGAGGGTGAAAACCCTCTTCTGTGGCATCCACGGAAGACGGAAACCTTCCTTGTGGCTTGGTGGAGGACGGAAACCCTCCATTTTGAGTTGGAGACATCAAGAAGAAGGATTGCAAAGGCCTTACATCATTTTTGGAGCTCTTCCCTAGGGGAGCGACTAGGGTTTGAAACTGGTTTGGTATCTTCTAGGGCAAAAATTTCATATCTGATTTTATAATTTGAATCTCCATAATTTAGAAGGCTGTAATCTGGACTTTGTTGAATTTTGGTAAAGATTTACTATTTTTCCCAGCCCTCGGTTTTGGCTAAACTGCTGTTATAATTTAATTCTAGCTGTGCTAATCAGATATTCCTTCGACCTTTTGATGTATTTCTGATGTATAAATATTGTCGTGGCTAGATTAATTGTTTCGTGGCATTCTACATTGATTTGCACAGTGGAAAGCAGACTCGAATCCCATGGACAGTTCACTGCCCTAGGAGATTGCTGATTTTGGATTGGTTTTCAGTTATTTTCAGTTTGTTGTGTGTATACTTGAAGGTGTTTCCAGATCAGATCTATTTTGGACAGCTGGTAAACCCCTTTTCTCCATTTTCAACCCTAAAAGGCACATTACAAAATATGGTGAGTACTCGCCAAGTTTGCAAACTATGGTATGTATAATGGCCAACATTCAAACTATAGTTATGTCAGAAGTGCAAAAGTTAACTAACTGCTCATAAATATAATGTATGAAATGATAAAATTTTAACAATCATAGTGTACCGTGTTTGTGATAAAATCTTTTCCAACACTTAATGGAGGCAGTTTGAGTCCATTTATGGAAAAACAAAGAATGCACTAACTACTCAGTCGAAGGGGAAGTGAAGACACTGCTCTAGTGAATCTTCCAAATAGAAGGTGAATTGTCATTACCATCATAAGTTTGGGCATATCGAAAAGGATTGTCGAAAGCAACAATTTGAACCTTCTCAACACAACAAAAATCCATAAGATGAGGCAAACGTGGTAGTATTAGATGAATAGGATTTTGAGGAAGACTATGCTCTCATGGCATCATGCTTAAACGAGTGCTCCTAGTGGCTAGATCATTGATTCTGGCACATCAAGATATTTGTGTCGAAAGGACTGGTATGTAACATTTACTGCAAATACAAATTGTTCTGATTCAAATCTGTTTGTTGATGGGGAGTCGTTTGCACTAGAGGGGATAGGAGATATTCATATAGTCCCAAAATAATGCTCAAAATATCCTACTAAAGAATGTTAGGTATGTTCCTAGCATGCATAATAATCTTGTTTGTTCATCAATTAATAGAAAATTCCAATATTTGTGTAAATTTCTTTGTTAGATGTGAAACATGCAGAGATAATTTCCTTGGGCATTGGGCAAGGTGGCCAATATAGGCATTTTGACTCTGCTAAAATCAACTTAAATACACATGTGGAGGGAGACCCTACTCAAGATGTGCAGGAGGATGCAATGCCTTTGGGAGGATGGAATACCTCACTCAATACATAATGTGTGGGAGACTGGAATGCTTAGTGAGAATGAACTTCCTCACTCAAATGCACAATTCATTGTGTAAGGAGACTCCACTATCCAGGATATGTTGGAGGTGCATGGTGAGATGGCAAGACACACCACTCAATCACAAGCATGGTCTCAAAGGTCAACAAAGCATTGACACTTTTCTTATCTTGTTGCAAAACGTTTTTCACAATAAGCATGAGAGAATAGATGAGAAGGAGATGGTTATTTCTTCTACTATTGCAGAGATTCTCATCTCTCATATTGCGTAGATTATTATCTCTCCCAATGTGGAGATGGTTATTCCGCCTACTACGTCGGAGATAGTTATTTCTCCTATTACAAAGTTGATTTTTACTCCTACTGTGAACACTAGAAAGATGGTCACATTTAAGTTGTTTCTCTCCGGATATTTAGACGAGGTCTACACGTTGTTGCTTGAAGATTTTCGGGTCCCTAAATGTGATCATTTGGATTGAGTCCCTACACGGACTTAAGCAAGGCCCCGTGATCCTAGTACATTGTCTTTGATCAGCATCTCCAAGATTCTTATTTCAGAACTGTGGAGGGCAGGCTGAAGTTATCATCCAATGATGATTCATCATCAGTCAATGATTCACTCTAAAGAGAATTTGGTGGACAGTCTAATATATTTAATGTCCACATGACCGAATCTTTGTTTTGTTGATACCTATCCTATTCAATTTCTGTCTACACCGAAGCTTTGACACTAGACAGTAGCAAAATGTCAGAGGATTGTTGATTTCAGATTAATATCTAAAGAGCATCTTGTAAATGTAACAACTTAAAATTTTGGTCTCACTTCATAAAATTTCAAGACAAACTTAGAGTCGTCTCTAGTTTAGTCATTAAGGGGAGGGTGTGTTAAAGTTATTACTTAACCATTAGTTAGTGTTAATTAATAGTCAGTTATAAGCTACCTCCAACTAAATTATCCACTTACAACATAATAAATATGATTGGCACACAAACCCCAAAGGATATCATGTGCCTTCCAGTTTCTCTTCATTCTTTCTTGCATATATTCTAACTTAGGTTAAGTTATTAATTAGCTATTAGTTAGTGTTAACTAATAGTCGGTTATAAACTACCTCCACCTGTTGTAACCACTTACAAAATAATAAATATGATTGACACAAATCCCAAGCAATGTCATGTGCCTTCTAATTTCTCTTCATTCTCTCTTGCATATCTGCTAATACAGGTTTAAGTATATTTTGAGATTCAGAGCCCTATGTCATATTCTAAGTAATTTGAGGAACCTACACAATGGTTTCCACAAACATTGACCTAAAATGCAATACTTTGAACAAAAACCTCAAAACTTTAAATTGGATAAAGTATCACCCCTTTCTTCTATTTACAGCAGTTGCATTGTGTAATGTTCCCTTTTTCGAGACATTACTAATATTTGGGTTCATCTCTTTTATTTACATTGTAACCCCTTGGCATGCCTAGCGCTACAAGTGAGAGTCTCTTTAGTTAGTTTAATGTGCACATAGGTTAGTTACTTTTATTTATTTAATTAGAAAATAAATAAAGAGCACATAGTCCTAGTATTAAATATTTTATTTCAATGAGAGTTTATATTTTCCCTCCAAAAGGGAAAAGGTCGGTCATTGAATATTGCACCCCTTAGGTCTATAACAAGGAGGTCACATTTCCTTTAGAGGGTTATGTGGATTGATCATTTGATTTCACTCCATGCTTGGAGTATTGGGATGTGTGCCCTAGTTCTTGCATTGTGCTCTCTCTCATTTGGATCTATTATTGAAGAATATTGAAGACTCCATTGTTCTCTCCATTGTGCTCTCTTGTTTTGAAGGTGTTTATACATGGTATATTCATTCTAAGTGTTGACGACTTGGATTGGGAATTATTTAAGCATATTTTTTGTCTAAATATATATTTATGTTGCAAATCTGATTTAGCATAATTTTGTGAGTATGTGTGACCAGATTTGAAGGTTTTTGGAGTAATACAAGTGCTAGAATAAATTTATGCGCAAGCAACAATTTATTTTGCCCTAGGCGACTAGCTTTTTTGGCTATTTTGGGGGTTTAGCAGTTGCTATTTTTAATTTGGTTGGGCTCATCTTATTCCTTGTATTTTTCCGAGTCCGTGCATATCTCATTTGCCCAAATCGGAGTAGTTTTAAGGAAGATATGAATTTTTAAAAAATTGCAGATAACTGGGGTTTGATTGTCAGGTGTTTTCGGCTGTGTATGATCATGATAAAAATCTGATTTTTATTTCTGCGCAAAGGGAGTTGATTTGGAGTGTATGGAAGCTTGGAGAAGGGCTGAAATATTTGTATGGATGTTATTCTAACCCTAGCGACTGGATTTCTGATTTTGAGGTTTGATTTGAAGGGGTTTTAGTGGTCTAAAAATTCAGATTTACAGCTTTTTGGAAAGCTCTTCAATTATAGATTAATCTACATTTTATTTGAGGGCAAAATATGAATATCGAGCAAGTTATGAATTTTCAAAGTTTTAGCTGTTCTAGGTGATTTATTAATTAATTAACTACTGCTAAAGATCTGATATGGATGTTTTTAGAGTTCTAATTAGTTCTCCCATCTAACTCTGCCACTTTGGCATACTCCAACCCCATTTTGGGTTGTATTATCACCGACATTGGGTTATGTGAGGTCGAACTAAGAAGATCTAATCTTCCTAGGATCGATTTGGTTAATTAATTTTCAGATTTATATTTATCCCAAAAAGGGGGAAATTACACAATGATATTTGTTGTTTTATTCTTACTCTTTCTTTTAATTCCTCATAGTATAACACCTATCAATTTAACTAAGTCTTTAATGTCTAATATTAAGTCTTGCAATCTTTTCTTTCTACATATGGAGGCTCATTGACCTTGGATGTTAGGAGAGGTTTTAAGGGGAGTAGGGTGATTTGACCTTGGCATTATTAGGCATGCATTGGTCCCCGTCAATGTGGTGGATGATGATGCCATCAACTTGCTGGACCCGAATGCAGCTATGGATGTGTGATAGTATTTCCTTGTGGTTTGGGACTTCAACATTAGTCTATTTGTTTGGGACTCCAACTTTAGTCTTCATCGGCTCATAGTCTTTTGGGGAACTATCCCTAACAACTATTTTTATTTGTGCTTGCTATATGCTTTAGGGTTTCACTCGCTGTTTGTCTGGTTCTCATTATTTTATTTTGGTGACAGTTACTAGTTATTTTTCAGTTCAGAGGATTCTTTTTACCCTAATTCTTTATATTGTAACATGCTGTACTGCAAAGTTCCATTGGCCTAATTTGGTCATTTGTTGACATTGATATAATTTCATTTTGTTTCTAGAGTTAGGCAAGGATTTTGTATACATGTTTCCTATATATTGACAGTGGATTATGGTTGAATACCAACTTATTATCAACTAAAAGAGTGGACTTATGTTATTTGAATCAAAATTTGAATTCCAAAATACCGAATAGCTGAAGCTACTGGGATCATCCTGGTTCTTTTGGATACTGATGGTTGCATTTATTGTCTAACAGTATTTTAAAACTTCGTAAATTAATTACCATTTTGTGTTTAGAGGTACAGAAAACGTTTTTGGCTTCAGCAGTCATAAATTTTAAATTATTCCTTGCTTACCCCCACAAAAACTATGATATTTTTATTTAAGTGAGTTTGTGTCAACTCTAGGTAATGTATCACATTTGACATTAAAATCCTGTGGACTGATTATATTATTTATGACATGTCTATATATTTGGAAATTCTGGCTTAAACTCATGTGATAGTTGATTGCTCTTGATATCCTGCAGTGATGCTACTAGAGGTGGCTTGATTAAGTATCGTGATCCATATCCATTTGGTGTGGATCCTATGTGGCGTGGTAGTCGAACAGAACTGCCATTCCTGAATTCATTAAAAATGAAGATGTCGATTCTGCTGGGGGTTGCTCACATGAATTTAGGAATCATTCTGAGCTATTTCAATGCAAAGTATTTTTCCAATGCGCTCAATATTTGGTGAGAATAATGCTGTAGTTTCTGCCTTTTCATTTGTATTGCCTGGGGGTTTTACATTTGACTTTTCTCAACAACATAGTGTGAGAAGTTACAACTCTTGCAACTTGAAGACATTATAATCTATTATGCCCTGCTGGTACTTGTTTTTCAGGTATCAATTTGTGCCCCAGATGATTTTTTTGAACAGCCTCTTTGGATATCTCTCTCTCCTCATAATAATTAAGTGGTGCACTGGCTCTAAAGCTGATCTTTATCACGTAATGATCTACATGTTCTTAAGTCCTACTGATGATATTGGTGAAAAGTCAACTCTTTTGGGGTCAAAGACCTTTACAGGTACAATTCATTTCTCAGGAAATCACTGATTATTATCTGCGTCAAAAATAAAAAATGTTTTGAGATACCAAGCTGCATATTTGGATATGATGGTAACAAGTTACAAAAATATTTTCTTCATTATACTTTTTTCAACATGTTCGTTATCAATTTAATTTAATTTTTTGCTTTTTTGATGTTTGAAATGAATCATTTTATTCTTGTCAGATCCTATTGCTACTGTTGGCTTTTGTTGCAGTTCCTTGGATGCTCCTTCCAAAACCTTTAATTTTGAGGAAGCGACATGTTCAAGTAGGTTTTTATCTACTAAGAATTTTCATTTAATTGTTATTGCAGTGATGGTTTTTTATCATACTTATTCTTTCCTCTTTGACCTTTTTTCTTAATGATTTCCTTTAGTTTTTCCATTCATCAAATAGTATAAGAGTGTGTCAATCATAATTTTTTTTTTTTTTTCCAAATGGAAGAATCGTGCTGTATTCTTGAATTTTGGCATGCCATTTCATATGGTAGATAAATAACTAAGATGTCAAATAATTATAAACTTCATCCCATACTGATCCATGTTTCCTTGAAAATTCAGAATAATGGATTTATATTAAGCACATACACCATTTCTTATCCGAGTAAATGGTGGCATGAAAGGCTTGAGACAAGTATCATCATTAATGATTTTTAATGTGAATAGGAAAAGATGTTCTATAAAAAAATGATTTGGAAAATCCTTATTTCTTAGGGTAGTTTTTTAAATTTACATTCCCGAATGATCAGTAATTTATATTTGGATGCCATGTAGAGGCTTCAAGGCCGTGCATATGGCATTCTTGAGACCTCAGAAACAGATTCATTTGAGATGGAACATGATCCTGATGTGTTTCATGAAGATTTCAACTTCAGTGAGATTTGTGTCCACCAAATGATACATACAATCGAATTCGTATTAGGTGCTGTCTCCAACACTGCCATCTTATCTTCGGCTGTGGGCTCTTAGGTATATCTGTATTTCTTCATTTTTAAACATTCCGTGACATATATCTGGAAGAATATCTTTGATGAACACTCAACTGATATAAGCTGTCTTGCAGCTTGGCACACTCAGAGTTGTCAGCTGTTTTCTATGAGAAAGTGCTACAGTCTGCATGGGGGTGAGTAAAAAATAAATGCATTAGTTGTCTTTACTCATGTTCAATGCATTGTCATATGGGGTATGCTTGCATAAACTATAGGTCAAATTATGGTAAGGACTGAAGATAGGTTTTTTTGTCCGCCTCTCCTTATAGAACATAGCAGGAATATGCATAATGGAAGGTAATTTGCACGTATAATCTGTTGGTTTTTGGGAGAATATTTCTTCTTGTAAATCACAGTAACTTGTGTTTTTTTTTTCTAATGATTTGCAGCTACAATAACATCTTTATCCATATATCTGGATTTGCTGTGTTTGCTTGTGCAACGATTGTCGTATTACTTCTTATGGAAACTCTTAGTGCTCTTCTACATTCATTGCGTCTTCATTGGGTTGAGTTTCAAAATAAATTTTATGAAGGAGATGGTCACAAGTTCAATCCATTCTCTTTAACTTCTCTTAGTGAAGAGAATTGACTAATGTATTGGCTGTATTATAATCAGCATCTTCAATATCCTCGGAAGCTTTCCGTATTCTTGTAATTTTGGCACAAGAAAGTAGGAGCTTTACAAAAAGAAATTAAAAAGCGAGTGGAATCAATGTTGTGGTTCTCTTATACATAATCCAGCATTTGTTGGGAAATCCTTCTGGATTCTAGCAGACTAATTCTAACCGGCCATCCTAATTTCAATCGGAGAAAAGGTACATTTAAAAGTGTGAAGTCACTTTCTGACTTCATCAGAGCTATTCACATTCCATCCCTGTGTTGCAAGTTGATGGATTGCAGTTTATCTCACTTGTAATTGAACAAATTGTATACATTTATTTGTATATTTTATTTCTTTTCCTATGAATCTGCATTTTTCTAAGACGAGTCCCACAAAACTTTAGATTCAACACATGAGTAGATAATTTTTGTATGCAAATAGGATTTAACTCTGAGCAGACTTGTTAAAAGTTGTGCTCTTCAAACATTTGGTCTAACATGGCGTGGCCTACTTCTGTAACCCAATCTCAATGAATTGGTGCAAAATATTAATGCATTCATGTACGAGTTTTCTTTTGATATTTTATGCACTATTAATAGATGATATTTTATCTAATCTCATGAATTAGTGTAAAATATTAATTCACGAATGACTTTCTTTTTCGATATTTAATGCCTATTAGCTAAATAATAATTTAGCATTTAACACATTATTTGAATTTCTTATTGTTTTCAGCTTGGGGCCAAATTTGGTTTTGAGCATGTGTTTTGAAGATATAAGGAACCGGTTCATGCTTTGAAAAAGAAAAGCCTTGTTTTCTTTTCTTATTTCTATTTGATTGAGTTGGAGAAGAAATAACGAATACTTTGTGTTGGAAAAGAAAAAACCTTCCTTTTCTAAATGGGGCAGGTTATCCAATTTCAAATAGGTTGACGTTGGAGAAGAAATAACCAACACGTACTGCCTAGTGAAGTGAAATCAAATATTGTCTATTAATGTTGCAAAAAAAGAATAAAATTGATAGTTTCTACATTGAGATAATGAATATTTAAAAAAAGATATGCTTTAATATGTTCATATTTGTTTATGTTCTTTCTATTATTTTGCTCCCATGATTGCCCATATACAAAGTGTTATATATCACGTCATTGTCACCACGTCGTTCCAAATCAACATATTATTTTTATTTTTAGTTTAGAATTAGAATTTACATACAATTGGAGTTTTAAATATAATATTTACTCTCCTTTGGATTATCTTTTATGTAATCTTTTGATTTTTTTTAAAAAGACTTCATAAGGGAGACACAATGTTGTATTTTGAATTTTGTAAAAATAATAGAAGCCTCATTTTACTACCAAGATACATTTATTCTTTTTGTCAAACTTGTAGATATGGTTGTGGTGATGAGTAATGGAGTGACAGGGAGCAATGGGCATTTCGAGTTTAATTCAATATTGAACATTGATTGATTCTAATCGGTAAAAATTTAATCTTTAATTCCAATCATGAATGTCTTGTATGCGATTGCAATTACTTATTAACAATATATGAACATAATCCTCTCAATATTTTCACCAAAGTTCATCAATTGTCTTCAATTTTTAAACCTCATTGAATATATGTATCTATTTTATTAGATAAGACAATAATGATAGCTATGTTGATTGATATGAGTGTGAACTTGAATATTTGAGCTTGGACTATGTTAAATGGCCCTCCCCTTACACAACCTTACATTGATTTTTTTGGAAAAAGGTAAATGTTGAGGGTGTTGAAAGGACCCAAATCCTTTAACAAGAAGCCCCAAAGGCCAGATAAAGCAATAAAGCAAATAAGAGAAGATGCGTGAAAGCAAAGTCAACAAAGGACCGATCAGTCCCCAATGAGACACAAAGAGGAAACAAAGCACCAAAGAGGAAAGAGAGGAGCAATTGTTTAGAAAACGAGCAAGTTGCAGTAACCCAGAAGGAAAAGAAGCAATTCCAAAATTGCTACAACCAATAGTAGCAAAAAGGACAATGAAAGTAGGGAAGATGTAGCCCAGGGGGGCTACAAGATTGAGAAAGAGAACAACGCGAAAGAAAGGGGGAAGAGATAAATACAGGGGAATCAATGCCTTCCCTTCTTTCCTTTATATGAATGCACTAATTGCCATTGATCTTGTGTAATCATCTCTGAAATAAGGGGATTATATTCCGTTAAGTTCGATGCCGAGGATCCCACAAGGGAGAGGCCACAATCCTTATCTGAGTCAGAATGATCAGATTCATGGGGCCGCTTCAGCACCAAAGATAGTCCATCCGAAGAGGGAGCAATAACTGGTGAATGCCTAACCTCTGTAGGAGGAGCAGAATTAGTGGGGCCTGCAACTGAGTGGACAACTACAACAGAAGGGGTTGTAGCTACAACTGAGGGAATTGTAGATGCAACTCAAGGAGTTGTAGTTGGAACTCTTTGATCTTCCAAGTCAGCATTGTCTTCTTCCTCTGAAGAGTCTTCTTCTCCTAAATCTGGTGTTCTCCAATGTTTTAGAATCACTACTTTTCTGCGAGGAGCTTCGGTTAACTTTTGAGGGTAGGTAGCATGGAGATGCCCCGACGTTCTGCAATTACGATATCTGAAAGTAGTATTTTCAGAGTCTCAAATCTGGGAATATCTAGTGTCGCCCATTTTAAGGGTCATCGTGTCTAGTAGTCCCCTACTGAGATCGACTTCAACGCAGATCCGAACAAAAGTGTATAGCTTGTTATGTAACTGTTGGATGTCGACCTTGATGAACCACCCAAGGAGGTTTCCGATATCCTTCGGAGAAGAAGTAAAATGAAGTGGTAGATTTGGCAACCTCACCCAAACTGGAACCCGCGTGATGGAGAAGGTGTTTGGGTCAAAATCTGGAAACCATGGGGTAGTGAAAAGCCCCACTGAACCTCAGAACCATGGGCCCTCGTCCATGGCTATTTGATAATCATGTTGTTCATTGAAATAGACAATGAAGAACCCCTGGGCAAAGAGGAAATATTTACAATTTTCTATCCATTGGGAGTGAATTCACTAGATAACTGCGTTTAACGATGGTCAGACACCACTTAAATCTGCATATCAGGGCTTTTGCCTTAATGTCTTGCAGTTGGTTCAGATATTCCTCATCCTGGATTTTCGAGACCGGGGTTTCAGAGGCTTGCTCAACTATGTAAGATGGGGGAAGAGGGGGGGGAGTTGTATGGTATTTCGAGGGATGAGACATTTCTAAAAAGAGCTTCCTTGAAAGAGACATAGCTACAATTCTTGGTCCCTCCCAAAAGGTAACGAGGTCACAAAAATCAAGGAATCCTTGGATATCCCATAGGAGGAAAGAGGCAAATCATCCACAAGCAGTTTGCTTGAAAAAATGAGGCCAAAAGAACCTAGTTTATAGCCTAATTTTTGGGCAAGAGTATGTTTCAAATCTAGAACATTAACAAGTGGATGAAATTGTAGTGGCAGAGTATTACCGGCAAGGGTACGCGTAAAAATATGGAGATGCTCTGCAATGTCAGCAAGCAACTGGAGGGAGCATGTGTCAGGGCATCATACACAACAGAGGGAACCCCTGTAAATTCCCGCTTTTCTTTATTCGACTCTCCATACACAGCAGGGCATCATACCTTTTATTCGACTCTCCATTTCATTCTCTATTTTCTCAGGGGAGAGAGGTTGCAGGCTGCGGGCCGCGACAGGATTTTCAAACAGGGACTACGACAGTCTGGGACAGGGCTGCGGGCTGCGGGCCAAGGACATGTAGAAAACAGAAGAGAATAGGGCTGCAGGCCAGGGCCAGGGACAGGCTGATAATAGAAGGGGACAGGGCTGCAACAAGACTGTGGGTTGTGGGCCAGGGGCTGCGAGTGGAGGACAGGGCTGTGGGCTAGGGCTGCGAGTATTCATGATTCAAAGACCAATCTCGGTAAAAGTCGATTTAGATAAGTCAGTTTCTTAGGTAGACCCACCAAACATTTTCATTCTTTGCAGTACTCTTTACTTATTTCTGTCAAATCTGGTTTCAACAAGACATGCAAACCATGATTAAACATGAGGGTTTCAAAGACAACCCAAATATGGCACTACATGGATCTATTATCCCAGAAACTCATACAGCAATAGAAAACAAAATTTGGGGAAAGGCAGAAGTCTTCCAAAATCATACAGCGGGTACAGCTAAAAAGTTGGTATATGTGAATGCAAAACAATATAAAGGGATTTTTACGGTGTAGGCAGGCCAAAAAACTAAGAAGAACCCAGAAGAAAAACCTCACTTTGATTCTACCGAAGGCAATAAAACAGCAAAGAGACTTTTGTTTTCAAAGAACATAAAATGGAAGAAAAACAATCAAATCAAAAGGATAATAAAAAGGAACCAAAGCTGAACAAAATTGACAGAACTGCAACATATAAGGAGGAAAGGGAAGATGTAGTCCAGGACTCTAAATACCTATACAGTTCTACTTCAACCCCTCTTTCATGGTCTTCAGAACTATATGTGAAGGAACTCATGAACATGAAGGAAAGACTTGGAATTTTAGAAAACCAGAAATTGAAAGAAAACAGTGAGAGGAAAGAACTCACATAAGTCAGATACAAGTTAGAAAGAGAAAATAAAATTCTCAAAGAACAGGTTCTAAATCTTCAAAACCTCATGGAAAGAGGGCAACAAGAGTTAACCATGATAAAACAAGATCTAGGACATATGAAAACATGGGGAGAAAAAAGCCCTGAAATGGTAAATGGGAAGGAAACAATTCAGATAGATGAGATCCAATCAGCAATTAAAGACATGGAAATAAAAGAAAATCAACTAAAGGATTGGATAGAAAAAGCTAAAACTTGGTCTCAATTAGTAAGCGGATCATCAAATGAACAAAGGCAAGTCATGGAGAAACACATCAAAACACAAATAAAAGAAGAGAAAGATCAACAAAACAGAGCAGTAAATTTTATTATCAAGGGTCTAAAAGATTTTGCTGAAAATGAGAGAACTGACATATTGGCAAGATACTTTCTTAAAGACGAATTGAAGTGGACAGGTTACATACAACAACCAAACAGGATTGGCATGAGAACAAAGGGAGGAAATGACCGACATGTGCGAGTGGTTATGAGAAAAATAGAAGACAAGCATGCTATCCTAAAAAACAGGGGGCTTCTTAGAGGCACACACATATATCTAGATGAGGATTTGACATTCGCTCAACAAGAAGACCGAAGGAAAGAATGGGGAGAAAGTGAGAAAAGTAAGGGAAGCAGGAAAATGGGGCACAGATGAGAAATAGGAAAGCCCAAATCAGTGATCATTTATCAAACAGGAAATAGGAATTAGGGGCCCCACGGGAATTCATGCACATTAGTAAGTTGGAATTGCAGAGGATATCCATGGAGAAGAGGACCGGGTTTGGGGCCCATAGCAGAAGGGAAAGATATTATCATTCTTACGGAAACACATGAGCACGAAGGTTGCAAGGTTTCAAAATTTGAAGGCTACCAAAAAATTTCAGTTTGGAATGAAGGGAATGAAACAGGGAAAGGCCACGGCGGAATTACAGTGTTAATCAAGGAAATATGGCTCGAAAATGTCAAAGTTGAAAAAGAAGATCCCAAATAAGCAATACATATGGCTGAAAATAACAGATGGCAAGACAATAATCAGATTAGCTCCCTGTTACTTTGCACCGAAAGGTTCAAAGACATATAAGAGAAGAAATCTAGATAGTGAAGATCCATATGCTTCAATAAAAAAAGACATTTCTGTTTTCAATACATCTGGAGAAATAATTCTATTGGGTGATTTCAACGCAAGGACTGCCAATAATCAATCCCTTCAGTTGACCAGTTTAGAAGGAGGTGAAGACAATCCGTTGTGGCTTAAAGAAGAGGAGAACAAGCTTTGGGAAAGATTATCTCAGGACGCTAGTGGAGGGGTGTCACATTTTGGCGTTGAGCTTCTAGGCCCATGTAGCTTATACAACATGGTCATTTGCAATGGCATGAGAGCTTGGCCCAGGTCAGGCAACATCACTTGTAAAACATACAATGGGCAAAGTGTAGTAGACTATGTAATTTGTTCTCAAAGTTTTATCTCCACGCTTCTTGAGTTTGAAATTGGAGATTGTCATATCGAATTAAATTCAAATCATAGTCCTCTCTTGGTAAAGCTTGGGACCGTTTTCAATCAGCAACAAAGGAATCAGGTCATCACATGCAAAAGGCATCTCAAAAACAGGGAAAAATCATTCTCAATAAAGAAAATCAGGGAATATTTGTTGTAGCCCTTAAGCAGCAATTTCGGATAATGAGGAAAGATATAGAGAACACGACATCCAAGGGATCAAGTGGTTATATACGTAGTAATCTGCTGATATCCTTAATCCAAAAGGCTCTAACTGTTTGTGAGAGATCTAAGCCTAGAAAGAGAGTGGCAAATACTTTTCCGACAAACCCGTGGTATAATGAAGAGTGTAAAGCTGCCAAGAGAGCTTTGAAAGAAAATGGGATGAACAAAGAAAATAAAAAGATCTATGAGAGATTGGTACAACACAAAAAAGAAAGCTATGTGTGCAAGAGAAGGACAAAATTAATTTCTCTTGGAAAACACAACCCCAAAGGTTTTTGGAAGGAGCTACAACAAAAGAAAAAATACATAGAAAATAATATCACAGGTGCACATTGGTTAGAATATGCAAAGACCCTTTATGAACGTCCTCAACAAAAAGATATTCCTCCCATAATCGAGACTTCGATTGAGTTTTTTTCGACATAAGACATCAAGCAGGGCATAAAGAATCTAGCAAGTGGACTTTGGAACGCAGAAAGAAAACTTGGATGAATCAGAATACTAAATGGATGAACAAATGGGGCATCAACATGCATGAGTGTCCTAACAGCAACAGGGAAATACATTATTTGGTTTATACATTGACAAGCTTGAAGATTGGTTAAACAAAACTGAGGGAGGAGGGTATTCAGTTAGCAAGTTACTTCTATATGTTGACGACCTTATCCTAATTTCAAAAACAGCGCAAGGTTTGAGGGAACAGTTAAAAGCGCTAGAGCTTTTCTGTCAAGAAGTCGGGATGCAAGTGAACACTGGCAAAACAAAAATCATGATTTTCACCTTGAAAAGGAAAGAGAGACAAAGCATCTTCCTTTTTGAGGGGAGCCCTTTAGAAATAGTCACTGAATACAAATATCTTGGGATTGACTTTCACCGTAAACTTAGCTGGGAGACTTGTAAAGCAAAAAGGATACATGGAGATTGGAAAGCATCTTTCCTACTTCAAAACAGGGGCAGGAAAGCTGAACTTTGGGACTGTAAAACTAAGAAAACTCTTTTTGGATTGTTGGTCACTCCGGTGGTTCTATATGGCTGCGAAGTTTGGGGAAGTAGCATGTCAAATCACGGGTGGAGACAGATAGAAAGAATCCAGAAACATCTAATCACAAGTTCCCTTAAAGTCAAATCAACTGTTCCTTATGAGATCTTGTTGGTTGAAGCAGGTTCTTTCTCGTTGGAAGCTTCAGCAATATCTCGGATGATAAGCTATCTGAAAAAAGTTGAAAACATGGACAACCTTCGTTGGCCCAAAATAGTTGTAGACGACACTTTGGAACGCAGAAAGAAAACTTGGATGAATCAGAATACTAAATGGATGAACAAATGGGGCATCAACATGCACTGAGTGTCCTAACAGCAACAGGGAAATAAAAAATAATGTGATAGAAAAGTTCAGGACTGCTATGTGGACGGGTCAGATTGGTCGAAAGAAAGCACATTATATCAGAGAATTCAATCCCACTGGGGAACATGATGAAAAATCTTATCTAGGGGCAACTATCAAAGGTAAAGCAAGGATTCTAGTGGCACAGTTAAGAACCGGATCACATCATCTTCGATGTGAAACTGGTAGATGGACTATCCCAAAGGAAGATTGGGAAAGGAGAATTTGTCTCTTCTGTAGCAAAGGGGTCGTCGAGACAGAATGGCATTTCGTCATGGAGTGTTCAGCATATGATGATATTCGTATTCAGTACAAAAACAACTTGAGGGTAGACAGACTAGAGGAACTCTTCGAAGGAACAAAGCTTCAAGCGACCACGGGTTTCATTCTTCAAGATTCACAGCCGAAGAGCGGATATTGAAAGGAGTCGGAAATCTGATTAAAATAACTCAGTTTTTGTGGTCCCATAGACTCTTCAGTCTCGTGGACGTCATTAAAATCTTTCATTTCATTTGTGAGCGCATCTGCTGTCCATAAAGTGGATCCCAACGACTCTCATATCCAACAAGAAGCCTAACAACGGCCTTTTCAATATGCAATGACTCAGGCCAGCCTTAATACCTAAGCTGCACCTGCAAAATCAATGCTCGGGGCGACCACAGGGATCAGATGTATTTGTTTGGAGTCTGCCCGCGTTCCTTTGTCTTTGGTGTCCTCCCTGTTGTTAAATTCGTCCACTCCCGAATGATGAAACCTCGCACCAGCATTGCCGCGATCAGTTCCATTGCCGCTGCCATAAGGAGAGGGAGGGAGTTTAGGGCTCGTGGAAACGCGTTTAGGGTTTGCAGCAGAGAACTCCATCGTCCTGTTTTTTTGAAAATGTGCGCGTTGTGTAAACATTGATTGATACCACTATCCCGATCTTTCTTCTACCGGGATTTCTGCGACCGGAATCCATCACGTTTGGAGCTTCAGCAGGTACGCTTCAAAAATTGCAGTATTCGTTGCAATCAGCAGAGGGAATCCGTGATCAGACAGCAATAGGGAATCCGCTTTCGCCAGAAAACGGTGGTTTGTTTAGAAAACGATTGCTCCAGTGTCTGCGTGTTGGCGCCGTGAGAGTTTAGGTGTGATCGGTAACTATTGCTCGAGTTTATAACTGGGATGTTCATCAGCGCAGAAAGCAACGGCAACGGTGCTGGATTTTGACGTTCAATGTTACATGTCACAATAATCTTATTTGACGGTCTAAAAAATTATATGGATGTCATTTGACGTTCAAAATATAATATGCACGTCAAAAATTTTTTTATAATAACTATTACAAAAAATAAAAAATTGAATAAAATTTTACATCTACAAGATTGAAAAAATAACTTTAAATAAATTTCTAAAATGAAATTGAAATAAATAATATAAAATTAAATGCATAATATTTCTAGATATTTAGTAGAATATAAACATCATGTGAAATAAAAATCACTACAAATTTTATTTAGATAAAATGAGTTTATCAAAGATCTAAAACTTACATTGATCAACCATGCTTTCACAAAATATTTTGTGACCTTATTTGTTTTTCCCCTCTCCAAATGTCATACACTTTCTCCCAATCGATTAAAGAAGGATTAGGGCCATTTAGTGATACTCGCATGAGTGCATCCAATGTTATGATTTTTAGCTTTGATATTCTTATATCTTTAATTAGGTTTTGCTTTGAAAACCCTCGCTCACATGCTGCTATACTTGCAGGAATCACAAGTGTACTTCTAGCCATAGTTTTAACATGTTTGGAAAGTTGGTTTGCCAACTTTTAGAAATACAAAAAACCCTCCATGCTTCTCTAATAGAAAATCCCTCACACCCTGAGTGGAGTGTATCAATAAATTGATGCAACTCTTTTTTACAAGCCTTGATATCAAATGATGGAATGTCCATTCCCTTCATTACAAACAATCTGCTGTAAATGTTGAAAAGTTTTTCAAGCCAACGCATTGAATTATTTTCTCTAACCAAAACATCATGTGAATAGTGTGAGGGACTAAACAATTTCACTGCATTGAAAATAGAAAGATCAGGAAACCTTGCATTTAGACAATCCGTTAGTCTTTGAACATAATCTTTTGTAAGTTGTATGCAAGTTTGTAATGTGCCATCAATACAAGGACTGAATCGTTGCTTTTGTGTATTAAGAGTATCACCATGTGCATTGGGAATAGATGTGTAAAGCAATTCATGTTTGTGAACTACTCCTTTTTTATCAGTGATTTGTAGATAGCCAAACTGAGATGCCTCCAATTTTTTTGATAAGTAGCAAGCACCATTTGGAAATGAATTATTATTTAGAAAAATTCTCCTTAGAGTATTAATAGTAGCATCAATAGTAGCTCTAAGAGAAGTGACATCAATGTGCTCCACTTGAAATTCTTTGTTTAACTTGTTAAGTTCACACATAACATCAGCAAGCATGTGCAAACAATACTAAACAGAAAATATTCTTGTCTTATCATACCATGATTCTTTCTTCTCACTTTTCCACAAAGTCATTATAGCAGGCATCAATGCCACTAGCTTTTCAATAACTTGTCCCCTAGATAACCATCTGACTCCATGAATCTGAAGGCACTGGAGAGTTTCTAGTTTCATAAGTTCCTATAATGCAATCAACTCATTAGGTCTTTTTGTTGAATTTTGAACCCATGAATAGACTTTATTTACCACTTTCTCAACAAACACTAACTCTGGTATCATTTTAGAAGCATTTGATGCAGCTAATGCCTCACGATGAGCAACACAATGAACAACTATTAAATTTGGCACATCTTTTTTTAACAAGGTCACAAATCCATTTTCATTTCCCACCATAAAAGAAGCACCATCCGTAGAAACAGCTATCAATTTTTTGTTCAAAATATTCCGTTCATTTCTTTAACCTTGTAGTGCATCATAAATTGTTCTTCCTTTTCCATCACCAACACTAATAAGTTTCATGAATTGAAAGACTGGCAACCCCAATCCTTGTGAATCTAGAAATGTTGCATAAACAACAAGATGTTTATATAGGCTACGATAAGTGCTTTCATCTAACATGAAAGAGATATAAGGACTCTCATTCATCTTCAAGATCTGTATCTCTTCAAGATATTTAGATATAGAAAAAATAAATTGATTAGCTACCTTTCAGTTTGTATATGATGCATAGTCTTTATTCTTGGGCATACATGATGTATCTAATGACATGACAAGTGAACAAAGAGAGTCATATGTAGACAAAGATAAATCCTGTTTTACAACCCAATATGCCAACTTCATGGTTGTGATAATTCTATGCTTATTAGAATCATCAATCTGTGTTATATGTTCTGGAATAGATATCACCTTTTTCTGCTTATCACATACCCATTTTGCTTGTGATAGTTTATGAACATTTGATTTTTCATGGGTTGCAATTGCATCTTTTCACATGCTAGTACAACCATCTCCTATTCCCCATGTACTTGGTGCTCCATATGTTTCACACCATTCACACTTCATAGAAGTTTTATCCTCATGGATAGTTTTTTTTAACCATGTATACTTATTTTCCCACTCTACTCTATAAACTCTCTTCAATTTATGTTTTACCTCTTTGCCAACATTATTGTTTGCTTCAACCTCACCTCCCATAATTTCTATATCTTCATTAAGATCTTCATTCAAATCAATATTAGGTCGAGATTCAGAAATACCTTCACATTGAAGATCTTGAGATGGAATTGACCATTTAAACATTTGGTTGATTGTCCTTTGTTTCTTCTTTCTTTCCGACATTTTACAAAACCTGCAAAATCAATTTAAATATTAATTTCTTTATAATAATGCACCACAAATTATAATAACAAAAATAATAATATCAGCAAAAAATCAGTTAATCTAAAGAAATAGTATATGCATCAGAAAAACGCTGAGAAGTTCACGATCAAACCTCCGGAGTCCGGAACATATTTTGCTCAAATTTACAGCTTCAAAAAAATTCACAGAGACAACTATGTTTTATTATTTTTCTTCTCAAGGAAATTTTATAAGGTTGTAAAATACTTGAAGTGTAGGCGGTAACTGTGGTTGGTAGACTGTAGTGACTTCTAAGCTCCTGTAAGTTGTAACCCCGTGGGCCGTGAGTTCTCTGCTTTCTCCGAATCCCAATGTTTTTACAGTTTACCTTTTCCCTCTCTTCGGTTGCACTTGCGGCCCGTGGCAGACTGCAGTTCCTTCAGGCTTCTAGGCGTTAGTTCTGATTTCAACGTGTTAATTGTTATGTGACTCCAGTCCACTGTCCGCAATGCGCATCCCACAGTCAACCCAACATCCAATGTGTTAACTGTTACATGGCTTTAGTTTTAGCCTGCCACGGTCACTCCAACAGCCAGCGCCAGTGGACACCTCAGGACTCATGACTCACGAGTTATAGTGCACAAAGTACATTCACACGGGTGACAGTCACATACTCACCTCAGCCCCTGCATGCTCCAGCCTCTGCCTCCTAGACTCTAGTCCGCAATGTGCATCCCACAGTCCACTGCCCACTGGCCTAGTCCAATGTATTTGAGGATATCCGAAATTCCAAATCCGATAGAGTAATTTTTTGTTTGAACATGCAACTTGCGAATCTGTAGACTGTGATCTTCATGCCATTGCCAATTTGCCACGCCACTGCCATGATAGCAACTACAAAGTCGACTAGAGTATTTTTTTGTTTGTTTTGAGAATAGAGTATTTTTGTATTTGTTTTGTTTCTAATTCTATTTCCTAGTTTCTATTTCATACTAATGAAAAAGATAGCAATGACAGACTTGCAAGATTCTTTCCTTTTTTTTCCAAATATTTCTAAATTTTGATTTTGATTTAAATTAGATTTTTGATGAATTTCAAAATATATATAATATAATTATTAATAAGTAATTTACTATATATATATATATATATATATATATATATATATATATATATATATATATATATATATATATATGTTGACAATTAAATTTGAAATGTACATGTCATTTTGACGTTTAAATTATAATTCTGCCTGTCAACCACGACGGTCATATTTTAAAAGTCCCTGTATTTTGACATCTAAAATGACTAAAAACGTCTAAACGCCTTGCAAAATCTAACCCTGAACGGCAAGCAGGGACAAATATTTGATTCTATTGTATGACAGTTTTCTTCAATCTATTTTCTTTCCATGAACAGTATCAGATGAGAGACTTCACCTTCCCTGCTTCTGTTCAAACCCTCGAGCAACTGCACCGACAAGCATCTGAAGACAGAGGTCGGATTTACCTTGGACGCATCTGTAGTTGAGCATACTGTGCAGGTTGTGGGCGGAGGTAGACAGGGGAGGTTGCTTTCTGTGTCGACGCGATCAGATCTTCCAAAGCATTCTTGCGGCTATGCCTGCGCCTGCAAGGCAGAGAAGTTTGATCAGTGGCAGACAGGGAGGGCAGTGGTGGGCAACGGGCTCAAACTGATACGCACAGAGGCGAGGGCAGAGACAGCGATCGTGAGGGTAGGCAGAAACAATGAGGGCAGACAACGGGTTAGCGAGCAGGGTTGACTGTCGCATGGAGACAGCACAGAGAAGGTAGTAGACAGTGGGGTTAGCACAGACAAAAGGGTAGATTGGAGGGCCCGGGTTAGAGAGGCAACCAAGAGCGGATTCTTCTCCGAGGGCTCAAACCGACACACATAGTTTAAACAAGTCGAGCAAACCATGGTTAAACACAAGTTTCCCAACGACAACCCAAACAAAGAGATACAAAAGTACATTGGTCCAGTCACATATTTAGCAGAAGCACACAGAAATGCAAGAAATATAGGAAACTCTCAAAAGAATTCACTGGGGACAGGGAACAAGCTAGTTTTTGTGAATGCAAAACAATATAAGGGGATTTTGCGGCGTAGACAAGCCAAAAAGTTAAGGCAAACCAGAAGAAAAATCTAACTTTGATTCTACCTAAAGCGACAAACAACAAAGGTATTTTTGTCTTCAAGGATCAACTTATTCAAGGAAAGCAAACAATATATAAGGAAGGGAGAGAGGCTACAAAGTTGAACAAATCAGAAAATTTTGCAAAAAACAGCGAGGAAAGAGAAGAGGTGATGCAAGTACCCAAACAACTATATAGTCCTACATCTACACCTCTGCTTTGGTCTTCCGCACTGTATGTAACTGAACTCATGAGCATGAAAGAGAGACTGAGACTCTTAGAAAATCAGATGTTACAAGCAAACATTGAAAGAAGAAAATGTGCAGAACATAGACACAAGCTAGAAGGGGAAAATAAAGCTCTCAAAGAGCAGGTTCTAACTCTACAGAACCTCATGGAAAGAGGACAGCAAGAATTAGTTGCTTTAAAACACGACATAGGTTAGCAGAAAGAAACAGGAGAAAAAAACACTGAAACGGACAAAAGGAAAGGAAACAACACAAATAAAGAAATTTCAAAAAACAATAAAAAACTTGGAAATAAAAGAAAATCAACTAAAAGATCATATAGAGGAGGCTAAAACATGGTCAAAATTAGTAAGTAGATCAACAAGCGAACAAAGGCAAGCCTTAGAGAAAGATGTCAAATTTCATATAAAAGAAGAAAAAGATCAACAGGACAAAGCGTTAAATTTTATTATCAAAGGTTTGAGAGATTTTGGTGAAAGAGAGAGAACTGACATATTGACAAGGGATTTTCTTAAAGATCAGTTGAAATGGACATGTTATATACAACAAGGTAATAGGATTGGCAAGGGAATAGAAGGAGGAAGAGATCGACATGTGCGAGTGGTCATGATAAATATAGAAGACAAGCAAGCTATTCTAAAAAGTAGGGGGCTTCTTTGAGGTACACATATATATCTAGACGAGGATTTGACATTCGCACAACAAGAAGATCGTAAGAAGGAATGGGAGAAAGTGAAAAAGGAAAGAGAGGCATGAAAATTGGCACAATTAAGGAATGACAAAGCTCAAATCAACGAGCATTCAACAAACAGGAAATAGGAATTAGGGGCCCCACGGGATCCTATGCATATAGTAAGTTGGAATTGCAGGGGGTACCCGTGGAGAAGAGGACCTGGTTTGGGGCCCGTAGCAGAGGGGAAAGATATTATAATCCTTACGGAAACTCATGAACATGATGGTTGCAAAGTTCCTGATTTTGAAGGATACAAGAAAATTTCAGTTTGGAATGAAGGGAGTGAGACAGGGAAAGGGCATGGAGGAATCACAATTCTAATCAAGGATACATGGCTTGGGGTTGTTAAAGTGGAAAAACAAATAAGCAATATATATGGCTGAAAATAGCAGATAACAAGACAACTATCAGATTGGCTGCTTGCTACTTTGCTCTGCAAGGATCAAAGACATATAAGAAAAGAAATTTAGATAGTGAGGACCCTTATGCTTCAATAAAAAAAGACATTTCTTTGTTTAGTGCTGACGGAGAAATTATTATGATGGGAGATTTTAATGCAAGAACGACAAATAATCAATCTCTTCAGTTGGACAACACCAAAGGTGACGACGGAAATCCACTTTGGCTTGATGAGGCAGATGACAAGTTTTGGGAAAGAATATCCTAAGATGGGAATGGAGGGGTGACGCTCTTCGGGGTTGAGCTCCTAGGTCTATGTAGCCTACACGACATGGTTATTTGTAATGGCATGAAGACTTGGCCTAGATCCGGAAATATCACTTGCAAAACGTACAACGGTCAAAGTGTTGTGGACTATGTTATCTGCACTCAGAGTTCTATTTGTAGACTGCTCGAGTTTGAAATTGGAGATTCTCCTATTGAGCTCAAATCTGATCATAAACCTCTCTTAATCAAACTTGCCACCAGTACAAATCAGCAACAAGGAAACCAAGGCCATCACTTGCCAGAGACATATCCAAAACAAGGCAAAATCATTTTGAATAAAGAAAATCAGGAAATCTTTTTGGCTGCCCTTGAGCAACAATTTCAATCGGCAAAAATTGATTTAGAGTGCAATACGATCAAGGGAGCAAGGGGGTGTGTTGGCAGTAAACTAATGATACCTTTAATTCACAAGGCTTTAGGTGCTTGCAAAAGATCTAAGCCCAGAAAGGGAGCTGCAAATACTTTTCCCACTAATCCATGGTATGATGAGGATTGTAAGGCTGCCAAGAGAGCTATGAGGGAAAGTGGAGGGAATAAAATAAATAAAAAGAATTATAAGAGACTGGTTCAATACAAAAAAAAAACCTATGTGAATAGAAGGAGGTCGGAATTAATTGCTCTCGGAAAACACAATCCCAAAGGATTTTGGAGGGAGTTGCAACAAAAGAAAACACACATAGAAAACAATATCACAGAAGCACATTGGTTAGAATATGTGAAGCTTTTATACGAGCGGTCTCTTCAACAGGATAGCCCTCCCATCCTCCAGACTTCAGTCAAGCTATTCTTGGAAGACGACATCAAATATGGCATTCAAAATCTAGCAAATGGAAAAGCACAAGATGTTGATGGGTTACAAGCTGAATTTTTAAAGTGGGGGGTCGAGGTGCTTGCTCCACATATCAGAACAATCTTCAATAATGTAAATCAAGTAGGGTTCCCAATAGAATGGATGACCAGTGTGGTTATTCCTCTATTTAAAAGTGGGGATGTCAATAACCCTTCTAACTACCACACCATTATGATCAATCCTCTGTTTGGTAAGTTGTTTGGGGGCATGATAGAGCGCTGAATCAGCAGTTGGGCAGAAAGAGAGGGTAAAAGAGCAAAAGGACAAGGCAGGCTTCCGACCTAAACATTCAACCATTGATCATTGCATAACTCTTAGGCATTTGATTGAAAAGGTTTGGGATTCACAAGGTGAGGAATCTTTTTACTGTTTTGTTGACTTTAAAAAAGCGTTTGACACGGTCCCTTGTGACAAACTTTGGAACAAGATGGAAGAACTTGGGATTCCAGACGAGTTTAGAGCTGCAGTGCACAGGCTTTATGAGCAGGTCAGAGCTAAAATCAGAACTAGAGAAGGCATGTCGGAATGTTTTGGTAGTGACATTGGTGTCAAACAAGGCTGCCCTCTTTCTCCCACTTTGTTTGGTTTATACATTGACAAGCTTGAAGAATGGTTACACAATACCGAGGGAGGGGGTGTTCAGTTGGTGGAATATGTGGTGAAGTTGCTCTTATATGCTGATGACCTTATCTTAATATCAACAACAACTCAAGGTTTGAGAGAGCATCTAAAAGCCTTAGAACTCTTTTGCCAGGAAGTCGGGATGCAAGTGAACATCGACAAAACAAAAATCATGATTTTTTCTCTAAAAACGAAAGGGACACACACTAACTTTCTTTTTGAAGGGAGGCCATTGGAAATTGTTACAGAATATAAATATCTGGGGATTGATTTTCACCACAAAATGAGCTGGGAAACTTGCAGAGCAAAAAGAATTCAAGGAGGTTGGAAAGCATCATACTTGCTCCAAAATAGATGTAGGAAAGTTAAGCTTTGGGACTAGAATACTAAGAAAGCCCTCTTTGGTCTGTTGGTCACTCTGGTGGCCCTTTATGGGTGTGAAGACTGAGGAAGTAATATGTCAAAACATGGATGGAGACAGGTAGAAAGAATCCAAAAATATTTAATCACAAGCACTCTCAAAGTTAAATCAACGGTTCCTTATAAGTTTTTACTGGCTGAAGTGAGTATTTTACCAATGGAAGCTTCGGTAATCACTCGACTAATAAGCTATTTAAAAAAAGTTGAAAGCATGGACAATCATCGTTGGCCCAAAATGGTTATAGAGGATAACCTAGAGTGCAGAAAGAAAACTTGGATGAAGTAGAACACTAAATGGATGGAGAAGTGGGTCATCCACTTCCAAGAGTGCTCTAACAACAATAGGGAAATAAAAAATTATGTGGCGGGGAAGTTTAGGAAAATCACGTGGATAGAAAATATTGGTCGTAAAAAAGCGCACTATATCAAATATTTCAACCCCACTTGGGCTCACGATAACAAAGCTTATTTAAGGGTGGATATCAAAGATAAGGCTAGGATTATTTTGGCTCAGTTGAGGACCGGGTCACATCATCTTTGCTATGAAACGGGCAGATGGACTACTCCCAAAGAAGAGTGGGAAAGGAGAACTTGTCTTTTCTGCAGTACATGTGTTGTTGAAATAGAATGGCACTTCATCATGGAATACTCAACGTATGATGACATCCGCTTCCAGTATGAAAGTGACTTACAAGTGGACAACCTAGATGAGTTATTTGAGGAAGCAAAGCTTCAAAGGATTGCTGGTTTTATGCTCAAGATTCACAGTAGGTGAGAGGATTTAGAAAAGAACTTGGTTTTAGCGTAATGTTTTTACTTTTTTGTTTTGTCCCTTTGACTCTTCAGTCATGTGGATGTCATTAAAATATTTCATTTCATTTCATTTCAAAGGTGCCTTGACAATATTCATATAATGAGAATTTTCATTTTAATGGAGTTAATGCTTTGGACATTACATAATTGGATGTGCTTTAGATGTTTGGATCATCAATTATCAATTTGCATATTTATATATAGTAGACTTTAAACATCGACGTATGTTTGACTTGTAAACATGAAACAAAATTGTATTCCCGAACAAGTGCACCTATTAAACAAAGAGTGTCTCTTTTATTGCCCATCAAAGCATGATAATTGTGTACACACACATCACACGTTTAACAATTGAGCTTCAAGATTGTTACTTTTTTAGTTCTCATTTTAGTTGTGTAGAGTGTTAGTGCTTAAATCAATTCATAGTTATTTTTAGAAACTTAGAGATGATTACAAAAATGATAATACATGCTCAATAAATTGGCTTAAGTACCTTTTATAAAAAAGGGGGTTCTCATTTGAGTTGTGTTTGGTATTATTTTAAAAAAATTGAGGGTGATTATAAAAAAAGAGTAAAAACATGATCACATATTCAATATGCGAGTTTAAGTTTAAAAAAAATAAATGGTTCTTAGTGAGTTGTGTATATAGTGTTATGCTTACATCAATATATAGTTATTTTGAAAAACTCGAGTATGCTTATGAAAACAAAAAACAAAAAATTACAATCGATTATTGCGTAAAGAAAAATTAAGTAAAAACTTAAAAGACAAGCAATGATGGAATCATAAGCATTAGTGTGCAAGGTAATATTTATCAATGTTTACTTGTTATATGTTTCAAGTTTTATCGTGTATCATGAATTTAAACCCTTTCGGGCATAACATGTTAATGTTTTTGGTATAAAACTTTAAAGTGGTTAATTTACCATGTTATGCAATTGGGGATATATGGTGAACAAGTGGATGGAACCGTACTCACCTAAATTTTGCATGGTATTATATTTTTAAAAACCCCAATAATGATGCTACAACCTCAAAAACATTACCAAAACGCTTAGATCCAATCCTATCATTTATCCTCACTTTTCGTACTTATTCCTACTTGAATTGCTCTTCAACATTTGCCTCGATTGGTAAGATTGAAGATTTTTCTCCTTTCTTGCCTCCAACTTGCATTTTTTTTCAAACTATGCAAACCAACCTAGCAATTGTGCAATCACTATGCCACATTTGTAAGCCATGGTGGTGGTCGCATCATGACACAATTTGTTGTGTTAGTTGTTGCGGAAATTGTGTAGTCATTGTCTACGTTTATCGGCAATACTCCCACCAATACATGTGCATTTAAAACTTAACTCGATAACACATTTTTTTAACTCATTTTACATGTTTATTATTTTGTCTTGCATGTTATTCAACCCAACTTGCCTTTAGATCACTCAACATCAACTCTATATCACTCCCTTGCATCTAATCATGATTGTTGATTACGATTCTGATTTTTTATACAGATTTCATCAACTCCACATAAAATTGTGTCTCATTGAAAACAAGATTATGCAATCATTTTTTAGGGTTAGAAAATTCAGATTGGAATATTAGAGAGTTTGGAGATTTTTCAAATTTCATTCCAGTTCTATTTAGAATCTTTATTGTGTGTGAGGAACTAGAAATCTTATGAAATCCTAATACTTTCTCGAGTTTTCTCAAAAAACAATAACATAATCAACATCAGCTATACTCTATACCAATTCACTGATCCCCATCCAAACTACATAGGAAACATATGCATGGTCATTGAAAAGTAAAGGGAATCTGGTAGTTGGAAAAGCATTCTAGCATGAGTTTGACAACGACAACTTGGATTGTTGTACTCAGTACTTGATGTGCATTTTTTATATAGTTTTGTCAATACTAATTTATGTTTCATTCGCCAACTCTACTCACCGTTGTTCTCTCTAAATAATGACAAGGCACATTTGATATGTGGTATTTAATATGCCAACTTCCTCAACTACACTTGTAACATCCAAAGCAAGTACAATTAATTTAGTGAATATGATTTCACAGGTGAAAATAGAATCAAACAAAATAGAAAAATGTGTAGAAGAAAATTTATTGAATAAGTCGTAGATTGAAAAGAGACACAAAACATAAAATCGACCCAAGAGATAAAAAACACAATGTTGTTTCTATAATACAAATAGTTTTGTAAGTTGGGAAAAAACCACTAGGAAAGTGAAGAGGATTTTGAAAAACACAATGTGGTGTCCCCAGATTTCATCCTAAAATCTATGACTACCGTATCTGAAAAAATTTCATACGTTTAAAATAATGGGTCGTTTTGTGTTTTTATTGCCAGAAAGTTCTTGTATTGCGTCAAGATATTCCAAAAGAGCCATATTAGCCATTTTCGCCAAATACCCCAGATGCCCAAAATTGTTATATTCTGTCATCGGGATTTGTTTGCGGGAAATTTGTATTTAATTATTTTGAGCCCCATTTGAGGCAATTTGCGCTCGGATTTAACCCTGTTGTGATCGAACATATCATTATTCCTATATACCAGAAGGGTTTTAACTAGGAATAAGTTTTGGGCTTTATTTGTGACTTTTGGACAATTTTTCGTGTTTTTGTGTTTTCCCATTTCGTTTTCTGTGAAATTTCTCTAGATCAATTCCTTTGTCGGGTTAGCCCGATTCTTGGCCTAGAGAATTCGGAGATCACATACGCAGATTGTGCTAGAAGGAAGTTGCCATCAGAAGGTCCGGTTCACTGGGAAAAGGCTAAATCGTGCACTAAAAAGCCCCTGCAGAGTTGGGTGCATTTTTGGAAAACAAAGGATTTAAGTGGATCATGGGAAAAATAGAAGCAATAGGCAGGTGGGATTTTATTGCCTGCCTTGTAGGGTACTTTTTTTCTCATGATGGAAAAGTCACTAAAGTTGCAGTGGGAAAATTAGAGGTAGCAAGCAAGCGAGAATTTATTGCCTGCCTTACAGGGTAAAAATTCCCATGGTGGAATAAAAGAAAAGTGGCTTAAGTGAAATCATGGGATTTTATTGCCTGCCATGCAGGGTAAATAATCCCATTATGAAAGTCAAATCACTTAAGTAGATCATGGGATTTTCGGGGCTGCCTTGCAGGGTAAAAATTCCCATTGTCATGTGTTTTTAAAAATAGAATTCTCTTTAGCCAAAAAGTGCGACCCACCTTGGGTGAATAATAATGCATTAAATAAATATTTATTAATATTTATTCACCCAAAATTGGTGCCCAAGCATGGAAGAAAGTCAACAAGGTAAAAGGGAATAAAGAAGATGGAAATAGATTGGCTAAAATTAAATAAATGTTATTTATTTAAAGGTTGCCTCCTTCATGACAAAAAGTGTGCCCCTTTTGGTATATATTTAATACTTTTTGAAGCATTAATTGATTAAATTAAATTCTATTTTCAGTGGCTATGGTCAAAGCACACTGTGAAGCTTTAGTTGAGTGAAGAGTGGATGTTTAAATTGGATTAATTTAATTAATTGGATGGTTGTCCTTAAACATGTTATTTTAACACATCAGTTAAAGAGAAGAGCATGTTTTTTAATTAATTAATTGCCAGGAATAAGAAGGGCAATTATTAATTATAGAATTATGAGGGTTATATAAGCATGGGCTGCCATAAGGATGAATTATTTAATTCACAGGTAAAGAAGTGCAGCTCGGAGGAAAAGTACGCTCCATTTGAAGAGGATTTTTTGCTTAGACAAAGGTGAAATCAAGGCTAAAAGCTTCCAAATTCAGCGCATGCATTGAAGGAGGTTGATTTGTGTCTGCATAATTGTTTGCATAAGTGATACAGGTGCTCAGGTGAAATTGGAAAAATTCATGCTCTCTTTGCATGCAAATTAAACATCAATTTTTGGGGCAGCAAGCTTGAAAAGTGCAGATTTTTACAATTAAAATTCACTATTCATGCTCCGGTGGCCATCTTTGTCTGAATTAATTACAGGAATTCATTATAGGTGCTTTACAAAAGAAAATAAGCTCTAATAAATGTCCAATATATTGAATATATCCTCTGAATCTAAAGAATTATCTAGATCTGCACCAGTGTTGAAGAATTCCAGTCAAATAAGAAGAAAAATAATTGTTTAGACAAAGATAGACAAAGCTATGGCGAAGAAAGATGAAAAAGAAAGCACAACAGAGTCATGCATCACTTCTAAATTTACAGATATTGGAGACATGGATCTAGGCTCGGAACCTCCTGCTGAATTGATAGACAGATCCGGAGCAGGAAAGACTTCACTCATGCATGCAGGAAAACTTCACTCATGCGTGTAGATTAAAAGCAGTGGAATTATTTGAGCTGCAGATTTTCCATCCATAGCCCAGTTGTCAGAGTTTGTTATGCAGGTGTAAATCCATATCCAGATGTAGATGCAAATCCAGATCTAGATCTCATAGTTGCAAAAGCTTCCGGCACAAAGGCTTCATCCTCTTGTTTCAAATGCAGCCCGTGAAGAAGTCAGTGTGTGGAAAATTCCTTCCAAGATCTTATGCAAATGCTCCCATCTTCCAGTTGAAGCCTTCATTTAATTTTCATTCATCCGGAATGCTTTCTAGAATTTTTAATTGCTCATATGTAATTAAAAATAAAAATGATGAGTTATTTACGATGAACATTGCATTGATGCATGTACTAGAGAAGAACTGCAAAAGCTTCAAGGATAAAAGAGAAGACAAGGCGAAGGCAAAATTCCAGCCGCTTCTAGATCCAACTTGTTGTTCACAGATCGAGCAGTTTCCAATTCGAGCTTGTTTCCAGATCCAGCTACTCCCAGATCTAGTTTGGTGAGAATCAAAGGCAAAAGAATCAGCTGCATGCAGACATGAAAAAGGACAAGATTGCAGCTTTCCTCTTCCTTCTTTCCTCTGACAAAGTAATTGAGTGATCAATTAAATTATACAACTTAAGTGATTGGTTTAAAAAACCATTACTTGAAGGAGTCAACTACTTGGAGATAGGTGGTAGATGTGCAAAATAGAAGATTCTATTTTCAGTTGCAAGTCATACATGTCATGCAAAGAGGAACTCGAAGAGGGAGATTGCTAGTTGTTTCTTTTCCAACTTCCACATGTGCCAGTTCAACTAAAAGCTTTCGACTTGTAATTGCCCCTCTACATTCTATAAGTAGAGGAAGAACCTTTAGGTTAATGATCATAATTTGTAAGCAACAACCTTGTGTTCCAGACTTTGTGCTGAAACCCTTGAGAGCCACTTGAAACAAAGGAATATACAGGAGTAGATTTCCGGAGAACTTTGTGTCACGGTGTATTGTGTTTCTTCTTTTCATCTTAGATCTTTTAATAGACTTTGTGTTATTTCAGATCTAGATCTAGAGATGCCTTTGCTTAGAATTCTGTGTTTATATCTATTGGTTTCTTCTATGTGCATGCAATCAACTCTGCTATCTATTGATTGGGATGCACATCTTCTCAATTTCTTCTCTGTGTTTATATAATTCCCTTTCCCTTCTTCTATAAATATTTCCTTTCTTTAAAACAACTGCTTACTGCAAAACTATTCAGTTATGGTTCATGAACTAAGTAGTTAAAGTAAAACCCCATTTAGATATTAGCATATTATAATTGAAAAATATGACACGGGAGCCTCACCAGTAAATGAGGGAGATTTATCTCATGATTACCTAGGTTTTGTGCTATGTAGAAAATCTAGCCAACACAATGGTTGATCATATTACATACGTAGTATATTTCTCCATCATTGCAGGAGATTGAAAAAAATGAATGTTGGAAATTATTGCATGTTAATGAAGTTTAGATGTTAGTGAACATAAGAGGAAACTGAAAAACACACCACCTCTGAAATAGAACATTCACTGGAGAAAGGTTGGATACAAAATAGAGTTGCACTCACTCCAATTGGATATGTAGAAGATTTCTCCATCAATGAAGAAGATTGAAAAAGATGACCATTGGAAACTATAGTGTGTTAATGAAGTTGAGAAGATGTTAGTGTACCTAAGAGGAGATTGGAAAACACACAAACTTTGAAACAAAATGTTCATTGGGGAAAGGTTGGATACAAAATAGAGTTTCACTCACTTCAATTGGGTATGTAGAATATTTTTCCATCAATGTAGGAGATTAAACACGATGACTGTTGGAAATTACAAGTTTTTAATGAATCTGAGCAGATGCTAGTGAATTGAAGAGGAAATTGAAAACCACACCCTCTAAAATAGAATGTTCACTAGAGAAAGGTTGGAAAAAAATAGATTTGGACTCTCTCCAATTAGGTATGCAGAATACTTCTCCATCAATGTAGTATATTAGAACATAATAAATTTTATAAATTATAGTGTGTTAATGAAGCTCAACAGATGCTATTGAAGCTAAAAGGAGATTGAAAAACACACAAATTCTAAAACAGAAAGTTCCCTGGAGAAAGGTTAGATATAGAACATAATTGCAATCTCTATAATTGGGTATGTAGAATATTCTCCATCAATGTAAGAGATTAAACATGATAAATTTTGGAAATTACAATGTTTTAATGAAGATGAGAAGAAGTTAGTGAACCTAAGAGGAGATTGAAAAACACAAACTCTAAAATAGAACGTTCATTGGAGAAATTTTGGATACAAAACAAAGTTGCACTCACTTTAATTGGGTATGTAGAATATTTCTCCATCAATGTAGGAGATCAAACATGATGAATGTTGGAAATTATAGCGTGTTAATGAAGCTAAGCAGATGCTAGTGAACCTAATAGGAGATTGAAAAACACACTAACACTAAAACAAAATGTTCACTGGAGAAAGGTTAGACACACAATAGAGTTGCACTCACTCCAGTTGGGTATGTAAAAGCTTTATCCATCAATGTAGGAGATTAAAAATGATGAATGCTGGAAATTAAAACATGTTAATGAAGCTGATAAGATGCTAAAGAACCTAAGAGGATATTGAAAAACACAAATCAAAACGTTCACTAGAGAAAGGATGAATATAAAACAGAGTTGCACTCGCTCTAATTGGGTATGTAGAATCTTTCTCCATAAATGCCTAAGATTAAACACGATGATTGTTGGAAATTACAATGTATGAACTTGAGTAGATCCTAGTGAACTAAAGAGGAAATTGAAAAATACACAAACTATGAAACAAAACATTCACTAGAGAAAAGTTGGCTGCTTGATTTCATTTAAATGCACTGCTGTCAAGTTTCTTGATTAATCCAAGAGATTAATCATAGTGTTGATTGGAAAATACAAAAAACATAGTAAGGTTATTGAAGTTGAGGAGACACACGCTGCGAAAGTGAAGAGGAAATTAAAAAACTTATTAAGTTTCAAACCATATTATATGAGTAGACTCAAATGCAGTGTTTTAGTTGTGATGAATCTTGTTCCATAAATTTAAAATGTATAGGTTAAAAATCACATTGTGTTTTTCAACTTTGTACATGTTCTCGAGTGCTTGTGTGTTCCCCCACTTGTGCTCATTAACGTTTTCCATTATCCACGATGCTCCTATCATGTTATATTTTCTAGGATGTGAAGAAAAATAAATGGGGCGAACATGTTTAGTCTCTCGTCCAAGAAATTGGTGATGGAAAAATCCTTTTCGATAGAAAAAAATGGAGTTGATGATCTGTAATCATAAGCAATTACAAACAAACACACTAAAAAATTGCTTTAAAAATATGATTTTTTCTGATGAAATTTTAACATTACGTCTTCTCCATAATTTTAATAATTATTTAAAATCTGCAGGTTGACCGTGGAAATCACAAAAACCAAAAAGAATTACAAAGAACAATGACACAATTTGTTGATAACAAAATTTGACATGAAGCCTACATCTTCGGGTTCATAATAATGGACCGATCTATTAAAAATCACCTTCAAAACACTTACATATGGTGTACAAGTAAATTCGGGTCTTCCTCAACCTATCACAATCATCCTCCTACGAAAATAACCCTCGTCTCATTTGGAATTTTCCTCCTAAAATGTCTCTAATTCCCAAAAATGCCCTCTAAGTTTTACATAGACATACGAGATTAACTCCTCAAATATCAACTCCTCCCTTTTATAACTTGTTTTCTACCTATACCCTGATGATCACATTATTTTTTAGAAGGTAGGAGGTTAGGGGGTCGAACCCCTCTAACCTCCACTGACACACATTTTACTATCAGGGGATTAAAATCCCACATCCATTGGGCTATGGTTGGGTGGATTGTATAAGTTTGGGCAGCCGGTATGGTGAGTTGGTCTTAGGGCCAATTTTTATTGGGACACGTGATAAGATTGGTGGATGTTTGTGCCAAGTTGGGTGTGGAGGCTATGTCTGGCTTGGCGGTCAGTAAGGGTGAGTCGGAGGGAGTTGAGGCATTAGCGGAGGGTTCAAGTGGTTTGGTGAGGAGCTAGCAGGCTAGGTGACAGGTTAGATCAGTGGTTCAAGTGAGTCGACACTTGGGGTGAGGTGGTGGTTGAGGTGGCCTAGTTGGCTGATCTAGAAGGAGCTTGACTCAACTATTTGGGATGACACTGCATGTAACTCTGTTAGAGCATAATAATTACAATAAAATGCATAATATATCCCACATTCACCATGTGTTGAGTAACATAAGCACTTATATACAAAATCTTGAGTATATTGATATGAATAAATGGAGGCAAAGGCACCCCTCCACAAAAGAGTGTTTCAACCCTAGATGAGGTTCCCCAACCAACAAATAGCGGGGCCCAATCATCTGATAACGAGTGTCAAATACCAAAGGCACAAAACAAATTTTTATTCCATACCAAATTTCCACTTATCACTGTGATTTTTCCACATGAAAAGTGTGCACATGTCCAAGTCATCACGAACTTGTGCACAGTCCTCTTTTTGTCAGTTTTCCAAAAATTTCAGCGTGCAATAACTTCTTCAGACAACCTCTATTTTCAGTGTTCAAGATGCCACTATAAATATCTCGACCTGATTTATGCAGTGCAACTGATTCTAACAAATTTAGGGAAGATCATTGATCGGTGTTTCTCAGTAAGGATCCTTCTGGATGACACCTCCTAACTGAGAAACTTTTGGACCTCCAAAATTACTTTTAATTGGTAATGGGTACTTTTCCCTCACATTTTTGGTTTCCATCCATTTCACCTTGTTCAAATGCATTCCCTTCAAACCCACACGAAGATATTCAACATCACCCCTTCGTGAGGTTCTCACCTTCTTGTCCAAAATGATATCTTCCTGCAACTCATCCAAATACTCAGGAGAAAAATCATCAATAGAAGGTACATAAATGCTATCATCATGATCAATAATCATAGGAGGCTCATACAATTTTAGATTTTCAACATTCACAACTGAATAAATTTACATGTAAGGAGGTAAATCTAACCGAAAAGTATTATTACCAACTTTTTCCAAAATTTGGAATGGACCATACCAAATTGGTTTCAACTTTTTACCTTCACCTATCATTATTTCCTTACTGATGTGAAGCCAAACTGAATCACCCACTTGAAAATTGTGATCAGTTCGATGTTTATCATGCCTACCCTTGTATTTTGCTTGACTTTTCTCCAATTGTTCTTGGACAAACTGATGGACTAGTTGTATCTTCTACACAAACATTTTAGCTTTGTCGGTATCACTATGTCCATTAACAACATATTCTTATCCAAAAGAGAAATCTAAAGGAGATTTAGGAAAATAACCAAAAAAGTCTCAAAAGGAGACTTCATAGTAGAAGAATGAAGTGCACAGTTATAGGCATGTTACACATAATACAAATGTTCATCCCACAACTTAGGATGCTTACCACAATAACCTCTAACCAGATGTACCATTATGTGGTTTACGACCTCTGTTTGACCATCGATCTGTGGATGAAAATCAATACTTTTTTTCATCTTGGTGTCCATCAAATCCCACAAACTTGACCAAAATTCCCTAAGAAACCTGGAATCCTTATCAAAAATAATAGAAGTGGGAAAACCAAAATGAACCCATACATATTGAAAGAATAAGTGTGTAGTCCCTTCACCAGTAATTTGTTTAGTACAAGGAATCAACACACACATTTTTTCTAAATATATCCACAACCACATATAAATAGTCATGTTTTCTTCGTGACATGGGAAAAAATCCTACAAAATCCATGGAAATAATTTCCCAAGGATGTGTAGGGATAGGAAGAGGAGTGTAAAGTCCTAACTTCCTATTGCTAGGCTTTCTCATGGCACAAAGAACAAATCCTTTTATATATCTGGTTACATGTTCCTGCATACAAGGCTAATAACAATACATTTGTAAATGTGCAACTATTTTACCAACACCAAAATGACCAGTATAAGAGAAGTGTGAGCTTCCCTAATCATATGCACTCTTTCATCCCACGTGAAATACAAAGTTTACCAAAATGATACAAGATTCCATCATGCACATGATAATCCAATTCTCCTACTTGTTTACCACTCATCAAATCTTCATACACTTCTTTAAAATCAACATCATTAGCATATTGTTCTTTGTAATTGTCATGAACTAGAGAACTATGTTGTAAAAGAATAGATGCAACAAAACTGAGGTCTAGATAACATATCAACAACCTTATTTTGTATACCTTTCTTATACCTGATCATGAGATGAAACTGTTATGTAGGAAACCCATCCAACGAAAGTGTTATAGACTGTTGCATCTTGTTATGTGATTGGAGATACTAGAGGGGTTGATGATTTGTATGAATTACTATTTCCTTTCCCATCAAGTAATGTTTCCATTTTTTCACACTCTACACCAAAGCATACAACTCTTTATCATAGTTGGATAGTTTCTTACCACACTCGTGAAGGTTTCGGAATGGTAACAAACAAGCTTCATGTTCTGCATCAAGACAAACCCCATTGCATATTCACTGGCATCTATCTCAATCTCAAATGACTATTGTAAATCTGGAAGTGCTAAGACAGTAGAGCAATACTTATTTTCTATTTTAGTGTATCAAAAGATCTTTGATTTTTTCCTCCCCTACTGAAAGACCTATTTAATGCTAGTCAAAGAATGCAAAGGAGATGCAATAAATGAGAAGTTAGCAATAAAATTTCTCCAGTACTGAAACTACACCAAGAAAGCTTCCTAACCTCTGTTACATTATTGGATTTTAGGCCAGTTCATAATGACCTCAAATTTTTAGGATCAATTTTCAATTTACCATGTCCCACAACATAACCCAAATAAATCAAAGATGTTTTTCAAAATTCACATTTAGACATCTTCATATATAGTTTCTCCTTTCTCAAAGCATCTAAGACTTTTTGAATATGAATGACATGATCATCCCATGATTTACTGAAAATCATAATATCATCTTAAGTAGACTATCACAAAATCATTAATGAATGGCCTAAAAACATCATTCATCACATGCATGAATGTAGCCTGGTGCATTGCACAATCCAAAAGGAATAACAAGCCATTCAAACAAACCTTGTTTTATCTTAAAAGATAGTTTTCCAAACATCACCTTCACTGATTCTAACTTGGTGATAACCACTTCTTAAGTCTAACTTAGTGAAATAAACAAAAATTTTTCAGCTGATCTAATAAATCATCAATGTGAGGAAGAGGGTACCGATTTTTCACCATGATCTTGTTCAAGACACGAAAATCAACACACATCTGCCATGTGCCATCTTTCTTAGGCACCAAAATGATAAGGTAAACCACAAGGAGATGAACTTGGATGGATAACTCCTTTTTCCAACAGTTCTATCACATGTTTCTTGATTTCCTCATTCTCAACCACAAACAATCTATACATACCAATGTTAGGAAAGAGGTGCATCCTGCAACAATTATATCTCATGTTGAACCCCTCTTTTAACGAGGTAGACCTTGTGGATCCTGAAACACATCATCATAGTTAGAAACAATTTTAATCAATTCATTACGATGTTTAGGATCACGAATCCTCAAAATCCTTGGAATGATCTTTCTCTTTGGCTTTGATCACCATGAGTACAAAATTCCTTCTTGAATTTACAAGCCTTTTCATCTACCATGTAATAACCAAAGAAAGACTTGTTTTCACATGATGAGTTCTAACAATATATTCAATCCCATATTTAACAAGAAAGTATTTATTCTCTTTCATGTAGAAGATTTCTGTATGATCATAAAGATATGGAATTCCCAAAACCACACCACAAATGTCTAATGGAACAACATCCAAATCAACCTCAACAATTGTTAGTAATGGAAAATTTGAATCTACAATTTTTCGTTACCTGCAATTTTGCATCATCACAAACCCAACCCAAAGGATAAGGCTTAGGATGTGGTTTGGTTTGGAGTCACAATTTTTTCACAACCTCCTCTAAAATCATATTTTCCTGAGATCCACTATCAAATAGAGTGTCTATTTTAGTATGCTTAGAAACAAATCTAAGGTGAAAAATATCATTTCTTTTCTTCTCATCATGCATAGATTGTTTTTTAGAAGAAGATGCAACATTAGATGAACTAGTGTTAGAAGAAGAGGAAGAATTACAACCTTATAAACCCATGGCTGTGATCTTGGTCTCATCACTGGAATAGGATCCAAGATCATGTTGTACCAAGAGTGTTGGTTTTTTTCTCTTTCCCTTTCTTATTGTTAAACCATTTAGGATTTAGTTCTGGATGTATTTCCAATACTTAGATTCATCATGATTATTTTTACAATGATTACAAAATGGTTTATCATCTTCTTTCTTAATAATAGAATTATTATTTTTCTTACCCTTTCATTTACCTTGTTCTTTTAAACCTTTCTCTTTGCTTTCAGATTGTTTGTTCTTGTTTTTTGAGGAAGACTCTTTGGTCATTTTCCCTCTTGCTTCCAAATGAGTTTCTCACACACACACCACATCAAGGTTAGTAGGATTAAGGATGAGAATCATATGTCTCAAATAACTATGTAACCCACCAATATATTTTAGCAGCGTTTCTTGTGTACGAAGAGAAATACCCAAAATGAGATCCCTTTTTCTAAACTCCTGTGTATAATCATGAACACTTTCTCCATTAGTTTTCCTTACAATTTTCCAATCCATCATGGATTGTTGCATATAACCCAAAGGATAAAAGTATTGTCTTAGATCAGAAACAAAATCATTCCAACAAGAGATTTCTTTACCTTTTTTCTCATCAATCTCTTGAAGCTTACTCTCCCACCAGATGAGTGTTGTACCACCCATTTGAAGAGTTTCCAGGTGAATTTTTTCTTCATCATTAATTTTTTTAGAACCCTGCAATATACTTCAATCTGCTTGATCCAATTATCTAACTTTTTTGCATTAAGCTCTCCATTATACATTGGCAATTCAAACATAATATCTAGTTTTAATGAAGGAAGAAAATCAAAATTTTGTTTACCACTTTTTGAAATTGGAGAATTAGATTAAGATGAAGAAGACTTCTTTTTTTAATCTTTCTTGGCTTCTATTTCAACATTTCTTCTCCTATCTTGGTACAATTCATCCACCATTTCTTTCTTTCGCATGAATTATTGTTGAAATTATTCTTCTTTATCCTCGACCGTATCTACACTTCGTGACTGTCTCAATCATGTTTCTGGATCAAAGCATGCTAATTCTCCTTCACCTTTTCTGGAGTGATACCTTGTCAACATACACCACAAACTTGTAATCCAAAGCAACTATTAAACTGATCATAAACTAGATTTAATACCAAATTGATCCCTACTCATAAGTAATTACAACCACACACAACAAAAATTGCTTTAAAATATGATTTTTCAGATGAAATTTTAACATTATGACTTTTTCATAATTTTATTAATTATTTAAAATTTTTAAGTTGAATATGGAAATTAGAAAAACCTGAAAGAATTGCAAAGAAAAATGACACAATCCATTGATAATGGAGTTTGACACAAAGCCTACATCTCTGGGTCCATAATAAGGGATTGATCTATTATAGTATATAAGGCAATTCAGATCTTCCTCAACCTGTCACAATAATCCTCCTACAAAAAAACCATGGTCTCCTTTGGAATTTTCCTCCAAAATTGTTTCTAATTCCCAAATATTCCCTCTAGGATTACACAAACCTGACAAATTAACTCCTCAAATATCAATTCCTCCCTTTTATAACTTGCTTTCTGCCTATACCCCAATGATGATATTATTTTTTAGAATGTGGGAGGTTATGGGTTTGAACCCCTCTAACCTCCACTGACGCCCATTTTACTATTAGGGGATTAAAATACCATATCCATCGGGCTATGGTTAGGTGAATTATATACATTTGGGCAGCCGATATAGTGAGTTGGTCTTAGGGACATGTTTTCTTGGGCCACATGGTAATGTTAGTGGATGTTTATGCCAAGTTGGGCATGGAGGCTATGTTTGGCTCAATTGTCGGTGAGGGTGAGTTGAAGGGAGTTGAGGAGCTAATGGAGGGTCTGAGCGGTGTAGTGAGGAGTTGGTAGGATAGGTGGTAGGTCATCTCGGTGGGTTGAGTGATCAAGCAAGTTGAATGAGTTGTCAACAAAGATAGTAATGGTTAAGGTGGCTCGACCGTCAAAGATAGAAGGAGCTCGACTCAACAAATCAGGCTAACACTGAATGCAACTCTGTCACTGCAACATAATTAAAATACAGTGAATAATATATCCCACATTCACCATGTGTTAAGTAACATAAGAACATATATATAGAAGCTTGATTATAGTGATATGAAGAAGCATGAGGCAAAGTCACCCCTACATAAAAGGAGTGTGTCAACCTTAGCTGAGGGCCCCATCCAACAAATAACGGGGCCCACTTGTTTGGTAAAAAGTGTCGAAGACCGGAGGTGCAATTTTTTTCTTCCATACGACATTCCCACTTTTCAATGTTTTATTTGTCCACGTGGAAAGTGTGCACACATCAAAGTCATCACAAACATGTGTGCAATCCTTTATTTTTTTCCAATTTGCCAAAAAAATCAACGTGCAATAACTTTTGCATATGAACTCTATTTTCAATGTTCAAGATACCTCTGGAAAGCTCTCAACCTATTATATGTAAAGAAACTAATTATAACAGATTCATGAAAGATCATTTATCAATGTTTCTTAGTAAGGATACTCTTGATCAAAAATCCTGTTTGGAAGAGTTGATGGCTTTGTAAAAATTGAAGGATCTCTTGATAGTGTAGAGATTAAATTCAAATGCACCACTCATAGGATCAATGAAACATTAAATTACACTAGGCATACAAATAATGCGTATTCTTGGTATGTTGCACAACAAGTCAATCTATTTAATAACTTTTTAGGCCATTTTCTATGAACGTGATCATTGCCATTTAAAATAACATGTTTTATGTGTGTTCATGTAGCTATTGATGTGCATTTGGTCACTAACAATAATAGGAACAAAATTTTGGACTAAAGATAGAGTGCAAAGGTTCCAAAAGAAAAGGGTTTGTCAATGCCATTTCATCATCAAGGTGATGTATGGAAGGCCAGATGTAACTATAATTATATATAATGATTTTTTCATTGTGATTCTAATTGAGAGATATGTCATGGTGTAAACAACACTAGTAATGAGTCGTGGGATATTTTTTATCTTCATTTGTCAAATAAATGAAATAATTATATTGAGTATGTTTTGTGTTTGGATGTTTCAATGAACACGATCTTCATGAAACATTTCATGGACCCCTATTTTGATGGGTATTATTAACAAGAGGGATGAATGCCTAACAATAAAATATGTGGTGAATACTTAGAAAATATTTCACTTGAAGATGTCTCAGAATTATCTAGATGATGTTATGAGTCTGACCTTGTAACATGCAAATGATATGGAATCATTTTTCTTCTAACATAGTCCCTAATGGAAATAATGTCCCATTCATCATGGTGATTCAAATCCCATGGATGCACAATATGATGGTGTGGACATTCACGATAATTCTATTATCTCCATGGATTTCAACATTCACTATGAAAAATATGATGTAAGTGACCTTAAATGATTTTTTTTTTAAAAATGTATTTCATGATATAATGCACATGAACTTCACGTTTTATAGATTCTATCCTTCATATTTATTTATTTAGTACCAACTATACTCTTTGATAATATTTGATGAAAAAGGGGCGAGGGTGCCCATTGCGTGGGCCATTTCATCCTATAATAATATTGATGGCATTTATGTTTCGTTGACGGAGGTACAAAAATGTTCATAATAGATGATATGAAAATTGAAATACAAGCTATTAGGTAAGCCAAAATTGTCTCAATTGTTTACGTAATTTGATATATAAAACAATTGAACTCGTTCATCCTCATATAAGGATTTATTTAAACCCAGGGTTATTTTTTAGATGTCCAGTACTCCTTTATCTTTGGCATGTTCACAAGGCATGGTTAAATAATGTATACATATACTTATTTCAATGAAATACTTCGCAATATAGATTGTTACATGTACACTAAAGGAATTTTAACTAATATAAAAATAAATAAAACACTAAAATTTAGGCATATAACACCAATTTGTGATTCAACAACACTGGTGTTAGCTGTGTGGTAGTTGTGTGACACCAAAATATAACAACCACCAAAAAATTTTATGGCATATAACATGAATTTTTGCTTGCATACACATTCTGGCCCTAAGTTATTCATTGAAGAATTCCACGTGCTCAAAATCACTTGGCACATTCCCTTGGTCACAGTTTACCTACATGCCCCTTTCCTTTTCTCCTTCCACTTCTCCTTGCACCCACCTTTCATGCATTCACCTTCTTCCTAGTCAGCTTCTTCCCATCCCACATGCCTCACACTTACTACTAAGTCCTTGGCCCTTCACACGCCACACCCATTACTTTGTAATAGTTTCACCTTAACATATGTTCTCTGCTCACCTTTGATTCATCTCCCCGTGCACATCGTGCGCCCCCTCTCCACGCCTTCCTTTATTTTATCCATGCACCCTTCCCTCATGCCCTTCTATGTCCAGATCATCTTTTGACATCCTTAAGTGTGTCACGTGTAACCAGTCAATCACCCAACAGGGTGTTGAATCCTTACAAAAAATGAATGATTGACATGTGGTAGAAATGATGAATAGTTGTACATTTGGCCACCATCTCAGCCAATCCACACATGCCACGTGTTTTGCATACACCGATGACTCTGACATCTTCTGACAGCCATATCTTCTACTACAGATCTCAGATCGGCATGCACCTAGACTTGTCAGAGAGCTGTTGACATCAGCTACAGTGCCAAAAATTCAAAATTCAAATTCTGGTGGATTTGGTAGGTGAGAAATGGGAAAACATCTCTCTAAACATTGATGAGTAGATCTGATTGCTCCAACCACCCAATTTGGTATGATCTATCCCTCCTTTGTCTTCAACACGTCAAACAGGCATGGGGAAGTGTACTTCACATATTTCCAAGTGGATTTACAGACATTGAATGCTTCTTGTTGGTGGTTGTGTTTCAAATTCAGGTTTTCCCTCCTTTTCCCTTCTTCCTCCATGGATTCATCTATAAATGTAAGAGCAAGGCTCATTTTTTATGTTGGACACTCTGGATCCTTACATGTTGCTAAAGGACTTCATATTTTCTGTATTTTGAGTTGCAGACCTCTATGTATGGCTCTTGCATGTGGATATCAGTCTCCTTCATCATTGTAACAGTTATGCATTTCTGGAAGTAATAGAAGCATCGTTTTGTGACTATTCTCTATCCTAACATGTTTTTGCATTCCTTCTTCTTTCCTTTTCTTTTGCATTGTGTGTTGGTTGTGCTACTTCAGGTCCCCTGCAGTTCCATATTTGGTTGTGTTCCATGAGAATGATCTGGTGAATGTGTATTTCACTGTGCTACTCGTGCCTAGCCTCCTTTCACAGCATTCCCTGTCATTCTCACTCAGAAAAGATAGTGTTCATCCCTCTTTTCTGTTGCTATCACCTTTTAGTGTAGTTTACTTCATGTTATCCTTCTTTCCCTGGTCCCTTGGCATTCTTAGCTTAGTTTCCCTTTTCAGCACTAGGAGTAGCAGTAGTAGTAGAAATAGATAGAGGAACCGGCCTTCTCTGGAGATCCGTCCCAAGCTCGCAAGGTCCCACAACTTGGGGATGGTTCCATTGTGGTCTCAAACACCTTGGCCCTTTCGAGATCCAAGATGTGGGTGCACATTTGAGAAACCAACAGTTTCTGGCACGCCCAGTGGGACCAGCATTGAAAGCTCAAATTTCATATCTCTAAGTTCTGGTGTGTGAACTTAGTGTTTCAGCCTTTGGAGGCTCATTTCAAACACATCTGGTGACTCCCAATATTTTAAGATCTCTATTTTAGCAGTCCTGAGTGCCTTTCATGAGAAGAGTGCACACAAGAAGAAGTGCAGTAGCTGAAGATTCTTTTGAATACCTCCAGCTATCCTTGAGAAGATTTTGTTCTAGAAATCCCACATGTGCATCTCTATCTCCAGCGCACCACCCATTCAACTCCTCCTCAAAACACACAACCTGTGTGCCCTGCAATGGTGCATCAGCAACCCCCTCCATTAAGAAAATTTACAAACTTTGCTGGAGGGAGTCCCTTACTCCTGGCCATGCAGCATGATATGCCAAATGGCACAGCTCAAGATTATTCCTTACTTTACTAGTGAGAATCAAGTCACCCCTCAGGAGCATATCTAGGATGTAGCAAATGTGTGTTCACTCTATCTGATCACACATGATGATATAGCAGTCAGGATTACTTACAACCTCTTTCAAAGGTAAAGCACTTCAATGGTACCAGGCTTGAGACTTGGATCTATCACCACTTGGGATGAGTTGGGAATAACTCTTTGTAATTACTTTGATGATAAGTCAGATCACCTATCGTTGGTGGAGCAACTGACAACAACAAGGAGGGTGCCCAATGAGCAGATGACTGATTTCAACATCATATTTCAGAAGACTTGGGACAGAATTCCTCTTGTGGTAAGACCTACAGCCCAACATGCTTTCCTTTATTATCTAAAGGTGCTCAACAATGATATTTCAGTTATGATCTAATCTATGGGAGGTAGGACTTTACCAGCTTCTTATAGCATTGCAGTAAGGGCAGAAAATAGTCTCATTCAGGTGGGAAAGTTGGCTCCTAGACTGCCCATGCCCTGTTCCTAGAGATGTCACAAGCACCCCAACCTTCTATGGCCCCTATTCCTATCCCTTGAGAAAAGTGCACAACCAGTTGCCTCAACATCCTATTCTCCATCACAACAAAAGGAAAGATGAAGAATTGAAGGCCTTGATCAAAAATTTATCAAACAAGGTCATATCATTAGAAAAGCAAGTAGGCACAAGCCTATAGAGGCAATTCCAATCAGGTGCATGGCCAAGGAAATCATCCTTGGTGGAATCAATATGGAAATCAAAGATACACACCTAATCAAGCAGAATGATAGATGGCAGCCTAATGCACATCTTCCCTTGCAAGTTGTTCCTCCCGTGACTTCTCTCCCAGCACCAAGTGCATGAGCCAAGTGCTTGTTCTAGTTCAGAACAACTTGGCACAAGAGTCAGAATGGTGCTTCCCTTGCAACATGCCTCATAGTCAATATCATTGTGCTAATGTTGCATGCACCCAAGCCTTCATGATCTAGAATGCTTCATCATGTGAGCCCTCAACAAGCACCCATGAAGCAGATAATCTAGAAGGACCAGAAGTTCCTCTAGAGTCCAATTTGATGTTCTTTGGCACAGAGGACTTTGTGCAATCAACCAAGCTATAGAAGATACAAACAGACCACATGCCCAAGTTGCGGACAACACAAGATATAAGAAAAGAATATTAGATTCAGGTGCATAGGTTTCCCCCAGGTGAACAAGAAGATCCTTAGAAGAAGAAAGAATCAGATAAGGAATCTTGCAGTAAAAGTTACTCAAATCCCTATGCAGGAGGCCCCTCATAAAGCTCTATCTGAAAACAACACGTGCCCCTCATTTGGTAGGCCAAGCCTCTAGCCCCAGCTAAAATTCAGGCTTCCATGCCTGAATAGTCAAGAAGGGATGTTGTTCCCCAAATGCACAAGATGGGGGGCTTCCATTCAGCATTTTTGACCAGATGAAGAGAAAAAACATAAACATCACAATGTGGGATGCCCTGACCATTCCATCTCAGTGGGATCTGTTGCATGAAGCTCTAGCACAACTCCCACATGTTGACCCAGTTATGCAGAAGCCACACGCTTCTGTCAAAATCTTCCAAGAAGAGGAGAAACAAGTAAGTAAATTTTCTAAAACCCCACCCTTCTATATGTCCTTGATTATAGGTAAACACCTAGTGCATAACTGCTTGATTGACTCAGACGCTAGTACTTTTGTTATGCCTAAGAAGATAGCTGATGTCTTAGGTCTTGAAATATAGCCCTTTGTCTAAAGGAGTCCTATAACTTGATGGCTCAATTATAACCACCTTAGGAGTCATCAAGGATCTTGAGTTAACCCTCCATGCATGTCCAAGCCTGACAATTACTCAAGATGTGTCAATTATTGACCTGCCTCCTTTGTTTTCCCTATGTCTATCAAGAGAATTTACTGCCAAGGTGGGTGGTTACTTGTCTTCTGATTGGTCTCATATGTTACTCAAGACAAGGTATGGTACCCAATTTACCATACAAGATGAGCCTATATTTTCTTATCATGTAGAGCCATATGTCCCATCCCCTCTCCAAGCCAATTGTCTTATCCAAGAAGAACAAGTTTCAGTTCTTGAAGAGTAGTCTCTTCCACCCTCTGTTCCAGACCTAGTGCTTGATGAATGGGTGGAAAGGCATCACAAATTTGATCCCTATGCTAAAGAACTAGAATCCTATGAAACTAGGCTTGGTACTTATTTCATTCTAGAAGAAGATGCTATGCTTCCGTGCACACTCATGGGAGACAAAGTTCAAACTGGTCTATGGAAGTTGTACTTTGATGGATCCAAGAAGAAGAAATGGTGTGGGAGTAGGAGTGGTTCTCATTTCCCCTAAGGATGAGAAATTATTCTTCATGCATAGGTTGTAGTTTGCATGCTCTAACAATGTGGCAGAATATGAAGCACTGGTGCATGGCTTTCTCATTGCTGAAAAGAAGAAAATTAAAGCACTGCAGATCTTTGGGGACACATAATTGATCATCCACCAGGTCACCAACAAATTCCAGACAAAGAATAAGATTCTTAAATCTTATAAATATAGATTTTGGGACCTACTTGAGAGATTTGATGCCCTTAATCTATAGGTAGTCCCACACAGAATGAACAAATAAGTTGACCAGATGGCCGCGCTTGGTTCATAGTTTTCTCCTGCTGAGGAATTTGTCAAAGGAAACACTCAACACATTAAGATGGTAATCAGACCATCCATTCCAAATAATAACACCAGCTAGAAAGTGTTTGACAGTGACACGCAAGATCATCTAGTTTATCCAGAATGAAGCTGAATTTTCATCAAGTATGCAAGTTGACTTGCATGACAACTATGGTGACCAAGTAATACAGCTGAAGAAAAATAAGTTTCCTAAAGGGCTGGTCACCTTAGAGAAAATGTTCAGCCCTGATGATGAGTTCAAGGGTGAAGAAAGATACATGTGTTACATAAGAGGATTGCTCCTCCATTACTATTGCACATGGAAAAGAGCTGCTTCTCAATAGGACTTGTGCGCATGAAGAAAAACATGCCTTCATCTCTCTCTGTCAAAAATACAGTGATATTTTCTCATGGGAGTATGAAGACCTCAAAGGTTTTGATCCAAGTGTTTCTCAACACTCCATTGACCTTGATCCTGGTATAAATCCCGTCAGATAGAAGCAGCGGCCAGTCAATCCAAAAATAGAGCCCCTCATGAGAAAGGAATTATCAAAACTCATTGAGGAAAAAATTATCTTTTCCTATCAAATACTCTACCTAGGTTGAATCTTGTTCCAGTGTGCAAGAAAAATGGTGAAATCAGACTCTGTGTTGATTTCAGAGATTTGAATAAGGCATCTCTAAAGGATCATTATCCTTTTCCTTCAATGGAGCAGATTCTTGTAGACTGTAGCTGACACACAGACATTCTCCATGCTAGATGGGTATTCAGGGTTTCAACCAGATCCTGGTCAAGGAAGAGGATCAATTCAAAACAACATTTACAACCAAGTGGGGAACATATGCATATCAGAAAATTCCCTTTGGTCTATCAAATGTGGGTGCCACATTTCAGTGCACCATGGATATTGCCTTCAAAGGTTACATCAATGAGTTCATCTTGGTTTACCTTGATGATATAACTGTCTTCTCAAAGTAGAGCACAGATCACATGGCACACCTAGAAAAGGTCTTTGAGAGATGCAGAGAATTTGGGGTATCTCTTAACCCCAAGAAGTGTAATTTTGCGGTGGCACAGGGAAAGCTCTTGGGCCATGTGGTTTCAAAGGATGGCATCATGATTGATCCTGAGCACATTTTCAGCCATCCTAGCCCTTTCCCTACCGGCACACAAAAAGGCCCTTACAGTCCTTCCTTGGCAAGATTAATTTTGTTAGGTGCTTTATCCCTAACTTTGTGGGACTGGTTCAACCCATCACCCTTATGCTCAAGAAGGACATAGCCTTTAGATGGACAGCAGAAGGAAGAGAAAGCTTCAACAAGATCAAGAAGGAGATTATTGTGTGCCAACACTCATCAATCTAGATTATTCAAAGGATTTCATCCTTTATGCTTATGGCACTGATGCAAGTGTTGTTTTTATCCTAACATAGGAAAATGAACAAGGGTGGAACAGCCAGTGGCCTTCTTCAGCCAGATGCTGAAGGATTATGAATTAAATACAGTCACATGGAGAAGCAAGTCTTCACCATCATGTGCACACTCAAGAAATTCAAAAGTATGCTCACCACCAATCATATCAAGGTGTTAGTCTCCCACTCATCTGTCAGAGACTTCATCATGGGAGTAGAAATCAGTGAGAAGAGAGCACGATGGGTGACCAAAATCATGGAATATGATGTGACTATTAAGGCCACAAAGTTGGTAAGAGGTAGTGCACTCTGTAAGAAGATTGTTGAGGATGCATAGAGCTGAACCTGAAGCTTCATTATTTCTGGATGAAGACCTTCCATGTGTAGAACTTGAATAGAATATAGACCTTGGTGCACATGACTAGATGAAGGACATGATCACATTCCTTTCTGAGGGTGCATACCCTCCTAGTTTAAATAAAGCAAAGAGAAGACATCTAAGGTTACAATCTATCCCTTATGTGTTGATTGATGGAATTCTCTTCAAAAGGAATCTTGATGGTGTGTTGTTAAGATGTATCAATGGCGCGTAGACTGAGAAAGTGTTAGCAGAATTTCATGATGGATTCTCTGGTGGACACTTCTCTGCCAAAACTACAACAATGAAGATCATAATGGCAGGTATCTTTTGGCCTACCCTATTTGTAGATGCACATAGGTGGGTCACAAAATGTAAGGAATGCACTTTCTTTGTAGGAAAGAAAAGATTGACAGTGCTTCCCCTCCGACCAATCCAAGTAGATCAACCCTTTGCACAATGGGGTCTCAACTTCATAGGCATGATCAATCCACCTTCAAGTGCTAGACATAAATGGGTGTTGATGGCTACAAATTACTTCACTAGATGGATAGAAGTTGTCACGCTTAAGGAATCAACTGAGGAAGTCATCCTTGACTTTCTCAAGGGTTTAGTCACAAGGTTTGGCATTCCTCAAACCATTATCTCTGATAATGCAAAGGCCTTCCTTGGTGCTAAAATCACTGATTGGGCTCTAAGTCTGGGCATTTACCTGAAAAACCTCTTCTAACTATTACCCTCAAGGAAATGGTCTGGAAGAATCAACAAACAAGAACCTGATCAGAATCATGAAGCACACAATGAACATCAGCCAAAGACAGTGGCATACAAAGGTCTTGCACGCTCTGGGTAGATAGAATCACAGTCAAAAAGGCAATAGGAACTTCACCTTACAAGCTTGTCTATGGAAAGGAGGTTGCCCTTCCTTTGACACTAGAACTAAATTCATTAGCACTTTCCCAACAGCTGGAATTTGAAGGCGTGGACTAGAGAGAAATCAGGATGGTAGAGCTGGTTCATCTTGAAGAACTCAAAAACTCTACCATGATCAAGCTAGAACAACATCAACAAGCAACAAAGAAATGGTTTGACAGAAAGGCTAGGCCTCAAGCTTTCAAATTTGGGGACCTAGGTTCTAAAATGGGATGCTGACAGAGCTAAGCCAGGGTGTCATTCAAAGTTTGATGCACTTTGGAGTGGCCCATACATCATCAAGTCCTATGCAAAGAAGCTAACTCTTTTGAGTTAACTCATCTTGATGGAAGCACGCTGTAAATCCCAGTAAATGGGATCTATCTCAAACCCTTCCATTAGGTTTGTTGCATCATATTGTATATATTAGAGTAGTTTCAATTCCTCCAAGTGTGCTCCATGCACATTGTTTGTTTGTACATAGTTCTTTCCTCTTGCATGCTTCCTGTGCATGCTCTTTTGTTACTTCCAGAGTGCAGAGCTTCTCTCAGCAGTTGTGAGATTCAGAAAAAAGTGCAGAAATGATTCTCAAGTGATCACAGGGGATTTTCATGATTCACAAGCAGACTCCATGCCCAATGGATGCTTTAGGCTACTGATCTCTTTCATCTAGCAGGAAGATGGCCCCGAAAGTCACCAAAACTATTATCCAAATAGCTCTCCTAGTGATTTGGATAACTTGCATACACATTCTGGCCCTAAGTTATTCATTGAAGAATTACACATGCACTCAAAATCACTTGGCACATTCCCTTGGTCGTAGTTTACCTACGCGCCCCTTTCCTTTTCTCCTTCCACTTCTCCCTTGTGCCCACCTTCCGTGCATCTTCACCTTCTTCCTAGTCAGCTTCTTCCCATCCTCCCCATCCTGCACTTACTACTAATTCCTTGGCCCTTCACATGCCATGCCCATTACTTTGTAATAGTTGTGCCTTAACCATATGTTCTCTACTCACCAGTTTGCTTCATCTCCCCCATGCATGCATCATGCTGTGCCCCCTCCTTCCTCTATTTTCTCCGTGCTTCCCTCATGTGCCCTTCTATGCCAGATCATCTTTTGACATGCTTAAGTGTGTCACATGTAACCAGTCAAAGCACGCCAACAGGGTGCCAAATCCTTGCAACAAATCAATGATTGACATGTGGCAGAAATAACAAATAGTTATACAGTTGGCCATCATCTCAGCCAATTCATGTGCACACATGTGTTTTGCATACACTCTGACTCAAATTTGACAGCCATATCTTCTACTACAGAGCTCAGATCGATGTGTACCTAGACTTGTCAGAGAGCTGCTGACATCAGCTACAGTGCCAGAAATTCAAAATTCAAATTCTGGCAGATCTGGTAGGTGAGAAATGGGAAAACATCTCTCTAAAACATTGATGAGTAGATCTGATTTCTCCAACCACCCAATTTGGTATGATCCACCCTCCTTTTTCTTCAACACGTCAAACAGGCATGGGGAAGCATACTTCATAGATTTCTAAGTGGATTTACAGACATTGAATGCTTCTTGTTGGTGGTTGTGTTTCAAATTCAGGTTTTCCCTCCTTTTCCCTTCTTCCTCCATGGATTCATCTATAAATGTAAGAGCAAGGCTCATTTGTTATGTTGGACACTCTGGATCCTTACGCATTCTTCCAAGGACTCCATATTTTCTGTATTTTGAGTTGCAGACCTCTATATTTGGCTCTTGCATGTGGATATCAGCCTCCTTCATCATTGTAACAGCTCTGTGCATTTTAGAAGTAATAGAAGCATCATTTTGTGACTATTCTCTATCCTAACGTGTTTGCATTCCTTCTTCTTACCTTTTCTTTTGCATTGTGTGTTGGTTGTGCTACTTTAGGTCCCTTGAAGTTCCATATTTGGTTGTGTTCCATGAGAACAATCTGGTGAATGTGTTTTCACTGTGCTACTCATGCCTAGCCTCCTTTCATGCATTCCCTATCATTCTCACTCAGAAAAATAGTGTTCATCCCTCTTTTCTAGTGCTATCACCTTTTAGTGTAGTTTACTTCATGTTATCCTTCTTTCCCTGGTCCCTTGGCATTATTAGCTTAGTTTTCCCTTTCAGCACTAGGAGTAGTAGTAGCAGTAGAAATAGATAGAGGAACTGGCCTTCTCTAGAGATCCGTCCCAAGCTTGCAAGGTCCCACAACTTGGGGATGGTTCCATTGTGGTCTCCACATTTGAGAAATCAACAGAACCAAAGTGAGCTTGTGATTAGTATTATAAAATAATTACAAAAGAATTTGCTTAATATTGTGCCCACAAGTGAGTTCACAAGCATTTTATTAATATCAAAATGATAAAATAAATTAAAAGGGTTCCTACATGTCATCAACCCTTAACATAAAATGGTACAATAGATACCCAAACCACATGAATCAATGAATATAATCCATAAAAGGCTAGCTACTAGTTAATTACATTATAATAATTCATGTAAGAATTTGAAGCATTTAGGTGATTAACAACCATCATATTCTACCAAAATCAAACATCATGGCCAATGAATGTGAAGGCTCGTGCAACTTCATGTACATCAAGAACTATAAGATTATTCAGTTTCATGATCTGTAAAAGAGAGAACGTTATATCAACTTCATGATATGTAAAAATACTACCTGAATTAAACATAACAGTTCATAGGTGCATTTTAAAAAATAATACCCGAAACCATTTTAAACACCAAAGGCATATTTAAAAAATTTTAAGTATTAATTTTATTTTTTATCAGTAAGTTATTTTGAAATACAATATTAAATTTATATTTATATCCAATAATTAGTAGGTTTTTTCACCCATGTGAGATGATTTAATTATCTCACATGTTCCTATCACATTATTAAACTTAGAAGAAACCATTAAATCCCCCTATTTTTTGTCATTTCAATCAGACCTTGGTGCCCGAGTTCCTCCATTACCAACTTGTATTTCCTTTCAAAGAACCCTTATATATGTAAGTCCCTCCATATCTCTGCAATACACTCCATATCTTTACAAGTCCCTCTGGAAGATGTGATTTCTCTATGGTTTTGAATCCAGAACTAAAAAACAGAGTTGAAATCGAAAGAAGAAATGGGAAAAAAACACAAGTTTGAACTTGAAGGAGTTAAATAAATATTAAAGAGTGCAGAATTTTTGGCCATAATCAGGGAAGCCAACTGGATGAGCTTCTTTGAGAAAATTCAAGGATTTGACAGAGATGTTGTAGAGGGTTTTTGTGTTTATTCTTGAATAATTCCACACCAAAGTGAAGTTTGTGAAGATTTCAATGACTCTTGAAATAATATATGAGATGATTGGAATCCCAAATAAAAGTATAAGAATTAAATCTAGACCTACTTATACTGATATTTTACAAAAATTTCATGTAGAGGGTGAACAAATGCCTTCATTGTTTGTAAATACTAAAAATAAAATCAATGAAATAATTAGAAATACCCTACCTAAGCCATGGAAGATTGTAGCTTACTAGATAATGAAGTATCACTTGTGAGGGGTAATATAGTCTTCTTCTAGGGGGGGAAATGAGAATGATAAACCATTTGAGACACTCAACCAATAAACTAAGTGGAAAATCAATCTTCCTGGGCATTTATATGACTCAGTCCAAATAATGGCCAGTAGGTTTGTTCACGGAATCAGATCATTAACACACCATGACCTAATGTACCTTATTTGCCAACACCATTTTCTTAAACAATCCTAGGGGGAAGAAATATGGAAGAATTTTTTAAACAAGAAAAAAAGGTAAGAAAGAAAGTAAAACATAATGGGAAACAAGCCCTCCCCCCCTAGTATATATAAGTCAACAAAAAAGGTCACTAAGGGTCAAACCCAAACCTGCACATCTACTGAGACCCTGCCTTCCAACGTTACTGAGGGAGAAATCTCTAAGAAAATGGTTGGGAAGCCTAAAAAAACATATAAGAAAAAGGACATTTCATAAGAAACCCACTGTCAAAACACTTTCAATTACAGAGGTAAATGATGAAAAACATGAAGTTATTGTAGACACCTATTTCTTAGCTACACCCCTCACATCCTAAACCATGACTTCACCCCCGCAAAAACACATTTTGTCTCCCTTTAAATATCGTTTACCTATCCTAAACCTCCCTAACCACCAATAACCCACCTTAACCCATTTTAATCCTAATAATCTAACCTCCTAAATCCCTTAACATCCACATAAGCATTTTAGATCATCCCCATAACAAAATTTACCCATTTAGAAGTGATTAAAACCACTTCCAAGTGGATTTCTCTACTTTTCCTAGATCATCGACAATTCTCACAAATCGCAAGTGATTATTTAAGTAAAATCAAATTTCATAAAAAGGATCCCCAAACATTTTCAGCAAATATCTGATTCATTGGAAACTTAGACACCATCACAACGATCATCTTGATACCTTTAGCATCCTTATTACATCTGTGGAAGATCTGCAAACACTATAAGGTTCCCATGACATAATTTCTTAATATTTATCATCCAAGGTAAGATCTTATCACTCGTATTTATATTCATCTTATCAATAAGTCATATATGAGATCATATTATTCCTCAGATCATTCATTTTGTATCAAATTTACATTTTATTAAAGAATCAATCTTTTTCACTGTAATAACCAACAATTCATATGAATCATCGAGAACTATGCAGAATTGCAAACAATCCCTATCATTTTAGCATTTTAACCAATTTATATTTTTCATCTGATATCAATATTTTTCTATCTAATCTGCATGTTTACAAGTTGTTTCTATCTATAGATGATTGTACTAGGTCAGGCACATCTGATCACAAGCATATATGACCTTCATATTGTCCAACATCCATTTGTCTTGGAGAAATTTAACATTGCACACAAAATCATCCTTTATGTCATTGCCTTGAAGCCATACATTGAAGACATCGAAGATCAACTTGAATTCATACAAGAAGAACGAGACACTATTGAACATTCCTGGTTCGATTACTTCGAGGAGTTCGAGCTTTTCGTAGCCCTCGCTTGGGCCACCTATCATGCAGAACAAGATATCTCTATCCCTCTGGAGTTCTAATCTCCCTTTCATTGTTAATTATATTTCTATCATTATCACTTGATTGTAAAAATTAGTTCACACCCTTTGAGGAACCCTATTCATTCCTGGGATTGGCCTTTACCGAGAAAATTTCCATATCTTTGTCTAATATATATCTTTTTTAGATATCTTTTCATGTAGGTTCTCTCATTTGCTGGAAGAAGCCACCCTACGTTCATATTACATCCATTCATCTCGAAATTGTGTTTTCAGAGTAGGTATCGTTAAAACTTGTTGTGGTGTCCCTAGATTTCACCCTGAAATCTGGGATTACCCATTTAAATTAAATCATTCTTTTTAAAATAACAAGTCTTTGTGTGTTTTTATTGCGAGAAGATGTCTGTATTATGTTAATATATTCCTAGTGAATCATATGAGCAAATTTTGACAAATACCTAGATGCCCAAACTCATTTTATCCCTCGTCCAAGTTTTGTCTGCGGGAAATTTTATTTGATTATTTAGTAAATAAATAATTCCCCGTTTGAAGTAAATTGTGCTCCGATTGAATCATGTTGAAGTTTTACATGCTAGTATTCACACATCTCAATAGGTTTTTCACTAGGAATGAATTCAGATCTTTTTCTGTGACTTCTGGAAACATTTTTCATTTTTATTTATTTCTTTCACATTTTTCTCCGGTTTTCCCCCATGGTCTTTCTATTTAATTCCCCTAGGTCCATCCTTTTTCCTTTATAGTTTGTTTAATTTCTTAGAACATCTGGAGATCATTTACGGCCACTACACCAGAAGGAATCAGCCTCAAAAAGCATACTACTGAAAAAAAAAGATGAAGTCATGCATAAAATGCCTCTCCTGGGCAAGTCACACTTTTTGGAATAAATGGGTTTAAGCTTAAATGAGATTTTAGGTAGTGGCAGGCCGACATGAATTTCTTACCTACCTTGTAGGGTACTTTTTCCCATGAAGTCAAAGTCACTTAAGTTGCTATGGAACTTTTAGAGGCGGAAGGCAGGCAATAATTTCTTACCTTCCTTGCAGGGTAAAAATTCTCATTATGTAAGTCAAACTGTTTAAGTGAAAGAAATGATTTTTGGAGCTGCAGTGCAGGGTAAAAAATCCCATCAAAGTTGAATTTTTATTTTTATCATTCACCCTTGCCAAAAAGTGCAACCCATTTAGGCATTAAACAATGCTTTTAATAATATTTATTAATAGCTTCTCTGCCTAATTTTGGCACCAGGAATGGGATGAAAGTCAATGCAAGAGGGTGAGCTGAAAATAGATCATGTATGCATTCTAAAAATAAATAAATTAAATTTATTTAAAGGCATCCAACAACGTGCATAATTGGGCACCCAATTTGGGTGAGTAAACACGATTTTTTATTAATTAAATTACCTGGAATAGGAAGAGACAATTATTAAAAAATAGCATGTTGGAGGTTATATAAGGATTGCAGCCCAAACAGGTTTTGATGCCAAAAGAAGGAGGATTTTGCATTAAAGTTTATTTTCCACTACTGGGAAGCTTCTAGTTTTGGTGCTTAGGCTTGGAATAGCCTAATTTTTGTCATTCTGAGCATTTGCATGTTGGTATATGTGCCTGGGTGAATTAAATAATATTTTTTCTTGCTTTGCATCTAAGAAAAACCTCAAATTTTAGGGCAGGCAGGATTTATATGCATATTTTTGTGATAAAAATCAAGTATTTGTGACATGGACTCCATCTTTTTCTGAATAAAATTACAGGTATTCATCACAGGTGCTCAAATCAATGTTAGGTACATTGAATATATCTTCTGAATCTGAAGAAGTTGCCAAATCTACACAAATGGATCCAATTGTAAGGGATTATGGTAGAATTAAGAGAAAAAGAGTTTAGACAAAGATTATTCCTGCCATGTTGAAGCACGATGAAAGAGAAAGATCTGCAAAATCATGCATAGCTTCCAGATTTGCTGAAGTTAATGATACATACATATGATTTGAACCTATCACCAATTTAATTGACAGATCCATATCTCATAATTGCAAAAACTTTAATGATATAAGGGAAGACAGGTCAAAGGCAATACCCGCAAGCAAATCACAGTCATGCATAGCTTCCAGATCTAGTTTGGTGAGAATCAAAGGAAAAAGAGTCAACCACATGCAGAATATGGAAGAAGAAAAAGACTGGGAGGGTTGTAGCTTTCTTCTTATTTCTTTTCCTCTTTCTTTTATTTTCTCTGACAAAGTAATTGAGCAATCAATTAAATTATAAAACTTAAGTGATTGATTTAAAATTCGATACTTGAAGAAGTCAATTACTTGGAAATAGATGACAGACATGCAAAACAGAAGGTTCTATTTTTTAGTTATAAATCAGGCATGTCATGCAAAGAGGAAATCCAAGACGAATATTTCCAGTTATTTCCCTTTTCATAGCTTCTGTATGCGGGAATTCATTTAAAGCTTTCTATTTGTAATTGCCCTTTATACACTATAAATAGAGGAAGAACCTACAGGTTAGAGGATCAGAATTTGTAATCAACATTCTTGTGTTCTAGAATTTTATTTGAAACCCCTGATAGATTTCTACAAGCAGGGGAATAGAGAAGAGATTTCCAGAGAACTTTGTGTGAACGGTGCATTCGTCTCTTATTTATTTGTAGATCTATGCATGAACTTTATGTTGTCTTAGATCTAGATCTGAAATTTTCCCTTGCTTCAAATTTTGCATTTTAAGGTCTATTTGTTTCTTCTATGTGCATGTAATGAATTCTATCAACTATTGGTTAGGTTGCACATTTCCTTTCCTTTCTTCTCATATTTAATTATTTCCCTTTCCTGCACATATTTCTTACAACTTTTTACTTGCTACAAAATTTCCTAGTTATGGTTCATGAGCTACGTAGTTAAAGTAAAACCAACAGATACATATTAGGAAATATAATTGACAAAATCTTACATGGGAGACTCACTTGTAAATGAGGGATATTTATCTCATGACTGCCTAGGTTTTCAGTTGTGCAGAAAATCTAGTCAATAGTTTTTGGCAACTCCGCTGGGGAAACAACAATCATTTACAAATCAGAGCTTATCTAGTTAGTTCCCATTAAACTCTCAACCTGGACGAATGCCCATTCACTCGATCTATCAAGGCTCAAGGAAGGAGTGATCATTTCTATATATTACAGGAGAAATTCAATTTTAATCATCCTTCTCAAGTTAGAAGCCGCATATCCAGTCTTTCACCAGGAAGAAGAGTGCAAACTCATTCAGGTTCGGATCATGTTCAACATAATCCGGTGGCTGGAATTATCCATCAAGTCTACTCTTGGAGAAGACGTGCTCCATTCATCATATAGAATTAGAATTAGAACCAACAACCTCTTGCTCCAATAGTACCTGTCCCATGGGGAGAAAATTTTGGACCACTAAACCTAACTCCACCTATGCACGAATTGCCTAAAGGGTCAAGAAAGAATTTCCCGAAATTCTCTGGAAATGGCAAGAAAAATCTAGATGATCACTTGGTAGCATTATTTATATCTTGTGGAGTGCTTGTGGTGGATCATGAAGATGTTTCAGTCACACTTTTTATCGAGATTCTACATGATTTGGCCAGAGAATGGATCTATCGGTTAGCCCCTAGAACTATAACAAATTGGGCATCCATGCGAGAACAATTTCTAAAGAGGTTCAAACCTACAGAAGACACTAGCATGTTGATGAATCATTTGACACAATTAAAGAAGGAACCAAACGAGAACATGTTATACTTTATTGCAAGGTTCCAAAGGATTTTATATAAAATCTCCTCTTCTTCTGCGCTTAGCAATGAAAATCAAAAGACATTTTTTATAAACGCTCTATTTCCTGAAGTTGGATATCAGTTGCGAAGGGCAAGACCTGTGAATCTATTAGAGGCACAAAATGTTGTTGTAGAGGTTGAAGATGACTTTATCATGGCATGAAAAATCAAAAAATCACCCCATAAAGGTGATGGAGCTTCTTTAATAACTTCCGATCCTTTGCTACAAAAGTTCGCTAATGACATGGTACAAATCAAGAAGTAAATATCTTAAGGAGGAAATGTAACTCCTCCAAGAATGGCTCCTGCTCAGACCTTTAATGATCAAAATTGAAATCAAAATAGACTTACTGTTGCACCACAATGGTTGGCAATTGAAGCTTCTCCAAGGAATAACTTGGAAACTAATGATGAAGATCTTGGCGTTGATGAATCATTTGATGAAGAATACTTTGTAGATCTCGTTGGTGATTCTAACATTGGTTACCTAGACTATGAATCTGACGAGGGCTATTATGAATCTTTTGAAGATTTTGATGGTCACACATTTGCGGTGTTCACAAGGTCCCAAAAAATCCATAGTGTTGAAGCTTCCTCAAGTGGCCAAAGAAGAGAAAGAGAAGATCCTGGGTCAAATGTTACCGTCCTAAAAAGAGGCAGTGAAATACCCTCTTCATTAGCTCCCAGAGATAAGCATGTAGGTTCTTTCAATCAGTAGAAAAGGACCAATGGACAACTGGTGAAGTAAGTAAAATTTTCAACATTATTGATCATATTAAAAATACCAAAATTCAGATGTCAGAAGCTGAGTATTTGAAGGAATTTCTTGATGAGTTAAGGTTGGTAAAATATGTGCAAAGTAATGGTCCCAAGACTCCAACAAATAGTGTTTCATGGGGTATCTTGTCTAGTCCAAAGATTACTCGTCCTTATAATAATTCCATTGTAATATCTTCTCCTTCTACTTCTTCTCCTGCCACATCTAAAAGGATCAAGCCATTTTATGTGTTATTTCTTATTAATGGTTATAAATTAAGTAATGGCATTTTAGATTCTGGAGCTTCCGACAATGTGATGCCTGCCAAAGTTGTTGATGCTCTGGGTCTCACATTGACAAAAATCATTGGAAGATGTTATTCAATGGAAAGACAAGTTTCTCTGGTTGGGAAAATCAAATATGTACAAGTAGTAATTTCTTCATTCCCAGAAAAAAGATTAAAGTTGAATATCCTTGTAGTAGATATCCTAATATCTTATGACATTCTGCTGAGCAGGAACTTTTATAAATAATTGGGTGGAGAAGTCAAGATGGATTGGTCTTGTGCACACATACCAATCAAGGGAGTTAATCAAAAGTTTGAACCTGAGAAGAAATACAAGTACACAATATCAAAATATGAAGATCCTAGGTCTCAAATATTGTTCCAAGAATCTGATCACGGAGTCTATTATCTAGAACTAGATAAAGAAGAAGCCCAACCTATGATCCAAGAGCCATATCAACTGGATAATAAGATTTGGTCTCTGGAGTTTGATGGAAGCTATTATTCACTTGGGTCTGGTGCAGGCATTGTTCTTATTTCTCCCGAGGGAAAGGTGCATGCACATTCCTTCAAGTTAATGTTTGAAAACACTAACAACACGACAAACTATGAAGCACTGTTGTTAGGTATGCAATAGGCAAGAACAATGGGAATAAATATCTTACACGCAAGGGGGGATACTAAGTTAATTATCAAGAAGATAAGAGGTCTCTACCAAGTCAAAAAGGACAAACTACAACATTATAGAGACCAGGTCTATTCTATTATCCTAGATTTTGTGGCTTTCTCAGTTTCATATATTTCAAGAGAGAAAAATTCTAGAGCTGATTCACTTGTAGTTACTACAACTTTATTAAATCCAGATCAGCCACCCATATTCTTAAGGAAAGGGGATTGCACATTTGAGATGGTCTTTCACCTGAAGGTTCCTGATAGCGTCCAGCAATGGCATGTTTTTAATGATGAAAAACAGATTGCTTCATTTCTCCAACAAAAGGACAACTTTGAAGAGATCTACTACGAGGGAAGCAATTCACCTCCAAGACAAACTACCATGGGAGAAATGGATGCAAAGGTTTTAGGAAGTCAAGAGATTATCCAACTAAAGGGAAATAAAATTCCTAAAGGCTTAGTATCTCTTGAGGAAATGTTTGATAAGCATGATCAGATGCTTAAAAAGAATGAAGAAAGTGAAGAAGGTTCTTCCTTTGATACACAATTATTAAATTTGGGAGCTAGTAATGATCCCAAATTAGTAAATCTGGGTAAGTGTTGTTCAATTCCTTGTAGAAAGAGAAGCTTTTACAAAGATTCCTAAGAAATATAGGGATGTTTTTACTTTGTCTTACCAGGATCTAAAGACCTATCAGCCTACTAAAATTACAACAATATATTCCATTAAAGCAAGAACAGAAGCCTTTCAAACAGAATCTGTTGTGTCATAACCCTACTATTTCAGGGACTTTTGCATAAATCTAGAAGTTTTTGGATGCAAAGATAATTTATCCCATTTATAACTCTGAATGGTTAGCCAATATAGTTCCTATGAGAAAGAAAAGTGGTGAGATTAGAGTTGTGTGTTGATTTTCGCAACCTCAATCGAGCCTCATTAAAAGACAACTACCCCATCCCCATCATAGACCACACTCTGTAGGTCATTACTGGATCTGAAATATTATCCATGCTTGATGGTTTCTCTAGGATACAATCAGGTCAAGGTGGCTGAGGAGGATCAATATAAAACATCATTCATTACACCTTGGGGAAATTTTTCTTATCAGAAAATTCCTTTTGGTTTGATTAATGCTAGAGCTACATTTCAAAGAGCTATGGATTTGGAATTTTCTCATCTCAAGGATAAAATTATTTTAGAATACCTGTGTTGCATTAGACATTAGGTTGTTCCAAGGCGTTTGGTATTTTAGTGATGGACATCTCAGGATCTTGAAGCATGTTAGTTTTCATCTAATATCAGAAACATGGTATTTGCACAGTCAGTTCTAAAGATATCTATGTTTGTTGTACCTGCCCTGGAAGCTTCTAGTTTGCATATGATCTCAAAGGATCGAACATCAGATAGATCCAAAGAACCGTGTCAAGTATTCTGTAGACTTTACCATGTGCAACATCCAATAAGGAAGGCGTTCACTGTTTCATTTGGTAAGGAGTGCACATCTGTTCTGAAGAAAAATGCAGCCCTAACTTTGCTTAATTAATCCGTCAAGATCTGAACATATGAATTCCCAGAGGACGGATCATGATGTCCATATCCAACATCGAAGGGAATGACCGCATGTGAGAAAAATTATTGAGGCCTCTGTACCATTAACATCTCTGAGTCTTGCTTTCAGCAAACACTAGCTGCCAGGGTTCATTCTTTACTGTTATTCCTACCAAACACACTGTAACAGTGAGGCAATCTTGCTCACGTAGACAGGACAGACCGCCAACGAAGCAAACAAAAGCCATTTGGACAGGCAAACATGGAACATGCCTTTAAAATCTTATGCACCTGAAGTACATTGCCATGGACAAAATTAGGGATAGCTGCCTGCACTGGTAAAACACCTATGGCGTAAAATTACTATATTCTTGCCTCAAAATCCCAGGGGTCCTGGACGTTCCAGGGACGCTGAAATGTGGAGGAAATCGTTTCCTCCACATTTCCAAACTGTCAAATTGCAAAGGAAACATCCCGGGGGATGTTAAGAGGCATGGGAGGGGGAAAAGGTACAAGAATATGAATCTGGACGTAAATCCCACGGGAAGTTAGTTGAAGGGACGGGTTTTAGATGAATCACATCAGTGAAATGAAGACAACATATTCAGAAGAGGGTGAAATTTTACCCATGGTTCTTGTCATAGATCTGGTGAATGAATGGTACATTAACATTACCTTTTTCTTAACTTATGGGGAATGCCCAAATCACCTTTCTTACAAGGAGAAATGTACTATTAAACTAAAGTCCAGAGACTTTGTTCTTTGGGATAATGGTTTATATAAGAGGGGAATTGACGGGGTATTTCTCAGATGTGTGGATAAATCTCAACATGATCAAATTTTAAAACAATTTCATAATTTGGCTTGCGGTGATAATTTCTCAGCCTGAGTCACAACTCTCAAGATCCTTCGAAGAAGGTATTACTAGCCCACACATTTCCAGGATACTACAAAGTGGGTATCAGATGTCAAGTGTGCCAACACTTTGTCGGACGTGTATTAAATTGCCCGCATTACCATTAAAACTAGTTGTAATTGAGGAGCCCTTCCAACAGTGGGGCATGGATTTTATTGGTATGCTCAACCCAATTTTCAGTGCCAGTCATCATTATATCCTAACAGCTACTTATTATTTCAGTAAGTGGGCAGAAGCCATTCCTATTAAGAACGCCACTTCTACGGAGGTGTGTTGTTTTATAAAGGAAAATATTGTTATTAGGTTTGACGTGCCCAGTAAAATAGTAGTAGATGAAGCTCCTAATTTGTCTTCTAAGGATTTGGTTGAGTTTTTCTACACTCATGGAATCCAGATGGTACATTTGTCTAATTATTACCCATAAGGGTATGGCCAAGTTGAATCAAGCAATAAGAATCTGATGACTATCATGCTGAAATTAGTGATTGAAAATCAAAGGACTTGGCACAAAAATTTGTTTGATGTACTTTGGGTAGATAGGATTACACCAAAGAAAGCTATAGGCATGTCCCCTTGTCCAACTGTTATATGGGAGAGACACAGAATTTCCTCTTACCTTGGAATTGTCTACTTTACAACTTTCTAAAGCTCTAGAGGATGTCACATTCACCGATGCCATTAATAAAAGAATAATGTATATGATGGAATTATGAGAAGTGCAGGTTCAAGTAGCTGACAGATTGTCAGAACATCAAAGGAAGGTGAAGGTGATCTTTGACAAAAATTCCAGAGAAAGGAAGTTTGAGGTCGGCGACTGGGTCATTTTTATCCTGACAAAAGATGAGAAATAAAAGGCATGCACGGGAAATTTGATTCACTTTGGAAAGGTCCTTTTGTGATCAAGAGGATTTCTGGGACAAATAGTTGCATCTTTTCTCATTAGGATGGGATTGAACTACCATTGCCTTTCAATAGGAATACACTCGAAGATTTTCCAGACATAAAAGAGCAGGGTAAAACCTGTATGTATATAACTAAACTTTGTTTGCTTTTTTTTTTTTTCAATGTTGTGTTGTTTTTGTTTGCCTGACCTTGAGCCCAATGGACAAGATATGAAACCTGAGATGATGGGATCTCATCTTTATTCTTGTCATTTTTTTAGAGGCAAAGATGTCCACAGACGGAGTTGACTAGTGTCCCCATATTTCACCCTAAAATTTGGGACTACCCATTTTAAAAAAAATTGTTCTTTTTAAAATAGCAGGTCTTTGTGTGTTTTTATTGCCATAAGATGTTTGTATTATGTTAATATATTCCTAGTGAATCACATGAGCCAATTTTGACAAATACTCAGATGCCCAAACTCATTTGATCCCTCCTCCAAGTTTTGTCTGCGGGAAATTTTAATTTAATTATTTATTAAATAAATAATGCCCCGTTTGAAGTAAATTGTGCTCCGGTTGAATCCAGTTGAAGTTTTGCATGCCAGTATTCACACATCTCAATAGGGTTTTCACTAGGAATGAATTCAGATCTTTGTCTGTGACTTCTGGCAACGTTTTTCATTTTTATTTAATTCTTTCATGTTTTTCTTCAGTTTTCCATGTCGTCTTTCTGTTTAATTCCTCTGGGTCCATTCTTTGTCCTGATTAGTTTGTTTAATTTCTTAGAACATCCAGAGATCATTTACGACCACTGCATTAGAAGGAATCAGCTTCAAAAAGCATATTGCTGATAAAAAAAGATTAAGTCATGCATAGAAAGCCTCTCCTGGGCAAGTCACACTTTTTGGAATAAATGGGTTTAAGCTGCAATGGGATTTTTGGTAGTGGCAAGAAGGTGGGAATTTCTTACCTGCCTTATAGGGTAATTTTTCCCATTAAGTCAAAGTCACTTAAGCTGCAATGGGATTTTTAGAGGCGACAAGAAGATGGAAATTTCTTACCTGCCTTGCAGGTTAAAAATTCTCATTATGTAAGTCAAACTGCTTAAGTGAAAGAAGTGATTTTTGGAGCTACAGTACAAGGTAAAAAATCCCATCAAAGTTGACTTTTTAATTTTTAGCATTCACCCTTGCCAAAAAGTGTGACCCATTTAGGCATTAAACCATGCTTTTAATAATATTGATTAATAGCTTCTCTGCCTAATTTTGGCGCTAGGTATGGGATGAAAGTCAATGCAAGAGGGTGAGCTGAAAATAGATCATGTATGCATGCTAAAATTAAATAAAATAAATTTATTTAAAGGTATCCAACAACATGCATAATTGGGCGCCCAATTTGGGTGAGTAAACATGATTGTTTATTAATTAAATTACCAGGAATATGAAGAGATATTTATTAAAAATAGCATGTTGGAGGTTATATAAGCATGGGACGACATAAGGGAGAGACTATTAATTCTTTTTGATGAGGATTGCAGCCCAAACAGATTTTGATACCAAAAGAAGGAGGATTTTTCATTAAAGTTTATTTTCCACTGTTGGGAAGCTTCCAGTTTGGCGCCTAGGGTTGGAAAAGCCTAATTTTGGTCATTCTGAGCATCTGCATGTTGGTATATATACCCAAGTGAATTAAATAATATTTTTTCTTGCTTTGCATGCAAGCAAAACCTAAAATTTTAGGGCAACAGACTTTATATGCAGATTTTTGTGATAAAAATCAAGTATTCGTGACATGAACTCCATCTTTGTCTGAATAAAATTGTAGGTATTCATCATAGGTGCTCAAATCAATGTCAGGTACATTGAATATATCTTCCGAATCTGAATAAGTTTCTAGATCTGTAAAAATGGATCTAATTGCAAGGGATTCCAACATAATTAAAATAAAAAGAGCTCAGACAAAGATTGTTCCAGCCATGTTGAAGCATGATGAAATAGAAAGATCAGAAGAATCGTGCATAGCTTCCAGATTTGTTGAAGTCAATGATACATACATAGGCCCTAAAGCTATCACCAATTGAATTGATAGATCCATATCTCATAATTGCAAAATATTGAAGGATAGAAGGGAAGACAGGTAAAAGGAAATACCTGCAAGCAAATCACAGTCATGCATAGCTTCCAGATCTATTTTGGTGAGAATCAAAGGAAAAAGAGTCAACCACATGCAGAATATGGAAGAAGAACAAGATTGGGAGGGTTGAGCTTTCTTCTTATTTCTTTTCCTCTTTCTTTTATTTTCTCTGACAAAGTAATTGAGAAATCAATTAAATTATAAAACTTAAGTGATTGATTTAAAATTTGTTACTTGAAGAAGTCAATTACTTGGAAATAGGTGATAGACATGCAAAACAAAAGGTTCTATTTTTTAGTTATAAACCAAGCATGTCATGCAAAGAGGAAATCCAAGATGAAGATTGCCAGTTATTTCCCTTTTCATAGCTTCCGTATGCGGGAATTCATTTAAAGCTTCCTATTTGTAATTGCCCTTTATACACTATAAATAGAGGAAGAACCTACGGGTTAGAGGATCAGAATTTGTAATCAACATTCTTGTGTTCTAGAATTTTATTTGAAACCCCTGATAGCTTTTTGCAAGTAGGGGAATAGATAAGAGATTTCCAGAGAACTTTGTGTGAATGGTGCATTCGTCTCTTATTTATTTTTAGATCTATGCATGAACTTTGTGTTGTCTTAGATCTAGATCTGAAAGTTTCCCTTTCTTCAAATTTTCTATTTTAAGGTCTATTTGTTTCTTCTATGTGCATGTAATCAACTCTATCAACTATTGGTTAGGTTGCACATTTCCTTTCCTTTCTTCTCGTATTTAATTATTTCCCTTTCCTACACATATTGCTTACAGCTGCTTACTTGCTACAAAATTGCCTAGCTATGGTTCATGAGCTACGCAGTTAAAGTAAAACCAACAGATAGATATTAGGAAATATAATTGACAAAATCTTACACGGGATCCTCACCGGTACATGAGGGAGATTTATCTCATGACTTCCTAGGTTTTCAGCTGTGCAGAAAATCTAGCCAACATGTTGTCTTTTGAGTTTCTGGTGTTTATCATATAATTGACAAATTAAAAATCACCACAAACATTCTAGCATGCCCAGTGGGTAATTTCATATCTTTTTTGTCAGATTTTATATCTTCTTATTTTCTCTCCTTATAAAATCATATAACTTTTCAACCTGTAGTACTTTGTTATCACTTCTTCAAAAATGCATAAAATAAGAAAAATAAAAATGGAATAACAAACACATGTATGTTTCTTTTTCTTTCATTTTATTTTAGCATCACATTTTTGTTTGATTTATCTTCATCGAAATCAACTATTCTTTCGGGTCTTAAAATGAACCTTCCTTTTTCTTGCTTACATAGTCTAATTAGGGATTAAACGTCTGCATTGAAAAAATCCCCTCACACACAACCAAACTACATCATAAATCAAACTTGCATCTAAAAAATTATTTCCAGGTCTACCTACTTGGATTTGATCACTAATAGGGAATCCAATTTGTGTTTTAGCCGAGTATAAATAACTGGTGGGTTGTATATCGGCTAATCACCCAAAATTTTTATCGTTGTGGGACCATGAAGTGAAGGGGTGGGCCCCAATATCATGCCTCATACTAACACCAACAAATACTTAGGCCTCATGTACCTTTGGGTATATTGAGGACTCAAACCTTAACTCATGTGAAAGCATCCTTAATTAGCCTTTTCCTAGTTCCCTTTCAACCATTTTTTTCATTTCATAATCTTATTAAGTTGATCAATATAATCTAAAAATGTTCTTTGATTGTGTGGTTTTCATTTCTTGTAACAATTATCTTTCTTTTATTTATTGTTTGTCTATTCAATTCATGGTTATGACTAGACTACAATCTCACCTTCAAAACATCTCAAATATGACATATTCACTTCAAAAATCCTTATAATCAACCCACTCTCATATTCAAAACCTCCCAAACATGCTAAATGCATTATAAACACCTTTAGAAATAGATTGGGAACTTTTTCGTATGCCCAGTACCCAATTTGTGACATCAGAAGTTCCTTATATCGACTCTCCATAGTTCTTCCAAAGTGATGACCTGGTCTTTACAAAAATCTTGGACTCCAGCCCAATTATTTTTGTAGATACCTTTATTCCAAAGGAATTTGCATCAATTATCCCCCTATCCAAAACATTTTCCTTCTTATATCATCGAAACTTGCAACTACACCAAACTTTACGACCCCAACTATCAACCTGTTATTGAGTAAATTGATCCTTATCCCTCTAATAGTGATACAAGGATGTCAACACCTACTTCATCCACTCTTGTTGTTGGTTTTGAACTCAATTCCATATCATCATAGAACATGACTAGCCAACAAACACCTGCATCATAAAATTCCTCATCTATCTCATAAGATACATAAACTCATACTACTACCTCCCTAGCCACATAAAGTAAAGAACATTTGTTACTCCTCCTCCTTTTGTAAGCTCAGTAGGTATCGTTATCTCTACCAATCCTTTGATCATTTCTCAACCTATTTTTTCACAAAAAATTGCATCTTCAATCCAAAATCTATTCCTATCCATCCCTACATCTATACCACCTATAAACACGAGTTCCATTGCTAATACTCTCCCCTTTTCACAAAAATCATCCACTACACCTCTCACACAATATATTTACATCTCTTCTTAATATATCCCACAACCATCATAACCCCTATCAACACTTATATTCCTTTTCCTTATCAATACATCTAATCTTCACAACCATTAGTATCACAACACACTTATAATATCCCAGCTAGTATTCCTCCCTCTCAAAATATTCCATTTCTATATCACTTGTATCAGAAATCAAATCCTCACACCTATAATGAATCCATTCCTTATTCAAACACACATCCACCTTAGAATGATCCCATGCATGCAATATTAAGTAGAATAACTATCCTTGAAGCTATAAATATGGGACATAAAAATAACGTTTCATATGAACAAATTTGCAACGAACCTATCAACCCATCTGTGCCTTTCAAGGCCTATCCTCCACACTAGGAACTCCCTAAATTCATCAATTTTTATAGTAAGGAGGACCCACAACAACATATCAAGTCCTTCCATCATGTATGTTATCTTATCGCTCATGACTAGGATATCATGTTGAGGATATTCCCCATGTCCTTAGTTAGTCATGCCCTTGATTGGTACAATAGTATCCCACAACATTCTTTGGTTTAATATGTAAAACTCACATAGTTATTCCTATAGACCAATTTCCATCAATATCACCCATAAAATATCCATCACTGACCTCTATGCCATCAAATAATTTGAGGACAAGTCTGTTTCTAATTTTGTCGCTAGGTGGTGAGGGATTATCTGGAAATTGTCCTTCTCTCTTCCACAAACTGAGATAATCAATTTGTTTTCTTGATCCTGTGTCAAAATCATATCATCAACTCTTCAAATTCAATCCTTTCAAACATTTGATGAGGCTTTTACCATGGCCAGGAAACTAGAGCTTCATGCCCTCGAGGACAGTAAGGTTAAACTCCTATCTAAGAAACCAAAACCTGAGTCATATGTTAAACCTTCCTCCAATAATGACAAATCTAAAGGGTTAGAAAATGTGGTTATTTTGAAAACTACCTCCAATGGTCATTTGTATTTTAAACGATCCAAGCCTCAATAAAAATACACACCTTTAAGGGAGTCATATAGTGTTATCTTTGAAAAAATATTTGTTTCTTGTATGATTAATCTCCGTCCTATCCGACCCGTCGATGTATCCACTTCCAAACCATCATGATATAGAGAAAATGATTATTGTAAGTATCATCAAGTCTAAGGACATGACATTAAAAATATTCATTCATTTAGAAATTTCCTCCAAGACCTTATCAACCACGGTGAGTTACAAATTGATAATCTGAATGCACTTCCGAATCAAGTATTGGATGTTATTAAATAAACTTTTCTAAACTACTCCCCATCTAATAGTTAGCATCAATCCAATGTCATAATATCTCATCACACCATCAATGTTGTCCAAAAATCCTCACCCACATCTACAACACCGTCTATTTCTAAATTGGGAGAATTGAAAAAATAAAACCACTCCTTGGATTCCCTCACCACTAAGATCCTAAGCCCGTCCAAATCACAACATCCAAATACTACCACTCCTACCCACAAAAAAGTTCCCATACTATTCCTTCAGAATCACTAGGAAATAATCTTGTCATCAAAATCCTAAATAGATCTTTCTAAGATCATGTCACTCAAAACCAAGCCCAAAGCCTTGGTAATCTAACACAAAAACATACAAATCACCTCCCTAAAAAATAGAAATTTTGCAAGACACTCGCCATAAAAACACACTATAGGATGACATGTCCTTACCCTTCATTTTGGGACCTCATCCATCATCCAAGTTTACAATCACCATCACAGAGTCTAAATCCATCCCTAAACCAACACCTAAACCTGCCTCACAAAACACCACTCAAGCATATCATCTTCCTAAATTTATAGCGAATATCCCCCATTCTTCATCCTCATCATCAAGATATTACACTAACATCCTTGAAAAAATCATCCGATCAACAGTCATAACATTACCCCTTATTAAGCCCTCTGATCCTCTAGGATGGAAACCTTCTTGTTATAAATATAAGGCATTATGTGTTTATCGTCAAATACTGGGACACTATATAGAGGATTGAAAATATCTTCATGCCATAGTATGAAGCCTCACTAGAAAAATACTTCTCCCCACAAATAAAAATCATTATCGTCCATCTACTAATCTCAATGCAACCAAATCCCAACATCAAATCAATCTGACTCCGTGAGTCCATAAAAATATAAATTCAAAATCATTGTTTGATATCATATCTAGTAAAAACAAGGATTTCTCTAGTAAATCCCTTCATCTTCAGATAAATATCATCTGTATAACCATAAGAAAACATGAACAATGCTCCAAATTCCCAAACCAAAGTGGGCCCAAAGTCTCTATCACTGTTTCTCCCTCAAATTAACCAAACCAATCATATTCTAAAGACAAAGTTTCCATCCTTATGGTGCATCAAATCTAATCTACGACATGCATACAAAAAAATTTCATCAAAATCCTTTCAATATGTCCCTTTATGAGCTTGTTCAAAACTCTCCACATCACCGACAAGCCATGATTGAAGCTATTCAATCCATCTCGGTACCATAATATGAACCCCCAAAATTTTCTAACCTCATTGACACTCTTAAAATATCTTCTGTTATTGCATTTGAAGACTCTAAAATTCCATCCTTAGAACCTAAAGACCAATATCTTCCTCTCTTTGTCACCACCTACATCAATGACACTCTCATTAAAAGAGTTATGATCGATAATGGTACCACTATAAATAGAATATCATCTCACACCTTTAAGCAACTTCAGTTACCTAACACCATTGTTATCCAATCACCTGATGTGCTCTGCACTTTCAATGACATTGTCTCCCCCACATTGGGTACAATCATTCTACCTATCAAAGTAGGCATTAAAAGTATTTATGATCTCTTCTATATTATAAAAGGAGAGTTCCAATATAACATGATGTTAGGTCATCTTTGGATACATGCTATGTGTTGTATCCGATCAACTTTACATAGATGTATAAAATTTGAACATGAGGGTAAAATCTTCACAGTACCCATTGACCCTAACCCTTTCAAAACCTGTCACATGACCTATAGACCTAATGACATACTACTTCCACTATAGGACTCTACCTATTTAGATTAAGATTCAACAAGTTCTTCCATCCCCTCATCTAAACTATCATACAATCGATCCTTTAAATACATCATGCAATGTATTTTATTGGGGGAATATCACCTTCTAACTCTTAACACATTCCCTACGCCTAAAATGTATGAGATACCTGAAAAACAACATCTCTATGAGCCTAACATAGGAAATATCATTTCCTTTGGCCCCCTCTCCTTTGAACATAGTTAGTGTATGAACGCATTGACCTCCTTTCAACTCATCTCGACGAGAAACCACACATAAAACCATTTTTTCAGACTTTTCATTCTTGGATAAATCTCAATTTTCCCATATTTACCTCCATTGTTGTGAGCAGAAAGGATTCAGTCAGGGTCGATATGAGTAGGGTCCACATGAATTACCATTTGAATACTTGATAAAACCTCATGAGAAACACAACCTCGGCTTCAAATTACCTTCTTCTAATATATCACTATCAACAAATCAGAATGTCAAACACTAATGTCACCATTATTAGAATCACCATCTGGTTATGATGGAACTGTATCTATCCCATCTACCTTTTTTATTGAATGTTATTACACTTAGATTGCTAACTTATCAAGCTAATGATAATACCAAAACTATCCCTCTCACACGTACTGCATATGATAGATGAAGATTCCCCTATTATCAACATCCTTCATTATCACAATGACAATGCTATCCTAACTTACATGAGTTATGAAGACAACTATCTTCATAAAAACCTTCCTCCCAACACACCTACACTTCTCAATGAATTAACCATCGATGTTGATATCGGAACACCGTAAAAGCCACACATTGTCAAAATCAGCCAAGCCTTAGACTCATGTGAACTCCAACAATTCACTCCTTTCTTATCTAAACACAGTCAAGCCTTCACATGGTCCTATAGTGACATTCCTAGTATAGACCCTAACATCATTATCCACAACATCGTTACCATCCTGGATGCTAATCCTGTGAAGCAAAAACTTTATAGGATGCACCCTTGTGTCACACTATTAGTCAAAAAAGAACTTCAACATATTATTTTTGCAAACTTCATATTACCCATTGATTATCCACAATGGGTTTCCAACATTGTACATATCACTAAAGCTACTTGAAAATTATGCACATGCACGAACTTTCAAGACTTGAACCTCACTTTCCCCAAAGGCAATTTTCCTCTACCCAACATCGACCAACTCATCAATTTAATAGTAGGTCAAGAGATGATATATCTTATGGATGGTTTTTGTTGTTACAATCAAATCATTATCAAACTAAAGGATCAATACAAGATATCCTTTATCACCCCATGAGGAACCTTATACTATATAGTAATGCCATTTGGCCTAAAAAATGCAGGAGCTACTTATTAATGCGCCATGACTTACATCTTTCATGACCATGTCCATAAAACAGTAGAATACTACATCAACGATCTCTTAGATAAATCCAAACACTGAAGAGACCAATTATCTATTTTTAACATGATCTTTGTGCATCTTTTACAGTCCTTCTTTTTCCTTAATCCTTCTAAGTGTGTTTTTGGATTCCTCAGAGGAAAAATCCTCACATTTATAATGTCTATCAGGGGAATTGAAGTTGACCTCAATAAAGTCAAATCCATTCTCATGATGCCTCCACCATCTAATCTCAAACGAATTTGTAGCCTTCAAGGAAAGCTATAATCTATATGTTGTTCCATTTCTCAATTATTAGAACACGGTCATCATTTCCATCACCATCTAAGAAAGGACATCCACTTCAAGTGGCACGATAATAACTGACAATCCTTTGACGCTCTCAAACAATACCTTTTATCACCACTAGTTCTTACACATCCACATGAGGGGGGGGGGAATTCTATATTTATATCTCCTAACCATGTCTTAGGAGCCATGTTGGTGCATTGAGATGAAAAAGGTAAGGAACAAGTTTTCTATTACATCATCTATACCCTTCATGCTTATGGGACTCATTATTATGAATTCAAAAAGTTGTGTTTTGCCTTTTACTTCGCAACTTACAAACTCCTTCACTATCTCCTCAATCAAAAAACCTACATTTTCACCAACTTTAATCTACTCAAATCTATGCATTCCAAGTTGTATCATAATGATAACATCACCAGATGGCTCATGTTGATGATTGAATTTGACCTTCAATTTATCCCTAAATAAATCCATTAAGGGATAGATCATTATTGATCAAATCATGGTAGCTCCCCTTCCTACTAATCAATTGCCTTGTGAACACTTTCCGGATGAATCTATCAAAAATATGGATTATGGAAACACCCCTCTTAAATTGAACTTATTCTTTGACGTGTCTAGATGCAGGCAGGGGGGAGGTTCTGAAATAGTAATAATACCCCCTTAGGACACTCCTATTTCACTATCTTTCGAAATTAATTTTGAATGTACTAATAACATGGCAGAATATGAGGCCCTCATCATGGGACTTCAAACTTCTACCTTCCTTGGTGTACAAATCCTTAATATTGCCAAAGAATTATTACAAATATTTGAACATTAAAAAAATCAAACAACCCCTCATTCATCTAATAAATTCGCAGACACAATGGCTTCACTTGCCTCTCTCATCCCTTTATCACAAGAGAATTCCAAACTCTTCATCGTTTTACAAAAAAATGATCATCCATCCTACACCAACATAGATCTACCCACCATAAATCACATAGAAAACAACTCATCTCACACATGGTATATGCAGATATATGATTATCTCTCCACTAGAAAAGTATCCCCCAAATTATCCAAAAATGGAAAAATATCCTTTGAAAAATGCTCATCCTCATTACGTCATACTAGGAGGTATCCTTTACAAAAGAGGATTTGACATCCTCCTCCTCCAGTGTCTTAAAACTCAGGAGGTTTGTCTAGTTATCCAAGAAGTACATGGTGGCATATGTGGTGGACACTTTAACGGTTTGGTTATCGCTAAATGCATCCTATGCATGGGTTACTATTGGCCCATGCTTAACCAATATTTTTGTGACTACGTCAAGAAATGCATCAAATGTATCCCTAGCCACGCTCTTCAACTAGCACAAGACCTATGGCCTTTCACAATGGGGGCTTGATATTATCATACTTATAAACCATCGTTCATCACAACAACACAATTCTATCATTAAAGAAACTAAATATTTTACTAAATGGTTGGAAGAAATCTCCCTTATCTCAACTAAAGCAGATAAAATCATCGAATTCATCCATCATCACATTATAATTCACTTTGGTATACTACATAAAATAATTACAAATAATGGTAAATCATTCAAAAATAAGAAATTTCAGAAAAAAATTTATACTTAAAACATCAAGCTTAGCTTTTCCTCACCTTATTATCCATAAGCTAATAGATAAGCCAAATCATCCAACAAAAAACTCAACAAAAGTCTCATGAATTTTTTTGATCAAGATGGTAGATATTGGTATCTCCAAATGCCATTTGCATTATGGTCATATCGAACTATATTTATAACACATACGGGTGCTACGCTTTTCTCCTTAGTATATGGAACTAAATCCATTCTTCCTCTCAAAGTTAAAATCCCATCCCTACGTGTTTCTCTCAAATACTTCATCCTTGATGAGGATTATCGTTAAGAATTCCTATCAAAACTTGAACTGTTAGATGAATTTTTTCTAACCAACCTTGAACATATCAACATATATCAATAATGAATCAAATGAGCCTATAAAAAACATCTTGAACAACGTGACTTTAAATTAGTGATCTTGTTCTCAAAGATAACAAACATATCACTAATATATTATCACTCACACATATGGGTCTAGGGATTATCATTTATCCTCCCTTGATGATAAATCTGAAAATAATTCTCTTAGTTTCATGCACTTTTGGTCATTCTACTGTTGAAATATCAACTCATGAAACCTTATTCAAACTACGATCTCCATCCATCATACCAAACATCCTATCACACTTATAATGATTTGGGATCATGTGGTATTCTGTTAGCACACCTTTCATGACATTGAATATGGGAAACACAACTCTACTCATAGCATATTCCTCATGGAAAAGTTCCCTATTCTCAATTAGAGAACCCCACAATCATTACTGTTACCATCCCCCCATCTCATCCTATTTAACAAAATGAAAAGGATATAAGTGTAGCTTTCACGCTTACTTATCCCCTTCCAAATTGGCTACTTAGTGATGCCTCCATCTCAAAATTTAAATATCCATGGGATGGAACCAATCAAAATATAGACCGATCCCTCAATAGATGACTTTCAAAAATAAAAGAATTCAATTAATTCTTAGACCACTCCCTTGAAGGATGGATGCCATAAAAATAAAAATAAAAAATAATAAAATCATAGAACACTCCCTCGAAGGATGGATACCCAATCAAAATACACAACAAGGACTTCCTGTATCGATCAGTCCTCATATCAAAAAAGGCTTCCCATATTGATCAACCCTCATATCAAAATTCAATAAAGAAACCATCCTAGGAAAGTTTCCCGCATTGATAATCTTGTGCAATATAATAAATTTGGGGGAAAAACAAGGTAACTATTAAGAAGAACCGGTCTCCCCATGCTTTCTACACACAAATATTTCTTGTGTCAGAAAAGGATAGATACGACTATCCCACATCCATCAATGATCCTAGTATGGCTAGCTATTATGATTCATATGTTAACAGTACTTACAAATCTCCATATACAGTATCATACATTTAAATCATTTTACCATCATACAATATATATGTGTACATAGTAGTAAAGAACTAAACATTTCACATTCTATTTTTATCCATCGTAAAGTACATTAATTAAAAAACAAGGTCATAATTTTGTCACAAACATATTAATAATCATGAAAATTAGATCAAACATCTATAATCTAAAAATATACATGTCAAATAAATCCATAACTCATCATATAAAAATCACAAGTAAAATCATTAAACAAATAATCATCAACTACAGCTAATCCATCACATTGCAATCATGACAAACTTAAAACATAACTCAAATATCAAAATCATATGTGTGTGTGTGTGTGTGTGTGTGTGTGTGTGTGTGTGTGTGTGTGTGTGTGTGTACACACACACACACACACACACACACACACACACACACACACACATCATCATCATCATCATCATCATCATCAAGTGCTTCAAAGAGCCTCACGTATCAAAAATAAATCTATACATCATCAACAAGGGCTTCAAATGATCCTCATACATAAAAAATCTATAAATCAAAATCTATCTACAAAACTATGTAGTAAACTAAATGTCTTTCAATCAGACACTCCCTCGAGTGCTACTCCCATGATCATCATATGGGCCCTTAAATGGTCCTTCACCATGGCCTCTAGGTGGTTAACCCATACTTGCCACACTACTTGAAGAAACTTTCCATCATTGACACAAAAATACATTATAACTAGGCTCATCTGGAAGCCTCCGCCTCACTATATCCTCATAATATCAAATATCATCACATAAATCCTGATATTTTACCACAATCACTCTAGGTGGCCCTATATGACCATTGGTATGAGCTCAGGTTGCATGTAACTCAACCCTTGAGATTGAAGGTCTTGTCACTCCAAAGGCCTTTCGTAAGGCATCTTGGTCTCATCTATATCTATCTCTATCAACTCTCACCTGTGTGAGCTCTTTGTGAACAATAGTGATCTACTGGATCAACCCATCTCTCTCTAGTCACAATATCTCTCTCACCAATCAGTGTGACCCATTCATCTAACCATGTGGCCTTCTTGGCCTCTAAAATTTTCCACAGTGGCCTCTAATAAGGCCACCCTATCATCCTCATCTCTACCCTCACCACCACCACCACCCTCTAATGCAACCTCTACGTGAGCCCACAACCACCTCTCAAAACCATCTAGTTGCCCATTCCACCATGTAGTGTAGTCCTCTTTCACTCCAGAATCATCATTCCCCACCACTCCCTCCTCATTTTCCATATCATCTACCTCTTGAACAGATAGTAGGGCTATATGTGACTCTGTATCATCTCACCAATAGGCCACTGTTGCCTCTTTCACATCCTGAATCAATCCAAATTGTCACATAACAGTACTAAATCTGATTAGATCCCACTGATCCTCTCTTAAACCTCACACCCACCTATCTTGTGTCGCATCCCTCAACTCCCCCTCTACACCTAGCCATATCAGGAAACATGTATAAGTCCTTCAAATAACATCTCCACCATGTAGGCTAGCTAGGAGTAGTCTTGAATGATCATCACCTTTGATAGGCCCTATGGCTACGTGATCTAATTTCCACCTCATAAACCCCATTAGATTCTCCAAGTCAACCCATCTCTCTCATGGTAATCCCCTTAGTAAAACCATTTAAATTTTCTCATAGGCCCAACACTCCAATAAAAATGACACATCAACCTTGAATCTGTGTCTAGTACTCCAAGACCACAACTCCCTATAAACCCGTGCTAATAAAAAAGGGGCCCAAGAAAACTTTGTCTTGTATGTCATCATATCAGATACCACTTTAGTCAACATCCATGAAAATTTCCCTCCAGCTGAATGCGGTAAAGTGTAGCAACTAATACCAATCATCACCATTGTAACTAGGGCCTTAACCTCCTCATCCTCACTATATAAGGCTCTATATGAAAAATCCAAAAAAGTATAGATTACATCATTTCCATCATCCCCATACAATATTTGCATCGCAGCATCCCTACTTGCCTCATCAATCACATAAACCTACTCACCTTATACTGGTAAGTGCAATATCCTATGTTTATGCTCTAATTTCATGGTCATCTCTCCTATAGGAAACCAAATGTGCCTATGACATGGTCCCATTTCTTAGATAATGCCAACAATAACCCCATGTCTTTAGGAATGCATCTGTAATGATGCATCCCTCCTAATTCAACCTCCTCTAAGTGATTCCAATAAACATCTAATAATTGCATCTGAACATTATCTAATATCTTTAGGATCTTATCTCGTGTACTCAACCTCTCTTTATCATACACCCAAAATGAAACAACAAACCATAAAAAAAATTAATCAAAAATAAATTTAAATACACTTTAAAAATCACAACTCTTAGCAAAACATTGGAATTACCAATGACTCTACTTGAATTACTGGCACCCCTATGAAAATCATCAGCGACCCATCAATTTCCAATTATTTCATACGAAATCGCTAGCAGTTTCTAAGCAATTATAAATTTCTAGAAAAATAAAATAAAAAAATAACTTAAAAATCTAAAAAAAACCTACCTACCTCGAAACGTGTGGACCTTCGTCACCTATGTACACCTCAGTTACCTCCATCTCACCCAAAATAGTGAAAATCTTAGAAATTAGGGTTTCTTGGTCTTGTAGGTTCTCAAATCATAATAGTACCAAATGAGCCTCCAAACTACCTTTTATATCAAAACTTTTTCCACCCACTCGATCGTCAACGATTGGGCTAATCACTGATGATTTTGTCAAATCACCACCAACATATGGTAATCACTATTGATTACCTCCTCTTTATCTAAAACATCATTGATTAGCCTCTAAGCCTCATCAAATAATCATTTTATTCATCATTCATTTCCAAAATTGTACATTTCTAAGTGTGCTTCCTTTTTTAGGCCCCAAGACCCTTTAAAAACCAAAATAAATTAATCAATACAGAGACTGCCTTTATCAAACCCATTTCAGATTTTACAACTATCAGGAAGAAAATTTCCCTTCTTGTTGTTAATTCATACACCTATAGGCCGAGAACCCATTAGTTCCCCTATCTCTTGACTTCCTGGACACGTACGTCCACCTTTATGGAAACATCCTTTATATATAACATGTGTCTCTTGACACATTGTGGATACTATATGCCTTTTGGGAACCATTTCCTACACCCACTTCCTTATAAATCATGCATCTATAGTTTAAGAACCCATTAGTTCCCATATCACTTGACTCTCTAGTCGCACAAGTCAACCTTTGTGGCAATTTTTTTCATGCCCAGTCTTGGGGAATCTTGAATTGAAACAAAACATCACGTAATTTTATCTCATCCATCCACCTATTCAAACCAGTGATCATCATACTTCATCACAATAACCCCCAATTTGAGGGGGGGGGCACCTATCCAATACAAATCAAATCATTCCACTCATTTTTGTCCAGTGACTTTTCCATCACAAACCACTTGACAAACAAGGGAAAATATAGACACATGTTTCTTGGATACAACCATCACATCCTAAAACCTATCTCACTATCCTACACCATTACTTCACCAACATAAAATCACTTTCTACCTCCTCCTAAATCTCATTTACCTATCCTAAACCTCATTAACCACCTATAACCCATATTAAGCCATTTTAATCGTAAGCATTTAACCTATTAACTCCCTTCACATCCTCATAACCATTTAAACTCATCCCCATACCCAAATTTACCTATTTGGAAGTGGTTGAAACCAATTACAAGTGGGTATATCCACTTTTCCTATATCACCTACGATTATAATAGATCGTCGATAATTATTTAAGAAAAATCAAGCTTCATAGAATAGATCCCCAAAATTTTTTAGTGAAGCTCTAACTCATTCGATCCCCATATGTTTTCTCTCCAAGTTGATTTTTCATTTTTATTGGAGTGTTGGGCCTACTAGAACATTGCAGTGGCTAGGCCAAGGGGTGTTCCATGGGTGATATGGGTTTTCTTGGAGCATCTTGTGAGGTTTATGAGGTGGTGATCAGATCATGCAGCCGAATGGCTTGTCAGAGGTTAGGATCATTATAGACACCTCCTATATAGTCTACAGGGTGTAGACATTATTTGGAGGCCTTATATATGTTTCTATATATGGACAGGTGTAGAGGGGGAGTTGATGAATGTGTAACATGATAGGTGGGTGCAAGGTTAGAGGGAGGATCAGTGGTAGATAATTAGATTTGGTTGCTTTGGGTTATAATTTGGATTGATTCAAGATGTGTCAGAGGTAGTAGTGGCCTATCGGGGAGATAATGTGGAGTTATGTATAGCACTTCTTCCTATTCAAGAGGTATTTGATATGGCGGATAAGGAGGGAGTGGTGGGGCATGATGATGTTAGAGTGATAAATTCCTATGATGTATGGTAACAAGGACACCTAGATGGTTTTAAGTGGAGGGTGTGGGCTCATGTAGAGGCTACACCAAAGGGTGATGGGGGTGGTGGTGAGGGTGGAGTTGAGGATGATAGGGTGGACTTATTAGAGGCTATTATAATGAGCTTAAAGGCTGAGAAGGCTACATGGTTAGATGAGTGGGCTACACTAATTAGTGATAGATATACTATTACTAGAGAGAGATATGGGTTGAGCCAATAGCTCACTACTATTTAAACATAGTTCACATAGGTGAGAGGTGATAGAGATATACATAGATGGGACCGAGAGGCCTTACAAAATTCCTTTAGAGTGATAAGCTTATCAATATCAGGGGCTGAGTTACAGGCAACCCGATCTCAGACCAGTGCTAAGATGGGGCCACTTAGTGATGTTAGTACGATGAAATACCAATATGTATGTGATAAGATTTGATATTATGAGGATATAGTGAGGCAGATGCTTCCAGATGAGCCTCACTATAATATATTTTTGGCTTAACAACGATAGGTTCCTTTATGTAGTGCAGAGAGCATGATTTATCCACCTAGAGGCCTGAGTGAGGGACCATCCAGGGGCCTAGATTATGATCATGGGAGCAAAACTTGAGGGATTGTCTGATAGATGGACATTCAATTTAGTAGGTAGTTTTGTAGATAGATTTTGATGTATATATTTTTATGTATGAGGCTCGTTTATAGCAATTGATGATATATAAACATTGTTATATATATGATTTTGATATGATGAGTTATGGATGTATGTGAAATGTATATTTTTAGATTAGAGATGTTTGATGATTATGATTTTTTTTGTGACAAAATGATGATCTAGTTGTTTAATTAATGTAATATATGATGGATAAGAATAGAATGTGAAATGTTTATTTCTTTACTACTTTGAACACATATATTGTATGATTGTAGACTAATTTAAATGTGTGATACTACACATGTGGATTTGTAAATATTTTTAACATATGACTCACAATAGTTAGTCATACTAGGATCATTGATGAATGTGGGCTAGTCGTATCTATCATTTTCTGACATGAGAAAGATTTGTGTGTAGCAAGCACTAGGAAATGGGTTCTTAATAGTTCCATCTTTTTTTCCCCAACTTTATTATGTTTCACAAGTTGATCAATGCGGGAAGATTTCCTAGGTTGGTTTTTTTCTTGATTTTTTATATGAGGGATGATAAATGTGGGAAGTTTTTTTTAATATGATGACTGATCGATACAAGAAGTACTTGTGTATTTTGATTGGGTAGCCATCCTTTGAGGGAGTGATCTACAATTTTATTGATTTTTTATTTTTATAGTAACCATCCTTCGAGGGAGTGGTTTACGGATTTATTGACTTTTTAGATTATTGATAGTCATCCTTCAAGGGATCTTTCTATATTTTGATTATATCCATCCCATGCATATTTTGATTTTGAGCTAGGGGAAACGCTAGATAACCAATTTAGAAGGGGATAAGTAATCCTGCAAGCTACACTTATATCCTTGTCATGTCATTAAATATGATGAGATATGGGGATGGTGAGAGTAATGATTGTGGTGTTCCCTAATTGTGAGTAGGTAGATCCATGGCACCCATATTCAAGGTCATGATATGTGTACTAATGAAATACCACATGATTCCAAATCATTACAAGAGTGATAGGATGTGTGAACTGATAGATTGAGATCATAGTTTGACTAAGGTCTCATAAGTCAATATTTTAACATTAGAAAGGAGCCAAGTACAGGGTGTTAAGAGGATCCTTTTCATGTTTACCATTAAGTGAGGCTAAATGATAAGCCCTAAAACCATATTTATGAGTGATAATAAATGGTCCAAGCTAGTTCATAGAAAACTTTCCATGTTTACCCTTTTCAATCTTAGTGGCATGTTGGTTTTCTTTGATAATAAGATGACCAATGTTAAATTCATTTTGTTTGAGATGTTTGTTATATGCCCATTTGATCCATTATTAATAGATGTTGATATGTTCAAGAGAGGTTAAATGAATTTCATCTATAATTTCAAGTTATGATAGGCATTCTTGATGATAATCCTCATCAGGGATGAAGTATTTGAGAGAAATGTGTAGGGATGGGATTTGAAATTTGAGAGGAAGAAAATATTTGGTGTCATATAGTAAAGATAAGGGCACAACACCCATAGGTGTTCGAAATCTGGTAGGATATGCCCATAGTGCTAATGGTATTTGGAGATGCCAATCTCTACTAGCTTGGTCAACAGTTTTCACGAGAATTTTGTTGAGTGTTTTATTGGATGCTTTAGCTTGGCCGTTAGCTTGTGGATAATAAGGTGAGGAAAATATAAGATTGATGTTATAATTGTTGCAAATTTTCTAAATTTTCTTATTTTTGAATGATTTTCCATTATTTGTAATGATTTTATGCAGTATATCAAAGTGACTGATAATGTGATGATGGATGAAGTCAACAATTTTATCTACTTTAGTAGATATAAGGGGAATTGCTTCTACCCATTTAATTAAATATTCAGTTGTTTTCATGATAGAATTGTTTCATTGTGATGAATGATGGTTGATAAGGTCGAGAAGGTAAATCCCCCATTGTGTAAAAGGTCACAGGTCTTGTACTGGTTGAAGAGCGTGGCTAGGGATATGTGTGAGATTGGAATGTTATTGAAATTTGATGCATTTCTTTATGTATTCACAACAGTATTGGTTAAGCGTGGGCCAAAATTTTTGAGGTGATTTTCGGTTTGTAAATTATATGATAAGCACATAAAACTTGAAAGACGAAGTGTTTAAAGATACCTGCACCGAAAATGCAATGTCAGGACGAATGGATGTAATACGAATGTAGTTCTTCTTCTTCCAGTGAATGAGAGAACCTACATGCAAAATAGCTAAACAAGATATATTAGACAAAGATATGATGAGTTTCTAGACAAAAGGTCAATCCCACAAACTAATGGTATTCCTCGAAGGGTGTCAGCTTGTTTTACAATCAAGTGTTAATGATAAGAAGATAACTGACAATGAAAGGGAGATTAGAACTCCATAGGGATAGAGAGATCTTGTTCCATGTGATAGGTGGCCCAGGTGAGGGCTACAAAAATATCAAACTCCTCGAAGGAATCAAACCAATCTTATTTAACAATGTCTAGTTCTACTTGTATGAATTAAATTTGATCTTTAACATCTTCAATATCTGGTGTCAAGGAAATGGCACAAAGGTTGAATTCATGCACGATTTAAAATTGCTCCTAGATGAAGGATTTTTGAAAGATAGAAAGGTTGTATATACTTGTGATCAGATGTTCCTAACCTAGTACAATCATCTACAGAGATAAAAAACTTAGAAACATGTAGATTAGACAAAAAACAAATTGATATTTTATGGAAGATATGATTAAATTGATTAAAATGCTAAAATGACAGGGATCGCTAGTGATTCTATAGGGTATCCAGATATTTATATGAATCATTAAAATATTGATTCTTTGATAAAATGTAAATTTGATACAAAATGAATGATATGAGGAATGATATGATCTTATATATGATTTATTGATAAGATGAATATGAAGAAAAGTGATAAGATCTTACCTTGGATGAGAAATATTAAGAAAGGATTTTTTGGGAACCTTACAGTGTTTACAAAGCTTCAACGGACATAACAAGGATGTTGAAGGTATCAATATGATCATGGCAATGTATTATAAGTATTCAATGGGTCAAAGCTTCATTAAAAATGTCTGAGGATCCATTCTATGAAGTTTTATTTTTCTTAAATAATCATTGGTGATCCAGGAAAAGTGGAACAAATGCTTAGAATTGGTTTCATCCACTTACAAATGGGTAAATTTGGGTATGGGTATGATTTAAAATGGTTATGAGGATGTTAAGGTAGTTATGAGGTTAGATGGTTAGGATTAAAATGGGTTAAGATGGGTTATAGGTCATTAGGGAGGTTTATGATACGTAAATGAGATTTAAAGGGAGGTAGAATGTAATTTTATGGGGGTGAAGTCATGGTTTAGGATAGTGAGATAGGTTTTAGGATGTGAGGGGTGTATCCAAGAAACATGTGTCTACAATTTTATCATAAGGTGAGCAGAAAATAGTTTCCAATCATTCCTCCCATTTGAGAAAAAGTAACAAAAAGTTTCTTACACAAGAATTTATCCTTAAACCCTCACTAATAAAATTTAAGGATGGAAGGGAAACCTTCCCACAAGAACCGACTCCTCATTTAGGATTGAATGGAAAAAGGGTCAAAGAGAAACCTCTTACAATAGAAATTGTCTCAAGAAAAATTCAGAAGAAGAAAAAAGAAAACAAAGAGGAGTCCCCACAAGAGTCTTCCCATAAAGAACAACATAAAAAAAGAGAAAATTAATTCTCCCTATAGATGAATTGGAAGAAGAAATCAAAATTGGGATATTACATAAATATTTTAATCATTTAATCAACATCCTCCAACCAATCAAGAATCACTAGCCTACAGTCATGCAAGAAAGAGTAGAACCCACCAATGAACAAGAAATGGTAGGTACTAAAAATGTTCAAAAGATAGCATAATCCATTGATATTAAAATATGTACAGAGATAGAGTCATAAATGGTTTCCTTTCAACCTTCTTCTTCCTCATAGGTAGACAAAGGAAAGTCAACAATAGTGGAATAATAAGGGCACAAATTACAATAAGATCTCATAGAGGACCATTAACTACACTAATCCTTAACCCTATTAAGAACAAATCTATTGATCAAGCGAAAAGAATAAGAAGTATAATTTTTGATATAATCTCTAGCTCAGAAACAAATTAAAATTATTGAATTAAAAAATCAATGTCAAGACTCAAAATTTTAACTACAAAACAAGGATACCGAGTTATTGAGTATAAAAGAAGATCTAGCTCTTACAAAGTAAGAAACTAGTGAAAAAGAATACACTTATTTGGAATTGGCTAAAAAATTTCAACTATTACATAAAAAGAATAATGAAAATAAAGAAAACAATTCCAATCTACAAAAAGAACTTCAGGAAGTAAAAAGTCAACTATTGATAAAAGACACTCAAATTTCTGATTTAAATTAGACTAAGGAATCTATTAAAGTGCAAATCCCTCCTCTAGTCATTCTAATAGAAAATGATGATAAAAACATCTTGAATCCTAAGCAAATTATGAATATTTGGGAAGAAAAAAATCACAGGTGAAAATTCTAAGAGAACTAAAAAAGGTTCAATGGGAAAATCAAGAATTAGCATAAGGATTGTCTCTTTCTTTGTCAGTATGGAGAATCATTGGAATCGTGTAGAAAACCATCTACAGTCTATCATTTGTTTCTAAAAGAAAAATTTTATGGGTGGAAAATGTTATTAATTTTCCAAAAATTACCTCATGAGATGGAAAGTGAAGTGCAATTCTTGAAAACACACTTTACCATCACAATAGAGCAACAAAATCAATTATGAGTTATTCTTGCAGAGTTACCTTTTGGGGCACACTAATGATTTCATGATAAATTTATATGTTGGAGAGGTATATATATATATATTATATGTATGTATGTGTATATATATATATATGTATATATGTATATATATATATGTATGTATTATACACATATGTGTGTGTGTGTGTGTGTGTGTGTGTGTGTGTGTGTGTGTGTGTGTGTGTGTGTGTGTGTGTGTGTGTGTGTGTGTGTATTCAAATCCAAATCATATGGAGGAAGGAACAATAAGCTTTCACCAGTTTAGAGACATGCATCAACTTACTCATTAGTTTGAGTACCCCAAGCCAAAATATTTTATTGAACATTTCATCAGTTAATCTATAGTGGAAGTATAGGATAACAATATTTCCTTTAGATGGAAGGTGCGATTTCAGACTTTTAACTTTTTTACATAGATAAATTCGTTGTTGCATTGTCATCCTGTACAATGAGATGGGATTCCATGGAGTTTTACATGATGATAAGAGAATTTATTTCCATTACTGCTCTAACATGTATATCTAGAAGAGAAAGATCAATCATGTAATTCATGAGTGAATTTGGGAAATAATGATAGGAATGAGGTATAGGCCTCCCAAAATCTTATATCCTACACCAAATAGTAAACAACAAGGAGATGAAGGTTTAGTTCACTTCACTTAATGAGAGCATAAAATTATAAAACATAAAGGGTACATAATTCAAACGAAACTATTTTGGTCATTATATCTTTTGGAGTATGATTTTAAGAGACTCCGTGATGAAGAAAAATAAGATAAATAGCTTAGAAAGGGAATTGTAAGATTTTGGGTGTGGAGGAGATGATGAGTTCCCAAAGTAGCCTATTTTATACTATATTTTACCTACATTATGTTCCCAATATTTTTATCATATGAGTGTTGTATTCTATCACTCGAGCGCTAGAGTTCATGTGAGGAGCATCAAATTCTATCATCCGAGCACCCAAGTTCATTTGAGGAGTGTCAACGTCTATTAGAGAAGCATCAAAGTTCATCTAAAGAGTGTCAGAGTTTATCTGATAAGTGTCGAATTTCATCTGAGGAGTGCTAGAGTCTATCAAAATGTCTATTTTTGGATGATGTATCATGTAATATGAAAATTTATATTGAAACCTTGTAGAATATGTATTGTGTTAATATTGTCACTGAGTCAGAATATAGTAAAATAGAAATATTTACTAGCCTGATTATGGTTTAGATACTCCTTTTCATTTGAAAGATTATATTTTAAAGCTTTATCTAACTCATTGAGACCTACTATTTTCATATTGACTCTTTTGAAGCACCAAGAAGGATCCAAACCCTTGGTACTTTATTTTGGAGAAAAAGTACATTTAAGTTAAGGTTTATGTTTTTATAACCAAATTTTATCTTTTGACAAAACACCTCTACACCTCTAAATCACCAATGTTTGAGCAAGTAAGAAAAAATAGCAAATTACACAGTGTTAATTCTTAAATCTTGGGAGGAATGATCAATACAAACTTATAGGAAGAGTATAAAAGCACACATATTTTTCCCCATTATCACCTTTTAACCCAGATTGTCTTTCTAATAGATTCTTTAACTCTTTTCCAGATGTACTTAGATCTTTACCTCCCTCTTCATTATGTTCATCTTCATCCTGCAATATCTAAATATAAATATCACTACTCAATCATAATATCAATACAATAATCAATGTCATTTCACTTTTAAATTGGTAACAAAAAATGGTGTGAAACAAAAGCCAATAAATATTTCTATAGAATGCATGGTTTTAAGACTAAATCATATTCTTGTTGGAATGTGTCACAATAAACTCACCAAAATAAAACTATTCTTTTAGAATGAGAAAATGATTTTTGTCCAAGTATACTCCTTTCACTCTCAATTTCTTCGTAACTTTTGTAAAATTACTCCCTCAACTATTGATGTAGTAGTATTTGGATGAGTTTTCTTGAAATGAAACTCATGTGACTACAACATCACTTCCTTTAACAAGCTAATATAAATAATTTAAATTGGTAAGAAACAAAATTATTCTAAAAAAAAATCTAATTAAGATTTCTATATAATGTAGGGTTTAGGACTAAATTAGTCTTGCTGGAATGTGTCACAATAAATTTACCAAAATAAAACTAAACCTATAGAATTAGAAAACGATTGTTGTCGTTTCACTCTCAATTGCCTCGAAATGTAATTTAGTTGAATACAAAATAAATTCCTTTAACATGTTTATAATTTTCACCGTCCTCCAAAAAATAAAAACACAGAGGTACAATAATTGATGAAATTAATAAAATCAAATCCAAAAATACAAAGAGAATGTATAACAATGACAGTAAAAAGCATGGCATAGATTTTGCAGAATATTAAAAATAAATTAATATATGTACAAAATTTCTTCCACCAGGAATTTGTCTGAAACCACCAAATGCAAATCATTTTTTCTAAGAAACAAAACATTATCAGTTTATTACATACAAAGAAGTTAAACATGAGAAATTTTTTAGTTCCCAGATCAATTCCATCAGCTATTGTTTATGTCTTGTATAAAATACTTGCACAATAATTTTATTAGTCATTTTAAAAAGGAACATTATTTTTTAAATAAATTGGTTCAATCATCTAGCTTATCCTCTTAAGGAAGAGGAACATCTACCAACACTTTTAGTACATGAACATTAACATTGTTTAGACTAAATCTCTCTCCATGACATGTCTCAAGTGAATGTATCCTTCCATGACCTGAAACTCTTGATTTGATTGAATCTATCATTTCCACTTTATCGCCCACTATAAATTAATTTTTCTTTGAAAAATAGCACAAATTTTTTATATTAGTATATTTGAAGTAAATAGTAAGTGAAAAACAAAAACTCATATACACAATCTTAAGTCCAATATACTTACCATGCCATATATTTTTTGCAAAATTATTTTTCTCACCATTAGCATCATTGATATAGGTCTCATCATGAGCATTACATTCTCTTCCACCTATATCTTCAGAGATTTTCATTGTTTCCTTATATCACAAATGAGATAAAATGAGTCAAATGAGAAGAGTCATATATAATCTAGTTCTTCTATATATATATATATATATATATATATATATATATATATATATATATATAAAACCCAAGCACGTTAGCACATCACTAGTTCCAATTTACCAGAAATAACCTAGGCACGTTGGCACATCACTCAGCCTAGACTGAGTGCTCACCTGAAGCATGTAAAGGTACCAGGCCCCTCCTTAGAGTTACTTGTGCAAGATGCAAACATGATGAAGGGTTAATGCATTCAGATCCATAAATAGTATAAACATTCTACAGATCATATTCCAGATCTAGATCTAAGGAGTAATGGATTTAAACAATAGCCATAATGAATTCAACCATGCAAGAAATAGTTACGTTCATGTTTAACACCTTGAATTAGTCAATACACTCCATTATATTAAACACAATAAATACACATAAGCTTCTTACAATATTCAGTATCATAAAATTATGCGTGCATCATTCTGGAAGAATAAATCCATAATAGTTCACCACTCACTTTGTTTATTCTATGCAGATTACTACATACTTATAAGGGTGGGGACTTGCCCTTTACCGCTTACATAATTCCCAAAATAGGTCACATGCTGAAAATAGCCATGCACCTTTACAATAATAGACACACATGCAAGTGTGCTAATAATAGATCTCTTTTGGTTAACTAGTAATGGTAATCCTGTTATTAAATTGAACCCATCAAAAGCGCTTAGTAGAAACTCTTCAAAAAATAGCCTATGTGTTTCGTGCAATTCTTTATCCAGTTTGTGTGCTCTGCATGCTATCTCCAAAAATATCCCATAATCCTGAAAATGGATAAGTCTTGAATTTATCCCTGTATTTCATGTGCGTTTCCTTCCCTATTCTTCTGTGCCTTTAAACACACCCTATTCCCACGCACAAACCTTCTGTGTATCTTTTGCTAAGTGTCATACTTTGACTACTCAACATTACCCCACACTAAACTGCATTGCCACCCCGGAAACAGTTGCCTCTTGATACTTTAAAGAATAAAGAATGGGAATGAAAGGAAATTAAAGAATTATTGTACAAATAATGAACTTTAACCCAACAATGTCCTCTGTTTCAACTGGAAGAATTAACTCTAGATATTCTTCTTTGATTTTAGCCTCTAAGGTTTGCCAATCACTTAGCGCAACTTCTGCTTTTTTTGGAATATCCGATGTAATAGAATCTAACTCCTCTTGCACAATCTCTTCCTTCTCATACCTATGAAGGCATATGAAAAGTTTCACCATGGGCTTCATGTCCCATCCCTCATAGAGAACCACACGATTCAGAAGTGATGGTACACCACGAATTGTACTGCCTTGCCCACCACTGACAGTAACTCCTTAAGAATGTGCCACTCCTCTTCAAATGTCATGCAAAGCCTATCATATCACATCTTCATGCTATGTTTGAATGGCCCACTCATCAAACCTTAAAATAAATATTTTTCAAACCTTTCTGCAAGGTATTTTTTCTCCATGGGATACTCCCAGATCTTGTCCTTCGGCCCATGGGGCACTCCAATCTCCATAAATACTAAAGAAAGTAAAATAGTGCCAAAACTGATTTTATCACCTGTGCACACTTCCTCGATAATGTTATTTACAATGTAGCCTGCTATGTTGTAGATCACTCCCTGTGACATTCTACTCGTGATATGTAGCCACATTGTATTCACTTACGACCACCTCTCTTGGTCATTCAACTTTGTTACCAGATGTGCAACTTCCTGAACCACTAGGTACTTCTTTAACTTGTCAATCTCCATCTCGTACGGACCCTTTGTTTATCCCAACTCCTTTCATGTTTCCATGAGTGTTGCTTTATCAGTCAGGTCACTAGCTAGGTCTATGTATGTGCCTTTTAATCTTGTCAGTGTTACAATCAAGGTGACTGTGATTCTAACCCTCCGCCCAGTGAAATAGAAGAAGTCCTCATGGACTCTACTCATTAACCATTGATATAATGGTTCATACTTGCCAAAATAAGAGAGCTCGTACAACTGATAGATTTCAACCTACTTTAACAACTTCTCCCTAGCATCATCATATACTGACATGTCCTTCACTGTGTGCTTGTTGGTCTTCATGCTCAACAACACATCTAACTCCTTGTTATCTGATGTGCGGTGGTTATAATCACTTATTTTACACTTACAAATGTGGGAATCCCATTCTTTACCAACTATAACACCTTCTGGGTATTGCATCTTTTAAAAATTACTCTCGGACGCAACTTCAACTTCTACCTCCACTTTCTTCTTTCCTTTGGCTCCTACGGCAGGTAATTTCTTTGGTGCCATATGAAAATCTCATCTTTGTGTCCTTTGTAATGTGCAAATGCTTCTCTTTCTATCTTCTATAGCGAGAAAGTTCAAACCCTAACTCAAATCTACGTGCCCTAGTTTGAAATCATGTGCCCTAGCTCTTTTGCAATGTGTCTGATCCACTCAAACCCTTTACCAATGGGGATGCAAGCTTCTTCTGCTCACAAATATGCTCTCCACGTCTAGTTTAACACTCTCTGCACCTCAATATGTGTCACTCAGTTCGATTGCACTTAGCTCTTTCAAATGATTATGATCACAATGGTAAAAATGAACTCACATCACATCCTTATATAGATTTTTAAGAAGTTGGTGCATTTATTGCTCCTTCACCTACTAAAAATCCTCTCATTAATCGATCATTTTCACAATTTCTACGTGGTACATCTTCACACCTCAGCTACAACCTTCTAGTGCATATTCCTACCTTCTGGATATAGAATTATCTTTAGCGTCCTTCCATGTGCCAGAGTACCTCACCACTATGCCTTATCCTGGTAGTCTCCACAACCGCTTCTTACCTTGCATTATATTGTTCCTTCATTTATCTCCATCTATAGTCCTTGTTTGGAAGGAATCTTCTTTCCAACAAATCTCCAAACTTGAATAGAAATTGTAGCAGTTTTTTCTTTTATGTGTACCCATTTTTCAATAGCCACCCCACAAATGGTATGTGCAGTCCTCTGTACATAAAAATTCTATAAATGGTAATTAGCTTCCAGTGCACAAATGCGCTTATTACACAAAACACCAACTAAAATAACAAAGCATAGTGATGAAGAAGGAAATACATTAATGGAATACATAAATGAAAACCTACTTTAAATGGAAACGCTACCTTATTACAAACACCAAGAAGACTTATTTATAATAGGGCTTCAACCTACTCCCATTGAAGTAATCAGGTAACCGTATTTCATCAAGCACCTCTAACTGGAAAGTACCTGTTTCAAGTATGTGAGTGATAACATACAGTCCTTAGCAATGTAATTTAAGTTTTCCTTGATGGCACAGAAACTTAGAATCATAAATAAGAACCATTTTTCCAATCTCAAATTTTTTTTCCCTAATGTGCCGGTCATGCCATGCTTTCTACCTAGACTTTTCTTTCTTCTGACTCTAACGTGCTATTGCATATTGCTCATCTAGTTTGTTTAACTTTTCACCTTGTTCTTCTGATGCTTGCTCATCAGCTATACCTCCACCACGCGCAATACACAAAGAAGGTAACATGAATTATATAAGAAGAACTACTTATATGACAAACACCAATTGAAAGGGTGTAGCCTTGTTTAACCTATTGTATGTTGTTCCATACGCTCAAAGCACGATAGAAACTTTATCATCCCAATATTTTCTTCTTCAATATTTTGTTCCAACGCCAATTTCTGGCTCAAAATCTTGTTGAAAGCTTCAGCAATCCCATTTTCCTAAGGATGATATGGCATAGTCTTATGGTGTGCAATAATGAACTTATCCAATAGAATTCTAATTTTGTCATTCAGAAACTGTGTACCCCTATCACTTGTAAAAATTAGCGAGCATCCATACCTTGTAATAATATTTTCCCATAAAAACCTGGCTGTTGTAGTTGCAATACAATCCTTTATAGGTGTTGCTTCTACCCACCTTGTCAAATAATTTATACAAGTGATGATGTAGCGCGATTCAGTCCTACGCGTGGTTGGTGAAATAGGACCCACAAAGTCTATAGCCCATTTTAAAAATGATTCTGCACTAGGAATAGGTCTTAAAGTCATTTCATCTCTTTTCCCTAGTTTTCCAAGGATTTGACAGTGATCATAGGCCTTGTAATATGCCTTACAATCCTTATACAAGGTCTCCCACCACAATCCACTGACTAGAATTTTGTGCGCAGTGGCATCACCTGCATAGTGCCCACTTGCAATACCACCATGAGCCTCTTCCATGATATTTGTGTGCTCATGCTCCAATACACATTAGTGCAGTACTTCATCTTAGCCTAACTTATATAGGTCACCACTAATCAACATAAATGGTGCCACATGAATTACAAGTTGTTTCTTCTATAAGTCTTTTAGTCCGTCTAGCGCCATACCTGTGTATAGAAAGACAACAATATCCTCCAAGTCTTAAGGTGCATGATGTAACATGTATAACTGTGCATCTAGAATTATATCTTCAATTTTTTGTGCGTCTTCCCCTAACTGTATCCTTGATAAATGGTCTGGGCCAGGATTACTTTTCCTTGGTTTTACCACAATTGTAAAATCAAATTCTTAGATTAAGAGCACCCATTGACATATGTGCCCCTGTAAGACTGGATTATTTACCATGTGATCGGTATAGAATATAAATGGTGTTGTTAGTAGGTATTGTATGAATTTATGTCATGCATAGATCATTGACAAAGATTTGCGCTCTGTAGTTGTATAATTCTTCTTTGCATGAGTCAACTTTCTACTAGCAAAACAGATAGGATGATCTATAATACCTTCACTAGGCTGAGCTAACACCACGCCAATGGTCATTCCTAAAGCATCCACATGTACATGAAATGGTTGGTCCCATGAGGGAAAGCATAGAAAAGACATTGTAGTAATTTTCTCCTTCAATGTCTCGAATGCACACTACTACGGTTTCCCCTAATAGAATGCCCCTTTTCCTTTTAGTAACGTCTCTAAGGGTGTGGAAAACTTAACATATCCTTTGATAAATTTTCTATAATACCTAGTGTGACCCAAAAAAATTTGCACCTCACTCTGACTGGTAGGTTCTTTTAGGCTAACAATGAATGCAATTTTAGATAGATCTACCAACAAACCTTCTCTGTAGATAATATTCCCTAATAGAGTGCCAAAAGGTGTAGAAAACACACACTTTTTTATGTTCAAAGAGATTATTAACAGTATACATATTTCAAACATTAAGTGTAAATTGTCACAATGATCCTTAACAAGCCCATATATCGTCCAATCATCTAAGTAAACTTGCAAGAAAAGATGAATAAAATATTGGAATGCTTGAACAACTATTCACGAAAATACAGAGGGCACATTTTTTAGTCTAAACAACATCATAGTATATGTAAAACTTCCCCATTTAATGGTGAAAGTAGTATTTTCCTAATCCTCCTGTGTAATCCTAACCTGATGATACCCAGAGAATCCATCTATAAAGGAATAGATCTCATGCCCTGCAACACATTTAATATTTCCTCTATGAATGGCATAGTAAAAGGATCAGTCACACATCCATCATTTAGATACATGTAGTCCACACCGATCCTAATCTGACCATCTTTCTTTATACTGATCACCATTGGGCTAACCCATTCTGTCTCATCCAGGGGCTTGATGATTCCAGAATTCAACATTTTGTCAATTTCTTCTTTGAAATTTGGGGTTCATCCTGTAGGGTCTCTTCCTGACCGGGGTGCGCACTTTCCTTAAGATTTATCTTCATTTTTCCTAATAATACATGCACTCCTTTCAATTCATGGTAGCCCCTAGGAAATAAATCCTAAAAAATCATGGAGCAAATCCACTATTTTTTCTACTTCAAATTCAGACCAATAATATCCAATTATTACCTCTTTAGGCTCAGTATCCATACCAATATTCACTTTCTTGATCTCATAGGTTCATGATAGGCGTGTGTGTTGTTATCTACACTCTCTAAGACCTCGTGCACACCTGTTGAATGGTCTATAGCTATTTCTTCTACCTCTTTATCATCCACCATGTATACCATCTTCCCTTTTTCTTTCTCTAAGCAAGTACACTTAAGTAGTGTGGCATCTATCTCTGTTTCTACAACAAAACACGCTCCTGAGTCATTTCCATCAAATAACTCCTAAATGAGTTCTTCTGCCTTTGCAGTGTCTCCCATAGTTAACTGATTTATAACCCTTAATGCCTCTTCTATTGGAGGTTTAGTAGAGAAGTAGTCAAAATTCTGGACCATACTTATAATCAAATCCTACCAATTTCCATTTTCTCTATGTAGCTCTACACAAACATACCAAACACATGCACAACATTATAAAGTAGAATAAAGTTTGTGCACCCATAGCGACAGTGGTAAATATTCCTACCCCTATGTCCAGTTACTCTCACACTACTGGATGTGGTGCTGAACAGATTGATTACCATGATATGTGCATATTCAAGTTAGTGCATTACTCCTGGAAAACTGAGTTGTAAGAGAAATCATGAATTCATTCCATTCTACAAGATTATCCCTGTGAACCACCTTCTAGTGTGTTGATGTACCATGCAGGGTATATGCTAGCATACTTCTTCTCTCCAATTGATCCATCCATTGTTCCTCAATGGCACGTAGAAATACCGTAGGGTCCCCTTCCCCAGTGTACAAAGGTTCAGGGTTATTACCTAATCTCCTAATGCAACGAGGTTTACTATTCCACGCAAATATTCTCCTTACTTCACTTCCTACCAACTCATAAGTAGCATGAGCCCAATTATCACAAGAAATACTCATAGTATTTCTAATAGACTGTGCATATTCCCACTAAAGGATTCCTTCTTTAGTTGGCTCAAGCACTTTTGGGTCCCGGATGGTGCGTACATAAATCCTATTCAAATATTCCTCACTCAAAGGCTCAACATAGGGCATATATTTCCCATCAGTTAAAGGGATAATAACTCTTTCCTCCTTGTTTTACAAACTGATATATCCCCTGTATAGTAATGGATGCATATTTTAAAACTCTGATAGGATTGGCCTTGGTTCAATTAGCTATGAATAATACATTAGAAGATGGCTGTAATGTAGGTCTCTCCATCTGTACCCATGCATCTAAAGTAAGCACATTGACTTCTGCACTTGTGTTAATCAATATATTACTGAAAATCCATCCATCCACAACAACATTTAGAGTGATTTCCTTATCATGTCCAAGCTATGTGGGAAGATTTACATGTGGGATATACTGTCTAGTCTCAATACTTTCCTGTGAGTGTTTCCCTTTAGGAAATTCCCTATTAATGGAATGATATTCTACTGGTGCAACATTTTTCACACCTCCTTCAAGTCATCAATATTTGACTGGACCATCTCTGCCTCCTTTAGTTCCATCTTCCGTGATTTCTCCTTTAAACATTATATTTCAGGCTGAATATTTCTAAGGACCTCCATGGTATCTTGATAAACCTCTTTCTAATGGGCAGGATCTAGGTATCAGGCATGTAAAACCTCCTCTTTAATGATAGTAGGCTTCTGTTGTAACACCTCTCTAGAACATACAACTTCAACGTGGGTAGTGATCTTTACAAGCAATACCTCGGATTCTAGTTCCAACTTGGGCATCCATTGATTTCCCATAGCACGATGTATCCTAACCATCCATGTGCCTTTGTTTTATTATTTATGATGCTTACTAAGATGCTCATATAAGTCTAGGCATTCCTCATAACTAAGATTCTTCCCAAAAAAAGAACAAGTCATATTATGAGGACATTCGCATGTATAACATGTTCCATGAGGAAACTCGCCTCATCCACCACCACGACCTCGGCCTCTGAATCCACCATGGTATCCTTGACCTCCTTTAAAATGTCCTTCATTCCAATCATAGCATGCTTGATTGTAATCCCAATCTTGATGCTCACCATTACCCTTAGAGTTATTTGATACTCCTATCTATCGTACGCCAATATCTATAACATTATAGATCTGACCAATCAGCCGATAGTGTTCTATATCATGATTCGTGGACCTATAAATTTTACAATAGCAAGATACGTTCTTCCTTATTGCGTGTTGCAATAGTGGGAAGTAGATGGCATCATTGTTTAAATGACATATCTCATAATATAGTAATAATGAACACACTGATATGTGGGAATAACTATCCTTAGTGTTCCCTTCTACTACAAAATTTGTACACCAAATCTCCATGCATGTCTCATGTGTTGAGTTCGCCGATAGTTTCTCTAACTACTTTTCCATAGCTGAAATCTGTGCTTTCAAATGGGTTCACCCATGTCTATGCTCCCAACTTCCTCAGTGCATAAAGCTGCTTCAAGGGCTTCACGTGGATCAGTGTATATCTTATGTGATAGTGCCCTTCTAAAAGGTGTAATCAAACCTCCAATGAACCACTATGCGTGTTGGCTTACGTGAATATCATACAAAAAATTAGACAACATAATCTTGAAATGGGAATCATAATCCCTAACACTCTTAGTAGTGCCTTGCTTAATATTCTTGAGCGTGCTTATACTCTTCTACTCAAACTCAAGGATATAGAACTCTTTAAGGAATGCATCTTTGAATGTTGCATAGTCTACGTAAGTCTGATCAGGGTAAAATTTCTTGTACCAACTGCGTGCGTGTCCCTGTAATGTAGTTACAAATTGACTTGCCTTACACTCATAATCTGTGATCCCTTTTGTGCACCATAGTATTTCACACATGTACATGTGATCAAGAACATCTTCTATGCCCTTATATTCTATCAGATGAAGAGACATCTCCATGTAAATATTATGGGGTTGGTGTGGACCTTGCCGACCTGATCTAGAACCTCCTGTATTACCTATACCTCTAGAACCATCAGATCGACTAGAACTAGAACCACCTATGCCTCCTGATCCTCCACATGTATCCAAAAGTGGACTAGAAGATGTACTTCCCTATGTCCCAATAGTAATACTATATTAAACTCATATAGTTTGTGTGGTGGTACTACTCCCATACGCAAGCCCAAAATTTTTTGCGCTCTAATTTTGTGTAGATGATGCATGTGAAAGGGTACCTCTAAAAAACAATGAAGTCGTTTTCCCTACTATCAATTTACTTGCTATGTGACTTACTCCTGCTTCCCTGCTGCCCAATTTATCTTGCTAACTATATGATCTAAGGAGTATTCTCTGTAGAATTTTTATACTATTTATGGATCTAAATGCATTAACCCTTCATCATGTTCACATCCTACACAAGCAACTCTAAGGAGGGGCCTAGTACCTTTGTGCACTTTGGGTGAGCACTTAGTCTAGGCTAAGTGATGTGCCAGCGTGCATGGGTTATTTGTGGTAAATTCTAGGTTGTATCTGTGCCACTTGTAGCTTCAGATCTCATCTTCATCAGACCCAATCACTACCGATTGGGAATAGTCGCCATCAACCCTATCAGTAGATCTCTTCTTATTTAATTTTTTTAAATCCTTTCTGTTTTCATTCAGATGTATACATTTCTACATCATTTTCAGTTCCATATCATCTTCTAAGTCTTTCAAATTTTCTCCTTTTGTTTGATTTTTGGCTCACCCCTTTTACAGATGCCTTCGAATGGGTTCATTAGCCTCAGGTCACCATCAACCCACCCATTTTTTAGCTTAGTTTACATTAACTTAGATCACATATGCATTTTATTTTATTTATTACATCTCATCTTTCTGTTTTAGTTCAGATTTCACTGCATCATATCAGTTATTTATCACTTACGTTATTCATCTTTTATCAAAAAGTGGGTTGACATCCATCCTAGGAAGTTTTCACTTCTCAGGACTGACGTTGTCAGGAAACCCACCCATGTTTTTCATGTCATCTAACTTTCTGCGAGGAGGATATCTTTTTTGCACCCGTATTCATCGTCGTCTCATCTAGAGGTACCTTAAACCTTCTCATATTGGAGTTGCTTATTTTATTTATTTCCATTTCACTAATCTGCAAAAGGGACAAGAATATTAGTTTAACCTTCTAGCATGCCTGGTGGGACCCACCCTTCTTTGGTGAGTCTTTTCTTTGTTTTTCATTTCCATCTTCTTCTATATATTTTCTACTAATCTCGCAGGTAGGATTTTTTCTTGTTTGTGTGCATGGTGGATCAATTTTTCTCGAATCAATTTGTTTTCTTTAGAAATAAAAATAAAAAAGGAAAAAGTGTTATCCAAGTATTCTTTATTTTTCTCTAGTTTCTCCTTTTGCATCATTTTTTCCTTCTTTGTCTGAATGTCTTCATTGAATATAACACTTAATTTTGGACTTAATAATAACTTTCATACTTTCTTGACAACATAGTATAATTAGGAGGTTAATTCTTTGTGTTAACTTTTATCACACACATCCAAAACGCACACATCAAAACTACACATCCTAAACATATTATTCTAGGTGGAACTATTGGGGTTTCATCACCTAATAGGAAAGTCACCACGGTTTTCTAGCCACGTTATAATTTTTTTGGCTATTGATATATTGGCCAATCTCCTGACATCCTTATCGTTGCGGTACGTGAAGTGCGGCGGTACGACCCAATATCAGGCCCCATATCGGTATTCATCAAAGATTTGGGCCTCGCTTACCTTAGGGTATGTCAAGGACTCCATCCAAAACAACCTAAAACCATCCATAGTTTGTCCATATTCTAGGTTCGCTTTAAGTCCATTTTCCATCCTTTTCACACATCTTTAATAATCAAGATAAATAATACTTTTTGTGTGAATTGTTTGGAGTAATTAAAATCACCATAGTTTCTTGTTTTATTGTTTGTTTCATGCATGTTATTACAGGTTCTCAAGCAAGAAAAATGGAACAAACCATGACATCTAATGACATTCCTACTTATTCTATTTTTTCCCAACAAACTTCAACCCTTTCTATCATTTCTTCTTCCTGTTTGGTCACCTTTTCTACGGTTACTCAACCTATGAATTACATTCCCCATCCTCAAGAGTCTCAGGCTATCTAATATAAAACCCATGCTAAAACTAACCCCTTTCTTTACCACCACTCGGTCTCATCTAGACTGGATAAACCCTCATCTAAAACTTATATGGGAGCTTTTAGACCTCCCATCATCCCTCGTGGGGGTTTGGAGCTCCAGTAAATCCTTGATACTAACCCTGTAGCTCTCCATGATTACCTCGCTAGGAGGGCTACCCATCTCCCCATCAAGGTTCTCCTCTCCAACAACTCTATCCTTATACTCCTCACTCAGATTTCCATAGGTTCTTACCTTGCAACTTGTTGTATTCTTCCCAAGATCCATGAATGATTTAGCGATATCTCAACAAGAACATGGATCTCACGCTCACCAAACCACTCAATTGGTGGTTCCCATTCCCCCCAAATTGTCTCGAATTAACACCACTATCACCTCTTCTATCCCCATCACCTCGTCATCAACTACAATTATTAGTGCTCCTATCCAATTATCACAAGAATCTCATTTGCTTTCCCCTCCATCTAAACATCATAATCAAACTTTACCTCTTACTCCACCTCTCATGTCCATGAAAATTTCATCACTTCACAACCCCATCCTTCTAAATCAACACAAACCCATAACCTCCTCTTCTAAGTTCCCTTCGTTATATACTTCCCAATCAATCTACTTAGACAACTCAACCACCCCTTACCTATATCCCAACTCATCCCATATAAAATCAATCTAACATCCCCATCACTCAAAAACAAACACAATCCCATCAATATTACTACATTCCCATCTCCCAAAAATAACCTATATCTCAACTTATTTAGTCTTAACCATTCAACAATATACCCCCTTATCAAATACTTCCAAAAACACCTACTCATCCTCAAACATATCAACCTCATCCCTAACCTAACCCATATACTTAATATATTTTGAAAGATCATCCTTCAATTTCTCATCCCCGTACATCCAATGATCCCATACATGTATGATTAAGTAGAATGGCCAATCTTGAAGCTGCTACCTTTGGATCCAAGACCACCTTTTCCTATGAACAAATTTTTAATGAACCTATCAATCCATCAGTCCCCGTAAAGCCTTATTCTCCACATTGGGAGCTACCAAAGTTCTCTACGTTCAATAGTAAGGAGGACCCACAACAACACCTTCGTACCTTTAGGCATGCATGCTACCTCATTACTCATGACCAAGACCTTATGCTTCGTACCTTCCCCATATTTTTGGTTAGTCCCGCATTGGATTAGTAAGACAAAATTCCACAACATTTTCTATTTTCCTTCACCCAACTCGTGAAACCATTCTTAGAACACTTTTTGATCAATATTACGAGTAAAATCACCATTACATACCTATATGCCATCATACAATTTGATGATGAAATCTATCACATATTTCATCACTTTATGACATGCCATAATCAACCAATTATCCTTCTACCTTCCACAGACTAAATTAATTGAGATCTTTGTATGGTCCTTGTGTGAAGCATATTTCCTCTACTCTTTAAATACAATTATTCCAAACCTTTGAAGAGGCAGAAGAGGCATTCACATTTGAATTTTGTGCCCTTGAGAAATTCCATCTTAAGCTTCGATCTAACAAATAAAAATCTGAGTTCACGAAGTCATCCAAGCATAATGACAAGACTAAAAGTGCAACTAATGCTATCATATTCAAGTCTTCATCTAGATCTACATATCACACCAAGCCTCCAAAAAGAGCTCCTAGACCAACCCCCAATTATACTCTTCTTGGATAATCATATAGCTCCATCTTCGAAAAATTAATGGTTATGCACCTCATTCAACTTCCTCTCATCTTTCCCTTTGATGATTCGTGACCCAAACCCGCATGGTATCGCAAGGAACAATATTATAAATATCACCAAGTCCATGTTCACGACATCTAAAAATGTCACACTTTCAAAGACCTTGTACAAAAACTAATAGAACGTAGTGATCTTTAGTTAGAAAATCCCAATGCACCTCCCAATCAACCCCTATACGTTTTCAAGCAACCTTTTCCCAACCACCCACCTAATAATAAAACATAACCTCAGTCATCTCAACCACCAAATGCTCATACTATCAACACCCTAAGTCATGAATCAAATTAATCACCTATAGTCATCATCCTTTCACCCGTTGAACCTATATCTAATTAAAATTCTACCTCTTCACCTACAATATCTTTTACATCTCGACCTATCTCTACATGTATTTTACCTATGACTATTGAACCTACACCTACCACACAATCCATATCAATATCTACTACTTCCCCATCCATATTCATATCTAGTCCTTCAACCTCACTTATATCAACATTTATCTCAACACCCTTGTCACACATCCCCACATCTATAACCAGTCCCACACCCTTATATTCAATCACATCAACAATTGTGATTACACCCACATCAACATCTAAACCTAAGTCCACATCCACATCCTCACCTAATATAACCACACATGATATTCCTACACTATCCACAAGTGTAACCACTCCTACAACAATGCCCCCAAAACCCACATATTCTACAACTCCTTCTAATCTCATTAAAAGAATCATTCAAAAACCACTCACATCTTCAATATATTCATCTACAATTAAATCTACATCATCTAGTTCTACCTCAGTGGACCCCCAGTTGAAATCATTGTTATCCATGCAAAGGGAAAATAATCACAACAAAAATCTAAAAAACCTTGGCTTCCTATTCAAAAATAGCTCACTCACCCACACAAAAAATTGGAACTCTCTCCTCCTAAATCTTTTCATCCTAAACAATCTAATCCCTCATCATCCATCTTAGGTGAACCTCCATCCATCTTGGGGCTAGGCCTTCCATCCACTCTTTTTCTCAAGTAAAAATATGAATCAAAACCATATACCATTTCTTTCAAGATAAAATTAGAATCAAACCCATCCAAAAACCCTATCATCACTAAAGGATAATAAACATCATCATCCACTAAACCTAAGTCCAAATCACAATTACGTACTTCTTCTTCTAAGTCCAAATCAGAATAAAAGGCTCCCACAAAGCCTCATCAAAGAAAATCATCTCTCTTACCTTCATCCACTTCATCTATAACCACTTCTCCAAAAAACCCCATGGGTTCGTATGCAGAAATATTTTGACGCTTACTTCAAGCATCTTCAATCACTATTCCCCCCATCAAATCCTTTGATTCACATGGGACCTAGACCTTCATGGTTCAATTCTAATATTATTTGTGCATATCATCGAGCTCCTAGACATGATACTAAAAATTGTAAGGCCCTTCAAACTATAATCCATAATCTCATTAAAGAAGATGATCTCCTCATCAAGGAAGATTATCCTCTTCCATCTACTAGTTCATCCACCTCTCCTCACAACTCTTCAATAAAACCTCTATCACATAAAATCTCTAAGTCCCCCTCACTCATCCAAGACCTTTTATTTCCATTCCTCCTCCAAACACCACTTCTCCCAAAGAATACCCCCCTCTCTTTATCAATGTTGTTTGGATTGCCACCCATTCTCACCTCCATGATTTTCAACCACATACTCAATCTAAGTCAAAATTTAATTTTACCACTCCCTCTAATGAGCCTACTCTGACCCCTTCCTCATCAAAACCCAAATTATATATCTTAGTTTCCCTATAGACTACTACCTTTGAGAAAAGTATTGTAAGACATCTTCATTAGGCCCCAGTTAAGATGTCACTCTATTAGCTCATCTAAAGTGTAGTCACTTTTACACCCACTAAAAACAAGGGAACCTCATGCGCACCGGCCTATCACCCAACGGGCACTGGGAGCTCACCCGAGGCATGTGTGAGGGAGCCAAGTCTCTCTTTTATGTGAGTCTAGGAAAGGCATAGCTCATGACTCTGACTTAGTGAATTAACAGACATGAAGAGCTATAGAGCTCAGGACGGCTTCTATACCCCTTCAGTCATAGTAGAACCAAAACGCGCAACAGAAATAATAGAACTAAGAGTTGTAAATCTACTACTATACTTAACCATTCAAGTAAGATTCATGATTATATACAAATGGAAGTACAATAGAAGTATGCAGGTAATACAAGGAAATATTCTTAACACATTTGACATGGTAACCTTATCACATTCATTCATAGTGTTACTTATAAAAGATTACAGAAGGCAGACAATAATGAATGTTAATTTTTCTAGCTTGACCTTGGTGTCTCCTTCATAAATTTTCTACAAATTCTCCCAAATTCCTTTGATGTATCACAATGCAAGACATTCAAAAATTCATCCTCCGAAATACCACATAAGATAGCATTCATTACTTTAGAATTACTTTCACAATCCTTCTTATCTATTGTATCAGTTGATGGTGTAGGGGTATAGTGTATCCAAAAATCACTAATTGGTAAATGTCATAGTATAATGACATTATATAATTCTTAATTATGATGCTACAAAATACATAATTGGTCCCATTGAAAAGAGGAGCTTTATTGGTAGAGAAACCTCCTTGAACATGATTGCTCGCCATACCCGTGCTTTAAATATCACCTTCAAGTTCTTAATATTATTCCAAAGGACCTTTTCTAATACCAATTATTGGAAGCATAACCACTGAGAGAGGGGGTGAATCATTGTCCTTATAAATTTATAATTCAATTATCTTAACTTATATGAACCATTTAACATACATTAACCATTATATGACAAATTGTAAACTAGCTTAGAAAACCATCAAAGTAACTTAGTAACCATCCACATGAACATGAGATAAGAGATAACACATGAAAACATTATTTATGTAGGAAACCATCAAGGGGAAGAAAACCCACTAATATTTGTATTAATAAAAAAACAATATTTAGTGAAGCACCAACTCCACAAGGAGCGCCATCCCCAAATTTATCAAGCACCAACTAACAATGAGGATACAACCCCTTAATTTAGTGAAGCAAAAAATCCAAAAAGAGCACCAACCCCTAAGGAATTAGAAAGAACAAAATTCCAAGGAAGTACCAACTCCCTAGGGTTTTAGAAAGCACCAACTTGCAAGGAAAACTCAGGCACTAACACAACCACCTCTTGATGTTCCCAACCTTCTTCTTGTTGATATCTCAATAAATAATGGGATTATTTACTATTATTTATCTTATACTCTTTTCTCATTAGTTTGATATCTATCTCTAATATATCATCATGCTTTCAATCTTCTTTGAACATACTCTAATCCTCAAAAATCCATACACCTTCTCTGCTGATCTTGAAGACTCATAACATTATTCACTTTGCTTACTTGTTTATAATGCTTCTTCACCTTCACTTAGGTCACATATGCATTGAAATAATTATGAAAATATATTGTATGATGATAAAAAAAATATTTCATTCATCATATGGTCTATAATACCTTATTCCATCTAAGCATTCAGCACTTAGCTCACTCTTTTTTTTCTATATACTCCACTAGCTCAAATAGGCTTGATTGGCTTTGCATACATACTATTCAAAAGAACTAAAACACCATAGGTCTTCCACGGAAGATGATAAAAAACTATAGTAACATGAAATAAACATGAATCCACCATTACTTAGTCGTTCATGTCTTCAAGATAGACTCAAACCTCCATTAGGTCTCAAGAAGGTCCTAATTCAATTAGGTCTGCTCTAATGTTACACTTTGACATTTCTTGATCACTTCATGAACATATTCAAAGCTCAAAACACTTTCAAAACATCAAAAAGGAATTCTTATAACCTTTTCAAATCTTGAAAATCTCTGCAACTTGCATTCATACCATAAAACTCAGCATCAAACCTATTTTCCTATTAGCCCTGTATACCTCACAAAGTCTACCTTACAACATGAAGCCTGAACACCCTCAAGATGATAAAAATACGCCTTGGGATAATCACCACATGCTTATAATACCACTATTTAGGGAAAAAAAGGTACAAGAACAACTTTGTATCATGCACACCAAAAACTATCAAGTTGCCCCAAAAACCAATCATGAAAGATTGACTTAGTATGACCACTTAATAACTGACACTTGTCTAGAAACCATCATATACATGTATTATAGGTCCATGGAATCCTAAAACATCCATTTTTTCAACTATTTTAATGCAAATCTTGATTGTTACAACAAAATCTTCAGAAAATAGCCATGTACCATCACCTTTTCTCTCTCATATGACAAACTACCACTACCTAGAGATAGCTAGGAGATTACTCTACATGCTTCAATCATAAAACTTAGAAAAATTACTCCTAATCCTGTTTGAAAAATTTCTCTCATATTAACTTCATGTTATGGTTTTAGAAGGGTTTTTGAGTTGTTTTGTTGTTAAAAATTGTTCATAAAGGATAGGGGCCTCAAACTCAAAACTTATTCTAGGAAATATTAGCTAGTAAACCCCTCTATCTCTCCCAAATATATCAGATCCCCATGAAAACATTTCACATTCCAATGAACATATCAAATTCCACCTTAAGCTGGGATTCTTCATTCTTGAGAACTCGATAGGACTAAAAAATGCAATATCTTTCTTTATCCTTCAAACTAAGACCTGAAACTTCATCCACATACTTGATTAAACATGCCTAACCTCTTTCCATGCTCACCTTTGCATAGTGGCACTGAAAATGATCAACCTACCTCATTAGGACAAGAAAAACTCAAGAATGTTCTAGGTGCAGACCTAGAAAACCACGTTTTCATTCTTTCTCCTTAAAGTCCTGACCTGAAACTTTGCCAACACACCTAGGATAACTTGTTAAACACCTTACAAAGATCACATGCCCATAATTACCTTGGAAACTAAACCTAATTCCTCATTAGGCCATGATTTCTTCACCTTGTTCTCTACTTCTTGGTTTTCAAGCATTAAATTAACTTACATACCTTTGTCCATGCATTCTAAAAAATGTACACATGCTCAAATAATGTTATAATAACCTCTACATACTTGTGACAAATTATCTCACTAAGCTACTGTTGGAGCTCAAAATTACACCTTACCGCAAATCATAGACAACCCAAGATTTTGAGGAAACATGTGACTATCTCCAATTTATGGGACTTGCATTGTGAGAAATACCTATAGAGAAGGATGGTTCCTCTACTTAATTCTTAATAATAAAACTAGTCCAAATGCAGAAAGAAAATCCTAAACTAAACATGCCAAGGGACCAGAGTTAAAAGGATATGCACGAATGGGAAATCCTAATTTAAGAGGGGTAGTTATACATACCAAAAAAATGTATTGAGATCTCCAAAACAGGAAGGAAAGAGAGAGTTCTCTTACTACCGCATCACCCCGGGGACATGAATCACCAGTGACCTTGGAAAACTGATTGATTTGACAAGGAGGCCGATCAAGATCAACAAATTGATTCTGAAGATAGAGTGATTGATCACGGTATCAACTGATCTCTTGGGTAATGGAAAAAAGGGAAAAAAAATATGCCAAAATTCAAGAACCATAAAGAATCACTCACCCACACATTTACAACATAAAAAATGGAAAATACAAGTAAATAAATACACACAACATGCCATAAATGAGTAGAAAGGAAAGGATACTAGATAAAACTAGCTAGAGAAGACATATGTGCCACAAAACAGACTTTATACTGCTTGAAATATGCACAATTCATTACAGTCATGACATAAGGAAAGAATACATTGCAGATACCAATTTTAAGGTCTAGAACTTATGGGAAGTCAACCACCATTTTGGCATGGTGTCGTTACAAAAAAGAGCTTTATTTAAAATTGAAAGATTTTACATTATATAGCTTGATTGAGAGATAAATAAGAAAGAGACAAGGGAAAAGAGAGAAGGGATGAATTTTCAAAATTTCAACCACTAAGAGTCTACATTAAAAGCCTCCGCAAAGCCCATGGGAACTCTCTAAGGCCATCACTGTGTCTATTCCGTCCTGCAGAAGGAAATGAAGCCATGTTTCTTCAATTTTGGTGGTTGAGCTACTTGATTTGATCATTTACATTCTCAGACTTCTCTTTTCTCCCTCAAAAGCCATGTTTTCTATTTTGATCCACCAATCACCACCAAAATAATATTTTACTAATTCCAAGTTGAAGGGCTTGAGGAGAGATTTCCAATGATATAGATTTTTTTCAATTTGGAGGTCTGTGATCAAAAGATATGACCATTTGAAGATTTTCCATATCGAGAGGAACAAGAATACGACACATGGTAGCCCTTTGATTAGTTCAAGGATTGATCCTCTACCCACGTGTGCACCATATTTTTCCTTTTATATGTGTTAATCACCCATTGTATCACAGTATTGGGCTTTGTTTCCCTCTACTTTTCTTCTAATTTCCTCTTCCTTTATCCTTATGGGCCAAAATACAAGCCAATACATTTCTTGAAATCAACCACATTTCTTTGCAGAAATGTCAGAATCTTGTTTTTATTTTCAAATCTCATCTAACAATTGTGAAGTGCGAGCCAATGAGAAATCTCCACACACTTTGCACCCTTTGTTATTCTTTTTTGAACACTTGCTTGCATTGAAATCACTCCAGTCGTGCCTTTGTGATTTCTATGCTCGCCCCTGCTGAAGTTGTTAACCAATGAGTTGCTCCAGCACACTTCAAATCTCAGAAAAAATATGAATTTCTAACTTATTCCATGGGGAATTTTTGTCCACCAGGAACTAGTTAAAATTTGATGGATTTCAGCCATAATTATGCCACGTGGCCCCTCTAGCCATCAATATTATGTTTCAAGTTTTCTATTTCTTTCACAAATTTTTACTTTGCCACGCATTGGTCATTGATTGATTGCAATTTTCCCCTTTGTTTTAACTTGCAAGTTTCCTTGAATTCTTCCAGTGGGTTTAATGTCCAAATTCCTGCCTAAAATTTATAGAATCCGAAACTACAGTTTAGTTTTTTGATGTAGCTTTTAAAGGCATATAACCTGCTAAAATGAATTACTGAATTGGTTAAGTATCTCGTGAGTTTTCAAATTCCAACGGCCAGGGATTTTGGGTAATGGAATTTGATGGACGTTTAGAGGTCCCATACTTGTAAAATGGATAAGTCCATTATTAAATAAGTTATTCCAAATTAACCTGGGGGGTAAATTTGGGATATCAGCTTTGGTGACCTCTAGGGGAAATTTTCGAGCTAAATTTGACCAGTTGTCTTTATGCAATCTACTAGGCATGGATGTCAAGCCCAAATTTCTTATAATTGATCAAAACATTTAAAATCCTTACCCCCGAGCCATTATGAACTTAGAACAAATTGGAATTGTTTGAAAATGGTCTGTGGATCTTTAAATGATTTGAGGAACAGATCCATCTATCTGATTCTACCATTAAACCTGCTCGAGATGAACTGGAGCTACCTCGGTCTACTCTTGAAGTTGATTGATTGGGAGTTTTAATAACTTCTACAATCGTTCCAAAACACTACATTTATGAACAAGGAAGAAGCATGGATCTTTGAACCTTAACTGATCTTTTGGGGCTGAAAAATACACTTTAAAAGCTACCCCAAAATTTGATTTGTCCATAAAATTGCTAAGACCTAAAATGAATTGTGCAATAGTAATATAACATGTAAAAACTATGTACAAAATATGGAATATCATACATGCCCCAAATGGAAACATGTAAAGTGTGCACAATGCACTTGTTTTGCTGAAAAAAAACCTATCTACCCTACTCTAATCAAAGAAAAAGAGAAGCTAAACAAAGCATGAAAAAGGCAGGGAGAAATTAGCTTCCTTTTCGTACAATTTTAGACCATGTATTTGATTTTGCAATGGACATGGCCTTTGAAAAGAGTGAAAAATTAACTTGAAGCTGATTTTTCACCCTTTTCATCAAAGTATCAACTGGAAATATATCAAAAATACCTCTTTTAGTTACTTTTCATTTGGATTTGATAGGCGTTGTCAATTAATTCTTGGTGACTTTCAAGCTCCTCCTCATGCTCTGAAGTGAGCATGACTGATTATAACTTTTATTTTGGCTCAAACTAGCTAGATACTTGATTGGGCAAGGGGCTTTGGGAACCAATGGGTTGATCCTTGTGATTTGCCCATTCTCTTGAAGCTCAATCCCATGAATGGGATCATCATGCAGACTTTCTTGAAAATGGGAGTGTTTGTAGGTTGGATTGGACTATGTTCTCCGCCTCTGCAAACAACTCTACATTACTTGTGGAACATTATCCTCTGAGTCTAACTGATTTTCTTTTGAAGAATTGCCCTCCTTTCTTCACTTTGTGCAATCTCATCTTCCCAATAGAGTCATACCATTCTTTAATGGTTTATAATCATCATACATGATGTAGGACTAGTTGGGGATGATACATATGTGAGGGGTTGTTGATTATAGTATATTTAGATAGAGGAGATGTCAGAAGAATATGGAAGAAGGGAACATTAGGGATGGATTTCCTTTGGCCAACCTAAATGAGACTCTTCTCAGCTAATATGGCAATGTCAAATGCTTGAGGAAGAGTGTTTCCTCCTAGAGCTTGGATCAATACAACCAAATTAGAATCAAGGGCCTTCAAATAGAACCAAAATTCCATACCTTGTGAGGGTTTGAATTCTTGAGGAATTTTATGCCAGGTCCTCTCAAATCTGATGTTGAAGTCTGAGATATACTCCATTGAAGCCCATTATATTGTATTGAGATGTTCCATGAGGACAATGACATTTGCATTCTTCTTGAACCGGATGTAGAATTGTTCTCCCAAATAATTCCAAGTGGAAACGGATTGTGGATCCAAATTGTTGAACCAATCTTTTTCTTTGCCTCTGAATGACAGAGCAAGAATTCTGAGGAAAACATTTTCTTCAATGACATTGTGAATGACACAGTGGTTGGATAAGTCTTGGATATGATCAATAGGAGATTGATCTCCATTTCCATGAAAGAGAGGCAAGTTTATCAAGGTTGTTTTGGGGAAATCATCCCATTGTTACAAATGAAGGGGAGAAGAACTAAAATCAGAGAATAGAAGATCTCTTTGGAGAGACATGGATGAAGTGAAAACATGAAAATGAATGGAAGGATGAAAGGAACGGAGGAAATGGATGGAAGGAATGAAGGTAAGGTCTGAAAATGAGATAATGGGTTGTTTAGATCAGTGGATTCATTATATGTGTTGAGAACATGCATCAAAAGTTTGGATATCACCAAGAACACATCAAACTTGATTGATATGAAGTTTGAAAGCTCTTCAAACTAAGTCCCACTGGGCGTGTCAAAATTGTTGGAGCTCAAAATCGCACCTTATCTCAAGTCATAGACAACCTAGGATTTTAAAGGTTGTGGGACTTGCACTATGAGACAGACCTCTGGAGAAGGCGAGTTCCTCTACTTATTCTACTACTAAAACTACTCCTAATGCTGGAAATGAATTTATATGATCCTAAACTAAAAATTTCAAGCAACTAGGGTTAAAAGAAGATGCATGAAAGGGAAATCCTAAGCTAAGAGGGGGAGTTAGCACTAGAAAAAGGGGTTGAGCTCTCCACAAGGGGAAGGAAAGATAGAAAACATGGAATAAAGGGTCGACAAACATGCCACAATTTAAGAACCATGCAGAATCACTCACCCAAACATTTACAACACAACAAAAATTGAAACTATAAGCAAAGAAATATGCACAACATGCCAGAAATGAGAAGAAAGGTAAGGCTGCAAAATAAAACTAGCTAGAGAAGACATACGTGCCACAAAACATATTTTGTATTTATTAAAATATGCACAATTCTGTTTCATTCATGAAATAAGGCAAGAAATGCATTCGAGAGACCAAATTTAAGGTGTGGAACTTATGGGAAACTGACCATCATTTTGTCATGGTGTCATTACAACAAAAGAGCTCTCTCAAAATTGGAATATTTTTACATTATATAGAACAAGAAAGAGACAGAGGAGGAAAAAAGATCATATTTGATCTTGTCATTAATGAAGATATATTTTTCCATGCAACATGGCATGTCAGATGCATCCCCCATGTTTGTTTAGCTTGTAGAAGAAGGAAAAGACCATACTTCATTAATTTTGGTTGTTGAGCCATCTGATTTGATCGTTTGCATGCATAGGACTGCTCTTTTCTCCCTCAAAATTATTTCTTTCCATTTTTTACCCACCAATTTTCACTAAAATCATAAATTGAAGGGCTCGAGGAGACCTTTCCAATTATATAAATTTTTACCGATTTGGATCTCTAGATTAAAAGATATGGCTATTTAAAATTTTGCATGTTGGGAAGCATAGGAACATGACACATGGTAGCTTTGATTACCTCAAGGATCAACCTTTTCCTACATGTGGATTGTATTTTTATTTGGCCAGGTGTTGGTATTTGATTGGCTTGGGAATCAAGATTTACTTCCTTTACTTACCTTTTCTTCTCATCCTTTATGAAATATGGGCCAATAAGAAACAACCAAGTTTCTTTGCATTGTCAGACCGTCCTTGTTCTTGTCAGTCTCTTTAGAAATGCAAGCCAATAGAATATTTCCACGCACCTACACAATTTACCTTTTCAAATATATTTAACTGACCATTACAGAGTTTGAGCCAATGATAAGGCTCAATGCTCTTCGGATGTCAGTCCTTTTGATTTTCCCATTTGAAACCTGTGAAGAATCCAACCAATAAAATCATTCCACACCCCTGGACTATGTCAGACTCTTGATAGTCTCATCTTAAAACTGTGAAGTGTGAGCCAATGAGAAATCTACACACACTTCGCAAATGTCAGTCTTTTATTTGAGCTCATATGCTTATTGCAAAGTATTAACCAATGGGGAGGCTCCAAGTGTTCTCATTGTCAGAACTTGTCAGACTTCGCTTTATCCTACACGATGTAATTTTGTGAAAGGAGAGCCTATTAAATGGCTCCATGTATCTTTGGGATTCACATTTTTCAAGTTCTTGCTAGCTTCGTGTCGCAAATTTTTACTTTGGGGAACTTAGAAACTTGTTTGCTTCAAAGAAATGTGCCACCTATCCCCTTGTTGACCTTACTAACTTGCCTGGACCCAACGAATTATGAATTATTTCCCATTCTGATGACTTTACATCCATTGGATTCCATCGCCCTATAAATTTCCAGAATCCTGCCACGTGGTTTGTTACTTGATTTTTAGCGTTGAATTTGGCGGCCAAATGAACGTCAAGTGATTTTTTTAAATGACCCACCAATGAATTGGTTATGTCTCTCATGGGTTTTTGAAATCCAACGGCTAGTGCTTTTATGAAGTGTAATTTGATGATTGTTTTGAACGTCTCAGGCCTGTAAATAATGGCTAAGTCCATTTTAAATGAGTTATTCCAAATTAACCCAGGGGTAAATTTGGGATAACAACTACCATAACCTACTTGTCAACATATATTCACAAGAACATCTTTGTCTTCAAATTATCTTCAAATTCTCTCTTTCTCACATTAACAATCAACCTTCACACATGATGACATCAATGGAAACTCACAACAGACACTCCATGAAATTTGACATCACTGACAATACTTTCAACAATTTTGGGCCTTTCTTCTAAACTTGATATGACTTTAATAGGTAAAATATCCTCAATAAAAACATGATAGTCATAGGTCCTTAAACCCCTTAAACCTTAATATCAGCTTGCCATCTCAATGAATTTATTTCATATCCAGTGGGAAATTGTTTTTGAGAAAACAGGCTTATGAATTGTCAATGATGTGCCTCTATTAACACATAAGGAGTATGTGGATTTTTGAATTTTCCATTATTAATAATTTATACCCAAATATTTTGACGAATCTTTAGTTTTTTCAAGTCTTTTCGTACTAAAATTGTATCATACCCACAAAAAAGAGTTTCCAAAATAACCCAAGAAACATTTTTCTCACAATACATGAAGTTAACAATGTGTCTAATTAGAAATTTTGTAAATTATGGTAACTTGTATAATATACACAATAATTTTACATTTGTATCATTTACAGGATCATATTTAAAATAAAAAATACCACAACTTTCCATAAATTGATTTTTAATTGTAGAATTCTCAATAACATATTCAGTTGTTATTTATGATGAGGATTCGTCACCATCAAAACATGTTTTTTGTTGATGATATAAATTATCTATTGGAAGGTAAGCATAGTGTCCATAATTAATTCACTTATTAAAATCACTTGAGAGTCACACAAATGGTTTGATAATGCATGCATGACATCCATTGTAGCCATGGATAGTGATTCAAAATAAGGTTTTATATACAGGAAGGTCATGTATTGTAAAAATTAATGTTTCCCTTAATGTGAACCTCAAACAAGAACCATACCTTAAATATTTAAATGCATCAACCCCTTCCCACAATTATTTTAACTCATCATATAATGGCTCCAAATAAACATCTATTATATTTGAAGTTACACTTTTCTTCCATAGTATAATCAATGAAATCATTAAGAAATATGGCTTGGTTTCTAACCAAGGAGGAATATTAACCAAGCTTATCAAGTAGTGCTCGTATATGAAAATGGGTTCACACAATCTAAATCCAACCAGATTCTTACATTGCATTATTCTTGTGCAAAATTAGGCCATTTTTTTAATCATATTCCATCCACATTTGGAAATTAATAAGATGACGTTGTTTACCATCATGGCTCTTATTTTGGGCATGTCATTACATATGTTCAACAATTTCTTGACACCTATACATTTGAAGTAACCTTTTTTAAAGAGAAAGTGATGAAGAACCTTTCTTGGAGAATTTGATTTAAAACATGTTTTATATCGTGTTTCTCCACATAATGAAAAAAAATCTCATTTGCAAGTGTTTTGTGAAATAGCACACAACCCTATGCATCAATGTTTCCATAACCTAATCCTAGATTGGAAATCAAAGCTTTACATTTATAACATGTGCTTGGAAATGAAGATCCATCTTGTAATAAATCATGTAGAAATGATAGAAATTTATACACACTATCATTTTTCCATCTATGAATCGCTTATAAATTTAGAATGTTTAGGATTTTTTATAAAAGAATTTGTTTGCAAGGTGGATACACAGGTTTTAAAGCTTGATCCATTAAAATTTCCCACAATCTTGTATCCTTATCCTTGAAATTTGTGTCACCATCAAAATGAGTTACAATTTTTCGTGAAGTATTTTCAAAGCATCATTCACCAGTATAATCATTTTCATCGCTTCATCTATTTACTTTCCCTCATTGTGACCTCTTATACAATACATGTCAGATTCATCAAGATAATCATATTGAGAACAAGGGATAACTCTAGAGTGTCCATAATTGATTATATGCCCACATATGATTTCCCTTTTTCTAATTATTCTGCCTTTGCAATGGTTACATGGACATGGATATTGAGTAACATTTTTCCTAGAAGCCTCACGCTAATCAAACTCGTGATATTGTCCATCTGTCAATATTTGAGCTTGACTCATATTTTGAGTTTTGCAATAAATGACATACAAACATTCAAATATAGGTTAGAAAAAGGAAATTTTGGAATGTGGTGGTGTAGAACTTAATCAAATCGTATATCTATTCTTATTGAAGCTTATATGCTAAAATTTTGGGACATTGATTATGTGTATGTAATCTATTTTACGCAACACATGAAAATTAATATATACCCAGATGAACAAAAATCATAGAATACATAAGATTTCAGAACTAAAAATTTATTGCAAGTAGACATGTATCAAATTCTAAGTTGGAAACAATTTTAATTTTTTAGTGTTTGGGATTTATTTCCTCTATTAATAAGACGTCGATTCAAGGTAAGTAATGTAGTTATAACTCATCAAGATGTCTCCCAAAAAAATTTAGAGTCCACTAGATAAGTTTTGAAATCTCTTAAAAAAGTGTTGGAGTCCACTAGAGAAGTGTCAGAGTCTCTTAGAAAAGTGTCAAAGTCCATTAGAGAAGCATCTAAGTCTCTTAGAAAAGTGCCAGATTGTACTAGAGAAGTGTTAGAGTCTATTAGAAAATTGCAAGAATCCACTAGAGAAGTGTTGGAGTCTCTTACAAAAGCGTTAGAGTCCATTAGAGAAGCATTGGAGTCTCTTAAAAATTCACTGAAGTCTATTAGATAAGTGTCAAAGTCTCTTACAAAATCGATAGAGTCCACTAGAGAAGCATTGAAGTCTCTTATAAAAGTGCCAAAGTCTCTTAGAAAAACATGAGAGTCTCATTATGTGAATATTGTTCATATCTTGGATAATCTTCAGAATATTGTGCAGTAATTCAAGTTGTATTTTCTTCCTTTAAAGAGTACATGAGGTTCTGTTAAGATTCCTTTGAAAAAATATGAGGCATGAGATAATGACATCGACTGGTCATATCAATATGACCCTGGGACGTTTGTAGAGTAAATACAATAGAATAATTCACTTTTAAACTTAAATTCTCTTCTTGAAAATCCATATGGAATCTATAATAATAAATCCTTGATGGGATTTATAGTCTACAAAGTTACATGGGTGATGAATCTAAAATCCATTTTTGTCCTAGTGCCTCTAGTCTTTTAGGATTTTCCCTATTTTCAAGCAAGGTTTCAGGAAGATATTTATAAGTAATCTTTCTTACCCACAAGGATTTTTAAATTCCATCTAGAATCCTGTTATAATACCTCTCATATCCAAATTCAAAATTTTGAGCATTAATGGATGCCAACTACTTCTGTATTGATAGTTGAGAGAATTCCATCTGGAACTCCATGTCACAATTGAACTGGCATCTTTTGTATACCTAAATTTTTTTGATTTTATTCCTTTAAGTATTTCTCCATGCACACTCTATTTTTCCTTGTTGAAATATTTACATGCACTTTATTAGTTATGATCCAAAATCATGCACTTGGCTTTAACATATCTTCCCCTTTGTAGGTTATTAAATATCATGCATTCCCTTCTTCTTCAAAACTTTTGTGAACTATCATGTAGTTTTCATTTGTGCCCTATCCTCTTAGCTAATATGTTTCAATTCTTGTGCGTGCCACCTCACTTAATAAAAATTTCCCAAAATATGTAGATACCTAAATATTCTTTGATGCTCTTGCATCAAACATCCTGAGTGTTGGAAGTATAAGGGACTGAGATGGGGGGAGTGAATTAGTCCATTAAAACATTATTACATTTCATTCATCATTTATTATCATTCATACAACTATTCAATCATACATCAACCATATATATATGCTTACTTAAACATATAATCAACCATACACAAGAGTAAGATGCAAGATATTTTTAAGTGGGAAACCCTCAAAGAGAAGAAAACCCATTGAAAATCTGCTTATATTACTCAAAGAAAATAAATTTAGTGAAGCACTAACCCTACAAGGAGCACCAACCCCTAGTTTTGTGAGGAACCAACCCCACAAGGAGGATACAACCCCCCAAGATGACTGAGCACCAACTTAGCCACATAAAAATGGTTGATTACTAAAAATATGTTTCTCCAACAACTAATGGTGATCACAAATTCAGCTCCTCTCTCTCAAAACCCTTCTCAAGCATACCTTATTCTTCCTTGCTCAAATCTATCACTCCTCAAGTTGATTTATTTTTTCCCTAGCCCACCATTATCTTATTCCTATTTATCATAGCATCAAACACTCATCACCATCTCATGGTGGTCATTAAAACCTGTTAGAAGCTCTAAAATTACCCCTTGGTTCGCACTTTTTTACCACTTAAAAAACTAGTTACAAATGAGATTTCTAATATGTTTTTTACATGTTTCTTCCCTCCAAAACATGTAGTTCAGAATTCATATTTAAAATACCATGAAAACATAATAATAACATCATAAACTCAAACATGTAGGTTGTAAATATCATAAAAAAACTCAAAAACACTCATTTGGGACACAAGAAGCCCAAATCCACTAAAACAAACCAACTCGCCAAAACTGATGGAGAAGACCAAAAACAACTTCACCAATACATGGAACATGCTTATACATGTTTTCTAAGATCTCGAAAACCTCCATCAAGCATGAAATAACTCATAATAGTCAGCAAGCCTCATGAAGCCTCTTAGAACCATGCTCAATCAAGCACCCTAAAAATTTAACTTCAAAGAACAGGTCATAACTTGCTCATACCTTAGCAAAAACTAAAGTATGATATATATTTTTAATTCTCTTGGAACTAGGATCATGAAAAAATTCAAACCAAGTCTTAACTCCACCTGCACATTGTGAAAAATAGCTTTTACTATAGACTACTCAAAACTGCCTAAAACAGTCTTCATAAATAGAACACGCTTTGAATTTTAACACCTCAACCATGATCTTTAAATCATAATATACATGTATTACAATTTTCATGATTTCATAAATGGTAAATTATTCAATAGGTTTAATAGGAAACTTTTCCACAAACTGAAACTTTCCAGAAACAAGCATTTTTAGGAGTCCTCTACAATATCCAATAACCAATTTTTCCAAAACAATAAAAAATGGGTCACTATAAGCATTTTCTTCCAATTCACTTTCAACCTAGGGTTTTAGGAGGGTTTAAAACATGTTTACCTTCTTAACAATCATTCATAAAATAGTGATGATAAAACCACCTCATTATTTTTGTAAAATATTCATAGATGACCTAAAAAGTTATGCCAAAGATATTAGGTACCAATGCAAAGCATACAATCTACAACAAGCATCAAAAGGTTAACTTTTACCTCAAATTCTTACCTTTGGAAACCCTATTTTGGTAAAAACTTCATATCTTGATTTTCTTTGACATTTTGAGCTGAAAATTGACTTGAAGCATCATAAAACCTCCTCTAACTAACCCAAGTCTCATCCAAGCTCAAGTACTTCTGAAAATTTCCACCCATAGTGACTTGTGTTTACTAGCCTTGTTCCCAAGAAACTTGCTTCAAAGGACCATGAAACCTCATCAAACCTCTGAGAACTAACCTGAAACTCATCATACATGTCATATACAATTCCAAAACACTCATACCATACTTGTACTTGAATTCCCTACTACATATAGCATGCTTCCATACCATGCACCATGCACTAGGTCTAGGAATAGGCCTATAATGACCACTCTACACCATGAATCTATGTGAAATGACAAATATGACCTATTAAAGACTCGTTGAAACATGCAATACACCTCTAGGACCATGTATGACCTCGTGAAAACCTTCAACCATATTTTGATTACTCACACAATTACCATGCCTACTAGACCATTCTCTAAAACATCATAACAACTTACCAGACTTAGACACTACTAATCAAACTTCATGTTATACCTTTATTTTCACCTCATGAAGACTTATATGACACCTACACACCCTTTCCCATTAATGGATTTGACATCAATGAAAACACCTATACATGATGGTCAATAATCTCCCCCTTTATCATTGATGACAAATGCCTTTAGAAACATCGATAGCAACCAACAAGAACAAACAGTTACATGAATCTTTTCCATGTTTCTGATGCTTCTCCCCCCCTTTGAAATCTATAAAAAATGTTACACTGATGACTAGACATGGAAAATAATACTTACAGATAAGCTCCCCATTGGATTGTACTTAATCTTCTTTGACCTCAATAATAGCTATATGAGATCCATGGACCTGTTATGACCATCCAAATGGCTCCTCCTTAATGTATACTCTCCACAATTTTTATTTATACCTATCAAAACACCTCCATCTAGGCTAGCACCATGCTTGAAAACACCAAATATTCCTTCAATACTACCTTATCACCTTATAGGAACTTTGGACCTAAAGCACATATTCAATCTAACTTTGAAATTTTTATCAATTCTCTAGAAGAATTCCAATCATATGACTCATCATCAAATTGTTCCTTTTTTCCTTATACCATCATAATCTCATTGAAAATGCAAAATTTTGATTTCATACCTTGTTTTAATGTCATGATGATAGGTTTACTTATTTGTCACAGTCTTGAAGCACTAATTCAGTGTTATATGTCCTTATTGTACCAAAATTACACTAGTAAGTCATAATACTTGTACCCCCTATAATTTTGCTTTTAATGCCTTCTTAAAACTCAAGACACCTACTTGAAAATGAACATCAACTCCTCCCATTTCAAGAGGACTACACATTCCTGTAGTATGTCATTACTCTTCATACACAATCAACATTCAGACTTCCTTGAATATTAAACTTTCACATAATGGATTGACTTACCTTTTGATGACTTCTTTGATCAATAAAATCTCATACCCTGTAATGCAATATTTTTCCCTACTACAAACCTTGACAAATGATTATTCTTGTCCAAACATTAACTATGTTGAGATTAATCCACATATTATGTTTTCTGAATTCATTCTTACCTTCTATGTCCTACAGATCTCTTCAAAGACCAATACAACCTTCAAAACTCAAACCTCCATTCTCAATACCATCTTTTAATGCTTTTTCACTTATTTGTACACAGATTTCATGTTTTCCTTGTCAACTTATAACTTGTATGCTCTAAAAAATTCATTAATATGACTTATCTTTCTTCAGTCTTTGACAGTCCTATATCACACCATTACTGATGATACCCAGTCTACAATACCCTATCAACATGTAACTCAAACAACTATGGAAAATTTGATACTTTTTCTTAAGAAACTTTCTCAACCTTGGAAACAAAAACACCATCGTGGACTCATGACACAAATGATAACACTTGTAATCATACCTATATCAAAGCACTTTCAGACAATCCAAGTTTTTACATACCTCTAAGAAACAAGTTCAAACTATTCTTCATTTGTGAAACATTCTTTTCAAGCCTTGTCAACACTTCTTTTCTTGCATGAGACAGTTTGACACCTAACTTATGACATGACAAAAATAGAGAACATACCTTATGTTCCTTTACAAAGTTGGTAAAACATTATTCCAACTATAACAATTCATTCTCAGAGTAGTGATAAGAAGATTATCACTTGATCAACTCAAAACAGACTTAGACAAACCAAAATAAGGTCTTGAAAACATTTTCTAGCTTTAAAAAATAATTTTATCTTTCATAGTCTTGGTTAAGCTTTATACACTCCTTTTATAATCCTTGTACCATATTTCACAACAAATTTTAGTCATTAACCTTGTATTATCAGAACTTTGTGACATTATTTTGTAACTTACTTGAATCATAATGTTCTGCCCATAAATTATTAGAACCATACCTCCTTGATGAGATCAACCATGTATTCCCTCTGAGTTTTATATCTTGAATGTCTTCTTGAGTTGTAACATAGAGACACTCTCTTCATAACACTACACATAATTCTTAACTTTAACTCCACTACTCATGATCATGTTTATACAACACAAACAATGAGACTAAGTCAAATATATTCAAACCATACCTTGCATTCTTGGGATGTAATGTTTTTCTCAGAATAAAGTTACCATTTTCCAAACCTTGAGACACATTATTTCATCTATAAGAAGCCCTGTAGACATCCCTTCCACTTCATGCACATGTAATCCTTACTACAGTACCTGCATACTACCTTTTGATACTGTGCTCTGCCTCTCACACAATATATCATGACTATCACTTATCTTTGCACCTATTAGATCTTTGAACGAAATTAGAGCAGAATTTACAAACCTCAAGCCTTCATTTCTTTTCAAGACCAAACACAACTTCATGAAACTAATGCAACAACACCTAGAAGACAACATACCTTGTTGATAGTTTAAATATTTTTCTCGAATTAATGATGATCTTAAGATCCTTCAATATTCTTCACAGCATATCATGATACAAGAACTCACTTAATGCATCTCAAATATTGACTCAAGGGTTAAAACACAGTCACAAAGGAATTACCCTGCACCATACCTCTATCAAAGATTTGATACTCTTCCCTTCAGCTCTTATCACACTTACTTGCAGACCTTTGATCACAATGAAACAAAATATTTTTGGAGAAATCTTCCACAAACTATGAATTTTTCATAACTTAGGAAAATAAATTTTAAGAGCACTCATGACCCCAAATACTTTATGAATTTCATGGAAGAGTGCACTCAAACAAAAACATAGAATCCTTCTCAATTGTACCTTCAAATGTAGAGCATCCACATACCTCTCTACCTCCTTATAAATACAACTTTGAAATTTTGATGTCTTTCAAAGAAAGAGCCTTGTAAAACCTTGAATTAATTACTTGAATCCACATCATCTCCCCCCGGGATAAGCATCACTTTCCAGATCAAGATCATCTTTACTTACTTTTTCATGAATACATATTGAACCATCTTCACCAAATCGGGACTTATTGATTCATGAAAAGACCATTCCCTTATAATGAGAAACTTCATGATGTATATAACTCTTATCATCTATCAATACCTTGATTCTTCAAACTTAGTTTAGAGGATTTCTTTCAATAGTACTAAGACTTGACAATGTTATTAACTAAGACACAACTTCAAGTATAAAATTCATGTAAATTAGAGCACTTTGAAAAAGGATAATAACAACCTTTTGATGGCATGAGTCCATACTCATACCAAAACATAGTAATAACATACCTTTATTTACACTTTTACATTACTTATGATGACCTTACATACTTCTTAAGATGATATTCATGTTAGACACGTAACAAATCAAAACAATGACCATGGATTAGGACTTCTTGAGACTCCATGTATAGACCTCTGAGATATATTTCAAGGCATAACATAGACTAAACTTCATGGGTATCTACAAGTAACCATACAATACACTTCCAATAAACCTTGACATGACTCAGACCATTTAGACCATGACATGATGGACTTTGACAAACCTTTTAAATCTTTAATACAAACTTCTTATTTATGCCTTAACTGACAAGAATTGACAGATTGAACTTTCAATAAAATACCATACTAATTAACCAAGGACATTACTTTTTAAAGAGATGATCATAATTTGGACTCATATTCAGATTTCATGATGAATGAAGCATATTTTTGACTAAAACATCACATATTTCAATTCAAGGATTGATGAACATAGCACACATACCTTAACATAGCATATGATTATGAAGAAATCATCATCATGTTGGATCTTCAAGCATCTTATACAAACCAGAGCACAAATACTCTCATACCTTACTGTCAGACCTTCATTCATAGACCCAATACCTCAATATCGACTTCATGAACTCAAACATACCTTTCACTACTTTGCAATTCTTTGAGAATTCATATATGTGGACCCACACAACTTCATACATTCACACACATTTCATGGATTGGATGAGTAGGACTCATCCATACTTTGTCAAGATTGAACCTTAAAAAACTTTACACCTTAACTACTTAGACCAAGACTTTATGACATCATAATCTTCATGAATGGTCAAACAACACCTCCTTGACACAAACTCATACATCTTACTAACTTTAAGGATTTAGATCTCATGGACAAATCAGATTTTAAACCTTACAAATTTTTAAGTATCCCAAATACCTAGTTTCTTTAACTTCTCATGTACTGGAGATTGGATGACAGTTAGACACATATATTTTTCCTCAACCTTTGATTTTTAAAACAAAGAAAAAAAACATCCTTGATCTGATCTGAGTTTTATTAACTTTTCTTCCTCCTTGTTTGAATTAGGCCCTTATTTGACAAACCTTATTAGATTATTCTTCACATTATGCATTCAAACCGAGAATCAGTTTTCTTGACCTCTATTTCTTGGTTAACATCCTTCTTTACCACAGGAATATAATTTATTATCCTAGATTCAGTATTATGACTGATTTTCCTCGTAAAATCTTTATTCTCTTTCTTTTTAGATGCCTGGAACGTTCTACTATACCCTTGAGATTCATTTTGGTGGTAATATCTTGCAATGTGACCTTGTTTGTGACAATTTTAGCACACACTACCATTCTTCTTTCCTTTTGACTCATATACACTTAGATTCCAACCAAATTCCTTAGCTTTATGACCATACTCACAATAGGAGTAGCATTCACCTTTGAAGATACTTGCACCATTCCTAGAAGACCTTCTTTTGCAATCTCTAGCTCTATGAACAAAATCATTACATGAAAAGCAATATCCACTAAATGGATAAACATTCCTCATTGCATTAATTTTTCTAACAAGGTTAGAACTTCTTGATTTATCCATTTTTTTCTCTTTCATATATGATTTATTTCTTGGTCCATCTTCTTCATCATTCTCCTCTTGCTTTCCTTTGAAACCTAGGTCTATCTTATCATTAGCAGCTCTTTTACTTTCTAAGATCCCATCAAGAGATTTGGTACTCTTTTATAACCTATCATACACATTCAACCTACTAGATGCACCTTGTAAATCAGAGTTTAGGGATTTCAAACTTTCTTCATACCTGAAACAAGCTTATTCTTTTTCCTTTAGGGCTTTAGTCACACTCTCTACTTGTGATTCCAAATTTTTGATAGCTTGACCATGCTCTGACTCTATGAAACTGATCTTATCTTCAAGAATATGAATCAAGGACTCTGAAAATTCATAATTATTATTTAAATAAGCTTTAACATATGAATACTTACCCATTTGTTTTGATTTAAGAGGATCTTGTTCAAGTTGTCAAACTTGCTTCATAAGGACCAGCTCTGATACCAATTTTTGGAAGCACAAGGGACTAGGGGGTGAATCAGTCCATTAAAAATTTATTCCATTTCATTCATCATTAATTATAATTCATACAACCATTCAATCATACATCAACCATATATGTGTTTACTTAAACATATAATGAACTATACAAAAGAGTAAGATGCAAGAGAGTACACAAGAACAAAAAATTTAAATGGGAAAACCTCAAGGGGAATAAAACCCATTGAAACTATGCTTATATTACTTAAAGAAAATAAATTTAGTGAAGAACCAACTTCACAAGGAGCACCAAACCCTATTTTAGTAGAGCACCAATCCTACAAGGAGCACCAACCCCTAGTTTAGTGAGGAACCAACCCCACAAGGATGCTACAACCCCCCAAGATGAATAAGCACCAACTCAACCAGATAAAAATGGTTGATCACTAAAAATATGTTGCTGAAATAACTGATGGTGATCACAAATTCAGCTCCTCTCTCTCTCTCAAAACCCTTCTCAAGTATACCTTTTTCTTCCTTGCTTAAATCTATCTATCCTCAAGATGATTTATTATTTTCCATAGCTCACCATTATCTTATTCCTATTTATCACAGAATTACAAAATCATCACCCTATAATTATGGTCATTCATACCTCTGTGAATCTCTAAAATTACCCCTTGGGTCATACTTTTTCACCACAAAAAAAAACTAGTTACAAATGAGTTTTCTAATATGCTTTTATACTTGTTTCTTCCCTCCAAAACATGTATGGAAGCATTAATAATGAAAATAACATGAAAAAATAATAATTAAATCATTATAACATCACAAACTCAACCATGTAGGTTAGCTATATCATAAAAAACTCAAAAACACTCATTTGGGACGCAAGAAGCCCAAATGCACTAAAACAAGCCAACTCGCCAAAAATGAATGGAGAAGACCAAAAACAACTTCACCAAGACATGGAACATTATTATAAATGTTTTCTAAGATCTCATAAACCTCAATCAAGCATGAAATAACACATAACAATTAGCAAACCTCATGAAGCATCTTATACCCATGCTTAACCAAACACCCTAAAAGTCGACCTTCAAAGAATAGGTCATAACTTTCTCATACCTTAGAAAAAACTTAATTGTGATATATCATTGGAAATATCTTAGAACCAAGATCATGAAAACATTTTAACCAAGTCTTAACACTAGATGTAGCTCCTGAAAAATTGATTTTACTATAGACTACTCAAAACTGCCCCAAAACTTCCTAAAACCAGTCTTCATAAATAAGGTACACTTTGCATTTTAACACCTCAACCATGATCTTCAATCATCATAGAAATGTATTAAAACTCCCATGATTCCATAAATGGTAAATTAGTCAATAGGTTCAATGAGAAACTTTTCCACAAACTGAAACTTTCCAGACACAAGAATTTTTACATGGGGCCCACATACTGTCAAAAACTCTAAATCACACCTAGATATAACTGAAGGAATATTATACAACATAAAATCATCATTTTTTCCAAAAAAAATCAAAACTAGGTCACTAAAAGCATTTTCTTCCAAGACTCTTTCAACCTATGGTTTTGGGAGGGTTTCAAACATTTTTACCTTCTTAAAGATCGTTCATAAAAATATGACAATCAAACCACCTAATTATTTTTTTAGAAATATTCATATCTAACCTAAAAAAAACTCAAAAGAGCTTAGGTCCCCATGCAAATCATACAGTCCACAACAAGCACCAGAAGGTCAACTTTAACCTCAAATTCTCACCTTTTGAAACCCAATTTTGGTAAAAACTTCATATCTTGCTTTCTCTTCAATTTTTTTGACCTAAAAATTGACCTAACACATCATATAAATATCCTCTAATTGACCCATGTCTCATCCAAGCTCAAAAATTTTAAAACTTTCCAGCCATAATGACTTACCTATGTCTACTAAGCTTATTCCCAAGAAACTTTCTTCAAAGTACCATTAAGCCTCATCAAACTTCTGTGAACTGACATGAAACTCATAATACATGTCATATACAATTCCATAACACTCATACCATGATTTTACTTGAACTCCCTGCTCCATGTCTCATGCTTCCATACCATGCACCATGCATTAGGTCTAGGAATAGGCCTAGAATGACCACTTCACACCATGAATCTACATGAAATGACTAAGATGACATCTTACAAACTCATTAACACTTGTAACACACCTTTAGGAAAATGTATGACCTCATTAAAACCTTCAACCATCTTTGGATTACTCACACAATGACCATGCTCCAGAACATCATAGAAACTCACCAAACTTAGACACTACCAATCAACCTTCATGTTAGACATTGGTTTTCACCTCATAGATATAGATATGACACCTACACAGCCTTTTCATTTAATGTATTTGACATCAATGAAAACACATATACACAACAACCAACACCAAGTAAACAAAAGTGAGCTTCGTCTCATGATTCAACATCTAGAATATGCCCTAGCGGACCAAGCTCCTTCATGCTTATCCATGTCACATATCTTTTAGCATGTTCCTTCCATTTCACCAGATATTCCTTGTACTCCTTTCCATGCATCTTCCGTATTACCCTTGTTTCTAGTATGGCCTCAATTTCTCCAAACCTTTTCTCTGGTAGCTTCCTTCTCCAATCTAAAGTTTTTTCATCTTCTAGTGCATCTTCATCTAACTCCTATATGTTTTTTCCTTCATCTATGCGAATACTTGTGTCCCCTTCATGGAACTCATATAAATCTGAAATATTAAATATTGGAGAGATGTCTAATACCTCAAGAAAATCTAACTTATACGCATTTGGCCCAATCTTCTACACTATTTTACATGGCCCAATTTTCTTCAGCTTCAACTTATTATAGGTCCCCTTAGGAAACCTCTCATTGTGTGAATGTGCCATCACTTGATCCCCTTCCTCAAATTATTTTGCTTTATGTCCTCTATCCAAACACTCTTTGTAACCTTGATTACTCCATTCCAATTTCTTATGCACTTCCTCATGTAGTTTATGCTTATATTTTGTATACTCTTCTACCTCTGCGCTTCAGTTATTCATTACCTCATGCAACTCTTTGATTCCCCGTGGACTTGTCCCATCAAAAAATTAGAATAGGGACTTCTCTATTCTTCTGTTAAGTGAATTATTTTAGGAAAATTTGGCTTGTGCCAATATCATATCCCATTGGTTTGGTGTATCTCCTATCAAGATGTGTTAAAAATTTCCTAATATTTTAACCACTTCCATTTATCCATTAGTTTTTGGATAGTAGGTTGAACTATAAGTTAACCTTCTTCCTAATTTCTTCCACAAAGTCCTCCAAAATTTTCCTAGAAACTTGGTATCCCTATCTAACACTATGCTCATTGATAACCCATGTAACCACCCTACTTTAGATGCATGATGTTTGTCGCATCACTTTTCTTCTTACATGCAATAAAATGCACCATCTTTAATAATATATCTACCACCACAAATATGGATTCATTCCCTCTTTGTGTCCTTGGAAATCCTAGAACAAAATCCATACTAATCTCTCCCCATGGCCTTCTTGTTATAGGTTGATACAACCCTATGTTTTTCTTGTGCCCTTTGGAAAATTGAAAAACCATGCATCTTTGTATATACTTGTGCACATGTGTGCTCATCTTTAGCTAATAATATGATTCATTTAGTATGCCAAAGTATTTTCATTCCAAAAATGACCTCCTAATCCTCCACTATGTTTTTCTCTAATCATATTATCGTGCATTGATCCTTGTGATATATAGAATTTTACTTCTCAAAACAACATTCCTTATTAGATAAAATAGTGTAACCAAGGCACCCTATCCACACACTTTGGTTCTTGACATTCCTCCCATGCTTCTTACAAGTCTTTATCTTTCAAGTATAACTCCTTCATGGTCTCAAATCCCATGACTTCATTGCGTATTTCTATCAATACCAATACTCTTCTACTCAATGCATCTATGACCTTGTTGTATTTTCCACTGCGGTACTTTAATACAAAAGAATAAATTTGTTGGAACTCTACTCACTTCATATGCCTTTGGTTTAATTTTTCTTGGCTATTGACAAACTATATCACCTGATGGTCAGTGTACAAGACAAACTCATTTAGAAACAAATAATGCCTCCATTTCTTCAACGCCTATATTCGTGTAGAACTCCTAATCATAGGTTGACTATCTCTTTTTTGCATCATTCAACTTCTCAATGAATTATTCTATGGGTCTTCCTTCTTGGTTTAAATTTCGCCACTATATTTTCCACTCACATCACAATCCACCTAAAACACATTCTCAAAACATGGAAACTCTAACACTAGTTGCACTATAATCTTCTGCTTCAATTCCTTCAAGCTATACTTTTCTTATTTCATCCACACAAACTCCTTGCACCCTCCTTTCATTGTCTCCATAATTATTATGCATATTTCATTGAATTTCTTGATGAAATTCCTATGGAATCTTGGTAAACCATGAAATATGTGTGCCTTAGTCACATATCTCATTGAGGGGCACTCTACAATTACACGTATTTTTCCTAATGCCATTTGTAATCCTTCTTGGGATATTATGAAACCCTAGTATACTAATTATTTGCACATAAAACTACACTTCTTTATATTCACTATAAGTTCTTCTTCTTATAAGCACTTCATTACCTGTCACAGGTGTTCAATGTGTTCTTCCTTGGTCTTACTAAACACCAATATGTCATCTAACACTATCACAAATTATCCCAAAAAGGGACTCAACACCTCGTTCATAAATCTCATGAAGGGACTTGGGGCATTGGTTAACGAAAATGGCATACCTAACTACTCATAGAATCCTTCTTTCATTTTGAATGTGGTATTCCACTCATCTCCTTCCATAATATAGATCTAGTGATAACCATTCTTCATATCAATCTTGGAGAAATATCATGCACTACTGAGGTAATTCATCAGATCATCCATCCTAGAAATGGAAACCTATACTTAATGATAATCTTGTTAATGAATCTAGAATCAACACGCATACATCATTCTACTCCTTTCTTTGGTACTAGCACTATGGTTACTACACATTGCATCAAAATTTTGTGCATTATTCCTTTGTTAAGAAATTCTTGCAATCATCTACACACTTCTTCATTTTCTTCTAGGGTCATTCTATACGATGCCTTGTTTGGAAAACTAGCTCCTGGTATCAATTATATATGATGACGGATACTACGTACTAGTGGTAATCCTTGCAAAAATTCTTCCATCACACTTTTTAAGAACTATTCCAATACCTAACATTATTCTATAGGAAATTATTCCCTTTTGATGCAATCTCTACATGCTTCCTTTGGTATCAACGCATAACATGTATTCTCTTCCTCAACTTCCTACAAGAATTCTTTACCTGATACAAACAAAACCCTTGCAAAAATTCCATTATTCACTTTTCCATTCTCCTTGTCCTTTAATGGTGATATGTTAGATGTGTGCCCATCTATTTTGATGTGACTAATATTCATATGACCATCATGGATAGCCTTCCTGTCATATTGTCATGGCCTTCGCAACAATAGATGACGAACATCCATTGGTATCACATCACATAACACTTTGTCACAATAATTTCCAATCTGGAACTTCACAAGGCTTTATTCATTTATTAGGACTCGATGCCCTTTTTATAACCATGAAACCTTGTAGGGGTTGGGATGCGCAATATTCTTCATTCCTAACTTCTCCACCATTTCACAAGAAACAAGATTGTTATTGTTCCCACTATCGATAATCAAAATTTAAAAAATTCCCCATGACTTGCAAATGGTCCCAAACAAGTTCTTCCTTTTTACAAGTTCAACTTCTTTATGTGAGGTCTTTAACAATACTTTCCTTATCATTAGGGCTTCTTCACACTCTAGTATCTCTGAATATTTTGTTGATCCTTTTGATTTTTCATCTCCATGTGTCTCATATGTGCCAACTTCTCTACACCTACTTGTGACTTCACTTTGTGTGTTTGGAAATTAGAATGCACGTTTCCCTATGGTTACACACTTAAAATATGTTCAAGAGAATTCTCTTCCCCATACTCAACTAAATCTTCCAGGTCCTATAGAAGAGCTCGATGCTTCATTGATTCGTGCACCATTGTGGGATAGTGTCTGTGCACTATTATGCTCATCTTCTTATGGTCTATTATATCTCAGTCACTTCCTCCTCTACCGTGTACATTATGGGTTCCTCTCCTAGCCCCACTCTAAATTTTGTGTTCCAATTTATCTCCCACCTTCAAGGCTAGTTGATAAGCTTCTTCCTTGGTTTAAATGCACAACATGTTTTCTTCCTGAATTCCAAATCTCAAGCCATTGATATATCTCATGAAATTTTCCTAATCAACTTCCACATGTCTAAATCTTATCATGATTTGGTGGAACTCTTTCATTTAGTCCTTAACCAAAATCTCATTTTGTCTAAAATTTTGTAACTTCTTGAAAAAGCTCATATGGTAATCGGATGGAAAGAAATTACTCCTTATTTTAGTGACCATGCGATCCCAATGTACTATATTATTTTGTCCATTTCATATCTTGTTTTATATATCCTTCCTCCACAATGCCACATGTTCCTTCAACTTGGTTTGTGCTACTCTAACACGCTCCGGGTTGGGGATTTATTCAAACCTGAAGTATTCCTCCATACTTTTCAACCAATATACAAATTATTTTGGGTCTAACCTTACAGAAAATGAAGGGACATTCATTCTCGGTCCACGACCCATTTTGGAAATTGCTAGTAGTAATCATGCTTCTCCCACACCTATCCCTCCTTACTGCTTCACCTTCATCATCAATTTTTGTATCTGGTGCCACAAATCCTCTTTGCCTATCTTCCTCAACAACTTATAGTCTTGTTCTCACACCCCTTAACTCTGTTATCACATGATCTAGCACTCCCATGATTGTTTTATTAGATACATTGGTTGCACCCACATTGGTGGCTCTTCTCATCAGAATCTTCTCTTATTCTTGATTAGTTTCCTCTCTTTCATAATTCTATCAGTACTTCACCTCCCAACCTAACTCTAAGGTATACATCCTAGCTTTGATACCACTTGGACATCAACTGGTCGGATTGAGACGAACTTAGGACGTTTACAGAGTAAACAGAGTAGAATACTTCGCTTGGAAACTTAAATTCTATTCTTGAAACTCCATACAACATCTATAATAATCAATCCTTGATGGAATTTATAATCTAAATAGTTACAAGGGTGATTACTCCAAAAGTCTTTCTTCTCCTAGTGCCTCTAGCCTCTCTAACTTTTCCCTCTTTTAAAATAAGGTTTTAGGAAGGTATTTATAAGAAATCTTTCCTTCCCATAAGGATATTGAAATTCCATCTAAAATCCTCTTATAATCCCACTCAAATCTGAATTCAAACTTCTTATCATTAATGGTGGCCAAATACTTATGTCTTAATAGTTGAGAGAATTCCATCTAGAACTCCACGTCACAGCTAAAATGGAATCCTTTATATACCTACCACTTTGTCATTTTCTTCCTTCAATTATTTCTCCATTCACACTTTGTTTTTATTTATTGAAATATTTATGTGCCCCTTATTAGGTTTGATCCAAAATCATGCTCCTAGATCCAATGTCTCTTACCCTTTGTAACTTATCAAATTTTGCACATTCCTTTCTTCTTAAAATTTTTTTGCACTATCATGCACTTTTCTGCCAATCCCTATCCTCTTAGCTGATTTATTTCAATTATTATGTGTGCCACCTTACTTAACCAAATTTTCCCAAAATATACACAGTTACCTTAATCTAAAAATATAATTATCATAAGTGGAAGTGAATATTTTCATTCTCTACAAATATTCGAGTTGAGTATATGTGCTTCCCATTGAGAACAAAAAAGTGAAATAATTTATTATAAGATTATCCTTGTTTTTTCCATTGTTCTTTTGATTTTTGTTGTTTAATAGCATTCTTCTTGTTTTCTTTCTCAGAGCCAAATCTTGATTTAATCTTCATTTTTTTTAATTGAGCCCTACTATAATTATTAACTTCTAGGCGATGCTAAAAATCGAGCATTCATATTATTCCCTATCTCAAAAATATTACCAATTTCTATTCTATTTCGGCGCTTGATTTTTATTTTTTCAGAAAATTTATATGGTAGATGTCCAGGAATTAATACAAATTTGGTTCACCATGTATCATATATTTTGATGAAATTAGGATTGTTTAGCAATATTTTTTCAAACTATAGTTGAATGCTAATTTTTGCATCATAAAAATATCAAGGGAAGAAGAAATATTGAGCTCCACCTCTTTAATTTTGAAAAATAAAAGAGTAAGTGGATTAAATATCCATATTAATGGAAGAATAATTAATGAGACATGTTTAAATTTACTTGCATGTCATTTAAATCGAGTTTCTATAGGTATAATGATGTCTCGGTTCTTGGTTATACCCTTGTAATGTATGATTCAATCCAATTAATTAATAATCGTTCATTGGTTGCAATTTTTATGTGTTGTGTACAAAAAAAATTATCCTTTTTTTCATTCTTTATGCGAAATTTTCCATTGAAGGATTCATTCATATTTCATGTAGGCAATGTAAAAATTGATTTAAATCAACACATTAAGGCATGAGTTGTAGGTATATAATAATCTCAAGTTAAATTTATGTATTGCAAATGAGATAGTTTATTTGCATGGGCATCTGATTAATCATTTCAATAATCTACCCAATTATAGAGTCTTGATGATTCAAATGGTACTAATTTCTATATGCCTATAATAATTGTAAGAACTGGAAACCTAATGTTAAAATTCACTATTACAAGAAAGTATACATTATTACATCTTAAAGGTAAGGTATGTATTCCAACATGCATTCAAGAGGTCTAGCGGGATCCATATGAAATCACTTAAGAAAAATTGAATAACTTGTGCTTTAATTTTGGGAACCCATATCGTTGCATCATCTGAAACAGACTAATTTTAGGGTTAGGAGGAATATCTTCTTCTAGATTTGTTCGATTGTTTATGTGCGCGTACCATACAGAAAGATCAGGCTGACTGCGAAGTATACTAAGTTATATGTCTTGGAAGGACTAACATGCAAATAAGAACACAAGACCACATGACATGGATTAGATAGTAAATGAGGGAACTGCCTTGGGCCCATGGAGCTCTGAGACTTCCTTTTTGAAGGAAGGTCAGTTCCCCTACCGATATGAGTTAACATAAAATACTATGAAATATCAATTAAATTGCTTGGCTGAATCATGTGTAGAAAAAAGGATGTGAATCCTGACTATTTTAATCACCAAGGAACCGATGCCGGTTAACTTTCAAACAACTGGCGGTTACTGATGACTGATACCTAGTGAGGTTGCATCAAAATCTTCTGGGCTAGTTGTGGAGTTTCCACCCATCACAAATATTTGCATAGTTTTTGAAGAACGCAATGGTTATAAACATGTTAGAATTATCTATCTAAAATCTAATGGTACGTTGAGATCCTATGGATACTAGAAACGGATTTGGGAGGACATGTAATTCCATTAGCATAAATGTACCTCCTTAGTAAAGGAGGAAAGTGTAAAATGTAACTAAAACTGGTAATATGACGAAGATGCCAGTTGATCTCCTTGGCTGCCAACTCATCAAATATTCTATAAATAAAAAATCTGACATGGAATCAAGTTGAAATTCATGCAAGGTGCTAATCGCTTTGGACTCTCCTTTGATTCAACATATCCCATTAGACTGATCTCCATAAATGACTAATATCCAATAGCAGTTGTTAATGATACAAGAAGCCCATTGCTCCTAGGTAACGGTATTAAGTTGATCCTTTATCTTGAAAAGAAGGAAAACATAGTAGGAGAATCTGAACTATCGGTTAGGAAAAAGTAGGCAAATTATAGTAAAGAGTTAGGCCCAACTTAACACTGCAAAGGAATCTCCCGAGAGAAGGTCCTAATATAACACCCTTGTTCAAAAGCACGATTTCTACCCATTGTTATCAGTTTATGCCTTCTCCTAAGGAGGCATTAGTTGATGGATGGAGAGTCATAGATCCAAGTCATGGAGTCCTGAATTAGGTTAGTTTAGGGTTAAATCTTAAGTCAAATGTTGAGATGGGCAAATAGATGTAACGGGTAAGGCAATGCAAGATATAACAATGTAAAAGACAATAAAGTGTAAGATAATAGTGAGATAAGAGTAACTTAGCTGATGTAGTCTAAAGATCTGGGATGATTCTGAGACTAGAAAATGGATGGAACAATGTTTGATCGTAAAATGAGGAATATTCGTCTTGAGAACAGAGATCTGAAAGTCTTCTTAACAGAACCTCCTAAAGGAGGATAGGACCACCCCGGCTGCTATTCTTTTATCTTCTTCTAATTTGTTATTGTTTATTGTCCATACAACCATTGGAAGTATATAAGTTATATTTTGAACTAACATCATAGATACCCATGACATGGAGTGAAGGGAAGGTGGATGGAGCTCTGAGATTCCTTTTTGGGAAGGTGTTAATACCTTAATAAATAAAATATATGATTTTTAAGGCCAATCATGTGAGAAAAAGGATTGAATAAGACTATTTTAACACCAAGAACCCTTAACTTTTCAAACAACTGCTCTTGACCTCCTAGTGAGGTTGCATCAAAATTTCATAGAAAATTTCCACCCATCACAAATATTTGCATTAAGAAGAAGCAATATTATACATGTTAAATTATCTATCTAAAATCTAATCTAGGAGATCCTATGGTACTAGAAAAATTACACATGATTCATTAGCTAAATGTACCTCCCTTAGTAAAGAGGAAAGTGTAAAAAAAACTAAAACTTAATATAGGATAAGTGATGCCTCCCACCATCAAATATTTATAAATAAAAAATTGACATGGAATCAAGTTGAAATTCATGCAAGGTCAAGGTTGGTTATTTGAAAACATATCCCATCAGAGGATTCATAAATACTAATATCCAATAGCAGTGTTAATGATACAAGAAATTGCTCCTAGGTAACGGTATTAAGTTGATCCTTTATCTTGAAAAGAAGGAAAACATAGTAGGAGAATCTGAACTATGTTATAAATTCAAATTATGAAAGAGGTTAGGCCCAACTTAACACTCAAAGGAATCTAGAGAGAAGGTCCTAATATAACACCCTTGTTCAAAAGCACGATTTCTACCCATTGTTATCAGTTTATGCCTTCTCCTACCATCATTGTTGATGGATGGAGAGCATAGATCCAAACATGGAGCTGAATTAATATAATTAAATCTTAATCAAATGTTGAGATCAAATAGATGTAACAATAACAAGCAAGATATAACATGTAAAAGACAATAAAGTGTAAGAAATAGTGAGATAAGAGTAACTTAGCTAGTATCTAAAGATCTGGGATGATTCTGAACTAGAAAATGGAGATGAAGGATCGAACTTCATAAATGTAAGGAATATTTTAAGATCTTACTACCAATTTAGCTTGAATGTGTTGAGTCTATAAATTTTTTGTTTAAACCCTAGGCGGGTTTCTGGATGACCGAGATGGTTATTAGCTATAAATGATCTAAATTTCTTCTAGACTGAACCTCTAAAGGCATATACCTGACATGCATAATATCTGACAATAAAATATTATCATTCATCCTTCCACAAAACTCAATCCACTCTCACTTGAACGGTTTTGAGACAAAACAGAGCATCAAGGGTTTTTAAATCTTTTCAAGAGTGTTATCATAAAAACATTATATATTCCTATATTGCAAGATACATGAGGATTCACTAGTTTTTTAATACCCTTATCAAACCTTCCACTACCCACACACATTTGATATTATAACCCAAAATCATTCCAATTTTCCTTTTAGATCAGACTGTGTTTAAATACACCCTGACATAAATTTTCATTAACTTCTCAAACACATAGTCTCACAATAGATAAAAATGAACTTAAAAAAAAAAAATACACTACCAATAATGTTTTCACCTTACCAAATATGATATCAAAATAATGTAATTCCAATCTCACAACACTATTTTGTACGTCAAATGCATATAACAAGATTTTCAACAAAACTCTTCCACAAATTGGACTCTTCCAATATTCCTCCTTTGAAGAATAAGAATAGTAAAATTCAATTACCTTTAAGGAGTTTTAACTAAATAGAGACCTTACCTTTGGTCTCATGATACTTTGACACAACAATAAGGTTTGGCTAGAAATCCTAGATAAACTCTAACACACATATTATGATCTAGACCCATGGTGTTTTACATACATGAAACCATAAATGACCATAGAGTACATTAAAATATTAACTAATCCAAAGGCTCAAATTAAATTTACACTTTTGGAGGGAACTACAATTTCAATGGAAGGACCAACACCCCTTACACTCTAGAGACTCTATGACCTCTTAAACCTAAAATAATTAAACAAAATTGGAGTTACAAGCCCAATTTCATGTTCGGAGATGTCTGCATCATTTGGTTTGTTGTTGTGATATATATCGTGTTTAAGGTAGGTTCCCCTGTGCTAATAACGAAGATAGCAAGATACACTATTTTCCCCCATTGAATGTTGAGATGGAATCAGAAGAACCCCTCCTATACGTGAATGATGCATCCAAATCATTCCTTGAATATTTTTTTCCCAAGTAGTAGATAGAAGTAATAGCCAAATTTCCAGGTCTTAATATGTAATTCATGTAGTATATGATCCGGATTTAATCATTATTAACAACGAAAAGGCCAACTAAAGTGAAGGTAGCATTTTAAAATATATAGTCGATTTGCACTTTAAACTGAGAAGGGAGGGAAAAGGACCAAGTGCCCAAAGGGGACAAAATGCCGGGGTGATCCATCCTACAGTATTGTCTGAATCAGAGGATCGAATGAAAATAATGAGGTGATCACATGTTTCCATGTCTAAAAGCAAGGTGTAATTTTAGAAAAGCAATATGAAGTAAAAAGGATAACTTAATGGAATCAAAACTGTTTGTTAAGTCTAGTTTTTACTTAAGAATCTGCATCTAATAACATACTAGGCATGATGTAAATATCAGTTGTGATTTCACGTATGTTTCTTGCTTAAGAATCATGCAATATAACATACCTTGTGGATAGCCAACAGGGTTGTATCCAATAACATGTAGATAGAATTGAGGGTCAAATGGAGTTATAGTGTGTATGTGGAACAAGAGGTATGAGAACCTAGGGATGACCTTGTGTTACACTAATTTTGTGTTTGTTCATGCATATTTTTTCTAATTTCTTATCTTGAGATCGCTCATTATTCATTTGTGTGTTCCTTTTGTGGAGTAAGGTCAGATTGTAAAGAGATAGTAGTCAATGCTCATGATAAATGAAATAAACTTAACTTAGATAAATCAACTAGACGTATGTATGAAACAGTGATTCAGGAAGAACCACTAATTCATGAGAGAAGAGAGGAATTTTCTATCTTGGATATGGTTGGAAGAGAAGTGGGATTTGGTTTCATGTCGCCAACGGGATTTGGTGTCTTGTCCCGTATGAGGATTTAGGCATGATGTCACCAAGGGAAGAGTATTGGGAGAGCTTTGGATTTTCCTTCAAACCATTAATGATTCCCCATAGATAAGTGTCACTACATATGGTCATAAACCCAATAGAAACTAGCAACGAATGACACATTATTCCAAGCATATTGTTGTCTTGCATATGCTCTAAGTGTCACTCCTTGTTTGATGCTAATGAAGAAAATGTAAACAAAAAAGAGTAATTAGTTCCCTTGCTCAAAGTATGAAACTTTCCACTTATTTTATTCCTATTGTACCTAATAGTAACCTATAACTGAGTATGTGTTGCTAGAATTTGGAAAATCCTGTCACTAAAAACCTGGTGAACCTACATTGTACTTGTTTTTCCCCGGGACAGAACCACCCAGGTGGGACACTAGCACATATTGTTCCTATCCAATTTGGGTGTTTTTTCCCTATATTTATTTTGACCCAAGTCTAATTTTTTAACCATATTATTAGCTCTTATTTGGACATAGTTTTTTGTACCATTTTGTTTATGGTTGCTAGACTATTGAGAGGGTGAAATAATCACCTGATGATTTCCCCCACTCATTTAAGGTGCATGAGATGAGCGAATGCGATCATGGACCAAATGAGGAAAAATAAAACTAATGTTCACATATGAAATAAGACTCATGCAGGGGAATAGGGAATGCACATGGTAACAACCATGACACGTGTAAAACAATGGAAAAATCTAGTATAAAGTGTTATTCACAAACAAGCATGGCATGATGTAATACAAACTAGTCAAATCATGTTGTAACATGGAAAAAGACACATCACGTAGTTTTTTGAATACATGGGACACCATTTAGGATGTCCCAAGACATTTGAATACTTCAATGCTATAGAATAAAATACACAATCAAGCATAGGAAAATCCTGTAAACAACGTGAAACAAGACATAAGCAAAGGAAAGTAGACATTAAAAAATCAAAGAACCATGATTGGAAGCAGGCCTACAAGACAAATGCTACACATGAAGCACCCATTAACATGTTATAAAAAATGATAATATGCTACAATGTATAAAACTTGGAATAGGAATGAAACTAGTAGATATTGCAAAGATATGACCTGAATAGAGAGCAATAAGAAAGGTAGATGCCCCAAGAGCCTCAGTAGGACTGGTAGAGAACAATGTCAAGCATAATACAATGTGTGATAACCTATAAGTAGTCTAAATTCACCTCAAAGTACCATGTGAACATGTATGTGTGTATGGAAAAATTATAGAGCATATTATGAATCAAAGTAACACGATAAGTAACATGCAACATAGAATAGTAAAAGTAAGCAAGGATACATCCAATCAAGATCTAAGCTAACATTTTTGAATTTTTAAGTATTTGAATGTTTTTGGATAATTCTAATATGAAATAGTCTGATGAGGGGATCAAGGTTGCACCCAGTATATGTGTGCAAAGTGAGGTTCATGTAGTTAATTGCACCCTCAACAGTCGTATTTGAACATAAAACAAGAGTGTGGCATCGGGTAGTGAGGGATAACACAAGATCTACCAAAGAACATAGTCAACATGGTGATGGGAGAATCCTATGGAGTCTAAGATCCCAACTTCATGAGTAATAAGTGTAATGACATAAATAATAAGAGTGTGGCCGTTATAAGAAACTATAACAGGTGGAACATTGGTAAGGAGTATGTGTAATTTGGAAATATTAGAAGTATTAAAGTTTTATGTACTAGCCCCTATGACTATAGAATAATACATAGACATAAATTTGGAAAGAGGGGGATTATTTTCCCTTATGGATGCAACAAGATGAGGTGTATCCATAACATATGACTCATACATAAAAGTTTGGAAAGTGAGATCATCATGACTCATTATCAAATCAGCACATTTTGTATTTACTCATGGTGTGTACATTGTAGCAAGTGATGTAACATTGGATTCAGTAAGCATATGATCATTAGAATTGAAGTGAGAGATGTTTCAAGAAACATATTTGAAAGCTATGGTCATGGTGACATTATGAAGGGGGATATCACAAAGATTAGAAACATGAGGTGTGGAATCTATTATAGCATGATCCATGAAAGAAGGTGTTGTAAGGAATTTGTATGATATGGCATGGGTAGAAAGGATTGCATGCATAGTATATAACCAGGGATGGCATAGAAGGTTATTATAATTGAGATTAGTAAGCATAACACGAAATAGAACATTAAGGGTGTAAGGTACTATAGTACTGGGAAGATTGATTTCTCCCAACACTCACTTAGGTGTATTATCAAAACCATAAATACATAGAGTAGATGGAGTTAAATCAATATTAGACAATCCAATTTGATGGAGAAAAGATATATTGCATATATTAAGACCAGATCCATGATCAACCAAAGCACACTCAACAATCATATTATGAATGTGAACCTAAATATAGAATGGGTGAGCATTGTCAATTGTTGTTTGGGAATGAATAATAGACTCAAGACCTTGTGTTATAGATGAAGATGCGTGGGAGATATATAGTTGGGAATATTGATAATGATCCCTAAGATTTGGCATAATGAATGAAAGATATTGAAATCCATAACCAAATAAAAAATCCTAATGTCACTAGGGTTAGGGCTACGAGGTTTGATGAGAAGGTAGGGTTCACTAAATGATTTAATATAATTAAATCTTTATCAGTGTAATGAGATCAAAAATATATAATAGTAACAAGTAATATCTATCATGAAAAAGACAAGAAAATGTAAGCAATAGTGAGATAAGAGTGACTTAGCTTGTATCTGAAGATCTGAGATGATTTTGAACTAGATATTGTGTGGAACAAGTTAAATCCAAAAAGAGTAAGCTTCATGTGGAGAACAGAGATATGAAAGTATTCTGGACAGAACTGTCTAAAGGAGTACAAGACATCCTTGAGAAATAGTGTCCTAACTGGGTGATAGTGTCCTGGTAATTGTTATAGATCTGGTCTTTTTAGGATCTAATCTTATCTTCTTCCTTTCAATATTTTTCACATTCTCATTGTAGGGTTTCATTAATGCACATGAACTTTCAAAACAAACCCTATATACATGTAAAAGGTTCAAGAAAACATTAGATGAAACAAACAATTCATATGTTTGATTCGTACTGACCTTGATGGTCACCCCAATGTGATTATCATCAAGCATTGCACTACATTTCAAACTCTATGTAGTTATAGTGTGTGTGTGTGTGTGTGTATGATAGAATTGTGTCCCTTAAAGCTAGGTTTCCCTTGTGTCAGTCACATGAAGATAACGAGATACAACTCGTTTTCCCACAAGATGAATGTGTGAGAGGGAATTCTTAAATAGCCCTTCCTACGTAGTAAATGATACAACCCAAATGCAGTTATCGAATGTTGTTTTTTCCCCCAAATAGTGGATAGGAAGTAATAGCCCGAATTTCCCAACCCTTAATAATAGTAAGCCAGCCATATATGTATATGATTCCCTTTTTAAAATTTTGTCATCAACAACTAAAGAGGTTGACCTAAAGTGATATGTAGTAATTTAGAAGAGATAATAGTCAATGTGGCATTTCAAAATTGACAAAAAAGAGAGAAGAGTACAGAAGCTCCCAAAGGGGACAATAGTGCTTGGGCACTCCTATCCCTAATGGGTAGTATTGTCTGATATTCTTGGAGGATAAAATGGAAAATACTGAGTTGGGTCACATGTTGTCCAATGTCCAAAAGTAAAGTGTTCATTACAGAAAAGTAAATTGTAGAAGTATAAAAAGGATAAAGAAATGTAAAAGCAAAAAAAGCATTGTTAATGTCTAGTTTTCTTGCTTGATAATAATGCATATAATAACATACTTAGAGGCATGATGTAAATAACAAGTGTGTGATTTTGTGTCTATAAGAACTTGCACAATGATAGAGAGAGAGAGTGTGTGTGTGTGTGTAAGCACAACACAACCAACTATGAGGAGAAAAATAGAACCCGTGGAGGAGGAGAAGTTGAAAATAAAGTTCAATAATATTAATAAAAACATACCTTAGTTTTTTTTGTTGATCCATAAGGCTCCAATCTCTGTAATCTGATTCTCCTTCTAACCTCCATATTGGTTGAATTTATTTTCAATAAATTTTGACCTTACAAAGTTTGAGTTCTGTAAATAGTTTTTTTGCATGCATTAAATGTCATTACTTTTTTTTCCTAAATGCCTCTAATCTGCAATGTTTCCCTCCAACACCAAGATAATCTACCTCTCAATGCCAAAACAATATCATGCCCCCAAATTTAAATTCTAGATCAAATTTCATTTTTGTTTTTTCCCTAAATGCCTCCAATGTGCAATGTTTCCCTCGAATGCTAAAACAATCTCCCCCAACACTCCAAAACATTATTAGGCTCCAAATTTGACTTCCCTCTAAAATGCCAAAATATTATTAGGCCCCAAATTTGACTTCCCTTCAAATCCTAGTTGGGCACATAGTATGCCTCAAAATTAAATTTTTGTGGAAACTATTACATTTGATTTTATATTAATGAAAAAATTACCATTTTTATATAGCCTAAAAATCATAAAAATACTAATAACTTTATGTGTATCCACAAATTTATGTGGAATACTTATAAATAAAAGTGCGGTAAAAAGAATTTATGCACAAAACAACAACAAAATATTTATTTTTTAATATCTTATAAAAAACATTACAAGTGACTCTATAATATGAGTATATATAATATGGCCTTGACTCGAGGGTTAAATTTGATGGGCATTTAGATGTTTTTTTATGATTTTAGTCGTAGAATACTTGCAAATATTTGAAATAATTGTCAAATGCAACTTGTACATATAAAATACGATTGTTATTTTTATAAAATTTCATATGTAAACTATATATTAAATATAGTTGAATATATAAAATAGTTCGATTAATTCACAACAATAATTTCACACATTTAACAATATAGGAATACCCTATTCAAAAAGTCTTTATCAACCTTTCACAAGCACATTTGGATGAATGATTACCTTATAAACTACTATTCATGTATATTAAAATTATTTTTTGATGGGAAAATAAAAAACACTAACTAATATTAGTGTTTTCTCTCAATGTAGGAAAAACACTACCATATATTAGTGAGTTAATGTTAAGATACTACAAAATCGGTGTTAAATTATAAGAAGAAAAATTGACCACCAAAATATAACACCAATTTTGTATCATCTTACAAATAAACACTATTATAGTGGTGTTAAATTTTAGAATGATATCAAATTGGTGTTATATTACAAAAAAATAGATATTAACACCAGAAAAATTGGTGTCATGGTGTTAAATTTATAGGATGATACCAAATTGGTGTTATATTACAAAAAGGATATGAACACTAAAAAATTGGTGTCCTGATGTTAAATGTGCGAAATGTTTGTGGTGATATAACTTGTGTGATAAAAATGTTTGCGTAATAGGTATATGAGTAAAGTAATTATGATGAATTTCTTCGAGAGGTTGGGTTCCATCATGTATGTTGTAGATGTTATGTAAGATATGATATTTACTTTACTTGATGAATTCATGGAAGAATTCAAGGATCAAACACACTTTATGGACTACTTCAAAAAGACATGATGCAACAATAATGGACATGTTGGTAATCCAAACCAATCAATCTCAAATTAAAATAGCGAACATTTTTTGGTATGAGATAATAAAACATTGTTGATTTCACATTTTTATTATTTTCAACTTGTGGGAAAATAATTTTATAAATTTCAAGCATGCAAATTAGGAGACCAATGCAACCATAGAGTCATACAGTTTATTTCTTAAATCAATATATTTGTGTGACTACCAAATGAAATGTACTAGAAGATTGGATTATTTATATTATACACCTGTGTATAGGCTGGAATCATTTTTAAAACACAAGAGGAGGTTGCAAAAATCAGGGTTCATAACAAACTATAATAAAGAGAGACAAGATTTGACCACCAAAGAGTGGGCTAAGGTGATTCTAGATACAAATGTCACTACACATCAATTTTACAGTGGTTCTTTTATGGTGATAATTCAGACATCAAATAATATATGGTATCTAGTTATACGATGTGGTCCAGGCTTCCATGTTTGCGAGTGTCCATGGGCTGTGAGAGGGAACACTTGAAAACATGTTTTGAAGGTTTTGGAACTTGCTAAGAGAAATGGTTTGGGTCCATGTCAACAACCACAGATGAGTGTAGGTAACATATAGATTGTGTTATTTCAAATTCATGTTAAGAAGATATTTTATTTCGCTTAAATATATTGCAAATTACTAACAAAAAATTTTTGTGCATTTGATGTTGCATTTTTCCAAACACACATCGACCTATCGCCACATGTTGATGGTTTAGGGACCTCTCACCACACATCAACATCAACGGTAAGAGAATGTTGTATTAATTCATAGAAACAAGATTAATACTATTGTGTTTTTCAAATGGTTTTATTGTCATTTTTTAGTCATGCTCATTGTTGTTGATAATATATGTGTAGTCCATGTTGCATGTTTGGGGACAAACAATGCGACATACACCACAATTTACTTGACCATATAATATGGCTTGAGTTCACCTTACATGGTGCCAATTCTTGGCTGTAAGAGTGTTTCATCTCTAAATAAGAAAATTGGTCCTCTGTTGGATGTGTAATCGATGTTGCAGGGTTAATAATATTTTTTTCTAATATTACCAATTGTATGTTGCATGTATAGTTAATGTTCCAAGTTTTTAGATGAATTTGTTGAGCATAATAGATGCTTAAAAATCATATTATCAACCTTCAATAGTGGAAGGAAAGACTTTTTTCGCTTGAAGGAAACAAACTTTTCCTAACTACATTTCGTCATGGAAGTTTATTGTGTTTTTCAAACTGTAATGTTCTTAATCCTTTTAACATGTATAATTAATGTTCCACAATTTGAGATGAATTTCTTGAGCATGAGAGATGCTTAGGAATCATCTCAGCAGTTGTTGACAATGGAAGGTAAGAAATTTTGTTTTGTTACTTGAATGAAACAAACTTTTCCTAACTAAATTTGTTGTCATGCAAATTGGTTGAAAATCACAATGTGTTTTTCAAACTGTAACGTTATCAATCCTTATAGCATCCAAATTTAATGTTTTAGGTTTTGAGATGAATAAGTTGAATAGTAGAGATGTTTATGATTCATGTCAGCAACCATTGAAGGTAAAAGGTAAGATAGAATTTTTTATTATTGAAGGAAAAAAAATCTTAACTACATTATGTCAATGTGTTTTTTAACCTACACAATTATTATAATTTATTTTCCATATAATACTATACGCAAACATTTATGTATCAATTCATGATGCATTCATAGGTGACCATGCTTGAAACTAATTTGGTGAGGTCACACCTTAAATTTTTCATCCACACAATTGTGAAAGCACCGAACATTTTGGGCCCATCCAAATGCTAGAAAGATAAAATGCATTTTTGAGGTTCTTGTCGGACACGCCCCCAAAAACAAAGGACTATATTTATGCATACAATATATGTGTTGATAACTACCTAACATAACTCCAAAAATGAAATGCACTACCATTTAATTTCATTACAGATCCGAATGTGAGCAGGAGACCACGTCATCATTCTTCTCATAGGGTAGTGTGTGAAACTATTGCTAAAAATATGGGTAAGTGTGAATGTCACAATAAAGTATGTTTTCTTACAAACAAGCATTTAAATATGTTATAAATATACTATTGTTGTGTTCAATGTTTTTGTATTATGCTGAAACCTCACAGACATGAGAAATTAATTCTCGGTGAAGATTGCAGTGTGTCATTTTCTTGTGCTCGCAGAGTGAGGTTTCTTGTCCATATGGAGTGCGGTGAAAAGCCTTTCATTACATTAACATATATTTTTCATTACATTAACATTAAATGTTTTTTAATCGCATTAACATATCTTTTTTCATTTTTTTCTTCGCATGCGTGGAGGGAAACTCGTGGAATAGAAATATATGTGAAGGTAATCATTAACATTGGATACGAAATTGTGGGCTGCAAGATTCAAAATGGCATAATATGTTCTTACATATTATGCATGTAAATATTAGACATGTAGATGCACCTTATGCTAAATGATAAATTATTTCTTCCTCATTTGTTCTTACAGTTGTAGTAATTAATAAAAAGTAATAGCATGTATGAATACAAGTAGTATTATTTAATCATTTAATATTAAAAATACTCTTTTAATGTGTTTTATAAGAAGGCATGAAATTGATGAAATACTAATTTAGTTGTTAGGCCTTTATAGTGAATTTTATTAATAATCACTCTTTTCATCATCCTAATTCTTAATAAGTGTTGTCTGTGTCATCACTAAAACACTCATTTATATTATATATTTTTAAATACCTCTTATTTTATTCATAGCCTATTTTCCAAAGGTGTCTTTAGTTATAATAATACAACACAGTGGCATCCCCTATAATCATATGTATATTTTAGAAAGGTGAATAATTTGTGAAGTGGTTTCATTTTGTTTCGTGTGTGTGTGTGTGATTGAATGGAATTTATGAAAGGTTAAAATTTCTATACAAAAGTCATTCGAGCTTATAAGAAAACTATGAAATTTGGTGGACATCATTAATGACATTTCTCCCAAGAAAAAAATAAGAACAAAAGATGATGGCAATAATGATCACTCATATTATTAAAATTTGTAATGATTATTTAAAAAATGATATTCTCATTCATTATAAACTATTATATGTATAGATTACTTCTTGTAAATGCATATTGGCCCCTAACTAGCACCATTGTGGTGATGTTGCTAGTTTAGCATCATAATAGAAGAATGAATTGTTCTTCGACATAAAAAAATTCTTATCCTTTAAACTTTTCATTCAATGGGGTTATCATTTTATAGCACTCTTTATTAAATCCTAAATCAAGAAATATGTATGGGGTTTCCCTTGTAAATACTCAATACCATAGATTATGATGATGAGTGATTACATTGGATTAGACAATATATAATGAAATGACATGTCTTAAAAGGTATGTTTGGGTCCACAAAATTATAAATTGTCTTGATTTCACTTAGTTCTCTCGAAAGCAAGAAAGCCATAAATTCAACACAATCTCATTGTGATTACACTTTGTGAGCCAACATCAAATCAACTTAATGCATACAATTCTTTATAACTTCGGGATAGATAACACATTTATTACAAATCATGATCAGTTAGTTTAAAATATTGGAAGATACATTTTATATGAAAATCACACATTAACATTTTACACTAGTTGAAATTCATGGTGTTTTTTTTAACCACATGTATTGTTCATAAATTGGATTTTTTTTTGTCTTATCATTGCTTATGAAATGCATACTAAAATCAAGTCATTCACATATAAATTTCTGTTGTAATTTGCAACTATTCGACGACATTCTACAAAATTAAAAATAATTCATAATCTCATCCACCCATAGTATTCTTCTATTTCCAATTTATTATTTTCATATCATAGCAATTACATGACAATTTAAAATGCCCATATTGATGTGGATCCAACTACAAGAGGTTGAAATGACTCCAAAACACAAACAAAAAAATTACAAAAAAAAAAAAACAGAAGCTTCCATAAAATGTGAAAAACCCTAAAACTCAAAAAACCCTAAAAAGTAAAACACCTTAGATGGACCCCAATTTTTGCGTACAAATATGCCTTTGTAAATTAAGGTGTATGTCAAATTTTGGTTTATTATATAGAGTAAAAGATATTAAAACGTTAAGTGCTAGACAAAACCACCAAAAAGGTTTGGAGCCAATTTTAGACCACTAGATAAATTAATTGGGCCCAAAAATGTCAAAGAGTCATCCAACCTTCTATAAAGGTTGGCATGGCACATTACTAATCAAATTTTAACATCGTGGAAAATTTCAAGACTATCAAATGATTGGATCAAAAAAATTGGTCTCTGGAAGTTATGTTCCCGCATTATTCTCCCCTAATTGAAAATAATTCTACTCCTGCAAATTTAGTTGATGGAACTCATCAAATTTTACACTATTAATCTTCTTCAACTCCCACTCAGGAATTCAGGTATTTTATTTCTGCTACAAACCTTCCCACTGTACCAAATATCTATTGAAGCTCACATTCCTAGTAGTGACTGTCTTTTGGTCCAAAACACACATTACCCTCTCCTTTTTCTTCTTCGGCATCTGCTGCTCCCAATTTATTTATTCCTCCTCCACGAAATTTTCCTCATGACCTAGAAACTTATATAGTCAGAAACATTAAAAATTGGTAAAATAGCAAATTTTTCAAGTAGCTCCACCTTGTAGGAATTATTACTAATTTTCTTCAGAATCCTACAAGGCCCAATCTTCTTATACTTCAGTTTATTATATGTCCCCTTTATAAATTTATCCTTTCTAAGATGAACCATCACCATATCTCCTTATTCAAATGCATTTACTCTCCTAATAGCATTGGGAGCTACTTTATATTTTGCATTACTAACTTTAAAATTTTCCCTACTTCTTGCAATTGTAGAATATGTTTTATAAATGCTTCTACATCATCATTGGTTTTATCTTCACCAGGTAGCACAATCAGATCTATGACTCCCTTAGGGTTCCAACCATAGATAATTTGGAAAGTAGAACTCCATTCTGACCTCTTTATCAAGTTGTTATAAGTAAACTCAACTTGTGGTAAATCCAAATCCCATTGTTTTGGATTTTCTCCGGCTATGCAACATAGGAGATTTCCCAAGCTTCTATTCACTAATTTTGTTTACCCATCAGTCTGGGGGTGATATACACTATTGAACTGTAGTTATGTCCCCGTTTTCCTCCACAGATTCTTCCAAAAGTGACTCTGAAACTTTGTGTCCCGATCTTAAGTGACTGTTCTTGGAAATCCATGCAACCTAACCACTTCTTAAAAAAACAAATCTATAATTCTAGAAGCATCACTAGTTTTCTTAAGAGCAATGAAATGTGCCATCTTAGAGAATCTATCAACTACAACAAAGATAGAATCATTCCCTCATTGTGTGTTAGGAATTCCTAACACAAAATCCATACTCAAATCAACCCATGTCCCTTTAGGTACAAGTAATGGCATATACAACCTAGTATTCTATGCATGGCCCTTGTCCATTTGGCAAACTCTACATAGTGATATGATCCTACTTGTGTCCCTTTTTACCTTCATCTAATAGTACTTTTCTACCACAAGATCAGTTGTTTTAATTATACCAAAGTGTCCATCCAACCCCCCACTATGCAAATCTCTTATAATATTTTCTCTTATTGAACCAAAAAGGATGCGCAATTGTTTTCCCTTGAATAAATAACCATCTTGCATCAAATAATCAAAAGAACCACTACCCACTCTAGGGTCCCTACATTGTCTCACAACATCACCAAAATTTGGATTGCCTTCATATAATTCCTTAAAAAATTCAAACCCTATTACTTCATTTTCCATTGTTATCAAAAGTGCTACACGCCTACTCAAGGCATCAACAACTTGATTCTTCTTACCTGAATTTTGCTTTAATACAAAAGTATGTTCTTGCAAAAATGAAATCCATTTTGCATGCCTACTATTTAGTTTCTTTAGTGTGTTTACATACCTCAACAATTCATGGTCTGTAAAGAGTACAAATTCCTTAGCTACCAAGTAATGTCTCCAATTCCTTAATGTCAGAACAATAGCATAAAATTCGACATCATAAGTAGAATATTTCCTCCTCGCTTAATTTATCTTTTCACTGAAGAACTCCATAGCTTTTCCTTCATGACTCATTACAGCTCCAATCCCAACATATGAGGCATCACAATCAACCTCAAAGACCTTGCTAAAATATGGAAATACCAAAACATGTACCTCTAAAACTTTCTTCTTCAATGGTTCAAAACTATCTGTGGCTACCTTGGTCCATAAAAACTCTTTTCCCTTCATAGACTCTACTATGGGTGTGGAATTTCTACTGAAATTCCTAATGAACTTCCTATAAAAAATTTCTGGTCCATGAAAACTACAAACCTCTATCACATTCCTTGGAATAGGCCATTCCAAAATTGCCTTCACTTTTTCCACATCCATCCTCACTTCATCCTTTAAGATAACAAACACCAAACAAACTATACTTTTCTAAATAAATCTACACTTCTTTAATTTTACATACAAACTCTCTTTTCGTAACAATTCTAACACCAATTTCTGATGTAACAAGTGTTCTTCCAATGTCTTACTGAATATTAAAATAGCATCAAAATAGAAAACCAAAAACTTACCATTGTATTCTTGCATTACTTTTTTCATCAACCTCACGAATGTACTAGGTTCTTTAGATATCCCAAATGGCATCACCATCCACTCATACAATCCATCTTTTGTTTTGAAATCCATTTTCCATTCAGCCCCTTCACGGATTCATATCTGGTAGTACCAAAATATCATTCGTGAAAGGGCTAAATGGAAAATGGATTTCAATCTCCTGTTAGCACGTCCATCATATCATCCAATCTTGGAATTGGTAACCGATACTTAATTAAAATTTTATTTATGGCCCTACTATCCACACACATTCTCCAGTCGACATCCTTTTTGGGAGTCAATAGTGATGGGGTTGCACATGGACTCATGCTTTCTCTCACTAACCCTTTCTATATTAGATCTGTCACTTTCTTGTTCAACTCCTCACTCTGTGTCAAACTCATCTTGTAGGTTTTCTGATTTGGAAGGGCTGATCCTGGGATCAAATCAATATGGTGTTGTATATCCCGCTTCATTTTTAACACATTTGGTATGACATCTTTGTACTCTTTCAGTATATTTTCTACCACAATTTGTATATCAAAGGCCTCTATTTCTACCTTCTTTGACCTCAGTGCATAAAACCAACCAACTACTTCCAATCCTGCAAAAAAATATTTTGTTGCCAACAAGCCCTCACTCTTCTCTTCTTCCTTGAAGGGTAACAAGATAACCTTTACCCCATCCTTCTAAAAATTGTAAGTGTTTTCCCTCCATCATTTGTAACCTTTATCTCATATTTTCAATGCCTCCCCAATAATATATGGCATGCATCCATTAGGATAACATCACACCACACCTCATCCTTGTTAGTATTCCCAATCAAAAAATTTATAAGGCATATTTTATCTAAGGTTACCTCGTTCCATTTCTTGAATTGTGATATACGATAGGGATACAGGTGCTTCTCACATTTCAGATTGATTTTATCAACCATCACAGTTAAGACCATATTTTCACAACTACCACCATCAATAATAATTTTACACACCTTTTCTCCAAAGGTGCATCTTGTTTGAAATATATTTATTCCCAGCTAAGAATTAACACCGGTACCATATTTTTCTTTCTCCTTCCTTGGGAAGATCATATTCCTCCTTATCATGAGGGTTTCACCCAATTCTGCAAAAACCTCCATTTCTTCTTCCTCTTCAGTTTTAACCAAGTTTACTCGTGGTTGTTTTGATTTTCATCTATCATGTGTAGGATAGTGTGGAAACTCAAAATATTTGTGCCCCTCTTCACTGCATCGATAGCATGTATATTGCCTTTGGGGGTTATTCCAACCCCATCCTCCATTATAAAATCTTCCCCTCTGAAACCCCCTAACTATGTGGTAGTTACCATGGATTTGACCAGATTCTTTCTACCCTTATGCATTAGAGGATTGACCTTTTATGGAATCAAATCTACCTCTGCCTCTCATTGGAGATGATGATGGCCCTTTCTTCACACCTTTTATAAAATTACTCCTCTTGTTCTTTTATTTTGATTTTAATGCGAGCTGATAAGCGTCATCCAGGATAGGGATCTGGAGCATACTCATTTCATCGTGTATGGTATAACTCAAAACATTAACATACCTTATATCCTTCTTTTATTCCGACTCTCCTTGTTCCACCCGGATTGATAGCTTGTAAAATTCATTGGTATACTCTTAAATGTTAAGATCCTTCTCTCTTAGATTTTGAAAACTTTGAAATATTTTCTGGACATAATTTGTAGGAAGAAACTTTTCTTTCAACTTCTTCACCATTTTGTTCCAATTTTGGATCTTTCCCTTTCCTTTCATATGTATTTCATTTTGTAGGTGATCCCACCAGATCAATTCATGTCCACCCAACTTAGTGCATGAAAAATTAACCTTCTTCTCATCATAAAGATTTTTCTACTCAAATAACTTTTCCATGTGATTCAACCAGTCAATCAAATCCCCTTTTCATAATCCTCCACCATAATTATGAACATTAATCTTGATGTCGTCATTCTTTCCCTCTAGATCTTAAATCAATCTCTCTTCAAATGGTTTCTCATTCAAGGCATCTTCATCTCTCTCATTCTCTTCCTCGTTTCCTCCTTCATTCATTAATGTAGGTAATCCTTCAATATCACTATCTAGGTCTGCATCCCCATTTGCATGTCTCCTTCTAAGGTGGGTAAATTCTCATGTGAGCTCAAAAACTTGTCTTTATACCTCATGCATATGCCTATTCATATGGGAATAACCTCCCCTCCTGCGTCTATCCATTATTATATAAATAGAGGCAATAAATTTCACAGACAAATGTAATATATATTATCTTCATCCTTCCCACAAGATCTAAATCCAACTCTAATACTAATTGATGTGGATCCAACTGCTAGAGGTTGAAATACCTCCAAAACACACACAATTTTTTTTTCAAAAAATAGAAGCTTTAAAATAATTTTCTTCTCATTCTGGAATCCACACTAATCTTTGACAACCTTACAATCTTCCTTTCAATTCCCACTATCTCTAAGTAAACCCTAAAATGTGAAAAACCCTAAAAAGTAAAACACCTCAGATGGAACCCAATTTTTGTGTACCAAATATGCCTTTGTAAATTAATTTGTATGTCAAATCTTTGCTTATTACATAAAAAAGAGAAAAAGATATTAAAAATCTAAGTGCTAGACAAAACCACCAAAAAGGTTCATAGCCAATTTTAGACCACTAGATGAATAAATCGGGCCCCAAAAAATTCCATAAAGTCACCCAACCTTTCAATAAATTTTTGCGTGACATATTACTAATCAAAATCTAACACCCTAGAAAATTCTAAGACAATTCGAGGGTCGGATCAAAAGTTATGGTCTCCAGAAGTTATGTTCCCACATCACATATGCAAGGGAATTAAAAACGTGTGTGTGTGTGTGTGTGTGTGTGTGTGTGTGTGTGTGTGTGTGTGTGTGTGTGTGTGTGTGTGTGTGTGTGTGTGTGTGTGTGTGTGTGTAATTATGGTTCAATACAACATTATTTGGAATATGTAACTTGCATGCAATTACAACATCGACATATTTTACATACTATTATGAAAAATGCCAAAATTTATTACACTTCCATGCACAATGATTGTATCCTAAGTAAACAAACAACATTTCCAAGTTCTTGGAAAGCTCTTCCATTTATACAATTTTTCATATTGTCTTTAGGGAAACCCATGACTTATTTATACATGTATTTCCACATCTTAATGTGACGCTCATGAATCTTAATAATAACATTTACACTAGTTAGTTGATTATGAGCCATCTTCTTGTTGGCCTCACACATTGTCTTATGATTCTTATTTAGCAACTCCAAAAGTTGGATTTCAACCTCCATCTTGGTGTTCTTCAATTTTAACTCTCCAACCCTCTAGGTAAAATCCAAGACCTTCTCCAAAGCATCTCCAACATCAAACTTTTGTATTAAGGAATTAGTTTTATATTTTTTGGTAGTCTTGTATTTCGTTGCACGCCCCCCTGAATACTTGTAGCATCCAAATGTATTACAATAAAAAATTTCCACATTTTCAAAAGGGTCTTCTAATTCTGAATTTTTTTGTTTCCCTGTAAGTTTTGATCATCCTGTGATCATTATCGTACATGTATCATGCAAGATAAATCCACTCACACTTGGAGGGGCAAAAACCACTTTCAAATGCTTGAAAAATTACACAATGTTTAATCTTATTAATGGCAGGAAAACACAAATAAATTCCTATAAAGGAAAACAAGAGAATCTTAAGACACTAGAGGCATGAATTAAAAGTACCGATTGGAAACACAACTTACAGTATGTGCACCCTACAGAGGAAATGTCATGAACTATGGTGATGAGGAAAATTGTCAGCTTCTCCCACTCTTGAATGTGTATACAAAAAAAATGTCTAAGTGCATCAACTATTAGAAAAAAATACCTACAAACAATTAGGTGGCATAATAAATGTGTGTTTGTCACCAATATCAGATTTCCACATATCATGTGTTAACCTCATAAACAACCCAAATTATTCACATAAATCAATACAAACTTTTACGAGAAAATATTAATTATTTTAAAATGCTTGTAGTCACGATCAACTTTGTTATCTTTACTTGTGTAAGTATAGGGAATGTTGACGTCATAACAACCACATAACAATGCATAACACAATTTCCTGTGGCTGAAACAAAATGAAAAAAATTATAATAGAAAAATTCCCATATATTTGAAGCATTATAGTCACAATGTGGTTTGGTATCTTCTCGTATGCAAGAATAGGAAATTTTGAAACCAAAACAATCACATGACAAAGCATAACACAATACACTTGTGATTTTATTCACAATGAACTTTGGTGACATCACATTTACAATAATACAATTGATATCTCAATTCATTTATAAAAATAATCTTAAGAGATATTCTTTACATTTATTATCGGAAACATAATCTTTTGTTTCATTTGTTAACTCTGTTACTTGGTCGTTGATTAGTCATTTTTGGTATGTGGTATTTAATACCCCAACTTGCTCAACTAGAATTGTAGCTTTCAAAGAAAGGAAAATTAATAAAATGAATATGGTTTCTTGGGTGATAAATGATTGAAAAACACAAATATTTTCACAGCAGTAATTATATTGAAGAAGGCAAAGATTGAAAACACACAAAAAATGTAGTTTTATTTAGAAAATACATTGCTAGAAAATTTCTTGATCGATGGAGGAGATAAAACTATAGTGTTATTTCTAAAATGTAGAGTATTTTTATATTGGGCAGACCATCACTACAAAAGGAGATTGAAAAACACGACAATTCTAAAACAAAATGTTCACTAGATAAAGGCTGGATACAAAATAGAGTTGCACTCGATCCAATTAGGTATGCAGAATATATCTCCATCAATGCAAGAGATTAAACATAATGAATATTGGAAATTATAGTGTGTTTATGAAGCTAAGAAGATGCTAGTGAACCAAAGAGGAGATTAAAAAACACACCAATTCTAAAACCATATGTTATGAGAGGAAAATGTATGTATTTGATCTCAATATCTTGGCTCGGGAGTCACATTGCAAGTAAGATAAATATGTAGTAATTGAAAAACACAATGTGTTTGTCAATAATAATCTGAGCTTGTTTCATGTGTTGAGGCTTATACCTTATCATGTAACCGTCATGATTTATGCATTCCCAATACTTGCACATGCCAACATTATAAAGCTCATTATGACTATAATCATAGAACAAAACTAAACAATTTTGTATGTGACAATTTTTATACTTTATTTTATAAAAACTTGTTCTTACTATAGAAAATTAATTTAGTGAATAAGGTTTTTTGGGTGAAAAATGAACCAAACAAAATAGATAAATGCGTAGTAGAACATTTATTAAATAAGGCGTGGATTGAAAAGAGAGACAAAACATACAATTGACCCAGGAAATAAAAATGTAGAGTTGTATCTATAATACATAATGATTTGTCTCTCTTTTCAATCAATACAAGGTCATTATGTATTATAGATACAACTCTACAAATCATTATGTATTACAAATCATTATGTATTATAGATACGTATTTTCAATTATTTGTAGAGGAAAGTAAAGAGGCTTTTGAAAAACATAGCTATTAAACCTATTACACACGTAGCATATTTCTTCGTCAATACAGGGTATTACCCCAAATTGTCAACTTGCAGGGTCTTTGTTTATCAGTCTCTTTGTTTACCCAAAAATGTTAATAGTGCACATTTCCCTATGCTTGAAAAGGCCAAGATAGAAAATTCCAACCAAATTTGGATGCCATGTGAATGTTTGCAAATAAATTCCACAAATATTTTAAAAACTTCACCAATAAGGCTCTATTTTTCATGCAAAATCTACAACATAAAAAAATAACTAGTTTTAGTAGAAATAACATGGATGAATAAGATCCCTACCTCGCATGATGGCATGACTCGTTCCTCGTCTTTTAAATGGTGATGGATTTACAAGTTGGTTTCAACATTTATCACCTTCTCCCACTCCTACAAGTGCATAAAAAAATTGTCTAAGTGCATCATAAATAGGCAAAATCTACCTGCAAACAATCACGTGACATCATAAATGTTTTATAAGAAAATTTCTACATTTCATGTTTTAACCTCGTAAACGACCCAAAGTATTCATGTGAATCAATAAAAACTTATGTGAATGAGTAATAATTATTTTAAATGACTGCATAACACAATTTCCCATGGCAAGAAAAAAATGACAAACTTATGTACAAAACACCCCAGATGTAGAAAATAATCACATGACAAAGTATATACAATATATTTGTGATTGTATTCTCAACCTTTGGTGACATCACATTTATAAAAATATTATCAAAACCACATAACAAAGAAATGAATGCATCAAAATAGGGAAAGTGACATGGCAAAGAAAAATTTATGGAAACCATCATAGATAGTTTTGATTAATCAAGAGAACAATTACAAATCATCATCAACACTTTAGATAAATGTCAAGAACAAAATATATTTATGGTTTTTTGATATACCATCACAGGAATAACGCTAAAATAGAGAATCATCTATTACATTTTCTATTCATATCAAGACAACGCAAGGTTTCATAAAATATATTATGCTTCTTCGCATCTCTTTGAATTGAAGGTGGGGTGACTCCAAGGGTGGGGGGATGATAGATGACTACAACCTAGTGCAGTGAACCTCTAGGCTCTTCACTCCAAGGACCTCCACTTCATCATCTTGAATAAAACTATGTCATTTATGAGAACAAAACAATATTCAAGCAATTCATATGCTAATAATTTTTGTGTAGAAGCCTCTACGTACTTCAACTGGAGGGAATGGACATTTTAGGTCTAAAATGTTCCATATTAAAAAACCTTTGATGCACTCACTTAAAGTAAATATAAATAGATCAAGATAGGGGATTGGAGTGGTTAGCATGAATGCATCAATGAAATTTACATGTACTGCATGCTGTGGGAATGGAATTTCATGAAAGACTGATTTTCACCCTACACCAGAAACAATGCCAACCCCCACAACTGCATTAGAGCAAAGATGCACTTTATCCCTATTAGCATATGGATTTGCACGCATGTAAATGACATGTAACAATGTGGGAACGAAGTCCCTCCTCAATGAAGGTGAGGCTGCCTTTATTGAAAACCAAAACTACATTTACATCTATACATTTAAAATTGTATGTGGGGGGTGTTTTGGAACATCAATGGAAAGAAAAGTGAATGAGGGAGATGGAATGGAATGAAGGAAAGGAGTGGAATGGAATGAACTGAAAGTGCATGCAAGGGTTAGGTAAAAATAGAGCCTAATATTGCATGAAGAGGAAAGATGAATAACCAACACAAATAAAATAGAGTTTGAGTTAGCTAAACAAGAACGTGTAAAAGGGAACGCACATGAGCAAGTAGATAATCAGAGCTTGATCACTGTGAACTAGAACAACCAATTAATAACGTTGACAATAAGATCAAAGATAATATTTGCATGCAAGATTCAAATGCCTAACATATAATGAACATAAGAACATCAAATATTAAAAGAGGCAATGAATGAGACACAAAGTTTGTATTTCATTAACTCCAAAATGTTTTCACAAAAGAACAAAAAGTTTCTTCTTGAAACAAAGCTTGCACAAAAGTATTTTCTTCTCCTCTCTCAAACTCACCTTTACAAATGATCCCCTCACTTCCTTTTATAACCCAAAATTTGGTTACAAAGTAGTTAGGGTTTTACATGATCATTAAATAAGGCACTTAAGTGACGTTTGAATTTTTCAACAAATTTATTAAAGATAACCCAAAAATAGAAATTACTTAAAATATCCATTATTTTCTGAAAACAAATAACAACACCTTTTAAAATATGCAATAATAACCAGTGCCTTATCCATTGAAATGGGGTCCGCCTATCTCAAGCGTATGAGAAATGGACTCTCCCACTTCGTTAGATACCAAGAAAATAAACTCCCTACATCGCTGGTGAAATTAGGATCTGGCGCTTTTTCCAGTTGAAAGGATCTAAACCTTCCCAAAGTTTCAAACATCTTTTCTTCTTCTGGAGGTTCACTTGGTCGAAGAATAGCCTAATAAAATACCTGTAATTCAAGAATTCTACTTGACATATCATTTAAATTAACAATTTTGGATTGAGCATTCTCAAATAAGTTCTTCAATTTGATGCATCACTCCATAGAAACTAATGATAAATTGTTGGCAGGAGTGTACATGTCCTTAAAAAATTGTGAAAATTGTTCTTCCACCTGCTCCGATGAACACCTTTGATTATGCTCATTTACGAGGTTACAAGGAATCTCAACCATGAATTCCTGAATCAAGGAGAGTAAAGTGAAGGCTTCATTGCACATATTGTCATAATGGATCATAGAATCCTTGAGAAGTGTTTTTCTTGATTTGAGATGCGGACACCAAAGAAAACGTGTCCCTCAATGTTCAAATTTGATAATTCCTTCAATAGCTAAAACTGAAGATTCCATACTTGTCATTTCCTATAAAATAGGAAATACCTCATCCAAATTTGATATAGTAGAAACAAAATTTTCTTTGAAAGAAAGAATTGGATCCAGATACACACTGATATCTTCATAAAGCTTAACTGTGGTCTTGATCGTCCCCTGGCCTAAAACGAGAATCTCTGAAAGCCAAGTTTTAGTGACATGGCCCAATGTGTTTATTTCCTTTGACAAATTGAGAGCATCTTCATCTGGGGCAGCCACTGCATCAGGTACTAGGAAAGTGGATGATATGGGATTTATCAAATGTTGAACATATTCCACTAATTGATTCTTTTCGGCCTTGAGCCGAGAGTTTTGAGACTTGTATTTCTCAAGTCTTTTTAGCATGATATCAATTGAATCTCAAGGCATCGCCATGTCACTTTCTAATGTAGATCTTCAAAGTCCTAGTCTGGAAACTTCATAGTCGGCAAGCATCATAGAATCACGCTCCTTATCCACTTGTGGAATGTTATCCTATGTGTCCTCCTCTCATATTGGAGAGTCATCTCACATGGTTTAGGTTTAGGGTTTCATGTGTGTCATGCACTAGGGTTACTCAGCACCCTATATGTACCCGTTTACTATTAATTTATGAGCATGCCAAGACACTCCGCTGTCTTTTCCTTAAAAAAATGTTAACATAGCAGCTGTTTAACACGATGAGATCCCTCTCCACCATCATCTCAAACTGATGGTGGAGAGGGATCACATCATGTTAAACAACTGCTACGCCAACAACCTCTCGCACGATGGAGCTGGGTATACAAACCAATCAGGCCCAACAACATTAGGAGGCAGCGACACCAGAAATTTCCTAGGAGGTCACCCATCGCCACACTACTCTGGGGTTGGTGCGCTTAACTACCTGGTCTAATACCAAATGATTTGCCGTCACACCAAAAGCTTGAACTTATGGTGGAGAGGGATCTCATTGTGTTAATCAGTTGCTATGTCAATACCCTCCCACATGATGGAGCCGGGTATACACCCAATCAGGCCCAACAGCATTAGGAGGTAGTGACACCGGGAATTTCTCGGGAGGTCACCCATCGCCACACTACTCTGGGGCTAGCGTGCTTAACTGCCTGGCTCTGATACCAAACGATTTTCCGTCACACCAAAAGCTCGAACTAATGGTGGAGAGGGATCTCATCATGTTAAACAGCTGCTATGCCAACACCCTCCCACACGATGGAGCCGGGTATACACCCAATTAGGCCCAACAACATTAGGAGGCAGTGACACCAAGAATTTTTCGGGAGGTCACCCATCACCACACTACTTTGGGGCTGGCGCGCTTAACTACCTGGCTCTGATACCAAACAATTTGTCATCACACCAAAAGCTCAAACTTATGGTGGAGAGGGATCTCATCGTGTTAATCAGTTGCTATGCCAATATGGAATGACAAGGTTTGCAAATTTGTTTCCATCATTATTCGAGAAAGCACCTTAGGCTTCTTAGGAATGGCTTCATTCGAAAGTTTGAAAAGGGCATCAAAATCAATGTCAATTGGCTTGACAATTATCTTCCTTTTCTTCACTTCGGAATCAACCTAGGAAGGAGTATCATTCACTATTTCAGCATAGAAAATCCTGGAGCTCTAATCAATATTCTCATTATTCCCGACATCATGAGATCCTTCTTGAATCCTATCTACGACTTCGATTTGAGGAGACACAACCTCAATATCCACTTCCTAATTATTTGGGAGATTTTAGGAAATCCCTTCATGAACTACATGCTCTGAAGTGTTTGATATTTGAATTACCTACACCTGAGTGGATGCTTGTTTGAAGCATGGCTAGGGATCATTTGCTACCATCTTCTGAGCACTATTAACGATGTGGGTAGAAGAATCTCTGCTCGAGGTAGAAAATCCAAACACACGCTCTCTTCCTTCTTTAGGGTTTGGATCTTTGGATCTCCCTCCTTGTGACACGTTACTTGGCGAAGTGGATTTTTGCAACCACTCTTTTCTTGCATATTGTGTATGATTGGATGGTAATGAGGTTGATCGAGAAGAGACTTTGGTCAAATGGAGACCCCCTCGTATTGGCAATTTTTGTGATCTCGAAACATGATCTAGAATGGATTGCAATTTGGCAAGTTCTCTATCATACCAAGATATGCTTCTTTCGATAATTGGTTGGTTTTTGCCACCAAGACAAAATTCATCTCTTTTAGTCCAGTTGATTCAAAGCAATGGGGTAAAGGCAATGACATCATATGAGGGATCGACGACATCCTCATCGTCATCTATGAGTGAATCAGGAGGACTCTTGATGTGGAAGGCCTTGATCTGAGCAAGTGTTAGGCAAGAGTACTATCATCTTCTTACCTCATGTTCATCCGAACAAGCAGCCTAGAAATCTTCCATGGTAGGATTATGTTGTTGACCATTTTACTCCATCTCAGGGGTTCTTCATCCCAGAATTCTTGTGTTGATTGGCGAGTGATATCCGCATTCTTGGGAAAGTCAAGTATGCCGAGAAATTCCTCAATGTGTTATGGTGTGATTAAGAGGAAAGGATCACGATTATCTTTAAAAATTCCTCGTCTCTCAGGGTCATAATGCTCCCCACAAGCGATAACCAATTCCGGACACTGCACTGAGATAGGGAATGTTGTTTCTTGGGGTAGGCCACTATGGTAAAGTCTATCTAAGAAATTGGTTTTGCCTTCAGTTTTCAGCTGTTGCACATTGATATGACCCAGATTTGTATCAGTGATGTTGTCATATGCTGACTTAATGGAGCTGGGAGGGATAATTCCTTGGAATTCATATTTCAGAGTGGATTTGTTAGATTTCTCCATTGGTTTCCTCGATCTCCCTGTAGATTTGGATTTTTCAGACATTATGAATTTAACAGAAAAGTGACTCAGGCATGCCAAACAACGCAAACGGGGCCGGGTCTCAGTCTCCGAAACCCCATTGATGCAAGAAAAATATTTTTTGCTTTAATATTATTATTATTATTATTTTTAAAAATAATAATAATAATTGATCCCGAATTACAATTTTCTTCTCTTTAAAATACAAATATATCGAGACTAAGCTCGAGCTCCAAATCTAGCGATGACAATGATAAATATATTTTAATTAAAATCTCTCGATTTTAATAATTCATGCGGATCAATTTAATCTCTCTTTTTTTAATTCACCTTTGCATGCGTGGGGTTCTCCTTTGTCTCACTTGGCGCGGGTGAGTGGAAAATTGCTTTGGGGCGGCATGCCTTTAATTTTTTTAAAATTGTTCTTATTTCCTTGGCTGCGTGGATATCTCCTTCAGGTTGGGAGCGGCTTTTTTTTACTTGAATAAAAAAATTATGTTTTGTTTTAAAAACTGTTCCACTTCTTCTCACGTGTGGAAAGGAAATTTTAAATCTTTGTTTTATTGAAAACTCCCCCTTTTCCCTTAGGCACGGCTTCTTCCTTCCTTCAATCTTTTCCTTTTTAATATTTCTGAATTCTTCTTTCTCTTTATGCTCACGTACCTCCTTCTTTCCATGTGGGATTCCTGTCTTGAGGTGGCCTGCTCTTTCTCTTTCTCCCTGCGTGGGAAGAATTATTGATTTTATTTCTTTTCCCTTTCAAAACACGCATGGATTGTTGTGTTTTAATTTTTTTGTGCGTGGAAGCTTCTTGAATGAGAATTTCTATTTTTGCTTTCCCACATGTTGTCCTCCTTGGCTAGGCGCAACCTGCTCTTCCCTTTTTTATTTAAAAACCGTTCTATTTTTCCTGCGCCTCCTTTTCCCAATGTGTGGCCTGTGTGGACAGGTGCGTGGGAAAGGTTTTGACTGTCCTCTACTACACTTTTTCTCTCTCCTAAGGCGTCTCCTTCAGGATGGGCGTGACTTCTTTTAATTTTCTTGTTTTTTTAAAAACTGTTCCTTTTCTCTACAGACAAATGTGTGGAAGATTGTTGGATGTGACAAAATATTATGTCCATCAAAAGAAATAAGAAGCAAAGCTTCACACGACTTTTTCCAACGGGTTTGACGGAGGAAGTTATGGAGATTAATCCAACTTCCTCTCTTCCCGGGTAGTGGGGTTAAGTGCCTGGGGGAATGGGGAAAGCAACGGACAATTGCCAATGGGAATGGCAAAGTGGGTTGGCAATGCCCGTTCAATTTCCCCATGTGGGAAATTGGGGAATTTCTTTCCTGTCAGCCAATCCATGATTTGGCAATTGGTGGAGAAAATCCCACGTGTGGGAAAATTGAAGAAGATTGCCAGGAAAGGGGAAATCCGGGTTCGGGAAGCCAAATTGGCTTCCCGGCAATTGGGAGCGTAAGCTTACTTCTCCGGCAATAAAAATTTGTCAAATGAACTTTTAATTTATATTTATTTAATTAAATACTTCTCAAGTTATTTAAAAATCAATTTTATCAAACAAGAAGCAATTAATTAATTAATTAATTTTAATGTATTTTAATGCGATTTAAAGCTAGGTGGGAAGAGTTCTTGCCTGAAAAGGATGAAATGAAGACCGAAACGATCAAAAAAATGAGATGATCGCAACGAGGGCAATGAACCATGCAAATTAACACTTTTCAAATTTTTCATTTTTTATTATTTTTTAATAATTTTGCAAAGTCAAAATTAGTTGATAATAGTTGGCTCTAATTGGGGACAAGGACTTCATGGACGCAGCAACAGACCCAGACCAAAATAGTCATGAACATGATCACAAAATGATGGGGCACAAAAATGGGGTGACACAAGAAAGGAGACCAAAAAATAGGGAAACAAACAAACCAAAATCCTAATTACCTGTGTACATACGGGGAACAACCCATTTTCAACTTTAATAATGCTTGAGATATTGCCCATTTTAGGGCAAAGGCAAATGAGTTCCATTAGGATATGCCAAGTAATAGGTACTATCTCCACAGAAATGTCTTATTTTGAACGGTCCCAGCCACAGTGAGTCAAACTTCCCATGCTTTCCTTTCAACTCACGTTTTTTGTCCCAGAGAAGAACTAAGTCATTGATTTGAAACTGTCTCTCCCTAGTTTTCCTATCAAACAACTTTTTTACTTTGGATTGATGTTCCTCAATCATGTTTGCCACTTGACTTCTTTGTTCCTCGAGCTTGCTCAATCAAATGATCCTTTTATCTAATGCATTGGTGAAGCATTCATCATCAAATGCCTGAGCTAACATTAATGCTAGTAACTCTAGTGTGATGGGAATTTGAGCATCGGCTCCATACAAAAGTTGAAATGGAGACATCCCGATTGCCCTTTTGGGAGTTATGCGGTCATCCCATAATGCATCATATAACTTTTTGTGCCAAGTTCTTTGATTTTCTTCGACTAATTTGTGCACAATAGTAATGAGGTTTTTTTTGCTGGATTTAGCCTGACCATTTCCCTGAGGGTAGTAATCTGGTGAATGAGACAAAGATATCCCATATCCATAACAAAAACCTATCATCTCTGCAGAAGAAAAATTTGAGGCATTGTCCGTCACAATCTTGTGTGGAATTCCATAACAAACCAGTATATTCTCCTTGATGAAATCACATATTACCGTAGTAGATGTTTGTTTCACCGGTATAGCTTCCACCCACTTTGTAAAGTAATCAATGGCGATGAGCACATGAGTATGACCAGTGCTAGAATTAGGATTCAAAACCCCAATGAAATCTAAATCCCATTGTTGAAAGGGTTCTTAAATGACAACTGGCTTTAAAGGCAAAGCTGCCAACTTTGGTCTTCCAACAAATTGTTGACAGGCTTCACATTTTGTCACCCATTTCTGAGCATCAGAAAACATAGTGGGCCAGTAATAATGTGCTCTTAGAATTTTATGGGCTGTTACCGGGCTAGAGAAATGACCACCGCAAGCATGATTGTGGAAAGCTTCCAACAACCTAGGTTGTTGTTCTTTATCAACACATCTGAGGAACATGTCGTCAATTCCTTTCTTGAACAATGTGTTATCCCAAATGACGTACTCGGCAGCTCTTAATTTGATAGCTCGTTTCTCTTTAGCTATCAAATTCTCTAGACACTCTCCATATGTGAGGAAGTAGGCAATATCAGAATACCATTCATCTGTGGTACTGACAAAAACTACCAATGGTAAATTTTCTTCAACTGGTTCTTCCTCAGAGTTATCTCATGGTTCATTCTCTGCAATGAGTTGGCAGAGTCCTCTTCCTCAAACCAACTTGGTAGGCTTGATGTCCAGATCATATTCTTGGATCTTGGAGACCCAATTACCTCTCTTAGATCCTGGTTCTTGTTGTGTCAACATTGATTTCACTGCGGTGTCCAGAACTAAGACTTTGGTGTGAGAATTCAACACGTAATACCTAAAGTGTTTCAGGGCTCTTACCACCGTGTACGCATGTCTCTCAAGAGGAGTGTAATTAAGTTCATGTTTCTTGAATCTTGAACTCATGAATGTGATAGGAGATTCGATCCCCTCTTGATTGTGCTGAGTCAAAATGGCGGAGATTGTGTTCGGAGAAGCATAGCAATAAATTATAAAATCCTTTTTAAAATCAAGACATACCAATGTAGGAGCTTTTGCAATAGCACCCTTGATTTTCTCAAATGCCTCTCTACCTTCCTTTGACCATTTGAAGGATTCTTTTCCTTTCATCATATCAGCGATTTCTTTAGTCAGCTCAACAAAATCTGGCATGAACCTTCTCAAAAAGTTCACCTTCCCAAAGAAGGAGTGGACCCCAGGCTTACTTGTAGGCAAGGAAAGATTCTTTTATAGCTTGAACACGTTCAGGATCAGATCCTAGTTCCTTCCTTAGAAACAATATGACCTAGGAGTTTCCCTTCTGTAACTCTAAACATGGACTTTTTTGGATTCAGAGAAATCTTATGAAGTCTGCACCTTTGCAATATTTTCTCCAAATCCCTTAGGTGATCTTCTCATTTCTTGGAGAACACTGTCAAGTCATCTAGGTATATCACAATGATCTTGTCTTTATAATCTGCAAATGCCATATCCATGGCCCTTTGAAAAGTTGTGCCTGCATTGATCAAACTGAAGGGCATTCTTCTATATGTGAACGTACCCCAGGGGGTAGTGAACGTGGTTTTATGTTGATCTTCTCTAGCCACTTCAATCTGATTATAGCCAGAGAAACCATCTAGCATAGATAGCATTTCCAATCCAGTTACTGCCTGTAGAATATGGTCCATGACTGGCAGTGGGTAGTTATCCTTCAAAGAATCTTGATTAAGATTGTGGAAATCCACGCAAATCCTAATTTCTCCATTTTTCTTGTGAACTGGTACAATATTAGCTATCTAGGTCGAATGTCAAATAGGAAACACTATTTGTGCATCTAGCATCTTTTGAACTTCATGAAATATTGTCCCTGCAATCTTGGGATTATATTGTCTTTGCTTTTACCTGAATGGAACTGCACCAGGCTTCAAGGGTATGGCATGCTCCATTTCCCTGGGTTGGAAAGACTTCAAGTCTTCATATGAATAAGCCAAAACGTCAAAATATTTGGTAAGGAGATTTATGAATTTCCTGCGCTCCTCAGGTGAGCAACACTTGCCAATATTGATTAGGTGAGGTTTATCCTTGGTACCGATATTAACTTGCTCATAGTCAGCAGAATTTACAGGTCCTGCCTGCTCTTTCTCTTTGATAAACATGTCATGTTTGTCAAAAATTTCTTCAAGTGAAACCAATCCTTTGGGAATTTTATTTCCTTTGAGTTGAATGATGCCATCACCAGGATCTTCATTCTCAACTCCTTCTTGAATGGGTGAGGTAGTTGATTCGCAAAATGCCGAATCACTTCCTTCAAAGTACAATTGTTCAAAATTTTCTCTCTTTTCCAAGAAGGCAATAATTTGTTGATCATCATTAAATACTTGCCAATTTTCTGCATTGTCAGGAACACTTGGCCTAAAAACCATTTCAATGGTGTATTTGACTTGATCAAATTCTGAATGAGGAATCATTAATGAAGCTGAGACTGCTAGAGAATCCACTTTTTCATTCTTTTCATGAGGGATAGATTTTATGGAAAAAGCATCGAAGACTTCTATTGCGTCCCACACTTTATTTCTGTAGTGTCTCAAATGATCATTCTTTACTTAGAACTGATTTCTTACCTGTTTCACAATCAATTCTGCATCCCCAAAGACTTCCAAATTTTTTATCCCTTTCTCCTCTACAACTTGAAGGCCAAGGATTAATGCCTCATACTCTACAATGTTATTAGTATTTGAAAATTCAAGTTTGTAGGAAAAAGGAAATATTTTACCATTTGGAGATATGAGCACCACTCCTGCACCAGAGCCCATTGAGCAACAACTTCCATCGAACTCAAGAGTCCAGATCTCATTGGAATCTTGGCAAGTGATCTCAGGGGTATGAACTTCTGTAGTCATCATATAATTACCCATACTTGAGCCTTGGAAAAGGATCTGTGCATGAGGATCTTTAGTTTTAGTTACCGTGAACTTTGCCTGAGCTTCTGGCATAAGCTTTTTCATTTCTCCATTGATAGGAATCATGGCGTGAGACCAGTCCATTTGAATCTCACCACCCAAATCCCTACAAAATTTCCTACTCAACAACATTCCATACGAGGCAGGAATATCAGCAACTAAAATAGTTACTTTAACTCGCTTTTGAGGGAATTGGGCTAAAACCATTTGGGCGTCTTTAATCTGCCTGATTAGAGGAACTTGCTTGGTTTCCATGGAGTAACATGATCCGAATGTTCTCGTACAAGTCAAACCAAGAGCATGTGCTACTTTTGCCGGCATCACATTATCCGAGGCTCCAGAGTCTATAATGCAATTACTTAATTTGCATCCGTTGATCAGAAAGGACACAAAGAAAGGTTCGATCTTTTCATTTGAAGGTGTAGTGGCCGCCACAATATTTTGAGTTTTCCCATCTTTGGGAGTTTTCAGAATTCCTTTGGAGGAATGAACAGTAGAGTCACCTTTGATAAACTAGACCAATTTCTCGAGCTGATCCTTGTTGGACTTCAAGTACTCTGCCTGTGACATGGAAATTTTTGTTTTATTGATATGATCAATGATATCAAATTTAGGCAAAGTAACCATACTTGAAGTCTCAGATATAAGTTCTTTCAAACTTGATGATGGCACACTTTTGACCTTGGCCTCGGGCTTGGTTGACACTGATGTGGAAGAAGGAGCTTTCTTCGTAGTTGGTTTACCAACCGATTGATCTAACAAAGGCCCTCCTTTCTTTAAGATAGTCTTGACCTTTGAAACCTCAGTCACCTTGGACTCTTTAGGAGCCTCATTTGTCTTGGATTCTTTGGGAGTTTCCTTGGAAACCTCTTTATCTCCCGCCTTAGTGGTATCCTGCTCCTTTTTCTGAGAGCGTGTGAAAACGGTGAAAGATTGACTATTCATATCTTCTATAATTTCTTCATATTCATCTTCCTCATCGGAACGGTACTCAAAGAAATGATTATTACTTTCCCCCTCAGGATCTTCAACTTCAGGTTCAGATGTCTCAGAATCTGGCTCTTCCTCATCAACCTCGATGACTTCAATCTCATCATCACTTTCTTCAATGACATCACATTTTGAATTAGTTGTGGGAGCTGCTTCAATAGCAAGCCTCGTTGGAGCACCTGCAATCCTGGCTTTGTTGGGAACGTATCCTTTTCTCGGGATGTCTTTGTAAGGAGCAGGTTTACTACTTTGAGCAACTTGCTTTTTCAAAGCCAGCACATCATTAGCCAACTTAGTGAGTATAGTTTCTGAAGCGTTGGGAGTTTCTTGACTCTTTCCTTTGAGGGAATTTTTCTTGAATTTTCCTACCATGATTAAGTCATCTTCAATTTCTATGGCCAAAGATTGAGCAAGTTCCAAAGTAGCCACCCTAGCCCTTCTCAGCTGATAGCACACTTCTGGTTGTTGTGCGTTAATAAAGAAACATTTTTGTCCATCAAGGTTTGGACGAATCCCGGGGAACTTTGTTCACCATCTTGTTGAATTTAGCCACGAAATTCCTCATGGGTTCTGTTGGCTCTTTCTTCACCTGAGATAGTTGGGCAAGAAGAGCATGTTCATCTTCTGCCATCTTGAATCGATTTTCAAACTTAGTTTTCATATCATTCCAATTTGTGATACATCCATTGGGCAGATGATGAAACCAATCTGCAGCAACATCATGCAATGTTTCGACGAAGAGACGAATAGCAACATCTTCATATTCCACCGAAAAAACAACACATGCAGCAAAAAGGTAGAAATATGGTCATCTGGTGACGTCTTCCCATCTCCGTCGAACTTGGGAAGAATCTTTCTTGATCCTCGTGGGAGTTCATGTCGAGCAGGTAAGGCCAATGGGCCTATGGCATTTCCCCATGGTACATTGGCTGCCATTTGAGGAAAGGTGGTATGCGAAGGTAAAACAACGTGAGCAAGGACAAGTGCTTGACTGGTAGTGATTCCTTCCTTGCTTGCTCTTTCAGGACTTGATGCAAGGCTTGCAGATCTACGAGGTGTGTTCTTCTTTGGAGGAGATAACTTGAAACCAAATTTTCCTTGAAAGTCAAAAGTGGGGTCAGATCGACCTTTAGCTTTTTCTCCTCGCGTAAACCTCTTTCCTTCCAGTTTGGAATATTTATGGTGAAGGGATTACTGGCATGTTTCGACTAGGCTCTAGCCTTTTCTCTTCACTCTCTTTCTTGAGCTATTTGCGCCTGAATAACTCTAGCAACTCTTGTGGCTTTCTCTTCTTCGTTATCTAGTACTGATGCGGTGAGATGAAAATGATGGTTACTTGTGCGCTTTTCCCAAATAGCTTGCCTCAAATATGATGATATGTCTTCTTGAGTATCTGCAAAAACAAGATTTGGTTGCAAGATAGGTGGGTTACCTGTAATAGTCATACAACTTATTACCTTGGTGGAAGAGGACCGCGTCGGTGAACAACTATCAACATGTGTCCCAAGGAGGTCTTCTGGCCACAAGTGCGGGTGCTCTTCTTCTAAGGTCTTCGATGTAGATTTCTCTGTCAATGGCTCTATCAACAGCCACAAATTGCTGCAAGCTTTCACGGTTTTCCCAAGCTACTGTTCGAAGGTTGGCAGCAATGTCTCCTTGGAAATATTCGTCGGGCACAAGGTTCGGTTGAAGAACTGGAGCTTGTGCAGAGGGGATAGTCATAAAGATTTAACCAAGCACTGGTTAATGATTCCTAAATCCCCAGCGGAGTCACCAAAAACTATTAGCATATGGATTTGCACACATGCAAATGACATGCAACAGTGTGGGAATGAAGTCCCTCCTCAATGAAGGTGAGGCTTCCTTTATTGAAAACCAAAACTGTATTTACATCTGTACATTCAAAATTGTATGTGGGGGGTGTTTTGGAACATCAATGGAAAGAAAAGTGAATGAGGGAGATGGAATGGAATGAAGGAAAGGAGTGGAATGGAATGAACTGAAAGAACATGCAAGAGTTAGGTAAAAACAGAGCCTAATATTGCATGAAGAGGAAAGATGAATAACCAACACAAATAAAACGGAGTTTGAGTTAGCCAAACAAGAACGTGTAAAAGGGAACACACATGAGCAAGTAGATAATCAGAGCTTGATCACTGTGAACTAGAACAACTGATTAATAACGTTGACAATAAGATCAAAGATAATATTTGCATGCAAGATTCAAACACCTAACATCTAATGAACATAAGAACATCAAATGTTACAAGAGACAATGAATGAGACACAAAGTTTGTATTTCATTAACTCCAAAATGTTTTTCACAAAAGAACACAAAGTTTCTTCCTGAAACAAAGCTTGCACAAAAGTATTTTCTTCTCCTCTCTCAAAGTCACCCTTTACAAATGAGCCCCTCACTTCCTTTTATAACCCAAAAGTTGGTTACAAAGTAGTTAGGGTTTTACATGATCATTAAATAAGGCACTTAAGTGACCTTTGACTTTTTCAACAACTTTATTAAAGACAACCCAAAAATAGAAATTACTTAAAATATCCATTGTTTCCTAAAAACAAATAACAACACCTTTTAAAATATACAATAATAACCAGTGCCTTATCCATTGAAATGGGGTCCGCCTATCTCAAGCGTATGAGAAATGGACTCTCCCACTTCATTAGATACCAAGAAAATCAACTCCCTGCACCGCAGTGAAATTAGGATCTGCCACTTTTGCTAGTTGAAAGGATCTAAACCTTCCCAAAGTTTCAAACATCTTTTCTTCTTCTGGAGGTTCACTTGGTCGAAGAATAGCCTCACAAAATACCTGCAATTCAAGAATTCTACTTGGCATATCATTTAAATTAACAATTTTGGATTGAGCATTCTCAAATAAGTTCTTCAATTTGATGCACCACTCCATGGAAACTGACGAGAAATTGTTGGCGAGAGTGTACATGTCCTTAAACAATTGTGAAAATTGTTCTTCCACCTGCTCCGATGAACACCTTTGATTATGCTCATTTACGAGGTTACAAGGAATCTCAGCCATGAATTCCTGAATCAAGGAGAGTGAAGTGAAGGCTTCATTGCACATGCTTATCATAATGGATCATAGAATCCTCGAGAAGCATTTTTCTTGATTTGAGATGCAGACACCAAAGAAAACGTGTCCCTCAATGTTCAAATTTGAGAATTCCTTCAATAGCTAAAACTAAAGATTCCATACTTGTCATTTCCTGTAAACTGGGCAATATCTCATCCAAATTTGATATAGTAGAAACAAAATTTTCTTTGAAAGAAAGAATTGGATCCAGATACACACTGATATCTTCATGAAGCTTAACCGCGGTCTTGATCGTCCCCTGGCCTAAAACGAGAATCTCTGAAACGCCAAGTTTTAGTGACATGGCCCAATGTGTTTATTTCCTTTGAAAAATTGAGAGTATCTTCATCTGGGGCAGCCACTGCATCAGGTACTGGGAAGGTGGATGATATGGGATTTATCAAATGTTGAACATATTCCACTAATTGATTCTTTTCAGCCTTGAGCTGAGAGTTTTGAGACTTGTATTTCTCAAGTCTTTTTAGCACGATATCAATTGAATCTCGAGCCATCGCCATGTCACTTTCTAATGTAGATCTTCCAAGTCCTAGTCTGGAAACTTCATAGTCGATAGCTGTCATAGCATCATGCTCCTTATCCACTTGTGGAATGGCAAGGTCTGCAAATTTGTTTCCATCATTATCCACCATTATTCAAGAAAGCACCTTAGGATTCTTAGGAATGGCATCATTCAAAAGTTTGAAAAGGGCATCAAAATCAATGTCAATTGGCTTGACAACTCTCTTCCTTTTCTTCACTTCGGAATCAACCCAGGGAGGAGTATCATTCACTATTTCAGCATACAGAATCCTTGAGCTTGAATCAATATTCTCATTATTCCCAACATCATGAGATCCTTCTTGAATCCTATCTACGACCTTGATTTGAGGAGACACAACCTCAATATCCACTTCCTGATTATTCTAGAGATTTTGGGAAATCCCTTCATGAACTACATGCTCTGAAGTGTTTGATATTTGAATTACCTGCACCTGAGTGGATGCTTGTTTGAAGCATGGCTGGGGATCATTTTCTACCAGCTTCTGAGCACTATTAATGATGTGGGTAGAAGAATCTCTACTCGAGGCAGAAAATCTAGACACACGCTCTCTTCCTTCTTTAGGGTTTGGATCTTTGGATCTCCCTCCTTGTGACACGTTACTTGGCGAAGTGGATTTTGGCAACCACTCTTTTCTTGCCTGTTGTTTATGATTGGATGGTAATGAGGTTGATCGAGAAGAGACTTTGGTCAAATGGAGACCCCCTCATATTGGCAATTTTTGTGATCCCGAAACATGATCTGGAATGGATTGCAATTTGGCAAGTTCTCTATCATACCAAGATATGCTTCTTTCAATAATTGGTTGGTTTTTGCCATCAAGAGAAAATTCATCTCTTTTAGTCCAGTCAATTCGAGGCAATGGGGTAAAGGCAACGACTTCATATGAGGGATCGATGACATCCTCATCGTCATCTATGAATGAATCGGGAGGAATCTTGATGTGGAAGGCCTTGATGTGAGCAAGTGTTAGGCGAGAGTACTCCCATCTTCTTACCTCATGTTCATCTGAACAAGCAGCCCATAAATCTTCCATGGTAGGATTATGTTGGTACTTCGCTCCCAAAATCTTTTGCATATATCCATTGATATCAAACTGGGATCTCTTCACATATGGATGGATGGTTATGAGAGTGAACTCTTTTTCCATGAGCATGTGCACTGAAAAGATTTGGACATTGGTATTCCCTTATTTGGATCAGGAAATGAATTCCTGAACGGTGCTTGTCACTAAGAAGGCAGTGAACTTGGAATAATTGTCATGCCAGCTCCATTAATGCCCATCTATCACTGACATACTTAGGAATTTTCCATGGGGCACCAGCAAAGCCACTCACACGAATGTAGGAAAATGATGAAAATTGAATAAACCAGGTTCCCCATTGGGAAATGACACTCATGGCTTCTTTAGGAAAACCTTTCCTCAGTATTCCAATTCAGGTTCCGGATCACGTGAAAGGTGAATGCATCATTGACTCTTCTAAAATGGTGAGAAATATTTTTGAAGCTGAGCTGAGGGTAGTAATGAAAAACACTGTTTGAAGGCCCCATGACCCCTCTTGTTTCAAGTCCCGAAAATAGCTTTCTTCGTGCTACCGCATAGGTCAGATATGAAGTCATGTAGAAGCATCCAATCATCTTAACTTCTATCAATTGTTTGTGAATGGTGTTACTAATGATGGTGGCACAGTCCACAAAATCTTTCTTGGCTAGGATGATACAGATAAACTGGTACATCCATGGGTGGAAAATCCTAGCAGAAGGTAGACCGAAAACTCAACTTAGGAGAGTGATCATGTCTCTGATTTCTTCCACGAACTCAACACCGTACAGTTCTTTGGGAAGCCTATCAATTCGAGGTCTCTTGGTTACTAACCAGTTGTTGTTGACCATTTTGCTCCATCTCAGGGGTTCTTCATCCCAGAATTCTTGTGCTGATTGGTGAGTGATATCCGCATTCTCAGGAAAGTTAGGTATGTCGAGCAACTCCTCAATGTGTTCTGGTGTGATTAAGAGGAAAGGCTCGCGATTATCTTTAAAAATTCCTCATCTCTAAGGGTCATAATGCTCCGCGCAAGCAATAACCAATTCCAAACACTGCACTGAGATAGGAAATGTTGCTTCTTGGGGTAGGCCACTATGGTAAAGTCTATCTGAGAAAATGGTTTTGCCTTCAGTTTTCACCCGTTCGCAGAACTGTTGCACGTTGATGTGACCTAGATTTGTATAAGTGATGTTGTCATATGCTGACTTAATGGAACTGGGAGGGATAATTCCTTGGAATTCATATTTCAGGGTGGATTTGTTAGATTTCTCCACTGGCTTCCTCGATCTCCCTGCAGATTTGGATTTTTCGGCCATTATGAATTTAACAGAAAAGTGACTCAGGCATGCCAAACAATGCAAACATGGCCAGGTCTTAGTCTCCGAAACCCCGTTGATGCAAGAAAAATATTTTTCGCTTTAATAATATTATTATTATTTTTAAAAATAATAATAATAATTGATCCCAAATTACAATTTTCTTCTCTTTAAAATACAAATATATCGAGACTAAGCTCGAGCTCCAAATCTAGCGACGACAATGATAAATATATTTTAATTAAAATCTCCAGATTTTAATATTTCACGCGGATCAATTTAATCTCTCTCTTTTTTAATTCACCTTTGCATGCGTGGGGTTCTCCTTTGTCTCACTTGGCACGGGTGAGTGAAAAATTGCTTTGGGGTGGCCTGCCTTTAATTTTGCTTAAAAATTGTTCTTATTTCCTTGGCTGCGTGGATATCTCCTTCAGGTTGAGAGTGACTTTTTTTTACTTGAAAAAAAAATTGTTTTGTTTTAAAAACTATTCCACTTCTTCTCCACGTGTGGAAAGAAAATTTTAAATATTTGTTTTATTGAAAACTCCCCCTTTTCCCTTAGGTGTGGCTTCTTCCTTCCTTCATTCTTTTCCTTTTTAATATTTATGAACTGTTCTTTCTTTTTATGCTAACGTGCCTCCTTCTTTCCATGTGGGATTCCTGTCCTAAGGGTGCCTTCTCTTTCTCTTTCTCCCTGCGTGGGAAGAATTATTGATTTTATTTCTTTTGCCCTTTCAAAACACGCGTGGATTACTGTGTTTTAATTTTTTTGTGCGTGGAAGCTTCTTGAATGGGAATTTCTATTTTTGCTTTACCACGTGGTGTCCTCCTTGGCTGGGCGCGGCCTGCTCCTTTCCTTCCCCAAGGTGCATCTTTTCTCTACCCAATGTGTGGAGCAAAAATGTGGCTTTGTTCTAAAAACGTGGTGATTGTCTTTAACTGTGCGTGGAGAAAGATTTGGGCATGGCCTGCTCTTCCCTTTTTTTATTTAAAAATTGTTCTATTTTCCTGGTACACATCCTTTGCCCAATGTGTGGCCTATGTGGACAGGTGCGTGGGAAAGGTTTTGAATGTCCTCTACTGCAGTTTTTCTCTCTCCCAAAGCATCTCCTTCAGGTTGGGCGTGACTTCTTTTAATTTTCTTGTTTTCTAAAAAAATATTCCTTTTCTCTACAGACAAATGCATGGAAGATTGTTGGATGTGACAAAATATTATGTCCATCAAAAGAAATAAGAAGCAAAGCTTCACACGAATTTTTCCAACAAGTTTTATGGAGGAAGTTATGGAGATTAATCCAACTTCCTCTCTTCCAGAGTAATGGGGTTAAGTGCCAGGGGGAAATGGGGAAAGCAACAGATAATTGCCAACAAGAATGGCAAAGTGGGTTGGCAATCCCCGTTCAATTTCCCCATGTGGGAAATTGGGGAATTTCTTGCCTGTTAGCCAATCCATGATTTGGCAATTGGTGGAGAAAATCCCACGTGCGGGAAAATTGAAGAAGATTCCTAGGAAAGGGGAAATTCGCGTTCGGGAAGCCAAATTGGCTTCCCAACAGTTGGAAGCGTAAGCTTACTTCCCTGGGAATAAAAATTTGTCGAATGAACTTTTAATTTATATTTATTTAATTAAATAGTTCTCAAGTTATTTAAAAATCAATTTGATCAAACAAGAAGCAATTAATTAATTACTTTTAATGTATTTTAACGCGATTTAAAGCTTGGCGGGAAGAGTTCTTGCCCGAAAAGGACGAAACGAAGACCGAAACAATCACAAAAATGAGACGATCGCAATGAGGGCAATGAACCATGCAAATTAATACTTTTCAAAATTTTCATTTTTAATTATTTTTTAATAATTTTGCAAAGTCAAAATTAGCTGATAACAGTCCCCAAAAATAAAATCCTATAATTGAAAAATATTGGATTACGCTAACATCTAATGTTTAGTTAAACGATGCATAAAAACATGAAACATCATTACAATATCCTATTGAAGCATTATTTTCCACATCCCCCATCTCGTGTGCAACTATCTCCCCAATAAGGTGAAGGCCACAATTAGGATATGAAATGAATTTCTCTACAACAATGGTGGGACCCTTCTTCTCATTTTGTCCCTCTCAAGATTTCTCACTTTAATTGGAAGAAATGAAGTAAAAAATGATTAATAATTTTAAATATCAATGCATTTTAAGCCGTCAATATAAAACTCTTACATTTTCCCTAGGCAGCTCCTCCTCTATTTTTTACCTTTACCATGCATCCCTCTACATTTTTGCAATAGTTTTCTCAAGGGAATGCCATCATCCTACAATGACATACAACTATGAGGACCAACATCCATGATTTTAAAACCAACTTATCTATATACACCTAATATTACTTTACTATATCCTCAATTAGAGCATCAACATCATCATGGGTCCCACCACAACCTTCATTTTCCCCACCCTATGGGATAATTACAATTTTAGATGCATTCCACGTGCATGAAATTAAAATAAAATAAAATAAAAACAATATTGAAAGAGTATTTAACTTGTATCATATTCTTGATTTTCCTTTGCTTCTTTTAACTCTAATTCTCACAACAATTTCTCTTTTATTTCCTCTTTCTTCTCCAATGTATCATGGGACCACATCTATCATTATACCTCTTTCTTTCCTCTTCTACTGAGGTCCTTGAAATAGCATTTACCTTTTGAAAAATTCTAGAAAATACATGCCTTCGTTGTTGATTAATGTGTTTCCTAATAACATATTCCATGTTGTTCTCCCTCTTCTCTCTATATGTCCTTAGTATTTTAGGAGAATGAGGTGGTCATTTTCCTGTATTATTGCGGCCTCACTTTTGTGATAACATAAAATCAATATAATGAATTGTGGAGTGATGAACATTAAGTTTAAACAAATCCCAGAAATTAATCCCACCACCTAACACACAATCTTTATGCACACAAAAATAATACATGAAACCACCAACTTTTTATGTTATGTAATCTATAGGTGGAGGTGGAAACATTGTTCAGGAACCATATAATTAATGACCATAAAGCATTAGTTTGAAAAACAATTACTATTAATTAAAAAACAAGGTCATCTCTTGCATTCCTTACCTCATGTGTATCTCTTGCACGATCATTACACACAACAAATGTTATAGGCTCGGGAGGATTCTTTCCATATTTTTCTTGTTGTGCAGGAGCACCCCCTTGGAAAAGAACACAAAAACAAGGCATAAAACACCTGGAGAAACAACATTAGTATGAATTAGAAATAATCTTTGTTTCTTAAAATCCACACCTCATGCATATTTTTTGCACGACCATTACAACCATCATTCCCTTCCTTTAGAGGAGCTCCTCCCTAGGAAACAAACATGAAAAAAGTCAAAAATATTGCAAGAGATAACTTTTAACAACTTATCATGTGAACATATTTAAAACCAACCAATCTTGTTGATGATGTTATTGCCTCTATGTTAATATTTCTCCACCTACTACGACGAAGCACCTTGGATGTCCCAAAAAATTGTTGAGAGGTAATGGATAAGAATTGTAATCATAAATGTGGATAATAATTGTTGAAATCATAGTGAATGAGAGGGAGATGAATCAGTCATTCAAAAATTTCAACTTTACTTTCCATTGCTGAGATTCATCATTCAACTTCACCATTCAATATTCAGAAACCATGTAAACCTATTATGTGTGCAATAAACAATAACATGTGCAATAATCAAAGGAGAGAACACAAGACACCAAATATAAGTGGGAAAACCTCAAGGGGAAGAAAACACACTGAAACCATTTCTTATATTACTCAAAGAAAGGACTTGCAAGAATATTACACCTCCTATAAAAAAATTAGTGAGGCACAAACCCCTAAAATTTTGCTAATATTATGCACAACAAATGACTCAAGTGAATATTACACATCACAAGAGATTTATTTAGTGAGGAACCAACCCCACAAGGAGCACCAACACCTAAACCCTTGTTGATATGACTCACAACAAGAGACTCCTATGAATATGACTCATCATAAGAGATTTGAAGAAGTATGACCACTGAAAATATGCTAATACCACAGCTGATAGTGATCCCAAAGTTCAGCTCCAAATTCCTTCAAACCCTATCTCAAGCATGACTTCTTCAAATTTATCTCTATAGGCCTTCATGGACTTGTATTTCCTATGAACCCTTGCACATACATCCATGCACCATCATCCATACACCAAAAATCCTCAAAACCCTTGCATTGGGATGACAAAAGGTCCCTTATGTCAAAACTATTTTTATTCAAGCTATAAAACTCACCGCACATGAGTAATATAGCATTTAAACATTAAAAATAGTCACAATTTACATTCACCAATCATATTATTTCATTTAATGGACATGGTGGCTCATTACCTTCACCAAACAACTATTATCAACAACTTGTTTTCATACTTGGATCTCAAAATCACCAGAGAATACCTCAACCATGGCATGTGACCACTCTATGTAAATTTCAAGACCTTTAAAACACTCCTAAACAAGTTATATCTCATGCAACAACCACCTTCTCAAACCACAACCACTTTTGTCTTCACCAAAACATGATGACCAAAAACCTATTTTCTAAACTCAGTTAATAAACATACTTTCTATCACTTTCAAGACCTCCAAATGGATTAAACATGTTCCAAATTCACCCATATTCACTTTTCAGGTGATATAAATATTAAACTCATCCATCTCATGCCTCAAACAAATCAATACTTAAGCAAGAACAACCATGTCCTGAAACTTCCACTACAATTTCTTCACAAAATGACATGAATGATTGATCAAATGACCTCACCAAGAAAAAACATATACCTCATTGGATATATATCTGAATAAACTTTCCATAAAATATAATAACTCCTTTTAACTCCAAGTGGAAGCCCTTCAAACAGGTCCATCTCTGAAAACTACTTTTTATCTCTACTTGGACTCAAGAACTGCCACTTAGCCCAACTTGCTCCAACATACAAAAATTACTTCCACACTAAAAAAAAACTTGTAACATACTTATACATGATTATAATCCCTCATAAACATTCACTAATCATGAAAAATTCAAATTCATCACTTTACCTCTTGTAGGCATTTATGCCATGCTAGAAAGAGCATCTTCCAAAATTAAGCCTAAAATAACAGCTCATAACTTTCCCAATATTAAATTTTGATATACCAGTGTAAATATATTTTAACCATATTCACAACACAACTTGAATTGAGTTATAACTCCCCCTAAAGCTCCTGTAATCTCAATTTTATTGAAAGTTGCTCTAAATTGCCCCAAAAACTAGTCACCAAAGATAGGGAACACTTTGCACTTTTTCACTATGACCAGACCTGAAACCTTCATTAACATCAATAAAAAATCCTAGTATTTCATAAATATAAATTTAGCTCATTCCTCATTTTGCAACTTTCTCCTCAAACTGCAACTCTTCAGAAACAATAAAATTCAAGTGGGGCCCACATATGACCACATGCTCTAACATACCTTTTTGGAAATCTATAAGAGTCATGTATAACATCCAATCATAAATTTTCCACTAAAAATAAAAACTGGGTTGATACAAGAACTTTTCTCCAAGTTATTCCTAGCTAGGGTTTAGTTAAGGTTTCAAACCACTTTATCCTCTCAATGATCATTCATAAAAAAGTGATGATCAAACCAAGGGGGGTTCACTTAGTAAAAGTATAGTATAGCACATGCGTTCAAATGGTATTAAAGAATACCCTTAATTCTAGTTTTTACCTCTAATTATTCAATTGATAATACCCCCTCATGTTATATTATTAGAATGAAAATACCCCCTATTTTTTCCATTTACCTTACCCATTTTTCAATTACAATTTTATTTACCCCTTTTTATTTTTACCCTAATATATTAAACAAAAAAATATCATATTTCTTACTCAATTTTTTTTAATATTCATTTCCTCTCCAAAGATAGTTTGAAGCCATTGAAAACCTATTACAAATCATCTTATAAATGTTAAGCTTTAATCATTTATCAATAGTTCTTCAAATAATTAAGCTGGTGAAATAATATCACTTGCGTTGAAAAGCATACTCAATCCTAGTTTTCTACCATCTTATTATTTCTTGGTTAAGAATCTCTTAATTGAGATTTCTTTATTCAAAAAGATATTATAATTTAACTTTATGAACACACTCTTTTGCAATTTTAAGGTATTTACTTTTAAAAACTAGGGTTCAATTGTTTTAGTTATATATTAAAATTAAACCTCCCTTTCCTTTGGCCCACCTCTCTAACCTACCCCCAATACCTAACTAAAAATATTAATAAATTAAACCCTTTCAACCCCTCATGTCTACCAGTATATTGAATTTAATTTTAGTAATTTTAATTACCTCAATATGAACCCACGTGTTAGGATATTGCATAGCTAATGAACCCCCCGTGGATCAAATCACCTCATTATTTTTTAAACCTTCATAACTTACCTTAGAAGCTACCCCAAATATATCAGGTCCCCATGCAAAGCAAACAGTTCACAACGAACATCAGGAGGTCCAACTTTGTTATAACAACACACTCAAAACTTACCCGATTTCACCAAAACATACACATATTCAAATATATTCTTCAGAATGATCTGAAATTTGACATGAAGCACCATGAAAACCTTCTAACTTTCCATATTCACCATATAGATTATATATCTCTTAACCGCTCTATCCAATCTCATTTACATGTGTTAAAATCCCTGTTTCTCACCTATAGCTTCCCAAGGACCCTATAAATGCATCAAACCATTGAATGAATACTTTAAACTCACCATAGACCTCAGTTAAACTTATATCATACTTGTACCATGATCTTGCAAGACTTATTCATTCAAAATATAACACCTCTACCTCATTCTTAATGCTCTAGGGATAGAAACAATCTTGGAATGACCTTACTCAACCATGACAACTCATGACTTGACCTTTTTGACTCGATGTAGACACATGTACACTTGTAACACACCTTATGGACCATGAATAACATCATGAAACATTCCAAACAATTCAAGATGACTAAAATAGTGACTTAGCTCACTCAACCATGCTCCAAGATCACATTGAACTTCACCAAACCACATGAACTTCATACTTGACACCTGAACAACATCATAGGGAGATTCACATGACACATTGACACCATTTTCCATCAATGGGGTTTACATCAATGACAACACTAACCTAAAATGGCCAACAATCTCCCCCTTTGTCATTGATGGACACCATCATTTAGAAAAATTGATGGCAACCAACAAGACAAGCACACGCATGACCTCATTCCCATGTTTCTGATTCTTCTCTCCCCCTTTTCCATCTATGAAAAAGGATATACCATCTACTAGACATGTAAAAATGACAACACAAAGCAATTCAATGACAACAATGTAAAATACTAACATACTTGACCAACAAGCTCCCCCTGGGACTGAAATCTCTCATTCTTCTTATTTCAGTCAGAAAAAATGATCCTTTGGACCTGATAGGAGCTTCAAACTAGCTCCACTCATCTAATACACTCCATTTTAGCATTCATTCACTCATTTCATCCCCTTCTTGATCTAAACTAAGCTCAAGAACACCATTTTGTCTTCAATACTATCATTCCACATTTTAGGACTATTGCCCCTAAGCAACATTCTTAGTGCAAATTTGAAAAATTTGGTAGTCTCTAGAAGCAAAAACTCATTAGGATACTCCTCCTTATGGATCCACTTGGACCTGTTCTAACTCCTTATAACTAAAAATCACAAATTAGAAAACATACCTTGCAAATAAGCCTTAAAATGACTCAACTCCTTCATCACTATCCCTAAAGCATCCTTTCAAAAATTTCTAGACTTTTCAACCATTTAACTTACACTCACAACTGTGGCTCATGAATGACACTCAATCTCTGTCATTTAGACTTAGAAACTCTCTCCCTTGACTAGATAATTTGTTTACAAACTTGTGTATACCTTTTCTTTTTTGCAACAAAGAATATCAAACATACAACCACTGATTAAAGACCAAAAAAGGGACTTCCTAGCCATTGTGGGGCACACTTAGACCAGTAGGTACTTAATTTAGTGCCAATTATGTTACTCTACCTAAAGACCTTCTAAAGTATCTTCAACAAAGATTTGGTGAAAGACTTGTAAAATAAGAAAAAATTCTTGAATCTTATACCATTTCGACCTTCACAGACCACTTTCAAATCACTATCACATATTATACCTGCTCAATTTTTCTCTTTTACATCCATACATAGCATTGTATACTTTTCATCTAACTGACCTGTAACCTTAACACTATCAATGTACCTTTGTCAACCTTTAAACTATGTAATTTGTACCTCATTTTTTATCTTCAACTATGTTTCAGTCTCTCTTTGCTAAGTTTTCAATATTGAGATGCTCCTCTCCATCCTTTGACAACCTTTAATCACTGAAAGCATCCCTAAACTATGCTACTGAGCTTTTGCAAACCATCTACATATTTGACATGAACAATATTGCTTTGGAAAACTCATGAACACCATGTAACTAACTCTCCCTAGGAGTAAATACTTAGTCTTAGAACCACTTTCATCAATCTTTGAGAAGCCAAGAAGTCAAACCTGCAAACTTTGAACTTTGATAGAAAAACTCCAACACTTATGACTGTAGCACCATCAATGATGATAATTACCTCTCACAGACCCTTATAAGGATAAAACACAATTTGATGGCCTATGCACACTTTCATGGATTTCAAATGTTCACAAACAGGCTTGAGACAACACTTATAGACCTTGCACAATCATATAATGTCTTTCTTGTACTCATAGTTTATCAACAATACCTTGGATTGGATTTGATGAATAAGCATTGGTTCAAAATTAGACACACCTTAAACTTCTTCACAAGCCTAGTCTTCTTTCAGATATTTAGCTAAATATCAAAAGAAAAAAATCTCTAACAAGCTTCAAATGCACCCACAAACCAAACAACCATAGCCATCTTCACTAGGCTTAATAGTCTGACTGGATATAACTCAGGATCAATCATACCTTTTTGAGACACTATGAAGCATTGTAAGATGTGCAAGACATAAAATCTTTTTCTTGAAGGTCTTTTCTCACTATACTTTGTTAGGAAAATTTTCCAAAGATAATTTTCACTCTAGATGCACTTGTAGCCAGTCAATTTGATACATAGAATACCATTTACAATTCCTACACTACTCTATATGAGCTTCAAATCACTTCAATTCTCTTCTTTCTAACCTTCCTCTAGCCAATCATTATACCTATATGAGATTTGACTTACATTTCATGAATTTGTACCTTGACAAAATTCCATAAAGATAAATTTGTCCAAATGTCATAATTCTGAAGTAATGACATAGGATTCACAGCCTTATTTCCTTATCACTCTCAGTTTTCTAGACAACATACTTTTCTCAAAACTCCACACGATAGTTGCTTCTTAAAAGTCGCAATGTACTATTGTAACAACTTGTAGCTTGGAATCTTGACTTTTCCTATTATTTCATGATCTCCCAGTCCTTAGACACACTTCTATCCATGAAACTCACACTTTTTACTCTTAAGGCTTATCTTACAAGATAGGTTTCTTTACAAGTTAATGCTTCAACTTCATATTAGTATGAATAACTCATATCACTCCCAGTCACAAGCCTTCTTATCTCTGAGTTCATAAATTTCATAGTCATCATGGTTTTGTAGCATCTTGTTTATTACTCTTCATGGTCTTAATATACTCAAACCATCTGCAAGCTTTTATGAATCTTGTAGCACATCCTTACAGCATGTTTCAACCCTGAGAATATATCAACAAACTAGAATGGCCACTATTGTTTACATCTCAACCCTCACATCCTGTAGCAATACCTTTTCAACCCTTTCAAGGTTCCAACACAAGTCACAGAGCATACTAGTTATTAGTAGTAAGTATCAACAACTAAGCTCGGCATATCATGTACCTTTTGATGAATACAAACCCTTGGAACTTGTAAACACACTTAATCATGTCTTCTACAACATTATCTTGAGTCTTTAAGTCTGATTAAGTACAGTACCTCCTTTACTTGGTCTGAAGAATTCCTTTCTAGACCTGTAGATGCATCACAATACTACTCTACCCTATTGACTTCTTGAGGACATAACATGACACGAGGAAACATAAAGAACCTTCTACAACTTAATAGTCCACACTTTATTGACACTTGCCCACTGACCATAGCTACTGTAGCATCATGACTGTCATCACTTTCTCTGTGGGTTTGACATATTTGTATACATTATGATTATACCTTAACACTCTCAGAGATTCATCCTTCATAACTTCAAGGCATACCTAAAATTCAGATCCAAAGATAGATTCTAGACAAATTGACAAAGACTGAGGATCAAAACTAGAGGTATACACATCTTGAAAACTTGACACAGACCTAATACACTTTAGCATAGGCATGATTCAATCCACATATACTTTATAACTCAAACATACACATGATCATTAAATCATTCAAATCCTTGATTCACTTGATATAATCCCTTCATATACATTTTACCTTTGTAAAGAAACACATTGATCATAAAGACAAACTCTTCTTCATATGATGCATGACAGAGGCTTTTCTTCTTGACCAATGAGATGCTCACACTGACTTTTGTGACACATAGACCTTTTGACATAGACTATACTTTCACAAAGCATTAATCCTTTTTAACTCATACTCATAACACTATAAGCTTGACTCATGATGTAGACTACTAATCCTCTGACACTTTTTGATACTTTACTCAAAATCACAGACATATCTAGGATAGTATAACCACTTGCACAAATAACTACTAGTTACTGTATCAATTAATGAATTTCGTGATCATATACATAAAAAAATTTGACATTTGAGGATCCTCTAAATGAATCTTGACAGTTTGGTCTTCCTTAGATACAAACCTTGTCAGACCTCTATGCATACATACACCCCCATGACAACTAATATGCTCTTGAAGTTCCAATTCAAGTCATATGCACCTCCTTCCATTTTTCCACAATCCTATGATCCCTTAGCCTAATTAAGAGAATATATCATAGAGGAACCATTCATACCTCGCATGAAAGAGTGAGAGGTCATCATCTAGCTCCTCTTTTGAGAGTTTCAACAACTTCTTAGTTTTGAGACATGCATATAACCTTAATCTTTCCGTAGACAAGTTGATCTAATTCACATGGATAGAAAATTATGCCTCAAGAAAATCTTGGATCTATTTATAACTCATTATCATGGTTAGGGTTTCATGACATACCACCTTTTCAATTTTAGGTTTTGAAACACTCTAAAACTCAACTTCTAGGTCATCATCATCACTTCCATACTTTTGTTTGGGATTACAAGCATCAAGCATACCTTCAAGATCAACACCTTGGACATCTTAAACATCATAATCCTCATAATTAGAACTTGATATAACTTCGTCCTCACCATTAAGACAAATTGCTTCAAACTAGCCATATAGGGTTACTCTGACACCTTCATCAGTCACCTCATGAGTTAGATTGGAAAAAGGAGTGCAAATACTAAGAACATATAGCTAAATATCAAAACCTAAGGGTTTTAAGCATGTTCTCAACATAACCAATGGATTCTCTTCAGCTTGAGACAAATAATCTGCCATACTTGTGCTTCAGTAGGATCTCCTTCAAGTCATGAAACTTTCTTCTCAAGGACCTGCTTTGATACCAATTGTTGAAATCACAATGACTAAGAAGGGGGTAAATTATTCATTCAACAATTTCAACTTTACTTTCCATTGCTTAGATTCATCATTAAACTTAACCATTCAATATCCATAAACCATGTAAACCTATTATGTGTGTAATAAACAATCACATATGCAATAATCAAAGGAGAGAACACAAGACACTAGATATAAGTGGGAAATCCTCAAGGGGAAGAAAACCCACTAAAACCATTGCTTATATTACTCAAAGCAAGGACTTGCAATAATATTACACATCCTATAATATTTTTTTAGTGAGGCACCAAACCCAACAAGGAGCACCAACCCCTAAAACTTTGTTGATATTACACACAACAAAGGACTCAAGTGAATATTACACATCACAAGAGATTTCTTTAGTGAGACACTAACCCTACAAGGAGCACCAACCCCTAAAACCTTGTTGATACGACTCATAACAAGAGAATCCTATGAATATGACTCATCATAAGATATTTGCAGAAGTATGACCACTAAAAATATGTTGATACCACAACTGATAGTGATCCCAAAGTTCAGCTCCAAATTCCTTCAAACTCTCTCTCAAGCACACCTTCTTCAACTTGCTTTCTCTAGGTCTTCATGAATTTTTCTTACCTCTAAACCCTTGCACACATGTTGTCAAACAATACTCAACATGTCATGCACCTAATCAGCCTTCAAAACATGCATCCATACATATCACACACTCACCTATGGATCACATTTTCCCCCATGCAAGACTAGCTCTCAAATGGAGCTCAAAATTCACTTTGATTAACTAAAATTGAGATATTCTAGTATAATCTAATGTTATAAGAGCATTAAAATAACTAAATAAATGAAGTAAATAAGATATTGAAATGATACCCAAGCAAACTAGGCTAGAGAATAAGAAACCCTAATGTGCAAAGGGGGTTAAGAAATCCTTAGCTAATTAGTTTATGTCATGGGATTATGTCGCAGTGTAGATCAGGTGAACATGAAGAGGAAACCATCGCACAGTAGCCTAAAAAAGTGCATATCTGAGTTGTCTAGATAGACTGTGGCACTTGGAGATGGATAGGGGCACCTGTGAGCACCCTAGTTTGTGGAAATGGCCAAGAAACCTCTTCTGGATTGTCATTGGATGTTTGCTTGTGTTTTCTTCTTATCACTTAAATGTCGTTGTGTGATTGTTGAAGCACAGGTAAACCTGCAAAAGAAGAATCACCTACAAAACCCCAGACAAAGAATCAAAAACCTAAAAACTAAAGATTCATATAAAGGGATCGGATTGTCCTTGACTTCCAAATTGATGGAATTATCACTAAGCACTGCACTACATCTCAGACCCAATGTAGTTATAGGTATATGTGTGAAATTGTGCCATAGGTTACTCTTGTGCCAGTCGCACTTTGTGATGTACAAAGCAAAGAACTAGATGTGGAATGTAATAAATGTCTGCATGGAAACAATAAATTCCCCTTTTATGAAACCAGCCTTGTGTGCCTTGTGATGGAGCTAGATGGATGAAAATGTAGTTATAGATGCTTTTGATGGATGCAACATTAGGTGGTGATAGTAAGTGCTTATTGTTTGGTCCCTCATTATGCTCATATAACTTTATATTTATATTTTTCTCTTGTTCTAATTTCATAATTAACCCCAAAAAGGTCGACCAAAAAAAATATAGAAAAATCAAACGACTAGAAAGTGACCAAAAGGTGAGATTAACGTGTAAAGAGGATCAGGGCGCCCTAGAGGGGACTCAGGCACCTGGGGCGCCCTAGTTAGAAATAGGAAAAACACATAATGACAATACAGATTGGGAAAGTGTAGGTGAATTATCAAAATTAATGACAAAAAAGCAAAGTAAAATAGCCAAAGACATGATTTAATTAGTGCTCTTTTCACTTAATAACCATATGAACAATAGTATGAGACCGGGACTGAATAATGACTCAAAGTGCATGATTTTATGTCTACATTTTCCCCCACTTTATGTTAGTGAGTGGAAATCTTGGTAGCATAAAGTAGATAGAGATTTGTACCTGGTAATCCATGTAGAGTGATGTAAAATTCGTGCCAAAGGACTAGACAAAGCGTGGAGTTATAAAAAACATAGAGCGTGGAGACTAAAGACGCAAAAAGTGTAAAAAGTGATGAAAGTGAACCTAGGGAAAAAGTGCATGTGTAGATGACAATGTGTGTAGTGTACCTACATGGTTAGTATCATGTTTATGATGTACCCGCCATGTGTGTGTTATTGTTGACTATTTGCTTCCCATACAAATGAACCTAAAAAAGAGAAGACGATCAAGTATTCAAACACGCATGTAATGTGTAACAAAACATGTATATATGTAAAAATCATGTAAAGAAAGTATGAAAATGAAAAAGGAACATGTGCACCTTATCCGTGATGAGAAAAAGGGTGTAGAAAGGATCCTATAAATTTTAGTGAAATGCGAGTTTTTTGGGCGATCTCATGACACTAGCCGAAGAAGTGTAGGGAGACAAGTCGGATGTGTTTTCCAACCTGTAACTACTTCCTAAGAGTTGTGAAGAGATCTATGTACTATATGGTTTTTACGGTGATCCAACACCGTTGGGCGAAGAAGTGTAGGTAGGAAATTCCAATGTTCACCCATCCTGTAACTACTCCCCGGAATGCTAAGGATAATTTTCCATGTAAACTTTGACGTGTATGGATTTTTGTAGACTAGTATGAACTCACTCCCTATGTAACCCACTTTGTCATGGATGATAATTGAAAACTAAAGTGTACTAGTACTGTGTGTAAACCAAAATGATTCCCCCCTCTTTGGGTGTGCATGCGATGTCACAGTTAGGATAATGTGGCCCCAAAAGAGGACTAACCGCATACACTAAAACTCTGCCCTTCCGAGGGAAGGGAATGTGCTTGGTAAAGACCAAGGCACACACAAAAAAGTGGCTAGGAAATACGTGTTATTACAAGCAAGCATGTATGTAGAAAACAAGTGTAAGCCAAACAAACAATGTGTAAGCTAGAAAACATCCAAGAAGAAAATGTAGGCCGCATAAAGAGGGTTGCAAACATGGGACACCACTTAAGGTGTCACAATACACGTAAGGACATTATGGTTGTAAACAAATAAGTGTGCACACAAAAAAGGGCATAGCCCGCAAAAAATAACAAGAAATACCAGACAATATAACAAACAAGTATGGAAGAAAATATCCTTGCATAGAAAATGTTGCACATGTAGCACCCATTAGCATGTTAGAAAGATAAAGTGTATGTCAAATCATGTATAAACCAAAGTAGTGTGTTGTGAACCAAAATGAAACAATAGCACATGTAGCGTATGAATGTGGATGCCCCCAGGAGGTACTGTGTCAAACATCCATGTTGCATGTGGAAGCTTTGTATATGTGATCACAACTAGAAAGCAAGTGAACGTGCATATGTGTATGGTAAATATAATGACATGCAAGATATCTATCTAGCATGTGTAATAAAGAGAACATGTAAAATCAAGTGCAAGAAAGAGTAAATGCAACCATAAAATGCAGTATGTTGTGGATGGATGGAATGGAATGCAGAGTAAATGATAGGAGCCATGTGCCCCCTGAGTGAATGGAATTGTATGCAGTGATGTTCATTTAGTATACCCCCTCAACAGTCAAGAATGAACTATAAACAAGAGTGCATCATCGAGAAATGGTCGAATTATGTGTTGTGTGAAATGCATTATGTGTGCAGAGATGAAATGCAACATAGAGATGAACAGTGCATGACTCTGTAGCCTAAGCGTATATCATGACAAGATGAATAGAAAGGAGTGGTGATGTAACCTAAAATGTATACCACTAAATGATGTAAGTGAAAATGATGATGTAGCCTGTTATGAGATGATGGGAGAAGAAATGAGCATGTGGCCTAAAGTTTATATCACTTAATCTAGGTATGTTGCATGGGAGAATATGGAATGATGAACATGTAAGGGCGATGAGATACATTTGTGATGTATACCCTCAATAGTCCAGTATGGACCGTGAGACTAGAGTGCGTCATCAAGTAGTGGGTGTAACACATAGAAGAGAATGTGTGAAATGTGTAGGAAATGCAATGTGATATGTAAAGTGTGTAATGTGTGATTTATAAGATGTAATGAAAGATGTGTAGATGATATAGGTATAAAATGTGTATGATGTATGAAACACAATGTATGAATGGTGCAAGATAGATGTAAGATGTACAATGTATGTATGTAAGATGTGTGAAGACGCATGATGTGTATAGCTTGTAATGTAGTGTGTAATATGTAGATGATGTAGGATTGTGATATGTGGTGCCTAAGGTGTAATGACTATTGTGCAGTGTGTGAGGTTCATGTGTAGAGAATTCCCTCAACAGTCAAGTTTGAACTGAAAGACAAGAGTGTGTCATCTAGTAGTGGCGATGCTTAGAGTTTAGATGATAATGCATATACTAGAAGTTTTATGTGTGGTATGAAACATGTGTTGATGCTAGGGTGGGGGTGTGTGGATGTTATGCCTCCCAAGTGTAATCTAATGTTATAAGAGTAGTAAAATAAATAAAATAGAGATATTATAGTCTAATATAATGTTATAAGAGCAGTAAAATAACTAAATAAATGAAGTAAATAAGATACTAAAATGATACCCACGTAATCTAAGCTAGAGAATATGAAAACCTAATGTGCAAAGAGGGTTACGAAAGCCTTAGCTAATTGCAAGATGTGGTGGGAATGTGTCACAGTGTAGACCAAGTGAACAAGAGGAGGAAATTGTCACATAGTAGCATGAGAAAGTGTATATTTGAGTTGTCTGGATAGATTAGAGAACCAGGAGAGGGATAGGGGCATCCATGGGTGCCTTGGTCTGAGATTTGGGTGCCCTAGTCTGCATAAATGGCCAAGAAACCTCCTTTGGAGTGTCGTTGGATGTTTTCCTATATTCATTTCTTGTCAAGTGAATGTCGATATGTAATCTATGAAACACAGGTAATCATGTAATGGAAGAATCACCTGCAAAACCCTGGACAAAGCATCAAAACTATATAAAAAAATAAAGATGCATATGAAGGGGTCAGACTTTCCTCAGCTGCCAAATTGATGGACTTATCACTGAGCATTACACTACATCTTAGACCCACTGTAGTTCTAAGTGTGTGTCTATAATTTCTCCCTAGATTGCTCTTATGTCACACACACTTTGTGAAGTAGCACGAAAATAACTAGATGTAGGATGTAATAAATGTGTGCATGGAAACAATAAACTCCCCTCCTATGAAGTGTGATGCAAATGAACCATCCTTGTATGCCTTGTGACGGAGCTAGATGGATGAAAATATAGCTATAAATATCTTTGATGAATGCAACCTTATGTGGTGATAGTAAGTGCTTAGTGTTTACTCCCTCATTATGCTCACATAAATTTATATTTATATGGTTCTCTTATTCTAATTTCATAATTAACCCCAAAAAGGCCAACCAAAAAAATATAGAAAGCTCAAATGGCTAGAAAGTGCCCAAAAGATGATAGTGAAGTGTAACTAGTATCAAGGCACCACAGAGGGGACTAGAGCACTTAGGGCACCCTAGTCTTGTCTGGGCACCCTAGTCCTGGCTGGGTGCCCCAATCAAAAATAAGAAGGAATGGTGAACTCGGGGCTCTATGAGTGTTATGCACAGTGAATGCTCAGACTTTCCATATGCCGCTATCGTGTCACATCACCGATCTTCAGATCCAGGCGGGAATATCTGCATTAATTTTGTATTGATCGCCTTTTCACCCCTTGGGCGGTGGCTTATATAATGACCACCTCCGTGGGCCATGCATCCATTGATGCTGGTCTTAACATGGGAGCTCTGGACAATGGCACCAAAATGAGAGAGGAATTGTCCCGAAAGTCTTTGACGAGGCAAGGATTCTAATACTCCTTCCCCTGATATTGCGGTTGATTTACCTACTTTTGATAAAGCCTACAACTAGTTTGAATCTTTTTCTCCTGTTGCTTATTTTGTGGGCTAAGTCGCCCCTGAGGGTATCCTCCACCAATGGATCCATAACCATTGGCAACCCTATGGAGTCAAGGTGGAGGGAGTCCAGAATATGAATAAGGGTTTCTTTCTATTTCACTTTGCCAATGCTGAACATTGCAAAGTTGTTGTCAATCATGGTACCCTTGTGGTGTTCTCCCACTGGACTCGGAACTTTCAAGTTTCTGAGAAAGCCAAACTCAAGATCCCTATTTGGATTGAATTTCCAAGTCTTCCCTTGCCTCTCTGGGGTTTTATTGACCAGCTTATCAAACCCTTATGTCGTCTCATCTGCCATGAGCAACCTAATTTCTAGTCGGCTCGACCCCAGAAACGGGTCTGTGTTGAGATTGATCTCTCGAAAGATCTTAAGGATACCCTAGATATACAGGTTGGGGACACACATTTTTCACAGAAGGTCCTTTATATTAACTTGCCCAATACTTGTTTCCAGTGCCAATCCATAGACCATATGATCAAGTATTGTCACCTCATGACACAAATCTCACCGCCAGTTTCAAAGAAACCCCCATCGGACCCTAAATCCAACACCCCCTCCTCTGATAGTTGGACCATTGTCTCTGTCTGAAAACCTTCGGCCCACAACAAGCCCAAACAAGCTACCTATAAATCGGTGAATGCTTTTTCTTCTTCTCCTACGAAGCCATCTGGTACAACCCTTCCAAATCCCACCTCTGTTATTTCTTGGACCCCGCAAGCTACTATTGTCATCAGCTCCCACCCATTAGCTTCTTCTTTATCACACCCCTCGCTTCCCAAAACTTCAAACTTTTTGGATAACTCTGCCGGTGGTTCGGCTCCTCAGATAGAGAGAAAACCTGCCTTACGCCATTCACGAAGTCCCTCCCCTCCTTTCGAGGAGGATTTTTTAGAGAGACCTCGCTGGCAGTTTGATCTCGGAGATTTTATGCATGGGAATGCACGGCAAGTCACTTTTTTTAACCACTTTGGAGCATTAGCAGGCCTCGAGGAGGAAAAAATACACCTTGATAGTCCTCCATGCTATTTTTCTCATGGAGTGTCAGGGGGCTAACTAATCTGATTCACAGATATCTTGTCAGGGACAGTTGTAATCATTTTGCAAAGTTTCAGGTGTTATGCTTGTAAGAAGTCAAAATTACAGGACTTCCATCTTTCTGCTACTATGCATACCATCTGGCCTGGCTCTCTCTGCCAGATGTTACCACATGATAATGGTCGAGGTGGTGTTGGCACTCTTTTAATCCCTGACCTCACCTCTAACATCATATCATGGGGTTCTGACCCCATCCATCGGGTGGTGTGGACCCATTTTTATTTTGACGGCCACATTCTTGGGTTGGCTAATATTTATGCTTCTAATGATGCTTTGGAGTGCTCTTCTTTTTGGAGGTGGCTGGATGATCACCTGCCCTCTGCTACCTAGATTTTTTGTGGTGATTTCAACATGGTTGAATCTCCCGAAGACAAATTGGGTCGGAATCCTATGCGTTGGTGTGCTGGTGAGTGTGAAGCCTGGTTTTACTTGCGCAACAAGCTCTGTTTGTTTGATCCCAACCACTGCAAGCATTCTAATACTGTCACTCCTTGGTTCACATGGTCTAATTTTAGAGCTGGCAATGACAGATTTTATAAACACCTTGACAGAGCTCTACTTTCAGAACAACAATGGTTCTCCTTTGATGCTTCACATAGCCTCCTGGTCTCAGTCGTGGACAATGCTTTAGTCTCTGACCATAAGCCTATCTTCTTTGGGCTTAAATGGAACTTTCAGTGTCCCAAGCCCAAGTCCACTCACTTATATTTGAATATGTCTCACCTCTTTCATCCCAAGAATTTGGATTACATAAGATGTATTTGGAATTTGGACCCAAGACCTGTTGATGGGATTAGCTGGATTGATTGGTGGTCTAATGCCATCACTCGCACCACTTCCTTTCTTCGGCTGTATGGGAACCAAGCTGCCTTTTTTCGTAAGAATACTCATGAAGCCTCTCATATTGAATACTCAAGAGCTATTCAAGAGCTTAATTTGTCCCCTTTCAACACTCACATTCAAGTGCAAGCTGCTCATTGGAAGCATAAGCTTTAGGTTGAGGAGCATTATAAGGCTAGAGGAGCTCAAGTTCGAGCCAGACTGCACTGGCTCCGAATTGGTGACAGAGTTACTAAGGATTTTTTTTGCTTCTCTTCAAACTAATCAAACTCTCACCAAAATCAAAGCAATTAAAGAGGACAATCAAAGGCTTACCCTTTTACCGTATATTCTGCAAGCTTTTATGCATCACTACCTTGTTGTGTTTCCTGCTCAACCTGCTACTCTGGATCGCGATGCTGCTCTCTTCCAATGCATTGACGTTGTTCCCTGTAAGCTATCTGAAATTCAACACATTTCCTATGATCGTCCTCTCACTCTCGATGATTTGAAGGAAGCTACTCTTCATATGGCCTCCGAAAAATCCCCCGGGGTTGATGGTTTTCCCTGTGAGTTTTACCAGGCTCTGTGGCCTACTGTTGGTCCATATCTCTACCAGTTCTATCTGGAAGCTATGTCCTCCAACACTCTGGGAGTTTTGATTAACCAAGGTAACATCAAATTCATACCCAAGGCTAGCAACCCCGAGCTTATCACCAATTGGCGGCCCATAACTCTGCTCAATGTTTTCATATAAGATCATTGGCAAAGCTCTTGCTAATAGGCTAACAAACTTATTGCCTTTGATCATCAGGAGTGAGAAAACCGGCTTTATTAAAAATAGATATGTTTTGGACAACATTATTGCAGTGTGGGAGGGCATGGAGTATGCCCGTCAGACCTCTCAACCGACTTTGTTTGTTAAAATTGATTTTGAAAAAGTCTATGATAGAGTTGAGTAGCCTTTCATTTTGGCCATGCTGCAGGCTATTGGTTTTGGACCCCGGTTCATCCGCTCTATGAATATGCTCTTTCAAGATGTGGGTGCTTGTATTACTATCAATTGCCAACAGTATGAGTGATTCTCTCTTCATCATTTTATCCGGCAAGGTTGCCCTCTTGCTCCTTCTCTTTATGTCATTGATGCCTAAGGTCTCAGCTATTTGCCCGCTAATGCTGCTAATGCCAGTTTAGTCAAAGGTATCCAACTACCTTCTTCTCCTAAGCAATTGATTAATGGTCATTTCACTGACGACTCTTTTCTCACTCTGGCTGAGTCTGAGGCCTCTGTTACTAATATTATGCAATGTCTTGACACTTTTTGTCTTGCCTCTGGTTCTGCCATCCAATGGAAGAAAACCCAATGTTACAGACAGGCAATGGGTCCCAAACCTCCTTGGCTAGAGGGATTTCAATGGCTTTGGATTGAACCTGGTGTTCAATTTAAGTTTCTTGGCATTCCTTTTACTTTTATGGCTTCCCCTGCTGACCTTTGAAACTATGTGATCCAGCGGGTTGAAGAAAAAATCTCCTTTTGGATCACAAAGCATCTGTCTCTTGTTGGAAAATTTCAAGTTTATTCCAAGGTTTTAGCTGCCACTCATGTTTACTACTCCTCATGTTGGGCACCTTCTAAAGCTGCTTATCACAGGTTAGAGAAAATTCTGTGAGAATTCTTGTGGGCCAACTTTGAGGGGAATCATGGTTTTCACAGGGTTGTTTGGGATATTTTTTGTACACCCAAAGAGATTGGGGGTCTTGGCCTTATCAACATTCAATTGCAAGGGTTTGCTCTTGCTGCCAAATGGATCATTTGTAGCCTTGAAGGTTAGGAGTATTGGAAAATTCTTCTCAGAAATTGCATATCTCAAGGGCCTCCACTTAATCAGAAGGCTTGGTAGGGTTTGAACTACTACTCTTTATTGCTATGCCCTGTCCTATCAAAATTGGTGGTTCTTTTGTGGCCAAAAGCATTTGGAAGGCCTAGGAGCTTCTCAAACCCCACCTACTTTAGCGGGGTGATGATTTCCAGAATGGGCTCTCTCTCAACTCTCTCAGTTTGTGGTGGAATTCGGTTATTCAATATCATGACAAGCCTCTTGCTCTTTCCTTATAGCTTAAGGGTTTACGGTTCTTCAAAAAAGGAATTAAGTTTATTTAGGACCTGTTCTGTCCTATTACTAGGGATTGGCTTACATGGGACAACCTGAAAGCTACATTTGCTCTTCATGATAATGATAAACAAGCCCTTTCTCTTATTCAAGAGCTCATACCTGGTGATTGTCTACATAAAATTGGTGTCACTACGTAGCGCCCATGGTGGTTTGATTGGCATTGGCCCTCTGCCACCCCCTTCAGAAATTATAAACCTCGGGTGGGATACAAGCCTCTCACACAGAAGCAGCTCCCTCTCAACAAGCTCAATGCTCATTAGAGCTTGCATTCCACTCGTTTTGGGTGGAAGCAACGCTTCTCTGTCATTTGGTCCATTCCTATAGAGCCCAAAGTTGCTCATTTTCTTTGGAGTATTCTTCATCAAGGGCTTCCCGTGGGAAAACACCTCATTCTTTTGGGCACTCCTCTGTTGTGTCGCCCTTTCTGTAACCACATTTAGACTCTTTTTCATCTCTTTTGGTTTTGCCCTCATGCTCAGTCTGCTTAGCGCTGGATTCACACCCTTTTTCAACCTTTTTTTCCCACCTTCTTTACGTGGAAAATGGTTCTTCTAGGGGAATTGGCCTTTATTCCTACAAAATTTTACAACATTTGGCATTCTTTCAGGGTAGCTATTTTATATCATATTTGGAAATCTAGAAATGCTGTTATTTTTAATAAGGAGATAGTGGATAGAATTTTTGCTATTTCTAATAAGCTTGTTGTCATCTCCAATGTCTCGTTTCAAATCCAAATTTAAGCAGAGAAAGTCCGCATCGAGGTTGAGCACCTCCAAACCCTGTTGGACCATTGGGGGAGTGCCCCTTGTGCTATTAGTCGCGTTCTGCCAGATTCTCCTCGCCATTGCTCCTGCTCACAACGTCGCCGCTCCCGTTCCCGCAGGGATAATTTTAGCGGCGAATATTCGTAATATGGCAAAATTTTCATTTTATGAAAATTTGAAAAGGTGAATTATTCGGAGTGGGTTGGTGTCCTGTTCGCCTAAAATATATAGTATATTTTTTCTAGGGGGTCGGCTTCGCCTTCATTTGAAAACATCTCCTATAAAAACCTAGCTGATTCGCTGGGTAGTATACCTCAAGTAGCTTAACAAATTACCAATACTGTGAAATTTGAACTCACATATCCTCAAGCACCAGAGATTCAGATTACTGTTAGCCTGTGATTGTTGACGCTCGACAACAGCTGTACTGACGCGCGATAGAGGAAGTGTTGACGTGCGACTTGGGTAGTGTTGACGCACGACAGAGGAAGTGTTGATGCGCGACTTGGGTAGTGGTGACGCGCGATAGAGGAGGTGTTGACGCGTGACAGAGGAAGTGTTGACGTGCGACTTGGGCAGTGGTGATGTGTGACAGAGGAGGGTGGTGACGCGCGACAGAGGAAGTGTTGACGCGTGACTTGGGTAGTGGTGACGCGCGACAGAGGAGGTGTTGACGCTGCGACAGAGGAAGTGTTGACGCGTGACTTGGGTAGTGGTGACGCGCGATAGAGGGAGGTGTTGACGCGCGACAGAGGAAGTGTTGACGCGTGACTTGGGCAGTGGTGACGCATGACAAAGGAAGTGGTGACGCACGATAGAGGAAGTGTTGACGCGCGACTTGGGCAGTGGTGGTGACGCGCGATAGAGGAGGTGTTGACGCGTGACAGAGGAAGTGTTGACGCGTGACAAGGGGCAGTGTTGACGCGTGACAAAGGAAGGTGTTGACGCGCGACACTAAGGTCTGTTGACGCACGACAACAAAATCTCTTATCGCGCGTCTGCAGCCTTTTATCGCACCACTTGACAATCAGGCAAAAAAAAATTCATACAACCCCCAAAAAATTCACCTTCCCGCGAAACCAGTTCCGGGGGATATTCGCCAGGTATTCTCCACCTCTGATTTCCAAGAGGTCTCTTAAAATGAACCCTGCGTTCCCGTGGGTGGCACAATTTTGACAGGGACCCAGTTCGTGGGTGGCGGAGCGCCTCTCCTCACAGGCGGGTCCCCTCTCTGCCTCCATCATGGTCTCTACCCGCCCCTAGGGGTGTTTGGTCGGATGAGTGGCAGCGGCTCTAGGTGGCAGGCACCTGATCAGTCAAAGTTTCCTTGGCTCTCATTAGTCATTTTCGCCCTCCTGGTGGGGAATCGAGGAGGAAAAAACAATAGACTGGCGGCTGGGAGCCGATTGATAACACCCCCCTCCATCACTCTTGGTGGTTGGGGTGATCGTCTGAAGATCCCGCCTCAACTGCCTCCCTCCTCCATGTTCGTTGCCGCTGCCTAGCTCCATGTCTGGAGATTTATGTTGGTTTTCTGCAAATTTTGCTCAAACTTTTTTTGATTGAAAAGCTTCTATCGAAATGATTATGTAACTTGTGTCACTCGTAGCCTTTAATGGCTACTATGATCTCACATATGGGGTGTGATCTTTTCCACCCGGTTTTGTATGATTAGCATTGTACATTTTTCTCATCATTATTTTACGGATATGCTTTTCAATAAAAAAAATAAAGAAAAATGCATAATGACAATACAGACTAGGCAAGTGCGGGTGTGTAAGATCGAAAGTAACGACAGAAAGCAAAGTAAAACATCCAAAGACATGGTTTAATGTCTACACACTTTTATATGCAATTCTTCTCTCCAACCCAAAGGAGGTCGTTCCCTCGTAATAATTTCGACCCATACACCTTTTTAACATTCAATTCCATCTATTACAACAATCACAAGTGATCCAAGTAGGTTGTCCTAGCCAAAGACCATCATCCATGTACCCAAAATCCTCAAAACCCTTGCATTGGGATGACAAAAATCCCCTTATGCAAAAACCATTGTTAGTAAAGATATAAAACTCACCACACATGACTAATATATCATTTAAACATTAACCATGGTCACAATTTACATTCACCAATCAGATTATTTCATTTAATGGGCCCAGTGGCTCATTACTGTACTGTCCCCTTTCCTACGTCAAAGGCCCAAGGGCCAATTTGAGTCCAAGCCTTGGTCATACCCAAGGGGATTTGGACGCCAAGAGCTATTGGGTATGAATATCTAGTCCATTTTGTTATAATTCTTCATTGACATATGCAAAAAGGTTTTTTGGAAGGACTAGATGTTACGTTTTGTCGTTAAGAAGGGGCCACATGGTACTAATGTTCTAATTTTGCATTGGGGGGTCACTTTTGATCATGGCAACTTAAAAAAGGAAAAGTAACTTAATTTACTTTTATTTTATTGGCCCTTCCAAGGCAAAAATGTGACTAGGGTTTATTCGGGCTCTTTTTCCTTGGAGAAGTTATATAAGGAGTTGGGGGAGAATGGAAAGGCATTCTTGCATACCTAATTATCTCCTTTTATGTGCAACTACAATTTGCAAATCTATAGCTTGTGGAGTGAAATCCTACAAGAACCCTAGCTTCAATGGTGAGAGATTCATCCCTAGTTAGTAGGGAATTCTTTGGTAGTGAAATATCTACCCTAGCTTGTCAGTTTGGAGTTGTTTTTAGGGCTGATTTAAAGAGATATTTTCAGAGGTTTTTAGAGATAGTGTTTTGAGAATTTTTGAGATAATTTGTGAAGATAATCAGTGGGTTTTCATATCAGACTTATGGTAGCAATAAAGAAAGGGTTTGGCATTTTCCTGAGGATTTCAAAGGGGTTTTGACCATCTACTAAAAAATGGTGACTTGTATTGGAGATTTCAGCCTTTATTTGAAGGGTTTCTAGTTGGCCATTTTCAGATCTGAGGGTTTGAATATCATCTTCTACATTTGTAAATGTTATTTCCGAAGTTTCATAGTTTTTGCACTTGTATTTGAGAAGATATGAATGTTAGAAGTTTTCCAATTGTTTAGGGCACGCTATAATTTTCTGGCAGCGTTATATTGTCTGAAAAATTCCAAAAATAGTTTTCTTATGTTCTTTATAATATTAGCAAGCTCTCTTTAAATTTTCAAGTGAATTGAGTGGATATTTTGGGAGTTATTAATTTTCTTCAGTTTGCTGCCCTAACTGGTAAAAATCTGCAAAAATAAGTATTTTATTTGGCTGCGAATTTTCAATATTTTGTGATATTTAAGTGGTATCCCACATGGGATATTTCAATTACCTTCACCAAACAACTATTGTCAACAACTTGTTTTCATCTTTGGATCTCAAACTCACCCAAAAACACCTAAAATATTTCATGTGACCACTCTATGGAAATGTAAGGGCATGTAAAACACTCATAAACAAGTTATAGCTCATGAAACAACCACCTACTCAAACCACATCCACTTTTGTTTTCACTAAAACATGCTGCCCAAAAACATGTTTTCCAAACTCAGCTGATAGACATACTTTTTTTCACTTTAAAGACATCCAAATGGATTAAATAGATTCCAAATTCACCCCTATTCACTTTTCAAGTGATATAAAGCTTCAACTCATCCATATCATGCCTCAAACAACTCATTACTTAAGCAAGAACAACCTTGTCCTAAAACTTCTACTACAATTTCTTCACAAAATGACCTAAATGACTGATCAAATGACCTCACCAAGAAACAAACCATACCTAATTGGAAATATATCTTAATTACCTTTCCATAAAATATAAGAAATCCTTCCAAATCCAAGTGGAATACCTTCAAACAGATCCATCTCTGAAAACTACTTTTAATCTCTACCTGGACTCAAGAACTGACACTTAGCCCAACTTGCTCCAACATACAAAAACTTAATTCCACATTGAAACAAATAATATAACATACTTATAGATGATTCATAATCCCTCATGAACCTTCACCAATCATTAAGAATTCAGATTCATCACTTTACCTCTTGTAGGCATTTGTACCCTGCTAGAATGAGAATCTTCCAAACTTGAGCCTAAAATATCAACTCATAACTTTTTCATATCTTGTCCAATCTTCAAGTTTGATATACCAATAGAAATATCTCTGAACTAGCTTCACAAAACAACTTGAATGTAGTCCTAACTCCCCTTCTAGATCCTGCAATCTCAATTATACTAAAAGCTACTCCAAACTGCCCCCAAAACCAGTGACCAAAGATAGGGCACACTTTGTACTTTTTCACTATGACCATGACCTTAAAATTTTTGAACATTAATAAAAACTCTTGGGATTTCATAAATGGTAATTTATCTCATACCACATTTGGCAAATTTCTCCTCAAACCGCAACTGTTCAAAAAAAAGAAAATTCAAGTGGGGCCCACATATGACCACATGCTCTAACATACCTTTATGGAAATATGGAATATACCTCTACAACATCCAATCATAACTTTTCCATTAGAAATCAAAACTGTGTTGATATAAGAACTTTCTCCAAGCTACTTCTAGCTAGGGTTTAGCTAAGGTTTCAAACTGTTTTATATTCTTAATGATCGTTCATAAAAATGTGACTATCAAACCACCTCATTTTTTTTTGAAACCTTTGTATCTGAACTTATAATCTACCCTAAATATATCAGGTCCCCATGCAAATTACACAGTTCATAATGAGCATCAAAAGGTCCAACTTTACTATAAAAACACACTCACACTTACCCAGTTTCACCAAAACATGCATATCTTCAAAAATATTCTTCAAAATGACCTAAAACTTTACATGAAGTACCTTGAAAACCTGATCTAACTTTCCATGCTCTCCATCTAGCTCAGATATCTTTGAAATTCTCTATCTAATCTCATTTTCATGTACTAAACTATCTGTTTATCACCTATAGCTTTCCAAGGACCCTATAAATGCATCAAACCACTGAATGCAGGCCTGAAACTCACCATATACCTTAGGTACATGGATATCATACTCATACCATACTTTGAAAAGATTTTTTGGTCCAAATATCACACCTCTACCTCATTTGGCATGCTCCAAGGCTAGAAACAAGACTGGAATGACCTGACTCAACCATGACAACTCATGACTTGAACTTACTGACTAAATGAAGATACATGTACTCCTGTAACACACCTTATGGACCATGAATGAAATCATGACACATTCCAACCAACTTAGGATGACTCAAATAGTATTTAGCTCACTCAACCATTCTCCAGGATTACACTGAACTTCACCAAACCATGTGAACTTCATACTTGACATCTGGACAACATCATAGGGAGACTTACATGACACCATGACACCATTTTCCATGAATGGGGTCAAAATTATTGACAACACTAACCCACAATGGCCAACAATAATAGACACTGTAAACTTAGATTACCAGTTAGAGACTTCCTGCAAGCCAATGAGATGAGGCTATGAGCAATGTGCATAGATATTGAACATAGGTTACATTAGTTCAACATCATATATTAGCTTCTCCTCTATATTTTTGTTAGAGTAACACATATTGGTTGCACTAAAAAAGAATCAAAGATATATTTCAAACATTAGCACAATAAATTTTCAATACATCTGTAGGTTACAATTTTAGCGTGCAAAATAAGATCATTGTTTCGCATATTAATAAAAATAATTAATACAACATCAGGTATAGTAATTCATGTTAAATCACACATAAATAGATAAAAACATATTCCATATACCGTATAGTCATGGAAATTGATAAAAGGTTTGGACAGAATGCTAGTACATTTTATAGGTCCTTTAACAATTCATACATACAAACATACACCATATGAAACTGTGAAAATTATTTATACACTTAAATAATGGACCCAACATCAATTAGTCAGTAGATGCATGGTTGGACATGTCGTAATTGTGATGGCTAGATCACGGAGCCAACTGATCATCTCAACTACTATCACTGCTTTTGTTCTCATCATACCATGAAGGACAAGTGTACTCTAGCTCATACATTTTCCTCAATTTTTTGCATTCTAGACATGGGTCATATTCAGTGAATGGTTCTTTTGCATCATAATTGTATTCTTTCACAAATTGTCCATTTCTTTCCTCCTTAGATAGAGTATATATGGGATGCTCATCCATTCTTTCGTTTTGTTAATCATTGGGGGTGGTTACATTAATTATCACTACATTATCCTTGTTATTGTTACAAGGAATTATATATGGGGTGTCAACACTCTTTTTATTTTGTATTTTCACCTTTATAGTCCTCCTACGATGAATTTTCTTCTTCTCAAGGGATACCTCAATGGTCACCAAAAATTTACCCTTCATAAACTTGTTTCTTGCATTGGAAGCACATGACTTTGGGGTAGAGAACTCATCTTGACTACAACAAAAAAATTACCATTTCAATTTTAACCATGTACTTAAAAAAATAAGGGTAGAGAAGCTAATTTTTAAAGAAAATTAAGTTACTAAAAAGAACACAATTTTATTGCTTAAAAACACAATTTTTTCAAGAAGTTTACAAAAACATCAACCACAGCCTTCTCCCTACTGCTGTCAAACTCATGCTAGTATGTTTTTATGGTTTGGAATGTCTTTTTATGGTTTTTGATGTGCATAAATTCATTGTGTTTTCTGCATTGATGGAGAAAGCTTCTACATATGTAATTGGAGCGAGTGCAACTCTGTTTTGTATCCAACCTTTCTTTAGTGAAAGTTATGTTTTAGAGTTTGTGTGTTTTTCAATCTCCTCTTCGATTCACTAGCATCTACTCAAATTCATAAACACATTGTAATTTCCCACATTCGTCGTGTTTAATATCCTACATTGATCAAGAAGTTGTTACGTATGTAATTGGAGAGAACACAACTATATTTCCTATCTAAGCTTTCTACAAAAAACATTCTATTTCAGAGTTGGTGTGTCTTTCAATCTCCTCTTCAATTCACTAGCATCTAATTGACTTCATAAACACTTTGTAATTTCCATTATTTATTTATTTTAATCTCCTGCGATAATGGATAAATTTTCTATATATGTAATAGGTTCAAGAATTGTGTTTTTCAAAAGCCTCTTCGTTTTCCAAGTGGTCATTTGCCCAACTTTAAAAACAATATGTATTATAGAAATAACACTAGGTTTTTATCTCATGGGTTGATTTTATGTTTTATATCTCTTTTTTCAATCCATGCCTTATTCAATAAGTGTTCTCCTGCACATTTCTCTATTTTTTAGTTCATTTTCTCACCCACAAAACCATATTCACTAAATTAATTTTCTATAGTAAGACCAATTTTTTTTAAACAAAGTAGAAAAATCACCACATATAAAATTGTTTGGTTTTGTTCTATGATTGTAGTCATAATGAGCTTTTTCATCTTGGCATGTGCAAGTATCAAGAATGCATAAAGCATGAAAGTTACATGAGAAGGTATAATAATCTGTACATGAAATAAGCTCAAATTATTGTTGAAAAACACACTGTTTTTTTCAACTACTACATAAACCTAATTGGAGTGAGTGTAACTCTATTTTATATCTATCCCTTATCCAATGAACATTTTGTTTTGGAGTTGGTTTGTTTTTCAATCTCCTTTTTAGATCACTAGCATATGCTCAACTTCATAAACAAGTAGTAATTTCTAACATTCATTGTGTTTAATCTCATGCAATGATGGATAAAGATGTTACGTATGCAATAGGATAAAAAGCTATGTTTTTCAAAAGCCTCTTCGCTTTTTTAGTGGTCATCTTCCCATCTTACAAAACAATATGTATTATATAAATAACACAATGATTTTTATCCCCTAGGTTGATTTTATGTTGTGTGTCTCTCTTTTCAATCCATGCCTTCTTCAATAAACATTTTGTTGTGCATTTCTTTATTTTGTTCAATTCATTTTTCCCATGTGAAACCATATTCACTAAATCTATTTTACTTGTTTTGGATATTACAGGTGCATTTGAGGAAGTTGGTGTATTAAATTCCACATATCAAACATTTACCTTCAGTGTTCGAGGAAAACAACAACAAGCAGAGTTGGTGAATCAAACTAAAAATAAGCATTGGCAAAACTACATACAAAATGCACATTCGGGATTGAAGTCAAAAATCCAATTTTTCCCTATCGTTTTCAGGCTAATGTCTAAACGCTTTTCCGGCCACCAGATTTTGTTTCCTTTTCAATTACCATGCATGTGTTTCCTGTGTAATTTGGATGGGGGTCAATTCATTTTGTATAGATTAGATTTATATCAGTCATACTCTATAGAATTCATTAGGTAAGCATTATGGAACCCCCATAATATCTATATACCCATCATCATGCAATGATATATTGGTTTATACTTTGTCATGTAACTGTCATGATTTCTACATTCCTGATACTTTCATAGGCCAAGATGACGAAGCTCATTACGACTACAATCATTGAAAAAACACAAGAAACATGCACTAAGAAAGATGTTTAGTACATAAGAGTGGAAGACAACTTCTCTCCATACATAATGCAGGATGCTCATCCAAAATAAATTCAAAACGCATTTATGTCCATCTCGAACCTATTGAACTCCGGCTAGTCAGAAAAAGACACATAATGCATTAGGGAGGCATTGGCATTTCATCAAATAGTTTATTTGCAATGACATCCTTATGTGCACTTACCTAATCTCCACATAACCAATTGAATGGCTTTAAATACAAATTAAAAAAATGGTTGTGTTATAGTTGAAAAATATTGTTTTTTTCAACAATAACCTAACCACATTTTAAAGAAAAGTGTTTATTGGATTTGGTTCCTATTTTGTATTCAAATCCACTCACATTGGATGTATTTATTTTATTGTAAATTATATTGGATGGGGATGGGTGCATCAAAGTATAGGTAATGGCACAGTAGAATGTCATTACAAGTGAATTGTTTGAGATGCCTCCTTCAATATCATTTTCTACTTAGCCATATTTTAATGGGTTCGGGATGGGCATACATGTGTTTGGAATGTATTGGATGGGTATCAATGCATTTTTTTTTTATAGATAATAGCCCCACAACAATCAATTTTGACTATCTAATGCAATAATTCTTAGTTTTCTTTTCCTTTTATGAGTTTTGTTTATAATGTTTATGCTCTTAACATGTTCCGTACTAGGTCCGCATGGTTGTTCTTGAATCATGTTTTGACTTAAGTATATTTTAATTATTAATAGAAGCATTTTCAATTTAAAGAAAATTAATGTCTCGTAACAAATTAAAACCCTACTTGGGGTTTAGGGTTTAGAAAAATATTTAAGTATTTCCTCATGAGATTGTTGTTGATATGTAAAGAATTTCAAGGCCGAATTACTCAAAGGGCCTTCTCAGGTGAGCATCAGTTACATTTTGTTTCAATTTGTTTGATTTTCTTCGTTGCATCTATTAGAATTGATAAGAACATAAGAAATAATAACTCAAATAATCCTAAAGTCGAATATCATGAGAAAAAATAAAGAATAAAAAAAGTAGTATATGCTCTCTTGAAATGGGTGAAATATCAACCAAAGTATCACAAACCTTGGCTTCTAGAATACGATGAGTTTTTGTACATGATCATACCCCTGAAAAACATTCTAGAAAAACAAGAACAAATCCTTATAAGATTCCAATATCCAATTCTATGTTTCCCATGGATGGAAGTGTGGAGATCTATTTGATTATAAATTATGGAGAAAAAAAGGTTTATATGGTTTCTTCTAAGTTTGTTGAGGCTTAGGTTAAGGATGATGATTTATCTGTTTCAAATATCTTAAAATTTTCCAAACTACAGACCATTTATTAACCATTTGAGGCTAAGAGGAAACTTTGTGGGTCTTTTGATATGTTCATAGATTTCATTGAATTCAAATAAACTATGTGGTTCAGTTATTATTGAAAAACATGTGTTTTCAATAATAACCTAAGCACATTTGAAAGCTAACTGCATCTATACACATGATTGGTATTTTTGATTCAATAACATTTGCATTCATTGTAGTTCTGTGTTTCACCCAAATGGACTACTGATTGGCTTCGAATGTTGAGCATAAAAGGTGGTTATGTTATTGTTGAAAAACACGACTTGTTTTTCAATAGTAACCTAAGCATGGTTATAAACTAGGTGCATATCTTCTTTTGCTTCTGATTGTTTATACATATTCACAAGTATTGCTTCTCTTTGAACTCAGAAATAGCTATACTCTATACAAAATGCATTGTCTAACCATGATTGAACCCCCTTAACATCACCATAGTATTTATGCATGGAATATGCATACCCATCATCACGGCGAAAGGCTCCTACATGATGAATTGACACTAGCAGCGAAACCTCACACGCAACCCATAAATGTTGGCACGAATGTCTGGCTTTGTTGGCAATCTGAGACATGCCATTTAATGATAATTTGAAACATGTTTAACCTAAAACAAATGTAGTTTCACTTATTCCTTTTTGTGAATTGTTTTTTGAACTCAATGATAGTTGTTCTATACACATAATGCACTTATCCCCACCCAAAAATGTTGCAAACACATGTATGCCCAATAAAAACCCATCTCTAGCTAATTAGAAAAGCATATTGACATGAGTTTGAGAGCAACAGGAACAAAAATGTGGTTCACTTTAATCGATGTTAGATTTGATCCATTCACCAGCTCAATTCCCCAATGCATCAGAAAATGCATTGATATGGTAAACATAAAAAGTTTATATTCTACATAACAAACCATTTTCTATAGAAAACTTGTATAGAAAATGGAGTTGTGTTCCCTCTAGTTAAATTGGTAGAAACTTTCTTGATAAATCCATGAGATTAAAGATTGTTATATGCATAATACATAATATTTTAAAATATGAGAAGACCCTGAGAAAATGAACAAAATCAGAAGACACATGCCCTAAGAAGGATTCTTAAATACAGAAAAATGGGACATGTCTAACCTCCATACAAAATACACGAATCCCCATCCAAAAACCATTCGAAACATATGTATGCCCATCCCAAACCCAATTAATAGTTGATGGCTTATAATACATTAAATGGAAATAATGTGGTTATGTAATTGTTGAAAAACACAGTGTGTTTTCCAATAGTAACCTAAGCACATTTTTAACCTATTTGTATTACTACATTGGGTTGCTAATTAGTACACAAATCCACTTAAGTTCGTTGTATTTAAATATCCATCTTAGGGCATATTTGTTTTCATTATTTCTGACAACTTTCATCAAAAAATTTACTTCTATATTTGACCGAAACGTATTCCTTATACTTGCAAGGGCCGAGATAACCTGTATCTTTCATTTCATATTATTTTATTCCCATCATATAATTGTAAAATAAAAGTGTTCTTATGTTATTGATTTATAAAAGACACTAACATTAACCTAAGCATGGTTAGAAACTACAACATTTATTCATTTCCTATCCATTCAGAATTCAAAATCACTCACATCTGTCACATTGGTTGTATTTAAGCATCATGTAGAGGGCATGTTTCTTGTGGTTTTGTTCATACATTCCATGAAATACTTAATTACCCATCTATTATAATGGGAAAAATAGAAAAGGGAATGACAAATGTACATCATCTTAGGTCGTACAAGCATAGGGAAAACATTTTGCATACAAATAATTAATTTGGGTGAAGAAATATAGGCTCGAAAAGTAAACAGAGCCCTTGTAAGTAAACACTTTGAGGCTCGATCATTCTTCATTATTCAAGTATTTATAAAGCTTGGAGACTTGATAAAATCAACCATCCAATGTTGGAATTTAGCTATTCTTTCTAGACCTCAACGCTAATTGATATTAAACCAAAAGGGCACATTTTCACATGGAATAATAGGTGATAGAGAAATGAGCTAAATTTGAAAGGTTGGCTTGTTTCATAGTTAGTTCAAATTGGTTGACAAAAGTAATTGTGTGCTCTTCAAAGGTGCTTCCTTTTTTTGGTTCTAACCATAGGACCATAAGCGTGGAAATTGAAGGCAACTCCAAACCTCAAGGAATCCCCTTTAAATTCAAATTTATGTGGATACAAGATACAATCTTTGAGGAGAATCTATTCAAATGACGGAATACCCCATAACAATGGTCTAAATGCTTTATTTTATCCACAAACTAAAAAAAATGAGAATAGTAAGGTGAAGAAATGGAAGAAGGTGAATGTCGGCAAATCTTCCAAAGAAATCTAGTGTCTAACGAGTTGTAATCCATTTAGAAAAGTATTGCAGAAGGGGACTAGCATCAAGGATTGGCAGATGCACAAAATTTCTAATGAATGAGTTTTAATATCTCTTAAAAAATGGAAGAGACCCACTCGAAGAAAAAAAATAGGAAGGAAACATGAACACAATTTTTCCCTCTCCACTATGATTTTAAGAAATGGAAATAGAATTAAGGAGTTTTCTATGCCAAATGGGAAGGATATTAGTGTTTGATGAGATCATATAGGAGGTTGTTTCCTTCTACAAAAATATACTAATGTAAATCTAGAATGGGAGCATGCCCCAAATGAATTGTTACACAACATCCTAAGCTTGATCTCAAAATTATAGAATGATATGATAATGAAATTTGTGTTTGAGGATGTAAGGAAGGTTGTAGACAAGGCAACAAATCCATATGGATTTCAAGCAAGTTATTTCCAAAAGTTTTGGCATGTAGTGGAAAAATATGTGGCAACCATAGTATAGTATGGTAAAAGGAAGTCAATCTTCAAGGGATGGAATACAAAATTCGTAGTCCTTATCCCAAAGAAGCAATATGTATAATACTTTGATTTATTTAGACCCAAGACACTATGCAATGTACTTTATACATTTGTAATTAAACTGATGGTAAATAAATTGAAGTATTACATGAAAACATAATATCAAAAGCTAAAGGGAGGTTTGTGGCAGGTAAACATATATTTAATGGAACACTCATGGCCTATGAAACAATACATTCCTTACATTTCAAGAAAATAGTGTGCACGTTAGTCAAGTTGGACATGAATAGAGCTTGTGACCAATAGAATTGGGATTTTATAGATACGGTGTTGCCAAATTATGGATTCAAAGAAGATTGGAGATAATCAGTTTGGGGTTGTATCTTTACCATAACATTTTCAATTTTAATAAATGAGGTACCTTTAGGATTTTTTGAATCCTAAAGATGATTTATATAGGGAGATCATATATCCCCTTATCTATTTATCACCTTAGCAAAATCCTTAGGTAGAGAAGTGGTTAAGGAGGTCAATTTAAGGGAGTTGTAAGGAATCCAAGTATCTAATAATGTTATACCTATAACGAACCTCAACTTTGTTAATGGCATCCTTTTGGTTCCTACGAAGTTGTGGTCAAACAAAATATCAATGCATCTATTCTAAGATATAGTTTTTTATTGTCAATGCAAAATTGTAGGAAAGAATAAGGGCAATTTTTGGGCTTTCAAATTGGGGAGCTTCCTAGCTCCTACTTGGTGATGCCTGCTATAAATGTAATAGGTTCAATTGAACTGTGGAAAAATTTCATCAATCACTTTCAATCTAAGTTATGCACATGGAAAAGGAAGTGGCTAACCTTTGGTAGGCAAAACTTGCCTTAATCAAGCTTCCTTGTTTTCCAAAATATATCATGTCTTTTTTCAAGGCTCTAAGAAAGACCTTGGAAGGCTTCAAACAATTGTAGTGGAACTTCCTCTAGGATGGGATAGACAAAAGAAGAAAGATATGCTCAATTGTCTAGGATAAAGTCTACCTTTCCAAAACCTAAGGTGGATTTGGTTTAAGATCAAGAGCTTTGGCAATCACAACCTTGGGAACAAAACTATTGTGGATGAAATATAGTGAGAAAGATATATTATAGAGCCAAATAATACAATGTAAGCATATTAACTCTCAATAAGTTATAAGGCTATTTACTCAAACCCCCCTCACAAGAGGTTCAATAATATGGAATTTCATCAAAACATGTAAGGAATTAATTCTCTCCCTAATGAGATGGCAAATAAATAATGGAAGAATAGTAATATTTTTGGAGTAGGCTTAGATTAACAATAAACCACTAGGGCATATCAAAGAATACCAGGAACTAGCCAGTTATGTTATTGGTCAATGGTGTCCCTACATGAGTAATTGTATATCAAAAGGTATGGGTTAGACACTAGAGAAAATTGGACTAGCCACAATATTTTAATAAGGAAGCAATCTTGAGTCTTAATGTAAGATTGTGCTCTTTCCCAATCCCTCCAAGCAATGGATACTAGTATGGAATGGACAACCTTTTGGGTAAATTTCAAAGAGGGTTGCATACAACTATATCCTTGAATCCAGAATTCAAATTCTAAGTAAGTTTCGAGCTAATAAGATTCAATTGCAGCAAGGACTACCAAAGGAAATATTTCTCCTTTGGATGGCTTCAAGAATGAGTGTCTTGACCTATGATAAACTAGTCAAAATAGGCTTCAATTGGTCTTCCATTTCTAATTAGGCCTCACAAGTGATAAAAATAACGAACATCTATTCCTCCATTACCCCTTTGATCAAAGGAATTGAAATTGTCTGTTTAAGAAGTGCAATTTTAGTTGGTCCCTCAAATGTTGGGTAAGCATAATGATTCGGTCTCGAATAACATCTTTCAAGATTAAACCTCTTTCGCTACTTTGGGTCATTTCCCTCACCTCTTTGATTATGTGGAATATATAATTTAGAGATAAATAACAAAATATTCAACAATCCTATTGAATCAATAAGAGGCATCGAGAATAGAATAGAAGCTACCTTGTCAAAGTTGGTGGGTGCGTAGACCAATCACGATTAAAAGATAGAATTCAAAGAGAATGTTTCCTCCACCATAGAGAATCCCTTGACCTAATACATATTGGCCCTCCAATAATGGGATTAGTCTCATACAACATCATTGACCAAAGGCAAAATGATCACCCTGTCTAATGGGATTTATCACATTAAACTTTGACAAGAAAACAAAAGGTAATCTAAGCCTCAACACTAGTGGAGGTGTATGTCAGGACGACCTATGTCAACCACTTCTTATCCATAGAAATGGCATCACTCAACAACATGCAAAAGAAAATGTTAAAGGTTGGAAGAGGTTGGTTGGCAAGGGGACTCCTAAATAGAAATGAATGTTATGAATGGAAGATAAGTCGAGGTATGGTGTCTAAATTTTTTTTTGAAGAGGCCTTGTGGTTGGTTAGCAACCTTGACACTATCATTTTTTTGCATATCAAATGAAAAACAATTGAGTAGTTGAGCTTACAACTAATAAGCGTGTCAGGTTGAGGTCGTATAAAAGTTCTTGTGACTTTCTTTGGACCTTTCCCTTGGCTATAAATTGCCTCAAGATTTGTATAAGGATGACGCCTTCATCATATAACCCCCAACCACCATCCCTTCCTACTACCACTCACTATATTCCATACCTCATTCCTTTCATTTTTTCCTATGCTTATTTTCCTAAGCTCTCTTTTCCCCATCCCGTATATATTTTATCCACATCACCCCCTTCATATGCAATGACATGTCTTAATTCAAAATAATTCTTCAAAATTACCGTTGCCTCAAAATTAATGTTACATTTTGAATGGAGGTGGAACGGTGTTATGTTGTGCAGCTAAGACAAATAGTATTCAAAACAACTCTCCATCATCTAAGCATTCATTTCCTTTCATGTCATTCTTAGTGTAAGGATTTGGTGGTGTGGTTGTGTGGTGAGGATCAAGTGGCATGTCGTAGCTTTTCCATTACTCATTTCAAGTAAGGAATTTCCTCTCTCCTTTGTTCTACCTCACGCAATTGGTGCACATATTGTGTCTTTGTTTATATGATGATAGGATGTCATGGGTTATATGGCCCTCTCAGGATTGTATTTGAAAATAAAATCTCCTCTACTCCCTCATCTCTTTTCTTATTCTCTTTCCATGCTCCTTTATTAATTTTCATGTATGGACTTTCATTTCCCTAAATGATTTTCTTTTGTATTTAGTATGGATTCCTCTTCAAGGACAAACCCCCAAAAGCACCATGATAATCCTCTTCCTGTTAGAATTCACATGACTAAAAGCATGATGGTTCATTAAGAGAAAGTTGGTGCAACATCTATCCAATCATCCTTTGCATCTTAGGAAATTGTCATTCCTTAGATGCGTAATTGGATTGAGCATATGTGGACAATTGCTAAGGAATTTGATGATGTGGAGTTGACATGATTGGATGATTTGTAAAACGTATTATGTTGGACTTAGAGCAGTTGGTAGGGAGAAGAAATGTTTTTTCTAAGGCATAGAGTATAGTCACATTACACAAAAGTTACGCATTGTTTACCACATTTTAAAGACCAATGAGCCAACACCCAGTCGGGTAGGGAAACCCCTCTTGTTGAGTATGTAGAGGTGATGACAACTATGGGTGTTACCAAGAATATGTTTTGAGCACATTGGGGTGGATGCCTCCTACATCTGTCAGTATGTTAGAGAATTCCCCAGACAATAGTATCGTGAGTCGCCGAAACACAATTGTGGTGGTAGCTCACGTTTGGGGTAACTCCTGAATGGTCGCATCTCGAACTTGAAGATGGATATAAGCCAACACATGTGTTGTCCCTTAGTGTCACAAGATCAAAATTAGTTTAAACATGTAAGACAGTAAAGACATGCAAAACTCCACGTTTTTTTGCAAAAAACCAATCAAACTTAATCTGAACCAATCAACACCAATAAAACATGTGAACAATTGGGGAAACCCCATTTTAAACATGCATAATTGAAAAAACCACTTGTTTTTCCCTATAATACCCCTAAAACTATTTTTTAATTTATTCTTTCACTTTTAGGTAGCACTACAACAGGTAAACAAATTATTAGACTTTTTGGGTGATAATTTAGAGAAGAAGGGGGATATCTTGAATGAGGTTTTGGATGATCACGATCATACTCATTTAGACCAAATGATTGTAAATGCAAGGGCATCAAATTTTGCGTCAAGTTCACATATCTAGTCATGGTTTCCATATATGTTATTCGAACCTTTTAACCTCTAATGTTGTTTTGTTTGACTTATGATTAATGAGTCTATGATAGTATGTACTCTTAAGACTTAAAATTAATACTTAATGATCATTGAATTCAAGAATAATTAGCAACATTGAATCTTATTTTGTGTTTTTATTATAATTGATGTTTGGACTTTGTTTCTCTATCTACGCACTTTATTTGGCATGAAATAACATCTGCAATTTTTTCCATGTTGGTATGAATATTTTAATGTTTTATAATTTGTCTTTCTTTTTCTAATTTAAACCCATTTAATTGAATTCCAATCACACTTCCATTTGTTCATGTCATTTTCGTGTAAGTGTAATGTGACTATGGCGTAGAGTTTAAGATGTCATATGCTTTCAAATGTGGCTAGCTCCTTCCTACTCCATGAGGATCATGTGGACATTGAAAATTGTGTTCTGTGCACATAGGATGGAAACAATTACCATGATTACCTCATTTGGATGGGCTCAAGGCAGTTATGAGAGGTGGTTCTAAGATTGCATCGCTCCTTGGTTTTAAACTCTTTGCAAAAGATACCAAGTCAACCCACCTCTATTGTTGTCCTCGCCCTTCTAAGGAAACCTTAGATGATGTGGTTGACATTATTGATAAAATATAATGAAAACTCGTTAAGGTTCGTCTCTTTTTTAAAAAAAAAATGAGTAAAAGATATGTGGGGCATTGACTTTTGCTTCAAGTTCACATATCTAGTCATGGCTGCCTTATATGTTATTTAAATTTTGTAACCTCTAATGATGTTCTGTTTGACTTTTGATTAATGAGTCTATGAGAGTATGTACTCTTAAAACTTAAAATAACATTTGCATTCTTAAGACTCTATGGTTAATGAGTCTATGAGAGTATGTACTCTTAAAACTTAAAATAACATTTGCATTCTTAAGACTCTATGGTTAATGAGTCTATGAAAGTATGTTATGTTTGACTTATGCTTAATGAGTCTATGAGAGTATGTACTCTTAAGACTCTATGCGCTCTTTTTGGCATGAAATAATATTTGCAATCTTAATCCTTGTTATGGGTATGTTAACATCTTTTGATTTGTCATCTTTTTCCCATTTTAAACCCATGTAATTGAATTCCAATTACACTTTCTATTTTTCATGGCGTTGTCGTGTAAGTGTAATGTGACTATGGCATAGAGTCTAAGATGTCATATGCTTTCAAATGTGGCTAGCTCCTTTCTACTCCATGAGGGACCATGTGAACATTGAAAAGTTTGTTCAGTGCACATAGGATGGAAACAATTACCATGATTACCTCATTTTGGATGGATTCAAGGCAAGATTGCAGCACTCCTTGGTTTTAAACTCTTTGCTAAAGACACCAAGCCAACCAACCTCTATTGTTGTGCTCGCCCTTCTAAGGAAATCTTAGATAATGTGGTTGAGATTATTGATAAAATAGAATGAGACCTAGTTAAGGTTGGTCTCTTTTTTTTTAGCAAATTGAGTGGAACATATATGTGGTATGTCCTAAGAGTTGGTATGGAAGTGGTCTTGAAAACTAGACTTATATATTTTGAGAACCAGTGAATATCAGTTGTGTAATTTGTCAACGCCTGGGTATAAATAGATATTGGGAACTAAAACCCTTTAAGATACCTTAAAAACTCTCTTTACTGCAACAGAAGACAATTTTTTTACTCTTGGTCTTAAGGTTCTCTTTTCTCACTTATCTAAAATGATGAATCTCTTAATGGATTGCTCCCATGGAAAAAGTAAAGAGTGAAATTGTGAGACAGGAAGGTGATGGATAGGATCAAGAGGTTTGGTCCTTCTCTTTATTTTGATTGAATAGGTGTTTTGCTTTTTGACTATTTTGGATATGAGTGAAAAAGATTTGTGAGTGCAAGGTGAGAGAAGGTTATCACAATGGAACGAGAAAACTGTATATTTGAGTTCCTCCTTTATGACTTGTCAGAGTAGATTGTTGTTACACTCTTCATTTATATGTGAAGTAATATACTATAGAAGAGCATGATGACCTTGAGTCCTCTAAGCACAAAGGTTCTTTTTTTGTGAGAATAAGTTGAAAGTGATTTGAGGCATATTTGAGAATGCCTTATGGCTGTGTAATGAGAGAACCATCCTCTTTTTTTATTTGAGAAACCATATTATGATATTTTTTATTGTCCTAATTTGTGAAAGAAAATGGTATTTGAATCACCAAATTTGATCCATTCTTCTCTTAACATATGCCACCAATGTTGCTCCTCCTCATTTTGGGCCATTAATAGTTATTGAATCTAGGATTGTTTCTTATGAACCAAATTCAGAGTGACTCCTACATCCTTGATTTGATTTTGAGTGATCTAGATTAATCTAGATTGTTGCTATATGTCGAAAAATGTTTTCAAAGACTATCTTTGCCAAGATTTGTCATATGTTAAATAAGGCTCCAAACCCATATAGATTCCTGGCCTTTTTCTACCAACTATTTTGGGACATTATCAAGATGGATTTATTGGGAGCAATGGAAGAGTTGAGACAAAACACAAATATGCTCATTTATGTAAACACTAAGGGTTTAGGGTAAAATCTAGTTCTTATTCATAAACAATATATGACAACGAACATAGATCAATATCATCCCATTGGTTTATCTCAACATAGATCAATATCATCCCATTGGTTTATTCAACATGAGACAAAATTATGTCCAAAACAATTGGCATGAGAATCCAACCCATTTTGCATAAAAGTGTCTCTTCTCCCCAATCATCCTTTGTGCCTGGAAAAAAAATAGAAGATAACATCAATTAGGTACAAGAGATTTTTCATTCTCTATACACTCAGCAACAACCAGGAGTCCTCGTCAAACTTGATATCTCAAAGGTGTTCAATAGATGTAGTTGAAGGCTTTTGGCTTTACTCCATATGTAACTCTTTGGATAAATAGTTGTTTCCAGAGACCTCTTTTCAGTTTCAATAAATGGAAACTTAGGCCAACCATTCTTATTCACCAACGGACTAAGACAAGACGACCCTCTCAGCGCCTATTTATTAATAATGGGGGAATCATTTTGTAGGCAGCTCAAAGATGTAAAATTAAAGGGCCACATTCATGGACATGGGTTTACGAAAGGGGGAAATCGTTATACAAATTTCCACTTTACAATAATACTCTCATATATTGTTATTCTTTGGGAAATTTAAAAAGTTGAACAACGTCCTCAATTACTTTCAACTTGCATCAGGGCATAAAATAAATTATGACGAATCTCATGTCATTTTTGTCAATGCAACTATTGTTCGAAAACAAGAAATTTGAGAACCCTTTGCTTTAAATAAGGATTCTTCCCGATGAGATACTTCAGCTTCGCATTCCACCCCAAAATGACGACAGTTCCATGGGATGATACTATTCAGAAAATGCACAAAAAACTCGCCAATTGGACCCACAGCTAGCTTTCTTTTGCCGGTAAACTTCAAATGCAGAAATATGTTCTCTCTAGGCAGTCCCAATCTTTTCAAATTCCTCTGAATCCCAACTTGAATAGAGGATGATTTGGTCACAATCCGAAAAAACATCTTCAGAGTAGAAAAACAACAAAATGATCCTTTCGCTTCATGGGGAAAATTTTGCCAGGAAAGAGCAAAAGAAGGATTGTGAATTCATAATTTGCAAGGATTCAGAAATTCCCCAGCCATGAGAGCAACTTGGAGATCGTGGAAAGAGCCTTTCTAAATATGGAGCACAATAATGTTTGAATATATTTTGCCTTCCGTAAAATAACCCTTTATCTGATGATTGGCAAAAACTATTCTCTCACAGTGTCATATTCTTAAATAAAAAATTGATTCTCGTGAGAGGAAGTCTCGCTTGGCAAATAGGTAACTGAGCTTCCATCAACTTATGGGAAGATAGTTGGGAAGGACCCCCAACTTTAGCAATATCACAGCTTAAACTCTATGAACTTAAAGTTTTATAGAATAAAGGATTGTGGCCAATATAACCAAGATAGCTAGAATCTGTGGAATAAGGGAATGATCATGGAAACATGTAAAACACTCCCAATCCAGGTTGCAAGTCTTCTATGTTGGAAGACGTGCACAAGGAATAAATAAAGGCAAATCGCACACATTTTAGATTGTGTGTCCGTCTATTTAATATGAATGATGCAGTTACAAGGTGATTGATATTTACATCCGGTTACAACCATCTTTTAGTTAAATAACTAATGACATCCTTATTAATAAGCCTTACATTCTAATACCCTCTCTTAAGGCTTACTCTACATAAAGCAAAAAAATGAACATTCTAACAAAACTAGAACTACGTAATCTTCACAGGCTTTCACTTTGAAAGCAACGCTTTGACTAAGTAGGGCTCCATCAAGTAACTTCATGACCTTCGTAACGGTCTAGCTTCCGAGCTGAATTCCCGAGTTCCCAGATTCCACCTCCCTAAACTCCCGAATCATAGATAACCTGATTTATTGGAAAACCATCCATATTGAGCCATCCACAAGATCCATCACGTTGTCTCATGACCCTCATGAGGGTATAATTCCCAAGATTCAGTCTCTCGAACAATTTGAGCAAACATCCATACCAAGCTACATCTACCTTGTATCCTTTGTTGCCTTCAAAGTTTAGAGCATCTTTATATTATGTATTCGTCACTACCTTTTGTATTTGGTGGGTCTTCAACGATGGCTATATTGGTAGTATTTGATATGCCTTGACCTTTGAGCACGTCATTGGCTCGAACACGAAAATCCCATGCTTTGTGACCTCTTTGATTACAATAACAACATTCAATCTCTCGGTTATCTTTATTTGATATTCTATGAGGGTTTCTGGTTATGGAATAAAAGGCACTTTATTGTTGAGAATGACCTTCTGCAATTGTTCGCTTTTATTCAGCTAAAAGAGCTGCAATCATATCATCTAGAGATTGAGATCAAATTTAATTGAGGGTAAAAACCACATTGTTGTATGTTGAAGATAATTTGTTTAATAGGATAGCTTTGGCATCCTCATCCTCTATTGTAGCTTTGACTTCCGCTAGTTGTCTAATCAAGGACCTCAAACTATTGATGTGGCTTGACATAGAGACTCCTTCATCCATTTTGAACCTATATAACTAAAGTTTTACAAAAAATTTGGCATTAGTTGCTTTCACTCAAAATAATTTATTTAGAACATCCCAAATTTCCTCGGATGATTTGTCTAGGTCTAAATGATAAAGTTCGAAGTTGAAGAGAGCAAGACCAATAATAGCTTTCACTTTATCATCTCTGCTCTACCAATCTAACAATTTAGCTACATCAATGGGGGATTTTTCTTTCCCATTTACGATGGCCCACAAATTTTTATTCGTAAGTTGCATTTGTATTGTTTTTTATGTATAGTGCACACAATTAGACACTATATTACATAGATTGTCAACATCTCTACTCATGCTTCGAAGGAATCTCTGCATTTGTATTTTCACTTTCCATGTATGAAAATTTGGACCATAATATTTTTCTATTGGAATTTCCATAAAATAAATACTACAGTGTATGAGTAAATAGAGAATAAAATACCAATTCCTTTGTCCTACTACTAGTTTAATGTGCTCTTATACGATGGCAATTTGTGACTAGTTTCATGGCTATTTTGTGCTCAAAACTCACGATTGTATTATGAAAACATTATGGCTTCCCCATGACTTTGGCTGTACTACGGAAATGGGCAAAAATTAATGTATTTTAATGGCTCGCGGACTGGTATTTTTCTTTGAAAGAAAGATGCTATTGCACCTTTGAAAAATGCGACTGTGCCCTTGATTTCTAATTGTGCCCTACTTTGAAAAACGCAATTGTATTTCCATGACTTTGCCCTCAATTTTTTATCGTGCCCTCCTTTGAAAAACACGATTGTATATTCACGACTTTGCCCTCAATTGTTGATTGTGCCCTTCTTTGAAAAACGCAACTATATATTCACAACTTTGTTTGCTCCTAATTTGCGATTGTAAACTCAACTTTTTTTTGATGAAAAGAGATTCTATATTATATTAATTCAATAAGATACAAGGTAGCTTTCGACAAAAAAGCGGGCGGTATTAGAGCATGCCCCAAAACCAAAAACAAACTAGGCCGAGCCTAGGAAAATGACAAACACACTAGGCAAAGCCTAGGAAACCATCAAAACACAAAGCTAAGAAGCAGTAGCAAACATCCCCGAAGCAGGAGGATCATGGTCGTCAGGCCAGCCTGAACTAGGGAGGTCCTTGCCAACATTTGGAATGTCCCACCCAGTGAGGTTCTCCTCTTCATTGTTTGTCGCCACCCGAGTAGGGGAGATGGAGAGAGGGAGGTGAGGAAACTTGTCAAAAGGCAATGGGGGTGGTGGGAGCAAATTCCAGCCACCCAACGTGTGAGGCTTGAGGGCGATAGGCGAGCCCCACCTAAGTTGACGAGTAGAGGGGGAATCCCAGCCTTACAAAGAACGTCATTGAGAGCGGCTACATCGACCACCACGGTCATGTGGCAAGGAGTGCCAAGATGGTGATGGTGGTTCCTGGGCGACATTACACGGGGCATCCCCCCAATGCCACAACAAGGTCTGCAGGCGGTTCACCTCCAGGGAAACTTTATTAACTTGGACTTGAATCTACATAAGCACATTGGAGATAATCATAGACTTGTTATACACTGAAAATTGTTGATCAACTTCATAATTAGCAAAGAAAAAATCATTCCATTCTTTCCATATCCAAAACAAAATTTCCCCTCTGAAAACATGTCAAATCTGGGCGAACATGTGTGGAATTTTGAGGTTATCTCCTAATGGGACATTCGGCCAAGTAAAACATTGACATCTGTGAGGAAAGAAAAAGGAATGGATCCAATTCCAAGCAAGTTGTTCTTTCAGATGAAACCAAAAGAGGTGTATCAAAGTTTCCAAGTGGCCACAAAACAGACACTTGGGAGCTGGGACCCCAATTTGAACAAGTGAAGAACCCACTGGAAGACCATGGTACATAATACACCAAAGAAAGAGGGCAATTTTAGGTTCCACACGGACTGACCAAATAGTGTCAAATCACCTTCTCCAACAAGACGGAGTAGAATGAATTCCCCATCAGGTGTTGAGTTTTTCAACCATGGGCAAATGAGGGGAGAGCAATCTGTAGCCTTTACTGGCTGAATAATTACGAAATGGCGTATCAACATACCATTTCTAGTCCGTCCACCAAGGGCAAGAGGATTGCACATAAATCTGGTGCAACGTATGGTCAAGGACCCAGCTGATAACTTCTGTAATACTTGCATGATCCTGGATGGTCATCTGAAACCGAGTTTTAAGCTCAAGACAAGAATACCAGGATTGAGAGTGTTTGCAGAATAAATCTTGAATGGTACAAATTTTGCATTTGAGAAGCTTGAGTACAGGGATCCCTGGGATATTTACGAACACTTGTCCTGAGCCTGAAAGATCAGTGACCACTATAGGGAATGATGGTTAATGGAAAGCCCATTACGAAAGCCTTGCCTTTTCATTGCAGCCATGGTTTGATGCATTCCTATGCCTTCCATATGCTTTTAAGCACAAAAGTGCCAACAACTTTAATAGGAACAAGAGCAATAAGGAGATTGACAAACCCCAAACGTTTCCATGTGGGGTGGCCGTAAGGTAACACCTCTTCGATGTCATGTTCCATAAGCACTTTCCAGGCTTTTTGTCCTTCAATGCATCGGAATATCCATTTCGCACAGAGTGCCCACCCTTGGTGTTGAATGTCAATGAGACCCAACCCCCTAAAATCACCGGGAAGGCAACATATCTCCCAAACAAGATGATGGAAACCTTTGCTAGTGGAAGCATTGGCCCAGAGAAAGGCTTTGGGAAGCTTCTCCAGCTTCTAAATAGTTGTTTTGGAAGGAAACCAACATGAGGAATAGTAAACGTGAGTGACTGCAAGGATTTTGCAACAAATTTGAAATTTCCTTGCCAAAGACAAAGGTTTGGTAATCCAGTACTCTAATTTTTTAGCCACCCGTTGAATAACATATTGTCATAGCTCGGTCAGTGATGCTTGAAAGGAAAAAAGGATGCCAAGAAATTTAAACATCTCACCGTGGGCAAGAATCTTCCACTCAAAAGAGTCCAGCCAAATGGGCACAAGGAGGAAGGATTGTCGGTAACACTAGGTTTTCATCCATTGAATGGAAGAGCCAGACACTAAACAAAAGATATCAAGGCAATGCATGGCATTGCGGATATTGGATTTGTCCATAATGAGCATGAGAAAAGAAACATCTGTGAAACAACCACTAAGCAATTGAGAATTGGTCGGAAAAGGCAGCATTATTCCCCTGATGAGCCCTTGGGATTTGGTGTGGGCCAAAAGATACCCAAATCCTTCAACAACTAGCACATAAAGTGCAGGCACTAGCGGGCACCATTAGCGAATGGATCAGAACAATCCGAAGGACTCAGAACTAAGACCATTAATAGTTATCTAGGAAGAGGCATCGGCAAATAACATTCTGACGGATTGAATGAAGATAGGGCTTGAAGCATAACAAGAATAAACGGCCATTCAATTCGATCATAAGCTTTCTCAAAATCAATTTTAATGAACATAGCAGATTGATTGGATTGGCGAGCCCATTTCATGCCTTCCCTAACAACAATGATGTTATCCAGAATATAATGTCCCTAAATGAACCCAGTTTGTTCCGATTGGATGACAGTGGGTAGAATATTACACAGCCATATAACCAAAGCTTTGGCAATAATTCTGTAGGAGACATTCAACAAAGTGATGGCCCGCCAACAAGTAATTTTCTCTGGATCCCCTGGTTTCAAGATGAATTTAATATTCTCTTTGTTGATACACGACCCCAACAACTGGTTCTGAAAAAACCCTCGAGGTAAACTTGAAGAAGATCTAGGCCGACGAAGTCCCATAAGGCTTTATAGAATTCACATGGGAAGCCATCGCATCTAGGAGCCTTATCATTGGCCATTTGCATGACTGCTTCGTGGAGGTCATCAATGGTGAGCATTCAGTCACAGACCACCTTCTGAGCGGGAGAAAGCTTACACGGCACAACAGCCAGACATTTCTCGAGAGCTGCTTGTCGTTTGGAAAAGGGTTGTTGAACATGAAAAACTAGCTTATAATGTCGCACAAATGCCTGTAGCATGCATTGGGGATCAGTGACCCAAATTCCGTCATCAGAGATGGCACGAATTTAATGAGAAGGTTTTTTGGCTCTGAGGGAAAGAAAGAATTCTTTCGAAATCGGTCGCCAATTTTAAGCCAATGCATGCGGGCACGGATTTGAGCTCCCCGAGCGCTATAATTGTCAGCAATTTGAATTTGTTGGCGAAGCATTGCAACTTGAAGTTACAGAGTTTCAAAGTAGGGGTTGCCTTGAAGCGCCACCACCACTCGGATAAGAGCGGAGGTGTTAGCGGAGTATGAGCGATGTCTAATTTTGGTTGCCTGCCATAGATTATGAGGAATCTAGTAGTATGAGTCATAGCATCTTCCCACCATTGAGTCCAACTGGCATGCATACGTGGATGAAAGTGTTGATAGTGACTTGGCCGAGGGACTAGGTTCCACACACGCTTGATTAAGAGTAGGCCCATGGTGCATAAAGGCAGTATTGAGAAAGAATTGGCCTTTATGACAAAAAGTGTGCCTATCATGCCAATTGATATGAAATCGAATGGGTGAATGATCTAAAAGGACAAAAATTGGGCATGACCTCCACTGGCAGGGAATAAATGTTGTCAAACTCAAAAAACTCTAGAGACAACAGCATAGCTCTATCGAGTCGTTTAAGAACACGATATGATCCTCCTCAAAGGTTAGACCAAGTGAACCAAGCTTCAGAAGTGGGAGTGTGAGAGGCATTAGGGTCATAAAACCCAAACTTATTACCCATGAAAAACCATGCCTCCCTTTCACCAGTTGTCCACCTCATAGGTAGGTGGCCGCATTAGTCAGTGGGTGACTCAACCATATTAAAATCAACACTTATGACCCAATAAGCATTAGGAATTGTGTAAGCTATCAACTGCCAAAGATCGGCCCTTTTGGCCGCATCATTAGCGGCGTATATATTAATGAGGCCAAAAGGGCATCTGTCAACATTAAAGAGGACCCATATGGCACAGTTGCTGGGGTCGATGCCATGGTCAATGAAAAGGGACCGTCATTTGGGAGCAAAAAGAGAAATTAAACCCCCACACCCCCCTTCATGATTATTATAAAAGGCCACACTATCAAATGGATTTATAAACCATTTGTAACTGAAAACCTGTAACTTTCACCTCCTGCAAAACCAAAACATCTAAATTGGCAAATCTTTGTTGAACTTCACGAACAAAATACTTGCGATTGGAGTCTGTAAGATCCCAAACATTCCAAGATAGACAATTTATGGGAAACAGTGGTCAAGCACCATGCCATCCGCATCCAAGCCATCAAGAGTGTCAAATTGATTTTGCAGGAATTGAGTAGTGTTATGCTGCAAAAAATCCTGCAAATCAATTTTCTTCCGCTCCGTGTATTCGATGTTGTACTCCTCTTCTGTTGAATCCACATTGCGTGTCAGGCTATGATCCCAAGAGATGCGAGAAGGACTTTAGGGCCTTTTGGATGGCCCTTATGAGTTGTTGCGTAAAAGTAGCGGTTGTTTTTGTCGCATGGTGACATTGTAAACAAAATTTGTCTGATCCATAAAAACCAAGGCCACCTTGGGCGTGCTCGAGAATTTAGGTAACTCGAATGGCGAGTTGGCAGCAACAATTGGTTCCTTAGCAACAACAGTTGGCTTCTAAGCTTGCAAGATATGGGGTTGTTCTTTAACAACTAGCTCACGTAGGCCGTTTTAATCAGAAGCCTTAGATTGCTGATTTTTATTCCTATTTTTCCGCCCCCTAGCTGCATGCCATCCTTCCTCCAGAGGGGGTTGGACTATTTCTGGAGTCGTTTTGGTTGTTGGGCGATTGTGAGGGACATAAAGAGAACAATCTTTGATCTTATGATCAGAGGCCTGGCATTGGAAGCAAGTATTAGGCAAGTTGATATACAAAATACACTGGGAGTAATGCTTGTCTCCCATCTGGATTTCGACAAATTCTTTCAGTTCCTAAGAAATATCTACTTCAACACATACACGTCTCTATGGACAAACGTGATAAAAACATTGTGGTTCGAAGCAGACCACTCACTCTATGAAAGAAGCAATTTAATGCAAAAAAAGAGCACAAGGCAAGGGTAGGCCAAGAAATTCTACCCAAACTGGCACTTTTAAGTGCAGCGTACTCAAAAACCACAAAGTCTTTGGTCCATGGAGAGAGGACCAGCAAGGAGTTGCGAACATACCAGGTGGCTTGTTGGGCCAAAATGTTGGGGGAATTGGTTGGGTCAGAAAAGCGAAAAAGGAAAAATCATTTCGTCATATTTTTTACGTTGTTGAGTCGGACCCCATGAGGCGTCTAGGCCGTGTTAACCCAAGATTTGAGCATGCTTTTAGAGGGGATACGACCCACAAAATATTAGTGTTACGCAGGGACGCGTCCCCTAGATTTTGGTGTTGTCCCAAATGTTTTGGGGACTTAGGGACTTGGAAGGGAAGTCCCCAATTTTTAAAAAATCTTTCAAAAGTTTTATGATGTTTTTACTTTTAAAAAGATGTTATTTTTACCAAGAACATCAAATTATAATCTTGAAAGTACCTAAAATACAATTTAAATCCCTAAATGTCATTGAAAAAGGTTAAAATATTGAAATAATAAATTTGATGTATTATTTTAAAAGCCATCCCCAAATTTTGGGAATTTTTTTGTCATCCCAGAAACCCCGTCTCTCCGTACCCTCGTCCCCGAGACTTAGGTAACTATACAAAATACCCAATGAGACAAAATTGTTCCAACCATTGACAAACAACATTAAAATGAGGAATATGTAATATAATATCAGGGGGAGGAACATTACCTCGTGGAAGACTTTTGGGACAAATTTCCGAGGGCGTTTCTGAGGCGGTGCCATTGATCAAAGCTCCATTATCTCCAGACGCGGTTGCAAAACCTGGGCTTGAAGAGGGAGAGGTCATTATATAGAGGCGCCCAAGGGCAAGAAACCCTAGGGAAATTGATGGTATTACTATCTCACAATACCCGAAAAGGCCGCAAAATGACAAGTTCGCGAGGAGAAAACCCTAGCAGAGCCGACTCCGCTCATAAATGAAAACCATTTTTCTATTTCAGATAACACTTTCCAGTTGGGAATAATATCATTAACTCAATTTTTCTCCTCATAACTGCGATTTTGTGATTGACTTTTACGTCCACATAACTCACGAGTTTTTCAAAGTCTTTCTTGTTGTTTCAATCCCTTGTAGACTGTTTCATATGAACATTAAATTCGTTACTACGAGAATGCCATTGAAAATCAAAACATAAATCTTTTGAAAGTATTTTGATTTTCTTCAATTCAAACTTTGTGCTCTAATGGGACTGATCTTCTTCCCTTCTCTATTTCCTCACTTGTCTAGCTTTGATACCAATCTTGGAAGACATACACAAGGAAGAAATAAAGAGAAGGCGGATTGCACACATTTTAGATTGTGTCTGTCTAGTTGTTATGAATGATGTAGTTATAAAGCAGTTGATATAGTTACAACCGGTTCCAACCATCTTTTACTTAAATAACTAATGAGATCCTTATTAATAAGCCTTACATTCTAATATTCTCACAATCCTAAACAAGAGACTCATTTTATCTAATGGCATATTGGAATTTGACCATTCATGAATCAAGGGGTTTGTATTGTCGCCTCTGAATATATCCCAAGAAAGACCTAATTCATATCGCTCACAGAAGAGATGGCTCTGTGGGCCCTCTCCACCGGGAAAAAAATCAAAACCTTCTATGGCTTTTTAAGCACAACAATGTTCTCATAATTGATAATCTCCAAAAGCAAGGATGGATAGCCCCAAGAATTTGCTCAAATCCTTTGCAAGATTTTGAATATGAGTTTGCCTTTCTTTGCTCTTATATTGCATTGACCAATTGAACAAAAGGGTTAAGTAATGATAAGAGGAAGCAATCTTTTAGGATGTGCTTCCCCCTCAACTTTGGTGTGGGTTGTGGGATGTGGTGGACAATATGAAGCCCGAATGGGTCCGACTGCAATTGACAATATGAGTGATTTGGCAAGATAAAAAGAATTTTAGAATTTGCAATCTATAAGAATTAGGGTGGCTCGTGAAGGTAAGGATTGTTTGCGAGTTGCTCACTGCTAATCCCTGAATAGAAGTTCTTGATGGTATAGGCTTTAAACCTAGTTTTAGACGATGCCATAAATTTTCTTTATTATCTTTGGGGCCCCAACTCCATGTGTACAATATTGTTTGGGGATGACATTATCACTCAATTCTATTTTATTTTGTAGGTCTAGGGTCCCTAACTCTCGTGATCTTAGCAAAAAAAAAGGGGAAAAATGCAATGTACTATTAATGATGCATATTTTGGAGAATCTAATGGCTTAAAGTGCATTTCATATAAAAAGTTAACAAATGTCCTCTTAGCAAAATTGCTAACTGATGAATCCAAGTTTTGAAAAAATTGCTCAAATTATCAAATTGGCAAAAAATAGAAAAATAAAAATTGAACAACTAGTTGCTTGATTATTGAATAAGTAGCAACATGATAGCCTGAGATGCCATTTGTCATCCAAAAGTTTTAAACAAACTATCTATAGTTGAGAGTTTGCTATCAATCATGCACCAACTAAACTAGAATCCCTTTGAGGTGATTTGATGTGAGATTCAACGTCAACTGCTTATGGGTATGGGCTCACTAGAGAAAGGCATATAAACAAAACTCCTTAATTAAATCGTAATTTTATCCCCCAAGATTAAACAACTAAATCTTTAAGGAAAGAGAAATTTACAAAAAAAAATGTAAAAGCATAAACAAAAAGGAAAATGATCGCATGACCCCACAATAAAGGGCGGAGGCTATTCTCCCAATAAAATGCACCGCACATACATCATGCCACATAAAAGACCCGATAAAATGCATTCATTCGCATGTATCGGTGGGCCCCGCAGTCGGTTGTCATTTCATTGGAAGAATATGTTAATAATAAATAAATTTTAAACCATAAGGTGGAGATGAGTGCTCATATCCTACAGGTCCCCAACTCAAATCCCTGAGCAGAATTTTATAAGAATGTTGAAAAATAAGGTGTTTTTCAACAATCAAAACCTAAAAAAAAAAACTAATTGTTGTGTTTTTCAACAAACAAAATCTGAAAAAAAAAACTAACTATTGGGACACATGCCATGTGGCAGCAGATGATCATCGATGCATGGATGCATGTTTTTATGTATGTGTGGTGCATTCTATCGGGAGAATATCCTCCGCCGCAATAAAGACCTAAATAGAGAAATAATTTCATGACCCAACGATAAAAACCTAAACACCACGTGTACTGAAAATGCCAAATTCATTGTTAACGATTCATAACAAATATCACTTCCACAAGCAACGGCTGAGAGACGCGGTAGAAATGAGTAAACATGGAAGAAATGGGGGCAGCGCAGTTATTCAGTAAACATATAGCCTGGAAAGAGATGAAAGTTGAACTTAAGTTGCAGGGGAAGACCCGTGTACAAATAACCAATTAATAAAGGTCATTGGTTGGCAGAAACTAACTTTAGTAATGGCTAGTTAACGGGCTAGTTTATAACTACGAAGTAATAAACAATTAACAATAAATGAGTAATGTTCTTTGGGGGTGAGGCATGTGTGATGTCTTGTACATGTAGCGGATTTATCTATATAAGAAGCATTGAGTCTGCAATCCAATCACATCATCATCATGATCGATCGCATAGTGTGATCTGAAGTGTTGATGTACAAACATCTATCACTAGTTTTCAGAGTTGCTTTTTAATAAAGACCTAGATTGCAAGAAAGATCTGAAGAACCCTCGGAAAACACCTGAGATCAATTTGCAGTAATCATAAATGTAAAAAAAATCTTTCATGAATTAACTTCTAGCCACCCAAAAATCAAGTTATCTCTGAAATGTCCTTTTTTGACATATATTGGACTAAAAATGGCATCTTCAGAAGAATCTTGATGCTTAAAAGAAACAACATACTTGGGACATTAAATCCAAAAATTGGTAAGGGTTTAAATGAATGTCGAATTTGAACTGAGGTATATTGAGTATAAGCATTTAATCCCAGATCAGAAGTGTATAGGATAGGCTTTTAAGAGATCATTAACTTAAAGATTTAAAACTATAAAAGGATTTGAGGCACTAAAACGTTCCAATGTAGAAGTTTATTCCTTTTGCATATATTAGTTTCATCCCAAGACTCAAAGAAAATGAGTTGAAAGTCAAAGATTGGCTGAAATATAGGAGTATTTACATAAAATTCACCATGAGAGTTAATAGCCTCAAGTTTTGCAGTAAAAGAATCTTTGATTTATCCACTTATTTCAGTCATTATTAATAAACAAGTTTTCTGAATTCACTCTCAGAAAAGGACATCAAAAACATTGGAACCCAAGCCACCAAAGGGACTTCCGAAACAAAACTCCTACCATGAAAAATATAAAGTAAAAAATGCCCACTACCAATAAATTACCATTTTTCCTACCTTCTATACTGAGTCAAACTTGATAGAGATCTCAAAGCAAATAATGACAAGAGGTTTGATGTTCAAACCTCCTTACCTCTCGTTTTAGTAGTTTAGGTGTAGGTGGACTTGAAAGTTTCGTTTACTCTTGAGCTTGGTCATGAGGTCCAAATCCAGGGGTATAAAATTTGAACATATAAGGGTTATTGAAAATATCCCCTTGTAGACTTTCCCAAGGGGAACCTGATACACCAAATTGGTACCTTGCTTGGCTGTGACCTAAAAAAAACCTTTAAGTGAAAATAAATTAAGAAGATCGATGCTATGGGCAACTGAGACAAGAATGTGCAATGCATAACAAGTCACTAATTGTTGTCTTTACATTTGCTTTCATTGATGTAATTGCACCTTCTCAATTTTTCCCTCTAGAATCAAATTCCCTATAATACAATTCCTTTCAATGAGCTAAACAAAGCTCTATATGCAGCTAAATTTCAGTACACAGTCAATCTAAGAGATCATGATAGCATCAGTGCAGTCGCATTTGTAAGGACTTCAGAAAACATTTCATTAATCTTAAATTGCCACAAACCACCAGTATGCCTTCCTCTTCAATGTAAAGGATGCCACTTCTTTAGAATCTAAGAAGATACTTATTGGTTCTGAAATACAAACCTAGAAATAAAATTTACAAAAAGAGTTTACATGTAGTCATAATTTATGTCACAAGGTTCTCCATTTTATTGAAAATGTTAGAATTTTGCCAAACTTTACTCTTGTTGAACATGAACTCGAACTTTATCCATCATTTTTGAATAGGAACTTTTTGACATGATTTTGCATTATTATAAAATGTGTATATATACATATAAAGACTGAAAGTAGCGGACAAAAAGCTTTCTCTTCTGTCCCTGAGACATTTTTATGCATTTTTTTCAAAAAATAAAAATGATAGAAAATAAATTGTACGAACTTCAGAGACATTTTTTTTCTTGAATTTTATCCCTTGGCGAGCTTGAACTGAACTTTATCCTCGTTGAACATAAATGCAAACTCAAACCTTGTGACTTAGGTCATAATTACCTTTCGAAAACAGTTTTGGATACCAGATTAGTCTTTAGCTGAAATCAAATGTATATTTCAAGCAAGGCAACATCCTCCAGCAACTCTAGCTGCAAATTTAAACTTGTTTTGAATGTCAAAACTATTTTATAAGACTTAAAGCACATAAGTAGGTGCAGATTGGATCTTTGTCAGAACAACCAGTTTGGATTGGCATCTCTATATTTGTGCTCTTAGAAATTAGCTTTCACCACATGACATTTTATGCAGACCTGGACTTTTCCTTCACCGAACATGTCCCCAGCATATTCTTAAGAGATGGATAGAAAGGGACTCCGGTGTAATGGCAGGCAGTTGGGACTCACATGTAAGAGCATGACCCAGGTTCAAATCCCCCTCACACAATAAGGTGACCCCTTACTCCAGAAAACATGCAGTGTGGTTGTGGTGTGACGATTATGAGGTACAACTGTAAGAATGTGGTCCAAGCTTACCTCATACACATTAAAGGTAGCACATAACTTCACCAGAGATTTACCAAACAAAAAACGGAGATGGCTAGAATGTCCATGCGCTTTCTATTGAGACAGAATTTGCGAAATTCTAAAAAACTGCAGAATAGAGAATGTTTAAGAGATAAGTGAATAAATCTGCAAAGTTCCGAAAAGCTCAAGCTCCTATGGTATTTCTCTATTCATCAAGATTTTAAATGATCACTAATCCATCTGAAATACCTACCTCCAAAACATTAAACTCTAGAGGCAGAAAAACTGAAATCACTTGCAACAAGAAAGGTGAAAAAGCAATTTACACACCTGTTGAAAAGAAGATACAAATAATGTACAAAACATTTTCTCCTTTCACCTAGAGCAAAGTTCACGTATCACAATCCTAGTGTAGCTGAAGCTTCTACCATGGGTATCATATTATCAAAGCTACACCAGCCCACCTTGATCAGTCACATGGATCAAACACTTCTACGGAATGTGAGATTTATTCAAGTCCTGATCATCAATATCACGATAAAACAATCAAAAGCCTGTAGTTGCATGCCAGAGAGGACAAAGCCTTGTGTTCAGCAGCTCTTCATCCTAGCCAAATTATGAAGTATCAAAATAAACTGAGGATTAAGATGAACGATACGATTGAATTTAAGAAGAGAAAAACAACCTGGCACCTACCCTGGAAATGGCATCAAAATTTAAAACTTTACATGTCTTACCTTCTGCAATTAAAGTACAAACAAAATCATACTTGAGCTGAACAATTTCTTGCATCAGTATTGAGATATGATGCGTTCCAAATGATCTGACATACAATAAAAATGAAAATTAGTAACTAACGATAATCCACACTGTAAACAATGAACATTTCAAATGCAATGATTAGCAACTAACTCCCTGAATACTTCCATAAACGCTTTTCAAGGATAACAGCTATTTCACAAGTGAATAAATAGCACAATCGTCCATCTGGATTGTCATCGATGGATAACAGGATCTAAATAATTTCGTTTTTTCCTAAAGTCTGTCTTAGTATCTGCTGTCAATATCACTCGACGACCAAAAGGTTTTGCCTTCTATAGTTTTTATCTGCTTCTTCTGACTTTCAATAGTGGGACAATCTGTGAGTTCCTTGAGGAGGATGCATTATATCTCCTCTTTTGGTCTGGATAAAGGAGGGGCCCCACCCACTTGAATATGCCCCTGACAACAACAAAGGAAAGTCCTTGATAAATTACTGCAAAGTTCAAACCAAAGTGGAAAAAACTCCCTCAGGCCAAAGAGTAGAATTTTCTGAAAGGGGTAGATAATCAAGGGGAACTTGAAAACTAGAACATTTGGTTTAAAACATTCAAAATCCTATGTTGTACCCAAAAAAATTGGTATTAATGTCCACAAATGACCAAAAGTAGGTCAATGGGACTCGAGAATCCATCCAATTACAATATAAAGTGCTAGGGTAAAAGAAACCTTGGATCAAAGACTATCAAAACAAAAAGAACAAAAGCACTGAAATTAAATAAGGGCACGTAAACACAAAGCTCGAAAGCCCCAACCCACGTGGATAAGGTACAAATACAAATGGTCAATACAAATAGCCATGTGGGGGAGCAAGAACCCCCAACAAGCATGGGCACATGAAAGTCGGTAAGACTAGATGGTAGTCCCATCAAACATCCCTGACCGTGCCTAGGACACAGGATTAATTTGTGCCTTCATCTATCACTTTGAATGGGCCAATGTTGGATCTCATAAAGCTTGTTGGGGAGTGTCTAGGGTTGAAGGGGCCAGGTTGGGTAGTCCTAGGAGGAAGTAAAGCACTCCCCCTAGAATCCCTTCTAATATCCAATGCCAAAGAAACTCCCATGGCAGAAAAGAAACTTGTAATGTGTGTTTGTCCCGACATCCTGGGAAGCAGTCAAGAAGACCCACGATGCTGAGAAGCAACTCCATGGCAATGGGAAGAAGCTGCTCCCCATCATCGGAAGATAGTGTTTTGAGGAACGTTAGTAGTAGTGTTGTGCAGAGTGAACACTGCCTCACTAACCTAACCCCATCAATGTTTGAAGCAGTGTATACCCAAAGGATACTTAATGCTACCAACACTTGTGATGGGATGAAAGAAAGAGGTGATCATCCTGAGGTCTTTAGGGGCTCGCAGCAAGGAACTGGGTGACAACCTAGAGAAAAAGCAACATTGGTCTAGGTACCAAAAGAAAGTTGATAGAGTCACCCGAGTCTCTATAAAGATAGTGATATATTCCTCACATCTCATAATAAATGGGGCGTCTGAAAACAAAGTGCCCTCAGTCTCCACCTCCTTGAGGGAGCAAAGATTCCAAATCTGGTCCCCACATGCAGAGTATGATGATCAGTCCTGACCCATAACTGTGGTGAGCACAACTTTAACTGGCTGAGGGAAAACCTTGAGCCATGAGACCAGCGATGCTTGAGATAGTCAGGATGACGAATGACACCTTCCACCCCCTACAAAAAATGTGCACGGTAAAAGGCAAGTGTGAGGTTGAGCAATTGAGGAGAGATTCAAGTGATTTGGATGTACAGCCAATACATATTCTCTCTGACATCTCCAATGATGACCTTTAAGGAAGCAGCCGATGAGGGGCATCCAAGGAGTACTTGAAAGGAGGTAACCTATCAATAGAGAGGTTAATAGACTAGAGGAGTACACTAGCCTTGGAATACCTGCAACAACGGCATTTATTGGAGCCTAATGATGCAATCCTCTCTGAAGAACCTAGGGCTAAGTATGGACACCTCTCACAGCCAAAGTTGAATTCCCATGGTTCAGAGTTTGTGAATATACAAAGTTAGCCTGAAGATAGTCTCAAATTGCAAGGGTAGGCAACAAACTTGGCTTGGAGGATGCATTGAGGAACATCACGTTTACAATGGATTATAAGCGAAATCATTAGAGTCTGGACCCTCTCAATACACCCGATCAACAAACCCCAAACTAGGTCCCCAAACCTCAGACTCATACAAAACTGTGGGCTTGATGATTGTACTGAAGAGGTAAATTTTCAAAAGAATATCTTGGAAGAAGATTTAAAAACATTGACCCTTCAAGACAGAAAGGGAGGCATACCCTTGCAAAGGCATGACCAAGAAGTACGCTTCATCCTCGTAAAAATCCTTCGAAAACCAATGAAAATCACTTTCAATCATCTGCACCAACAATGAAATGCATATGATGACCTCGCAACGCAGTAAGATGAAAAAACGAAATTTTTTTGACAAAATGACATTTTTCTTTCCACGGCCTTGTCTTATTCTATCATAGCTAAGTTTTCAGGCACGTCTCGATGACTTTTACCGATTTTTAAGGCAAGTTTTGGGGAAAAACTAGGCGATTTTCAGGCCTTGACTCGGCAACCAAGAAATTTGGTGATTAATCAGTTACTAAGCGAGCAGTGAGAACTCGCAAGTACTCACCGAGTTTTTAATCTATGCTCCTAACTATATCTCCAGAGATAATAGTGGAAGATGGTGGTGGAATGAAGATGATGATAGCAAGGTATGTTGCCAAGGTATGGGTCTGAAACACGGTCGATTTCCAAAAAAACCTTGGGTATGAGAAGTTATGGAAACGTTCTTACAATATATTATAAAAAGTTATACATATACACGTATATGCATCATACTTAGTTTCAAAAATTTAGTCCATAAAAGATAAAGCACTCAATATTTTGTATAGATTGAAGTTCAAAAGATTCAACATGGTTACAATTTCAAATATACATGATTATAATCTAGATTTTGGAATATATCATCTAGATTTTTCTTGTAATCATCTCCATGAATATCACTAACAACTCCACTCCCACTAGCTCCACTATCCATCCCTTACGAAGAACTTCTTGGATTGTCATCATCGATACCAAACAGTGAAAGTTGGGGTGCGACTAGCAACAAAAGCATTAAAGTCACTAGCATCCGAATGAATATCCCAAAGTATGTTGGGACCTCTAGTATAGCCTTCAATCTTGTGTGATAGGATGCGCAAATTGGAATGTACATACACCAAATCCTCATCCATTTTAGATGTTAACTTCTTTTGTTTGGCTAAGTGGATGAGTGGATGTACTCAAATTCTATTTTTTTGAAGAATTACTAGCCACCTGTTACAACAAAGGGTTGTAAGAAATTTTAAATTTTTAATAAATTATAATACTCATAACTTGAATTTTTAATTAATAAACAACGAACTTTTGAATTCATTTTATACATATGAAAGGATTTTGATGGCAACAGGTCGTAGGTAATTGGTATCATGATCATGTACATACCACCACGTGATTGGGTTCATGGTGTACTTATCTCGTAGTGCCACAACTTTACCCATTCACTGTTAGACATCCAGACAAAGATCCTCATTTCATAGCAAACAGCACTAGCTACAAATGGATCAAGAAAAAGGCTTTAGAATGTTGCCCTCGTTACATTGCAATTTCTTGGTCATTATATGGTGATTGCCTATTAGGTAGCCCAAGTATTTCATTGCTATAATATTTGGGATTTTGGGCATAGGCAACAAGATGCAATGGGGTAGTCATTTTTATCCACCTCCTCATGATGACACTCTTAACTTCATTATAGAAGTTTAATTCGTGATCTTGCTCTTTCTTTTCTATGATGTCTCTAATTTTTAACAAGCATAGAGTCAATGCCATCATAGATTTCCCCTATGCGAGTGTGATCTTTGTTTGCATATGTAATCGTGGATAAAATAGGCTCAGTAAAACTGCAAAAGTACACAACATTCGCCCACCAATCATCATCAAGTATCAATGATTTTATCTTGATGGCTCCTTTTGTGTTTCCTTGCCTCCACACAAACCAAACTTCATCAATCACCATACTGCTTAAGGCCTATTTACTTTCACAAGTCATCTCAAGACGAGTATGTGAGAGGGAAATCTTGTTTCAACAACCTATTAAAATAAATTAAAACAAGTTAATAAAGTATAAAACTAAATTTAAAATAAATTCAATGGATAATTTCATTGAAAGTTAGAAGATAAAAATTCCTTCAACAACTCCAGCCTTGAGAACCTCCTCAAGATAGCCTAGGACATATGATGATTCGTGACAAATATTTGAATCTTATTTGCCTCCATAAAAATCTCTTGTACCCATAGGATTTTGCCAATCTTCTGCAGGATCAAATTCAAGGAGTGTATTGCATAAGGTGTCCAAAATATGTGCTCATATCTCCCATGTACAATTAACCCTGTTGCTTTACAATTTTTTGCATTGTCCTTGATGACTTGGACAATATTTTCGGGACCCACCAACTCAATAATCTCAATCAAAATATTAGCAATAAATTGTGCATCTTTCACTTTGCCCTCATAATCAATGGCCTTTAAGAACATTGGCCTTTTAGGGTACATTGTAGCAATGTTGATTAGGAATCTATTTCGAGCAGCTTTCCATCCTTCTGAAATAATAGACACCCCTGAGTACTCCCAGGATCCCTTATTGGCTGCAAAAAAATATGTATATGGTCCACTTCTTTCACCAACGATGATGTTCAAACCTTCTCATAATCAAGGCCTTTGTACGCTTGCAATGCCTCATTAATACCTTTCACCATTTGTTACCAATATGGTGACCACAACACACTGAAGGGCGGCCCACATGCATAAATGCATCGAGCCAACAGCTAATCAACAATATCTTTTTTTCAATTGTAAATGCATGTTCCAATGGACCTTCTCTTTCGTGAGGTGGTCTTTTCCTCTAAGGAGGTTTCAATTTCAAGTGGTTAAGTTGAAGTTTGAATGAAAGGGAGATTTGATGGGTTGGGTGGTTTTCCTAAACCCCTCCTTTGCAAAGGAATGGTTCTAAATCTAGCTCTTGTAACTTGCAAGACAACATTCTCTTGCTCTTTTATGTACGCAAAAATATGTGTCTTACCAACCTTGATACACTTTCTAATCCCCGTTCCCACTACCCCAATTAAACGAGCTTTGAGTCAGGTATATGAGAACTTGAATTGCATATGGCAATGATTGCAAATCCAAGATTGAGTGCCACCGCCAACAAGGTTCTCCAACACTTGTACATGTCTCCAAATAGGAGAATTAGGATCATGTTTCAAGGGATCTAGACCCTCCCTTTGGCTTGATTTTCCATGCGCTCCCCCTGAAGTTGAACTCGATGCCATTTATATTTTATATCTCAAAGTTCAATTCTATAATGAAAAATAAATACAAAAACTTTAAAAACAATAAATAAAACTACACCCTACACATTTTTTGTTTCTGATCACCAAGTTCACCATGAAAGTGTAAGGTTAGAGCATACACTAAGTTTGGAATTTTTAATTAAAAACAGCAAAAAAAATAAACCCTAAGCATCTTATTCTGCTTTTCATCACCAAGTTCGCCATATAGGTGCAAGGTGAGAGCATACACAGAATTTGGATGATATTTTTAAATAAAAACAGCAAAAGAACTACATACCATGATCAAACTATATTATTAGAAAATTTGCAAAGGAAATGTTTAATTTTTTCTTTGCGTAGAGTTTAAAAATTAAAACTATGTATCATGATCAATGATCATGAAAGATGTGTGCATTACACACAAATCATTCATGATCATTAATCATATTAACATATTCTTTTTAAAAAAAGAGGTTGAAAAAACCTAATTTTTCCTCCTTGAAGTTGATCCCTCCTTCCAAATCTACTTTTTAATTCCTCCTTGATGCTCTTAGCTCTTAGTACCACCTCCTAATATCTTCAAGCTGCTCTTTGATGCTTCTTTGCTCTTCATAATGTTGAATGTTAGTTTAATGAAAACTGAATTCAGGAAGAGAAAGAAATGAGAGTGATTTAGAATAGACCAAAGATGTCATTATATAGCTTTTAGGAAGCATCCATAGTAAGGTTGGGTGGGTGGATTAGGGATAGAAACAATAAATGCTAAAAGAGTTTGTGTTTTGGCTTTTAATACACCCCTTGCTACAAGTACCGCCTGGAAACGTTCTGGTATGGCTCTAGGGCATTTCTGGGTTATACCTAGTCTGTGCGGATGTTTCGGGTAAGCTCCCCTCATACCTATACCAAAAACGTTTCCAAGCAATACATGAGGGGGGCGGGCATTTCCAAGCTACTGAGATAGCAAGCTGATTTGGGATGTCATAGAGAGAATAAACATAAGAACCCATTCCTCGAGATCGCTATTATAAGTAGGAGTTTTCCTCAGTAAGAGAGTGTGCCAAAAGGACTTAGGGGAATGGTGGTGGCCAGCAAGGGGAGCAAGTCATCTAGGCGTACGAAACTCATGTTTCTTTTGTTAGAGAAGACATCAAGAATCTCTAGGACTAGAGGGTGTGGAGGAAGGGCCATGGACTAAGGCAAAACGAATTCTTTGTTGGACGGATTTGCACATTCCATCATACCTATAGTACCCTAAATTTGGTACAAGGCACTTGGCAATATCAATAATTACACCTCTTTATACATTTGGACCACCAATACTTAATTGACTCATTTTTCATACATTTCCATCTTTTGATCAGTCTCAATCCACTAAGTTAGCCTTATTTGCTCAATCTCCATTATCAGAATCACCTACAGTTTATACAGCAACCTCACAAGCATCTATCCATTCTTTGTTTCTAAGTCTTCATCCTCCAAGACAGTTTCGTAGCCTTGTGGATGGTTTTGTACACTATTATCTCTTTGGATAGTTTCGTTCACAATACCATCCAACTCTCACAATAGCATCCTATGGCATTCTAACGGCTTGTTTTTCAATTTGGGCAGCTTCACAAGTTGGCCTAAGTGTGACTTTCAAGTCGGTATTGGGTGCAAAATTGATGAAGGGACTCCTACATAAGTAGATGCCCTAAAGGCTCTATACATCACCTAGGCAATTTCTTGGAGATAATCACAAAGGCTTCACACTCATTCTAAATCTCTCAAAAGCATCCCTAGAGTAGACCATATGCCAAATCTGAAGTACAAAGGTAAAAGTTGCACATTGCCAAATGTCTTGTGCCATGTGAAGGAACACTCTAAGTGCATTGTCAATTTCAAAAGTTGCATTCGTATAGGATTATTGGAGAACTATGTACCACTTGATCCCTCATTGGAGTCTTCATACATAGTGCACTACTCACCTGCATCGGGGTAGTGATAAGGTCAATCTAGCCCAATAGCTCTGAACACATTTTACTATGTATTGTTGTTTGAAATGCATTGCTAGGGTTTCGGGCAAAGAAAAGCCCAATTTTGTATCATTGCATCAAAACCTATATGCATGACTTCAGAATCCAAAATCAAAAACATAAGCAAATATGCACTAGAAAAGTCAAATCATTCACAACATTCCCAAGATAGGATTAGTGGCCCCATGGACACTATCATCCACAATATAAATGATAGATAACATTGTCAATGATACGATCCAAAATCTGACAATTCCATCCCAAACAAACTTTTAAACACCAAAATTCCTATACTTGATGATTGTCTCTTGAGCCCGTTGCCAACTTCTGTGATTCTCTTACACTCAACCATATTGTAAGAAAAGGTTAGATTGTTCCATTACATTGGCCAAGGGGATGGGTTATGCACTCACGACTCTAACTCCAACTCCTCACCCCTCCCCCTCCCCCTCCACCTATATATAAAGGGGCGGGCGGAGTGCCCCCCCTCCATAGAATATACGGGCCCTATACCGATCCGGAAAGGGAGAACGATCTAGAAATGGGTTGTTCTTTGTTCTCGGCATGTCGCCATACTCTAGTTACGGGTGTTTGTAGAAATTAGATATAGGACCTGCAAATATATAGATAGGGCGTTTTGCATCCACCCCGGAACTAAGAGGTGAGGGGGTGAACAATCGGATTGTAATCAGGTGGGCTCGATGAGCGCAGAGTAATTGGAATGGGGAATAACTTCCAGTGATATGCTAGAGGAATGGGTGATACTATGAGTGATTTAGGACATCCTCAAGATATGTTTTCAAATATTGCTATACAATTACAACCTATCTTTGCTCAATGGATACAAAACACTCATGCCTCGGCTCCTAGTTTGACAGCTCCTGATGCAACAACAAGAACCAACTTGACCTAGGGAGGTGGTGATTTGGTAGCAATAGGTGCCAAAGTGGCTTTTTTACCTAAACATCACTTTGCACCTTTGCCTATGTTTATACTCCTTTCATTTATCCATTTACTATATTTCAAATCTGATTAAGATTGTTTATATTCTATATTCTTATATACACAGTTCTAGCTTTTCTATGCATTTAGTATAAAATAATTAAAACATTTTGGTGAACCCACATATTGTCGAAACCAAACCCTGAACTTTTCCTTAACCCTAACAAGGTTTCAATTATTCATATCTTAGGGTCAGATTTTGAACTGATTCTACATTTCAAGGTTTCCAAAAACCCTAGTCCAACCGCTATTCATGGTTAGGTTATCATTAGCATAGGCTTTATAGGTGCTTACATGTTTACATCTTATGCCACCGAAGAGAGCTAGGACCCTTCCATCTATTAGACAGGGTGTTAGATTAAGTGCAACCTATCAGCTACCTAATCAAATGCAGCCTATAGTACCTAGTCATTCACACCCTACATAAGTCTTACAACAACCTTGTGAACGTGTTTCACAAAGAACACCGATACATTCTCCAACTACACAAGAAAGTGCATTGATCACTATGACTACTAGAACTATAAACAATCATACTCTTAGCATGGATACATTAAGTTAGCATACAGCATACGACCATTTATTAAACTCTAATAATGATAAATCTACTACTACTCGTGCATGGCATGGCATGTGACATTTGCACTAGTTGATATTGGATCTTTACATGATCATCCCATTGATGGGATCATACATTAGGATTTCTAAGCTATATCCAATGCTAGCTCGACTACGCAAGTTATTGTACATAGTTACTGGTTTCCTTGCTCAATTACCCTCGAGTTGACTAATGAATCCTCCATTCTTCTATTTTGATATTGACATTTGCATTTTCCTTCACATTGACCACTCTTTTAACCCCATGGCTTTGACTTGATTGCCATGTTTCACTAGCCTTTGCCCTTTGATTATTTACCCGTTTCGGATATTTACACCATCTGATGATGAAATGTACATACATACATTCTGAGGTACCTTATTTTCAGTGGACATTTATTTCTGAGGGAAGTCATAAATTATCTGCAGCCCTTCCTATCCTTTAATTTCGAATCCTTTTTCCCTGTGGCCCATGCTTGCTTGATTTTCCCCTTAGCATCAAACATACCACAATCTAGTTTGATGATGACTACACCATTGACTATAATACCCATCTCTCCCTTTTGTTGTCTAAGTTCTACTTCCTCCCTCGTCCCATCGCCAACTCCAAGTATGAGTTCTTATGGCAAGCCCTCTAGGACGTTGCCCTTGAACCTTGTCCCCGCTACATAAATCACTCCAAGCCCCCTTCCAACCACAGGTCCTGCCCCATGAGCAGTTGGGATGATGATGAGTGTAAATCCCTTCACGAAGACTTCAATTTTCTCTAGCCCATGACCCGCCCTCCGTAGAGAGTAACGTTGTAATATCCCCTTCCGGGATATTATCCAAATGTGCAAATTAATTTACTGAATCGACTCTACAAGGACTAAACCCTCCTAGTTCGACCTCAAATAATCCAATGTTAGCTTCAATACAACCCAAAAAGGGTTGGAGTGAGCCAAGGTGGTGGATTAAATGGAAGAACCAGTTAGGAAAACAATCACTTCAAATCCGAAATTAATTACATCAGTAATTAATTAATAAATGCACTAAACTACTGCAAACTTCAAAAAAAAAAAACTCCTTCACCATCTATTATTTTTCTATCAAACTCATGCCAAAAGATTTTTAATATTTTTAGGTTTCCAACAAGCTATAGATCACAATTTTTGGATAAGTAGAAAGCATGCAAATCAACCCATGAAATATGAAACTGCATAGATAAAAACCTGACACAAACAGCTGAAACTTGGAAAATTCATAACTTGCTCAATACTTCATCTTTTGCCATGAAATAAAGTGCAAACTAATCTATAATTCAAGAGTTTTCCAAAGATATAAAAATCTGAATTTTATGATAACTGAAACGCCTTCAAAACAGCCCCCGAAATCCCAAACCAAGTCGCTAGGGTTAGAATAAATTGCACAAATAATTTTCAGCACTTAATAATCCTTTAACATACTCAAAATAGCTTCCCAAACTTAGCAAAATGATCCAACACAGATAAGATTACAAATAAAGTTTGTTCACCCTTAAAACATGCTAAAAAATGCCCTATTCAAGTTGCCATAGTTAGAATAAATCCAGCAATAACCAGCAGATCTAAAGCACCATAAAACCCTTCATAATATTCAATAACATGTAGATTTTACTCTCAATAAAAGGCGCCAAAGCTAGAAGAGAATCACTAACAAGTGGATTTGCAAATCTCATGAAAAATACTTCAATTGAATATCAAACCAACATAATAACTCCCACACAAGAGAGAGAACATTAATGGGCATGCATCCCAACTCCTAGCATGGAGTAAAAATCAAATGATCAATTCAACATCCCCTCTAAAGAAATGCGACCTCCCTTTTATAGAACTAAGGGGTGCAATATCCAATAAAGACCGACCTTTCCCTTTCGGAGGAAAAACATAAACTCTCATTAAAATATTTAATACTAAGACTATGTGCACTTTATTTATTTATTTTAATTAAATAAATAGAAGTAACTAACCTATGTGCACATTAAACTAACTAAAGAGACTCTCACTTGTAGCACTAGGCATGCCAAGCTGTTACAATGCAAATGAAAAATAACTATTAATAATGTCTCGAAAAAGGGGACATTACAGTAGGGAGTAACATTGTCTTCTCCAACATAGGAAACAAGTTTCTTGCATCTATAAGGCTTGCACTCCTTGTTGATCTCCACCCACCTAAGACCTTTCGGCGTACCTTTCACCTGAGAAAAAGAACAGTTTCCAACATCACCTCACACATGGGTCTCCTACACTAGCTATCTTTATGATAATCTAGGCGACCATGTTGTCACTGCCCCACTCCTCGGCCATCCTCTTTTATCTTCTCCGTCATCTCCTTCGTCACAAAAAAATGTACCTTCATTGCCCGAAGGAGGAGGGAGCTTCGAACCTCACTTATGCACTCCCCCAAACACTTTTGGCATACCCTCATTCATCGGCGCTCCCCTCTACCTCTGGACCTTGATCCCCGTACTATGTTTACCCATACTTCCACCCTCTATGATGATATCCCAGGTCAACCCCATATTCAAGTTGTGTCGCCACCCTCTACCTGCCACATCTTCACCTACACAAATGTTAAGAAGGCCATCTCAATTCTAAATTCCAGCAAAGCGGCGGATGAGGTCTTCCAGGAAGAGTTTTTCAAGCATGGGATCAGCACTATTGTCAGCTATTTGGTAGACCTTCTCAATCAGGTGGTGTGTACTGGTTTCCAGCAGTCTTGGTCCCACCATAATATCCACCCTATTCATAAATCCGGTCCTACTTCTGATCGAAATAACTACAGGATAATTATAGTGGATCACACCTTCTCAAAGTTGTACGCCATAGTTCTCCACATGCAGCTTTCCAAGTTTCTAGAGCAGCACCAGTGCAGTGGCAGGGGACATGCAGGGTTTCGGATAGCTCACCAAACTATTGATCACATTCTCACCCTTCGTGCTATTATTGAGGAAGCACGTCATCGTTCATCTAGAGTCTTTTGTTGCTTTGTGGACTTTCGGAAAGCCTTTAACTCTATTCCACAGGAAGCTCTTTTCCGCAAACTTGGAGACATTGGCATTTCTGAAACCCTTCTTGCCGCCATCACTCGGTTATATGAGGAGGTCTTGGGCCACCTACGTACTGTTGTTGGGCTTTCCGACTTCATCAGGAGCACAATTGGGGTCAAACAGGGCTGCCCCCTCTCTCCTACTATGTTCGGTATTTACATTAATGAGCTAGAGGAGTTCTGCAAGGACCATATGAAGGACGGGGACAAATGTCTTCTTCACCAGGTTTTGATCTACATCTTTCTATTCGTAGATGATGTGGTACTTTTGGCTTCTTCTGCGAAGGGGTTACAAAGACAACAGAATGCCTTAGCCCTTTTCTGTGATCATAGACAGCTGACAATTAACCTTGGTAAAACCAAGGTTATGATTTTTAATGGCCTGAAGACCTCCGACTTCCATTTCTTCTATAGGGGGAGGAGCTGGAGATCACCAGCTCCTACACTTATCTGGGAGTTCTCTTCTCTGGACCTCATTTCAGTTTTCGTCCGGCTATTCAACCTTGCATCAACAAGGGGTATGGCTCCCTTGCGATCCTTGAAAGACAGTGCTTCCGCCATCACTTCCAGGACACATTCTCCAAGATGTCCCTCTCTGATTCTCTTGTGAGGCCCACGGTTCTCTATGGTTCTGAGGTTTGGGGTCCCTCCCTTCTCGAGTTGGATTCGGTTATTATTAAGCGAGTTCAAATCCTTATGCTCAGACGGATCATCAGGTGTAAGGAAATTGTTCCCCACAATATCATCCTTGTCGAGTTTGGAGCTCACCCTTTCAGACTAGAGGTCATCTTTGGTCTCGTCTCACTCTTGAACCGCATTCAGAGACTGTCAAGTACATCTATCTTGCCTACCATTCTTCGGAGGCCATTGATCTATCTGACCATAGCGACCGTGCTCGGTGCTGGTATGTCAAGGTTTCCCATCTCTTGGGATCCCTCGGGATCAACATGGACCATCTCCCCCATTTAGTTACTCCATGGATGCTCCTACACACCTTCTACCGAGTAAGCAGGACCTGCACAAAATCATCAGGAACGATATCTATAGACAGTTTATCCAGATCACTTAGACCAACCCCTGGGGTGAGCTACGTCTGAAAATGGCCTTCTACGCCAATCACTTCCTTGAGATCAACGATGGATTGATCACTCGTCCCACCTACATCTCCCTCTATTGGATACATGCTCTCCGCATATCTCTGGGTCAGTTCAGAGTTGGCTCCCACAAGCTTCGAGTTGAGAGCGATCACCAGTTGGACCGGTCCGAGAGGATCTACCAGCTTTGCTCCCTCCAACAGACTGAGACAAAGGAACACTATTTTCAGGTGCCCCATCTATTATGAGATCAAAGGGAGGTTTCACTATCTTTTCCGTGAACACCCAATGTTCACGAGATTCTTCAGATATTATGATCAAAGGTGTCTCACCCTTTATTTACAAGAAGCTTTTAAGCTTCGTGACAAGATCCTCCATCCTCCTTCTAGGGAGACTACTATTCCGCAGATCACCTCCTACTTTGTTGTGCTCTCCGGTGAGAGGGGCATCAAATGGGGGCTCCCCAGTGGAGAACCCCAGACCAGATCTGTCAGGACCAAGGGGGCTATTTCCCAGACCAGAGGCATCCAGACTCAGACTCGGCCAAGAGCCACCCCCATAGGCAGCAATTCACTAGGCCTAATCAGAGAGCTAGACTTTCCGCAGCGCGTATGTTTACTAAGCCTCTTCCAACTTCGAACACCAAACATCAGCATATCACCAGATTTTTCCAGCCAGCTTCAGATGACAGTTGAGAAGGTTGGTGTTGAGGATCCTCCCTTCACCCCCTCCCCTTCTTTGTACACTCTCTTCTTCTACCTTGTACTCTATGATATTGTTTCCTCTATTGAGCCTTGTGTATTGCATGGACCTCGTTTCAGCTCTAATGAGGCATTTGATGCTGAGACTAGTTTGATTTATACATTTGTTCAAACCATAGTTCGCATACTCGTATTCGGCGAATACTCGGCAAACCCAAAAAAAATTGACTCGGTAAAAACTCGAAAAAAACTCGGCAAAACTCGGCGAATATACGGCAACTTAAAAAATATGCAAATTTCTTTTAAAAATATAAATTTTAAGAAAAACATTTATAAAAAAAAGTCTCTCCAAAAACTCGTGAGTTGCAATGTCCCTTTTTCCAAAATAGCAAAATTAAAAAGGATCTTTCCACCATTCCTTCTCCATGGTCCGGAAGAAGAATGCAAGGAGAAAGCCAACTATATGTTTTCTATTATTTATTAGTATGTTTTTAAGGGTTCATAGTTTAAAGTATGGGTCGGCCATGATGAAGAGAAAATACTACTAAAGGGGTTGGCCAAGGCATAATAAATGGGCATAAGGGAAAGGTCATGTCTTTTCAATTTTGGTGCCACCCTTAGAAATAGTATAAATAGGGGTTGGAGGGTTCATTTGTAAGCATGGACTTTCATTTGTAAAATCTGATTTTGAGAGAGATCTCTCAGTGTCTTCCACTTGGGATGAAAACCCCTTGTGAGGGATGAAAACCTCTCACTTTTGACTTAAAACAATTTATAATCACATATTATTATTATATTAAAGATCAAATTGTGTCAAATCTGATTTATGTCATTTATTCCAAAAAGTGCGACTTGTTCTAGTAAGATTTCTAAATTATTGGATGATATTAGCATCATATAAAATTAATATTCCAAGTCGACTTGCTTATAATTCCTTTGGCTTCCAATGATTTCATATGGCAAGGAGTTGAACAAAGGAGCTTCCAATGATTTCATATGGCAAGGAGTTGAAGAAAACCCAAAAGTATTGGGTATGTAGCAGACATTGAAAACAAAAAAGGCCTTTGTCACCTTTGTCAAATACGAATCAAGGACTGACATTCAAAACAACAGCACAAAGGAGCATGTCCATGAAGAGGAAACCTTGAATCATGAACCCAAAGAAGAGCAAAAAACTTACGTTCCACGGGGACGCGTCCCCTATGTTTTTTAGCCTCGTCCCCATACCGGGGACGCTTCGGAACCTCGGGGATGGGTAGGAAACGTCCCCTTCCCGTCCCCAAACTCTGCAAATTTTTGGAAACGTCCCAGGGACGTCAAAAAAAATAGGGGACGGGACTGGACGTCTCCGGTACGGAAAGGGACGGCAGGGGACAGCTGGACATCCCCGGTACGTTTAGGGGACTTCTAGAAGTCCCTCGACCGTACCGGGGACATCCAACCGTCCCCTGCGCATACAACCTTAAAAAATGTTTTTTTTAAAACACACTTCTAATTAAAATTAAAGCAATGTGGGGGCCCACAAGGACCCCCACTTGCATTTCTAAGTGCCCTAAACCTAAAACAAACATCAAAACAAAAAAAGAAGCTCATTTGACTCATTTGACATTTCTCATTTTGTGCAAGAGAAGACAAAGAAAGAAAAGAGCATAGAGAAGAATAGAGAGCAGCAGTGAGAAGAAGGCAAGAGAGCAATATTCTACTCCATTAGAGGTATGTTTATCATCCTTTGTTCATTTTACAAATTTGCACAAACTATTTCTTCATTGTTTCATTTTTTTTTCACAAACTTAGGGAAGTTTTTTTTCTTTTTTTTCACTTGCAGTTGCAGGGTTGTTGCATTTCCAATACAAAACAATGAGCAGCAGTGAGGGTAGTGAGGGTGAAGAGATTCAATTGGCAATGCAACATAGAGGTAGAACCAGAAATAGGGTTTCTTCAGGGAGTGAGAGTGTTGCACCAACAGTGGGTTCAAATAATCCGTTTGATTGCCCTTCACAACTCCTCAAAATCTATGCAAAGGGGCCATTCATTGCTAAAAAGCCTCTTTCACAATTTGTAACAGCCATTGACAAAGAAAAAAAAAATTCAGGGGGGAGTAGAGTGTGGTTATGCCATATTTGCAACAAAGAATTTAGGGGCAGCTACACGCGGGTTTATTCACATCTTTTGGGCATAACTGGACAAGGGGTAAGAAGTTGTGAAAGAATATCATTAGCGGAGAAGACCGAGGTGACTAGGTTGCACATGGAGGGTGAGGCAACGAAAAAAGGAATGTCATTGGAGACTACACATAGTACACAAGTGCCTACCCAATCCGTGGATGTTGAAAGTCAAAGAGGAGAGGATTCTGCCAAGGGAAAGAGAAAGGCTTCTACTGTTACAGGTATGTTTAATGTGCAATCAAGGGAAGTAGCTGACTCTTCTATTGCCAAATTCTTCTTTGCCAATGTTATACCATTTCATGTGTCACGTTCCCCTTTCTTCAAACAAATGTTCAAAGATGTAATTGTTGTTGGTTCCTCATATGTCCCTCCTGGAGAACACAAACTACGAACCAGCCTCCTTGATAAAGAATATTCTAAGGTGAGTGTGGTGATGGAGGAGATGAGGCAAACTTGGATACGGGTGGGTTGCTCTATCATCATGGATGGGTGGACCGATATTAAACATCGACCACTCATCAATATCATTGTCACATGTCCTGCTGGCCCTTATTTTCTTAGAGCTATTGATTGTACAGGGAAGAGGAAGGATGCAACCTTTCAATTTCAAATTTTGAAGGATGCCATAGAGGAGATTGGGCCCTTTAATGTTGTACAAGTAGTGACTGATTCAGCCCGCGTATGTAAGTTAGCTAGCATGATGGTTGAGGGTGCTTACAAGCACATTTTATGGACTCCATGTTGTGTTCATGCATTGAACAACGCATTGAAAGACATTGGAAAGATAGATTGGGTGAAGGAAGTGGTGGCAGAGGCTAGACACATACAGATGTTCATTTGCAATCATCACACCTCACTTGCTCTATTCAGGTCTTTTTCGAGGAAGGAATTCCTCAAGCCCGTGGACACTAGATATGCTAGCTATTTCATTTTGTTAGAGAGGATGCTTGAGGTGCAGGAGGCTTTGCAATTAATGATGGTTAATCAGGAGTGGGGTAGATGGCCAGAGGCAAACACTTCTGAAGGAAAAGGTGTGAAACAAAAGATCCTCGACGATGATTGGTGGACCACAGTCAGGTAAGCTATTGCTGATTTATATATGTAAGTTTAGTTTTTAATTTTTAAATATTTTTATCCATGTTTATAACTTGTAAATTAGTTTAGTTTTTCATTCTTGAATCTTAATGTTTTCTATTTTTTTTGTAAATTGTTTGCAGATATGTTTACTCCTTCATCTCACCTGTAGTGGGGGTCATAAGATATGCTAATACAGACTCTCCTAGCCTTGGAGAGATTTATGAGACATTTGACAACATGCTTGGACAGATGAAGCAAGCCATTCATAACAGGGATCCTACTTTGGGATTTTATGAGGAGCATATTAGGCCTATTGTGACACGGCGGTGGAACACAATGAACACCCCGCTTCATATGGCAGCCTATGCTCAAAATCCCAAATGGTATGCAACACGGCCTGGGAGAGTGCCTCCATCTGATGATGAAGAGGTGAAAGAAGGGCTCATGAAGGCCTTTCAAAAGATGTACACTGATGAGGAGTCCACTTTATTACGGACCCAATGGCTATCCTTTGTCAATCTCCGCGGACCAACATTTAGCAAGCCAGAGGCGAGGACAAATAGAGCTACATTAGCTCAACTAGAACCTATTGGATGGTGGACATGGCATGACAAGGATGCACCAGACTTGAGGATTCTTGCCATTCGCCTCCTTTCACAGGTTACTAGTTCCTCTGCTGCAGAGAGGAATTGGTCCACATATGGCCTCATCCACACAGTTAAGAGGAACCACCTTACCTCTCGACGAGCAGAGAAGTTAGTAGCCGTTCATAGTGCCTTAAGACTTTAGGATCGACAGACTCCTGAGTATCGTCAAACTCCAGCCGCACGTTGGGATGTTGATCCCGAAGATGTTTCACAAATTGATGAGGAGGCACAGGTGGGATTGGTTGGGGTTTCATTGGATGAGGCAGCCCCTCATAGTTCCAGTGACTCAGATTTAGAGTCTGATTTTGATGCCACTTTAGCGGAGTTTGATTAGGAGCAGCTATATATTTTCATTTTGATTTTCTATGTTTCAGACATTTTGTTGCCCTTGGGCATTTCATTGTAATTAAAACTTGAATCTTATGTGCAATCTCAATTCAGCTCCAGTTTTATGTATTAAAGTTTTTAAGTTTTATGATGTGTGTGATGAATGCTTTATTAAGTTTATCAATGTGTTATACTTATCATTATATGATTATTCATATGAATATTTGAAATTTGAAATTTCCTATCTTTTTAAGGTTATACTTAAATGAAATCTTATGTGAAATCTCAATTCAACTCTAATTTTATTTATTAAGGTTCTATATTGTGTGTGATGAATGCTTTAACAATGTTATCATATGAATATTAGAAATTTCTTATATTTTTTAAATTTTCCCTTATTTTTTAATAGCCGTCCCCTGCCGTCCCCTAAAAAAAGGCCTAAAAAAAATCTGTCCTGGAAACACGTCCCCCTGTTCCCTGCCGTCCCCATCCCATAAATTTGGTGGAACGTAACAAAAAATAGACTTGCAGATGGGAAGAGTGAAGTTGATGATGGAAGACCAATTTCCGGGAAAGAATGAAGAATATGAGCTTGTTGGAATTCCCAAAGCAGCAGCTCGTTGGAGGCAAATTGAAGGTATACATAATCATGGAGAGAACTGTGAAGAAGCTCCATGCATAGAAAATTTGAGGTATGATGACATTTTACCTTCTTTTATACCGCTGCCATATTCATATCATATTGAGGATTTTGTCAAGGAAGCATCAAACAAATGTATAGTGAAGGCAAGTAACCGAAAAACAAAGGAGCATGGAGCTAAGGTGACCTTAGAATTCGGTTTACATTTAAACTCAGAATTTCTGAGTATTATGGGCAGCATTCTTAGTATAAGAGGTGGCACACATCACCCACTTTGGATGAAAAGTCTTCTTCATGACCAAAGGGACACCATACTTATCGAAGAGGGGAGCATGTATCAGCTTATTGAAGAAGAATTGCCAAGAAAGATGAAGACAAACAAAACTAGAACAAGGAAGATATAGAGGGCAAGTATGATGCTTCACGGTGGCCACTCAGAGGAAGAAGGATTCAATACAGTTATGGTTAATGAGTGCTTGTTTCCATGCATGCATTCACACCACTTGGTGAAGGGGCACCAATTATTCCAGATAACTTCAAAAAGGTACATGGTAAGCTCCACATTTCTATTTTATCAATCATTTGATGTAAGGGTTGTATGCATAAAGTCGGTATGGAATGAGTGTTATTCATTTGATCTGGGCATAATAACTCGGCAGAGTTTGAAAGATATGATCGAGAGCCATAAAGGGGGTGGCTTATGGTGTCTTACGCTTGCCTTTGTGAAATTTTATGTTGCTGATTTGGAACAGCAGTAACAACAGCTCCTTTCATGGATGATATGTTATGAAAACAAACCCTTTGATTCCATTTGTGAACAGCAGTCATATCAAGGAAGGATTTCTCTCTGACTGCGGGCAATATGTGCAAGGAAGGGCCCCATACTCGCTGGTTCTGATCAGCAGTATAATCCAAAGAAAATTTCACTTGTTTCTTGGTTGGCACATGCTAACAACTCTCCATTTCCAATCGAATTGGTGCAGCAGTCATTGAAGAGCAGATTTCCGCTATGTCACCATGTCAGAAAGGCTGAGAAGGATCCAAGAATTCAGGGTAACAAAGGGCCTTTTAGTGAAAGCATAGAAGTTGAGATGAATGGGCTCCTCTTCGCCATCATATGCATTCGATTCCAGCTGGAAAAGGTATGTGGGATGACTGATTTATATGTTGATTATGATAGAAGCACTACTCCTTCCCAATTTTACTTGGTATATATGCAAGCTGAGAATGTTTTGGGAAGAAATCATTATAATACTCTTCTTCACGAATCAGCCCTTTGGAAAAATGTATTTTGGTTGGGTTGGCGCAAATTTCCCCACTCCATGAGTTTAGAAGAAAGGCTAAATCAGATTATGAGTTATTCACGAAGAAGAATGTACTTCCTCAAGTTAATAAATAATGAGGTAATGGTCTTGCGGTTGTTATGATGGAGAAAGAATACCATCTCTTATTTTCAAGAACGCTGCCATAAGCTTTTGTATGGGCATCGTAAGCCATTTCTTCAAATTTTTATCAGCTGAAATCTTGTGGTCAACTTTCTTAGTATGGAAGACAAAAGAGACTTTGAAGGTATGTAATAACCCTTTTTGAGGGTTTATATGAATTTTACATAATTCTGGAAATTATTGCAGCAGATTGTAATTTAATTGCAGCGAGTTGTATTCCTCGAAATAAGAGCCAAAAAGCTCCGATAGTCATCCACAAACAATTATCAAATGATTATTAATTGATTTGACAAATTTATAGGCTAATTCGATTTGATTTATGCAAATGTATACTGCTGGAAAATATAAATAATTCCCTGAAATCGCAGCAGCTGAAAATGGTTCGATTACACCTTCAAATGTGACTTGAAATTCATGCAAATGCAATTTTAGATCCTTTAGAATATGGCGACTTGATTAGGCAAGTTGTGTTGATCTTATTTTTACTAAATAATTCAGATTTCATGCATATGCAAGTCGAACTGGTAGAAATAAATTGATAAATCAGAATATGCACAAATTGATCTTCAAATTAATAATAATCTGCGAATATGAATAGTTTAAAGTCAAAATTGAAGGGTTTTCGTCCTTTACAATGGACCTCACATGAGGTTTTCGTCCAAAGTGGAAGACAATGAGAGATCTCTCTCAAAATCAGATTTTACAAACTAAATTCGATATCCCAAATGACTTCTCTAACCCCTATTTATACTTTTTCAAAGGTTGGTGCCAAAATAGAAAAGACATGGCCACTCTCTTATGACCATTCAGTATGCCTTAATAAACAAGGCCGACCCATATAGTCTTCACTAATATACTTCAAAATATTCATCAAATAATAAAAGACATATTAGTTGCTTCCTCTTTGTGTTCATCAATTCGACCAAGGAGGAGGGATATCCGGAAGATCTAATTATGCCTTCTAATTTGGGAAAAAGGGACATTACAAGGTTTGTTGTGAATTCATCTATTATACTCTCCTTCCTACTGCTGATCACAAATTTTTCAGCCATTTAACTATGAAGGAGCCTCTAAGTACATGGTGGAAAAGGTACCGAACACCTCTTGGTTATGGTAGTCACTTTGCAGCTCTCATTCAGCCACTTCGGTGTTATTTCCCTCAAGAACCCAATGGTCTAAACATAGGAGAAAGATGGGAGGGCAAATGCCTTGACCAAAGGGTCATATCGAAGGTGGTTCCATCGAAGGAGTACGCTGATTTATTCATTTTCAGTTTGTTCTCCAAGCCTTGGTTCTTACGGAGATATCTCTATAGCTAGAAAATGTATTTCCTACATAACAACACTTTTGCACTATTTGGAGGTGGAATTCTAGCTTCCTTCTTCTTGTATTTTTAAGCAGAGCGAGCAATCAGGAAAGAGATGATGGATCACTATTGTTTGGATGGTAACTTTTCAAAGAAGCCGCTGAAATTTGTTTGGGATCCAGGCACCAGTAATTGCTTGAGGACAAGCAATCTTGGGGAGGGAGGACTGTAATGTCACTTTTTCCAAAATAGCTAATTAAAAAGGATCTTTCGGCCATCCCTTCTCCATGGTCTGGAAGAAGAATGCAAGGAGAAAGCCAACTATATGTTTTCTATTATTTATCAGTATGTTTTTAGGGGTTCATAGTTTGAAGTATGGGTCGGCCATGATGAAGAGAAAATAATGTTAAAGGGGTCGGCCATGATGAAGAGAAAATAATGTTAAAGGGGTCGGCCAAGGCATAATAAATGGACATAAGGGAAAGGTCATGTCTTTTCAGTTTTGGCGCCACCCTTAGAAATAGTATAAATAGGGGTTGGAGGGTTCATTTGTAAGCATGGACTTTCATTTGTAAAATCTAATTTTGAGAGAGATCTCTCATTGTGTTCCACTTGGGACGAAAACCCCTTGCGAGGTCCATTGTGAGGGACAAAAACCTCTCACTTTTGACTTAAAACAATTTATAATTGCAGATTATTATTATATTAAAGATCAAATTGTGTCAAATCTAATTTGTCATTTATTCCAAAAAGTGCAACTTGTTCTAGTAAGATTTCTGAATTATTGAATGATATTAGCATCATATAAAATTAATATTCCAAGTCGACTTGCATTATAAAGGCCAAATATGCATTTGCACATATCTCTATGCATATTTAATGGTCAAATCAAATTATTTACAGCCAGCTGCAATTTCCAGATTATCAGAATATTTCCAGCAGAGTATTTGCATTTCCTAAGCCGATTTGGCTCTAGAGAATTAATAAAATAACATATCATTCATTGGGCAATATTTTACTGAAGTTTGTGAAGAATTTCCAACAATTTTCAAGGAGAATTTAGTCACTGCCATTTAAATCTTAATTTGCTGCAAATTAATTCCAGAATTCTAAATATTTTGATGAAACCCTCAAAAAGGGTCATTACAGAGTATTCACAAATATTCGCCAAAAACTTGCGAATATTCGCCAAAGACTCGCGAGTATTCGCCAAAGACTCGCAAGTATTCGCCACAAACTCATTTATCCAGGTTTTGGTGAGTTTTTCAAGAAAATATTCGGTTGTAGAAAAAAGTGGTGAGTACTCACCGAGTACGCATACTATGGTTCAAACCACAGTTCATTATTTGATAATGGTGGTTATTGTAATATGTAAACATTATCATGTGTTATAGCCCCTTTGATTTATCATGAGCAATTTATATCCCAATGTTTGGTTGATATGAGTTATGTAGTAGACCATGTGATGAATGCATTGGTTTACAATGCTCACTTGTGACATATCTAGCTATAGAGATATCTGCGTAATTGGGTCTATGTACATTGTTGATTAAGATTACATAATTACTCGTGTTTTAACAAGTGATATATGCACCCAACGATGCAGTACCTGTGAGTCATTTGACCGCTCAATGAGACTATTGCCAATACACCTTGTTGATTGTGATGTTAGAATACGTGGGGACACAAATAACGAACAAGAATCAAAATACACACATTATTCATTATATGACTATCATTTTATTATGTAAGAGATGGTTGCAAAATGGTTGAAGTGGTTACAAATATTTATTAGTTAATGCATAACTAATATTGACTTAATGCTAAATTATAAGCCTTATATTCTAATACCCTTTCTTAAGGATTACACTATAAAAGGAATATACAAACATACTGACAGAAGATTAAAGTAACAGGACCAAATAGGACCATGCATTCTTTAGAAGCTTTTCGCTTTGAAAACAGTTTTTTTGACCAAGTAAAGCTACCTCGTAACCTTCATAAAGGTGTGGTTCCCAAGCTGAATTTCCAAGTTCTTGAATTCCACCTCCCTAAACTCCCAAATCATGAACCTCCCAAATTATTGGAAAACCATCCATATTGAGGTACATCTACAGTGCTCCAAGTTGTATCGTGACTCTCATAAGGGTATAATTCCCAAGATCTCTAGACTCCGAACTAACTAGGCAACAATCCATGTTGAGCCTCATCTACACTAGATCCTTCATATCTTCAAAGTGTGGGGTTTTTTTAAAATACATATTCTCCATTAGCATATTCTTCACCACTTTCAGCATCTGGTGGATCTTCAACAAAGGCTACATTAACTTCATTTGGGATGCTTTTGAGCTTTCCCTTGAGAACATTATTGTCTTGAATGGTACAATTCCACATTGTGTGACCTCATTTTTTTGCAATAGTAACATTCAATTTCCCCTTTGTCTTTACCTAATCTTCTACAGTTATTTCTTAAGAATATTACCATCTCAGGTTGAGGACCATCTTTTGTATCTCTTGCAATTGCTCTCTTTTTTTCAGCTAAGAGAGCTGAAATCATGTCTTCCAAAGTTTAAGAAGGTAATTGAGTAAGAGTAAAAATGATATTGTTGAATTTAGAAGGTCACTTGTTTAATAAAATGGTTTTGGCGTCCTCATCATATACCGTGGCATAAACTTATGCTAGTTGTCTAAGAAAAGATCTCAAATTGCTTATGTGGCTTGATATAGTGACTCCGTCGGCCATCTTGAATCCAAAAAGTTGAAGCTTTAGTGAAAATTTTGCATTAACAACTTTTGTTTCAAACAACTTTGGTGTCACCCAAATTTCATCCTGAAATCTGCAACTACCCTATTCGAAAAAAATTCGTACTTTTAAAATAATGGGTCATTTTGTGTTTTTATTGCCTGAAAGTTCTTGTATTGTGTCAAGATATTCCCAAAGAGCCATATTAACCTTTTTCGCCAAATACCCAAATGCCCAAAATTGTTATATTCTGTCGTCGGGATTTGTCTACGAGAAATTTGTATTTAATTATTTTGAGCCCCGTATGAGGCTATTTGCGCTCCGTTTTAACTCTGTTATGATCGAACATGTCATTACTCTTATGTACCAGAAGGGTTTTAACTTGGAATAAGTTTTGGGCTTTATTTGTAACTTTTGGCAATTTTTCGGGTTTTTGTGTTGTCCCGTTTCGTTTTCTGTGAAATTTCTCTAGAACAATTCCTTTGCCGGGTAAGCCCAATTTTTGGCCTGAGCAGCTGGAGAACATATACGCACGTTATGCCTGGAGGAAGTCGCCATCGGAGGTCCGAATCACTGGGAAAAAGTGAAGTCATGCACAGAAAAGCCCTTGCAGGGTTGGGCGCATTTTTGGAAAACAAAGGATTTTAAGCTGCAATGGGAAAAATACAAGCAGCAGGCAAGGTGGGAATTTTATACCTGCCTAGCAGGGTACTTTTTCCCGTGATATAAAATTCACTTAAGCAGCAGTGGGAAAGTTAGAGGCTGCAGGCAGGCGGGAATTTATTACCTGCCTTGCAGGGTAAAAATTCCCATGATAAAATAAAAGTAAAGTGACTTAAGTGAAATCATGGGATTTTATTGTCTGCCTTGCAAGGTAAATAATCTCATTGTCAAAGTCAAATCACTTAAGTGGATCATGGGATTTTAGTGCCTTCCTTACAGGGTAAAGAATCCTATTGTGAAAAATTCTTAAAAATAGAATTATATTGTGCAAAAAAGTGCGCCCCCTTTGGTGAGATGATGGCATCTTTTAAGTGATTATTTTAATTAATTTATTCTTCTAAAAAGTGCGCCCAAGCTTGGAAGAAGTCAACAAGTCAAAAGGGGAATAAAAGAAATAGATTTAAATAGACTTAAATGGATTAAATTTAATTCATTCAAAGGCTGCCCCCTTTCTTTCAAAAAGTGCGCCCCATTTGGGACATATTTAATGATTTTTAAGGCATTAAATCATTAAATTAATTTCTATTTTCAGTGGCTATAGTCAAGGCACACTGTGAAGCTTAAGTGAAGTGAAGTGTGAAGGATTAAATTGGATTAATTTAATTTATTGGATGGTTGTCCTTAAACATGCTATTTTTAAAGAGAAGAGCATGATTTTTAATTAATTAATTGTCTTTAATTGTTAGGGCAATTATTAATTATAGAATTGTGAGGGTTATATAAGCATGGGCAGCCATATGGGTGAATTATTTAATTCACAGGTAAAGAATTGCAGCCAAGAGGAAAACTGCGCCCCCATTTGAAGAAGGATTTTGCTCAGGCAAGGTGGCAACAAGGCTAAAAGCTTCCAGATTTGGCACATGCTTTGAAGGAGGTTGATCTTTGTCTGCATAATTGTTTGCATAAGTCTTACAGGTGCTCAGGTGTTGAAAGGATTTATGCTCTCTTTATGTGCGAATTAAACATCAATTTTTGGGGCAGCAGACTTGAAAAGTGCAGATTTTTACAATTAAAATTCACTATTCATGCTCCGGTGGCCATTTTTATCTGAATAAATTGCACTAATTCATTATAGGTGCTTTACAAAAGAAAATGAGTTTTTATCAATGTCCAATACATTGCATATATCTTCCGAATCTGAAGAATTGTCCAAATCTGCACCAATTTTGAAGAAATCCGGCCAAGTAAGAAGAAAAAGAATTATTCAAACAAAGATAGACAAAGCCATGGCGAAGAGAGATGAAAAAGAAAGCACGATGGAGTCATGCATCGCTTCCAAACTTGCAGACATAGGAGACACAGATCTAGGCCCGGAACCTCTTGCCGATTTGATTGATAGATCCAGAGCGGGAAAGACTTCACTCATGCGTGCGGTTAAAAGCAGTGGAATTATCCGAGCTGCAGCCTTTCCATGCACAGCCCAGTTGCAAGAGTTTTTTATGGAGTGCGCTAGATCTTACCATCCTTCATCCAAATCAGTGCGTGATGCTACAGTAAAGACAATAATTCGTTTGGACGTAGAGTTCATCAATTATTGTTTGAAGATTCCAGTGCGAAAGGTGGTGACTTCTGTTAGTCTTCAGGATGTCGGCAGCAGGTGGGAGAAGCATAGAGCTGATTGCGTGAGCATAATGAATAGCTGATACATGAAGAAGCCTAGATCTCCTTCAAAGTTCCCGAGAACTCTTCCGCGGTCCAATTTGGTGCAGGAGGTAGATGATGTTGTCAAATTGCTATGCAAGATGAATGGTGAGGCGAATGCTTACACTTTCCGTACATGGATGTATGCTTTCATCATGACCATTAAAGTCAACAAGGTTGATTCCATAATCAATTGGTCGGAAATTATTAGCAACAACATTGGTGAGCAACTCCGGAACGTGAAGCGTACTTTCAGCTTCAAAATGACTTCCTACTTGGTGTATGCTACAGCTTCACAAGGCGTCTTTTCCAAGCTGGATAGATGTGGTGTTCTTTCTAAGGACCCCATTTTCGAGTGCTACCCACAGCTTACTGTACCTACATGCGAGAAAGATTTCAAAGTGGTCAACGATGAATTCTTCTATGATTTCATCTACAGGCTAGACAAAGACTTGAAGGCTAACAGGGTAAGCAAGGAAGCGTGGGAAGCTGTGTCCAAGATTGGCAGTCTATTCATTCAGTTTGCAGATTTCACATACCTCAGGGTTACGGGCTTTTCTGGAGAACCAATAAAGATGCCCAGGTATCCGAATGATAGATTGATCGCCATGGAGCTGAGCAGGCAACTTGTGGAGTTACACGACCTTCAGTCAAAGCGGCACAAGTCTACGGGCTTCTTCCCAATCACTGTGGGATATTACAACTGCATTAGCATTCATAGAGCTCGAGGGATGGAGACGCAGATGTTATCCGAGTATGAGCAAGAGTTCTTCCCTGCACGGCTGAATTTCGATCCATTTGGAGTAGCCAGGAAGACGATCTCCCAGGAGTACGCACATGTGCCTTCATTAGAAGATTTCTGGATGAAGTGCAAAAGTGAGTACGAGGTTAGAAAGAGAGATTTCAGCAGGCTATCAGCAAAGCAAGTGTTCAACTTTGGACTAGCGTGGATACCTGCGGATCTTAAAGATGATGGGAATGTGGTACTTGACACTTACCATCAAATGGGAGGAGATAAAGCCATACTGCAGGATAACGCAGGAGGCTGCAATACAATTGAAGAAAGGTCGGGAGCTGTGTTGGTGAATACTTCAAACTGGTTGCTGACGAAGGGTTATTGCCTTGATGAAGCATTGATGAATCAAGTCACGGGCAACTTCGGCGTAGGAGATTCCCTCAAGCGGAAGCACGGAGGAGAAAGTAGCAGGAAAGCCGAGAAGTTGAAAGTGCATAGAAGATCTCAATCAAAGGAGAGGATCACTTCTACGACCATGACTTTAGCTCTGGTTTCTCCAGTACCCAGTACTTCACCAACTATTGCACCGCAGCAGAATGCTTCCATGCCTCTACTGAATCCAGCGACATTCATCTTCTCCCCTCAGCCACTTAGTTCAGCGCCTATTCCAGAGGATACGTTGAAGCTGCAGATGGCGGAATTCGAAAGGGCTTTGTCCTTGGATGATTCAGAAGATGGCAGCCATAACACTGTGGCACTTTCTGATGGAGAGGATGCAGTGCGGGAGATGGTAGTTCACTCAGTGACTTCTCATTCTCCGAGAAGTAACTTCTCGAAATGGTTGGCTTCGCAGTTGGTTCCAGAAGCGAGAATGGAGATGAACTTAGAGGAGCACGACTTGCAACTACTCCAGAATCTGGGTGGAAGAGATAGAAGGCCTAAAGTTGCTAAAGCAACTTCTAGGTTGATCATCGAGGATTCGGGAGAGAAGTTTGTTGAGATATCAATTCCGGCAGAAGGAAAGATGAGGAGGAGGAGCTCACGGAAGAAGATGTGACAGTAACCAAAGTACCCCTCGGTCAAGCCACCACTGAAGGATTGAAGCAAGACACGCAGACATTGATAGATGCTTTATTCCTTAGGCTTGATAGTGAAAAGGCGGAGAAAGAAGAGTTGCAGAAGCAAGTATCTCAATTGTGTGAGATCATAGCCAAGGTTGCTAAACCTTCCATTCAGCCCATTTCAGAGCAGGTGAGTGATCATCTTATGCAGGAAATGGAGGATGCAAGCAATCAAGTAAAAGCTATTGAAGAATGGAAGGATTTGATTATTCGTCAAGCTTCTGTACAACTTGGAGAAGTGCCAGCCCGCCTAAAGGTTATGAATGATGCGGAAAATCAGCTGCAGCAACTGTGTGAAGCATAGTAGACATGAACACAGTTGTTGAGAGTAACCTGAGTATTTTGGCCGAGATCAACAAGCTGCCGGGAGATGTATTGGTTGCAGAACAAATTGTACCGGATGGATCAGTTGAGAAGGGGAAGCAGCTGGAATTTGCAGTATCTTTCCGTTTGGAAATCTGCAGAGTTTTGCTGAAGAGGATGCAGGCACTTGAGAGTAGGACATCAGACTTACCAGACAATATCATTTCTTTCACTGAGGAGAGAGTGGACGGGAATGTTACTTCATACGTGCGGATCATTCCTAGTAAGGTGCCTAATTCCCTGGAAGGGTCTCTTCTAATGGTACAAAAGAGAATTGATAAAGCTACTAAGCCTTTCACAATGAATTCTATTAGTAGATTGGTGGCGCTGCAGGCAGACATTGCAAGGTTTGGGCCGAGCTTGGAAGATGTGGAAGCGTGCATCAAAGTGTTGAATGAAGGGTTGCTGCAGTTCAGGACAGAGAAGGAAGCAGTGGCTAAAACAGATGGAAGGATGTTGAATTACATGTTCGACAAGTATATCCGATATTAGAACAAGAAGAAGACAAACATTACAGCTGGCATGACTTCTTCTATTCTTTCTTCTTCTACTTTCTATGTTCCCGGATGAAATTGTAAAACTTTAAGTTATTGGTTTTACAACATTACTTAAAGTCATGTGGAACCATTCTATTAGTTAAGTGATACATGTGTCACTTAAGGAGAAGTTAGTGGAGGATGATTGCCAAATGTCATCTTTACTTGTTGTCTATGTTTCAGTTCAGTTAGACTTCCCATTTGTACTTTCCCTCCAACATTCTATAAGTAGGAGAAGAACCTCCAGGTTAATCATCAGATTTTGTAAGCAACAATCTTGTGTTCTAGACTTTGTGCTGAACCCCTGAGAGGAACTTGGAGCAAAGGAATACAAAGGAGCAGGTTTCCGGAGAACTTTGTGTCACGGTGTACTGTGTTTCTTGCTTTTAATCTTAGATCTCTTAATAAACTGTGTTATTTTAGATCTAGATCTAGAGCTGCCTTTGTTTTATAATTCTGTGTGTTCATATCTATTAAGTTTCTTCTATGTGCTTGCAATTAGCTCTGCTATCTACTAATTGGGATGCACATCTTCCCCATTTCTTCTCTGTATTTCCTTTACTTCCTTCTATAAAATACTTCCTTTCTTGTACAGCTGCTTACTTGCTGCAGAACTTCTTAGTTATGGTTCATGAACTAAGTGGTTAAAGTAAAACCCCTGATAGATAATAACACATTTTTATTGACAAATCTGACACGGGAGCCTCACCGGTTAAATGAGGGAGATTTATCTCATGACTGTCTAGGTTTTGTGCTATGCAAAAAATCTAGCCAACAGTTTTTGGCGACTCCGTTGGGGAACAACTATCTTTGCAGATCAAAGTTTATCTATTGAAGATTGGAGTGTTTTCCACACAAGTCTCAACCTGGCTGAACGTCCATTCACCCGATCCATGAAGGCACAAGGAAGGACTGATCATTTCTTCAGACTGCAGGAGCAATTCAATTTCAATCATCCTCCTCAAGTTAGAAGCCACAGATCTAGTCTCTCACCAGGAAGGAGAGTGCACACCCATCCAGATCCGGATCGTCTTCAGCATAATCCGGCGGCTGGAATTATCCATCAAGTCTACACAAGGAGGAGACATGCTCAAGTCAACATGGGGCATCAGACTAGTACCTGTCCCATGGGGAGCAGCTTTTGGACCTCTGAACTTGGCTCCACCTATGCACAAGCTGCCAAAGGGATCCAGAAAGAATTTTCCAAAATTCTTTGGAGATGGAAAGCAAAACCCGGATGATCATTTGGCGGCCTTCTTTATATCTTGTGGTGTGCTTGCAGTAGAGCATGAAGATGTCTCAGTCAGGCTCTTCATTGAGACTCTACATGACTTGGTTGGAGAATGGTTCTATCGGCTAGCTCCTGGCACCATAACCAACTGGGCGACTATGCGTGAGCAATTTCTGAAAAGATTCAAGCCTGCAGAGGACGCTAGCACATTGATCACCCAACTGACGCAGTTGAAGAAAGAGCCAAGCGAGAACATGCAGGACTTTATTGCAAGGTTCCAAAGGATTTTATATAAAATCCCCACTTCTGCCGCATTGAGTGATGAAAATCAAAAGACGTTTTTTATAAATGCTCTATTGCCCGAAGTTGGATATCAGCTGAGAAGGGCAAGACCTGTAAATCTACTTGAAGCACAAAATGCTGCCGTGGAAGTTGAGGACAACTTGATCATGGCTGGGAAACTCAAACAACCATCTCACAAAGGTGATGGCGCTTCTTCTAGTACTTCAGATCCTTTGTTGCAGAGATTGGCTAATGACATGCTATAGATCAAGAAGCAGATCTCTCAAGCAGGGAATGCAACCCCCTCAAGAATAGCTCCTACCTGGACCTTTAATGGTCAAAATCAAAATCAAAACCGAAACAGACTTGCTGCTGCACCACAGTGGTTGGCAATAGAAGCTGCTCCAAGGAATAACTTGGAAACTAATGAAGAGGATCTCGGCATTGATGAATCATTCGATGATGAAGACTTTATAGATCCCGCTGGTGACTCCAATATTGGTTACCTGGACTACGAATCTGACGATGGCTATTATGAATCTTTTGAAGATTCTGATGGTCACACTTTTGTGGTGTTTACAAGGTCTCAGACATGCCAAAATGCCGAAGCATCCACAAGCGGCCGAAGAGAAAGAGAAGATCCTGGCCCGGATGTTACTATCTTGAAAAGAGGTAGCACTCTTCCTTCTTCATTAGCGCCTAAGGATAAATATTCAAATTCTTTCAATTCGCAACAAAGAGCCAACGCACATCCTGCTGAAGCAAGTCAAGCTTTCGACATAATTGATCACATCAAGAGGAACAAGGTCCAAATGTCAGAAGTTGAGTATTTGAGAGCATTTCCTGATCAGCTGAATAGATTGGTCAAATATGTGCAAAGTAACGGTCCCAGCCCAACAAATAATACTTCACGGGGTATCTTGTCAAATCCAAAGAATACTCCTTCAAATAATGCGGCTGCAAGTTCTTCTCCTTCTACCTCTTCTCCTGCTACATCAGAAAGGATTGAGCCATTCTATGTGTCTTTGCTCATCAACGGACACAAACTAAGCAATTGCATTTTGGACTCTGGAGCTTCTGATAATGTCATGCCTGCCAAAGTTGATGATGCCTTGGGTCTCACATTGACAAAAACCATCGGAAGATGTTATTCAATGGAAAGGCAAGTTCCTCTTGTTGGGCAAATCAAAGATGCGCAGGAAGTGCTTGCTTCTTTTCCAGACAAAAGACTGAAAATGACTATCCTTGTAGCAGACATTCCAGTCTCTTATGGCATGCTATTGAGTAGAAATTTCTGCAAAGAGCTGGGTGGAGAAGTCAAGATGGATTGGTCTTATGCACACATACCAATCAAAGGAGTAAATCAGAAGCTGGAACTTGAGAAGAAATCTAAGTACACAGTATCAAAGTCTGAGGATCCTAGATCTCAGATCTTGTTTCAGGAATCGGATCACGGAGTCTATTATCTAGAAATGGATAAAGAAGATGTTCAACCTGTGATTCAAGAGCCGCATCAACTTGACAACAAGATTTGGACTCTGGAATTTGATGGCAGCTACTGTTCATTTGGATCAAGCGCAGGCGTTGTTCTTATCTCTCCTGAAGGGAAGGTGCATGCACACTCCTTCAAATTGATGTTCGAAAATACTAACAATATGGCTGAGTATGAAGCGTTGTTGTTAGGCATGGAGCAGGTAAGAACCATGGGAATCAAATTATTACACGCAAAGGGAGATGCTGAGCTGATCGTTAAGCAGATAAGAGGTCTCTACCAAGTCAAAAAAGACAAACTGTGGCACTATAGAGATCGGGTCTACTCTGCTATCCTGGATTTGTCTACTTTCTCGGTATCTTACATTCTGAGAGAACAAAATTCAAGAGCCGATTCACTTGCAGTGACTGCAGCCTTGTTGAATCCAAATCAGCCTCCCGCATTCTTTAGACAGGGAGACTACAAGGTGGAGATGGTCTTTCGCCCAAAAGTTCCTGACAACGTTCAACAATGGCAGGCATTCAACGATGACAAGCAGATTGTTGTGTTTCTCCAACAGGACAACTTTGAAGAAATCTACTATGAGGGAAACAATTCACCTCCAAGGCAGACTACTGTGGGAGAAATAGATGCGGACGTCTCGGGAAGTTAGGAGATTATTCAGCTAAAGGGAAATAAAATTCCCAAAGGCTTGGTATCTCTTGAGGAAATGTTTGATAAGCATGATTAGATGCTTAAGAAAAATGAAGAAAGTGTGGAAGGTTCTTCCTCCGACACACAATTACTAAATTTGGGAGCCGACAATGATCCCAAATTAGTAAATCTGGGTAAGTGTTGCTCAGAGGCCGAAAGAGAAGCTTTTACTGAGCTTCTTACGAAATATATGGATGTTTTTGCCTGGTCTTACCAAGATCTAAAAACATATCATCCTGTGGAAGTTCAACACTACATCTCACTTAAACCAGAACAAAAGCCTTTCAAGCAGAAGCTGCGGTGGCACAACCCTACCATTTCAGGAACCATCTTTGCAGAAATCCAAAAGCTGCTAGACGCAAAGATTATCTATCCCATACATCATTCCGAATGGTTGGCCAACATAGTTTTTGTAAGGAAGAAGAGTGGCGAAATTAGGCTATATATGGATTTCTGCAACCTTAATCAAGCTTCTTTAAAAGACAACTACCCCATTCCCATCATGGATCACACTTTACAGGTGGTCACTGGATCTAAGATGCTCTCCATGCTTGATGGCTTTTCAGGCTACAATCAAGTCAAGGTGGCTGAGGAAGATCAATACAAAACGGCGTTCATCACACCTTGGGGAACCTTCGCGTACCAGAAAATGCCGTTCGGCTTGATTAATGCTGGTGCTACATTTCAAAGAGCTATGGATCTAGCCTTTGCTCATCTCAAAGATATAAGCATAGTGGTGTACCTGGATGATCTGACAGTCTTTTCCAAAGATAGAAGTGCACACATTTCAAACTTGGAAGAGGTTTTCATACAATGCCGCAAGCATGGTATTTCTTTGAATCCTAAGAAATCCATCTTTGCTGTAACAAAAGGGAAACTACTGGGACACATTGTTTCTAAAGAAGGAACAAAGATAGATCCAGAACGCGTCAGATCCATTCAGACATTGCCTTTGCCCACATCCAAAAAAGGAGTTCACTCTTTCTTTGGAAAAGTTAATTTTCTCAGGAGATTCATTCCTGACTTTGCTGAGCTAACCCGTCATATTTCGAATATGATGAAGAAGACACAAGATTTTAAATGGAGCAGCGAAGGGAAGGAAGCTTTTGAGAAAATTAAAGAGGCCCTGTCAAAAGCTTTGGTCTTGGTTTCACCCGACTTCAGTAAAGAATTTATTCTTTACTGTTATTCCTCCGAACACACCATGTCAGCAATACTGATGCAGAAAAATCAGGACGCAGAAGCTCCTATTGCTTTCATGAGCATGCCCCTTAAAGCCTATGAGTTGAAATACACTCCCATGGAAAAGCACACATATGCAGCGGTGAAGGCGTGCAAAGCATTCAGGTATTATATTCTTTCCTCGCACACTGTGGTTTTGGTTCCAGATACTGCAGTTAAATCCATCCTTACTCAGCAAGAGTTAGGATTATTGAGAGGCACATGGGTGACAAAGGTTCAAGAATATGACTTGGATATTAAACCAACAAAGCTGGTTCGAGGAAGAGGTCTGTGTGAGTTAATGACGGAGATGAAAACATCAGTGCCACAAGCAGATCAAAATGAGATAGATGGGGATTTGCTTGCGGTACTTTTTATAGATCTGGTAGAGGAGTGGTATAGTAACATTGCTTACTTTCTGACGTATGGAGAATGCCCAGATGAACTTTCCAAAAAAGAGAAACGAACAATCAAACTTAAATCCAAAGATTTTGTTCTTTCGGATAATGGTTTGTACAAAAGGGGAATTGATGGCGTATTTCTCAGATGCGTGGATAAAGCTCAACAGGATCAGCTACTACAACAGTTTCATAACATGGCTTGCGGTGGTCATTTCTCAACCCGAGTCACTGCACACAAGATTCTCAGAGCAAGGTATTAATCGCCAACCCTTTTTCAAGATACTACAGATTGGGTAGCTAAGTGTCAAGCATGCCAATATTTCATTGGGCGTGTGAAATTGTCTGCATTACCTCTAAAACCCATTGTGATTGAAGAACCTTTCCAACAATGGGGAATGGATTTTATTGGAATGCTTAACCCGGCTTCCAATGTCGGTCATCATTACATCCTAACAGCTACTGATTATTTCAGTAAGTGGGTAGAAGCTATTCCTGTGAAGAACGCCACTTCCGCCGATGTGTGCAGTTTTATAAAAGAAAATATTATTGTCAGGTTTGGCGTGCCCAGCAAAATTGTAGTAGACAACGCTCTGAATCTTTCTTCTAAGGAGCTGGTGGAATTCTGCTACACTTATGGGATCCAGCTAGTTCATTCCTCAAACTACTATCCACAAGGGAATGGTCAAGCTGAATCTAATAATAAAAACTTGGTAACTATCGTGCGCAAGCTAGTAACGAAAAATCAAAGGACTTGGCATAAAAAGTTGTTTGATGCATTATGGGCTGATAGGATCACACCAAAGAGGGCGATAGGCATGTCCCCTTTTCAGTTGTTATATGGTAGAGACACAGAGCTACCTCTTACCTTGGAACTGCCTGCCCTGCAACTTTCTAAGGCCCTGGAGGATTCCACTTTCACAGATGCTATTGATAAAAGAATTATGTACTTGACTGAGTTAAGGGAAGTACAAATTCAAGTTGCGGATAAGTTGACAAAGCATCAAAGGAAGGTGAAAATCATCTTCGACAAAAAAGCCAGGGAAGAAAGTTTGAAGTCAATGACTGGGTCCTTTTATGGGACAAAAGAAGAGAAGCAAAATGCATGCATGGAAAGTTTGATTCACTATGGAAAGGGCCTTTTGTGATCAAGAGGATCGCCGGAGCAGATAGCTTCATTCTTGCTCATCAGGATGGAGTTGAATTGTCGTTGCCTTTCAATGGGCAACACTTGAAGCTGTTCCGGACATGAGAAGCAGAGTAAAACCTGTATGTACATAAATAAAACTTTGTTTTTCCTTGTTTAGTTTTTGTTTTCGTGTTGTGTTGTGTTTGTTTGCCTGACCCCGTGCCCAAAGGACAAGATACGAAACCAGAGATGTTGGGATCTCATCTTTTCCCTTGTCATTCTGACAGAGAAAAAGATGTCCACAGACGGAGCCGAATGGTGTCACCCAAATTTCATCTTGAAATTTGCGACTACCCTATCCGAAAAAATTTCGTACTTTTAAAATAATGGGTCGTTTTGTGTTTTTATTGCCTGAAAGTTCTTGTATTGTGTCAAGATATTCCCAAAGAGCCATATTAACCTTTTTCGCCAAATACCCAGATGCCCAAAATTGTTATATTTTGTCGTCGAGATTTGTCTACGAGAAATTTGTATTTAATTATTTTGAGCCCCGTATGAGGCTATTTGCACTCCGTTTTAACTCTGTTATGATCGAACATGTCATTACTCTTATGTACCAGAAGGGTTTTAACTTGGAATAAGTTTTGGGCTTTATTTGTAACTTTTGGCAATTTTTCGTGTTTTTGTGTTGTCCCGTTTCGTTTTCTGTGAAATTTCTCTAGAACAATTCCTTTGCCGGGTAAGCCCGATTTTTGGCCTGGAGCAGCTGGAGAACATATACGCACGTTATGCCCGAAGTCGCCATCGGAGGTCTGGATCACTAGGAAAAAGCGAATTCGTGCACAGAAAAGCCCTGCGGGGTTGGGCGCATTTTTGGAAAACAAAATATTTTAAGCTGCAATGGGAAAAATACAAGCAGCAAGCAAGGTGGGAATTTTCTACCTGCCTAGCGAGGTACTTTTTCCCGTGATATAAAATTCACTTAAGCTGCAGTGGGAAAGTTAGAGGCTGCAGGCAGGCGGGAATTTATTACCTACCTTGTAGGGTAAAAATTCCCATGGTAAAATAAAAGTAAAGTGACTTAAGTGAAATCATGGGATTTTATTGCCTGCCTTGAAGGGTAAATAATCCCATTGACAAAGTCAAATCACTTAGTGGATCATGGGATTTTAGTGCCTTCCTTGCAGGGTAAAGAATCCCATTGTGAAAAATTCTTAAAAATATAATTATATTGTGCAAAAAAGTGTGCCCCCTTTGGTGAGATGATGGCAGCCTTTAAGTGATAATTTTAATTAATTTATTCTTCTAAAAAGTCTGCCCAAGCTTGGAAGAAGTCAACAAGTCAAAAGGGGAATAAAGGAAATAGATTTAAATGGACTAAATGGATTAAATTTAATTCATTTAAAGCTGCCCCCTTTCTTTCAAAAAGTGCGCCCCATTTGGGACATATTTAATGAATTTTAAGGCATTAAATCATTAAATTAATTTCTATTTTCAGTCGCTATAGTCAAGGCACACTGTGAAGCTTAAGTGAAGTGAAGTGTGAAGGATTAAATTGGATTAATTTAATTTATTGGATGGCTGTCCTTAAACATGCTATTTTTAAAGAGAAGAGCATGATTTTTAATTAATTAATTGCCTTTAATTGTTAGGGCAATTATTAATTATAGAATTGTGAGGGTTATATAAGCATGGGCAGCCATATGGGTGAATTATTTAATTCACAGGTAAAGAATTGCAGCCAAGAGGAAAATTGAGCCCCCATTTGAAGAAGGATTTTGCTCAGGCAAGGTGGCAACAAGGCTAAAAGCTTCCAGATTTGGCACATGCTTTGAAGGAGGTTGATAATTGTCTGCATAATTGTTTGCATAAGTCTTACAGGTGCTCAGGTGTTGTTGAAAGGATTCATGCTCTCTTTATGTGCAAATTAAACATCAATTTTTGGGGCAGCAGGCTTGAAAAGTGCAGATTTTTACAATTAAAATTCACTATTCATGCTCCGGTGGCCATTTTTGTCTGAATAAATTGCAAGAATTCATTATAGGTGCTTTACAAAAGAAAATGAGTTTTTATCAATGTCCAATACATTGCATATATCTTCCGAATCTGAAGAATTGTCCAGATCTGCACCAATTTTGAAGAAATCCGGTCAAGTAAGAAGAAAAAGAATTATTCAAACAAAGATAGACAAAGCCATGGCGAAGAGAGATGAAAAAGAAAGCACGATGGAGTCATGCATCGCTTCCAAACTTGCAAACATAGGAGACACAGATCTAGGCCCGGAACCTCTTGCCGATTTGATTGATAGATCCAGAGCGGGAAAGACTTCACTCATGCGTGCAATTAGAAGCAGTGGAATTATCCGAGCTGCAGCCTTTCCATGCACAGCCCAGTTGCAAGAGTTTGTTATGGAGTGCGCTAGATCTTACCATCCTTCATCCAAATCAGTGCGTGATGCTACAGTAAAGACAATAATTCGTTTGGACGTAGAGTTCATCAATTATTGTTTGAAGATTCCAGTGCGAAAGGTGGTGACTTCTGTTAGTCTTCAGGATGCCGGCAGCAGGTGGGAGAAGCATAGAGCTGATTGCGTGAGCATAATGAATAGCCGATACATGAAGAAGCTTAGATCTCCTTCAAAGTTCCCGAGAACTCTTCCGCGGTCCAATTTGGTGCAGGAGGTAGATGATGTTGTCAAATTGCTATACAGGATGAATGGCGAGGCGAATGCTTACACTTTCCGTACATGGATGTATGCTTTCATCATGACCATTAAAGTCAACAAGGTTGATTCCATAATCAATTGGTCGGAAATTATTAGCAACAACATTGGTAAGCAACTCCAGAACATGAAGCGTACTTTCAGCTTCAAAATGACTTCCTACTTGGTGTATGTTGTAGCTTCACAAGGCGTCTTTTCCAAGCTGGATAGATGTGGTGTTCTTTCTAAGGACCCCATTTTCGAATGCTACCCACAACTTACTGTACCTGCATGCGAGAAAGATTCCAAAGTGGTCAACGATGAATTCTTCTATGATTTCATCTACAGGCTAGACAAAGACTTGAAGGCCAACAGGGTAAGCAAGGAAGCGTGGGAAGCTGTGTCCAAGATTGGCAGTCTATTCATTCAGTTTGCAGATTTCACATACCTCAGGGTTACGGGCTTTTCTGGAGAACCAATAAAGATGCCCAGGTATCCGAATGATAGATTGATAGACATAGAGCTAAGCAGGCAACTTGTGGAGTTATACGACCTTTAGTCAAAGCGGCACAAGTCTACGGGCTTCTTCCCAATCACTGTGGGATATTACAGCTGCATTAGCATTCATAGAGCTCGAGGGATGGAGACGCAGATGTTATCCGAGTATGAGCAAAAATTCTTCCCTGCACGGCTGAACTTCGATCCTTTTGGAGTAGCCAGGAAGACGATCTCCCAAGAGTACGCACATGTGCCTTCATTAGAAGATTTATGGATGAAGTGCAAAAGTGAGTACTAGGTTAGAAAGAGAGATTTTAGCAGGCTATTAGCAAAGCAAGTGTTCAACTTTGGACTAGCGCGGATACCTGCGGATCTTAAAGATGATGGGAATGTGGTACTTAACACTTACCATCAAATGGGAGGATTTAAAGCCATATTGCAGTTTAACGTAGGAGGCTGTAACACAATTGAAGAAAGGTCGAGAGTTGTGTTGGTGAATACTTCAAACTGGTTGCTGACGAAGGGATATTGCCTTGATGAGGCATTGATGAATCAAGTCACAGGCAACTTCGGCGCAGGAGATTCCCTCAAGCGCAAGCACGGAGGAGAAAGTAGCAGGAAAGCCGAGAAATTGAAAGTGCATAGAAGATCTCAATCTCTCGCAATATCTCAGATGATAAGCTATCTGAAAAAAGTTGAAAACATGGACAACCTTCGCTGGTCCAAAATAGTTGTAAATGACACTTTGAAGCGCAGAAAGAAAACCTGGATGAAACAGAATACTAAATGGATGTACAAATGGGGCATCAACATGCAGGAGTGTCCTAACAGCAACAGGGAAATAAAAAATTATGTGATAGAAAAGTTCAGGACTGCCATGTGGACAGGTCAGATTGGTCGAAAGAAAGCACATTATATTAGAGAATTCAATCTCACTGGGGAACATGATGAAAAAGCTTATCTAGGGACAACTATCAAGGGTAAAGCAAAAATTCTAGTGGCGCAGTTAAGAACTGGATCGCATCATCTTCGATGTGAAACTGGTAGATGGACTATTCCAAAGGAAGATTGGGAAAGGAGAATTTGTCTCTTCTGCAGCAAAGGGGTCGTCGAGACAGAATGGCATTTTGTCATGGAGTGTTCAGCATATGATGATATCCGTATTCAGTACAAAAACAACCTAAAGGTGGACAGACTGGAGGCACTCTTCGAAGGAACAAAGCTTCCAGCGACAGCAGGCTTTATCCTCAAGATTCACAGCCGAAGAGCGGATATTGAAAGGAGTTTGAAATCTGATTAAAAATATTGTTTCTGTGGTCCCATAGACTCTTTAGTCTCATGGACGTCATTAAAATCTTTCATTTCATTTCAATCAAAGGAGAGGATCACTTCTACGACCATGATTTTAGCTCTGGTTTCTCCAGTACCCAGTACCTCACCAACTATTGCACCGCAACAGGATGCTTCCATGCCTCTACTGAATCCAGCGACATTCATCTTCTCCCCTCAGCCACTTAGTTCAGCGCGTGTTCCAGAAGATACGTTGAAGCTGCAGATGGCAGAATTCGAAAGGACTTTGTCCTTGGATGATTCAGAAGATGGCAGCCATAACACTGTGGCACTTTCTGATGGAGAGGATGCAGTGCGGGAGATGGTAGTTCACTCAGTGACTTCTCATTCTCCGAGAAGTAACTTCTCGGAATGGTTGGCTTGGCAGTTGGTTCCAGAAGCAAGAATGGAGATGAACTTAGAGGAGCACAACTTGCAGCTACTCCAAAATCTGGGTGGAAGAGATAGAAGGCCTAAAGTTGCTAAAGCAACTTTTAGGTCGATCATCGAGGATTCGGGAGAGAAGTTTGCTGAGATATCAATTCCAGTAGAAGGAAAGATGGAGAAGGAGCTCACGGTAGAAGATGTGACAATAACCAAAGTACCCCTCGGTCAAGCCACCACTGAAAGATTGAAGCAGGATACGCAGACATTGATAGATACTTTATTCATTAGGCTTGACAGAGAAAAGGCAGAGAAAGAAGAGCTGCATAAGCAAGTATCTCAATTGTGTGAGATCATAGCCAAGGTTGTTAAACCTTCCGTTCAGCCCATTTCAGAGCAGGTGAGTGATCATCTTATGCAGGAAATGGAGGATGCAAGCAATCAAATAAAATCTATTGACGAATGGAAGGATTTGATTATTTGTCAAAGAAGTGCCAGCTCGCCTAAAGGTTATGAATGATGCGGCAAATCAACTGCAGCAACTGGTGACAAGCATCGTAGACATGAACACAGTTGCTGAGAGTAACCTAAGTATTTTGGCCGAGATCAACAAGCTATCGGGAGATGTGTTGGTTGCAGAATAAATTGTATCGGATGGATCAGTTGAGAAGGGGAAGCAGCTGGAATTTGCAGTATCTTTTTGTTTGGAAATCTGTAGAGTTTTGTTGAAAAGGATGCAGGCACTTGAGAGTAGGACATCAGACTTACCAAACAGTATCATTTCTTTCACTGAGAAGAGAGTGGACGGGAATGTTACTTCATACGTGCGGATCGTTCCTAGTAAGATGCCTAATTCCCTGGAAGGGTCTCTTCTGATGGTACAAAAGAGAATTGATAAAGCTACTAAGCCATTCACGATGAATTCTATTGTAGATTGGTGGCGCTGCAGGCAGACATTGCGAGGTTTGGGCCGAGCCTGGAAGATGTGGAAGCGTGCATCAAAGTGTTGAATGAAGGGTTGCTGCAGTTCAGGACAGAGAAAGAAGCAAGTGGATAAAACAGATGGAAGGATGTTGAATTACATGTTCGACAAGTATATCCGATATCAGAACAAGAAGAGGACATAAACATTACAGCTGACATGACTTCTTCTATTCTTTCTTCTTCCACTTTCTATGTTACCGGATGAAGTCGTAAAACTTTAAGTTATTGGTTTTACAACCATTACTTAAAGTCATGTGGAACCATTCTATTAGTTAAGTGATACATGTGTCACGTAAGGAGAAGTTAGTGGAGGATGATTGTCAAATGTCATGTTTACTTGTTGTCTATGTTTCAATTCAGTTAAACTTCCCATTTGTACTTTCCCCCCTACATTCTATAAGTAGGAGAAGAACCTCTGGGTTAATCATTAGACTTTGTAAGCAACAATCTTGTGTTCTAGACTTTGTGCTGAACCCCTGAGAGCAACTTGGAGCAAAGGAATACAAAGGAGCAAGTTTCCGAAGAACTTTGTGTCACGGTGTACTATGTTTCTTGCTTTTAATCTTAGATCTCTTAATAAACTTTGTGTTATTTTAGATCTGAATCTAGAGTTGCCTTTGTTTTATAATTTTGTGTTCATATCTATTAAGTTTCTTCTATGTGCATGCAATTAGCTCTGCTATCTACTAATTGGGATGCACATCTTCCCCATTTCTTCTCTATATTTCCTTTACTTCCTTCTTCTATAAAATACTTCCTTTCTTGAACAGTTGCTTACTTGTTGCAGAACTTCTTAGTTATGGTTCATGAACTAAGTGGTTAAAATAAAACCCCTGATAGATAATAACACATTTTTATTGACAAATCTGACACGAGAGCCTCACCGATTAAATGAGGGAGATTTATTTCATGACTGCCTAGGTTTTGTGCTATGCAGAAAATCTAGCCAACAAACTTATTTAGAGAATCCCATAATTCCTTAGACGATTTTTCTAGGTCTAAATGATGTAACTCAAAATCGAAGAGAACAAGAAAAATAATGGCTTTGGCTTTATGATCTCTACTCTGTCAATCCAATAATTTAGTTACATCTATAAGTGATTTCTCTTTCCTATTAACTATTCCCCACATATTTTATTCATGAATTGCATTTGTATTTTAACTTTCCAAGTGTGAAGTTGAATCCAAAATATTTCTCCAATGGAAATTTCATTCTAAAAATAATAATACCTCTAAGATCTATACAACAATTGCGACCCGATACACTCTAGCGGATTTTGACCCAAAAATCAATGTAAATACTACATTGCTAATAAAATTAGAAAATTACCAAAGAAATTTGTCTGTCTTCCTAGACTATGCCCTTTTCAAATCTCCAAATTTGTGCTTTTCCCTTTCACGATTGTATGTATCCCTTAAAAATTCGAGCCTGGCTAGTCGCTTTTTGTCCCTCTGGCCTGAAACAAACAAATTTTGTGCCCTAGAAATTCGCAATTGGTTGTTTTGCTGATTGTGCCATCGAAATTCATGACCGATTGTTTTGTTGATTATGGCCTCGAAATTTTTGTTCATTCTCTGACGTTTCGTATGCCCTTGAATTTTTGTTCACAATTTAACAGATTTCAAAGCTCAATACGTAACAGACAAGCAAAATGTTTGGGATTTGTAACAATGCTAATATATAGTCCATGCCCTTATTTTGCTTGCATTTCTAGAAAGTGTCCTTCAAAATTAAAATAAAACCCATCATTATAGTTTTGTGAGGATGTGTTTGTGCCTCTTTCACAAGTCCTTCCTCTCTGTCATGATTGGAACGAATTTCTTCCTTCACCGTTACAACTCCTGCCTTGAACAATGAACTCTGCAAGCACCAATGGCTCTGATATCAATGTTAAAATATGTGGAGAATGAAAGAATGAAGAAGAATCGAAATGCACACATTAGTCATTGTGTGTCTATCATTTCATTATGTACGAGATGGTTACAAAATGGTTGAAGTGGTTACAACTGTTTATTAATTAATAACTTAATACATAACTAATATTGACTCAATGCTAATTATAAGCCTTATATTCTAATATAGCGTACATGAATACAATATTATTATGAATGTTTTTATATGCACGTGTGGTCTGGGCTTATTGATTGGTGTAATGAGTGTGCATGATACAAGTACAGCCAAAGAATGAAAGGGTTTCGAGAAGCTCCAATAAACCATGTTCCTCACCACCCAGCTATATATACATTATATATACACAGCACTAGTTGCTTAGACACCTGAAATTATCCTATGGACCTTGGAATATGTAAACTATATTTATACATTGTCACCTTCACCTTGTGATTAATTAGGATGTCTCAACCTTGTAAACACTTGAGAGACCTTGTCTTAAGTTGTCATGTGAACCCTTGTGCTTATTTCATATGTGGTGAGACCCATTCATATGGATAAGGATCCCCTTTTCTTTCCTAATATAGTATATCCAGATTTAGAGGATGAGCCCAATCGAGGAAGTGTAGAGAGCAAGCTTTGTTTCCCTAGAAAGTGATTTGGAGGAGGGATCACTAGGATATGTTTTGAAATAATTTATAGTCCCAGATAAGCCTTTTTTATGCTTGGAACCTTCTAGAGTGTGCCCAAAAAATACATGAGGATTGGGAAGAGGAAAGGAAAGCCAAATGAGGGGACACATGCCACCCTCTCATTGGGCAAAAATTGTGGGCTTTACTAAAAAGAAACAAATTCTCCTAATGGACTTTTGCCATTCATGGAAAGAGGAGCCTAGGAGCTAGAGAAGAAAGCTATAGCAAGTGGTGGACATAATGGTAGGCCTATGAACCATAAGACTTTTGTAATGCCACTATGTATTTTATTATGCATCTATGATGGGTTTTTCTCCTTGATTTCATTGCTTTTATCTTGAGTGCTACCTCTTTTGGCAATTTATTTTCATGTAATGTCCCTTTCCGAGCTGAAACTGAAAACAAAGGGAAATAGCACAAACCCCAATAGACAGTGAACTGAATTTTATAACAGCTAACTGAAAATTATAACAGCAGTCGGATTTTTATAATAGCAGCAAGGGAAAAATAATAACTCTTCACAATTGCACCATTCACACCATCCAAAACATGTAGGGCAACTTAGAAATATTTTAGAACCAATAATAACTAAGAAATCAGCCTTTAAACCCCACAGGAAATTAAATAAATGACAGCAGAGAACACCCTTACAAAGAGGCTGAAAATGAATGATTCGAAGCCCAAAAATGAAGTATAAATAAAGGCTCCGGCAGCTAAAAATATGAAGAATGCAATGATGGCTGCGTTGAGTGTTGTCGTGCCCTAGAAACCACCTAACACTTCCCCAAGGTGGGTCGTTCCCCTAGGAGAGGGGCTGAAAATCACCGTAGGATCAAACCCTAGCTGAAAATCTGCAACATCAATCTTCTTGAAGCACTTTGGAAACCCCGGAATGGAGAATTCCCAATAAATTGAAGAGTTTTCATTCTTCAATCAAGCAAGGAAGGTTTTTCGTCCACCTTGTTGGTCACACCAAAGGATTTTCACCCTTAAGTGGAAGTAATTAAGCAATCAGCCCAAAAACCATGCAAAGTTATATTTTTTGACAAGAGATGATGCACAAATTAGCCAGGCAAACCCTCTTTATACCTTGTTATAGCACCAAAATGAATTAGATTGCCTCCAAACTAGGACAAACCTCATAAGGGTATTTTTCCTTTGGCTTTCCACCTTCTTAACCCAACCAACCTGACTTTATGTAGAAAACTATTAAAGAAGAAAGCAATGCTCACGAAAAACAACTGAAAAACATGAAAATTACTTCCCTTGTCCATTTCCTTCTTGCCCACAGGAAGTGGAATGGGTTGAAAGTCTCCAAATCGAACTAAATTGGAAAAGGGGACATTACATTTAATGGGTTCCATCTTGTCTTTATGTCGTGTTTGGAAAGATGATTTGTGGGTTTTTATATGGCTTTTCAAGCCTTGATTTTTGGAAATTTTTACGATGTCCATTCTTTTATTTGGTATATGGAAGGGATGTTTAAGAGTTTGGGTTTGTGCGACAAGCTGCATATTGACTCCACTTGATTATTTGGCGAGGGGTTTGGGGCTTGTGTGTGAAGCTGCATGTTGACCCCTCTTTATTGATGATGGCCATGACTATTTCAAGAAAGTGGCGAATAAATTTTAAGATAATAAAGTGATTATTAGATGCAGGCATCCCTACCCCTACCCCTTGTGGATAACCAAGGATTCCCATAGTGATTATTTTGGGTCATGGGTATTGTTGCTTTGATATTTTATGGCATTTGAGATTCCCCTACCTCCTAGAGAGTAGCTTCCCTATACTTGGCTGTGCCTATGTTTAGAAGACCTCTAAAACTGACCCTAAATTTATCCTACCGTAATTAAACCCATTACTTGGCTATATGATTTATTGGACCCCTTGTGCTTGGGGCTTGACTAAGGTTAATCACCAGATGATGTCATTTGGTTGGGTGGTAAGCGCCCTTGTTTTATTTGGCCAGCTGGAATCGATTATGTAGATTCTCTATTTTTGGCAGAACCCTTGTTTTGGCAGTTGTGTTATTGTATCTTTATTATTGGACATTATTATTGTGAATAAAAGTAATGTGTTGAACCTTGTTAAGATGTGTTGGGCATTGTTGTAATTGCAATTGAGGGCCCGAGGCCAAGGACCAACTGTAGGTATGGTTAATAATGTGGATGTAAATTAAAAATCTTGCATACCTGATTTGATCATTTAGATGAAAGTCCTTGTATCACATGTAATCTAGGTTATTAATGCATTCAATTAAATGTACCATTGAATTAGTAAATGTGTACATGATTACTCAATGTGTCATGAATTAGTGTCTAATTTATATGAAGTTGCGAGTGTCGTAAAAGTTAAGAGTGTCGCTGAATTGAGTTGCATGTTTTCTTCTTGTTCATATGGATTATCAGTGCATTTATTCAATTAGAAAATACAACTAAATTGAAAGTACTTGTTGATAAAACTAGGAATTGTGTGTGTGTATACATATATTTGGTGAATTAAATTATCCATAACAGTTATCTTTTTTGGTGGAATACACACATTTATATTTTAATATATAAATACATGTACGTGTGTGTAAGAAAATTTCACAATTCCCTAGTAATTTTGGTGAATTTTGGCTATTTTAATTATTTTGTAATTTTAAGTATATATTTATAGGAAACAAAAGAGGGGGCTTTGAAACACCTTGAAGGCCGGGTCGGCATGTATTATATGTGTGTCGGCGCCAGATGAGCCAAGCCACAGCCAAGGTGTTGTAAGAGGAGCCCCGTTAACATCTTGGGCTAGAAGGAAGGTGTGATGAAGCCAGCTGAGCTAAGAAACAATCAGCATTCAATAGGAAGCCTGAGGTTGGGGACCATGGGTACATTTGAAGAAAGACCTTGGGTAAGAACTCATAGTGAGGATTTTGAGGGCCCAAAAACTTGTGTGCCATCAAGGTTGTTCTTAAGACCCTACAACCTATTTGTCGTTGAGGTTGTTATTAAGGCCCAACAACCTATGTGCCTCTAGGGTAGTGTGAATTCGGAGGCCCCAAGGTTTGAACCCAGGGAATAGGGTGAGGGAGTCTAGCGGCTTAGGAGCCATCGGGAGGTAGAAAGATCGAGCCCTAGGTTGGGAGCCTAATGTAGAACAAAAGCAACCTGAGTTGTGAGGCCCAATGACGGAGCAAGACACATAGGGAGGCCATGTCGAAGGTCAAACCTATAGGATGAGGCCGTGAATATAGAGATGGAAGTCGGACCATGGTGGGAGGTTATAATGGCTGCTTTGAGGACCAAGGTTGAGGTCGACTGAAACATGCATCAAACAAAAAGGAAAAATGTTAGCGTGAGACTTTCCTTGAAATATGAAAACCCCTCGAGTTGAAAGAAAGAAAACCATAAAAATGTGCTTGAAAACTAACAAAGTCTTACAAGACAAATGTAAGGGAAATCCTAAGCTAAACATAAGCACGGCACTTAAGACTTACCATGTAAGCCATCAAGAAAGATCAAGATGGATTTGGGAGTGAACACCATGGATTAATCCTTCTCCCTCTTCCCTTATGCGCTTTTCCTCTTTTCTGAAGTGTGCAAATTAGTCACCTTCGGCTTTGAGGACCTTATGAAGGCTTCACAAGAACTTTTAAGGTTAGCTTGGGATTTGCAAGATGAATAGGTGAGATTAGAAGAATCCTATGGTTGAGTTTCGACCCATATTTTTTGGAGGGGAATATCTTTTGAATGTAAGTCAAACTTTGTTTTTCTTATTATTACCTTTTTGAGATATTTTTTAATGTGTTGAGAGGGGACGTGTATAGGAGGACGATCACTTAAATGACATCCCTAGTAGGTAAATGTTGTAACTTAAAAGCACCCCTTGCACTTTTTGATAACCTTATAACCTATGTGAGTGTGTGCACATAAAGCACCAAGGTGAATTATTGTAGACCTTGTGACCTTATGGATATATGAATGGTGCGGACCCTTGTTAATTTAAATGAGCTTAAACCTGAACAACTAAGGATTGTAACTTTGCACTTGACTATTCTAGCACCCTTTAAATGAGCTTAAACCTGAACAACTAAGGATTGTAAGTGCGCACTTAACTATTCTAGCACCCTTGACTTTGGTGTTGTGTGCTTGACCTTGATAGCTTAAAACAAAACAAAAAAATGCCCTATTATTACCTAGTTTTTTTCTCATCAAATATTAATTGCATTACACTACCCTCGGAAGATTCAATTTTTGTTCTCATAATATTGCTCAATTGCATATCATAACCTTTGCAAGGTTGTGCTAAAGTCGATCTCGCTAAGGGATTTTTGGATGAGGTCTCGCTCAAGGTTGGATTTCAACTCTAGAAACAGAAGCCTGACTACGACAAGTTGCTTTCAGATGTCAAGCTTGCTTCGCCCATGGGCATCTGTCAAATTGCTTGCCCTAAGAGGTGGTGAAGAAGTCTACAGGTTTAGGAAGTAAGAAAAAGAAGGGAGGCAATTCCCATTAGACATGGTTGTGTGGGGTTGAGGAACACCACTACATGGTGGTGTCGAATTCCACGGTGTTGGACGCTGACATGGTTTCTACCACAGTTAGCATACTCTGCGAGTACTCGCCGAGTTGGTGAGTACTCGCCACAAATTCCAAACAACGAAGATTCACTATAATAACTCACCGAACAAACTCGGCGAATATTGGCGAGTATTCATTGAGTATATTCATCAGTCTGTGCCAAATGCTCACCTAAAATTATAAAGATTTATTTTATTCTTAATGCAATATTAAAAATAGATACGGAACACAAAAAGAAAGAATAATTTATATATGACTAATACACATTACAAATATTCAGATTTCTACTAAATTGACAGTGGTGACAAACTTCATGCCAACCTTCAGTATAGTATTTGGAAATTATTTTATCTTTTTATAAAATATTAAGTTATAATATATTTAATCAAATTCACACCCTTTTTTCATAAGGTTATCTAAACTCTTAGTCATAGATATGCAATGGTGGAAAATTGCATAACGATAAGCTTGCATTCTATAAAAGATACAAATAATCATATTTTTAAAAAAACTTATAAATAGATCCAGTTTGAGAACTTTCAATCGAATAAAGTTTCAAGCACTAACAATCTTACAGATAATTTTTCCTTACACACATTGCAACATGCAACATATATAGGGCATCTTGAATAGAATAAATCAAATAATCTCAAATATATCATCAATTCATTTACACAATAGTATCATGTACAACTCCTATCAAACCCTCAAGCTATAGCAAACAATATTGCTATAAAAACCTACCAGAGATGGCGTTTGTTGGATATTTACCTATGTTGACCACCTATTGGGATTTGAGCTCACTAATTCATGAATCCAACCAGCTCTACAATATCTAACCACTTTCTCATCAATACTAATAGAAAACACTTCTCCAACATTTTACAGACTCATTTGATACATTTTGTAGCCATATTTTGCATAAAATTTATGTTTTTTAAAGAAATTTGCATATTTTTTACGTTGTCGAATATTCCCAAAGATTCGTCGAGTCTTGCCGAGTTTTTGACAACTCAAATGTTTTTGGGTTTGCCAAATACAAGTATCTAAACTATGGTTTCTACTGCCCCGATGAAAGCGGTGGCTCTTTCAATGCCTGCTTTGGAGAGAGTGCTTACATGTGAGTCTCCCCATGTTGATAGGGTTAGTTGAGTCTATGGAGCAAGTGGCCAGGACTCCTATGATGGAAGGGCCTCCACACCCTTCCTCCCAATCTCAACCAAGAGTTACTTGGATTTTCTTGGAGCTACCAACTGCACAAAAGGTGGTTTGTAACTTGTTAGTTGTGTCCCCTGAGCGGTCTCCTCCTTTGGAAGAGCTTGTTAAGGGCTTTTCTAATCAAAGGGTGGACTGAAGTCAAAAAGAGAAAGGAACCTAGAAAGCTTGCTTCTTCTCCTATGACTCTCAGATCAAGCAAAGGTCTAGGTTAATTTCCCCTTTTTGCTTAATATCTAGTGACACATGTTAAAGGGCTGTTAGTTGTTTTGTAATCTTTTTTGTTGAAATCTATTGTTGTCTGGCAAGCCTGTCTTGACTTCTCTATTTCTATTTATCGGACGAGGGCCCAAATAGAACCCCTCATTTTACCAAATCAAAAAAAAAACTTCATATACATCTACACATTCTCATATATATCCTGAAATGTTTGATTCATATCCATCCATGCATTTGCATATATATCCTGTAATGTTTCAGTGCATATCCAAAACATTCACAAGTAAATGTACACATTCAAAATCAAACATAGAGTCAGGGACAAAGAATAGCTGGATAGGAAGAACATGCATCTGTAACAAATAAATATGATTGAAGTTGATGCATACCATTTATCTTCATTCGGCAGTGATATTTGTGAGGTATCACTGCCCCAGCTTGCACGCACAGCTCCACAACTGCAGGTGCATGACCATAGAATCCTCTTCCTTCATCTATAAGAGGAACCGGATCCTGTTCACGTTTATGCCAAACATAACATGGCGGTATGAAATCATCTAAATCTGCACTTTTCCACATATGATGCCTTCTATAAGACTCATATTTAAATATCCCACATAGCCTAGCTTTATGTCCAGATGGACCAACATGCACTTCAGGGCAGTATTTGCAAACTTTCACAGGATAAACAAACATAAGTTTTTTTGTCCCCAGCCTCATCGTCTCCCAAGCCTGCATTGTCCTTTCAGCCAAAGCACCAAGCTCTTCTGGAAAAGACAAGGAGGATTCTACTAGATTTGAGTTTACTAAAGCTTCACTTACATCTTCCAATAGGTGATCTGATGATTGAATATTTTCTCCGTAATCCATGTTATTGCTTCTTTCTGTCGGATAGGCACGGAGGTTAACTCCTGCCTGAATGCAAAGCTCCATAATAGCAGGAAGTCTAGCAAAGTCAAACCTTTGGTCATGCTTTATCACACCTTGAAACATATCATGGAGATGAAAGGCTTCTAAAGGAATAATTATATCATTGATGTTTCCTTCTATCCACACATGCATCAAATTCTTTGCTCCGCGCTTAGGGCCTCGGCATGTCAGAATATGATGTCCTGTGTGGCCAATAAATATTTCTGAACAGTGCCTGCACATTTCAAATACAATTTGTGTTATGCACTTTTTCTTTTATCCTCAAGGGGCAGTGTATGTAAAATTTAGCGAAGTGCAACAATGAACCCACTTAATAAATCCAACATGCAAAGGAAATTAGGGATTCCTCCATGGATAAAAGCTTAATACACATACAAAGAAAAATGAAAGCAATGAGAATAATATCTACATGTCCAGGAAAGTCAGAATGAATTTTTGCGTACAGCATGCTAAAGAAAATTACTGACCTAGGTGGCTAATCAAGTAGCATGGAAAAAAAAAAGTAGTAACTAAGTAAAGAACAAAATGAAAAGTTACAAATCAAAGCCAAGTGTACAAAAGAGAGGGACAACAAGCAATGGTTCACAGATTACAGAGTAGAGAGTAGATTATGAGGCAACATGCAGCACATATGATCTTTAATGATGGTTTATTCTTAGTTTAATTGAAGGAATCCACACATGGATTCATATTGATAACCACATGAGCAAAATTGATTACAAAGAAGATACCCGCATGGACACATAGGTAGCAATAGGTAGTAATAGGTAGCAGCAGAGTTAACCACTAATCAGAGAAAAGAAACAGTCGTGGAGTAGACCATTCCCCCTTCTAATGAAGAGAAAACATAGGAAGGGAGAAGAATATATGACATCTAGTAAAGCATGTCATGTCATCGTTTGTCACTTTATGCATCATTCTAAAGTTGTAACTGGACAATCACATATTTAGAATTTTAGTCTAAAAGGTAGGGAACTCACTGAAATTCTGATTGATTTTGTAGCTTACCAAATTTTGCTTCAAGTAAGAACTATTTTGCTTCAACTCGCCAAAGTTTGCTTCAAAGTACATACTATTTCCACTTTAATGACCAGGCTCAAAATGTACCAACACATGGAATAAATGACAACTGAGTCACAAGTATTAAAGTATGACCCCCTAAAGAGGCTGGCACTGTGGGAAAATGACAGACTATAATCATTCATCCATAATAGTATAGCCTGTGGCTGATACAGTTATTGGACTCAGATCTTTCAAATGATATTTGTTGATCCCCATGTTCTCATGTCCGAAATAGACGACTTCACTACTGAAATCAGATGTATTTACTAATTATATGATGATTGATATGCCTCCCATTTCAGAAATTTGCAGACTGGAATGCTATTATTGTATTTTTACGCCATTAAAAAGCCACCGGAATGGAAGCCTGATTTTGGGCAAGTGTATATGCAATTCTGTTGGCATGTTTCCTGTCACGTTTCAACTCAATTCATTTCACCATTCTATGAGGTTTTTATGGTCAAACTATGTTTAGTCACTGCTTATGGAAGCTTCACTGTTTGTCACCACTACTTTCCATTCTTTGTCCAAAACTTTTCAGATTTCCAAAATGACAAGAACAATTCGTAAGGGTATTGTACACCTGTAGGTGATCCATTCTGGATCAATCATAAAATTGAAAATGTTCTAGACCCCAAAATGGGATTCACCCTAAATCCAACAAATGGATGATGTATTCAAACTTTCATGCCGAGAATCATAAATATTGACAATCCTCATCGTTCTTTTTTCCTAGGTTACTTATGTATGGTTTATGGGGCACACTAATAAGCAGAAACAAAAAATTGTATTACTATAAATACTACAAATGACCAAAGTAGCTCAATGGCACTTATAGGTACCATAAGTTACAATAGCAAGTAGTACTGCTAAAAGAAACTTCAATAACCAAAAATTAACTAAAACTAGAAGAATAAAAGATCCTAACTAACAGGGGTGAACCCTAAATGAGTAAGCCCTAAACATATCAAAAAAGACAAACCATATAAGAAAATATTGATTACCATGCCTTTACGAAAGATACAACCATCGAATCAAGAAAGTCAACAGAGACTATTACTAGAAACCACAGTTGACTTTTATAATTTATTTTGTACCAAGTCTCTTGCGGAAGAAGGGCCAACATCCTCATCAATCACTAGGAAATGACCAGTATGGAATATAGTGATATGTATAGGAGAATGGCCAAGGCTAAGAGGGTTTGGCTAGACGATCTTAGGAGGAAGTATAGTACTACTACATTGCAGGAAACCCTAAGAGATGTTTCCAAGGCCAGAAACGAAAATATGCTGAAAACACGCTTGAACAGAGCGGAAACTTTATTGTCAGCATTTCCCAATTCAGAAGCTTTATGGAATAGAGCGGAACATTTCCAATGAATTTTCGACCATTTCAGCCCCTTCCCAATAAAATTCATGCATTTTGGAGGGACCGTGTGCGTCTCACACATGGCTCACATGACCCCCTCTGAAGAAATTCAAATTAAATAAAGACACTAACAAACAAAAACTTAAAGCAAAAAACACTATATTGAAAAACATGCAAAGCACTTGTTGCCATAATCAAGTATGATATTTATAGTTTTGATTAATCGTGAAAAAAAGTATACAAAATCATTTGAGGAATCTTTATCATGCTATTCTAATTGACAGAATAAACAAAACCAAGCAGAATATTTATCAAAAACAAAGACCTACTTATGCCAAGTTTAGAAAATTATACTTAATATGAGCACAATTGAAAGCAAGAAAAGAACAGAAGAATTTGTCGCAATTGTATGTGTTGTACACTATATTGTATTAGATATTTATAGATTAAAATGATATACAATGAAACTTCTTATGGAAGCGAAACTTCCCAAAGAAGACACCTGTAGAATAAGCTTCTAGAACAAGGAAACTTCTAGAGAAAGGCAGATACATATAATGTGCACAAATAACAAGAATATACAATTAAAATAGCCCATGTGACTAATATAACCCATGGGACCATGTCTCGTCATTTTGATGCAAGTCCCAAGATAATGACAACCTTTTCCCATAGCCTACACCCACTTGCACAAACAGACACACTCTTGAACACACACTCAGAACTCAACTGAAACCGAAAATCACAATCTTTATTGCATATATGACTTGTTACAGAGATTACACACCAACACACACTCTCTTGAATTAGAACAAGTGAAGATGAAAACATAATACATATCAATCCCTCAATGGACTTGACTCGGTCTCTACATTGTCCTAGACTTGGATGCTACTTCTGCAAGTTCCCAGTTGAACGGCTCTTCTCAAACTTGCTCTCCTTGCTTGCAAAACTAAATTCAAACTCTAGAATTCAGACCTTTCTGACAACCTGGAGTGCCTCTTCCAACTGCCAAGCATCTTGAAAATGTCCAAGATGAAAAAACCAATCATTTAATGTTGTTATACGCTTTTTGAAACTAATCTGGGAAAAACCACCACTTTCAGTTGCAATACCTCTTTTGTGCAAACAACAGTTAGGAAATAACCCTGGCAGTTTCGCCATTGTGCAAAGTGCTAAAAAATCCATGGGCCATAAATTTTGCACATGAGCTCAAGATCACGAGTCGTTTTTAAATGCGTAACTTTTCAAGGAGAATCCAAATATGTAATCACATTCCACGTTAGAGGTATTTCCCCATGATGCAGAGGTACAAGGCAAGATGGTTCAACTCATAAGTCTAAGCACAATTGTCTATAAAGCTTCCTTAGGCTAGTAGCCTTTCCTGACCCTTTTTCCAACTTTTATGGCAAATGTGGGAAGTTTCTTAACAAACTACGGGGCATTCTAGATACCCTTTATCCATTTATAGCTCCCTAAGAAGTTTGGTTTTGCAACTCTAAGCAAAAGTACCCTTTCTCAACTCTATCTCAGACTTTTTAGGCCTAATTAGCCCTTAGATGTCTGTCATTGGTTTCCATATACAGGTACAGTAACTTTCCAAAACCCCTGAAATCAATTAGTAGACTTGAAAATACAATAGACTTCCAAAATTTATAAACTTTGACTGGTGCATTCTCTCTCTATGCAAATTTTTGTTTTAAAACCCTAGATGAGGGTTTGACTGCTTTGTCACAGCCCAAGAAGGGTAAAAATGAAGTTTTGAGTTTTCTTACGAGTTATGTGACTGTGAAAGTTGATTGGGGTCTCTGCACAATAAATACACCTTTTCTATTTATAAACTTCACCCTTTTGAGCAAATTCTATCTCCTTAAAATGGTATTTCTGAGTTGACTGTATGCTCATGGCAGCCTGCATCAGGGTTTACAAAGCAAGAATAACAACGCACAGTTGAATGCACACAGGAATCAATAGAAACAGAGGAAATTACCTCTTACTAATATTAAGAATCCATTTTCGGTTGTTTTTGTTAGTTTCTTGTTCACAAATTAATCCATGCACAAAAATCTGCCTGCAAATATAACTGTTTTCTAGTAAAGATGAGCTTCAAACTTCTTGAAGCACTTTTCCTCCTTCCTTTAAATTATCCCCCCCAAAAAGGGAATTACAACTTGATATATGCTCCTAAAAACTCTCCAACCGAATTTGGAGCCCCCTCAAGTACTTATAAGACACATGTTTTATCATTTAGAACAACTTTTAAGTAAGGACTCTTAAGAACATAAGGTCTAGTCATGTATTACAACCTTCTAGTCCCTTTGAGGACCTATTCCAAGCATCCCATAACATATTTTCTCCTTTAAACAACTTTTAGCACCCCAAACAAGCCTAAAAAGCATTCAAAAATTCAAATGAGGGTTTTGGCGGGAAAAGTCAAAATTTGAATTTTCAAATAGCTAGACCTAAACTAGCATCATGAAATGAAACCTAAGAACCTCCTAATGACAAAAGGACCTTCTATAGTAACATTCAAGCCAAAATTGTGATGACAAACCACAATTTAGACCAAGGAGTGATGCCCCTACATCACCCCACGACATTTTTACCTCTACACCAACACCTACCAATTTTTAAGTCATCAACAATCATTGCCCCTCCAAAATCCTACTAACAATCAATTTACTCAACCAGTTGAACTCGAACCATGATGCTAACTGAAATTAATCTTCTATGATGTACTTGATTCCCTTGAAGCATTGAAATGTTGATGGTTCTCTTGGATCAGCTTCTATGATGCCAAAACGGAAAACACACTAACTAGTCTACAGGAACACACCCCTACATGTTTTTGGTTGAAGCAAGATTGCTTGTGGACCCAAATGCTCCTACATCACATTTCCTCTCTACTCGGCGGAAATTGTCCCCAATTTCTATTGTGGATGTTGAAAGTTCAGCTCAAATGATGATTGGAATACCCACTTAGCTTCAGTTAGCAAGGATCATTTGCAGCGAACTAAGTGGTAGTGGAGTGATGCCAAGTGGTGCATGTGTGGGCATCAAAAGAGTACCTTCATCCAAAGGAGGCTGAAAATCTAGAATGGTACATTAAGAGGAGATATAACATTTCTCCCCACATTCAACTCACTATGGAAACTGAGGTTAATGATTCGATTCCATTCCTTGATATCCTTCTAAAAAGAAATGAAAACAGCTCTTTATCTCAACAAGTTTATAGAAAGAAAACTCACACTGACTGCTACCTTAGAGTCAAGTCCTATTACCACCCCTCTCAAAAAATTGGTGTTTAAAAACTCTAGCTTCTAGGGCTATTAGGATTTCTGATCATGACCACTTAAATCTTGAATTAAATCACTTGGCTAAGGTTTTTAAAAGCAATGGCTATAATAATAATTTAATCAAAAACACTCTTTAGAATGCTATCAATCCTCCTAAGATTGTTAAACAAATTGAGTCGAACAGAAGAATCATCCTTCCCTATATAAAAAACACTACTGATAAAATACTTAAAATTTAAAGCAAAAAGGGTATTGTTACTTCGTTCAAACCTGTCAACACCTTATAAAACAACCTCGATTCCCTTAAAGATAAGATTGATGCTAATCTCAATGTGGGGTCTATATGATAAATTGCTCGTGTGGTATTGTGGGGTCTATATGATAAATTGCCCGTATGGTAAACCATATATTGGAGAAACTGGTAGGTCTATCAAAACTAGAATCAACAAGCATGATAAAGACATCAAACATGATCGAATTGATAGATCGGCTCTAGTTGAGCATTCTCTTAATACTAAACATTCCATTTGTTTAAATTCTTCCAAAGTCATTGCTTCCGAAGATAATTATGTAAAACGACACCTACGTGAATCCATTGAGATAATGCATTATGATAATAATTTAAACAGAGACAAAGGTTGGTTCATTGGTGACACGTGAAAAACTTGCGATTCAGAACCTCCCTAAATTGGCTTTGTGAATTTTTTTCTTGGTAATACTAATTATTCTCTCATTCTCTTATCTTTTCTCTTTATTTGTAAATTTTCTAAAAATTTTGAAATTAATATTTATTAAAAAGAAAATTTTAACCTCCTTAATAGAGTTAGTTAAAACCTAAATAATTCAAACTTACTCCTTTCCTAGTTTGTCACTTTTTTTGCTCTTGTTTATCATGTCGGTTATTCCATTCTTTGTTTAATTTATTTAACCAACTTGGTAATAAATAAATATAAGTTAAATAAAAAAATTATTCTTTCTTATATAAATATATGATCAGCATTCTTATCTTTACTCATATTATCTTCCCTGATGATGGGTCTAGTTTGCTGACCCGAAACGTCAGACTGTTCTAAAATTATCACACAGTACTCCAAATAAATCTCTCAGTGAAAAACTATAAAAATCTCAAAAGTTCGATAGTTACCTAAGACTCCGGGACGGCGGGACGCAGGGACGCAGTTTCTAGGACAACAAAAAAGTCCAAAATTTCAGGACGGCGGGGGAACAGCAGGGGGACAGCTATTAAAATAATATATAAAATTATAAATATTAAAAATATACAGATAAATTTTAAAAAAATTATGAATAACAATTCATATTTATATATCATTCCACCATGTGCATACAGTCCACCTTCAGACATCCATATTAAAAACTCTCAGCATACGTATAACTATACTAATGTTATATGTCCATATAACTTCTAATATTAATATAAATGTTGCTGGTTTTCACAACATGTTGTTACAGTCCATGTGCATTTGTACTCGAAAATTTTTGTATTCATATATCACTCTTGTTTCTTAATGTCTTTGTAATAAAATACAGCTGGGTTATGGTTAACGGGTAAACATTTATAAAGAGAAAACAATAAACAAATTAATTTTAAACAAAAAAAAATTAAACAAAAAAAAATCCCCGAAATGTTTCAGGGACGTCCAGCCGTCCCCACCATCCCCTAAACGTCCCACATGTCCCCAGGACATTTCTTCTTCTCGCCAAACGTCTCGGCGTAGTCGGAAACGTGGGGGAAACGTTTCCCCCCCCTCCCGTCGTCCCCAAGATGTCCGGGACGTCCCGGACTCCTAGATTTTTAGGGGGACGCATCCCTGCGTAACACTGAGATATAACAACATCCCCCTCCAAATGTGGTGGCTCACACATTTCAAGTTGGCTCACATTCACAACATTACATATGCGTATGCTGAGCTGAGAGGGAAGATACAACCTGAGAGTATTTTTTCCAATTTGCTGCAAAATAGTATGAAGCCCATACCAAATAGGTTTGAGTTTATAATGTTGTTCAGATCTAAATCTTTGTTTGTTTTAATAGAGCTAAACTTTGTCACTAACCTGAAAATGTGAAGAAATTCTATGTCAATCATAAAGCTCTTTGTATTTTACTTGAGTTTTAAATTAAGTATCATGAACATGTGCATGGATTTTAGTGAAATTCTTAAAAAGAAGATGCTTTATCTTTCTACTTTAAGTTGGCTCAGATTCACAACATTATGTATGCTGAGCTGAGAAGGAAGGTCCAACTAGTGAGTATTTTTTCCAGTTTTCTGCAAAACAGTATAAATCCCATACCGACTAGGTTTGAGCTTATGATGGCATTGATATCTAAATCTTTGCTTGCTCAAGTACAGGTAAACTTTTGTCATCGACCTGAGAATGTGGAAAATCTCTATATCAATCATTAAGCTCTTTGCATTTTACTTACAATAAAGTATCATGAACATGTGCATGGGTTTTAGTAAAATGGTGAATAAATGAAGATGCTTTATCTTGCTCCTTGTGTTGATAAGAAGAAGGAATAGCCAGCGGAATCTCATAGGTGCAGGAGGTTCATACCCATAGCATACCTCAAATGAAGAATGTCTTATAGGCACATGGATAGTTATATTGTAATTATGCAGCAACACGCAGAGATAAGCCTCACTACTTATTTTGCTGGTGATAGATACAGAGAACATGCACCTAGGAATGGTTAACTGCTCCAGATTGACAGTCAGTTTTTAGAAGGAAGGGTGTGAAAATCTCAAGTTCAACTAAAAACCTAAAAGCTTTCCAAAAGAAACTAAAAAATATGGAGTCGCAATTAGGAAACAATAGTAAGTGGTAAACCAAAGTGACACCCTACGTGCTGGAAAAACAACATAGCAGCTTTGAAAGCATCTATAGTTTTGTTGCATGCATAAAAACAGCCATCTTAGAAAACCAACATACAACCACCAAAATACAATCATGCTTTCCAAAAGTAGCAGGCAGTCCACAAATAAAGTCCATGGAGATGAATTTGTATGGCCTAGAGGAAACAGGAAGTGGCTACTATAAACCAAGCTTTCCATCAGAAGGCTTAGATTGGCTGCATAATGAACATCATCTAATTATGTCTTCCACGTGCTTTCTCATAGAAGGCTAATAGAAACATCTCCGTAAATGTTGCAAAGTCTTCAATGTGGCAAAGTGAGCACCATATGATGAAGAGAGAGCCTTTTTTATGAGTGGGAGGCATGATGAACCTATTGGAACAAAAATCGATTTAATTTGTAGAATAAATCATCTCTTAATGTATAATCAAGAAAAGGAGTTTGATTTAGCAATGCGGATTGCTGTAAGGAAATGAGAATTGGTCCAAGTGTGGATCAAAAGAATAAAGTAATTTCCAGTGTTCATACACTGGCATGGAGAATATGCATAGCATTTGATGTAGATCTATTCAGCATATTAACAACTCCATTATTAGTCACCTTTTCATATTTTATGACATAGTCCCCTTCTCATACTTTATGACAAGATGAAATTATTGAATGTAAGAAGCCCATTTGAGGTGCCTTTGTTCTTGAATCTAGGATTGTGAATTAAAAAACATGAAGGAGCAGACAATCAGTATGAAGGATTGTTTCCTTACCAAGAATGTACTGTCTTCACTGCTTCATTCCTTAAACCAATGCATAGAATTCTGTCATGTGCATTGTACTTGTGTTTGGTTTCAAGAAGTGTTTTTGAATGCAATGCAATTGGGTGTCAGCACTTCTTAATAATGGCACCTATAACATAATCTGAGGCATCTTATTCTATCTCAAAAGGCTGGTGCAAATCAGGAAGGGCAAGCATTGGAGTGGAGCAAAGTGTTAGAAGATGTGAATAGAGATAATAAAGAGGAATCGGAATGCACACATTGTAAGTTGTGTGTCCGTCATTTTATTATGCAAGACATAGTTACAAAATGGTTAAAGTGATTACAACAGTCAATTAGTTAAGACATAACTAATACTAACTTTAATAATAAACTATAAGCCTTATATACCTACACCCCCTCTTAAGGCTTACACTACAAAAAGCAAATACAAACATATTGACAAAAAATTAGAGATGAATAGAGTCACACATTCTTCATAAGCTTCCTCTCTGAACACAGTGTTTTGACCAGGTAGAACTCCATCAAGCTGCCTCGTAATTGTAATGTCCCCAAATGGACATTTTTCAACCCCAAACGGATTTGAGGCAAATCTCACTCCAAAAGACAAATTACAAGAAATATGCAATAAAAATTTAATGCAGATCTGAATTTTAAACAGCAATGGCGACTTGCATGGGAGATGAAAATCATCCAAAATTGGAATGAAATCACATTTTTTAGTGTCAAAATGGAACAGCTGATTTTTATCATGTAAATGCACAAGAAAAAATACCAAATTCGGGTTTAATTGAAGGCTGGTTTATTTATTAAAAATCTGCAAACCCTTGTCTTCAAACACAGCTGGAAATATGATGTTTTAGAGCCAAAATCCACTCCAAAAAGGCTGATTTGAATGACTAAAAATCAGCAATTAGAACAGCAGCCCATATCTGATTTTTATCAGCTCCCAACACCTCCAAACAGTCTCCTATGTAGGTCACTTCTACTAGAAAAGACTGACAATAAAAAAGAACTACAGCAACAAGTCTTCTCCTTCAAACCCTTGTACCAATTTGCAACTTTCAGCCTCAATAAGCTAGAAAACTACTAGAAAACACAGCTAACTCTTTGATCTGCCATGGGAACCCCTGAATGGGGAATCCTCGCAATTAAGAAGAAGAGTTTTTTGTTTTTCTTCTAGATCTCTAGAGGGTTTTCATTCTCAAGAGATAATCTCTAAAGGTTTTAGTCCTTAGAAATTATTTTTTTGCAAAGCATCAAGCTCAAACAAAAATAAGAATTTTATAAATATGAAAGAGATATCTCTCCAAGCCAAGTTGACTTCCTTTTATAGGAAAATTTGGCTTAGTAGCCACCCACTAGCACCAATCACATGCTTTCCTTCGAAATTAATTTTTTTTGGCCTTGTTTTCTCCTCCACATGGGTCGCATTTTTCCCTAGGGGAAATAAAAACATAAAGTGACATTTTCCTTTTTCTTTTTCTAATTTTGCTTTATCTTTCTCTTTTATTTTTATTAAGTCATTAATAAATTGATATAAGTGCTTTTTATAGAATTTTCTTTTTATGCACTTTATAATAATTTATTAAGACTATAGTTTCCCTTTTTATCACCCCTTAGCCATTGGGAAACAAAATTGGGTTAGGGGTCTGCAATTGATTATTTTAAGAAGTGGGACATTTCAGTCCTCCCTTCCCCAATTGCTTGCCTTCAAGCAATTCCAAACTCGTTTGTCCAAGTGCCATGCACAAGAGACAAAACAAGTTGTAGTGCTCCAGAATTCTGGCTCATGTACCTGTCAAGTGAGATAGGTCTTGCCACCATATACCTCTCTCGAGATGATCATATGCACAAATTTGCATCAAAGGTATCACATACTTTATATTGCAGATTTCATCCTCTAACACATAATTTTTCTCAAGAGGAAAATAAATCTGAATATGCAACAATAAATATGACATTATCTCACTCATTCCATACGTTGTGATGTCATCACGATCTACAATGGTCTGAATTCCCTCATGATATAATTGTTGTAATAAACAAGATGACATGCCTCTTTCCTCACCATCCTCATCCTATGCAATCTGCCCTCCTTGGAAAGAACTTTCCATATTCTTGGCTGCCACAATTTGAAGAATACCATTCCTCATACCTTGCAAAACAACTTCATTGTCTTGCACTTTGAACTTCAACTCCATAGTTTGATAATTTTGGATGAACTCACCCAAATATTGTAGCCCTTATACACCAAGCACTAAATCCAATCCACTAATACTAACAACATAAAAATCATCTCTTACCTCATGATCTCCTATGGTGAACTTGAGTTGTAGAACCTTCTTTGTGCATGTGATTGAATTTCCATTTGCCATGATTACATTGAATCCTTAGAAATCTTCTTCTTACAATCCCATCTTGGCCACCAAATCTTCATCAATGAAGTTGTGTGTAGCTCCACCATCAATCAATATGGTGATCTTTTGCCCATGAAGATCTCCTCTAACTCGGAAAGCATAGAAACTAGGTGTTACAGCTAATGTGGCAATAGTGGCTCCTGTAATAACCACATCTCCTTCCTTTGCTCAGTCTTCATTCTTCTTTGGATCAGCATTATCTTCATCTTCATCATCATCTGAAACCACCTCGATATAGTGGATTGACCCCTTATCTTAGCAACGATGACTGGGTGTCCATGGGTCCTTATAATGGAAGCACAATTTCTTTCTTCTTAACTCATTCCTTGCCTCTATTTCTTGGATGTTTCTTTCTCATTCATTTGCCTTTCATTTCTGTCCACTAACTGCTGCCCCTTGCTTATCATGTTGAGCTATTATTGGTTGCTCAAATGAGTTCTTTTGCTGCCCCAAAGGTGTTGTTAACTGTTGTCCAAACTGCAAATTTCTTCCTTTTGGAACTGAACTTTCTAAGTCCAACGATTTCTTAATGGCACCTTGAAGATATGGAGGGTTAAAGGCTTTAACTAGGCCTTTTAGTGGCTCTCCTAACCCTTAAACAAACAACAATATAAGTCTCCTTTCACTAATATCAAGCACCATTACTGCAATCCTTTGAAAATAAAAAATATACTTATTTAAAGTTCCTTCTTGCTTGAGTTGGGTCAACTCCCTGAAATGCATATCTGGATCCATCCTGTCAAACATGGACTGAATTCCTCAAGGGTGGTGATAGAACCATGCCCTTGGGTGATGATTCCATGGTACCACCATTCATGTGCAACTCCCTCCAAATGCAAGGTTGCAAACTTGAATGCCTCTTCTTCATACATTGGATTCAAAGAAAGATATGTATATAATTTCTGTAACCAAGCTCTATGTAATGACCCTTTCAATGAATTAGACTAAAAACAAAGGAATGTAGACAAACATCAATTTATTCAAATCTGATTTTTATTGCAGAAGACTGAAAATTATAAACCAATGAACTGTACTCTTCAAAAATGAATGCCCAACACCAAATCTACTTCAAATTAACTTGCCACAATTTATGTATCTCTTTTATGCATCCACAAGAACCAAGAACAATGATAAATTTGAAGTAATTCACTGCTGGAAATTAATAAATGTCCAGCGAATTACAGCCGAAAGAAAATTATAGATTATGGGTCTAGAAACCCCCAAAATTCATGAAATTGCAAATTTCGACATTAGACATTATAACAAATCAGATTATCAACTGAAAATGCACATATAAGTTCACCAAACCCTCAAATCCTACATGAAGGTAGGTCATTCCACATGTAGGAAGCCAAATACAATCTGAAAATAATAAATATCTCTTCAAAACTGCCTTATACTTCAATGACAAGTCAAGATGAAGGGTTTTCGTCTTTCACTCAACCTCTAGAAAGGTTTTCCTCCTCCTAGGCAAGCCACACAAGAGGGTTTTCATCCTAAGGTGGAAGAACAAGGAGCGACTAGCTCACAATGCTCAAGATAAGATAAAATGTGTCAAAGTCTAGATGTCAAATGATGTCTTAACTCTCCTTTTATATCCCCTAAGGCCGACACCTTAGAGATGTTATTTTCCTTCATTAGCTTCCATTAATTGATTAAAACCCAGCCAACCTGCTATAAGAGGGAAAACACTAAAAAGAAAATATAAAATATTAGAACAAACAATGCAAATGGAAGCTCAAATTTCTCCTCCATCTTCTTCACTTTTTTGCCATGGAGAAGGAATGGCAAGAAGACTAATTAATAGCTCTCAAGTGGGGAAAAGGTACATTACAGTCCTCCCCAAAATTGCTTGTCCCCATGCAATTGCGAACTCGATAGTTCCAACAATCTAGATCTTGTACCTGTCAATTGAAAGAGCTCTTGCTGACACAAGTTTATATGCTTAGATACTATCTTAAGAAAACAAATAGATCCCATAGTTGTCAAGGGAAACAACTTCCACCCACAATGATCACGGTGTCTACTCATACCATCACCCATACCTACATGTTCTCTTTCAATTGAGCCTTCTATCCGGAACATGAGAACATCTTGCATCATAGCTTGCATGTAGGCTGAAAATAAATCATAACAGCAGTAAGTCACCTGGGATTCCATCCAATTCAGTACTAAGGTGGCTACGTGGAGTGTCTCCACTAGTGGAGCTTCGCCACTATCATTATCATGCAAGGAAACCTTCTTAAATTGCACATGGATCCCATTGTTAGTGACTAAAAAGATTGTGATCAAAAGCATAAAAAATGATGCAACTATGACAAACCCATGTGATTTTTAGTAATATGATAGAAGTAGAAATATTAGGTACCCAAACAAGTACAGTGAACTCATTATCTTCAGCTGAAACCCCATATGCTCTCCCATGTGATTAGGTGAGAAACAAACTCAGCTACTCTTCTTGTTCAACACCTTTAACTGCACATGGAACAAACTTATTAATGAAAACAAGAGTTGCTTTCATCATTGCTTCTTCATGTCTTATGGGTATGGTGACAAGCACTCTTTCAATGCTTGCAATTATCTCATTTTCTCCTCTCAAGTGATGGTATTTTATTTCTTGGTATTTTATTTCTCAAAATCAGAAGTATAGCAGCTGAAAAACACATCAATAGTGATCATAGATTGCAAACCTTTTAACGTCATGGTGAAAGACCCGTCTCTGTTTGTCAAAAGAATGGACAAGGAGTTGAAATGGTTGCGGACAGCAAATGAAACCAAATTACAACAGCTGTAATACTGATTACCTTGGCACCCAAAAGATGCTTCCAAGCTGTCCCAAACTGATTTCTTCAAATTATAGCTCAGATCAGAATTTATGAGTGTTGATATGCAGTTATAACAGCCACACTTTGGCCAAAATTTCATCCCAAACAATCCCAAATAGGTTGGAACATTAGTCATACTTCTCCTCAATGAGTGAATCCTCTTACACACAATTTCAATTGAAAAGAATGTCTCCAAACCTGCCCCTCTATTGCTGTCCCGAGAAGATAAGCAAAGCTCAAATAAAATTGGGAAAGACAATTTCATCATGGTTGTAGCATTGCATTTTATTGCCTAGATTCAAAAATCGTAGTGGCCAACAAATATCTTGTGAAAGTTAGTCTTACCTTGTCCGTGTTGCTAGGAGAAGGGCACCCCTTATGATCAAAAACCCCTTGGAGGTTGCAAAAAGAATGTGAAACCAGCTGAATATCTTGATCATAAGAGCCAGCATGATTTGAGACAACTCCCACAATGTGTAATGTCCCTCTTTCTCGAATAGTTCGGTCGAAGACCTTTGGCCTATTTTGTCTACCCAACGGCCAAAGGGTGATTTCAAGGGTGACTTCGGTTTATTAATTTTATTATATTGTGCTAAAAAAAAAATAAAATATCTTTAAAGCACATATAATGAATTAATAGATTGTTTAAGTGACTTTGACTAAGGAAAAGTACATTTAAATAAATTAATAAATTATTTAATGTGTTTTCCTAGGAAAAAAAATGCGACTTGTCTTGGGGAAGGGTCAAATAAGCCAAAAATGCGACTTGGTTGGAAAAGGAAATAATTAATTATGCTAATTTGGAAAAAGTGCGACTTGTTTCTTTGGAGGGTTTTTTGGCTATAAGGAGAAAACTGAGACTTGGGGAAAGGGCATTCAGATTATTATTATTTTCTCCCGGCAGTTAGCTCTGAGCTTTTGCAGACAAAATCCAAGGACGAAAACCCTCTGGATTATTCCTCTTGCGGACGGAAACCTCAGGAGCAGTGAGAGAAGTTTCCATTTAGGGATCTTCATTGTATTCACAGGTTTTTCATCATACCAACAATTTGAAAGAGAAATAAATTGCAGCAGTGGGCATACAGACTTCTTCTAGAGTGGGGCGACTTATTCTACAGTCGTTTTATGCAGTATCTGAGGTATTTTTCATAATAGATCATTATTGTAATTTCCAGCATCAGTTACATATCAAATCGATTTGGTTTTGAATCATTTACAGTGGGTTTTGGGACAATCTTTATTATTAAATCTATCCCCAGATTTATATTTTTATTGCCGTATTATTTAGCATCAGAAATCATTCATTATTAAATACATGGCTGAATTGTTTATGAAGAAATCTGCCTGTTAAACCCTAGGCGCCTTTTCTGTATTCACCTGGTTTGCGGGGTTTGTTTTATTTAATTTATCTATGCAGTTTTAGTATGGTGTTCTATAAATTGCTTTTGATGTTATCAATTCAGATTTGAGCCAGAGTAATATATATTAAAAAAATAAAGTATTAAGGCAAAAAGGGGTTTGGGATCTTTCACAATGATTCGGTTCTCATCTTCCAAGCCACTCTTAACCATGTTACAAGGATGACTTCTACCACAAAACTTCCTTTGAATCCGTGTCTCATTAGGCATTCTTGCAAGGCATTTTTTTGAGAACCAATTCCAAACAATGGCATGACACCTTACTTCATCTTGGTTTACGCAAACTAAATTATTGCATACCTTGTAGCAAGCTGAATTTATATTCCATGAAGCTAAATTTGTATGTTCATTGGATGAATTATGCGTAACCTTCACATAGATCCAAAAGTGGCAATCTTGAGAGTAACTTGGATCCCATGGAAACCATAGCAAACTGATTCATAAAACCTCTATGGATAGAATTAATGCCTAACTTGCTTACCATTGGCATCTTCCCATTAATTTCATCATGTTGCTCAAGATAAGGGATACATTGTAGCGACCATAGGTGAAGTTAATAAATATGAAATCTGATTCATACCTTGGGTTGCTCTCCACATGTCCACCTTCCCATGCCAAATGAGGAGTGATTGAAACATCCTCTATACTCCCAAACTTGTGACTCAGACTTTCTGAGTTGGAATTAGGCTTCTTCTTCACCTCAAATTCAATAAACTAAGCTGACTTTTTGCTTTGAGCTTCAATAACATTTTGCTGATACTATGCATGGCACACCTTCATGGTTCTTGCCGGAATCATGTACACCAGTAAATTGTCCTTTATTGACATGTTGTTCTGAAATTTCCAGCAAACTCTTCATTACAATAACTATGCAAATAGAATTCTTCTTTCCTTGATCCAATCTTAGGAGTGCGCTAAAGATACGCAGGGGCTTTTTGGAAAAGGTTATTTTTTCCTTTAGTACCCTTCATCCTCTCCTCTTTGGTAGAATAATACTTAGGATGATCAAATCCTTGCAAACACATTGTTGGCTAGATTTTATGCATAGCATCAAACCTAGGCAGTCATGAGATAAATCTCCCTCATTTAACCGGTGAGGCTCCCGTGTCAGATTTGTCAATAAAAATGCGTTATTATCTATCAGGGGTTTTACTTTAACCACTTAGTTCATGAACCATAACTAAGAAGTTCTGCAGCAAGTAAGCAGCTGTTCAAGAAAGGAAGTATTTTATAGAAGAAGGAAGTAAAGGAAATACAGAGAAGAAATGGAGAAGATGTGCATCCCAATTAGTAGATAGCAGAGCTAATTCCATGCACATAGAAGAAACTTAATAGATATGAACACACAGAATTATAAAACAAAGGCAGCTCTAGATCCAGATCTAAAATAACTCAGAGTTTATTAAGAGATCTAAGATTAAAAGCAAGAAACACAGTACACCGTGACACAAAGTTCTCCGGAAACCTGCTCCTTTGTATTCCTTTGCTCCAAGTTGCTCTCAAGGGGTTCAGCACAAAGTCTAGAACACAAGATTGTTGCTTACAAATTCTGATCGATCATTAACCCAGAGGTTCTTCTCCTACTTATAGAATGTAGGAGGGAAAGTACAAATGGAAAACTCAAACTGAACTGAAACATAAACAACAAGTACAAATGACATTTGGCAATCATCCTCAACTATCTTCTCCTTAAGTGACACATGTATCACTTAACTAATAGAATGGTTCCACATGACTTTAAGTAATGGTTGCAAAACCAATAACTTAGAAGTTTTACAATTTCATCCGGGAACATAGAAAATAGAAGAAGAAAGAATAGAAGAAGTCATGCCAAGTTGTAAGGTTTATGTCTTCTTCTTGTTCTGATATCGGATATACTTGTCGAACATGTAATTCAGCATCCTTCCATCTGTTTTAGCCACTGCTTCCTTCTCTGTCCTGAACTGCAGCAACCCTTCATTCAACACTTTGATGCATGCTTCCACATCTTCCAAACTCGGCCCAAACCTTGCAATGTCTGCCTGTAGCGCCACCAGTCTACTGATAGAATTCATCGTGAAAGGCTTGGTAGCTTTATCAATTCTCTTTTGTACCATCAGAAGAGAATCCTTCCAGGGAATTAGGCACCTTAGTTAGAAACGATCCGCACGTATGAAGTAACATTCTCCGTCCACTCTCTCCTTAGTGAAAGAAATGATATTGTCTGGTAAATCTGATGTCCTACTCTCAAGTGCCTGCATCCTCTTCAGCAAAACTCTGCAAATAAAAGATTTCCAAACAGAAAGATACTGCAAACTCTAAATTTGCTTCCCCTTCTCGACTGATCCGTCCGGTACAATCTGTTTCGCAATCAATACATCTCCCGGCAGCTTGTTGATCTCGGCCAAAATACTCAGGTTACTCTCTGCAACTGTATTCATGCCTTCTATGTTTGCCATCAAATTGCTTCAGTTGATTTGCTGGATCATCCATAACCTTTAGGCGGGCTGGCACTTCTCTAAGTACAGAAGCTTGATGAATAATAAAATCCTTCCATTCGTCAATAACCTTTACTTGATTGCTTGCGTCCTCCATTTCCTGCATAAGATGATCACTCACCTACTCTTAAATGGGCTGAATGGAAGGTTTAGCAACCTTGGCTATGATCTCACATAATTGAGATACTTACTTCTGCAGCTCTTCTTTTCTCCGCCTTTTCACTGTCAAGCCTAAGGAAAAAAACATCCATCAATGTCTACGTGCCTACTTCAATCCTTCAATGGTGAGCTCTTGACCAAGGGGTACTTTGGTTACTGTCACATCCTCTGCCGTGAGCTCCTCCTCTATCTTTCCTTCTGCCGGAATTTATATCTCAGCAAACTTCTCTCCCGAATCCTCGATGATCAACCTAGAAGTTGGTTTGGTACCTTTAAGCATTATGTCTCTTCCGTCCAAACTCTGGAGTAGCTGCAAGTCATGCTCCTCTAAGTTCATCTCCATTCTCGCTTCTGGAACCAACTGCGAAGCCAACCATTCCAAGAAGTTACTTCTCGGAGAATGAGAAGTCGCTGAGTATACTACCATCTTCCGCTTTGCATCCTCTCCGTCAGAAAGTGCCACAGTGTTATCGCTGCCATCTTCTGAGTCATCCAAGGACAAAGCCCTTTCGAGTTCTGCCATCTGCATCTTCAACATCTCTTCTGGAACAGGTGATGAACGAAGTGGCTGAGGAGAGAAGACGAATGTCGCTGGATTCAATGGAGGCATGGAAGCGTCCTGCTGCTGCGGTGCAATAGTTGGTGAAGTACTGGGTACTGGAGAAACCGGAGTTAAAGTCATGGTCGTAGAAGTGATCTTCTCCTTGGATTGAGATCTTCTATGCACTTTCAACTTCTCGACTTTCCTGCTGCTTTCTCCTTCGTGCTTTCGCTTGAGGGAATCTCCTGCGCCGAAGTTGCCCGTGACTTGATTCATCAATGCTTCATCAAGGCAATATCCCTTCGTCAGCAACCAGTTTGAAGTATTCACCAACACAGCTCCCAACCTTTCTTCAATTGTGTTGCAACCTCCTATGTTATTCTGCAGTATGGCTTTATCTCCTCCCATTTGATGGTAAGTGTCAAGTACCACATTCCCATCATCTTTAAGATCCGCAGGTATCCGCGCTAGTCCAAAGTCGAACACTTGCTTTGCTGATAGCTTGCTGAAATCTCTCTTTCTAACCTCGTACTCACTTTTGCACTTCATCCAGAAATCTTCTAATGAAGGCACATGTGCATACTCCTGGGAGATTGTCTTCCTGGCTACTCCAAATGGATCGAAGTTCAGCCGTGCAGGGAAGAACTCTTGCTCATACTCGGATAACATTTGCGCCTCCATCCCCTCGAGCTCTATGAATGCTAATGCAGCTGTAATATCCCACAGTGATTGGGAAGAAGCCCGTAGACTTGTGCCGCTTTGACTGAAGGTCGTGTAACTCCACAAGTTGCCTGCTTAGCTCCATAGTGATCAATCTATCATTCGGATACCTGGGCATCTTTATTGGTTCTCCAGAAAATCCTATAACCTTGAGGTATGTGAAATCTGCAAATTGAATGAATAGACTGCCAATCTTGGACACAGCTTCCCACGCTTCCTTGCTTACCCTGTTGGCCTTCAAGTCTTTGTCTAGCCTGCAGATGAAATCGTAGAAGAATTCATCGTTGATCACTTTGAAGTCTTTCTCGCACGCAGGTGCAGTAAGCTGTGGGTAGCACTCGAAAATGGGGTCCTTAGAAAGAACACCACATCTATCCAGCTTGGAAAAGACGCCTTATGAAGCTGCAGCATACACTAAGTATGAAGTCATCTTGAAGCTGAAAGTACGCTTCACGTTCCGGAGTTGCTCACCGATGTTGTTGCTAATAATTTCTGACCAATTGATTATAGAATCAACCTTGTTGATTTCAATGGTCCTGATGAAAGCATACATCCATGTACAGAAAGTGTAAGCATTCGCTTCGCCATTCATCCTGCATAGCAATTTGACGACATCATCTACCTCCTACACCAAATTGAACCGCGGAAGAGTTCTCGGGAACTTTGAAGGAGATCTAGGCTTCTTCATGTATCGGCTATTCATTATGCTCACGCAATCAGCTCTATGCTTCTCCCATCTACTGTATCGGCATCCTGAATGCTAATGGAAGTCACCACCTTTCGCACTGGAATCTTCAAACAATAATTGATGAACTCTGCGTCCAAACGAATTATTGTCTTTCCCGAAGCATCACGCACTGATCTGGATGAAGGGTGATAAGATCTAGCACACTCCATCACAAACTCTGGCAATTGGGCTGTACATGGAAAAGCTGCAGCTCGGATAATTCCACTGCTTTTAACCGCACGCATGAGTGAAGTCTTTCCCGCTCTGGATCTATCAATCAAATCGGAAGAGGTTCTGGGCCTAGATCTGTGTCTCCTATGTCTGCAAGTTTGGAAGCAATGCATGACTCCATCGTGCTTTCTTTTTCATCTCTTTCGCCATGGCTTTGTCTATCTTTGTCTGAATAATTCTTTTTCTTCTTACTTGGCCGGATTTCTTCAATACTGGTGCAGATCTGGACAATTCTTCAGATTCGGAGGATATATGCAATGTATTGGACATTGATAAAAGCTCATTTTCCTTTGTAAAGCACCTGTAATGAATTCCTGCAATTTATTCAGACAAAAATGGCCACCGGAGCATGAATAGTGAATTTTAATTGTAAAAATCTGCACTTTTCAAGCCTGCTGCCCCAAAAAATGGTGTTTAATTTGCACATAAAGAGAGCATGAATCCTTTCAACAACAGATGCTTAACAGTTTCCAATGTAGAGCAATAAAGATAAAGCCCATCTATAAGTCCACTCTTGGAAAAACGAGCCACAAAGACTTTTTTAATAGTAACATATTAACAATTATTCATATAAACACTTCAAAAGATTGAAGGGATCTGTTATTCCGCATATCATCCACACATAACATATGAGCACCAATATTTCCTACTCAACGGGACTATCTTTATTTAATATAAGTTTCATTACATTTTGCCATTACAATCTTGTTATAAATACCACTATGACATCTATGTCATACTCTTAACTTGTAATACTGGAAAGTGTCGTTTTCTTCATAAATCTGATATTAAATCCCCTGTTACAGAGTCTTCCAGCATCTCCTTCCAATGAATCAAAGTTTCTTCCACAGAAATTACCTTTTCTCATTTTTTCATTTCTAACAAAACCAGTACATTCAATGGGAGAGCTCTGTTTTCCTGAGTTACAATAATGAGCCTGGTTTCAGTTTTTTCTTGTCTTTTTATCTCCTGCTTGAGCTTGGGATGCCTCTTGAACTTCTAAAACTGCTTTCTCTTGATCCTCCACGTGAGTTTTCCATCTTCCATTCTTCTTTTCTCACGGTTACGATAACTGACTTCATCGTGACATCATAAGTTATTGGTGCTTCTTGGGGCACTTACACTTAAAAGATCTTCTTGACACCTAAGACTCATTTGAGATCCTTGATACATCCTTCCCCTCATGGGAGACTCACCCACCTGCTTAGAGGAGGAATTAACACCTCACACTCACCATTACAAAATTCAAATATTCAAAAGTTAATTTTGGAGTGAAAATGAAGATTGAAATCTACAAGCCTAATACAATGCAATGAAACCAAGAATGGCTCTTTATTGACACTACTAAGACTTTAGACCCTATTATTAATTACAAGCCAAAAATTGACAAAATGGTGTTGTGTCTAGATGCCCCTGCATCAGGATGCCAAATCAAGATGCGAAGAACAATTAAGAAGAATCACAAAGACAAGACCAACATATCAAGCCAATACATCATTACCGGTAGAGACTCAACTAGAGGGCACATTTCAGAATTTTCCGGACAGAGTGGAGCCCTTTCACAGGGAGAAAAGGAGAATTTAAAGAAGGAGGAGTCCTCAAATATGTAAAGAACGCTGTTGAGCCATTTAAAGCAGAAATTAAAAAAAGAAAAAGAGAAGCTGAAGGCTAACTTACAAAAGACAGTTGAAGTTAAGGAGGATGTGGCCAGATACTTCTCATACTCGGAAAAAAATAATTAAAGAAACTAGGAATGATTTGGATAAGATTGAGCTTGAATTAGTGGCAGCAGTGGTTGACTATGATGTTGGCACAGATATGACAAGAGAAGAACACCCGTAGTTGATTGCCCTTGAGACAAATATCGACAAAAATAGGTGGATAGAGCAAAAAACAAAAGGAACAAGAAGCCACTGCAGAAGGAGGAACAAAAGCAAAGAGGTTGAATTGGAGAAAAAATGGAAGGAAGATAAGGTTGTGGCATTAGCAAATTAGAGGGTGTAAGAGAAAAAATCCAAGGCCCTTAGGAACAAATAGAAAAACAAGAACAATAAAGTAAAAGGCAACAAGACGAGCTTAGGAGGAAAAAAGAAGGCAAAGCAAGAAGAGGAAGGGAAGAAAGCTGCATCCAGACAAAAAGTGATAAGAGGCACAAAAACACATCCAAGAGAGAAGATCATGAATGGCTGGCACAAGCAACACACCTCCAAAGGTTAATCGAGGCATCATCAATGCCTGAAAGAAAAAGCAAAGCACAGACAAGAGAACAAGAAGACTAGAGAAATAAGGACTGAGGATACTAGCAAGAAAGATGATGACAAGAGGGTGACGGAGGCAAGCAGAAAAAGGAGGAAATGTGGAGAGTAATATGCTGCATGAAGAAGATACAGACCTTATACTGAATCGAAGGGGGAATGTAACCATCAGCTCAACATGAAATCCCATTCAGACTATTAAATCATTGATAACCAAATATAAGGGTTTCACTACCAAGGTAACCATCTCCCCTGATCATCTAACAAACTCCAAGAGGTCAATTTGTGGATGTGGATAAGTTGTCCTACAATACGAAACAGGAGGTTGGGGATGTGTTGCACAAGAGTGCGAAAATAGATTGGATGGTACAATGTGTGGCAATGGAGGAAGGGATGACAAGAACCATTAAAAATATCATAGAAGCAAGACCATGACATCAAGCTGATCCATCTTTACCAATAGAGACCTAGCTAGAGAGAACAGCTTAGAATTTACTCAACAAAGTGGACCCTTCAATAGGCAAAAGAGGATAATTTAAGGAGGAAGGGCGCCCTAGAATATGTACAAAGTATTTTAGAGGCATTAAAAGCACAAACTAAGGAAGAAAAAGATATGTTGAAGGCCGACATATAAAAGACAGTTCAAGTTAAGGAGGATGTCGGAGGAATACTTCTCATGCTCTCTTAGTTGGCCACAAAAAATTATAGAAGCAGGAAATAACATAAACAGTGGTACTCAATGATGTTGGTACAGATATCGGATGAGGATACTGTTATCCAAATTTCACCACCCAGAGTTAATTTGATAACATGCATCAGAGTTTTTAGTTCCAAGCAAGTAGATTGATTCAGGAGAAAATCGTAAAATTGGCTAAGTCCTGCTCAAGACCCGCCTTTGGGACAGTTGGAACAATTATACGCGGAAGGCGCGGATCGGCCGAAAAGCCTCCAGGCGGCCCAAACAAAAAAGGGACATCTGGGACAAATGGGCGCGAAATGCCCGAATCGGCCGAAAGAAAGAAAATTTGTCCAAGTCCTTTACCGGGAGCAAGCGGGACAAGAGTGCGCGGAGGACGCGAACCGGCCGATTCAGCCGAAACAGGAAACTTCAGCACAAGGACAAGTGGGACAAAGGGACGCGCGGGACGCGGATAGCCGAAGGAGCCGAAAGCCAATCAGATCACGCCACGTGTCACCGGCAGAAAAGGGACGATGGAAGCCCATTTCGGGCGGATCGGAGGATTCTGTCCCGCGAAGCACTGGGACATCCGGGACAAAAAGACGCGGTGGACGCGAAAATCCGGCAGGCCCGTGGACAAATCACAGCATGACACGTGTCGCCAAGGAAAAAGGTCCAAAAAGTCAAAGGGGCGAGTTTTCGAGCACTGATCCGAACCAATGAAATAGTGCCACGTGTCCAAGTTTAAGGGGCCCACAAGAAAAGCCCGCGAAAAGGTGGAGAGATAGAATTGCTCAGCGAACCAGAGCCTGCCACGTGTCGTCCAGATGGCAGAGCGCGGGAAAAGAAATTCTAAAAATCTGTTCTTCGCCTGTTTTGTGCCATAAATCTTCAGATCTTAATCATATCTTTCGATCCAGAGCTTGGATTTGCACGTTCTTTATATCAACGGAAAGCTAGTTGAAATTCTCTACATGATTCTGGGGTCAATCTTGCATTTTGGTGCAGTTTGGAGGGAGAAAATTAAGAAAACGTCTCTGATGCGTGGTGATAGACAGAAGTAATGCTTCAACTACCAACTTTAATGCAGCAGACAGCTCGCCGCTCCTGTTAGACAGCCCGCCGTTTTGCTAGAATCCGCCGCTTCTGCCATAATGAGATGATTTTAAATGCTACCAAGAAGTGGTTGGGGCAGATTCTGGATTTCCTCTCTCTTCCCTCTCTCATTTCTTCATATATATTGTAAAGAGGAGCTTTTTAACAGGTCGGACATTCTTGTTTTGCATCCTCCCTTCTTCCCTCGCTTGCAAGAGAAATTGTGGAGCTTTCAAACCTCCCATATGGGTTGTAATGCCAGTCTTTTTGCCTCTTGGCCACTGCAATGTACTATATCGACTCTTGAGCAATAATATGTATGTTGTGATTGACTCTTAACCCTCTCATGTATTCATTGCTGTCATTTTGATCTCTTATTGCAGTTTGGTTACCTGTGCATGGTGTTTGTATTGCGTCTATGTGGTCTGTGTTAAATTTGCAAAACGAATGTCTAACATTCCTCGGTGCATCACCTTTGTAGTTTAGGTTTTATTCTATGCATTTTCTTACCCTGTCTCCTTGGCAAGTTAGATTAGGTTTTAGCAAACCCTCTGCATTTTTTGTGTGCATCTGAACAGAGGAATAGGAACCAGCCTTCTCTGGAGAATCTTTTCTCATCTTTACAAGTCCCCACGCTTGGAGAAAGGATTCCATGTTGTGCAATCACACTGGATGCCTAAACATCAACCTAGAAGCCTGATCTGCATCCAGGGGTGCTGTGAGTCTGCAACAACAGATACATGCTGGGACATCGAATTCCCTTGGAGACAAAGCTATCGACTCTATGTCCTCATGGATGATAGAGCAGAAAAAATCACAAGTATGGATGAGATGGGGAATGCTTGCTCTTTTCCGCTAAGATGAATAGGCTTGCTAAGAGATCGTCGCTGAGAAAGAAGCATACCTCCAAAATTTGGATGTGGAAGGGATTAAATAACCCTTGGGACACCTATTGAGGTTGCACACCAGGTGGGCCAATGATCTAAGGCACTATTCATGATAACAGTAGAGGATTGTTTACAGCTGAAGAGTTGTCCAGAGAAATTCTATTTGAACATTCTTGCACGTTATAAGCATGTCCTACTTCTGTAGATAGTAAATCAGTGGCAGTATATAGAATTTTTCCACAATTTTGAAGATAAGAATGAGCATTGTATAGAAGATCTTGTGTGAAAGCGAATATTGAAGAAAAAGTTGACAGAGAGGATGGACTGCTTACATACAAGCAATAAGACTAGGGGAATCAGCTAGGTGGTTTTTCTCCACTTGTGGTTCAAGTCACTTTGCCATCACAAAGATTTGGGCAGAGTTGATGAACAATAATGGAGATTTTAGATGCAAGCACATTAGATTTCCTTTTTGGTTTGGCAATACTTGCAACATTTTTGTTTTGTGAGCTAAGATGACGAAGTCTTCCCAATCAGTTGCAAGAATAATCATTTTGTTGCCTTGTGTTGGCTAGATTTCTGCATAGCATCAAACGTAGGCAGTCATGAGATAAATCTCCCTCATTTAACCGGTGAGGCAATCCCGTGTCAGATTTTTCAATAAAAATGTGTTATTACCTATCAGTGGTTTTACTTTAACCACTTAGTTCAGGACAACCATAACTGAGAAGTTCTGCAGCTCTGCCTGTAAGCAGCTGTTCAAGAAAGGAAGTGTTTTATACTTGTGTTTTCCAAGGAAGTTTGAATGTGAAATACAGAGAAGAAATGGGGAAGATGTGCATCCCAATTAGTAGATAGCAGAGCTAATTGCATGCACATAGAAGAAACTTAAATAGATCATGAACACTTTCCTGAATTTCTAAAACAAAGGCAGCATCTATATCCAGATCTAAAAGTAACACAACTCTTATTAAGAGATCTAAGATTAAAAGCAAGAAACACAGTACACCGTGACACAAAGTTCTCCGGAAACCTGCTCCTTTGTATTCCTTTGCTCCAATACTTGCTCTCAGGGGTTCAGCATTCAAAGTCTAGAACACAAGATTGCTGCTTACAAATTCTGATCGATCATTAACCCGGAGGTTCTTCTCCTACTTATAGAATGTAGGAGGGAAAGTACAAATGGAAAACTCAAACTAAACTGAAACATAAACAAGTAGTTAAAGATGACATTTGGCAATCATCCTCAATCTATCTTCTCCTTAAGTGACACATGTATCACTTAACTAATAGAATGGTTCCATATGACTTTAAGTAATGGTTGCATAACCAATAACTTAGAAGTTTTTACAATTTTTATCCGGGAACATAGAAAATAGATCTAGAAATCCTGCCAGCTGTAATGTTTGTCTTTTTCCTTGTTCTGATATCGGATATACTTGTCGAACATGTAATTGAACATCTTTCCATCCATGCTTTTAGCCACTGCTTATGTTCTCTCAAATCCTGAACTGCAAAAACCCTTCATTCAACACTTTGATGCACGCTTCCCCCATCTTCCAAACTCGGCCCAAACCTCTATGCAATGTCTGCTTGCTAGCACCACCAGTCTACTTATAGAATCTCATCGTGAAAGGCTTGGTAGCTTTATCAATTCTCTTTTGTAGCATCAGAAGATTTGATCCTTCCTCAAATAATTAGGCACCTTAGATTGAGACGATCCGCATGCATGAAGTGAAGTCTTTCCCCGCTGCTGGATCTATTTTGCAATTTTAATCGGAAAGAGGTTCCGGGCCTAGATCTGTGTCTCCTATGTCTGCAAATTTGGAAGCAATTTCATGACTCCATCGTGCTTTCTTTTTCATCTCTTTTCGCCATGGCTTTGTTTATCTTCGTCTGAATAATTCTTTTTCATCTTACTTGAGCCGGATTTTTTCAAGTACTAGTGCAGATGTAGACAAGATCTTCAGATTCGGAGGATATTTGCAATGTATTGAACATTGATAAAAATATAGCTCATTTTCTTCTTGTAAAGCAAACATGTAATGAATTCCCTGCATGATTTATTCAGACAAAAATGGCCACCGGAGCATGAATAGTGAATTTTAATTGTAAAAATGCTACAGTTTTCAAGCCTGCTTTCCCAAAATATGGTGTTTAATTTGCACATAAAGAGAGCATGAATCCTTTCAACAACCCCTGAGCTCCTGTAACATCTGTCCAAACAATTATGCAAACAAAGATCAACCTTCTTCAAAGCATTGCGCTAAATCTGGAAGTTTTTAGCCTTGTTGCCACCTTGTCCTGAGCAAAATCTTCTTCAAATGGGGGCGCACTTTTCCTCTTGGCTGCAATTCTTTACCTGTGAATCAAATAGTTCACCCAAGATGGCTTCTCATGCTTATATAACCTTCACAATTCTATAATTAATAATTGCTCTAACACCATTAAAGACAATTGAATTAATTAAAAATCATGGTCTTCTGTTTTAAAAATAGCATGTTTAAGGGACAACCATCCAATAAATTAAATTAATCCAATTTAATCCTTCACACATCACTTCACTTAAGCTTCACAGTGTGCCTTGGCCATAGAACCACTGAAGGGAGATGAACATTCAACCTGAATGAGATGTGAATGGCCACCAAAATCAGTCAAAAGATAAGTGACACCAAATTAAAGATAGAGAAGGTGTAAATATTTCTGAGAGGAAACAGGCTAGCCACTAGGAATGAATGAAACTCTTCTCACAAGATGAAAATTACCCTACAAAGGAAGCAATAAAATCCCACTGGCCTGTTGCTGTAGATTCTAGACCAAAGAAAGCTGGAAGATTTGTTTTCCAAACTTGGGGACAATGCCACCGATATGCCGGTTACTTGTGCACGGCTTATGCTTTTTATGCAGTGATCCAGACCTGTAGCTGACGCCCATCTGGGATTGAGTAATTTGCGATGCTGTTTTGGCTCCCTTGCTGTAACCATCACCAGTTCAGCTAATCGATCTTACTCAGTCAAAGTGTTGATTCAAATATGGGAAGATTACTGTGTGCACATGTAAGTTGTAATGGGTACTCCCATCCTTTCCGGAAAACCCGAAAGTTTATTTTCATGCACAAAAGTTACAGATGAAAGTAACAAAGGATGACCTTCGTCCCAAGGGTATTAAAAGGTAACCATTATCCTCTTTTAGTTACAGAGTTGGCCATCTTCTTCGATCCATTCAGATGTTGGAAACTCTTAATAATTTGGAGAATTCTCTGAAATAGCCCAAAAACAGAGGCCAAAATGGGAGAAACCCCCTCATAAATAACAAATGTTCCCGCTAGACATCTCTTGACGATAAAATCATAACTTTGGGCAGTCTGAGATAAATTTCATTTAACCGGCTCAATATCGCTACGCAATGCCAGAACTTTCAGGCAATAAAAACTTTAAGAAAATCGATCCATTATACTTTAACCTCTTAATTCATGAACCAAATTCCTTTGGATAGGGTTCCTGCAGCAAGTAAGCAGTTGTGAAATTGAAAGGACACCAGTATTTTATAGTCAGGAAGTAAAAGAAATGATGAACTGCTTCGTGCCCAAAACTGATGAGCAATCCCAATTGTATCCTCAGATTCTAGCCTGAGTTCTAATTGCCATCAAGCATAGAAAGCATCTTAGATAGATATGACCACTCTTGCAGAGTTCTTGAAACCAAGGCTTTTTTCTACGTATCCAGATCATTCACTAACACAATAATCATTGAAGAGTCTGGCTATATTATTCACCAAAGCATTGTCAAATCACAGGTACTTTAACGTGACAATTTGATTCAGTTCTCCGAAAACCTGCTCCTTTATATTCCTTTGCTTTTAAAAGCTCTCAAAGGTTCAGCATCATGGTATCACACAGATTTCACCATGAAATCAGTGACTACCCTAACCGAAAATTTTTCGTACTTTTAAAATAATGGGTCGTTTTGTGTTTTTATTGCCTGAAAGTTCTTATATTGCGTCAAGATAATCCCAAAGAGCCATATTAGCCTTTTTCGCCAAATACTCAGGTGCCCAAAGTTGTTATATTCTATCGTTAGGATTTGTCTGCGGGAAATTTGTATTTAATTATTTTGAGCCCCGTATGAGGTTATTTGCGCTCCATTTTAAATCTGTTATGATTGAATATGTCATTACTCTTATGTACTAGAAGGGTTTTAACTTGGAATAAGTTTTGGGCTTTATTTGTGACTTTTGGCAATTTTTCGTGTTTTTGTGTTGTCTCGTTTCGATTTCTATGAAATTTCTCTGGAACAATTTCTTTGCCGAGTAAGCCCGATTTTTGGTCTGGAGCAACTAGAAAACATATATGCACATTATGCCTGAAGGAAGTCACCATCAGAGGTCTGGATCACCGGGAAAAAGCGAAGTCGTGCACGGAAAAGCCCCTGCGAGGATGGGCGCATTTTTGAAAAACAAAGGATTTAAGTTGCAATGGGAAAAATAGAAGCCGCAAGCAGGGATGAGAATTTCATACCTGCCTAACAGGGTACTTTTTCCTGTGTTATAAAATTTACTTAAGTTATAGTGGGAAAGTTAGAGGCCGCAGGCAGGTGGGAATTTATTACCTGCCTTGCAGAGCGTGAAAATTCCCATGATAAAATAAAAGGAAAGTGGCTTAAGTGATATCATGGGATTTTAGTGCCTGCCTTACAGGATAAATAATCCCATTGTCAAAGTCAAATCACTTAAGTGGATCATGGGATTTTGGTGCCTGCCTTGTAGGGTAAAGAATTCCATTGTGGAAAAATTCCTAAAAATAGAATTATATGTGCAAAAAAGTGCGCCCCCTTTGGTGAGATGAATGACAGCGTTGAAAGTGATTATTTTAATTAATCTATTCTTTCAAAAAGTGTGCCCAAGCTTGGAGGAAGTCAACAAGTCAAAGAGGGAATAAAAAAAAGGAATTAAATGCATTAAATTTAATTTATTTAGTGGCTGCCCCCTTCCTCTCAAAAAGTGCACCCCATTTGAGAGTTATTTAATGTTTTTAAAAGCATTAAAACATTAAATTAATTTCTATTTTCAGTGGCTATGGTCAAAGTACACTGTGAAGTTTGAGTGAAGTGATGTGTGAAGGATTAAATTAGATTAATTTAATTTATTGGATGGCTGTCCTAAAACATGCTATTTTTAAAAGAGAAAAACATGATTTTTAATTAATTAATTACCTTTAATTGTTAGGGCAGTTATTAATTATAGAATTGTGAAGGTTATATAAGCATGGGCAGCCATATGGGTGAATTATTTGAATCACAGGTAAATAATTGCAGCCAAGTGGAAAAGTGTGCCCCCATTAGAAGAAGGATTTTGCTCAGACAAGATGACAACAAGGCTAAAAACTTCCAGATTTGGCGCATGCTTTGAAGGAGGTTGATCTTTGTCTGCATAATTGTTTGCATAGGTGTTATAGGTGCTCAGGTGTTGTTGAAAGGATTCATACTCTCTTTACGTGCAAATTAAACATCAATTTTTGGGGCAGCAGGCTTGAAAAGTGCAGATTTTTACAATTAAAATTCACTATTCATGCTCCGGTGGCCATTTTTGTCTGAATTAATTGCAGGAATTCAATACAAGTGTTTTATAAAGGAAAAGGAGCTTTTAGCAATATCCAATACATTGCATATATCCTCTGAATTTGAAGAATTGTTTAGATCTACACCAATTTTGAAGAAATCTAGCCAACCAAGAAGAAAAAAAATTATTCAGACGAAGATAGACAAAGCCATGGCGAAGGGAGATGAAAAAGAAAGCACGATGGAGTCATGCATTGCTTCCAAACTTGCAGACATAGGAGACATAGATCTAGGCCTGGAACCTCTTACCGATTTGATTGATAGATCCAGAGCGGAAAAGACTTCACTCATGCGTGCAGTTAAAAGCAGTGGAATTATCTAAGTTGCAGCTTTTCCATGTACAGCCCAATTGCCAGATTTCGTGATGGAGTATGCTAGATCTTATCATCCTTCATCCAGATCAGTGCGTGATGCTTCGGAAAAGACAATAATTCGTTTGGACCCAGAGTTCATCAATTATTGTTTGAAGATTCTAGTGCAAAAGGTGGTGACTTTTATTAGCATTCAGGATGCTAACAGTAGATGGGAGAAGCATAGAGTTGATTGCGTGAGCATAATGAATAGCCGATACATGAAGAAGCCTAGATCTCCTTCAAAGTTCCCAAGAACTCTTCCAAGGTCTAATTTGGTGCAGGAGGTAGATGATGTCGTCAAATTTCTATGCAAGATGAATGGCGAAGCGAATGCTTACACTTTCTGTACTTGGATGTATGCTTTCATCAGGACCATTGAAATCAACAAGGTTGATTCTATAATCAATTGGTCAGAAATTATTAGCAACAACATCGATGAGCAACTCCAGAGCGTGAAACGTACTTTCAGCTTCAAGATGACTTCATACTTGGTGTATGCTGTAGCGTCACAAGGCATATTTTCCAAGCTGGATAGATGTAGTGTTCTTTCCAAGGACCCCATTTTCGAGTGCTACCTGCAACTTACTGCACCTGCATGTGAGAAAGACTTCAAAGTGATCAATGATGACTTCTTCTACGATTTCATCTACAAGCTAGACAAAGACTTGAAGGCCAACAAGGTAAGCAAGGAAGCGTGGGAAGTTATGTCCAAGATTGGTAGTCTATTCATTCAATTTACACATTTCACATACCTCAGGGTTATGGGCTTTTCTGGAGAACCAATAAAGATGTCCAGGTATCCAAATGATAGATTGATCGCCATGGAGCGGAAGTAGGCAACTTGTGGAGTTACACGACCTTTAGTCAAAGCAGCACAAGTCTACGCTCTTCTTCCCAATCACTGTGGGATATTACAGTTGCATTAGCATTCATAGAGCTTGGGGGATGGGGGGCCCAAATGTTATATGAGTATGAGCAAGAGTTCTTCCCTGCATGGTTGAACTTCGATCCATTTGGAGTAGCCAAGAAGACAATCTCCCAGGAGTACGCACAAATCTGCCTTCATTAGAAGATTTCTGGATGAAGTGCAAAAATGAGTACAAGGTTAGAAAGAAAGATTTCAGTAGGCTATCAGCAAAACAAGTGTTCGACTTTGGACTAGCGCGGATACCTGCGGATCTTAAAGATGATGGGAATGTGGTATTTGACACTTACTGTCAAATGGGAGGAGATAAAGCCATACTACAGAATAACATAGGAGGCTGCAACACAATTGAAAAAAGGTCGGGAGCTGTGCTGGTAAATACTTCAAACTAGTTGCTGACGAAGGGATATAAGCCTTAATGAAGCATTGATGAATCAAGTCACAGACAACTTCAGCGCAGAAGATTCCCTCAAGTGAAAGCACGGAGGAGAAAGCAGCAGGAAAGTTGAGAGAAGTTGAAATTGCATAGAAGATCTCAATCCAAGGAGAGGATCACTTCTACGACCATGACTTTAACTCCGGTTTCTCCAGTACCCAATACTTCACCAACTATTGCACCGCAGCAGCAGGATGTTTCCATGCCTCCACTGAATCCAGCGACATTCATCTTCTCCCCTTAGCCACTTCGTTCAGCGCCTGTTCCAGAAGAGATACGTTGAAGCTGCAGATGGCGGAATTCGAAAGGGCTTTGCCCTTGGATGATTCAGAAGATGGCAGCCATAACACTGTTGCACTTTCTGATGGAGAGGAAACAGAGTGGAAGATAGTAGTACACTCAGTGACTTCTCATTCTTCGAGAAGTAACTTCTCTGAATGATTGGCTTCGCAGTTGGTTCCAGAAGCTAGAGTGGAAATGAACTTGGAGGAAAACGACTTGTAACTACTCCGGATTCTAGGCGGAAAAGACAGAAGACCTAAAGTTGCTAAGGTAACTTCAAGGTTGATCATCGAGGAGTCGAGGTAGAAGTTTGCTCAGATGTCAGCTTCCGGCGGAAGGAAAGATAGGAAGATGAGATCACGGCAGAAGATGTAACAATAACCACAGAAGGATTGAAGCAGGATACACAAACATTGATAGATGCTCTATTATTTAGGCTTGACAGAGAAGAACGGAGAAAGATGAGCTTGAGAAGAAGGTATCTCAGTTGTGCGAGATCATAGCCAAGGTTGGTAAACCTTCCACGTAGCCCATTTCAGAGCAGGTGAGTGATCATCTTATGCAGGAGATGGTGGATGCAAGCAATCAGGTGAAAACTATTGTCTAATGGAAGAATCTGATTATTCGTCAAGCTTCTGTACAACTTAGAGAGGTGCCATCCCGCCTCAAGGTTATGAATGATGCAGCAAATCAGCTGAAGCAAATGGTGACGAGCATAGTAGATATGAACACAATTGCTGAGAGTAACCTGAGTACTTTGGCTGAAATCAACAAGCTGCTGGGAGAAGTATTGGTTGCAGAGCAGATTGTACCGGATGGATCAGTTGAGAAGGGGAAGCAGTTGGAGTTTGCAGTATCTTTCCGTTTGGAGATTTGCATAGTTTTGCTGAAGAGGATTTAGGCACTTGAGAGTAGGACATCATCCTTACTAGACAGTATCATTTCTTTCATTGAGGAGAAAGTGGTCGGAAATGTTACTTCATACGAGCGTATCATTCCTAGCAGAGTGTTTAATTCCCTGGAAGGGTCTCTTCTGATAGTACAAAAGAGAATTGATGGAGTTGCTAAACCTTTCACGATGAATTCTATTAGCAGATTGGTGGCACTGCAGACAGATATTGTGAGGTTGGGGCCGAGCTTAGAGGATGTGGAAGCGTGTATCAAAGTGTTGAACGAACGATTGCTACAGTTCAAGACAAAAAAGAAGCAGTGGCTAAAACAGATGGGAAGATGCTGAATTACATGTTCGACAAGTATATCCAGTATCAGAACAAAAAGAAGACATAAATGTTACAACTGGCTTGACTTCTTCTTCTATTCTTTCTTCTTTTATTTTCCACATTACCAGATGAAATTGTAAAATTTTACAGTTATTGGTTTTGAAACCATTACTTAAAGTTATGTGGAACATTTTTATTAGTTAAGTGATACATGTGTCACTTAAGAAGTTAGTGGAGGATGATTGCCAAATGTCATCTTTACTTGTTTATGTTTCAGTTCAGTTGAGTTTCTCATTTGTACTTTACCTTCTACATTCTATAAGTAGAAGAAGAACCTCCGGGTTAAGGATTAGAATTTGTAAGTAGCATCCTTGTGTTCTAGACTTTGTGATGAAACCCTTGAGAGCCACTTGAAGCAAAGGAATATACAGGTGTAAATTTCTAGAGAACTTTGTGTCACGGTGTATTGTGATTCTAGCTTTTATATCTTAGATCTTTTAAATAACCTTTGTATTATTTTAGATCTGGATCTAGAGCTGTCTTTGTTTATAATTCTGTGTTTATATCCATTGGTTTCTTCTATGTGCATGCAATCAACTCTGCTATCTATTGATTGGGATGCACATCTTCCCCATTTCTTCTCTGTGTTTATATAATTCCCTTCTATAAATATTTCCTTTCTTAAACAACTGCTTACTTGTTGCAGAACTGTACAACTATGGTTCATGAGCTAAATAGTTAAAGTAAAACCCCATATAGATACTAGCATACTTTAATTGACAAATCTGACATGGGAGCCTCATCAGTAAATGAGGGAGATTTATCTCATGACTACCTAGGTTTTGTGCTATGTAGAAAAAAACTAGCCAACAATATGCTTTAGAATTGTTATTTGAAGAATACTATTTAATAGAATATGTTGTTTTTGCATACTAAACATGGGTATCTAACATGGCCTAGTTGTGGAGACCCATATTTGAGGTTTTTCCTCACATACCAAGAAGACTTTCTTAGCAACTTTTCTCAAACCCTATTAATAGTCTCTGTTTATTTTTATAAAAGCATGGAGACCTAGTGTTATAGTTAAATAAATTGTAGAAGAGAGGTTTATTATAATATATTTATGAGCAGGTTCATTAAACCGCCTTCACATACATGCCTGATATTATAGGTGTGATTTTACCTTGATATATCTTTGTTTATATTTCTTTTATGTATCACAGTTATACGTGTCCATGTGGGTGCTAATCTTGAGGTTATATCGATCTTAGAGCCTGTTTCAAAGTTGATAACTAAATATTTGTGACATATGGTCTGTCTAAATCAATTTTATACATTGCGTGTTGCAAGAATCTATAGAGAATATCTATAATTGGTGTGGGTGTGGTTAAGAAAGTTAAAAACGGAAATTGTAGCATGATTTAACTAGTTGAAATTTTAAAATCATAGGTAAGGCAAACCTTAAGGAAGCGTGTAGATCTCTCTTTACTGGGACATATAGTCCTTAAAATAGATTCAACATATGTGAGAGTTGCATCAAGAGGAAGTATTACGCATTTGAATATTTAGTAAGGAACATCTTACACGTGGAGGAGGACAGATAGAAATCAAGGAGGGATATGATAGCATAATTGGATTGAACAAGGGGTTAAGTGCATAGAGATGTGGGGATAAAAGGAGGTCTCAAGTGGACACGTTTTTTTTGAAAAACAAGAATCCTTAACTTGTAGTCTATTTCATTTGAGATGACTACAGTCAAAATTTGAAGATGTTATAAGAACATGAGTTGTAGCATTTTGAGTTTAGTTTCTAAAATAAGAAGTTTATTTGAAAATGATTGAGCATATTTGGGTCAAAGAGCTAAATTTCCTAGAGGTGCTCCTATTTTTGAAAATATATAATAGATACTCAGTCGTCCCCCTACTCATTCTTTGAGCACTATTTTGTATTTTTTAAAACCCTTTATTGGAAAGTTAAATAGGATAATCTAGTTTGGGATACAATTTTTGTAAATTTTTTATTCAGTATATAATTTTTATGATTTTCCAAGTAAATAGACCTCGCAATTAAAAAAAATGATAGCTAACAGTGAGTCTCCTAATTACGTCAAAAATAAAAAAGTTTAGATTTGTTTTAAATATTGATAGATTAGTTCTATTTTGGGTTTGTATAATTCCTATTCAATTTGGATGAGCGAAACAAAAGTTAGAGGAAGAAAGATAGACATGTATAATTATTGCAAATAGAGGTATAAAAAGACAATGTATGAAATAAATATAGATAGAAACCTTACAGTGGTAATTTTTTTAAAAAATTAGATATTTATAAAGAGGAGAGTTTATTTGATGTCATAACATGTTTTTTAGGAAAGGTCTGTCATTGCGGAAGATGGAATTATGCCTTTCTAGTTCAAAACATGCAAGTTATGTTTTAAGAGTTTTAGGCCTTAGGCTAAAGAAACCAAACCATTTTCGGGTGTAGAGGTAAATTGTTTGTGTGGAAAAGGTAAGGAGTGTATGAGGAGGAGGAGCCAAGGATGTTTGCATAGATTAAAGAAGAAGAATGATTAATATATGAATAATAAAATCATACTCATTCTATTCAATTATCATTATTAATTTTTATATTTCATACACACATATATATATAGGTAATAGCTCCCCTATAATTTAGGAGACATCTATAACCATTCAAACCTCTCAAACTATTTACATGAGTATTTCAAACCATAGTAATTATTATTTACTAATATACTAACTTACATTCACCTTGAAATTATAATTTATACTTTATTATATCTATTACTCTAAATTTAATTAAGTAAATATAAGAAATTACGGTCATTCTACACCACCTATAAACTGATCTCATAGCTCCATGAGCTATAGTATAGAAGATAGATCAAAATGTAATTTGGTCAGTACTTACTCATTGTTTAAGATTTCAGCATTGAACCAAAAGATTTAGGGATGGTGGGGGGACAAAAAGTGGATGGTTGGGGGATTGCAAGGGGATGGTGATAAAATAAATATATAATTTATTAATTTTAAAAATCTAACATCAATAATTTAATAAACGAAGACTTAAAACTGAAAGTTTTAAGATTAAAACCATTAATGATTAATCCAATTATTCATCACTAAATCCAAGGCCCAAAATGTTATATATTCAATGTTGAAAACTTCAATATGAAAATGAAAATTATAAACAAGTATTTTTAAATAATCAAGATGAGAAGAGTACAACTACATATGTTATTTAGTATTATGTCATAGACTTATAGTCATTTTTTTTTTATTAAGGGCAAATTGTTTTGAAGGGACTATACCCTGTATACAAAATGGCTCAAAAGCCAGATAGTAAAGAAGAGAGAAACAGCCCAGAGAAGGGCAAAACAGTCAACCAAGGAGGGCTCAACAACCAAATATTACAATATAAGTGAATAAAGGATCTAAACGTACAAAGATCCAAAAATAAGAAGGAAAGATAAAAAAGAAACCAAAAGAGAAACAACATATAGAGCTCCGCCAAAAAATAGCTCCAGAACCGCCAGATGACAGCCACATCACAGTGGTGTCACTCAGATTTCACCTTGAAATCTGCGACTACCCTATCCGAAAAATTTTCGTACTTTTAAAATAATGGGTTGTTTTGTGTTTTTATTGCCTAAAAGTTCTTGTATTGCGTCAAGATAATCCGAAAGAGCCATATTAGCCTTTTTCGCCAAATACCCAGATGCCCAAAATTGTTTTATTCTGTCATCGGGATTTGTCTGCGGGAAATTTGTATTTAATTATTTTGAGCCCCCGTATGAGGCTATTTGCGCTTTGTTTTAGCTCTATTATGAGCGAATATGTTATTATTCCTATGTGCCATAAGGGTTTTAACTTGTTTTAAGTTTTGGGCTTTATTTGCAACTTTTGGCAATTTTTCGTGTTTTTGTGGTGTCCCGTTTCGTTTTCTGTGAAATTTCTCTGGAGCAATTCCTTTGCCAGGCTAAGCCCGATTTTTGGCTTGGAGCAGCTGGAAAACATATACGCACATTATGCCCGGAGGAAGTCGCCATCGGAGGTCCGGATCACTGGGAAAAAAACAAAGTTGTGCACAGAAAAGCCATTGTGGGGATGGGCGCATTTTTGGAAAACAAAGGATTTACGCTGTAGTGGGAAAAATAGAAGCCGCAGGCAGGGTGAGAATTTTATACCTGCCTAGCAGGGTACTTTTTCCAGTGTTATAAAATTCACTTAAGCTGCAGTGGGAAAGTTAGATGCTGCAGGCAAGACGGGAGTTTATTGCCTGCCTTGCAGGGTAAAAATTCTCGTGGTGAAATAAAAGAAAAGTGACTTAAGTGAAATCACGGGATTTTATTGCGTGCCTTGCAGGGTAAATAATCCCATTGTCAAAGTCAAATCACTTAAGTGGATCATGGGATTTCCGGGGCTGCCTTGCAGGGTAAATAATCCCATTGTCAGAAATTCTTAAAAATAGAATTATATTATGCAAAAAAGTGCGACCCACATTGGGTGAATAATAATGCATTAAATAAATATTTGTTAATATTTATTCACCCAATTTTGGCACCCAGGCTTGTGGAAATGTCAACAAAAGCAAAGGGGAATAAATCAATCGGAAATAGAATTCTAAAATTAAATAAATTCAATTTATTTAATGCAGCCCCTTTTGAGAAGGAATTAATACTTTTTAAAGTATTAAATGATTATATTAATTCATATTTTCAGTGGCTATGGTCAAAGCACACTGTGAAGCTTGAGTGAAGTGATGTGTGAAGGATTAAATTGAATTAATTTAATTTATTGGATGGCTGTCCTTAAACATGCTATTTTAAAAAAAAAAGAGCATGAATTTTAATTAATTAATTGCCTTTAATTGTTAGGGCAATTATTAATTATAGAATTGTGAAAGTTATATAAGCATGGGCAGCCATATGAGCGAATTATTTAATTCACAGGTAAAGAATTGCAGCCAAGAGGAAAAGTGCGTCCCCATTTGAAGAAGGATTTTGCTCAGGCAAAGTGGAAACAAGGCTAAAAACTTCCAAATTTGGCGCATGCTTTGAAGGAGGTTGATCTTTGTTTGCATAATTGTTTACACAGGTGTTACAGGAGCTCAGGTGTTGTTGAAAGGATTCATGCTCTCTTTATGTGCAAATTAAACACCATGTTTTGGGGTAGCAGGCTTGAAAAGTACAGATTTTTACAATTAAAATTCACTATTCATGCTCCGGTGGCCATTTTTGTCTGAATAAATTGCAGGAATTCATTACAGGTGCTTTACAAAGGAAAAAAAGCTTTTATCAATGTCCAATACATTGCATATATCCTCCGAATCTGAAGAATTGTCCAGATCTGCACCAGTATTGAAGAAATCCGGCCAAGTAAGAAGAAAAAGAATTATTCAGACGAAGATAGACAAAGCTATGGCGAAGAAAGATGAAAAAGAATGCACAACGGAGTCATGCATCACTTCTAAATTTGTAGATATTGGAGACACGGATCTAGGCTCGAAACCTCTTGCTGAATTGATAGACAGATCCAGTGCAGGAGAAACTTCACTCATGCGTGCAGATTAAAAGTAGTGGAATTATTCAAGTTGCAGCTTTTCCATCCATAGCCCAGTTACCAAAGTTTGTTATGCAGATGCAAATCTATATCCAGATGCAGATGCAGATGCAAATCCATATGCAGATCCAGATCCAGATCTCATAGTTGCAAAAGCTTCCGGCACAAAGGCTTCATCCTCATGTTTTTGAATGTAGCCCGTGAAGAAGTCAGTGCGTGGAAAATTCTTTCTAAGATCTTGTGCATGTGCTCTCATCTTCCAGTTGAAGCCTTCATTGAATTTTCATTCACCCTGAGTGCTTTCCAGAATTTTTAATTGCTCATATGCAATTAAAAATAAGGATGATGAGTTATCTACGACCAACCTTGCACTGATGCATGTACAACAAAAGAACTGCAAAAGCTTCAAGGATAAAAGAGAAGACAATGCAAGGCAAAATTCCAGCTTGCTTCCAATTCCAACTGCTTGCAATTCCAGCTTGTTTCCAGATCCAGCCGCTTCCAGATCCAGTTTGAATCAGCTGCATGCAGACATGAAAAAGGATAAAGTCAGCTTTCCTCTTCCTTCTTCTTTCCTCCGACAAAGTCAGCTTTCCTCTTCCTTCTTTCCTCCGACAAAGTCAGCTCCTCTTCCTTCTTCTTTCCTCCGACAAAGTAATTGAGTGATCAATTAAATTATACAACTTAAGTGATTGGTTTAAAAGCCATTACTTGAAGAAGTCAATTACTTGGAGATAGGTGGCAGGCGTACAAAATAGAAGGTTCTATTTTCAGTTGCAAATCATACATGTCATGCAAAGAGGAATTCCAGGAAGGAGATTGCCAGTTGTTTCTTTTTTGACTTCCACATGTGCCAGTTCAACTAAAGCTTCCAGCTTGTAATTGCCCCTCTACATTCTATAAGTAGAGGAAGAACCTTCGGGTTAATAATCGATCAGAATTTTGTGAGAAGCAATCTTGTGTTCTAGACTTTGTGCTGAACCCTGAGAGCAACTTGGAGCAAAGGAATACAAAGGAGCAGGTTTCCGGAGAACTTTGTGTCACGGTGTACTTTGTTTCTTGCTTTTAATCTTAGATCTCTTAGTAAACTTTGTGTTATTATAGATCTAGATCTAGAGCTGCCTTTGTTTTATAATTCTGTGTGTTCATATCTATTAAGTTTCTTCTATGTGCATGCAATTAGCTCTGCTATCTACTAATTGGGATGCACATCTTCCCCATTTTTTCTCTGTATTTCTTTTACTTCTTTCTTCTATAAAATACTTCCTTTCTTAAACAGCTGCTTACTTGCTGCAGAACTTCTTAGTTATGGTTCATGAACTAAGTGGTTAAAGTAAAACCCCTGATAGATAATAACACATTTTTATTGACAAATCTGACACGGGAGCCTCACCGGTTAAATGAGGGAGATTTATCTCATGACTGCCTAGGTTTGATGCTATGCAGAAAATCTAGCCAACATCATGGCAAGAATCGGATCTCCATTCTTGGATGGGAAGTTATGAATGGTGTCGCTTGGCAACTCAATGAGCGGTTCTTCTGTGCATGCATCGAGTGAAAAGGACAAAGCCTTCTTGGAGCATTTCGTTGCTATAGTATCTTGGATATTGTTCTATTGGTACAACTCATAATTGCTCTTCCCCTGTTGGTATTTTGTGCGCATGGATTTCTTGCCGAGACTGGGGTATATTTGTATTTCTTCCTACTCTTGGCCTGGTTCTTGCTTTGGTATTAGTTTATTGCCCTTGTTTTGGGTGGTTTGCCTTTTTCCAAATTTTGTCGCTTGGCTCCTTACATTCTTATGACCTTCTTTAGTGCTTGCGTTTCACTCGGTCTCCTTTCAATCACCTTCGGGGTTGACTTGGGCGTGACTACCGTTTTTTCGCCAAGGCTCACATTTTCCATATTTTTGCTTATCTCTTCCCTAATGCTTGCTTGGACTAGGGATTGTTGGCCGAATAGATCAATAGTGATGTCCTCTTGGCGCGACTATTCTATAGGATTTGCGCTTTGCCTTTGCCTTGGACTTTGTTTTCCTTTTTCCGCTTGTTCCCTGTGGGCCCATGCCTCAGGTTTAGTCTTCTTCTCTTTTGGTGTCCCCGAGATTTCACCTTGAAATCTGGGACTACCCCTTTTAAAATTTTCCGTTCTTTTTAAGTAACAGGTCGTGTTTTGTGTTTGTTTTGTCTGCAGTTGCTTGCATTGCTCCAAGGTATCCCCAGAAAGCCATAAAAGCCACTTTCGCCAAAAACCCACGTGTTGGAGCTCACTCAATTCCTTTGCTAGGCTTTGTCTAGAAGCGTTATATTTATTTTAATATTAAATAAATAAAGTTATTTTAAAAATAGATTGAGCTAAAATTGGAGGGTTTGGGTTAGATAAAGCACTTCACACCATCATTATTATCACAGAACATTCACCCAAGGGGAAGAAATTTTACAGATCAACTAATTGGAGAATTTTTTCAAGCAATTGGCTGCAACTTCTTTCGGGTTTTGTTTTTTATTTTTTTATTTTTATTTTTGTGTTTTGGTTTTTCTCCGTTTTTTCGTCTGGCAATCCCCGTAGCCTATTCATTCTTCCTGCCAGACCTTTTCCCGGGCCTAGGGTTTTGAAAAGCTATCCAGTGTTTTTTTAATTGCTAATTAATTTGTCTAAAGGTGGCCAGAGCTTAGGATTCCTTCAAGAGATTGCAAGAGGTTGCTTGGTCCAAAAAGGTGCAATCATGGATTTTATGAAAATAAGAAAAGTATTGCCACCAATGCGTAGAGCTCGAGAAAATATGAACTTTCAGAGAAAATGACACCTAAAACGGAGAGAGGAAGTGTAAGTTATGGCACTTGCAAGTATTTGCCGCTACATCTTCTCTGACCCTTTCCAAAAATGGAGAGTTTTATCGTATGCTTGTGTTTTCTTCACCAAAATTCCAAAAATGGAAAGAAATGCTTCTTAGACCAAGTCACTTTTTAGAGCTGTCGTGGCTTATGTTTTTCCACGCCAAAGCTGGGAAGAGAAGCCAATACAAGTCGCACTTTTTGGGAAGGATGATTTCTCCATGCAAGTGGGAATTTTGGGGCTGCTTGGAAGGTGGGAATTTTAGAGCTGCCAGGAAGGTTAAAAATTCACACAAATCACTCAAGTGAAAAGTGGGAATTTTCGGGCTGCCTAGAAGGTGGAAATTTGGAAGCTTCCTAGAAGGTTGTTTTTTCCCACAATTAAAGTTAAATCACTTAAGTGAAAAGTGGGAATTTTGGGGCTGCTTGGAAGGTGGAAATTTGGAGGCTTCCTAGAAGGTTGTTTTTTCCCACAATTAAAGTTAAATCACTCAAGTGAAAAGTGAGAATTTTGGGGCTGCTTGGAAGGTGGGAATTTTAGAGCTGCCTGGGAGGTTAAAAATTCACACAAATCACTTAAGTGAAAAGTGGGAATTTTGGGGCTGCCTAGAAGGTGGAAATTTGAAGGCTTCCCGGAAGGTTGTTTTTTCCCGCAATTAAAGTTAAATCACTTAAGTGAAAAGTGGGAATTTTGGGGCTGCCTAGAAGGGTGAATATTCCCACTTCCTTGCCCTCATGTTTTTTCCACAATTCCTGGCCAAGAAGTGCGACCCACTTTGGCATAGCTGCATGCTTTAAAAAGGATTTCTTTTAATTGTTTTTAGCAAAGGTGGAAGCCATAGGTAGAGGGCAATTAATTCTTTTATGTGGAGCATGCTGCTCTCGAGAACTTTGGCACCAAAGGGAGAAGTTGTTGGCACTAAAAAGAAAATATTTTTAATTGTCGAGAAGCATCCAGTTTTGGCGCCTAGGGTTGGAAAGACTTTCTTTTTATTATTCTGACTATTTGCATGTTGATGTGAGTGCATAGGGGAATAAAATAATATTTTAGGCTTGCTTGGTATGCAAGTAAAGTCTGAAAATTGAGGGCAACAAGCTTTATAATCAAGTTTTGGTGAAGAAATTGGACATTCATGCCATGAACTTCATGTTTGTCTGAATTATTTGCAGGAATAATTCACCGGTGCTCATATTTATGTGAATTAAGCTAGTGTTTATGTCAAATACAAGGGCAATCATGACAGCTTCTGCACAAATAATTCCAGCTCCCATAATTGTAAAGGCTTCTGGTAGAAATAAAAAAAAAGATCTTAGACAAAAATTGATTTAGGCACGATGAAGGGGTGATGACATAGATGATCCAACAGAATCATACATTGTGTCCAGGCTTGCTGAGATTAATAATACAGACATGGGCCACGAAGTTATCAGTAATTTGATTGACAAATCCAAGGCAACTGGCAAGACACCTCTCGTGCGGGCTATGAGAAATAGTGGAATTATCAAAACAACAACATTTCTGGCTACAAGCCAATTGCCAGAATTTGTTCTAGAGTGTGCAAAGTTCTACCATCTTTTATCTAGAACAATTAGAGATGCAGCAGGGAAGACAGATGGAAAGACGATGAATTACATGCTGGAAAAATACATTCGTTGTCAAAACAAAGGACAATTATGAAGTGTTGCAGCCGGAATTCCTTCTTTCTTCTCTTTCTTATTTTCTCGGACAAAATTGTAAAACTAAAGTAATTGGTTAAAAGCCATCACTTTAAGTTATTTGAAAAGGTCCTTTAATTAAGATTAGGTGGCAGATATGCAAAGCTTTGAATTAGTCTTTAAATGCATGTCATGTAAAGAGGAATTCCGGGAGAAAGATTGTCAGTTGTTTCGTTTATAGCTTTCACATGTGGCAATTCATTGAAAGCTTCCTATTTGTATTTTGCCCTCTATGCACTATAAATTCAAGAAGAGCCTATGGCTTAAATCATCACAACTTTGTTAGAGCATTCTAGAGTTTTCAGATTTTGTGATGTAACCCTTGATGTTGTCTCTGTGAAAGCTGAGGAATTGAATAGAGGTGGATTTCCGGATAACTTTGTGCCAACGGTGCTTTGCTTCTTACTTCTATGTAGATCTTAGATAAACTGTGTTATCTGATATTTAGATTAGAAGTTTTCCCTTTTTTTTACTTCTGAATATTGTGAGATCTATTTGTTTATATTATTTGTGTATGAGGCCAACTCTGAAAACTATTGGTTGAATTACATATCTTTATATTTCTTCTTTCCCACATTCCATTATTTCCCCCTTCTGAAATTACTTCATAAACAACTGCTTGTTGCAGAATTGCTTAGCTATGGTTCATGAGCTTTGTGATTAAAGTAAACCCCCCGCAAATAGTTATTAAGTTTCATACATACCAAATTGATAAACATATAAACATCTTAAATGGGAGCCTCACCGGTAAATGAGGGAGATTTATCTCGTGACGGTCTATGTTTTTTAGCTGTGCAGAAAATCCAGCCAACATCTTTGGAGGTTGGTCTGTCAATGCGCGCGTCTCTCTTTTCTTGTTGTACCTGCTTTATACGTTGTACCTATTCCCGTGCACCTTGGTGCTTTAGTTTAGGCATTATTATTTTTTCATCGAGCTCTCCATCTGTTGTGTCGTCCTTGCTAGCCTCTTTCTTCAGTCGCAGCTAAAAGAGAAGGTTTTGTGCTTCATTCTCGACCACAATAGTGTCCCATTTGGTGAGTTGACATATATTTGAGACTTGAGTCCCTTCATGCGTGGCTCGATCAGGAGGCTTGTATGTGTGCAAAACTTATGAATGTATTTGTCAATCCTTTGCACATCAAAAGTGAGCTTCTTTAACCCTTTGATTTGTTTGACAGATCAAGGGAAGTAATCTACTGCAAGGCATAGGGTAGTTTGGCCCATGGTGTCCAAGTCTCATCATCCTTTTTAATCCTTGCAAATGAGTACTTAATGGAGACACCAAATTCTACCTTACCAGCCAATTCCCTAGGTAACTAGCACGAGATTCTCTAGTCTTGCTCAAAGACATTATGCAAGTTGTTTAACTAGGTTGTATGCCTTGCCTTGTATGCATTGTTTAGTGTGGAGGGCGCCATAAATTGTTTATACATCATCGCCAAAGAGGGATCCGCTAAGGGATATATTCATGTTGGTTTGTCCTCCCCTTTTGGTACGCCTAGCTCCTTGAAGACTATTAATAACAAAATTGCACCCCATCAGTACCTAACTCCTTTCGTTTCTTGAGCGAGTTTTGCATCTGCCACCATGCTTTGCGCGATGCACAGGGAATAATTGAAAAATGTTCCATGTGCTACCTTATGCGCAATACTTAAAAACATGTTGTTGACGTCCGTCCACCTTTCTAGCCCGACTAATTTAGCAATAAGTAGTCACACTGCGACTCTTGTTCCCGGGTTTTGAAGTTAATCTATGGACATAAATTTTCCTCCACACTTAGATTTTGAGAGGTCTCCGATGTTGTCCATGGAGGCATCATCTTCCAATGCTTGCCCTAAATCTTCTTTGTGATTATTAAGCCCAGTCACCTTACTGATCAAATGTTGCGATAACTTCATGCATCTCCCAACAAAATAAAAGTACCCTTCCCAGACTCGTGAAATAAGGTATTGGTACAACTCCACTAGCTTACTGAAGTAAGACAACATGAGAAGTTGTAGGACCCCTGTTTTCTCCAGCATCTACTGTATGCTATTATCATAAACGTCATTACCTTGATTATCCTTTTGTCCTATAGTGCACATCTTTTCTTTTTCATTGATTCCATCAAGCCCAAGCGTAAGATGATTGCATTCTGATATTTTTGTAAAGGTTACATTGTTGCTTCACTCTCCAATTCTTTCGATGTGCTCTGGATACTGCATTTCAATATTAACATCTAAGGCACTCAGGCCTTGGTTCTTTTTGGGTTTCTTTCCTGCAGCCATTTTGGTCTTCTCCTTTTGTAGCACAACAGTACTCGACCCTATGCCTTAGATGGTCTCTCCTTGATGAGGGTAACCTCTTCTTCGGTGTTCTTTTCTTCCCGAAAGTTATCACAACCTTTGCATTGCTTGAAGATTCGGAGCCAAACATACTTGTTGAATTGGTAATCCTCTGCTTGTGACCTTCTCGCAGTTTTCCTTCTTGCTCCCTGAATTTCTTAGTTGGTCGGAAACCACTCTGGTTTACTCTGGGGCGATTAATTGCCCCAACTTTCGTCGTTTTCTCAAGAATTGACGACCCCCTCGTTAATGGCGATCGAGACTAATTGGATCTCTTTCTTGCTAATTTGTCTCTAGCTCTTTGGTTATACTGAATCGAAGGTTGAGGTGACGTTAATGGCGGTGTGTTTTGTCGACAAGGTCGGGCGTTGAGTTGTCTAGGCAATTGATTCCATTATTTTTCTCCGGAGCTCTTGTTTTCATTGCAAGGTAAACAAAATAATTTACCCCTCCTGCTTATTTATACCGCTGTTAGAAGTAATAATTGCTTATGCCATTTATCATTTGCATGCGTAAGTTGTTAACTCTTCATGATTGCCATTAATGCCATGTCGACAATTGTCCCTTGCTCCCTTTTTCCCGCTTTCTAACAAGTAACTGTTAAGTGCGCGTTATGAATTCTTCCTTGTAGTTTTTCTCCATTGCGCCCTAGCTGCGTTTAACGAGCTTATTTCTTAGGCCATCTTTTCTCCACGTATTTCTTACGCGCCTTTACCCCCATAGCTCCACTTTAAGCTAACATCCTCTTGGAAGTTTCCTCATTTCCTCATTTGCCACACTTCATCCTTGTTCCAGCTCCTTTGTTACCTATTTCCCGCTTGCTCATGTGGTTTATTTCCCTTTTACCGCGCCCTCGTCTTGTCATTGTGCATTTTAACATTCTATTTTACCATTTATCCATCACCAAATACTCCTCCCATTTGAAACTGTTGCACAGGCCTCTGTGCCAGATGTATGTTTAAACATGTTCTGCATGGTCAATGCAAATAACATATTGCGCAATAGTCCAACGCTTATTATAATGCATAAACAAACCTATCCTAAGAAAGGGAACAACAACTAATTTAATGGCATATGTGTTGGCTAGATTTTCTGCACAATTGAAAACCTAGGCAGTCATGAGATAAATCTCCCTCATTTACCGGTGAGGCTCTCGTGTAAGACGTTTTGTCAATTATATGTCCTAATATCTATTTGTTAGTATTACTTTAACTATGTAGCTCTTGAACCATAGCTAGACAGTTTTGTAGCAAGTAAGCAACTGTAAGAGAAGGAAAATATCTGTAGAAGAGGAAAATAATAGAAAACAGGAAGAAAGGAGAGAGGATGTGCAACCCAATCAATAGTTCACAGAGTTAATCACATGCACATAGACGAAACAGATAGATCTTAAATACGCAGAATTTGAAGCAAGGGAAAGGTTCAGATCTAGATCTCATGATAACACAAAGTTTATGCATAGATCTAAAAATAAATAAGAGACAAATGCACCGTTGACACAAAGTTCTCCGAAAATCTCCTTCTCCATTCCTCTGCTTTCAGAAAGCTATCAGGGGTTTCAACTCAAAGTTTGGAACACAAGAATGCTGATTACAAATTCTGATTCTTTAACCTGTAGGTTCTTCCTCTATTTATAGTGTATAAAGGGCAATTACAAATAGGAAGCTTTAAATGAATTCTTGCATGCGAAAGCTATGAAAAGGGAAACAACTGACAATCTTCCTCCTGGTATTCCTCTTTGCATGACATGCATGATTTATAATTGAAAAATAGAACATTCTATTTTGCATGTCTACCACCTATTTCCAAGTAATTGACTTATTCAAGTAACGGCTTTTAAACCAATCACTTAAGTTTTATAATTTAATTGATTGCTCAATTACTTTGTCGGAGAAAATAAAAGAATGAGGAAAAGAAATAAGAAGAAAGCTGCAACCCTCCCAGTCTTGTTCCCCATCCATACTCTGCATGCTGATCCAACCTGTATTGTACTTTTGCTTCATCTATTTTAGCAATGAATGATCTGAATGATATCTCTGTCATGGATCTGAGATACTCCCATATGTTGTTGATTTCTTTCCTTTGATTCTCACCAAATTGGATCTGGAAGCAGCTGACTGTGATTTTCTTGCGGGTGCTACCTCTGACCTGTCTTCCCCTTCTATCCTTGAAGCTTTTGCAGTTCTTCTTCAGTACATGCACTAGTAATAATGTTTGCCAGTAAACAATTTCAAACAAAACTCATCACCTTTTATTTTTTAATTGCATATGAGCAATTTTAAATTCTGGAAAGCACTACGGGTGAAGGAAAATACAAGTAAATTCAATGAAGGCTTCAACTGAAAGATTGGGAGCACATGCACAAGCTTCTGAAAGGAATTCTCCATGCAATGACTTCTACATGGGCTACGTTAGAAACAAGAGGATGAATTTTTACCGGAAGCCTTCGCAATTATGAGATCTGGATCTGTCAATTAAATTGGTGATATGTTCAGGGCCTATGTCTGTATCATTGACTTCAGCAAATCTGGAAGCTATGCATGATTCTGCTGATCTTTCTCTTTCATCATGCTTCAACATGGCTGGAACAATCTTTGTCTTAGCTCTTTTTCTTTAATTTTGTCGGAATCCCTTGTAATTGGATCCATTTGTGCAGATCTGACAATTTCTTCAGATTCGGAAGATATATTCAATGTACCTGGACATTGATTTGAGTACCTGTGATGAATACCTGCAATTTTATTCAGACAAAGATGGAGTCCATGGCACGAATACTTGATTTTTATCACCAAAATCTGCATATAAAGTCTGCTGCCCTAAAATTTGTGGTTTTGCTTGTATGCAAAGCAAGCAAAGATATTATTTAATTCACCAGAGCACATATACCAACATGCCGATGCTCAGAACGACTAAAATTAGGCAATTCCAATCCTAGGCGCCAAAACTGGAAGCTTCTCGAGCAGTGGAAAATAAACTTTAATGCAAAATCCTCCTTTTTAAATGGCTCCAAAACATGTCTAGGCTGCAATCATCATCAAAAAGAATTAATTGCTTCTTTATTATGGCAGCCCATGCTTATATAATCCTCAGCATACTACTTTTAATAATTACTCTTCCTATTTCTTGCAATTTAATTAATTAATTAATCATGTTTATTCACCCAAATTGGGTGCCCAATTATGCATGTTGCTGGTTGCTTTTAAATTAATTATTTTATTTATTTTTAACATGCATCTTTGACTTCTTCTTAGCTTTTCCACTTGCATTGAATTTCCTTCTATTTATGGCACCAAAATTGGGTGAATAATCTATTAATAAATATTATTAATTGCATTGTTATTTACCAAAGGTGGGTCGCATTTTTTAGCAAGGGTAATTTCAAAAAATAGGAAGTCAACTTGATGGGAATTTCCACCCTGCACTGCAGCTCCAAAAATCTCCTCTTCCACTTAAGTGATTTGACTTTTCATAATGAGAATTTTTACCGTGCAAGGCAGCTAAGAAATTCTCGCCGATGCTTTAAGTGATTTTTCTTTTATAATGAGAATTTTTACCCTTCAAGGCACATAAGAAATTCCCGCCTACCTGCCATTTCTACTATTCCCATTGCAACTTAAGTGAATTTGACTTCATGAGAAAAATTACCCTGTAAGGTAGGTAAGAAATTCCCGTCTGCCTGCCACTGCCAAAATTCCCACTGATAGCTTAAAGTCTTCCTTCCAAAAGTGCGACTTGCATTAAAACTAGCCTCCTTTGATAAAGTGCGACTTGGATAGGTGAATAAATCTCTTTGGTGGGAAAAGTTAGCCTGCAAGGCAGGCAGAAAATTCCCATCGATGCTTTAAGTGATTTTTCTTTATTTTAAAATGAGAATTTTTACCCCGCAAGGCAGGTAAGAAATTCCCACCTGCCTGTCTGCATCTAATTTTCCCATTGCAACTTAAGTGACTTTGACTTCATGGGAAAAAGTACCCTACAAGGCAGGTAAGAAATTTCTGCTTGCCTGCCACTACCAAAAATCCCATTGTAGCTTAAACCCATTAATTCCAAAAAATGTGACTTGCCTAGGAGAGGCTTTTTGTGCATGACTTCATCTTTTTTGGTCAGAAGTTTGAATTTTGAGGCTGATTCCTTCTGGTGTTGCGTTAGTAGATCTCCAGATGCTTCAGGAAATTAAACAGGCTATACTGGACAAAGGAACAAACCTAGGGGAATTTCATAGAGAAACTGTGGAGAAAATCCGAGAAAAATGCAAAAGAAATAAATAAAAGCGAAAAAACGTTGTTACAAAGTTGCCCTGAATTCATTCCTGGTAAAAACCTACTGAAATGTGTGGATACTGAAAAACTTCAACAGGATTCAATCGGAGCACAATTTACTTCAAACGGGGCATTATTTGATCAATAATTAAATAAAAATTTCCCACATACAAAACTTGGCGACAGGGATAAAATGAGTTTGGGCATCTGGGTATTTGTCGAAATTGGCTCATATGATTCACTGGGAATATCTTAACATAATACAATTATCTTCTGGAAATAAAAACACACAAAAAGACCCAGTATATTTTAAAAATGATTTTTTTCCAAATGGGTAGTCCCAGATTTCTAGGGATACCAATACTGGAGACCTTATTCAATTCATTCTAAGGTGGTTAATTGATTTTTGCATTCAGTCTACTTCCATTAAAGTAGCTTGGAAGTAGCTTGCCGCTCAGATTCATTAACTGATACATGCCCCGGTTGGCAGTATCATCTACTATTATCATATGGCCCAAGGTAATGAGTCTTAAGCTTGCCTGGATGTCATGTGAACCTTTGGAGTCACAGTGAAGAACCTTAGCGCCTTCCTTTCGACAGAGTCATTCATTTGAGGTTACGATCATACCAAGCTTTTTGACGCGCCTTCTCAATGTTTGTGACCATCGTGCTTGTAGCCTTCTTTCGTCCAGCTTTAGCAAGTTTGTCAATCTTGAGTCCTGAATCGAGCCTTCATGACCCAAGTTTGTGACGTGTACAATTCTTAATGATGGTTCTAAGAAATTGATCAATAGCGAGGGAAACTTGCTTTCCATACAGACGAGTTGAAAAGGGGTCGCTTTGTTGAAACGCTTGTATGTAGTGTGGATATGCCCGAAGTACCGCCGACACTTTGTCGACCCAATCCTGGAAAGGATCTTCCAACTTCGCATATGAAGATTTGGTCAACTATATGGCCTAGTATCTTGTTGAATGCTTCCATTGTACCATTGGCTTGTGGATGATACGGGGTTGGTTTATGGTGAGCAACAATGAATTCTTGCTACAGGATTACAATTTGTTTCATTTAAGAAATGTGTTCCTCGATCACTAGTTTTAATACTCAAGGGGCAGCCATTATCTGCTGATGATGTTTATACCACAGAAATCTTGTACGTGGTGGCTACTATGCAGTCTTCTAGTCCGTGCGGCTTTTATTCATCGTGTGAGATTATTAAGGGCTTGTGATAATATATCAGGCGCTTGTTCTTCGCGCAGTAGGATTGAATGGGTCTTTTAAATATCAATAGCCTCATTTTTCAAATGGCTCTTGGGCATGGTTATCAGGATTAAAGGAATACTTCTGTCACGTTTTCACTGGTAATGCTCAAGGGGCAGCTATTTTAATCTGCTGATGATGTTCCATCAGAGATTTGGCAAAAATCCTACAAGGGAACAATATGTCTATCAACCAAGGAGCAACCAACAATGGAGAAGCCGAAGCTTTACGGAACTAGTTAAGACCTCATCCAAGCCTACACATCAAACTTGATCAGAGCTAAGTTGAAGTCTCCAAAGAGAGGAACCAGTCCTGAGGAGGAAGCCCAAAATTTATGTTGATGATGTGGAAGCATGGGGTGATGAGTATGCAAACCTTAATTACGGAGTGAGGGAAATGCTGATCCTTCCGAGACTACTACTAAGTCCCATCCAAGAATCACTTAAGCAAAGGATTGAGGAGAAATCGAAGAAGTTCGTAACAAGAGTAACCAAGGAGAGACATTCAACAAAGGTTGGGTAAGGTAACTCTTCCTTCCTTACGAGGAGGATTAGATTAAAGTGTTCAACTAGAGTGGAATGTCCCCTTTTCCCACTTGCAGAGCTATTAATTGGTCTTCAAGTTGCCTTTCCTTCTCCATGGCAAAGAAGCGAAAATAGATGGAGACCCCACTTTGAGCTTCCATTTGCATTGTACAAATTTTCTAATGGGTTTATATTTTCTTTTTAGTGTTTTCCCTCTTATGGTCGGCTGGGTTTTAATCAATTAATGGAATCTAATGAAGGAAAAGAACATCTATAAGGGGTCAAACCTTACCTTTTCATGTTTTGGTGCCCATTTGAGGGATATATAAGGAGATTGTTAATGTACATCATTTGACATCTAGACTTTCGCGCAATTTTATCTTATTTTGAGCATTGTGAAATAGTGGCTCCTTGTTCTTCCACCTTAAGAAGAATTAACCCTTTTGAATGTGGCTTAGCCCAGGAGGATGAAAACCCATCTGGAGGTTGAGTGAAGGACGAAATCCTTCATCTTGACTTGGTATTGAAATATAAGGCAGATTTGAAAAGATTTATCATTTCAGATTGTGTATTTGGCTTTCTACATGAAATTAATACAAATCTGACCAGTACCAACGTGTAGGATTTGAATTAATATTGGTGAACTTATACTACTGCATTTTCAGTTGATTATCCCACTTAGTGATTTAAAAATCTTCAAATTTCTAAGGCCGGAAGCTGCAATTTCATGAATTTTGAGGGTTTCCAGACCCAACATAATCTATAATTTTCTTGTAGGCTGCAATTCACTGGACATTTATTAATTTCTAGCCAATGAATTACTCTCAAATTTATCATTGTTCTTGGTTCTTGTGGATGCATAAAAGATATATATAAATTGAATGGAAAGTTAATTTGAAGTAAATTTGGTGTTGGGCATTCAATTTTTAAGAGTACAGTTCGCTGGTTCTAAAATTTTCAGTCAGCTGCAATCAAAAATCAGAGTTGAATAAATTGTGATTTGTCTACATTCCTTGGTTTTTAGTCTAATTCTTTGAAAGGGTCATTACAGTGGTATCAGAAGCTCGGATCTTCAAAGGACCTAGGGTTTATGGAATTATAGGCAACAAGGGTTACATCTACTACCAAAGAAGAAAGAAGGTAGAAAAAGAGGACCAACCTAGATTTGAAGAAGGAAGCATGGCTGATCAAGACTACCAAGAACCAACCCCAGTCGCTATGGTACCAGAAATAAATTTGCAATAGGGCAAGAGAATTCTTTTCCAAGGAGCAATCTCAAATGATTTTCAGTAGATCTAACACACTGGTGCAAAACTGAATCACTTAGTCAAAATGGCAAATCTGTTGAAGGTCAAAACTCGAACTGGAGCTAACTAGATCCCCACACAAGAGAGCTAGGGATACAGCCCTTAATGGGCATGACATCCCACTTTCTCCTAAGCATGGAGTTATAATCAATATGATCATAACAACATGCCCAACAATGGCCGGAATATTGCAACCTCCTTTTATAAGCATATAGAGGCAACATTACAAATTCGAGATCTGTGAGGCGTATTTCCCTTTTGTAGAGGGAAAACAAATAAAACTTAATTAAAATAAAAGACTCAGTTGCATTTATCCTAGGTGTGGCTCCCCTTAAATAAAAGGGAGTGAACTTTAATATGTGCACGGGATTTAAAGGACCTAATTATTAAGAGCTTCCACTTTGTAATTTGCATTTTGGCATGCCAAGAAGATAAAAATGCAAATGAAAGAGACTTGAATCGATAAATATTAAATAATGCACTCGGGAAAGGGGACATTATAGTGCTTCCCCTAATGTCAAGTGATTAAAATCTTACTCTCCAGGCAATATTATCTAATTATTTAATATATTTTCCCCGTATGCATGCACCCCTAAAGCCCATGAAGGGAATGATAGGCTGATGGGTCTTAAAAAATGGGAACATTGCACTCCGATGCCGGTCCCAAGTGATTGTTTGCACTTGGAAGCACATAGTTTCAAATTCATGTGTCGGCGTCAACCCAAAAATGTGGTACTTCACCAAGCTCCGTTAATTGGTGCTGCCAAGTCAAGGATGTTGGTGTCACCTAAATTTCATCCCTGAAATCTGCGACTACCCTATCTGAAATTTTTTTGTACTTTTAAAATAATGGGTCGTTTTGTGTTTTTATTGCCTGAAAGTTCTTGTATTGCGTCAAGATAATCCCAAAGAGCCATATTAGCCTTTTTCGCCAAATACCCAGATGCCCAAAGTTGTTATATTCTGTCGTCGGGATTTGTCTGCGGGAAATTTGTATTTAATTATTTTGAGCCCCGTATGAGGCTATTTGCGCTCCGTTTTAACTCTGTTATGATCGAATATGTCATTACTCTTATGTACCAGAAGGGTTTTAACTTGGAATAAGTTTTGGGCTTTATTTGTAACTTTTGGCAATTTTTCGTGTTTTTGTGTTGTCCCGTTTCATTTTCTGTGAAATTTCTCTAGAAGCAATTCCTTTGCCGGGTAAGCCCGATTTTTGGCCTGGAGCAGCTGGAAAAACATATACGCACATTATGCTCCAGAGGAAGTCGCCATCGGAGGTCTAGATCACTGGGAAAAAGTGAAGTCGTGCACGGAAAAGCCCCTGTGGGGATGGGCGCATTTTTGGAAAACAAAGGATTTAAGCTGCAATGGAAAAAATAGAAGCCGCAGGCAAGGTGGGAATTTTATACCTGCCCTAGCAGGGTACTTTTTCCGTGTTATAAAATTCACTTAAGCTGCAGTGGGAAAGTTAGAGGCCGCAGGCAGGCGGGAATTTATTACCTGCCTTGCAGGGTGAAAATTCCCATGATAAAATAAAAGGAAAGTGACTTAAGTGAAATCATGGGATTTTAGTGCCTGCCTTGCAGGGTAAATAATCCCATTGTCAAAGTCAAATCACTTAAGTGGATCATGGGATTTTGGTGCCTGCCTTGCAGGGTAAAGAATCCCATTGTGAAAAAATTCTTAAAAATAGAATTATATGTGCAAAAAAGTGCGCCCCCTTTGGTGAGATGATGGCAGTCCTTTAAGTGATTATTTTAATTAATCTATTCTTCAAAAAGTGCGCCCAAGCTTGGAGGAAGTCAACAAGTCAAAGAGGGGAATAAAAGAAATGGATTAAATGCATTAAATTTAATTTATTTAGTGGCTACCCCCTTTTCTCTCAAAAAGTGCGCCCCATTTGGGAGTTATTTAATGATTTTTAAGGCATTAAAACATTAAATTAATTTCTATTTTCAGTGGCTATGGTCAAGGCACACTGTGAAGCTTAAGTGAAGTGATGTGTGAAGGATTAAATTGGATTAATTTAATTTATTGGATGGCTGTCCTTAAACATGCTATTTTTAAAAGAGAAGAGCATGATTTTTAATTAATTAATTGCCTTTAATTGTTAGGGCAATTATTAATTATAGAATTGTGAAGGTTATATAAGCATGGGCAGCCATATGGGTGAATTATTTAATTCACAGGTAAAGAATTGCAGCCAAGAGGAAAAGTGCACCCCCATTTGAAGAAGGATTTTGCTCAGGCAAGGTGGCAACAAGGCTAAAAGCTTCTAGATTTGGCGCATGCTTTGAAGGAGGTTGATCTTTGTCTGCATAATTGTTTGCATAGGTGTTACAGGTGCTCAGGTGTTGTTGAAAGGATTCATGCTCTCTTTATGTGCAAATTAAACACCAATTTTTGGGGGCAGCGGGCTTGAAAAGTGCAGGATTTTTACAATTAAAATTCACTATTCATGCTCCGGTGGCCATTTTTGTCTGAATAAATTGCAGGAATTCATTACAGGTGCTTTACAAAGGAAAATGAGTTTTTATCAATGTCCAATACATTGCATATATCCTCCGAATCTGAAGAATTGTCCAGATCTGCACCAATTTTGAAGAAATCCGGCCAAGTAAGAAGAAAAAGAATTATTCAGACGAAGATAGACAAAGCCATGGCGAAAAGAGATGAAAAAGAAAGCACGATGGAGTCATGCATTGCTTCCAAACTTGCAAACATAGGAGACACAGATCTAGGCCCGGAACCTCTTGCCGATTTGATTGATAGATCCAAAGCGGGAAAGACTTCACTCATGCGTGCGGTTAAAAGCAGTGGAATTATCCGAGCTGCAGCTTTTCCATGTACAGCCCAATTGCCATAATTTGTTATGGAGTGCGCTAGATCTTACCATCCTTCATCCAGATCAGTGCGTGATGCTTCGGGAAAGACAATAATTCATTTGGACGCAGAGTTCATCAATTATTGTTTGAAGATTCCAGTGCGAAAGGTGGTGACTTCCATTAGTCATTCAGGATGTTGACAGTCAGGTGGGAGAAGCATAGAGCTGATTGCGTGAGCATAATGAATAGTCGATACATGAAGAAGCCTAGATCTCCTTCAAAGTTCCCGAGAACTCTTCCACGGTCCAATTTGGTGCAGGAGGTAGATGATGTCGTCAAATTGCTATGCAGGATGAATGGCGAAGCGAATGCCTACACTTTCCGTACATGGATGTATGCTTTCATCAGGACCATTGAAATCAACAAGGTTGATTCTATAATCAATTGGTCGGAAATTATTAGCAACAACATTGGTGAGCAACTCCGGAACGTGAAGCGTACTTTCAGCTTCAAGATGACTTCATACTTGGTGTATGCTGCAGCTTCACAAGGCGTCTTTTCCAAGCTGGATAGATGTGGTGTTCTTTCTAAGGACCCCATTTTCGAGTGCTACCCACAGCTTACTGTACCTGCGTGCAAGAAAGATTTCAAAGTGATCAACGATGAATTCTTCTATGATTTCATCTGCAGGCTAGACAAAGACTTGAAGGCCAAAAGGGTAAGCAAGGAAGCGTGGGAAGCTGTGTCCAAGATTGACAGTCTATTCATTCAATTTGCAGATTTCACATACCTCTAGGTTACAGGGTTTTCTGGAGAACCAATAAAGATGCCCAGGTATCCGAATGATAGATTGATCGCCATGGAGCTGAGCAGGCAACTTGTGGAGTTACACGACCTTCAGTCAAAGCGGCACAAGTCTACGGGCTTCTTCCCAATCACTGTGGGATATTACAGCTGCATTAGCATTCATAGAGCTCGGGGGACGGAAGCGCAAATGTTATCCGAGTATGAGCAAGAGTTCTTCCCTGCACGGCTGAACTTCGATCCATTTGGAGTAGCCAGGAAGACAATCTCCCAGGAGTACGCACATGTGCCTTCATTAGAAGATTTCTGGATGAAGTGCAAAAGTGAGTACGAGGTTAGAAAGAGAGATTTCAGCAGGCTATCAGCAAAGCAAGTGTTCGACTTTGGACTAGCGCGGATACCTGCGGATCTTAAAGATGATGGGAATGTGGTACTTGACACTTACATCAAATGGGAGGAGATAAAGCCATACTGCAGAATAACATAGGAGGCTGCAACACAATTGAAGAAAGGTCGGGAGCTGTGTTGGTGAATACTTCAAACTGGTTGCTGATGAAGGGATATTGCCTTGATGAAGCATTGATGAATCAAGTCACGGGGCAACTTCGGCGCAGGAGATTCCCTCAAGCGAAAGCACGGAGGAGAAAGCAGCAGGAAAGTCGAGAAGTTGAAAGTGCATAGAAGATCTCAATCCAAGGAGAGGATCACTTCTACGACCATGACTTTAACTCCGGTTTTCTCCAGTACCCAGTACTTCACCAACTATTGCACTGCAGCAGCAGGATGTTTCCATGCCTCTACTGAATCCAACAACATTCATCTTCTCCCCTCAGCCACTTCGTTCAGCGCCTGTTCCAGAGGATACGTTGAAGCTGCAAATGGCGGAATTCGAAAGGGCTTTGTCCTTGGATGACTCAGAAGATGGCAGCCATAACACTGTGGCACTTTCTGACGGAGAGGATGCAGAGCGGAAGATGGTAGTACACTCAGCGACTTCTCATTCTTCGAGAAGTAACTTCTCGGAATGGTTGGCTTCGCAGTTGGTTCCAGAAGTGAGAATGGAGATGAACTTAGAGGAGCACGACTTGCAGCTACTCCAGAATCTGGGCGGAAGAGACAGAAGGCCTAAAGTTGCCAAAGCAACTTCTAGGTTGATCATCGAGGATTCGGGAGAGAAGTTTGCTGAGATATCAATTCCGGCAGAAGGAAAGATAGAGGAGCTCACGGCAGAAGATGTGACAGTAACCAAAGTACCCCTCGGTCAAGCCACCACTGAAGGATTGAAGCAGGACACGCAGACATTGATGGATGCTTTATTCCTTAGGCTTGACAGTGAAAAGGCGGAGAAAGAAGAGCTGCAGAAGCAAGTATCTCAATTATGTGAGATCATAGCCAAGGTTGCTAAACCTTCCATTCAAGCCCATTTCAGAGCAGGTGAGTGATCATCTTATGCAGGAAATGGAGGATGCAAGCAATCAAGTAAAGGCTATTGACGAATGGAAGGATTTGATTATTCGTCAAGCTTCTGTACAACTTGGAGAAGTGCCAGCCCGCCTAAAGGTTATGGATGATGCAACAAATCAACTGAAGCAACTGATGGCAAACATAGAAGGCATGAATACAGTTGCAGAGAGTAACCTGAGTATTTTGGCCGAGATCAACAAGCTGCCGGGAGATGTATTGATTGCGGAACAGATTGTACCGAGACGGATCAGTCGAGAAGGGGAAGCAGCTAGAGTTTGCAGTATCTTTCCGTTTGGAAATCTGCAGAGTTTTGCTGAAGAGGATGCAGGCACTTGAGAGTAGGACATCAGATTTACCAGATAGTGTCATTTCTTTCACTGAGGAGAGAGTGGACGGGAATGTTACTTCATACGTGCGGATCGTCTCAACTAAGGTGCCTAATTCCCTGGAAGGTTCTCTTCTGATGGTACAAAAGAGAATTGATAAAGCTACCAAGCCTTTCACGATGAATTCTATCAGTAGATTGGTGGCGCTGCAGGCAGACATTGCGAGGTTTGGGCCGAGCTTGGAAGATGTGGAAGCGTGCATCAAAGTGTTGAATGAAGGGTTGCTGCAGTTCAGGACAGAGAAAGAAGTAGTGGCTAAAACAGATGGAAGGATGCTGAATTACATGTTCGACAAGTATATCCAATATCAGAACAAGAAGAAGACATAAATGTTACAGCTGGCATGACTTCTTCTATTCTTTCTTCTTCGATTTTCTATGTTCCCGGATGAAATTGTAAAACTTCTAAGTTATTGGTTTTGCAACCATTACTTAAAGTCATGTGGAACCATTCTATTAGTTAAGTGATACATGTGTCACTTAAGGAGAAGATAGTTGAGGATGATTGTCAAATGTCATCTTTACTTGTTGTTTATGTTTCAGTTCAGTTTGAGTTTTCCATTTGTACTTTCCCTCCTACATTCTATAAGTAGGAGAAGAACCTCCGGGTTAATGGTGGATCAGAATTTGTAAGTAGCAATCTTGTGTTCTAGACTTTGTGTTGAACCCCTAAGAGCAACTTGGAGCAAAGGAATACAAAGGAGCAGGTTTCCGGAGAACTTTGTGTCATGGTGTACTGTGTTTCTTGTTTTTAATCTTAGATCTCTTAATAGACGTTGTGTTATTTTAGACCTGGATCTAGAGCTGCCTTTGTTTTATAATTCTGTGTGTTCATATCTATTTAAGTTTCTTCTATGTGCATGCAATTAGCTCTACTTTCTACTAATTGGGATGCACATCTTCCCCATTTCCTCTCTGTATTTTTTTTACTTCCTTCTTCTATCAAATACTTCCTTTCTTGAACAGCTGCTTACTTGCTGCAGAACTTCTTAGTTATGGTTCATGAACTAAGTGGTTAAAGTAAAACCCCTAATAGATAATAACACGTTTTTATTGACAAATTTGACACGGGAGCCTCACCGGTTAAATGAGGGAGATTTATCTCATGACTGCCTAGGTTTGATGCTATGCAGAAAATCTAGCCAACAGTTTTTGGCGACTCCGTTGGGGAAACAACTACCTTTCGCAGATCAAGGTTTATCTATTGAAGATCAGAGTGTTTTTCATACAAATCTCAAGAACTGGCTGAACGTCCATTCACCCGATCCGTGAAGGCACAAGGGAGGACTGATCATTTCTTCCGACTGCAGGAGCAATTCAATTTCAATCATCCTCCTCAAGTTAGAAGCCGCAGATCTAGTCTCTCACCAGGAAGGAGAGTGCACACCCGTCCAGATCCGGATCGACTTCAGCATAATCCGGCTGCTGGAATTATTCATCAAGTCTACACAAGGAGAAGGCGTGCTCAAGTCAACATGGCGCACCAGATTGTACCTGTCCCATGGGGAGCAGCTTTTGGACCTCTGAACTTGGCTCCACCTATGCACGAACTGCCAAAGGGATCCAAAAAGAATTTTCCAAAATTCTTTGGAGATGGAAAGATCATTTGGCGGCCTTTGTTTATCCTGTGGTGTGCTTGCAGTAGAGCATGAAGATGTCTCAGTCAGGCTCTTCATTGAGACTATACACGACTTGGCGGGTGAATGGTTCTATCGGCTAGCTCCTGGCACCATAACCAACTGGGCGACTATGCGTGAGCAATTCCTGAAAAGATTCAAGCCTGCAGAGGACGCTAGCACGTTGATCACCCAACTGATGCAGTTGAAGACAGAGCCAAACGAGAACATGCGGGACTTTATTGCAAGGTTTCAAAGGAGTTTATACAAAATCCCCACTTCTGCCGCATTGAGCGACGAAAATCAAAAGACGTTTTTTATAAACACTCTATTGCCTGAAGTTGGATATCAGCTAAGAAGGGCAAGACCTGGAAATTTGCTTGAAGCACAAAATGTTGCCGTGGAAGTTGATGACGACTTGATCATGGCCGGAAAACTCAAACAACCATCTCACAAGGGTGATGGCGCTTCTTTTAGTACATCTGACCCTTTGTTGCAGAAATTGACTAATGACATGCTGCAGATCAAGATGCAGATCTCTCAAGCAGGGAATGCACCCCCCTCAAGAATAGCTCCTACCCGGACCTTTAATGGTCAAAATCAAAATCAAAACCGAAACAGACTTGATGCTGCACCACAGCGGTTGGCAATAGAAGCTGCTCCAAGGAATAACTTGGAAACTAATGAAGAGGATCTCGGCATTGATGAATCATTCAATGATTAAGACTTTGTAGATCCCACTGGCGACTCCAATATTGGTTACCTGGACTACGAATCTGACGATGGCTATTATGAATTTTTTGAAGATTTTGATGGTCACACTTTTGCGGTGTTTACAAGGTCTCAGACGCGCCAAAATGCCGAAGCATCCACAACCGGCCGAAGAGAAAGAGAAAATCCAAGCCCAGATGTTACTATCTTGAAAAGAGGTAGCACTCTTCCTTCTTCATTAGTGCCTAAGGATAAATATTCAAATTCCTTCAATTTGCAGCAAAGAGCCAACACACATCCTACTGAAGCAAGTCAAGCTTTCGACATAATTGATCACATCAAGAGGAACAAGGTCCAAATGTCAGAAGCTGAGTATTTGAGGGCATTTCCTGATCAACTGAATAGATTGGTCAAATATGTGCAAAGTAATAGTCCTAGCCCAACAAATAATACTTCACGGGGTATCTTGTCAAATCCAAAGAACACTCCTACAAATATTGCGGCGGAAAGTTCTTCTCCTTCTACCTTTTCTCCTGCTACATCAGAAAGGATCGAGCCATTCTATGTATCCTTGCTCATCAACGGACATAAATTGAGCAATTGCATTTTGGATTCTGGAGCTTCTGATAATGTCATGCCTGCCAAAGTTGATGATGCCTTGGGTCTCACATTGACAAAAACAATCAGGAGATGTTATTCAATGGAAAGGCAAGTCCCTCTTGTGGGGAAAATCAAAGATGCGCAGGCAGTACTTGCTTCTTTTACAGATAAAAGACTGAAAATGACCATCCTGGTAGCAGACATTCCAGTCTCTTATGACATGTTGTTGAGTAGAAATTTCTGCAAGGAGTTGGGTGGAGAAGTCAAGATGGATTGGTCTTGCGCGCACATACCAATCAAAGGAGTAAATCAGAAGCTGGAACCTGAGAAGAAATCTAAGTACATAGTATCAAAGTCTGAGGATCCTAGATCTCAGATCTTGTTTCAGGAATCAGATCATGGAGTCTATTATCTAGAAATGGATAAAGAAGATGTTCCACCGGTGATTCAAGAACCGCATCAACTTAACAACAAGATTTGGACTCTGGAATTTGATGGCAGCTGTTGTTCATTTGGATCCGGCGCAGGCGTTGTTCTTATCTCTCCTGAAGGGAAGGTGCATGCACACTCCTTCAAATTGATGTTCGAAAATACTAACAATACAACTGAGTATGAAGCATTGTTGTTAGGCATGGAGCAGGCAAGAACAATGGAAATCAAATTATTACACGCAAAGGGAGATGTTGAGCTGATTGTGAAGCAGATAAGAGGCCTCTACCAAGTCAAAAAAGACAAACTGCGGCACTATAGAGATCGGGTCTACTCTGCTATCCTAAATTTTTCAGCTTTCTCGGTATCTTACATTCCGAGAGAACAAAATTCAAGAGCTGATTCGCTTGCTGTAACTGCAACCTTGTTGAATCCGGATCAGCCTCCTGCATTCTTTAGACAGGGTGTTTACAAGGTGGAGATGGTCTTTCGCCCAAAGGTTCCTGACAACGTCCAGCAATGGCAGGTTTTCAACGATGACACGCAGATTGTTGCGTTTCTCCAACAGAAGGACAACTTTGAAGAAATCTACTATGAGGGGAGCAATTCACCTCCTAGGCAGACTACTGTCGGAGAAATGGATGTGGACGTCCCAGGAAGTCAAGAGATTATCCAGCTAAAGGGAAATAAAATTCCCAAAGGCCTGGTATCTCTTGAGGAAATGTTTGATAAGCATGATCAGATGCGTAAGAAAAATGAAGAAAGTGGGGAAGGTTCTTCCTCCGACACACAATTACTAAATTTGGGAGCTAGCAATGATCCCAAATTAGTAAATCTGGGTAAGTGTTGTTCAGAGGCCGAAAGAGAAGCTTTCACTAAGCTTCTTAAGAAATATATGGATGTTTTTGCCCGGTCTTACACTACATCCCACTTAAACCAAAACAGAAACCTTTCAAACAGAAGCTGCAGCGGCACAACCCTACCATTTCGGGAACCATCTTTGCAGAGATTCAAAAGCTGTTAGACGCAAAGATTATCTATCCCATACATCATTCCGAATGGTTGGCCAACATAGTCCCTGTTAGAAAGAAGAGCGGCGAGATTAGGCTATGCGTGGATTTCCGCAACATTAATCAAGCTTCATTGAAAGACAACTACCCCATCCCATCATGGATCATACTCTGCAGGTGGTCACTGGATCTGAGATGCTTTCCATGCTTGATCGCTTCTCAGGCTACAATCAAGTCAAGGTGGCTGAGGGAGATCAATACAAAACGGCGTTCATCACACCTTGGGGAACCTTTGCATACCAAAAAATGCCATTCGGCCTGATTAATGTTGGTGCTACATTTCAAAGAGCTATGGATCTAGCCTTTGCTCATCTCAAAGATATAAGCATAGTGGTGTATCTGGACGATCTGACAGTCTTTTCCAAAGATAGAAGCGCACACATTTCAAACTTGGAAGAGGTCTTCATACAGTGCCGCAAGCATGGTATTTCTTTAAATCCCAAGAAATCTATCTTTGTCGTAACCGAATGAAAGCTGCTAGGGCACATTGTTTCCAAAGAAGGAACAAAGATAGATCCAGAGCGTGTCAAATCCATTCAGACATTGCCTTTGCCCACATCCAAAAAAGGAGTTCACTATTTCTTTGGAAAAGTTAATTTGCTCAGGAGATTCATTCCTGACTTTGCTGAGCTAACCCGTCATATTTCGAATATGATGAAGAAGACACAAGCTTTTAAATGGAGCAGCGAAGGGAAGGAAACTTTCGAGAAAATTAAAGAGGCCCTGTCGAAAGCTCCAGTCTTGGTTTCACCCGATTTCAGTAAAGAATTTATTCTTTACTGTTATTCCTCTGAACACACCATGTCAGCAATACTGATGCAAAAAAATCAAGAGGACACAGAAGCTCCTATTGCTTTCATGAGTACGCCTATTAAAGCCTATGAGTTGAAATACACTCCCATGGAAAAGCACGCATATGCAGTGGTGAAGGCATGCAAAGCATTCAGGTATTATATTCTTTCCTCACACACTGTGGTTTTGGTTCCAGATACTGCGGTTAAATCCATCCTTACTCAGCAAGAGTTGGGATTATTGAGAGGCACATGGGTGACAAAGGTTCAAGAATATGACCTGGATATTAAACCAACAAAGCTGGTTCGAGGAAGAGATCTGTGTGAATTAATGATGGAGATGAAAACATCAGTGCCAGAAGTGGATCAAGATGAGATAGATGGAGATTTGCCTGCAGTACTTTTTATAGATCTGGTAGAGGAGTGGTACAGTAACATTGCTTACTTTCTGACGTATGGAGAATGCCTCGATCAACTTTCTAGAAAAGATAAGAGAACTATCAAACTAAAATCCAAAGATTTTGTTCTTTGGGGTAATGGTTTGTACAAGAAGAGAATTGACAGCGTAATTCTCAGATGCGTCAATAAAGCTCAACAGGATCAGCTACTTCAACAGTTTCATGACATGGCTTGCGATGGTCATTTCTCAACCCGAATCACTGCACACAAGATCCTCAGAGCAAGGTATTACTTGCCCACCCTTTTTCAAGATACTGCAGATTGGGTAGCTAAGTGCCAAGCATGCCAACATTTTGTTGGGTGTGTGAAATTGCCTACATTACCTCTAAAACCCATTGTGATTGAAGAACCTTTCCAACAATGGGGAATGGATTTTATTGGAATGCTTAATCCGGCTTCCAGTGTTGGTCACCATTACATTCTAACAGCTACTGATTATTTCAGTAAGTGGGTAGAAGCTATTCCTGTGAAGAATGCCACTTCCGCCGAGGTGTGCAATTTTATAAAAGAAAATATTATTGTCAGGTTTGGCGTGCCCAGCAAAATTGTAGCAGACAACGCTCCGAATCTTTCTTTTGAGGAGCTGGTGGAATTCTGCTACACTTATGGGATTCAACTGGTTCATTCCTCAAACTACTATCCCCAAGGGAATGGTCAAGCTGAGTCTAGTAATAAAAACCTGGTAACTATCGTGCGCAAGCTAGTAACAGAAAATCAGAGGACTTGGCATAAAAAGTTGTTTGATGCATTATGGGCCGATAAAATCACACCAACGAGGGCGATTGGCATGTCCCCATTTCAGCTGTTGTATGGTAGAGACACGGAGCTGCCTCTTACCTTGGAACTGCTTGCCCTGCAACTTTCTAAGGCCCTGGAGGATTCCACTTTCACGGATGCTATTGATAAAAGAATTATGTACCTGACTGAATTGAGGGAAGTACAAACTCAAGTTGCAGATAGGTTGACAGAGCATCAAAGGAAGGTGAAAGTCATCTTCGACAAAAAGGCCAGGGAAAGAAAGTTTGAAGTCAATGACTGGGTCCTTTTATGGGACAAAAGAACAGAAACAAAAGGCATGCATGGAAAATTCGATTCACTATGGAAAGGGCCTTTTGTGATTAAGAGAATCACCGGAGCGGATAGCTTCATTCTTGCTCATCAAGATGGAGTTGAATTGCCATTGCCTTTCAATGGGCAACACTTGAAGTTGTTCCAGACATAAGAAGCAGGGTAAAACCTATATGTACATAAATAAATCTTTGTTTGCTTTTCCTTGTTCTGTTTTGCTTTTGTGTTGTGTTGTGTTTGTTTGCCTAACCCCGTGCCCAAAGAACAAGATACGAAACTAGAGATGTTGGGATCTCATCTTTTCCCTATTCATTCTGACAGAGAAACGATGTCCACAGACGGAGCCGACTCGTGTCACCCAGATTTCACCCTGAAATCTGCGACTACCCTATCCGAAAAAATTTCGTACTTTTAAAATAATGGGTCGTTTTGTGTTTTTATTGCCTGAAAGTTCTTGTATTGCGTTAAGATAATCCCAAAGAGCCATATTAGCCTTTTTCGCCAAATACCCAAATGCCCAAAGTTGTTATATTCTATCGTCGGGATTTGTCTACGGGAAATTTGTATTTAATTATTTTGAGCCCCGTATGAGGCTATTTGCGCCCCGTTTTAACTCTGTTATGATCGAATATGTCATTACTCTTATGTACCAGAAGGGTTTTAACTTGGAATAAGTTTTGGGCTTTATTTGTAATTTTTGACAATTTTTCGTGTTTTTGTGCTGTCCCGTTTCATTTTCTGTTAAATTTCTCTAGATCAATTCCTTAGCCGGGTAAGCCCAATTTTTGGCCTAGAGCAGCTGGAAAACATATACGCACATTATCCCCAGAGGAAGTCACCATCGGAGGTCTGGATCACTGGAAAAAAATAAAGTCGTGCACAGAAAAACCCCTGCGGGGTTGGGCGCATTTTTGGAAAAGAAAGGATTCAAGCTGCAATGGGAAAAATAGAAGCAGCAGGCAAGTGGGATTTTATTGCCTGCCTTGCAGGGTACTTTTTCCCGTGATAGAATTTAATTTATTTAGTGGCTGCCTCCTTCCTCTCAAAAAGTGTGCCCCATTTGGGAGTTATTTAATGATTTTAAAGGCATTAAAACATTAAATTAATTTCTATTTTCAGTGGCTATGGTCAAGGCACACTATGAAGCTTAAGTGAAGTGATGTCTGAAGGATTAAATTGGATTAATTAAATTTATTGGATGGTTGTCCTTAAACATGTTATTTTTAAAACAGAAGACCATGATTTTTAATTAATTAATTGTCTTTAATTGTTAGGGCAATTATTAGTTATAGAATTGTGAAGGTTATATAAGCATGGGCAGCCATATGGGTGAATTATTTGATTCACAGGTAAAGAATTACAGCCAAGAGGAAAAGTGCGCCCCCATTTGAAGAAGGATTTTGCTCAGGCAAGGTGGCAACAAAGCTAAAAGCTTCCAAATTTGGCACATGTTTTGAAGAAGGTTGATCTTTGTCTGCATAATTGTTTGCACAGGTGTTACAGGAGCTCAGGTGTTGTTGAAAGGATTCATGCTCTCTTTATGTGCGAATTAAACACCATATTTTGGGACAGCAGGCTTGAAAAGTGCAGATTTTTACAATTAAAATTCACTATTCATGCTCCAGTGGCCATTTTTGTCTGAATAAATTGCAGGAATTCATTACAGGTGCTTTACAGAAGAAAATGAGCTTTTATCAATGTTCAATACATTGCAAATATCCTCCGAATCTGAAGAATTGTCTACATCTGCACTAGTATTGAAGAAATCCGGCCAAGTAAGAAGAAAAAGAATTATTCAGACGAAGATAGACAAAGCCATGGCGAAAAGAGATGAAAAAGAAAGCACGATGGAGTCATGCATTGCTTCCAAATTTGCAGACATAGGAGACACAGATCTAGGCCCGGAACCTCTTTCCGATTTGATTGATAGATCCAGAGCGGGAAAGACTTCACTCATACGTGCAGATCGTCTCAACTAAGGTGCCTAATTCTTTGGAAGGATCTCTTCTGATGATACAAAAGAGAATTGATAAAGCTACCAAGCCTTTCACGATGAATTCTATAAGTAGACTGGTGGCGCTGCAAGCAGACATTGCGAGGTTTGGGCCAAGTTTGGAAGATGGGGAAGCGTGCATCAAAGTGTTGAATGAAGAGTTGCTGCAGTTCAGGACAGAGAAAGAAGCAGTGGCTAAAACAAATGGAAGAATGTTGAATTACATGTTCGACAAATATATCCGATATCAGAACAAGAAAAAGACATAAACATTACAGCTGGCAGGACTTCGTCTATTCTTTCTTCTTCTATTTACTATGTTCCCGGATAAAATTGTAAAACTTCTAAGTTATTGGTTTTGCAACCATTACTTAAAGTCATGTGGAACCATTCTATTAGTTAAGTGATACATGTGTCACTTAAGGAGAAGATAGTTGAGGATGATTGCCAAATGTCATCTTTACTTGTTGTTTATGTTTCAGTTCAGTTTGAGTTTTCCATTTGTACTTTACCTCCTACATTCGATAAGTAGGAGAAGAACCTTCGGGTTAATGATCGATCAGAATTTGTAAGCAGCAATCTTTTGTTCTAGAATTTGTGCTGAACCCCTGAGAGCAACTTGGAGCAAAATAATACAAAGGAGCAGGTTTCCGGAGAACTTTGTGTCACGGTATACTGTGTTTCTTGCTTTTAATCTTAAAACTCTTAATAAACTGTGTTATTTTAGATCTGGATATAGAGCTGCCTTTGTTTTAGAATTCTGTGTGTTCATATCTATTTAAGTTTCTTCTATGTGCATGCAATTAGCTCTGCTATCTACTAATTGGGATGCACATCTTCCCCATTTCTTCTCTGTATTTCCTTCACTTCCTTCTATAAAATACTTCATTTCTTGAACAGTTGCTTACTTGCTGCAGAACTTCTTAGTTATGGTTCATGAACTAAGTGGTTGAAGTAAAACCCCTGATAGATAATAACACATTTTTAAATTGACAAATCTGACACGGGAGCCTCACCAGTTAAATGAGGGAGACTTATCTCATGACTGCCTACGTTTGATGCTACGCAGAAAATATAGCCAACACAAGGCAACAAAATGAAGATTCTTGCAACTTTGGGAAGACTTCGTCATCTTAGCTCACAAAACAAAAATGTTGCAAGTATTGCCAAACCAAAAAAAAATCTAATGTGCTTGCATCTAAAATCTCCATTATTGTTCATGCTGCCCAAAATTTGTGATGGCAAAGACGGAACCACAAGGGAGCACCTAGCTGATTCCCCTAGTCTTATTGCTTGTACGTAAGCAGTCCATGCTCTGTGTCAACTTTTCTTGAAAATTCTTTCACACAAGATCTTCTATACAATGCTCATTCTTGTCTTCAAAATTGTGGAAAAATTCTATATACTGCCACTGCTTACTATCTACAGAAGTACCTCCTTATCACGTGCAAGAATGTTCTAATAGAACTTCTCTCAACTCTTCAGAACTCCTCTACTGTTGGAATAGTGCCTTAGATCAGCCCACCTGGTTGCAACCTCAATAGGTGTGGAGGGTTATTTAATCCCTTCCACATCCAAATCTTGGAGGTATGCTTCTTTCTCAGCGATGATCTCTTGTAGCCTATTCATTTAGCGGAATAGAGAATTCCCCATCTCATCCATACTTGTAATTTTTTCTGCTCTATCATCATGTTTCTGTCGATATTTGTCTCCAAGGGAATTCAACTCCCAGCAGTATCCTCATCCGACATCTGTACCAACATCATTGAGTACCACTGTTTATGTTATTTCCTGCTTCTATAATTTTTTGTGGCCAACTAAGAGAGCATGAGAAGTATTCCTCCGACATCCTCCTTAACTTGAACTGTCTTTTATATGTCGGCCTTCAACATCTCTTTTTCTTCCTTAGTTTGTGCTTTTAATGCCTCTAAAATACTTTGTACATATTCTAGGGCGCCTTCTTCCTTAAATTATCCTCTTTTGCCTATTGAAGGGTCCACTTTGTTGAGTAAATTCTAAACTGTTCTCTCTAGCTAGGTCTCTATTGGTAAAGATGGATCAGCTTGATGTCATGGTCTTGCCTCTGTGATATTTTTAATGGTTCTTGTTATCCCTTCCTCCATTGCCACACATCGTACCATCCAATCTATTTTTGCACTCTTGTGCAACACATCCCCAACCTCCTGTTTCGTATTGTAGACAACTTATCCACATCCACAAATTGACCTCTTGGAGTTTGTTAGATGATCGAGGGGAGATGGTTACCTTGGTAGTGAAACCCTTATACTTGGTTATCAATGATTTAATAGTCTGAATGGGATTTCATGTTGAGCTGATGGTTACATTCCCCCTTCGATTCAGTATAAGGTCTGTATCTTCTTCATGCAGCATATTACTCTCCACATTTCCTCCTTTTTCTGCTTGCTCCATCACCCTCTTGTCATCATCTTTCTTGCTAGTATCCTCAGTCCTTATTTCTCTAGTCTTCTTGTTCTCTTGTCCGTGCTTTGCTTTTTCTTTCAGGCATTGATGATGCCTCGATTAACCTTTGGAGGTGTGTTGCTTGTGCCAGCCATTCATGATCTTCTCTCTTGGATGTGTTTTTGTGCCTCTTATCACTTTTTGTCTGGATGCAGCTTTCTTCCCTTCCTCTTCTTGCTTTGCCTTCTTTTTTCCTCCTAAGCTCGTCTTGTTGCCTTTTACTTTCTTGTTCTTGTTTTTCTATTTGTTCCTAAGGGCCTTGGATTTTTCCTCTTACACCCTCTAATGTTCTAATGCCACAACCTTATCTTCCTTCCATTTTTTCTCCAATTCGACCTCTTTGCTTTTGTTCCTCCTTCTGCAGTGGCTTCTTGTTCCTTTTGTTTTTTGCTCTATCCACCTATTTTTGTCGATATTTGTCTCAAGGGCAATCAACTATGGGTGTTCTTCTCTTGTCATATCTGTGCCAACATCATAGTCAACCACTGCTGCCACTAATTCAAGCTCAATCTTATCCAAATCATTCCTAGTTTCTTTAATTATTTTTTTCCGAGTATGAGAAGTATCTGGCCACATCCTCCTTAACTTCAACTGTCTTTTGTAAGTTAGCCTTCAGCTTCTCTTTTTCTTTTTTAATTTCTGCTTTAAATGGCTCAACAGCATTCTTTACATATTTGAGGACTCCTCCTTCTTTAAATTCTCCTTTTCTCCCTGCGAAAGGGCTCCACTCTGTCCGGAAAATTCTGAAATGTGCCCTCTAGTTGAGTCTCTACCGGTAATGATGTATTGGCTTGATATGTTGGTCTTGTCTTTGTGATTCTTCTTAATTGTTCTTCGCATCTTGATTTGGCATCCTGATGCAGGGGCATCTAGACACAACACCATTTTGTCAATTTTTGGCTTGTAATTATAATAGGGTCTAAAGTCTTAGTAGTGTCAATAAAGAGCCATTCTTGGTTTCATTGCATTGTATTAGGCTTGTAGATTTCAATCTTCATTTTCACTCCAAAATTAACTTTTGAATATTTGAATTTTGTAATGGTGAGTGTGAGGTGTTAATTCCTCCTCTAAGCAGGTGGGTGAGTCTCCCATGAGGGGAAGGATGTATCAAGGATCTCAAATGAGTCTTAGGTGTCAAGAAGAGATTTTAAGTGTAAGTGCCCCAAGAAGCACCAATAACTTATGATGTCACGATGAAGTCAGTTATCGTAACCGTGAGAAAAGAAGAATGGAAGATGGAAAACTCACGTGGAGGATCAAGAGAAAGCAGTTTTAGAAGTTCAAGAGGCATCCCAAGCTCAAGCAGGAGATAAAAAGACAAGAAAAACTGAAACCAGGCTCATTATTGTAACTCAGGAAAACAGAGCTCTCCCATTGAATGTACTGGTTTTGTTAGAAATGAAAAAATGAGAAAAGGTAATTTCTGTGGAAGAAACTTTGATTCATTGGAAGGAGATGCTGGAAGACTCTGTAACAGGGGATTTAATATCAGATTTATGAAGAAAACGACACTTTCCAGTATTACAAGTTAAGAGTATGACATAGATGTCATAGTGGTATTTATAACAAGATTGTAATGGCAAAATGTAATGAAACTTATATTAAATAAAGATAGTCCCGTTGAGTAGGAAATACTGGTGCTCATATGTTATGTGTGGATGATATGCGGAATAACAGATCCCTTCAATCTTTTGAAGTGTTTATATGAATAATTGTTAATATGTTACTATTAAAAAAGTCTGTGGCTCGTTTTTCCAAGAGTGGACTTATAGATGGGCTTTGTCTTTATTGCTCTACATTGGAAACTGTTAAGCATCTGTTGTCGGACTGTCCTTTTGCCAGATCTTATTGAAAGTTTGTGAACACCAGGCTGTCTGCTTTTTTTCATGGACCTCGTCATTGGCAGGTTGCATTGTTAGGTGATTCCAATAGTCTTATATGCAAATTTTTTAAGAGTATTTGGCATTGTGTACAGATTTATGCCCTCTTCGTTATTTGGAAACTTCGATGCAATCATGTCTTCAGGGATGAGATATGTAATTTAGATGATTTTTGTCATTCTTGGAGAAGCGAAGCCCCACTGCAATCGCTTCCTAAGGGATTTCTTTTGCTCAAGGAAGCCAAAAAGTTTTTTGTTGGCGGTTATTCAGATTTCACTGTTGTTCTCGTTGTTTTATGGACGAAGAAGTAAATTTGTTTGTACTATTCTTTTGTACAGCCTTTATTGTAAGTATCTTTGCTGTTATTATATGTAGATATTCAAAAATAAAAAAATAAAAAAATAAAAACCTGTGCTGCATTAGCTCTAACCGAGGTCGATCTCATAAGTTGGTGTAGTTACAACTGATTTACACCAACACCATTGTTGAGACAGCCAACAACAACAATGCAACGAAAAGAAATGCCAACAAAACAACCAAGAAGCAAGTAGTGCAGTCAATGCTCAAGATTCCAAAAGGGGCATGATAGAGGAAGCCCTTAGGAACAAGGGTACCAATTTGATGTGTAATGTCCCTCTCCTGGGACCAATGGGGAATGACAATCAAACAAGTAGAATCAACTCCAAAGAATGATCAAACTCAGCCAACAAGGATTATGAAATAAATTTTGCAATAATCAGCGATCAAATTTTCACATTCCCTTCATATAATATCAATGAAATCTTCCTACAAACTGTTGCTATAAACACTGCTGCCACAACATAAAAAAATGCTTCACTAGATCAACTTGAAAATACTGATCACCCTTCAAATCAACCAAGGAGTTCGCAGCTCCAAATGTATATAAAAGGGTTCACAAAATCAGATTAAGTGTCACCTACAGATCGCTGCAAAGAGGAATTCAAAATACCAACTACTCATGCACTGAACTCAATCCACTTCACTTAGGAAATTAGCTTCACAATGCAACACTGTTGGAAATATTATCATTGATGTCAAAGGCTTAATCATTGATGTATTTGGTTAACAGAAGCTGACGGAACTACTGATGGATGTTGACGGAAATGGTAGAAAGTAACGGAAATAACCAGCAGTATAGAATGGTAAAAAACGAAAGTTTAAATACATGAAAATAAGCGTTTTTGCATAAGGATTATCATGGTATAAACGAGATATACACAGCTGTACATAGGAGAGAGATATCAGCATTTTAAGGTGTTCATATACCATGTTTTATGGTGAAAAATAAGATTTAATGATGGTTGGCAGCAATTTAATGATCGCAGTGATTTAATGATGACAGCGATTTGTCTAAGGAGGGGCAGCGCTCCTCTCAAGGGATTAACTGCATTGTTTAATATGCATTTAATAATTGTTATGGGCTGCATTAATTACTTTTGGTTTTAGCCGACTAATGCACTTAATTATGTTGTGTTAATTAAATAATGTAAAGGTTGTGTTGGTTGGAATGATGTGTCTTTTCGAAAGGATGTGAGAAGGATATATAAGGAGATATAATCATTTTCTTTTATATAAGCACACACATTGAATATTTTGAGTGAAGAAAGAAGAGTAATAAGAAGATGATCAGATTCAAAGGTGTAAAGATGAAAAATTGCAGTGACTTATATATGTGAAGGTGCTGGGATAATTAGACTGAGTATTATGAGCAGCAGTTTTGTAATAAAGTACAACAGATCCTGAAAATAAAAGTGTGAAGTGCAGATCCAAATAAGAAAACCATCACTCGTTGAATAAGCAACAAGTCCACGGTGGTTAGAGGAATTTTTGATAAGGGATTGGTGCTCCTGTGAGTGGGTGCTCATGAATTCGAAGGGGTTGGTGCTCCTGTAGGTTGGTGCTTACAAAATTGTAATTTGGGGATTGGTATCTCCTGTAGGTTGGTGCCTACAAACATTTGAGAAATATAATAAAGAAGATTTTCTCAGTGGTTTTCTCCCGAAAGGGTTTCCACGTAAATTTGTGTCTATTTGCATTGTGTTGGTTTGTTTTGCATTTATTGATTGCTTTGATATATTCACTTTGAAATTGATTAATTGTGATTACGGTTCGAAGATTAAGTGTTAAATTTAAAAATATCATAACACTGATTCACCCCCCTCTCAGTATGATCTTGTGCTTAACAATTGGTATCAGAGCGGGTGCCTTCAGGGACAATCTAACAATCAGAAGGTGATCTCAAAAGCACACATGGCTACTCATCAAGTACAAGAAGGTTTTTCTTCGAACAAGGCCCCATTGTTTGATGGAACAAATTATGCATTTTGGAGCATAAGAATGAAAGCATATCTAATGGCACTAGGGTTTGATATTTGGCAATCAGTAACAGTTGGATATACAATCCCATCAATTCCACCAACAGATCAAGCCGGAAAGAAAGCTTTTGAAAACAATGCCAAGGCGATGAATGCAATCCTATGTGGCCTGTCAGAATCTAAGTTTGTTAAAGTAATGCAATGTAACACGGCGAAGGAGATATCGGACAAACTTCGAACTATCTATGAAGGTGATGACAAGGTTAAAAGGGCTAAGCTTCAAACTCATAGGAGACAATTTGAGAGCCTGAAAATGAAGGATGAGGAGAATATTGCAGCCTATCTTCTTCGCGTGGATGAGGTTGTCAACGCCATAAGAGGGTTAGGTGAAAAGATTGAAGAATCCATGATTGTTCAAAAGATTCTAAGATCTCTACCATCAAGATTTGATGCTAAGGTGGCTGTCATTGAAGAAATGAAGGATCTTGATAAGTTGAGCATGGAATATTGACCACGTATGAAATGAGGATTGAGTCAAATAGACCATCAAAGAAGAAAGTTGCATTCAAAGTCTCAAAGAAAGAGAAAATCAAAGAACCTGAGTCGAATGAGAACTCAAGCAGCAAAGAAGATGAGAAAGAAGCCTTGTTCATTTGAAAGTTAAAGAAAGGATCTGGAAGGTACAAAGGTAAGTTACCATTTAAATGTTTTAATTGTGGTTAAATTGGTCATTTTGCGGCTAAGTGTCCAGAGAAAGAAGATAGCAATGATGAGGAACGCAAACCTAAATTCAAAAGGGAATTCAAGCAAAGCAAGGCAAGAAAAGATTTGGAAAGCAAAAGAAAAGCTTATATTCAAAAGGAAGTAGTAGATCATCTGAAGAAAGTGGGATAAGCGACTCAGATAGCAATAATGAAGAAATATTATTCATGGCTATAAAAGATGATGTTGGCTAGATTTTCTGCATAACATAAAACCTAGGCAGTCATGAGATAAATCTCCCTCATTTACCGGTGAGGCTCCCGTGTCATATTTGTCGATTAAAATATGCTAGTATCTATATGGGGTTTTACTTTAGCTGTTCAGCTCATGAACCATAGCTGTACAGTTCTGCAGCAAGTAAGCAGTTGTTTAAAGAAAGGAAATATTTATAGAATAAGGGAATTATATAAACACAGAGAAGAAATGGGGAAGATGTGCATCCCAATCAATAAATAGCAGAGTTGACTGAATGCACATAGAAGAAACCAATAGATATAAACACAGAATTATAAGCAAAGGCAGCTCTAGATCTAGATCTAAAATAACACAAAGTTTATTCAAAGATCTAAGATAGAAAGCTAGAAACAAAATACACCGTGACACAAAGTTCTCCAGAAATTTGCTCTTGTATATTCCTTTGCTTCAAGTGGCTCTCAAGGGTTTTAGCACAAAGTCTGGAACACAAGGATGCTGCTTACAAATTCTGATCCTTAACCCGAAGGATCTTCCTCTACTTATAGAATGTAGAGGGGCAATTACAAATCAGAAGCTTTTGGTTGAACTAGCACATGTGGAAGTCGGAAAGAAAACAACTGTCAATCTCCCTCTTGGAATTCCTCTTTGCATGACATGCATGATTTGCAACTAAAAATAGAACCTTCTATTTTGCACGTCTGCCACCTATCTTCAAGTAGTTGACTTCTTCAAGTAATGGCTTTTAAACCAATCACTTAAGTTGTATAATTTAATTGATCGCTCAATTATTTTGTCGGAGGAAATAAGAGAAGAAGAAGAAAGAGGAAAGTTGCAGTCTTGTCCTTTTTCATATTCTACATGTAGCTGATTCAAACTAGATCCAAAAGCGGCTGGATCTGAAAGTGACTGGAAGCAACTGGATCTGGAAGTGACTAGAAGCAGCTTGCGAGTATTGCCTTTGACATGTCTTCCTTCTTATCCTTGAAGCTTTTGCAATGTTCGTCATAAATAACTCATCATTTTTATTTTTAATTGGATATGAGCAATTAAAAATTCTGGAAAGCACTCCGGGTGAATGCAACTTCAATGAAGGCTTCAACTGGAAGATTGGAAGCACATGCACAAGATCCTAGAAGAAATTTTTCACGCACTGGCTTCTTCACGAGCTGCATTTGAAACAAGAGGATGAATTTTCGCCAGACGCTTTTGCAATTATGAGATTTGGATCTGGATCTGTGTCTCCGGTGTCAACAAATCTGGAAGTAATACATGATGCCGTTGTGCTTTCTTTTTCATCCTGCTTTGCCATGGCCGTATCTTTGTCTGAGCAATTCTTTTTCTCTTTATTCGGCTGGAATTCTTCAAAACTGGTGCAGATATGGATAATTCTTTAGATTCGGAGGATATATTCAATGTATTGAACATTGATTTAAGCTCCCTTTCTCTTATAAAAGCACCTGAGCACCTGTATCACTTATGCAAACAATTATCTAGACACAAATCAACCTCCTTCAACCTCTGCGCCAAAATTGGAAGCTTTCAGCATTAATTTCACCTTCTTCTGAGCAAAAATCCTCTGCAAATGGGGCGCACTTTTTCTCTAGGCAGCACTTCTATGCCTGTGAATTAATTAATTCATCCATATGGCAGCCCCTGCTTATATAATCTTCACCATTCTATTATTAATTAATGTCTTTCCTATTCCTGGCAATTAATTAATTAATTAATAAGCTTCACTCTTCAAATGGGGCACCTATTTTGTGCATGCTCATGGCTGCCATTAAATAAATTAAATTTATTTAATTTTAGACTTCTGCTTGCAGTTAACTCAAGCCTCACAGTATGCTTTGACCTTAGCCACTGAAAAATTGGAATTAATTTAATCATTTAATACTTTACAAAGTATTATTTCCATAGTTACCTGAGACAGGAGGACGGGGGGACGGCGGGACAGCGAGACGGGGTTTCCGGGACGGCAAAAAATTTCTAAATTTTGGGGACAGCGGGGGGACAGCTAATTAAAAAATATATAAATATTTAAAATATAAAGATATAGTGACTAAATTATATAAATAAGCTGAAATAAAACCATTTGAGATTTAAATAAGGTGAAACTTGAACTCATAAACATCAAATACGTTCCTTAATACTCATGATTCTTTCAGAAGTTTGCAAGAAGTTGCTTGGTCCAAAAAGGTGCAAAAATTGATTTTATGAAAATAAGAAAATTATTGCCATCAATGCATAGAGCTCAATAAAATATGCACTTTAGAGAAAATGACACCTAAAACGGAGCCACAGAATGAAAGTTATGGCACATGCAAGTTTTTGCTACTACATCTTCCCGGACCCTTTCCAAAAATGGCAATTTTTTTTCTATCCTTGTGATTTTTTCACCAAAAAGCAAACAAATGCCAAAAAAGGAAATAAATTCGTGGGGGACGTCTGGACGTCCCCCCCACGTTTCCCACGTCCCCCCCACGTTTCCCCGTCCCCAAGACGTTTCCCAATGTTTTCAGACGTCCCCAGGACATTTCCTAGAAAAAAAAAAAGGAAACGTGGGGGAAACGTTTCCCCCACGTCCCCGGGTCCCCAAGACGTCCGGGACGTCCCGGACGTGTCAAAACAAGGGGGACGCGTCCCCGCGTAACACTGATTATTTCTCTCCCAAATGGGGCTGCATTAAATAAATTAAATTTATTTAATTTTGGAATTCTATTTTTAAATTTCTTGTCCACTTCCCTTTGTTGACTTTTCCACAAGCCTGGGCGCCAAAATTGGGTGAATAAATATTAACAAATATTTATTTAATACATTATTATTCACCCAAGGTGGGTCGCACTTTTTGGAATAAGAAATTGCTATTTTTAAAAGTCACATGACAATGGGATTATTTACCCTGCAAGGCAGCCCTGAAAATCCCATGATTCACTTAAGTCGTTTGACTTTCATAATAGGATTATTTATCCTGCCAGATAGGCAATAAAATCTCATGATTCACTTAAGTTGTTTTTCTTTTTTTCCATAATGGAAATTTTTACCCTGCAAAGCAGGTAAGAAATTCTTGCCTGCCTGCTGCCTCTAATTTTCCCATCATAACTTAAGTGACTTTGCCTTCATGGGAAAAAGTACCCTGCAAGGCAGGTACAAAAATCCCACCTGCCTACTACGACCAAAAATCCCAAGATCCACTTAAGCTGTTTGACTTTCATAATGGGATTATTTACCCTGCAAGGTAGGTAAGAAAATCCCATCAATGCCTTAAGTGATTTTTCTTTTATTTCACAATGGGAATTTTTACCCTGCAAGGTAGGTAAGAAATTCCCGCCTGCCTGCTGCCTCCAATTTTTCCATTGTGACTTAAGTGGCATTGCTTCCATGGGAAAAAGTACCCTGCTAGGCAAGTACGAAATTCCCACATGCCTGCTACTTCCAAAAATCCCATGATCCACTTCAAACCCTCTTTTTCCAAAAATGCAGTCTGCCTAGAAGAAGCTTTTTGGTGCACGACTTCATCTTTTCCAAGAGAACCATATCTCCGATGGCGAATTCCTTCTAGCACAACGTGCGTATGTGATCTCCAAATACTCCAGGCCAAGAATCAGGCCAAACCGGCAATGAAATTGATCCAAAGAAATTTCACAGAAAACGAAACGGGAAAAACACAAAAACACAAAATGTTGTCAGAAGTTACAAATAAAGCCCAGGACTCATTCCTGGTTAAAACCTTACTGGTATACTGGAATAATGATATGTACGATCACAACAGGGTTAAACCGGAGCACAAATTGCCTCAAACGAGCCTTAAAATAATTAAATACAAATTTCCCGCAGGCAAATCCCAACGACAGAATATAACAATTTTAGGCATCTGGGTATTTGGCGAAAATGGCTAATATAGCTTCTTTGGAATATCTTGACACAATTCAGGAACTTTCTGGCGATAAAAACACAAAACGACCCATTATTTTAAAAGTACGAAAAATTTTCGGATAGGGTAGTCTCAAATTTCAAGAAGAAATCTGGGGACACCAAACTTTCTGGCAATAAAAACACAAAACGACCCATTATTTTAAAAGTACGAATTTTTTTTTTAATAGGGTAGTCTCAGATTTCAAGGTGAAATCTTGGGACACCAGATGACTTCGAAAGAGATGAAGACATGGAAGAAAAAGGTGAAGTGAATCTTGAAGAGGAACTTATTTGTGCCTTGGGAGAGTTGAAAGCTCTTAAAAAGAAAAATCAGAAACAAAAGTTAGAACTCCTAAAGTATGAAGAAGAAGATTGTAGCTTTGAAGCTAAGATATCACAATCTCTTGAAGAATCAGGAAAGATGATCGTGGATCTAAAAACCCAAATTGAAGAAGCAAAACGAGTTGAAGAAGAATTAAGAAATCAGCTAAAGACTAAGGAAGACGATTGCGAAAAGCGTGAATCACAGATCATTGCTTTGAGAAAGGACTTGGAAAAAGCAAATGTCAAAGTTACAAGTAATCTAAAATTCGAGAAAAGTACCGAGATACTTCTAAACCTACAGAAGTCAACATCCGACAAGATTGGTCATGGATATAAGGAAAGACAAGACACCGCTAACACAAAAGGTATAGAGTCGTCGAAAGAGACAAAAGCAGAGAAGTCAAAGACCAATGCAGAGACACTCAAGGAACCTATGAAGAATGAAGATTTGAAAAGGGAGATGAGCTTTATGAAGATCGACACTTCTTACAAGGAAAGCAAAGATGAGAACAAGTTTAGAAGACCAAATCCTCCAAGATATACTCACATGTCCAGGTTTGAAAATTTTGTCTATGGCTATTGCTTTTATTGTAATCATTTGGTCATAAAGCAATAGATTGTAGAATACGGGTGAGAGACAACAATATAAAGAACACAGGTGTGTATGGATTCTCAAATAGAAATTATAACTCTTTTGCTCCTTTATCCAACTATGTTGAAGATATTGTTTGTTATAACTGCAATAACTATGGACATATGGCAAGATTTTGTAGAAGTGGTTTTGTAGAACCATCCAAATTGAACCAAGAGGTAAATGCTCCAGAAATTGAACCAGGAGGTAAATGAACCAAAAAGATGAGCAGATTCAAAGGTGTAAAGATGAAAAATTGCAGCCACTTATATATGTGAAGGTGCTGGAATAATTAGACTGAGTATAATGAGCAGCAGTTTTGTAATAAAGTACAGCAAATCCCGAAAATAAAAGTGTGAAGTGCAGATCCAAATAAGAAAACCATCACTCGTTGAATAAGCAACAAGTCCACGGTGGTAAGAGGAATTTTTTATAAGGGGTTGGTGCTCCTGTGAGTGGGTGCTCACGAATTCGAAGGGGTTGGTGCTCCTATGAGTTGGTGCCTACAAAATTGTAATTTGGGGATTGGCGTCTCCTGTAGGTTGGTGCCGACAAACATTTGAGAAAATATAATAAAGAAGATTTTCTCCGTGGTTTTCTCCCGAAAGGGTTTCCAAGTAAATTTGTCTTTTTGCATTGTGTTGGTTTGCTTTGCATTTATTAATTGCTTTGATATATTCACTGTGAAATTGATTAATTGTGATTATGATTTTGAGATTAAGTGTTAAATTTAAAAATATCATAATACTGATTCACCCCCGTCTCAGTATTATGTTGTGCTTAACAAACTTGTCAAATGGCAAAGCATTGGGAAGAACTTGTTGGCTTACCTTGTGACAATCCAAGTATGCATGTGATCAATTCCATAGTAATAACTCCAAGTGGTAGCATCTTCATCATCGAATGTGGGGCCAAAGGTAGAATGAGCTTGGCTAAGCTCCAACGTTATCCATTCAATGATGCCTTCGTGAAAAGTGAAGGACAACAACTACTTCTTATGCATCTTCATTCTTGCACATAAAACAAACGTGTTAGAAAAGCAAGTGTTGAAAAACACTTTTTCATCTTCTTCTTCATGTCTCCAAGGCATGGATAGATCACAACTCTTTTATATATATGGGTTGTTCCCAAATGTTGTTATGTTGCCCCAAACACTGTTGTAGACATGCATCTTCCTCTCAAAAATCAAAATCAAAGTGGCTAGGATCCACTCCAAAGTGACCATGCATAAACCAACAATTACCAACAAAAAATCCTTCAACTGCATGCCTAAAAACTCGTCTATTGTTAGCTAGATTTTCTGCATAGCATCAAACCTAGGCAGTCATAAGATAAATCTCCCTCATTTAACCGGTGAGGCTCCCATGTCAGATTTGTCAATTTAAAAATGTGTTATTATCTATCAGGGGTTTTACTTTAACCACTTAGTTCATGAACCATAACTAAGAAGTTCTGCAACAACTAGTTGTTCAAGAAAGGAAGTATTTTATAGAAGAAGGAAGTAAAGGAAATACAAAGAAGAAATGGGGAAGATGTGCATCCTAATTAGTAGATAGCAGAGCTAATTGCATGCACATAGAAGAAACTTAATAGATATGAACACGAAGAATTATAAAACAAAGGAAGCTCTAGATCCAGATCTAAAATAACACAGTTTATTAAGAGATCTAAGATTAAAAGCAAGAAATATAGTACACCATGACACAAAGTTCTCCAGAAACCTGCTCCTTTGTATTCCTTTGCTCCAAGTTGCTCTCAGGGGTTCAGCACAAAGTCTAGAACACAAGATTGCTGCTTACAAATTCTGATTGATCATTAACCCGGAGGTTCTTCTCCTACTTATAAAATGTAGGAGGGAAAGTACAAATGGAAAACTCAAACCGAACTGAAATTTTAAACAAGTAAAGATGACATTTGGCAATCATCCTCAACTATCTTCTCCTTAAGTGACACATGTATCACTTAACTAATAGAATGGTTCCACATGACTTTAGAAGTTTTACAATTTCATCCGGGAACATAGAAAATAGAAGAAAAAATAGATCTTGAAGTCATGCCAACTGTAATGTTTATGTCTTCTTCTTGTTCTGATATCGTGTTGGTCGTCAAAAAGGACTTCAAGAAGAGCAACAGTCAGGGGACAAGAAGTCCCTCCTCTTTAATGGGAGAGGTTCCCTTATTCAGAAACGAACCTATTTACACATATACAAAACATGATCTTCTTGTGGAACTTGGATATTATGAAAGTGTTTTCTATAAGGATCGTCAATTACAAAAGGACTGAGGAATGAAAATGCGAGAACGAGCAGAAAGGCACCATTCAGAATTATAGATGACAGAGTAATTCCTTATGCATGTGAGGGTACAGTGAATTGGAATAAGATCATTTGTATCATATTAATCAGATGAAATTTGAAACGACACAAACTTCTGTAAATAACATCTGCAAGAATACAAAGCTTCTCAGCATAATACAGACAAATGATCTAACAAGATTAAATGAATAGCTTAGGAATAAAGGAAACCAGATAGACAAAGAATGAAAAGTCCTTCTGTATTGATTTCTTTAAGATTTATTTACGCTTTCAGAAATAAGCCAAGTTCTTCCTTCTTCAAAATGGCGAGGAGAGGCCATTATATAGTTTACAAATCAGTTACTCTCGGTAACTACTTTTAACTAAAGATTAGTTAAAGGGTTGCTAATCGCAATACCCCAACTAATTACAACAAATCCGAGAGAAAGAAGGGGAAGAGAAGAGAAGAATTAGGAGAAGAAGACAGGTGCTTATGATTGGGAGGGACCCACCGACTTTAAGATCCGCTGTCTGAATCTCTTCAACGCCTCGGCTATGTCTCTGCCATGTGGGATTGATGTGTTGGCGGTAGACATCTAACTTGGCAATGAGTTCTCCATGCACGTTCGTTAGTCGCTTGAGTCGGGACTGAAATGAGCTCCACAAGCGAGTACAGTGTCTGCACATTGTACTGAAATTGGGAAGCCACCGGCGAACGCCAAGCCACTGTCATGAATCATCTGTGCCATAGCTGAAGGGTTTGCATCTGTCATCCTTGCCCAAAAATCCACAAAATCAAGGTGGCGAACTTCACTGTCCCCGATATCAGGAACGGCAGACTCGAGTGGTGAAACTTGTTCCTGCCCCTGGAATTTGATCTTCATGTTGATAGTAACTCGGAGAGCAAAGCTGCAAGCTAGACTTGGGATGGAATCGCAAGGGAAATGGATACGCGCGCAGAAATTTTGGTTGCAAGGGTTCGAGCAATAGATAGCATGAAAGCAGTGTGCAAAAACGCATAGGGGGTAGTTCATTATATAGCCATTTAGGAGAGAGAAAGGCAATAAATGTGCATTTGAAAAGCAAGATATTCGGGTAGAGCGAGAAAAATTAGCACGAATAGCACTTGGTTCATTTGGGACACGAGGGACGCGAAAGCGCGAAGTACGCAGTTCGGCCGATTTGGGCGATGCGGGGAAAAGACGCACAAATGCTTTTGGGACATGCAGGACGAAAGTACGCGGAATACGCGAATCGGCCGAATCGGGCGAAAAGGGAATAACGGGTCCGGGCGAACTTGGGACATGCTGGACGGAAGTACGCGGAATACGCGATTCGGCCGATTCGGGCGAAAAGGGAACAACGGGTCCAGGCGAACTTGGGACATGTGGGACGAAAGTACGCGGAACACGCGAATCGGCCGAATCGGGCGAAAAGGGAACAACGTGTCCGGGCGAACTTGGGACATTTGGGACAAAAAGTTTCGACGGGCCCGAAAAGAACAGACTTCGGGTAAACCAGCCGATCGGGGAACAGAGAGCCCGAATGAACTTGGGACACGCGGGACAAAAATGTCCGACAGGCCCGAAAAACACACAGAATGACCCAAAAAACGTAGATTTTCCCAATTTTCTGACTTTTCACATTATCAAGACAACAGAAAAGACACTTAACCTCAAAATTTTAATTTTCAGCTTCTTAAAAGCAGGGGAATTTTGAGTGGACAACAGCTGGCTCCTTCTGGGGATGACTTGGCATAAATTCAAAGAATGAGACAAGGCAAGAATTTAGACAAACTCGGGGAAGCAGACCAGTACCTTATCCATTGGGCCACGGAGTCATCGAATCAAACCAATATAGAGGACAACACACCAAAACAAAGGGAAAGAAAAACAAAACGCTATACAGAATATACAAAAGGACTTCCTAATCACCTATGACTTAAACAATTTTAGGTACTGCCCACTATAAGGAAGTGGGAGAGAAGAACCATCCATATAATCAAGGTAAAAAGAATTCTTACCAGCGAAGTGACTGATCTTGAAAGGTCCGAGCCAAAGGGAATCAAACTTGCCATGGCTGCCACGAGGTTCATGCCTTTTATCCCACAACAAAACAGTGTCTCCAACTTGGAAATCTCTGAACCTGGCTTTCTTATCAAACAGGACCTTTACTTTCTGTTGGTGAGCAGATATCCTATCAGCAACTTCCAATTTGTCCTCATTCAATTTGTGAAGATACATGATTCTCTTATCCAAAGAATCATTGAAACTGGTATCTTCAATGGCCTTCATTAGATGCAAGGCTGGTAGCTCCACTGTTACTGGTAATTGAGCTTCTACTCCATATACTACCTGAAAAGGAGACATTCCAATGGCTCTCTTAGGTGTGATCCTATCTGCCCAAAGGGCATCATAGAGTTTTTTGTGCCAGTTCCTCTGGGACTCATTGACTAATTTCCTTATTATGGCCACCAGATTTTTATTTGTGGATTCTGCTTGTCCATTTCCCTGAGGATAGTAATCTGAGGAGTGAGCCAAGGAGATGCCATATCCATAGCAAAAATCCATCATCTCAGTTGAAGAAAAGTTTGAAGCATTATCTGTCACAATCTTGTTTGGCACACCATACCTTACCAAGATGTTTTCTTTGATAAAACTGCATACTACTTCGGAAGTAGTACTTTTTACTGGAATGGCTTCTACCCATTTGGTGAAATAATCTGTGGCGGTTAATACATGAGTATGACCAGCACTAGAAGAGGGATTAAGTGTTCCAATGAAGTCCAAACCCCACTGTTGAAAAGGTTCTTCAATTACAACGGGTTTAAGGGGCAAAGAGGCCAACTTGGGTCTACCTACGAAAGTCTGACAAGCTTCACATTTATCAACCCACTTTGATGCATCTCTGAACAAGGTAGGCTAGTAATATCCTCCACGAAGTATTTTATGAGCAGTGACAGTTGATGAGTAATGCCCTCCACATGCCTGATCATGAAAAGCTGAGAGTAGCTTTTTCTGTTGTTCCTTGTCCACACATTTCAAAAACCTTCCATCTAACCCGCACTTAAACAAGGCGTTTTCCCACAACACATATTGAACTGACCTTAGTTTAACAGCCCTCTTTTCTTTGGTAGACAAATGAGAGGGGCATTCCCCATAGGTGAGAAAATGAGCGATATCAGCATACCATTCGTCAACTGAGCTAAGAAACAGAATGGTAGGAAGACCAACTTTATCCTCCAGTAACTCATGTCTAGCTCCTTCAGCGATGAGTTCACACAGGCCTTTTCCACGGACGAGCTTAGTTGGTCTGATGTCAATGTCATATTCTTGGACCTTGGCCACCCAGTTCCCTCTCTTGGATCCAAATTCCTGCTGTGTGAGAATTGACTTGATAGTTGTATCTGGTACCAACACCGTGGAGTGAGAGTTAAGAATGTAAAAACGAAACTGCTTGACAGCTTTAACCACTGCAAAAGCATGTTTTTCCATTATGGTGTATTTTAACTCATGATCTTTTAGAATATAGCTCATAAATGCAATTGGGAGTTCGTGCTCATTAGAATCTTCCTGAGTCAAAACAGCAGCCAAGGTGTTATCCGTGGCGTAGCAATAGATAATGAAATCTTTGCTGAAATCTGGACATGCTAAAACAGGAGTTTTAGCAATGGCCCTTTTAATACCTTCAAAGGCTTCTTTCCCTTCAGGAGACCAACCAAACGTTTGTTTTCCTTTCATCATTTGGGAGATATTCAAAGTTAGCTCTGCAAAATCAGGGATGAACCTTCTCAGAAAGTTGATCTTACCAAAGAAAGAGTGCACTCCCTTTTTGCTGGTTGGAAGAGGAATTTGCTGAATAGCTTGAACTCGCTCAGGATCGATTTTTATACCATCTTTGGAGACAACGTGCCCCAATAATTTCCCCTCCGTGACACAAAAAACAGATTTCTTAGGATTCAAAGAGATCCCATGTTCTCTACATCTTAGCAGAACTGTCTCCAGATGCTGGAAATGATCCGCCCTTGTTTTAGAAAATACAGTCAAGTCATCAAGGTATACAACAATACACTTCCCTTTCAAACTTCCAAAGGCTAAGTCCATAGCTCTCTGAAAAGTAACACCGGCATTAATGAGCCCAAAAGGCATCCTTTTGTAAGCAAAGGTACCCCAAGGAGTAGTGAAAGCCGTTTTGTGTTGGTCTGTGGTATTAACTTCTACCTGGTTATATCCTGAGAATCCATCAAGCATAGACAACATTTCGGATCCCGTTACTGCTTGCAAGACCTGATCCATCATAGGTAAGGGATAATTATCTTTCAAGGAAGCTTGATTTAGATTCCTGAAGTCAACACAGATACGAATCTCACCATTTTTCTTTCTAACAGGCACAATATTGGCAATCCATGTTGAATGATGGATAGGAAAAATGATTTTGGCTTTCAATAACTTCTGTATTTCTTGAAAAATGGTGTCAGCTATTTTAGGATTGTATTGCCTTTGCTTCTGTTTAAAAGGCTTAATCCCAGGTTTGAGAGGGATAAAATGCTGCATCTCCTTTGGTTGGAAAGCTTTTAAATCTTCATAGGAATAAGCAAGAACATCCTTATACTTCTTTAAAAGATCAATTACCTTCTTCCTCTCATCTGGTGTGCAACATTTTCCAATGTTCACGAGTTTAGGGTCAGTAGAACTCCCAATATTAATTTTGTCATATTCGGCTGATTGTTGAGGTCCAGTAGAAGCTCTAAACTTTACATACCTGTCGTGTTTATCAAACAGTTCCTCTAAACTCACCAATCCTTTTGGAATCTTGTTTCCTTTGAGTTTGATACATCCATCCTGATCCGCTTCTTCTTCTTGGGTGGCTTCTTCGTTAAAGGGCACACTTTCACGAGGCAAATTATCGCTCCCTTCAAAGTACAACTGTTCAAAATTATCCTTGAGTTCTAAGAAAGAAAGCAAGTGTTGATCATCATTGAAAACCTGCCAGTTACTTGTATTATCAGGTACACTAGGTCGATGGATCATCTCAATGGTGAACTTATCTTGAGAAAAGTTAGGATGAGGTATGAGCAGTGACCCTGAGACTGCTAGTGAATCAGCCCTGGTATTTTCTTCCCTAGGTATTGCTTCGATGGAGAAAGCATCAAGAAATTCAATGGAGTCCCAAACCTGATTCCGGTAATGTTTCAACCTTCTATTCTTTACCTGGAAGAGGTTCCTAACTTGCTTGACAATCAATTCCGCATCCCCACGAGCTAGAAGATTCTTCACACCTTGTTCTTTTGCCACCTGGAGTCCAAGAATGAGAGCTTCATACTCTGTTGTATTATTGGTATTTTCAAATTGCAACTTGAATGAGAAAGGATGAATGCTTCCTTCAGGCGACACCAATATGACACCAGCTCCAAAACCAGCTGAGGAACAACTTCCATCAAACTCTAATATCCAAACACCATTAGGATCTTTAGGTGAGACTTTGGGGAGTTGGATTTCTTTGGGAGACATAATCATGTAGTTGCCATGCCCCATATCCTCATAGAGTATTTGTGCTTTGGGATCATCAGTTTTTTGTACAATATACTCGGACTGCTTCTCAGGCAGCAGCTTCTTCATTTGCCCATTAACAGGTATGAGGGCATGTGACCAATCCATTTGAATTTCTCCACCCACATCCTTACAGAAGTTTCTGCTTAGCAACATCCCGTATGAAGGAGGAATATCTGCTACTAAGATAGTAGCCAAAACTTTCTTCTCAGGCAAAGTAGCAAAAGCCACTTGTGCGTCCTTAATTCTTCCGACCAAGGGCACTTCCTTACTCTCCATGGAATAACAAGATCCGTAAGTGCGTGTGAGAGTCAAGCCTAAGGCATGAGCTACTTTAGCAGGCATCACATTGTCTGATGCTCCTGAGTCTATGACGCAATTACTGAGCCTATGGCCAGCTATAAGGAGTGTCACATAGAATGGTTTGATTTTGTCATTGGGTGAGGTGACAGCGGCTACCAGATTAGGCTGTGGTGTAGAAGAAGGAGTGGGTAAAAGGCCTTTAGAGGTAGTTTTAGAATGGGAATTGACAAAGTGAATCATTTTAGCAAAAGCCTTGGGATGGGTTTGATAATATTCAGCCTCTGAGATTTGAACCTTAGTCTTTTTTAAGTGGTCAATAATATCAAAAGACCCAGAAGTGGACGGGTTATCATCGCTTGAGATCCTAGGTTTATCAATTTTAGGGGAAAAAGAAGTAACTTTAGTAGCAGAATTGACAGGACTCACCTTTGGTGTAGATGAAATGGGGATCGGAGATCCTCTTTTTGCAATTACAGGGATAGTTGTCGGCTGCTCCTTAGATTTCTTGGTGGGCTGCATCACTTTCTCCCTCTGATTTGTCTGCTCTCGAGTCATGACAGCGTATGATTCGCTATTCATGTCTGCTACTACTTCGTCATAATCATCCCCTTCATCAATGCCTTCAGTGGTGAAGAAATTAACTCGAGATCCCTCAAGTTCATCTGTTTCATCATCAACCTCTTCAACAAATTCCTCACAATCTTCATTAACCTCCTCATCCTCTGGTTCCTCAACTTCACAGGTTGCATTGACAGGAACTTTAATAGGAGGTCCTTCAAGTGCTAGCCTTGTTTGAGAAGCAGGCAAACGATTTCTGGGCTGAAAATTCCTCCTTGGAACGTCTGCATAGGGAGTATGCTGAGCCAATTGTTTCTTAATGGCATGAGATCATTTGCAAGTTTTTGTACCAATGGATCAGTATTAGGTCCAGGAGTGGAAGAGGAGGAAGAAGCAGACTTAGATTTAGAAGGGTCTCTCCTCAACTTCCCTGACATGATTAAATCATCTTCAACACTAACAGCAAGAGTTTGATCCTCGGCCAATGTTGCGAGATTAGCCCTTCTCAGTGCATAACTAACTTCAGGCAATTGGGCGTTTAGGAAGAAGCATTTTTGAATTTGATCTACAGGTTGAGTATTTGGTGGAATTTTGTTAATCAACCTGTTGAATCGAGCCACAAATTCTCTCATGGGCTCTTGTGATTCCTTCTTTATTTGAGAAATTTGGGCTAGCAAAGCATGCACGTCTTCCGCCGGTTTGAAACAGGTTTTCAAACCTAGTTCTCATTGTGTTCCAGCTAGTGATAGCTCCGGCCGGAAGGTGATAGAACCAATCAGCAGCATTATCTTGTAAAGTCTCAACAAAAAGCCTTACAGAGACGTCTTCATGTTCAACTCCCAGAACTCCGCATGTAACTATGAAGGCTACGATGTGTTCATCAGGATGTACTTTACCATCGCCTTTGAATTTAGGAAAGTTCTTCCGGTTACCTCTGGGTAACTCATGCAAAGGCTGAGGAAGGGCAAGAGGCCCAACACGATGGCCCCAAGGCAATGGTACCGCCATTCTTGGAAAAATGGCTTGAAGAGGAACTGAAACACCAGCAAGAATCAAAGCTCGAAGATTAGGACTGATTTGCTCTGAAGGAATACCACCCGTAGGGATTCTATCTTGGATAGGTGGAGTGCTTGTTGAACGAGCCTTTCTATTTCTCCTTGTTGAAGGGAGAGGAAAACCCTGCTGTTCCAAAAGTTGAAACTGAGAATCTTCAATACCAAGGGCCCTTCTCCCTCGAGTAAAACGCGGAGTCGCCAGATCAAAAGATGATCAATAAATGATTACAGAACTGGAATATGATTCCCCAGCGGAGTCACCAAAAACTGTTGGTCGTCAAAAAGGACTTCAAGAAGAGCAACAGTCAGGGGACAAGAAGTCCCTCCTCTTTAATGGGAGAGGTTCCCTTATTCAGAAACGAACCTATTTACACATATACAAAACATGATTTTCTTGTGGAACTTGGATATTATGAAAGTGTTTTCTATAAGGATCATCAATTACAAAAGGACTGAGGAATGAAAATGCGAGAACGAGCAGAAAGGCACCATTCAGAATTATAGATGACAGAGTAATTCCTTATGCATGCGAGGGTACAGTGAATTGGAATAAGATCATTTGTATCATATTAATAAGATGAAATTTGAAAAGACACAAAGTTCTATAAATAACATCTGCAAGAATACAAAGCTTCTCAGCATAATACAGACAAATGATCTAACAAGATTAAATGAATAGCTTAGGAATAAAGGAAACCAGATAGACAAAGAATGAAAAGTCCTTCTGTATTGATTTCTTTAAGATTTATTTACACTTTCAGAAATAAGCCAAGTTCTTCCTCTTCAAAATGGCGAGGAGAGGCCATTATATAGTTTACAAATCAGTTACTCTCGGTAACTACTTCTTTTAACTAAAGATTAGTTAAAGGGTTGCTAATCGCAATACCCCAACTAATTACAACAAATCCGAGAGAAAGAAGGGGAAGAGAAGAGAAGAATTAGGAGAAGAAGACAGGTGCTTAAGACTGGGAGGGACCCACCGACTTTAAGATCCGTTGTCTGAATCTCTTCAACGCCTCGGCTATGTCTCTGCCACGTGGGACTGATGTGTTGGCGGTAGACATCTAACTTGGCAATGAGTTCTCCATGCACGTTCGTTAGTTCGCTTGAGTCGGGACTGAAATGAGCTCCGCAAGCTTTAGTACTGTCTGCACATTGAAGATGAAATTGGGAAGCCACCTTGGAAACGCTAAGCCACTGTCATGAATCACCTGTGCCATAGCTGAAGGGTTTGCATCTTTCATCCTTGCCCAAAAATCCACCAAAATCCTGAAGGTGGCAAACTTCACTATCCCCGATATCAGGAACGGCAAGACTCGAGTGGTGAAACTTGTTCTCCCAAAGCCCCTCCAGGAATTTGATCTTCATGTTGATAGTAACTCAGAGAGCAAAAGCTGTAAGATAGACTTGGGATGGAATTACAAGGGAAATGGATACGCGCGCAGAAATTTTGGTTGTAAGGGTTCGAGCAATAGATAGCATGAAAGCAGTGTGCAAAAAAGCATAGGGGGTAGTTCATTATATAGCCATTTAGGAGAGAGAAAGACAATGAATGCACATCAAATACATATCCACGAAATTGAAAAGCAAGATATTCGGGTAGAGCGGGAAAAATTAGCACGAATGGCACTTGGTTCATTTGGGACACGAGGGACGTGAAAGCGTGAAGTACGCGGTTCGGCCGATTCAGGCGATGCGGGGAAAAGATGCACAAATGCTTTTGGGACATGCGGGATGAAAGTACGTAGAATACGTGAATCGGCCGAATCGGGTGAAAAGGGAACAACGGGTCCAGGTGAACTTGGGACATGTTGGGACGACAAAAACACATGGGGAATACAGTGACTCGGCCGAATCGACGGTGAAAAGGGAACAACGGGTCCGAGCAAACTTGGGACATTTGGGACAAAAAGTTCTGACGGGCCCGAAAAGAACAGACTTTGGGTAAACCAGCCGATCGGGGAACAGAGAGCCCGTTATGAACTTGGGACACACTAGGACAAAAATGTCTGACAGGCCCGAAAAACACACAAAATGACCCAAAAAATGTAGATTTTCCCAATTTCTTGACTTTTCACATTATCATAGGACAACAGAAAAGACACTTAACCTCAAAATTTTAATTTTCAACTTCTTAAAAGCAGGGGAATTTTGAGTGGACAACATATCGGATATACTTGTCGAACATGTAATTCAGCATCCCTCCATCTGTTTTAGCCACTGCTTGTTTCTCTGTCCTGAATTGCAGCAACCCTTCATTCAACACTTTGATGCACGATTCCACATCTTCCAAGCTCGGCCCAAACCTTGCAATGTCCGCCTGCAGCGCCACCAGTCTACTAATAGAATTCATCGTGAAACGGCTTGGTCAGCTTTATCAATTCTCTTTTGTACCATCAGAAGAGAACCTTCCAGGGAATTAGGCACCTTAGTTGAGACGATCCGCATGTTATGAAGTGACATTCCCGTCCATTATCTCCTTCAATGAAAGAAATGACACTGTCTGGTAAATCTCATGTTCTACTCTCAAGTGTCTGCATCCTCTTCAGCAAAACTCTGCAGATTTCCAAATGGAAAAATATTGCAAAATCTAGCTGCTTCCCCTTCTCGATTGATCCGTCCGGTACAATCTGTTCCGCAATCAATACATCTCCCGGCAGCTTGTTGATCTCGGCCAAAATACTCAAGTTACTCTCTGCAACTGTATTCATGCCTTCTATGTTTGCCATCAGTTGCTTTAGTTGATTTGCTGCATCGTTCATAACCTTTAGGCAGGCTGGCACTTCCCCAAGTTGTACAGAAGCTTGACGAATAATCAAATCCTTCCATTCGTCAAGAGCCTTTACTTGATTGCTTGCGTCCTCCATTTCCTGCATAAGATGATCACTCACCTACTCTGAAATGGGCTGAATGGAAGGTTTAGCAAACTTGCCTATGATCTCACATAATTGAGATACTTCTACAGCTCTTCTTTCTCCGCCTTTTCACTGTCAAGCCTAAGGAATAAAGCATCCATCAATGTATGCGTGTCCTGCTTCAATCCTTCAGTGGTGGCTTGACCGAGGGGTACTTTGGTCACTGTCACATCTTCCGTCGTGAGCTCCTCCTCTATCTTTCCTTCTGCTGGAATTGATATCTCAGCAAACTTCGCTCCGAATCTTCGATGATCAACCTAGAAGTTGCTTTGGCAACTTTAGGCCTTCTGTCTCTTCCGCCCAGATTCTGGAGTAGCTGCAAGTCGTGCTCCTCTAAGTTCATCTCCATTATCGCTTCTGGAACCAACTCTGAAGCCAACCATTCCGAGAAGTTACTTCTCAGAGAATGAGAAGTCGCTGAGTGTACTACCATCTTCCGCTCTGAATCCTCTTCGTCAGAAAGTGCCACAGTGTTATGGCTGCCATCTTCTGAGTCATCCAAGGACAAAGCCCTTTCGAATTCCGCCATCTGCAACTTCAACGTGTCCTCTGGAACAGGCTCTTAACGAAGTGGCTGAGGGGAGAAGATGAATATCGCTAGATTAAGTGGAGGCATGGAAGCATCCTGCAACTGCGGTGCAATAGTTGGTGAAGTATTGAGTACTGGAGAAACCAGAGTTAAATTCATGGTCGTAGAAGTGATCCTCTCCTTAGATTGAGATCTTCTATGCACTTTCAACTTCTTGACTTTCCTGCTGCTTTCTCCTCCGTGCTTTCGCTTGAGGGAATCTCCTGCGCCGAAGTTGCCCGTGACTTGATTCATCAATGCTTCATCAAGGCAATATCCCTTCGTCAACAACCAGTTTAAAGTATTCACCAACACAGCTCCCGACCTTTCTTCAATTGTGTTGCAGCCTCCTAAGTTATTCTGCAGTATGGCTTTATCTCCTCCCATTTGACGGTAAGTGTCAAGTACCACATTCCCATCATCTCTAAGATCCGCAGGTATCCGCGCTAGTCCAAAGTCGAACACTTGCTTTGCTGATAGCCTGCTGAAATCTTTCTTTCTAACCTCGTACTCACTTTTGCACACTTTTGCACTTCATCCAGGAATCTTCTAATGAAGGCACATGTGCGTACTCCTGGGAGATTGTCTTCTTGGCTACTCCAAATGGATCGAAGTTCAGCCGTGCAGGGAATAACTCTTGCTCATACTCGGATAACATTTGCGCTTCCATCCCCCGAGCTCCATGAATGCTAATGCAACTGTAATATCCCACAGTGATTGGTAAGAAGCCCGTAGACTTGTGCCGCTTTGACTGAAGGTCGTGTAACTCCACAAGTTGCCTGCTCAGCTCCATGGCGATCAATCTATCATTCGGATACCTGGGCATCTATGTTGGTTCTCCAGAAAAGCCCGTAACCCTGAGGTATGTGAAATCTGCAAATTGAATGAATAGACTGCCAATCTTGGACACAGCTTCCCACGCTTCCTTGCTTACCCTGTTGGCCTTCAAGTCTTTGTCTAGCCTGCAGATGAAATCATAGAAGAAGTCGTCGTTGATCACTTTGAAGTCTTTCTCGCATGTAGGTGCAGTAAGCTGCGAGTAGCACTCGAAAATGGGGTTCTTAGAAAGAACACCACATCTATTCAGCTTGGAAAAGATGCCTTGTGAAGCTACAGCATACACCAAGTATGAAGTCATCTTGAAGCTGAAAGTACGCTTCACGTTCTGGAGTTGCTCACCGATGTCGTTGCTAATAATTTCCAACCAATTGATTATAGAATCAACCTTGTTGATTTCAATGGTCCTGATGAAAGCATACATCCATGTACGGAAAGTGTAGGCATTCGCTTCGCCATTCATCCTACATAGCAATTTGATGACATCATCTACCTCCTGCACCAAATTGGACCGTGGAATAGTTCTCGGGAACTTTGAAGGAGATCTAGGCTTTTTCATGTATCGGCTATTCATTATGCTCACGCAATCAGCTCTATGCTTCTTCCATCTACTGTCAGCATCCTGAATGACTAATAGAAGTCACCACCTTTCGCACTGGAATCTTCAAAACAATAATTGATGAACTCTGCATCCAAACGAATTATTGCCTTTCCCGAAGCATCACGCACTGATCTGGAAGAAGGATGATAAGATCTAGCACACTCCATCACGAACTCTGGCAATTGGGCTGTACATGGAAAAAACTGCAGCTCGGATAATTCCACTTATTTTAACCTCGCGCATGAGTGAAGTCTTTCCCGCTCTGGATCTATCAATCAAATCGGCAAGAGGTTCCGGGCCTAGATCTGTGTCTCCTATGTCTGCAAGTTTGGAAGCAATGCATGACTCCATTGTGCTTTCTTTTTCATCTCCCTTCGCCATGGCTTTTGTCTATCTTCGTCTGAATAATTCTTTTTCTTCTTACTTAGCCGGATTTCTTCAAAATTGGTGCAGATCTGGACAATTCTTCAGATTCGGAGGATATATGCAATGTATTGGACATTGATAAAAGCTCACTTTCCTTTCTGTAAAGCACCTGTATTGAATTCCTACAATTTATTCAGACAAAAATGGCCACCGGAGAATGAATAGTGAATTTTAATTGTAAAAATCTGCACTTTTCAAGCCTGCTGCCCCAAAATATTGGTGTTTAATTTGCACATAAAAAGAGCATGAATCCTTTCAACAACACCTGAGCACCTGTAACACATATGCAAACAATTATACAGACAAAGATCAACCTCCTTCAAAGCATGCGCCAAATCTGGAAGCTTTTAGCCTTGTTGTCACCTTGTCTGAGCAAAATCCTTCCTCTAATGGGGGGGCACTTTTCCACTTGGCTGCAATTCTTTACCTGTGATTTGAATAATTCACCCATATGGCTGCCCATGCTTATATAACCTTTACAATTCTATAATTAATAATTGCCCTAACAAATAAAGGCAATTAATTAATTAAAAATCATGCTTTTCTCTTTTAAAAATAACATGTTTAAGTGACAGCCACCCAATAAATTAAATTAATCCAATTTAATCCTTCACACATCACTTCACTTAAGCTTCACAGTGTGCTTTGACCATAGCCACTGAAAATAGAAATTAGTTTAATGTTTTAATGCCTTAAAAAAACATTAAATAATCTCCCAAATGGGGCGCACTTTTTGAGAGGAAGGGGGCAACCACTAAATAAATTAAATTTAATGCTTTTTAATCCATTTCTTTTATTTCCTCTTTGATCTTGTTGACTTCCTCCAAGCTTGGTTGCACTTTTTGAGAGGAATAGATTAATTAAAATAATCAATTTAAGTCTGTCCATCATCTCACCAAAGGAGGCGCACTTTTTTGCACATGTAATTCTATTTTTAGGAATTTTTTCACAATGGGATTCTTTACCCTGCAAGGCTTGGCACCAAAATCCCATGATCCACTTAAGTGTTTTGACTTTGACAATGGGATTATTTACCCTGCAAGGCAGGCACTAAAATCCCATGATTTCACTTAAGTCACTTTCCTTTTATTTTATCATGGGAATTTTCACCCTGCAAGGCAGGTAATAAATTCCCGCCTGACTGCGGCCTCTAACTTTCCCACTACAGCTTAAGTGAATTTTATAACACGGGAAAAAGTACCTTGCTAGGCAGGTATAAAATTCCCACCTTGCCTGCCGCTTGTATTTTTCCCATTACAGCTCAAATCCTTTGTTTTCCAAAAATGCGCCCAACCTCGTAGGGGCTTTTCCGTGCACGACTTTGCTTTTTCCCGGTGATCCAGACCTCCAATGGCGACTTCCTCCGGATCATAATGTGCGTATATGTTTTCCAGCTACTCCAGGACCAAAAATTGGACTTACCCGGCAAAGGAATTGCTCTAGAGAAATTTCACAGAAAACGAAACGGGACAACACAAAAACACGAAAAATTGCCAAAAGTCACAAATAAAGCCCAAAACTTATTCCAAGTTAAAACCCTTCTGGTACATAAGAGTAATGACATATTCGATCATAACAGAGTTAAAACGGAGCGCAAATAGCCTCATACGGGGCTCAAAATAATTAAATACAAATTTCCCGCAGACAAATTTCGACGACATAATATAACAATTTTGGGCATCTGGGTATTTGGCGAAAAAGACTAATATGGCTCTTTGGGATTATTTTGACGCAATACAAGAACTTTCAGGCAATAAAAACACAAAACGACCCATTATTTTAAAAGTACGTAAAAATTTCGGATAGGGTAGTCGCAGATTTCAGGGTGAAATCTGGGTGACACCAAACTCCAGAAGTGATAAGTGGGCTTTCCTAATATCTATGACAATAATGAAAATGATAGGGCTAGCAGCTGTCAACCCTACTTCAAAAAATTTATCCAATCACAGGAAAGACTGACAACAGTCTAGGGGAAGAAAATGACCTCAAAATGACTGAAACTTCATTCCCAACTTTAACAATCTGAAGAATACTCAAATGCATAGCTGAAAGTAAGTACATGGCAGCGAACAATAATGATACATTCCCATATTTTTCTTCATCTTCTATCAAGTTTTCATCCCCCTTGATTTGCACAACAAGATAGCATCTCCCAAACACTTTTCCTAACACGAATTTCATGACCTTCATACCTCCTTCATTGATCTGATTCTTGATGTAACATAAAGAAACTAGAGGGTTTATCCTACTAACCATGCCTATAGTATGTCATTCCTTCAAAAACATTGCTCAATACTAATGCAACAAAAACTCTTAAGGGATGATGCATGGACTAGACTCACCCAATCAAATGCTCCTCTTTGTAGATCAAATCTGTACCATGGCAAGTCATAAAACACCCAACTATACAAATGTTTATTCTTTCTTATAGGCTGCCCATGAATGTAGCTATCAACATCTTTTGCATATATCTCATAATGAGAGAAAAATTGAAAAGAAATAGTATCCAAAAAATTTCTCCTTTCATACCTTGAAAAGATCTCAAATGATTTACCTTCCTTGGATCCCGACATGAATTCCCCAATCTGAAAATCATTATCAGCCCTTAGGAAAATATCCTTCTTCATCATTCCCGAGCCTCCTAAGACTGCATCATGTTCTCCAACATTCATGTTTTTCTCAATTGAATGAATCTCCACTAAATCCCAAGCAAGCATGTGCAAACAACAAAAAATTAGAATTGATGCCCCTTGGAAAAATATTTATTTTCCATACCTCAAGGTGCCCATTATCGATTTATGTGTACCGAAGTGTCTTCTTCCTTAAGCACTTCATTAATTTTGCTTGAAGAAGTATCTCTACAAGTTTCACCCATCTTCATACCCACTTGGAATAGGATTAGTATCACCAAAATCAGAATTGGAAATCATGATCTCATTATGCAATCTCATCTTTCTATCCTTGTCCTTTACATACTTTTCATGAGGAAAACAAATCTGAAATAGATAAGCACATAATGAAAAGAATACCATATTTGTATGCCTTTTAGAATGATGACAAACCTTCATGTTGCTAGTCATACCCATCTCTCTTCCAAGCCCATAACACATACCCATGAAAGCTCAACATGGAAGGAGAAATTAAAATGTAAAATATCATACCTTGGGCTGCCCCCAACTTCTTCTAAACTCAGAATTTTTGAGTTTGGTGCAGCGCACTTTTTTCTCTCTCATTCTCCTCACTTACATCCCTCCCTTTCTTCTTTACAAAAGTGCTCATGCTTGATGGGTAATGTCTTGGAGCCTTTATGAGACTCATACTTTCCTCTTTCCCTTGAAGTTTGAACAATTTCCCTCAAACCTGATTTTTCTAGGTGCAAACTTGAATCCTCTTTTTGCTTTTCTTTTCTAACTTTTTTGCCACTACACCATGCATGAAGGTTAGAAGCAAAAGACACCTTTTCAATCAACAAAGCATTTTTTACCTTGCTCTTCCTTCACTTCTTCATCTTTCTGGCCCATGGAAGGTTGGTGACTCCACATAGCCATTGGCTTCTTTGATGAGCTCATCCAAGTATGCATCAACCAAATTCTTTTAAATCTACTTCTTTTCCTCTTAATCAAGTCACAAAATCCTTTGAGAGTCAAGAGAGCTTGGGCTTTTGACTTAGTGCATTGTACTCTTCGGTATATGAATAAAATCAAAATTGCTTGATCCATTCTTTTCATTCACCATCACTCATCAACTCCATGATCTCTTATCTAATGTACTCAAATCTGAAAACCCTTATGCATACACAAAGTGACCCACACGAATAGAAGAAGGATGCTCTTAATACCACTGTTATGTACCTCTTATGGGACCAATGGGAAATGATTTAATCAAACAAGTAAAATCAACTCCAAAGAATGATCAAACTCAGCCAACAAGGATTATGGAATAAATTTTGCAATAATCAACGATCAAATTTTGACATTCCCTTCATATAATATCAATGAAATCTTCCTGCAAACTGCTGCTATAAACACTGCTGCCACAACATAAAAAAATGCTTCTCCTAGATCAACTTCGAAAATACTGATTACCCCTTACCCTTAAATCAACCAAGGAGTTCGCTGCTCCAAATGTATATAAAAGGGCTCACAAAATTAGATTAAGTGTCACCTACAGATCGCTGCAAAGAGGAGGGTCATTATTATTATTATGTTCAAAATATCAACTACTCATGCACTGGGACTCAGTCCACTTCACTTAGGAAATTAGCATCACAATGCAACACGAATTCGTTTGCTCAACATGTATGAAGAAAGGCACATAAAATCAGACTTACAAGTCGCAAGGAAACTGCTCCTTTAAATGCTCATGAAATCAGATCCAACTCAACCTTTAGTTCAAATGCATAAGTATTTTCTAGGAATCACCTTCAAACAGATCGCTGCCGGAAGAGCATTCAAAACACATATTGAACGCAATCGATTCTCTTAATAAATGCTTAGAGATGTATCCCAGTTAGATCTGCAACATTTAGAGACCTCAAATCACCTTCATCATATGCAAATTATAGTTCGCCACGACTGGGATAAGTCAGCCACAAACAATGATATTCAAATTACTAAGAATCTCTGCCAAAAATATGTGTTTTGCACACAAATATGAGCCTCGCAAAGGAAGTTGATGGAACAAGAGGGAACAACAACTTATATGGATGAAGATTGGTAGATTAATAATCACAATATTTCATCACTAACAGGTCTCCAAGCAAGTCACCAACAGCAGTATAGTAAGAGGGTTTTGCCAGTTACTATTTTCCACCAAAATGCATAGCTACAGACAACCTAATATTATAATAAATTGCACCAAGCATGGGAGGTTCAATATCTGAATAAATGTGTTGTCAAAGATATATATTTGCACTCAAAACCAGTCATTATCATTAATGAAATAATGCCATACAGCTCGCTGCTCATACAGGCCTCAAAACATACATTCAAATGCCTAACAACCCTCCAAGGGAGTCGTTAAGTGTAGGATAAAATAGCATAGATTTATATTAATTAGAAATCAGTCTAATATCACATGAAATATTTAATGATCTAACCAATTTTGCAACTCACATTAAAAAAGAAGGTAAAATCGATTTGCACATATTTTTAAAATGAAAATTTTATAAATTGTGCAAATCAAAATAAAAGGGGAAGTTTGACTTCACCTAGAGATAATAAAAACCCTTTTAGACAGCGATGTTTTAAAGGTAAATCAGGTGACTAGGCAAGTTGCATATACCTGGAAGCGACTTGTAGGAGGTCTGGATATTGGAGTTTTAAAAGGTAATATCTATCTCTAAGCATGGGTCATGACCCATATGAGCATCATTATACAAATCCCTGATGTACTGTTGAAGTGAATTGATGTAGGTGACTTCCAGGAACATGTGTTTAATGATAGGTCCTCCTACATGTTGGCGCCATTACGATGTAGAAGTCATGCTTGTTTTGAGGATGAGCAAGCAAATGCTATAAAAGATATGTGGCTACTGATTTCATGGCAAGTTTGAATCTGGTTTGTGAAGATCTCTGAGTATTCATTTGTTTTAGCCGAGATGTATGCCAATTTGTGAATAAAATCGTTGGAGGCCATTAACACCACCTTCCTTGGGTTTAGTGTGAGTGCATCTGAAATCTTGAAGTGCACAAGCTAGGTTTGCAATTAACTACAGCAGTGTTCTAATATACAATTTGGAGTGACACATTGTTGATTGGAGATTTTCCCATATAGCTTCCATAAAAGGTTTGATATTACGATTTATCATGATTATTTGGAGTTCATTAAACCTTGTTGGAATTTATGTTAAATAAAGTCGACTGGTTTAGGTGAATGGGCTGAAGAGTATTTTCGAGGGGGTTTGAAGGGTTATTTATAAATCTGCTATTATAAATTAATTAATTGCAGATCTGAAAGTGCATGATTATTGAGTGTGGGGAAGTGAGATATTAAAGCTGCAGAAATTGTATTTTATGAATTTACCCTTAACCCTAGCGACTTGATCTGCAGATTCGGGGAGCTGATTTGAGTGGGTTTCATAGTGTGGTTGAAAAGATCTGATTGTGGATTCATTTGACTGAAGATTATAATTTTATCATTTCCAACTGTAATTTATTTCAGATCAAAAAGAGTTAGTATTGTTGAGAGATGTGGATTTTTTTTAGTTTTGTAGTCATTTTCAGCATTTTAATTTATTATTAGTACTGTCTGCAAAAAGTATATTTGGTTAAAGAAGGAGTATAATTTACCGACTAGATAAGCCCATCTAAACCCTTACCTTGGCTCACTCCAACCCCATTTGGGTTGTATTGAAGCCGACATTAGGGTTAGTTGAGGTGAACCCTAGAAGGGTTTTATCTTCTAAGATTGTACTTCATTTGCAAGTAGTTTAATAAAATATTAATTAATATCCCACAAGGGGATATTACAAAATACCATCATGAACTTGCCTCCAATGAAATCGCTACAGCAAGGGCACAATAACATACAAAAAGTTGATCGATCCACAGTACTAAATGCATGCAAACAGTCCACAATGAAACCAAGGAAACCCACTAGGGTTTGGAGGAATTATTCACAAAATCAATTTGAAAACACTCACAAAACCAGTTGCTACAGTGATTCACTACAGTAGAAAATGCAGATTTTCACTTGCAAGTTTGACCAAAATATTTGTCAATTTGCAAAACACTCACAAAACCAGTTGCTACAGTGATTCACTACAGTAGAAAATGTAGATTTTCACTTGCAAGTTTGACCAAAATATTTGCCAAAGCCAAAAACATGGGTTCTCACAAATAACTTCTTCAATTTAATCTTCAATAACCAGTTACAATAGATCTCCAAAGCAAAGAGAAAGAGAGCATCAATGGCAGGCATCCATCCCTACTCCAAGCATGGAGTCAAATCAATTTCATCCAAAAGCATAACCTAACTCAAGGAAATGAGACCCCTCTTTATAGAAATAAGAGGTGCAATCTCCAATGTTCAATCATTTAATGTTTTACCCCTAAATCAAAATTAAAATAAAAATATTTAATAAGCTACTACTTGTGAACTTTATTTAATTTCTTAATTTAATATTAAGAAATAAACTAACCTATGTGCACCTTTTACACTACCTAGAAATTTCCACTTGTAGCACTAGTCATACCAAGGGGGTTACAATGTAAATAGAAGAGTGAATCAATTTGGTAGTAATGTCTCTCAAAAAGGAGGACATTACATGATGATCCATGTGGTTGGCAGAAAGAAGGTTAAGAAAGAAGAGACTCCTGGACTTTCTAGCCCTTCTCAGCCTAGGACTCAAGGCAGCATTGTATGAAGGTTTACAACGCTTCACACCGACTTGGATGAGGTGGTTGTGTCCCTTGGTTTTTTATTGTATTGAGGCATTATGCACACCACTATATTGCATTGAGTAAGATATTCATCCATGTATAAGAAGAGTATGACACGGATGGAATAGTATATATAAAGAGATTGTAATGCATAATTTAATCCAACTTATATTGAATAAAGATAGTCCTATTGAGTAGCGAAACACTTGTGCTCATGTGTTATGTGTGGATAATATGTGGAATAAGGGACCCCTTTCAATCTTTTTAAGTGTTTACGTGAATAATTGTTGATAAGTTACTCTTAATGTTCTTCCTTGCGTTGCATTGGCTCTATCTAAGGCTGAACCCGTAAGTTGATGTAGTTACAACTGACTTATGCCAACATCAATGTTGAAGTGACCAACAACAAAAAAGTAACAAAGAGAAGTGCCAAAAATGTGACCAACAACCGAAAAGGGGAGTGGTGTGGGCCTATACCTAGGACTCCAAGAGAAGCACAACTAGGAATGCCCCTGGGGGCAAGAGTACCGATTTGAAGATCCCCACAGCTTGGCAGAAAGAAGAATACAAAAGGAGAAACTCCTAGTGAGAGCCAGGAGATTGTTGCTTCAAGGGGCTGCCAACATAAGAGAGTCACTGCTTGAGGAGAGAAGCATTGTGCCTAGTGCAAAGGCATCCTGTGAATAAGTGTCTAGCACATAAGTTCCTCAGACGCCACCCGCCTAAACTCATGGAGTTGTACAAATAAATTCCACTTCCAGAGGAAGTGTCAACCATACTGATTAAGTGACACAAGCAGCAAAGTCTGCAGAGATTAAGGCCCCTCTGAATGAGAGGATTCCTTAGACCAACAAGGAGAGGTAGAGCCCCTTTCAGATGAGGAAAGATTCCCCTAGCGACTAAGGAAATAAGACATGTAAGAGTCTAAATTAAGATCAAGAGTTCGTAGTTCACTACAGAAAGCGGAGGAGGAGCGGAAGACACAAGATCGTATTTGAACAATCACAGGACTGGGTTTTGATTGGGCCCACAATCATGAAGGCTACTAGAACCAGAGTATGGAAGGAGTAAAAACGGACAAGGATGGGAAGCCCAAGTCACCATGACTAACAAAAGCTGCCGAAATTCTATGGTTAAGGAAAAGGGGGATCCAATTAGGTATTGTTGGACATACATCACCATATTGAACGCTAATGGCCAAACTGATTAAAAACTATTTGTTGAAGTCATTCCCGACCTCCCTAAGGAATGTCACCACTAACTAGCATATGAAGCAGATGGAAGTGGCCACTACACACTTCACATCCTGGGACAAACTCGGGGGAAAAGTTTGAGAAGAGGTTCAAGTTGTTACCCAACAATAATGTGATCATCACATACAAATCAATAATGCCCACTGAGGGAAGCTCAAGACAGACCGCACATATAATCTACAACTCTGAGAGTTGTTGAGGAAGTTGGAGGCAAAGCCAAAAAGCAACCTGAAGAAGCAATGGTTTACGCGATTCCTTCAAGACTACAATGATAGTTGAGACTATTCCCTCCGACAAACTATCAAGAGGCATTCGATAGAACGATGAACATGGAAAATGAACAAGAAAACATCTAACAGATCAATATCCTGCAGTGACACAAAGGAGGAAGACAGACATTATCCTATACATTGAAGCTTTAAGAGAAGATGTAATGCAAATGTGTGGATAATGCTAGAAAAAAGGCAAAAGAAGTTTGGTGTACCAGTTGTCAGACGGAAGGCTGCACCAACACCAATTGTCTGAAAAAATGTATTTTTTGACATTTTCCAGATAGCAATTCACATGGTCAAGGAATGCTCGTTCAAATGAAGAAAGACAACATGGGTCATGCTAACCCAACGAGAATCCTCCAATGACTTGATAAGCACCAGTAGAGGCTAATACATGAGCACCCACAATAACAAATACCAGAACAATAACAAAGGCAGTGGCAGAACTACTCAGTAGTAGTACAACTACTTCTATAAGTTAGTACCTCCGAGGAATTGATCTTCAAAAGATCATCAAAATTTTTCTTTCATGTAACATGGCTTCTTAATCATGAAAATACAATAGTTTTACAAGAACTTCCTCACATTAACAAAAGGAATATGTTCATTTCAAGAGAATTAAAGTTGAAAATATATATTTTTTAAACCAATTACTACAAAAGAAAAATAAAGGTCAAAGACAATTCCACACAAGATGAATGATTATTTTAAGCTTAAATATTGTACAAACAAACAAGATTGAGTATCACAAATAAATCAATTGCAAAACAATGGACAGAAAAGTGTAACCTCACCTGCATACTTTTACAGGTATTACTTTCAAAAGCTTGGATACTCCCTCAATAAGGACAGCTCTTGCTTTTAAGACCTCATGTGCAATAGGAACCATATATGGAATCGGGTAGTACTTTGCACGCTGTTTTATTCTTTCGAATATCATAGGCCGAAGCCTTTTCCATTCTCCCTTGGATCTATAATCTACCTTTGACTTATAAGATCTTACATACATAATGAAGCTATGAACCTTACCATGAAGGTACAACCATTTACTTTTATGTTGTGAAACAGACGCAATCTGCAATAAAGACACTACATCGTCAAAACTTAATTCTGAAAAATATAATCTCATCTTTCGTTAAAATGATAATGGAATATTAAATGCCAGTTATGTTAAAAAAATGATTCCCAATAATAAAAATCAAAAACTGATTCCTAAATAAGCATGTTTTTTCTCTCATAACATGCAAATCCAGGCACTAGAAATATATTCAATCTTATCTTCACATTTATTACAAAAAGGTAAGTACAATATATGCACAAAAAGAAAGGAATATGAAGATCTGCAAACTCATAAATAGAGTAGAAAGCATATACCTTAAACATGACCAACTATATTGCATCCTTGTAAGCAAGGGATACTTTGGTGTTGATCAAAAACATATTACCAAAAAGCATTAGTGTTTCATCCAAATAACTGCAAAATGAAAAAGACAAATTCAGCAATTGCAATTTCAAGATTTTGAAAAGCACAAATGTTTATATACTACAGGAAAAGTAATTAATGTTGTCATAGAACATATTTTCTTAAAAAGAAATTCGGATGATAGCTTAGATGGTAATTAGAAATCGATATCAATAGAAACCTTAAGTCTTCATTCCATGCAAGACATGACCCATAATAATAGCAAAACAACATGACAAAGATTACAGCCATGAGGAAGAAAGAGGGACAGATAAAATAAATAAGCAATAATTGACTCGCGTAATTTGCAATAATTTCACTAACATGTATAGAGCTCAACATTACCACATAACTCCATACATGTCGACGTTTTCCAAGAAAAAAATGATCCATGACATAGGAGAGTTCTTATAGGAGGTTACCTCGAGTATAACTCTGCCTAAACTTTGCTCTTACAACCTGTACTTTCTGTTGTCAAAATTTGACCAAATTTTTGATTATCCATTTTATCAAAATTTGCCTAATACAAGTCATTTTCTGTAAATTTTATAATTCTGAAGTGTTTTCCAAGCCTAGAGGGAATAACAGGAGTTTTATACATGTCTTACACGTACTCAAACCCCACCAACCCCTCTTGAGCAGGAAAAAACGGACTTCTTTTATACCTTTTTACAAAGGCACTAAGTATAATCCAATCCCTACATTTCCCACTTAACTTCTTTATAAGCAGGACGAACTTTGTGTACACCTCGACCCTCATGTAGAAATGTAAAACATTTTGTAATATCCCACTACTGAGATCAATGCAAAATATGCAAATCAACCACTCTTCAACACCCCAACCAAATGCAAATAGCAGAACTCAGTAAACCCTACTTGAACCAATCAAATAGATGGCTCACTAAACCCGAAGACAAGGGTTTAATGGCCTCTGCTAATTAGCTAGCAATTAATTCTCAGCTGAACATACAAATCAGATCTAGGCTTCTTTTGCAATCAATGCAATCCACCGTTATCAAAACTACTACTACTCTGATTACTGCCCTTGAAGCTTATTAAATACACCAACATACTCACAGATCAGCCCTTAAAACATCACAAAGACATGCAATTACCCGTAAAATATCTGAGTCATAAGTGATATGCCATCAAGCTACAAAGCATTGCTAAAATGAATATGTGAGCATGCTCCAAATTCAGATGTCAAACTGGAATTGCAGCAGTAGGCTATTGATGCAATAATTAGATCAGTACTCCCAATATTTTTCTACCCAACATGCCCTACACTACTCGCTGCAATTAGTGTAATGAATATCAACTGATCTTGTATCCAGACATGTACCAAAACATTTACCAAGCATGCCCAGGCTGGTCACTGTAGTTATGACATGAAAATATGCAAGGACTAGTTCTACTTACTCAGAAATACGTGCCAATAGCTCACAGAAATATGCGATCCAGAACTTACTCCAAACCAGCCAATGTTTATTCCAGCTGAGGTCACACATTTCAAAGGAACCAATCAGCAGTCTGTTTTAATCCAAAGTTTAGACCATACACATCCAACTATGATCGCCGTAGCTAGCAAAGGATCCCAACAAGTTCGCTGGTTGGTTAGAACCCTAAACATGCATTCAACTTATTCAAAATTCATTCCTAGATGGCGCTGCTGTAGGAAAGGAGATAGATCTATCAATTAACAAAATATGAACCTCCAAAAGAGATCGCTGGTCAAGGGAATAACAGGGAATAAACTAGATAAATTCAAGTTTCTAAACACATGGATCCCATGCCAACTCCATAAAATAATCAAACCAAAACATGTATAGATCTTAGTCGATTTTCTTCAACGAACAATCTATATCCAAGCTGGTCGACCTCATACAATATATGGTATACAAACAGCTCACAATCATCAATGATAAGTCGTCAAAGCTTAGAGAGGGAGACCACCAACACATCGACTTGCAAAAGTATCCACAAACCAGCTGCTACGGTGACGCTGCAGTGACGTCGCTACAGTAAAAGGCAGATTTTCACTTGCAAATTAAATCAAATGTTTGTCAAAGCCAAAAACATGGATCTAGCAAATAATCACTTCAATTGATTTTCAATAACCAGCTTTAAACAACCTCCCACGCAAGAGAGAGAGAAAGCATTAATGGGCATGCATCCCAACTCCAAGCATGGAGTATCAAAATAAGTTCATCATAGCATAATCATAATAGTGATCCTAAGCACTCCTTTTATAAGCAAGGAGGCATAAAATTTGAAAACCCTAGGAGAGGGAAAACATTAAATAAAAGTAGTTTGTTTTCCTTAGGTGTGGCGTCCCCTTTTCATAGGGTGATTTTAACAATAAAAGCCACCTAAATATTTATTTAATTAATTCCCCAATTAATTTTTATATTTTGGGAATTAAATTAAATAACTTTTATAAAATAATTAAATAAGTAAATAACTTTTATAAAATAATTAAATAATTATTGCTCCAGGCAATAATATTTAATTATTTAATAAAAATGTTTCCCTTGCACATCCCGAAGCCCACGGAGACGTATAGGCTAAGGGGTCTTCAGAAATGGGGACATTAAAGTCCTACCTTCCCAAGATTGTTTGCCCTCAAGCAATATCGAGCTCATGCATTCCAAATACAGTGTTGGGGTGTTTCCAAAGTCTCGCTCCCGTACCGATCAAGTGAAGGAGCACTTGCAACTACTTGTGTTGTTTCTTCCTCTTGAAATTGTGGAATGTCTTCCGCTGCCATCTTCTCTTTAAACCTGCGCTTAGAACAAACATGTTAGGAAAACAAGTGTTGAAGAACACTGTTCTTGTTTCCATCATCAAGTCTCCAAGGTGTGAAGGGATCACAAGTCCTCGTGTATGGGCTGCCCCCAAATGTCACCCCAGCTGCCCCATCTACTGCTGTAATGATCCATATATGTAGACCATAAAATTTGAAAGTATATGTCAAGTAATAGCTCATCATAGGCTGCAAATGAAGAATCCTTTTTTCCACCAATAAGTCCCTTTTGATTTTCTCTTTTAGGGGCTGCAAGATATCTCCTCTTTTGATCATTAGTCAACATGTAGTATCCCCCATTGAACACTACTTTTCTTAGGAAGCCCTCTCTAAGATCATACACACAAATGAAGGACTGATAATACTTATGAACTGAAGAATTGTGTAGGAGCTGAAAGTATAGAATCAATATTACCATAAAAAAACCTCATACCAACTATTTCCTTCTCTTTCCAAACCTTTGTGGAAGTCCTCAAAGATTATGCTCATATAATCAACAATTGTAAAGTTGTTCCAACAATTGTCCTTCACCCAATTTACACTTGGAATGTTATCAATAAATCCCAACTCAAAATTGATGGTATGAAACTTGGATAACTGAAAATTATTACCTTCCAAAGCTTCCTTTGCATCATTTCCCATCATACCCTCTGTCATGGAGTGTGAGATTGAGCTCAAGTACCCCAAGTGTCCACATTGAGTGCACAAACTCGGCCCACTCTCTCCCACTCTACCTCTTCATCACTGTGTAATCTCATGCACATTTCTACTCCTACCATTTTCACAACGATTTATTGCAAGTTTTCTCATGCATGAAGTGGTTTCAGGAGTGGAATTTCAGCATCTTTTTGTTGCAAGCTTGTTTGCAGGAATTCAAAAAAGTGTTTAGACTTTTTCTTTTCTAGGAGGATTTTTCCAGTAGTAGGTACAGGGGTTTCTCAGTGGGAAGACTTTCACGTGGAATACAATGGTTTGCAAAAGGTTTTTTACATGATTTCCACTAGTTGGGCAATCAGCATTCCTCACATCCCTCCTAACTGCAGAATTAGAGAAGGTGCTCACCCTATCATTTTGTCTACTCATATGTCTTCCTCCATTCCTCCTGAGCCCAATATGAAGTGTTAGTTCAAAGGAGTGCCTAAGGCCTTAGCCCTTAGGCACTGAAACAACCATGTCAAACATCTTTGACATAGATTTTAAGCAGGTGGATTTGAATGAACTCCATTCACGAATGGAGAAGAGAGACGGATAAATATTGACCACAAGGATATATAACGGTGGGTTAGTGCAAGCTGCAACATTCCTAGTCTCAATTCAGTGCCCTAAACTAGTAATTGCATGTGTCAAAAATTACAACCTGGGAACAAAGGAGGTCAGGATTTCAAGTGGCAAAATTGTCACAAGATTAACGATGAATTCATTACTACCCTCCTTAGTATCCTTGATTATGAAGAAAACGCAGATGTAACACTAGAAGAATGTTAGTCCTATTGGGGACCACTACTTATCTAAGCACCTCAGTACCATCATCAAGACTCGGATAAAAACCAAGACGCAAAGTGCTAAGAAGGTACCCAAAAATTTGGTGAGGAGCAAGTTTTTCGAAGAATTGGCTGACATGATCACTTTGTTGAGCCGAGCTCTGGGAAATGAGAATTCCTGTATTTTTCATCCATAGATGTATTGGATTATGATAATGCTTTTCGTTAGAAGATGACATATTGAATGAGCTTCCCTTATCAGCGATGCCATTCATCATCAACTGTGCGAACTTGAGATCACTAACCGCTTCTTCATGTCTTCCTACTTGGTATAACGCTTTTTCCAAACGAAGATATTTTGTTGCTTTGGACAGAGGGGAAACATGTCTTCTACTCACAGTGCCATCAATTTTATCACAATTGGGTATCAAAGAAGTCGAGCATTTCAAAAGAGTGAATGTTTCCTTTGTCTACTATGTCATCAGGTTGTTGGAAGAAGAATTTCAAAAGGAATGAAGGAGATCGCCAAATGGGATGATTGGTTCTTCCAATTCCCTACATTTTCTAATAGTCAAGTATGTGGTTTCAACGGACACCCTTACAGCTACCTAGTATGTTGACAATAAACTGTTATTGACAGAGTATTGCAGTCAACTCACCTCTATTAATAAGTTTCTCTCTTCTTGGCATAAAGCGAGACTTTACAATGTCCCCTTTTAGCACAAGTTAGGAATTAACATAAATCTGATCACACAGCTGAAAAATAATTAATATTCAAACCCCAACTGCTGCAATTTTCCAAAATTCATATCTTTGGCTAGAGAAGTCCAAATGAGCTGAAATTTTGGATTTTGGGGCCACAAAAATAATCGAAGAATAATATTCTAAAATCAGATTTCGCACAGCCAACACGAAACCCTAATTTTTCCCTAAAAAGTAGGGTCGCCTAGCACATTTAGGGCATCAAATCAACTCCAAAAATTATAAAATTACTTTCTCCTTATTCCTCCTAATTTCTACAACCAAAACCAATATTAAACTGACCCCAAAACTGCATATCTGAAATAAATATTAATTTATAATAGCCAAATAGCTTGCAGACAACTGAAATCTTCTAAACTTCGTAGCTTGCTCAATACTCGATGTTTTTCCATGAAACAAAATGCAAAATGAACTAGAAATGAAGGGATTTCCAATGAACTATGAAACTGAATTTTCTAATTACCAAAACCAACTCAAAATTGCCCCCGAAATCTGTCTCCAAGTCGCTAGGGTTAGAATAAATGCTATAAATTAATTCCAGCTCATACAACCCTTCCAAAACACTCAAACAATCAGCCCTTGATCTGAAATAATTGATTAGACAGCAGCAAATAGATCTAGCATAAACAACCACAAAACATGATAGATCAAACACCAAACCAAGTTAATTTGCCTCTAATAAATTGCAGCAGTAATAACAGTCACAAAGTACCTCAAACCCTTTCACAAAAATGCAAATTTATCCTCCAAATAAATGCACCAACACCCAAGACCAAGCCACCAATGCTAGAATGAATATACCATGCATAAACACATTCAACACAAGAGAGCACAATGAAGAGAACAATGGAGTCTTCAATATTCTTCAATAATGGATCCAAACGAGAGAGAGCACAATGCAAGAACTAGGGCATACATCCCATTGTCCACGCATGGAGAAAATTTGAATAATTCATCAACATGCCCCACAAAGGAAATGCAACCCCTCTTTTATAGACTTAAGAGGTGCAATCTCCAATGACCTACCATTTAATGTTTTCACATTAAAATAAAATATTTAATGACTACTACCATGTGCACTTTATTATTTTTTAATTAAATAATAAAGATAACTAGCCTATGTGCACATAACTAACTAAAGAGCCCTCCAAGGGGTTACAACATAGATAATAGACATCTTAGGACAAATTTTGAGCTCAATCCTCAAACCCAGTGGGTTGAGAGTCTTCAAATCTTCAATGTAGAAAAATGTCCCAAGAAGAGGACATTACAGACTTCACTTTCCTATTTCCATTGGTCACTATACTTGAAAAAAATATTGTTGCGAGAGATTGTTGGAGAAAGAGATCACAAATTACAATCTTCGCATGATAAGAGCCAACACTATGATAGTTTGGGAATCACTGAATGACTTCTCGGAGCTAGTTTATCAGCATGTTCCATATTTTGAAGACTTTTGGGTTGATTACAATGATGATTGCAAAGTCAGAAGGGTAGGTGTTGGCGAGAAAATTTGTCGGGGACAAATTGGCGGTTATCTTACCAATGCTCTGAGAGTCTAAGTCTCTCTACTTAACCGGTGCAACTGTTGTATATGCATGCGCGAGTGAAAATGGTGGATTTTTCCTGGTGGCCTTGCGGCCAAGGATCCAACAAGGGCACTCCACTGACCCTATGGCAAAGCTAGCAATCTGCTTGCTAGGGAAGACTTTGTATGAAGAGTGGGAAAGGGGAGTGAGAAAATGAGGTAGGAGAACTAATTTTGCAGGTAGAAAAATCAGATTCCTGCACACACACTAGTTAGAAACTTCAACACATGCACTAAATTATGGGAAGAAACAACTCTGCATAAGTACCAACAAGACCAAATAGAATTTGACTAATCACCAAGTATTAAGAAATCCCTTAGTCAAAGAAAGCTAGAAACTCCTTGTAATGATTGCTCAAATCAAAGTTGTACATAATGTGAAAATGGAAGAAATTTGAGAGTGAGAGGAAAGTAGAAGAAAATTGGCTATCTCCTTTGCTTTCTCTAGGTACAATGCACTCTTGAGTTTACAAGATCAATCGCCAACCCTTTGAAATGGGAATGGCATTACAATTTATAGAGTGAGAGGTGACTCTATCGTCTACCCCCCAATGACTTTTCGATATGTCCTCGCATATGACTTAAGACTGTTCATACTTCCACTTTAAATATTCTAAGTCCCTTTTTATAACATAGCAAGGTGACTTAAAGTTACATTATATTTTTGAAGTCATTTAAGTACATATTAAAAAGTGCAACCCTCAACGCAAAAATATAACATTGAGAAGAGAGAGAGTGTTGGGGGATGAGGAGAGAGAAAGAGCGAGAGAAGAAGAAGAGGAGATGTCATTCCCGATGAAGTCCATTGATCCTCGATGGAAAGCTCAACGCGATGAAACTCTGAATCTTCAAACTTGTGTGAAACTCCTTACAATTGCCTCACAGATGCTTTGGAATGAGTGTTTAAAAACACTATTGAATGGTTCTGTTAATGACTGTAACTTCCACCCTGCACATGATCCTCCTGCTGACTAGAGCCATTAAGTGAGTGTTTGGAGACAATGTTGAATTCTCTGAGATGAGTCTCGAATTCCATAAGAGCAATGCACATGGATGATCCCGAATGATGGTGTTGACCTGAATGATCATCCCTTTATGTCCCATTGTTCTGAAAGTACCCCTTGAGTATGACTTACTATTTTTAGTAAATGCTCGGATGGGAGACTTACTATTTTAAGGTAAGAAGTGATTCTTGCTTCTTCTTGATCATTCGTGATGTAATGAACTCCCTTCATTCGACTCTTGTGCACACTACCCTTCGCCGCAGCCGCTTCTTGGGAGGTGACTTTCTAGTTTTTAGTAAGCACCCATATAAAGGACTTACTATATTTAGTAAGTGGTCATCTTCACTGTTTTCTGCTCTGAACACTCATTCTGACTTCCTAGTGACCTTTAGTGCAAACGCCTTTGCCATAACCGCTTTTGATGACAACTTTCCAAACATAGCAAGTCTGTATAGGAAAACTTACTATTGTTCATAGTTACCTAGGACGGGGGGGACGGCGGGACGGCGGGACGGGGGTTTCCGGGACGGCAAAAAATTTCTAAATTTTGGGGACGGCGGGGGGATAGCGGGGGGACGGCTGATTAAAAAATATATAAATATTTAAAATAAAAAGATATAGTGACTAAATTATATAAATAAGCTGAAATAAAACCATTTGAGATTTAAATAAGGTGAAACTTGAACTCATAAACATCAAATACATTCCTATAATACTATAATATCATTATGTTAATGTCATAAATTGAAAATTCATAATACATATTTGAATTTTGATTCTTGAATATGAGACAAGCTGAAATTTGAAATTTCAAATATATTAATATTTACAAAATATAAAAGTAAAACCATTCTAAATTACGATTGATCAAGTGACAATAGCTAATATTCATATCATTAATCTCATAGCCAAATACACCAACAATTGTCTACTGTCAATATTACAGAAAAAAGAGGACAACTATAAGTATTAGCCTAAAAATCAGACTCTGCATCTGAAGCAATATCCATGAACTCCTCGCTGGTACTAGCATCCTCGTCCTCAAAGGTAAGCCCAATCAATCCCCGTTGCACAGTATTGTCCTCTTCAACCTGCCTCGGCTCCTCGGGATCTACATCCCACTGTAATGTTGGAGTCTGTTTGTACTCAGGTGTCTTGCGATCTATAAGACGCAAAGCACTGTGTACAGCTACAAGCTTCTCTGCTCTTCGCAGAGGTAAGCCTATTCCTCTTAACAGAGTGTATCCAACCATACGTAGACCAGTTCCTCTTAGAGGCAGAGGAGCTAGAAACCTGGGAAAGGAGGCGAATGGCAAGTGGTTGCAGCAGATCCTGGAAGCCCATACAGTCGCCGCCAACTCACTGGCTTCTCCTGTGCTAATGTTACCCTGTCTGCCTTTGCTGATGTTTTGTACCCATCAAGTTTAGTGAAGTCGAGCCACTCCATTCTAATCTGTGAAGCCTCTTGTGGAGTGTACATTTTTTTAAAGGCCTTTATAAGGCCCCTCTTCACCTCATTATCATCCAATGGGACAACTCTGCGTGGCCTCTCCACATACCATTTGGGATTCAGTGCATACGCAGCCATATGAAGAGGAGTGTTCAACTTCTCCCATCTCCGCTGAATAATGGGCTGTATATGTTCATTATAGAACTCCAAAGTGGGGTCCCTCACTCCGAATAACTGCCTTCATTTGCCCAAGCATGCTGTCAATGCACTCGTAGATCTCACCAAGATTGGGGCTGTTAGAATCCCCATATTTGATGACACTAAAAAACTGGAGTTATAATTGATATGATGTATTTCATATCAACCCAAAATGTTTCCCGCAACACCACTTCCTTCACTCTTTTCCCTTGATCTGTCTTGGACTCACGCCACCTAGTCCAATCCTATGTCATAATCATAATTTGCAGGGGCTCTTGCAACTCAGACATCCTCTCCAACAAAATAAAATAGGATGCAAAGCGGGTGTCAACTGGTTTCAAAAATTCCTTCTTCGAAAAATTTCGAAAAAGTGCCAATGATGTGTGGTGATCGCATATGAACTTCTGCACATCTCTGGCATCAATCACTATCTGAGTTAACCCACTGAATCTTCCCTATGTCTTTCAGTGCATTGTTCATGGCATGCACACAACATGGAGTCCAATAAATATGCCTATATTCCCGCTTCACTAGCTTGCCTGCTGCTTTGCACACATAAGCTGCATTTGTGACAAACCTGTACAACGTTTGAAGGTCCAATCTCCTCAATGGCATCCTTCAAAATCTGATATTGAAACTCAGCATCTTTCCGCTTCCCACAGCATCTTTCCGCTTCCCAGAACAATCAATTGCTCTCTAAGAAGTACGGTCCATTTTTGCAAGAGACAATGATATTGATGAGAGGACGGTGTCTAATATCTGTCCACCCATCCATGATAATGCTGCATCCATGTGACACCCCATGTCACCTTCATCTCCTCCATCAATAGATTGACCTTGGAATAGTTTCTATCCTAGATTGTTGTTCTGAGTTTTGTGTCTCTAGGAAGCACATAACTTGTACCTGCTTTTGCAACCTTAGCCATAGCCTCCTTGTAATAAGGAGAGCGAGCAGACATTAAATGGAATCCCAGCAACATAGAAAAATTTCCCAATAGCATCATCTGCCTCTTCCCTTGCCTTTGAATCAAACATGTCAATAACTGAATTTGGGGCTGGCCCCACGGCCTTTCTCTTCCCTCTGCTTTCCACTTCCGACACTCCAAAACTAGAACCAGCCAGAGTATTAGTATGTTTGCCAGTCCTATGAGCGCTCAATGGAGTATTAGCCGTAGAACCACGAACTTTTGGCACTTTGTTCGTGCTATTTTCATTGAAGATTCTCACCATCTCAGCTCTCTGCTTTAGTGAAAGGCCCTTACAAGTGCCAAACCCCCTTCCTGTACGATGCAACAAGTGTGCATTGGTCCCTAGTGATACTACCATTGCCAAGTCAGTGCACATATGTTGCACTTCCATACTTTGCTCCCCCCTCCAGACTTGGGGTTATCAATTATTTGGGCAAATTGTTGCAATGGCTTCTTCTTATCAAATGAGTCCAATGGCAAATTTGGACAACATTTGAGAGGGGCAATTGGTAGCACTACCAGCTGAACTACCTGTTGCCGTTGCCACTACATTTTGTGTCCCTTTTTCACTCTCCCCTATTATAGCATCGCCAACTCTTCCACGACCATCTATCTCAACTTCCAGTTCAACCCTCTCCTGCTTTGATTCATGCTATGATTCATACTCATACTTAGAAGAAGAACTCGTGGTGATGATTGCTGCAATGAATTAAAAACAACCATAACTATATGATCTGATTGATTATGTAATGAATTAATTTAAAAAAAACGTAGCCAATATGCATTTTTTAAATCGTACAAACTATATGCGTGATTATATTGTGAATGTAGATGCAAATGCTAAAAAACAACCCCTAAAAAATGCAAAATATAATATAAATTATGTAAACTAGAAATAAAATTTAATTAAAAAAAAACGTAACCATTTAAATTTTAAATTTTTACAACCAAACCCTAGGGCCTATGCAAGATGCATTTTTTAAAATCCCACAAACTATATGCATGATTGCATTATGAATGTAGATGCAAATGCTAAAAAACAACCCCTAAAAAATGCAAATATAATATAAATTTTAAACTAGAAATAAAAATGTAATTAAAAAAAAAAAAACGTAACCATTTACATTTGTAGTTTGTACAACTAAACCCTATGCAATATGCATTTTTTTAAATCCTACAAACTATATGCATGATTACATTGTGAATGTAGATGCAAATGCTAAAAAACAGCCCCTAATAAATGCAAATATAATCTAAATTTAAAAAAAAAAAAACTTTAACATGTATTGGAAAGCAAATAAAATTATAAATACCTCTTGCTCCCTCTTGTTCTTGCTCTTGCTCTTGCTCTTGCTCTCCTCTTTGCTCTTGCTCTCACTCTTGCTCTTGCTCTTGCTCTCACTCTTGCTCTTGCTCTTGCTTGGTGTAAATATGAAATGAGCCCATGTTGTAAATTTATAACATAAAATAGCACTTTTAGGGTTAGGGTTAGGTTGGGAATGTTACTTTTATGCTATTAGTAATTTACAATAAAAAAAAATTTGTTTTTGTGTATTAAAAGTCTATTTTTTAATTTAAAAATGCGCAACAATCGTAGGGGACAGACAGGGATGTCTGGACGTCCCCCGCCAAGTCCCCGAGGACGTCCAGACGTCCCCGCCTTCCCCAACGTCCCCGAGGACGTTTCCGTCTACCCTCCAGCCATCCCCAAGGCGTTTCACACCAAGTGTGCCAAAAGTAGGAAACGTGTGGGAAACGTTTCCCCCCACGTCCCCAGGATCGTCCGGGAACGTCCCGGACATTGTTAAAAACGGGGGGGACGCGTCCCCGCATAACACTGCGTCTCAACTTCTTTTGATGATTACTTTCCAAACATAGCAAGTGTATATAGGAAAACTTACCATTTTTAGAAAGTGTGTTTCTAATGCTCGATTTGAGATGGAACATAATTTTTTCAGACTCGTCTTGTTGTTACGCAATCACACCCTTCCGAATTTCACATGAGTTTTGTTGTCTCGAATGATTGGAAATAAATTTTGAAATTTTGAAATTTTGACCTGGTAGTGGCTTCGGGCACAGAAGCTACCCATGGCGGCTATTAATGGAGCTTGAAATTTGTAGGTCTGGTTTTTGTCTCCGTTTGAGATGAAAACAACTCCATTGCGATAGGTTTTTCATTTGGAGTCTCGTGTGCAAGTTTTTAGCTCACTTCCTATTGCCGAAATGATGGGAAATTTGACGAAACGTGAGCCGGTGCACGAAGTGGGGATTATTGTTGGAGAAAATGATTTCAAGGCACCATTTGACATCTTGTTTGTTGCATCTTGATTGTCTTGCAAAATGTGAAATTCTGCAAAAGACAGACATCTCGATCTGACTTGTATCTTTGCAAGATATGATGAGTTTTTCGATCGGGTGGCTTCGTAGTTATCTGGTGAAAAATCTCCATTTTCTCTTCGTTCTTCGTCATCTTCACTAACATTTTTTTCTGAGGCTTGCCCTATTACCTGTGCATTTTCATGGATGTGGAGAGTTTATGTGGCCATCGTACGGAGCTGGTTCAAGAGCAACAATGGTGGACCAAGTGTGAGCTAGACAATGGTTGACAACTTCACGGAGCCATGGCAAGGTATGAAGCTGTGAAGGAGAAATGAGGGGGAAGATAACGGCTAAGTGCCGGATTTAAATTATTCAAAGAAATGCACATGGAGGGGCTGGGGCGCATTTTTTCATGTCCCTGATGTCTCTTGACCTCAAAGGGACGTGAGGGACATCAATTTCCACGGTGAGTCAAGGTGATGCCATGTGTCCTTGAAATCCGACGGTTGAGAATGAATGCTCCAAAAATGCACCTGGGGGCTAGAAAGTCACTCTTGAAGAGGTCACATGAGATGTCCAAAAGGCTCCCCATAGGGGGTTGGGCACATTTTCCCATGTCTGATGTCCCTCACCTCAAGGGACATAAGGGACATCAGTTTCCACGATGGTCCTAGGGCTGACACATGGCGCTTGATCCGACAATAGGGAATGAATGCTCCAAAAATGCACCTGGGGGCTAAAAGTCGGTCACATGGATGTCCAAAAGGCTCCCCATAGGGGGCTGGGCGCATTTTTTAAGGTCTGATGTCCCTCACCCCAGGGACATCAATTTCCATGGTAGTCCTGGAGCTGACACGTGGTGTTTGATCCGACGGCAGGGAGTGGATGCTCCAAAAATGTACTTGGGGGTTGAATTGTCAAGTCTGGAGGTCACATGAGGGTCTAAGAGGTCACATGGGGGCGTGGGCGCATTTTTCCAATGGTTGGTGTACATGATCTTGAGGGATGTCAGGGACATGAAATCCCGCTATGACTCTTGGTGCTGACACGTGTCCTCCCGAAAAATTGACTAAGTCCTAAACTGCCTTTGAGAGGGCAACTTGCGAAAGCAAGATAACTTGAGCTCCCGGTGGAATTTATTGGATAAAATTTTATATGATCTTGACTGGAAATGGCATTTTGAAATCCAATGGTGGGGGTCTCATGTCTTGATTCATCCATATGATCTATGAAAAAGCGGATTTGTGATTTGAGTATCTCCCGCCTATGCCTGATAAAAAACTGCCTGCAAATCCATATACGCCAAGGTGTTGTGAAAACACTATTATTTCACCATCATGTAGTAGCTTGGAAATTCTCTTTCCGAAGATGTTTCGTTTTACTTCTAACTCCATCTGGAGTTCCCGGAATCTTCTTCTGAAGCTCTAACAACTATTTTAGGCCTGTGTACTGCCCAGGCTTGTGAACCCTATTTTTTATTCAGACTGCGCCAAACTCTTTCAAATCTTCCCCAAACCTTCCAAAATCATTTCCATGATGTTTCTAATGCTCTTCAATTCACCTCCATGTTGAATTTGGTTCCTTCTGTTCTCGCTCCAGGGGGTTTGATTCTAGTCCTGGGAAGGCTAGCGATAGTCCTTCCCAATAGCTGCCCAGAAGATAGTATCTTTTTAAGAAATTTCCTAAAATCACCCAGGGGGAATGAATAGACTTTCTCTAAATCACCTAGGGGGACGAGATAACATTAGTTAGGAGGTCATTTGGACTGACTAGGACAGATCCGGGGTGTCTTGGAATGATGGGACTTGAAAAAATTAACTACATAGGGTATCGTTGTCGTGCTTGGAAATTGTCAATTTCCCTGTTGTACATTTACACAACAACAGGAGGTTAACTATTAGAGTTCAAAATTGCCACCCGTTTCCAAATCAGGATGATTTAGGGCTTTGACGCAACATGGGGTTGTCTCCAAGTTGTGGGACTCAAACTAAGAAATAACCTCTAGATAAGGATGGATTATTCTACCTACTCTTTATGATAAAACTACTCCTAGAATGGAAAATACAACTACCTAACACTAACCTATAATTCCAAGGGACCAGGGAGAGAGGAAGATGCATAAAATTAAAATCCTAAACTAAGGGAGGTGATAACACCAAGAAACAAGGGGTGGAGACATTCCAATGAGTGAAAATGAGTGGAAAAATGGAGAGGGGAGAGGTCAACATGAGTGACACAACCTGAACTACATTTACCATGATCATTTCCATGGAGCACAATAGATTTAAATCCTACAATAAGAATAAAGTATGCATAATACACCTACAATTGTAATGAAAGGAAAGAAATGTAATACAACACAAGCTAGGGTAGAAAGAGCCACAAAACATGAATTTATTGCTTAAAAGGATGCACAATTCATTATAATGTAGGAAATAAGGAAAGAATCACCTTGCAAAACACCAAAATCTGAGGCCTGTAACTCACAAAAAGTTCTGGAATAATTTTTATAGAGTTCCTTTACATTTCAGAACATCCCCCCCTTTTAAAAATTGAAACATTTTACAATATATAGATAAAGAAATGAAAGAGAAGAGGGAGAAAAATAAGGGCATGGACTTTTCAACTTTCAACCACCAACCAATCTGTATTGAATTCATCCTGCCCATTAAAGCACATGGGCACCCTAATTAAGGCCATTCCTATGTCCATTTTGTCTTGTAGAAAGGATTTTGAATGGAAGCCATACTTCATCAATTTTGGTGGTTGGCCAGTGAGATTTGACTATTATTCATGGCTCATTCTGACTGTCCTTAGCTCTTCCTCTGAATCTGTGTTTTTTCCATTTTTACCCACCAAAACTCCATCAATTTATGATTTTTCTTATGTGCCAACATGAAGATTAGGATGAGATCTTTCCAACAAGACCAATTTTATCAAATTTGGAGCTCTGGAGTGAAAGTTATGGCCATTTGAATATTTGCATGTCGTGATGAACAGGAACGTGACATGTGGCAACATTTGATTGGCCTTGGAGATTAACCTCTACCCATGTAGTGCACTTGATTTTTATTTTGCCCATGTGTTGTTCTCCTCATTGGCTTAGGAGGATCATCCCTTATGAAACCTCCATTAAGCGACCTTTGTGAAGTATAAAATAATAAAAAATCTCTATGCACCTTTGCAATACACTTTAGAACTTTATAGTCTCTTGTAGAAATTGTGAACTATAAACCAATGAGAACATTCCATGCAACTTTGTTTCAATATCATACCTTTACTGATAGACCTTGTGTTGTCAACACCATTGAAAGCATGCAACCAATGATAAGGCTCCACACTACTTCTAATGTTAGAATTATTCTTTGATTCCCCTAACTAACAATGTTGCAAAACATGAGCCAATGAGTAAAGCTCCATGCTCCTCGGTAATATTAGTCACTGTTACTTTGATAGCTTTTCACTGATTGACTACATGAGCCAATGAGTAAATCACTCTTCAATTCTTTGTAATGTCAGAACTTGTCATATTTTTGGCTCTTCATAGAATTCAACCATCATAGTGCTAAAAAAGGTTGAGAACTAATTAGAACCTGAATATGATGCTTTATGTGGCTTTGTCACATTCCTCTCACTTGAAGTCTACGGGAGCAAACATTGATGGCTTCGCATTGAGCCTTCGTGTTGTATACTTCCATCTTAGGAAGACATTAGAAACTTTTGTCTCTTTGAATCGTTGCCACTGTAACCCTATTGAACTTTTGTAACTTAACTTAGCCCCAACTGACACAGACCTAAATGCTTTGAAATTCCAACTAAATTTCAAGGACCTTGAGGTCCGTAGGTCTCCGAAACCTTTGAAAGATCCAGAAATCCTTCCATCACGTCCTCTGTCTTAGACCATTGATCTTCTGCCATGTTATCCCCACTGATGCTTGATGTTGAAATTGATAGCCAAATAACATCTGTCACACATTTTAAATAGAACCCTGTTAACTGAATTTAGACTAATCTCCCATAGGGTTTTTAAATGCCAATGACTAGTGCTTTGGAGAGGTGGAATTTGACAGTCGTTTAAACATATTATTCCCTTTTAAAATGGTTAATTCCATTTTTTAAATGAGTTATGCAAATTAAACCTACGGGGTAAATTTTGGATAACAGTTTTGGTGATCCTTTCAGGGGTAATATGCCTACTAGATTAGATGACCGGTAGCCTTAAAGCATCCATTGGGCATGGAGTCGAGCCCAAAACTTTAAAAACCAATGAATATTAACTTTGAAATTCTTACCACTAAGCCCTAAAGCATGAATGGACTTAGAATGAAATGAACTTAGCACTGAACTTGATATGTGGAGCTCTAAATGAATCTTTGTAACTTGCTCCAACTATCTAATTCCATCTATAAAACTACTCTTCCCAAACTGATCTGGAGCTGTCCTGGAGCCTTGAATCTGACCATCTTATTGCTAAGAATGTTTCTGAGTTATTTGATTTTATTTTGTAAAATATCCCAAAAATTGAAAAATTTTACCAAGGAAGAGGCACAAAGGGCTCTTGAACTACAACTGTATATGATTATTGGGGCTGAAAGTGATTGAGCACTTTAAAAGTTTGCCCCAAGAATATGATTTTTGCCCTAAAAATCCTACTTTGAACTGAAACTATGTAAACAAACAAGGCAAAAACTATGTACAAAACATGGAAAATCATACATACATCAAGTGGAAAGCATGTAAAGTGTGCACAAGCACTTCTTGCAAAACAAACCTATCCTACCAGAAGAACAATGTGTTACAAGCAACTTGGAGGAATTGAAACTAATCTAATATGTACATGATGCAACAAGAGAAAATCAATGGGAATGCTTAAGATAAATCCCATTAACTGGGATTTGTAGTACATCTCCATTAAGATCAGACAACTCAAAAGAGTTGGCTTCTTTGCAAGCACTGATGATATAAGGCCCACTCTAAATTACATAAAATTTAGAGTGTCTCCCTAGTTTAGCTTTGTCAACATCCCATTTTAAGACCAAATCACCAACCTTAAACATCTGAAACTCTATGCCTTTTTTATCAAACCACTAGTTTGGTTGATTTTTGATGTTGTTCTAATCTGATCATGGAAGAATTCCTCAGTTCTTCAAGCTCAATCTAGTTCTGCCATTCTAATTTCTCTTTGATCTGCCCTTTCAAATTCCAATTTTGGGCCAATTCAAGTGAAGGAAATTCAAGTGATAAAGGAATCCTATCTTATTTTCCATAGACAATCTTGTAAGGGGAAGTGCCAATTTCCTTCTTCATTGTGATCCTATCATCCCAAAGAGCATTCCTCAGACCTTTTATGCCATTGTCTTTGATTGATATCCATTGTTCTCTTCATGATCCTAATCAATTTCTTGTTAGTAGAATCTACCAAATCCATTACCTTGAGGGTAATAGTTGGTAAGAAGTTCTTTAGGTAATAAATACCAAGATAAATCCCAAGTTGAAGAGCCCAATCAATAAATTTTAGATCCTAAGAAAGCCTTTGCATTATAGAAATGATAGTTTGAGGGATACCAAAATTGTCACAATAGTCTTCAAGGAAAGTCAAGGATGACTGATTCAGTTGCTTCCTTCAATGGCACAACCTCTATCCACCTGGTAAAGTAGTTTGTTGTTGTTAAAACCCATTTGTGATAAAACTTGATGGAGGGTTTATTATGCCAATGAAATCAAGACCCCATTGGGAAAATGGTTGATCTGCTTGAATTGGATGAAGTGGGAGGGAAGCCAAATTATTCTTACCAGTGAAGAAAGAACATTCCCTATATTTTCTAACCCATTTGTGAGAATAAACAAATAATGTGGGCCAAAAGTAACCTACCTTTATGATTTTCATTGTAACATATCCTTGGTAGAGAAAATGTCCACCGGAGAAACCATCATGAAATTCAACTAAAACCTTCTCTATTGTTCACCTTGAATGCACCTTGAGCAAAACTCTGTCAATGTTTCTTTTGAATAAAATCCCATCAATTAGTGCATAAGGAATGGATTGACAGTCTCAGATGTCTTATTTTTGTTTTGTTTAGTCCAAGAGGATAAGAACTAGTAGACAAAAATGTAGTCATATCACCAATCCAAATATGATTGTTAATTGCATCTCCTTCATCCCTGTTGAATTTCAACATTATGTGGAAGTTATTCATTCATGAAGGAGGTTTCTTAATCATCTTGAGCATCCAAAGCAAGCTTCTCACAAATTTCCTCTACCTCTTACTAGCTTTTTGGCCTTAATAGTCACATCATATTCCATGATCTTAGTCACCCATCCAGCTCTTTTCTCACTGATTTATGCTCCCATAATGAAGTCTCTCACACTAGAATGTGAGACTAGAAATTATGATATGATTAGTGGAAAACATACTATTGAATTTCTTTAGAGACCTCATGATGGAAAAAACCTGTTTTTCAATGTGATTGTACTTTAATTCATAATCCTTCAGTGTTTGACTAAAGAAGGCCACTGGATGTTCCATTCCTTGATCATTTTGCTAAGTCAAAACAACAAGAAATGCTAGATTCAGCTCCATATGCATATAAGAATGAAATCCTTAGCATAGTTAGGATTGATAAGTGTAGGAGCTTGAGAAATTTCCTTTTTGATCTTGGTAAAATCTCTCTTTCCCTTCTTTTATCCATTTGAAATTTGAATCCTTCTTAAGCATAAGAGTGATAGGCCTGACTAATCCTACAAAATTAGGAATGAATCTCCTAACAAAGTTAATTTTTCCTAAGAATGATTGCAATGATTTCTTGTGAGTTGGAGAAGAGAGAGAGAGAGAGGATGGCTGAGATTATTTCTGGATCAATGGAAATACCATCCTTTGAAACAATATTCCCTAAAAGTTTACCCCTAGGGACTACAAAGTTACATTTCTTAGGATTAAGAGACACCCCGAATTCCCTACATCTCTCAAATACCTTCTCAAGATGGTTGATATGATCTTTACTCTGTTTTGAGAAAATGGTAATGTCATCCAAGATAGATAAAGGATAAATTCATTGATATATCCCTTTTGAAAGCAAAAACCAAATATCCATTTCCATTTGGAATGTAACACCTGTAGTCATTTACATAAACCAAAAGGCATTTTATGATATGCATATATGTTCCCCATTTGGTTGTAAATGTAGTATTATATTGATCCTCTTCCCTAACCTTGATCTGATTGAAGCATAACTGAATAGATCCATCAAGCATAGAAAACCTCTTCAGCTCCTGCCATAGTTTCCTAATAAAATTTTTCCATAGAAGGTAGAGGATAGTGATCCTTTAGGGAGGCCTTGTTCAAATCCTTAAAATCAACGCAAAGTTTTGATTTCCCCATTCTTCTTCCTCACTGGGACAAGTTTTCCACCCATGTAGAGTACTTGATAGGAAAAATTATCTTTGCCTCAATGAGTTTGGATAACTCCTTCCTCATGAGGGGCTCTATCTTAGGATTAACTGGCCTTTGATTTTTTCTAATTGGATTTACATTAGGATCAAGATCAATGGAATGTTGCACAATATTTGGATTAAACACCCTTTAGATATTCATAATCCCATGAGAATACATCATTTAATTTTTGACACAAGGAAATAAAATCTTTAAATTCTTTTCATTCTCATCACATACTCTTTCCAAGTAGAATTTCAGCTTTCCTTGTGCAATTTGACAAAAATGACTGAATTGAAATCGCTATATTCTTGTTTCTTGTCTAGTTATGATTACCTTTCCTTTCCTCTGAATTCATCATCAAGACTGAAAAATATGCTCCAAAGTGACCAATCCATTTGTGACAATTTTTTTGTGTTTAGATGAATAATTTGGTCACCATAACTGTCATGCAAATCAGATTGCATATTTGAAGAAAATTCAGCCTCATTCTTGATGAATTACACAATTTATTCATCATTTTCAAATACTTTCATCAACTAGTTTCATTATCTAGAATGGATGGTCTGACCACTACCTTAATGTATTACACATTTCCTCTTAACAAGATCATCAACAAGTGAGAACTGTGAACCAAGGGCTATCATTTGGAATTTTCTTCTTTGTTTAATTTCCTTGGGACACCTACAAATTGAGAGCATCAAAACTCTCTAGAAGTTCCCAAACTATGTGTTTATAAGATTTCAAAATATTATTATTTTTAGCACACTTCCCTCTTACTTGGTGGATTAACAAATTCTGTATCCCCAAAAATTTAAATTCCTTTATTTTCCTCTTTTCAAAATTAGGAGACCATGCACTAATGCTTCATACTCTACCACATTGTTAGAATATGCAAACTGTAATCTATGAGAAAAGAAGAAAATTCTCATTCATTGGAGAAATTAATACAACACCTACCCCAACTCCATTTCTACTTCTAGAACCATCAAAGAACATCTTCCACAATCCAGAAGAACTATCCTTCTTCTTGCTTAAATGGTGCAGGTAAAGCAGATCCTTCTTCAAGAATGCAGTAGGTTCCAAGTCCAGTTTCCAAAGTTGTATCATAAGGATCAAACTCATAGTGTTCTGGCCCATTCATCTAATATAAGATCAGGAATAGGAGGAGAATACAGGGATGCTCTTATGAAACTGACTCTTGTTGATGTTCTTTTTGTATTAGGAAATTTGATTGGGAGGGGTAGGATTATAAGACTCAATATGATAGGAAAATATAGGCTCAACTTGTATGTAAATATTGTACCATACCTAGTTCTTAAGAGCATATGAGTCCAATCTGAAGACAAATAGCCACCTACTTTGGCTGTGAAATATCTTGATAATAAAATGGAAAACATGGGAGGAAATGTCAATCACTGATATATCATGGGTTATAGTTAGACTTAGGACAAATCATGAAGGGTTAACTTAAAGATCTTTAATCACTCCTAATACACCAATAGTTGAGCCATCAAGTTGTAAGACACCTTTAGAAACAGGGCTATACTTGAGACCTATGATATCAACAATCTTTTTAGGCATTACAGAGGTACTAGCCCCTGAATCAATCATAAAATTATAAACCAAGTGTTTTCCCATAATTAATGACATATAAAATGGTGGGGTATTGAACAACTTTACTTACCGGTTCTCTTCTTTTTCTTGGCACAAGTTGACATCAGCATGAGTCTTTTCCACAACTGGATCAGCTTGAGGAAGTTTCTTGAGAGCTTCACATATAGGAGGTCCCTTTGATGATGGAATAGCCAAAGTAATCAAACATTATCACATTAACATTTGTCTTCTTCATCTGCTCTTTGAGATGGAAAGCCCATGGACTTTTGCATCTGTGGCACAATATTCTCCTTCCTTGGTTGCTACAAGATTGGGATAGGCATTCCTTCGTCAATTTTGGTGGTTGGGAGTTGTTAGCATATGGATTTGCACGCATGCAAATGACATGCAACAGTGTGGGAATGAAGTCCCTCCTCAATGAAGGTGAGGCTGCCTTTATTGAAAACCAAAACTGTATTTACATCTGTACATTCAAAATTGTATGTGGGGGGTGTTTTGGAACATCAATGGAAAGAAAAGTGAATGAGGGAGATGGAATGGAATGAAGGAAAGGAGTGGAATGGAATGAACTGAAAGAACATGCAAGAGTTAGGTAAAAACAGAGCCTAATATTGCATGAAGAGGAAAGATGAATAACCAACACAAATAAAACAGAGTTTGAGTTAGCCAAACAAGAACGTGTAAAAGGGAACACACATGAGCAAGTAGATAATCAGAGCTTGATCATTGTGAACTAGAACAACTGATTAATAATGTTGACAATAAGATCAAATATAATATTTGCATGCAAGATTCAAACACCTAACATCTAATGAACATAAGAACATCAAATGTTACAAGAGACAATGAATGAGACACAAAGTTCGTATTTCATTAACTCCAAAATGTTTTTCACAAAAGAACACAAAGTTTCTTCCTGAAACAAAGCTTGCACAAAAGTATTTTCTTCTCCTCTCTCAAAGTCACCCTTTACAAATGAGCCCCTCACTTCCTTTTATAACCCAAAAGTTGGTTACAAAGTAGTTAGGGTTTTACATGATCATTAAATAAGGCACTTAAGTGACTTTTGACTTTTTCAACAACTTTATTAAAGACAACCCAAAAATAGAAAATTACTTAAAATATCCATTGTTTCCCAAAAACAAATAACAACACCTTTTAAAATATACAATAATAACCAGTGCCTTATCCATTGAAATGGGGTCCGCCTATCTCAAGCGTATGAGAAATGGACTCTCCCACTTCGTTAGATATCAAGAAAATCAACTTCCTGAACTGCCGGTGAAATTAGGATCTGCCGCTTTTGCCAGTTGAAAGGATCTAAACCTTCCTAAAGTTTCAAATCTCAAATCATACCGATGGCCTTCATACCTTCAAAGTCAGAGGCTTAAACCAAATTAACAATCATAGCAAAATAAGTCTTCATCCATAGGCTTAAACCATACATCTATAGGGATTGACCTTGCACCTTGATTACATTTATGAGTTGTTCCTCTCAGCCATCAACCTGAATCGTTGAAGTTCCTGTTGTAGTGTCATAGTCAGAATTGTTTTTATCTTTTCAGCTCCAACTACTTTATATTCAAGCTTAGCCCAACATTTCCGAAAAGAATGGTTTTACCACTGCAAGGTTCTTCCTTATTATATAGCACACTTGTAGTAAGAATGTTTTGGCTTTGCCATAATAAGCACAATTGTACCTTCCAAACGATGAGAAAATGCCATGTACCTTTGAATATTGAAGACTTCTAATGCTTGAGCCATGATGATGACCCAAATGTTCATGCCCATATTACATTTCCGTAGATATCATTACCAAGTAAAAAATTACTGCGAGCCATCGTGTTAGTGCCATTTTGCAGTTGATCTCCCGAGCAGCCAATTCGTGAGACTTCAGAGTCTTGGACATCCATCTCCTTTGCCCCTTTGTGAACGATCTGGTGTTGAAATATCATTGAAGTGATTTATGAATTCTTTGAGGACACACCTTAGCGTAGTATTTGGTCTTTTTTGGAGTGATGGATTCTAACATTGAAACCTGCAATCACTTCCAAGTTTATCACTATTGGCTTAATGACCCTCTTTCAATTTTTCAAGATATCATGTAGCCAGGTGGGAACCTCTCCAAGTACCTCATTGTACATGGTTCTCGTGTTCGTTGGGAATTGATCTTCATCACGCTAAAGGGGATCACCTTCGGGTGTTGCTGAAATTGGATCTTCTTGTTATGAGAGAGATGTTGTCGCCATTTCCTCCATTTGTGGTGGTTCTTCAAATGTAGGCGGGGAAAGAACCGGATCATCAACTTTTGGTTGAGAAGTTGTGACTACTTCCACAAGTTGGGCTGGTATATTTTGAGGTACTTCATTAGCGAGTTCCACCTCCAGAAATTGTGTGATATAGATTACAGGTGCTTGCACCTGAACCAATGCTCTGAATTATAGTGTTGTGTTGTTGATTAGGCCTAAAGAATTAGGGCAATCATGCAAAGACGAATGATGACAGGAATGAGAAATTCTTGAGATGTGCTCCTTCCCCTCCTCCACTTGGTGTCATTTTCTAGAAGGCTTCTAGATGATACGGGTGCGACAGGAGGAGTATTTTCTTTCCACTTCCTGTGATTCTCTATAGTTCAGTGTTGTAGTTTGCAGCGTGAGTTGAGAAGATGATTGATTAACTCGTTTGTTCCTCTTCTCATTGTAGATGGATGGTTGTTTCTCTTCACGCACAGTCCTCCTGTGATGATACGAATCCTCTTCAAACCAAATGATACTTACCTCGTGAACTCGTTAGATCCATGTCTCTAGTAATACACAATCCCCATTTGACCAATTAATCTTGAGTGATGAAGATGCACAAGATGAATCAAACGTAGGATCAAGCATGTTGGAACCATCATCAACAATTTCATGAGTTGAATCTCTGACTTTGAGGGTGATCATCTGATCTAAGGTGAGCCTCAAATGGTCTCAGTGTCAGACTTGAATTTCATCCGCACACCTTCACTAAGTGATCCTCTATTTGTGGTACGTGTTTGTACTTTTGACCAAGTGTTTTCTCCTTGAGGCCGGAGATATCAAAATCGAATCTCCATGAAAATAGATGAAGTGTGTAGATTTCCATCTCCCTCCCCACGCTTTTCGTAGCTTGGAAAAAAGAACATTTGTAGACTACGATTGAGATAGGGAAGCAAATGTCGGGTCGATTCCTATCAGTGAGGAAACTATTTGACTGTCCTCTTTGGCTGGGCGTGGCCTTTTATGGGAGAGTTGATTTTTTTCGCTGATATCTTTTTCTTCTTATATGGCTGGGCACGTGTGGAATTCTCCTTGAGTTATGTAAGCAGAAATTCTTTCCTTGGCACGTGGGATTTTGTATACTTTACTTTTTCAGAACGTGTGAGAACATGTTCTTTTTGGGTTTTGCTCCATCCAAATGACGAAGAACTTTTTTGTCTGACTGATGATGCGGCAGAATCACCTTTCTTCAATTAGTCTTAAAAACTTGTTCTTTCTCTCCCTAGGCGCAATGGGCTAAGCCTTCCTGCGCATGGATATTTTTCCAAGGCGTGTGCTTCAAAAAGAATGCGTGATTTTTTTATTTGACTTGGGCAAAAGGTGTTTGAACTGTTCTTTTCTCCTTCCTTTGCCCAATACGTGGGTGCGTGGAAATTTACTTGAAAAACAATTCTGTTTTGCTTTAAAACTGTTGCCACTTCTTCTTTTGGCGCGTGGACGATTGTTCTTTGTCCCTTTGTTGTTTCTCTGTTATTTAAAAACTGTTCTTTTTCCCCACGCGTAGGAGCTCCTTTGGATGGGCGCGTGGAATCTTCTGTCCTGCGCACTTTTTAAAATACTATTCTCCAACTGGGCGTGTTCTTTTTGTTGCTTTCTATTAGTATGATTTTGGACTGTTCTTTCCTATGCGTGGAATTCCTCCTGGGCTGGGGGGCCTGCTTGTTGCTGTGCAATCTTCTTGAAACTGTTCTTTCTTCTCACGCGTTTGGAAAGGAAATCTTAAATCTTTGTTTTTCTTTATTTAAAACTCCTTCCTTCTCCCTTAGTGCGCAGCTTCTTCCTCTGATGCGTGGAAAGTCGTATTTTGGCTTTGCATTTGGATTTGAAAACAATTCTTTTCCCTTTCCTTGGCGCCTTCTTTCCAATTTTCTGAAAAGCAATTTTTCTTTGTCCTTTGTTGTCTCCTCCTTTGCCTGGGTTGTGAATGCTGGAAAGCTTCTTATGCTTGGGTTCTATGCATGGGATTAAAACTATTCTTCTTGGCCTGTCAAGGCGTGGTCTTTTTTTTGACTGTGCGAACTATTATTTCTTTGGATGCGTGTGTCGTATTGTGGGATATGACAAAATATTATGTCCTTAAGAAGAAATAAGAAGCAAAGCTTTGCACGACTTTTTCCAACGGGTTTGACGGAGGAAGTTATGGGATTAATCCAACTTCCTCTCTTCCCGGGTAGTGGGCTTAAGTGCCAAGGGGGAAATGGGGAAAGCAACGGACAATTGCCAACGGGAATGGCAAAGTGGGCTGGCAATCCCCGTTCAATTTCCCCATGTGGGAAATTGGGGAATTTCTTGCCCGTTAGCCAATCCAGGATTTGGCAATTGGTGGAGAAAATCCCACGTGCGGAAAAAAATGAAGAAAATTGCCAGGAAAGGGGAAATCCGGGTTCGGGAAGCCAAATTGGCTTCCCGGCAGTTGGAAGCGTAAGCTTACTTCCCCAGCAATAAAAAAACTTGTCGAATGAACTTTTAATTTATATTTATTTAATTAAATACTTCTCAAGTTATTTAAAAATCAATTTTATCAAACAAGAAGCAATTGAATTAATTAATTAATTAATTAATGTATTTTAACATGATTTAAAGCCTGGTGGGAAGAATTCTTTCCCGAAAAGGACGAAACGAAGACCGAAATGATCACAAAAATGAGACGTTCGCAACAAGGGCAATGAACCACGCAAAGTAACACTTTTCAAAATTTTCAAAATTTTCATTCTTTTATTATTTTTAAACAATTTTGGTCAAATTTGAAGAAGATTGCCAGGGAAAGGGGAAATCCGGGTTCGGGAAGCCAGATTGGCTTCCCGGCAGTTGGAAGCGTAAGCTTACTTCCCCGGCATTAAAATTTGTCGAACGAACTTTTAATTTATATTTATTTAATTAAATACTTCTTAAGTTATTTAAAAATCAATTTTATCAAACAAGAGGCAATTAATTAATTAATTAATTAATTTTAATGTATTTTAACGTGATTTAAAGCCTGGCGAGAAGAGTTCTTGCTCGAAAAGGACGAAACGAAGACCGAAACAATCACAAAAATGAGACGATCGAAATGAGGGCAATGAACCACGCAAAGTAACACTTTTCAAAATTTTCAAATTTTTCATTTTTTTATTTTTAAACAATTTTGCAAAGTCAAAATTCGCTGATAACAGGAGTGAGATTTGACCGTTTTCATGCTCAGGACTGTCCTCTCTTCCTCTGAAGCCGTGTTTTCCATTTTTACCCACCAAACCTCATCAATTTATGATTCTTTTGGTGCCAACATGAAGAGCAAGACGAGAGCTTTCCAATGAGACCAATTTTATTGAATTTAAAGCTCTGGAGCGAAAGTTATGGTCATTTGAAGATTTACATGTCGTGGAGCATAGGAACGTGACATGTGGCAACATGTGATTGGCCTCGGAAATTGCCTCTGCCCATGTATTACTTGTTTTTCATTTGCCATGTGTTGATCTCTCATTGGCTCGAGGGTCGGGCCTTATGAAACCTCCATTAAGCATTGCGAAGCATAAACCAATAACAAAGTTCCACGCTCCCTCGCAATACACTTTCTTTTATAGCCCCTTGTCAGATTGCGAAGTATAAACCAATGAGAACAATCCACGTACCTTCGTAATGTTAGTCTTCAGTTTTACCATATCGACCCCCGCGAAGCACGAACCAGCAAGAAGTCTCCACGTATGTCTTATGTCAGATTATTTTCTTTCCCCTGACTAACAACCGCTGAACATGAGCCAATGAGAAACCTCCACACTTCTCGTAATGTCAATTTGTCTTGCTTCATGTTTGCCTTTGATTGGCTGGGCCTTCGCGTCGCAACATTCAACTGGGTGGACTTAAACCTTTTGGCTCTATAGGAATGTAGCCAAATATCCCTTTTGACCTGCCAACCACCCGGCCTCGACACTTTATTGAACTTGGTTTATTCCGCGGACTTGAGGTCCGCGAAATGCATCTGCCTTCAAGTTCGCCGAAATGACTACATGTGTCTTCACCTTGACCGTTGATCTTGCACCACGTGTCATCCCCTAACTCCGCCATGTTTCCTTTGACCTTTGTTGACTTTGTCTGCCCGCCGCGGGCCCGAAATATTATGGAATGCGGCTTATTCCGCGGGTCTCACTTCCACCAAAGCCAAAACCTTTCAAGAGAGCCGAAGTCTTGCCACGTGGTCTACTGCTTGATGTTTGGCGTTGAAATTGACGGCCAAATGAACGTCACGCGGCCTTTTAAATATAACCCGCCAATGGATCCCTATGGGTTTTAAATGCCAATGGCCAGTGATTTGGCAGTGTGGAATTTGACGGCGGTTTGAACATCCCACGCTTATTTATATGGCTAAGTCCATTTAAAATTAGTTATCCAAATTAACCAGTGGGGGCAAATTTGGGATAATAGTTACAGCAGAATGACTTTAAAACAAGTCATTCAATTCGGTCTGAGAGAAGTACCTGAAGGACTTATGGATGATGAAAGAGATTTCGAATCTCCTCAATATCTCAAAAAGAAGATCTTCCTATAACCTCTTCCAAAGATGGATTAAAATGGATTGGTCAAAACCTGAAGTGACCTCCATCAATGTAAGGACAAAGGTTTTATGTGATTGTAAGTTGTGGCTTGAACAGAGAATCAAAGAATATACAGTGGAAAACACAGTAGAAGGTACATCAAAGGGTGGAAGGTCTAAACCTAAAGTGACCTCCATCGATGTAAGGACAAAGGTTGTATGTGATTGTAAGTTGTTGTGGCTTGAACAGAGAATCGGAGAATATACAGTGGAAAACACAGTAGAAGGCACATCAAAGGGTGGAAGGTCTACTAGATGATCTTCGAATAAGACTGCCACTACCACACAAGAAGATGCAATCATGGTCAAATCTACTCCTACTATAGGTGCAGCATGAGGAGATGGAGAAGATCCAAATCAGAAGAAGATGGAGGCTACCTGTAGTGGAGGCTCATTTGTGAGGACACGCAAATTTTCATTCAAATCACGAAGAGGTACAAAAAAGTCTCCCACCTCACCCTAAATTGTTATCCTAAACCTCTTGTGTCTCCTAAATTACTTGATAGTGATATATTGATTAATAATACCACCCCACAATTCCTCCCTTCCCATTTGAGTCACGACCATGTATCCAATATTGTTTCTCCTCCCATTTCATCCTCTCGTGCTCATAGGACACCCTTGCAAACTCTTCCCCATAGTCAACAAACTCAAAACTCCCATTGCCTCTCCACGTGTGCAACCACAACTCACCACAAACCTCTTCTCCCCCAAAACAAGCCAATCCACCCACTAGGACACGAGCTCAGATTGAGATAGTTGATAAAGATATCCCTGAATGGTTAGAAGAAATGATGAAGAAAAGGAAAAGTATATTCCAGGCCACTCTACCTGATTTTGATTCAATTGCATCTTTACCACAACAAATGTCTGCCACAAAAGCAAAGACCCTATCAAATATCATCATTGACAATCAGGGAGTAACATATGTCAAAACTGCAAATCCCGATAGGCAACAAAAACCAGGATGATATGACCACAGATGATTATCAAAATCAGAGACTCCCTACAGGAAAGGCTACAAGGGAAAGAGACGTTAACTACATCAAAGGTATCATTATTGTAGCTATGGGACATATTGAGAAAGACAATGCATCAAGTTCGAAGCTTATGTCTCAAGAGAATCAATAGAGAATCCATGTTCAACACCTGATCAATCCATTGGAAACTTCTAAAGCTCTTGAACCACTCGTTCTTGTGACCGGCTTCAATAAACTCACTCTATCTCTTATTGGGAATTTTGGAAGTTGTAATAGGACAACTGAAACATGGATTGAAAAGCTGTTGCTTCGAGGCCTCAAAACCATAGGTGGAGCATTGAAGGTAAACAAAAAATTATCTATAGAATCAAACCAAGTGTATGAGGAAATAATCAAGTCTGATAGAGAAATTTATTCACGGAAGAACATACTCCAATATCTAGAAGACATGGCTTTATTTGATATCAATTTTCTCATTTTGGAAGGAATTTTCAAGTCACCAAAGTACGGCAAGTCTTGTGAATGGTTTGAATCTTTGAGTTGGAAGATTGAAGTGTCACGATTGGGTCTTAAAGCTTTGAAGAACTTGTGATCTGGGAATTCTAATGCAGTACTGGCCACTCATGATTTCATTTGTAAAATTCCTTCTAATCTCAAGTCAGATCTCCTAACAATATCAAGGAACAATTCATGAAATCGATAAAAGAAGAGCTAGCAAAATACCCCAGTTTTAGTGCGAATGCTATGAAGAAATTGACCAGAACTTACAATCTGTGTGAGGAAAGCAAAAAGGCACAAATGGAATATGAATTGTTGCTAAATAGAAATGTGATAGTGTACACGTGGGACGTGAGAGCCAAACAGACCAATATATTACATAAAGCACAAATGAAGGAAGCAGTGAAGAAATTGAGAGTATTAAAGTTGAGAGTAGAAGAGGAAATAAAGAAGCCTATTGAGTTGACTAATGATGATTGGTCCCATACTTCAAAGGATGACTCAAAGAAAAGTTCCACATAATTCAAAGTGAGGTCAATAAATAGGTTCCTTTATTTTATAAAAGTCTCAAACTTCTAATTTCACCTTGTTTTCATATGTTGTAAATTTGACTTGCACGCCTTATAAAGTAGTTACTTCAACTACTTTTAGACTTTGATGAGTTATTTATAAAAATAGAAGGCTTATTTATTAGCGTTATGTTAATATTAGTTAAGTGTTAACTAGTAAACGGTTGTAACCTCCTCAACCACTTTGTAACCATCTTTCACATACTAAAATGACGGACACACACTGATAGTGTGTGCATTCCTGTTTCTCTTCATACATTTTTGGTACATTCTAATCTTTCTTTATTCTTTCTCTTTCAGTTTGTCGCGCTTCAATAGTGATGTTAGAATATGCGGAGAGAGAGAATAAAGAAAGATTAAAATGTATAAAGAATGAATGAAGAGAAACTGGAATGCACACATTATCATTGTGTCCATCATTTTATTATGTCAAAGATGGTTACAAACTGGTTGAAGATGTTACAGCTGTTTATTAGTTAACACTTAACTAATATTAACATAACGCCAATAAATCAGCCTTACTTTTTAATAGACCCTCTTAAGGCTTACTCTATAGAACAATAGAAGATTAAAATAATAGAACCAAACAAGACCACACATTCTTCAGAAGCTTTCCCTTTTGAAAACAATGCTTTGATTGGGTAGAACTCCATCAAGTTGCCTCCTTCACCCACGTAAAAGGGTAGTTCCCATGCTGAATTCCCTTCTCGTCATTCGTCATTTGTTGGAAGTGCGTGTCATTGATGTCAAGTACATTGGTGTCACAGTGGTCTAGGTGATCTACGCATGTTGGCTAGGTGATCTACGCATGTATTCAGAACTATGAGGTGGAATAGGAGGTGCAAAAAGAGATACAAGAGACAAACCAGGTTCGTGAGACTGAAGCAGGTCAGCATAGTTCAACGGCTGGGAATCAGAGATCAAAGGAAACCTAAATGAGATGAGATGGAAAGATGCAGGATGAACCAGATCAAACCATCCCTTGGAGGTGTCAGAGGGATGTGTCCTTAAGGTGTGACCAAAATTTCAGAAGCTGAGGATCAATATTTTGCAAGTTATGCAAGTATTTCCAAAACAGGGTTTTTCAAAGTATGCAAATTGAGCACCAAACTTCTTAGCAGCCAAGCAAAATTATGGAGCCTCCTTTGGATAATTCATAAGAGAGAAAATGGAGTAAATTGGGATAAAATTATGGTGCAAAAAGTATTTTTGTGATTGCCTGAGTATTTTAGAAGTTCTATCCATTCTTGTGAGCATGTTTGCAGCCCTCCGACCCCAGGTTGGACCAGTTTTGGAAAATTGAGTTGGTTAGGTGTCCTAACTCAATTGTTTTGCTAGAAAACCTATTTGAACATGAAGAGGTCTCCTTAGGGCACATTTACATGTTATTTTGAGTTCTTGACACTTCGTGGGCCCCACTTAAAAATAGGCTTTTTTAAGGAGATTTCAGTGTACAGATAAAACTTGCAAAGGAACATATGCTCAAATCTGAGGTGGATGATGTTAGGGATGTCTACATGAACTTCATGAAGTTACCTAAGCAACTAATTTGGAGAAAATTTGAGTATTGGGTGCATTTTTGAGCTTACCGGTAAAAGGTGCTTGCTTTGAGAAGCTAGTAAAGGAGAATGAAGGTAACCATGTTGAAGTGCATTGTATGAATGTTGTTTCTTGCCTTGATCATTCTTGTTATGTGTAATATGATGTGTGGGAATACATATTTCAGTTTGGAAAGGTCATTTCTTGCTTAAAGGGATTTGAGCCAAAATTGTCCTATTAGGCGTATTGAGAAGCATGACTGAATGGCAACGAAGGTGAATGTTTCTCCATTCGACTCATGGTTCTAAATGTTTGGACATGTCATATACATCTCATTTGAAGTGTCGAAGGTGATAGGAATCCATGAAAAATGTTTTGGAGGTGCTTGATCATGGTACATTGAAAACTAGTGTTGGCTAGATTTTCTGCATAGCTGAAAACCTAGGCAGTAATGAGATAAATCTCCCTCATTTACCGGTGAGGCTTCTGTGTAAGATTTGTCAATTAAATATGCTAGTATCTATTTTGGGGTTTTACTTTAACCATACAGCTCATAAACCATAGTTGTATAGTTTTACAACAAGTAAGCAGCTGTTAAAGAAAGGAAATATCTAATGAAAAAGGAAATAGTAAAAACACAGGAAAGAAAAAGGAAAGATGTGCAACCCAATCAATAGATTACAGAGTCGATTGCATGCACATAGATAGAACCAATAGATATTAACACACACAATTATAAGCAAAGGCAGCTTTCAGATCTAGATCTAGGATAACACAAAGTTTATAAGTAGATCTAAGACAAAAAGTTAGAAATAAAATGCACCGTGACACAAAGTTCTCCGGAAATCTGCTCATTTCTATTCCTTTGCTTCAAATAGCTATCAAGGGTTTCAGCACAAAGTCTAGAACACAAGAATGTTGCTTACAAATTTTGATCCTTAACCTGAAGGTTCTTCCTCTACTTATAGAATGTAGAAGGGAAATTACAAATGGGAAACTTAACTGAATTAGAACATAAACAAGAAGTAAAGATAACATCTGGCAATCATCTTCCTCTAATTCCTCTCCAAGTGACATGCATTCAGATCTATAGTCAAAATTATATACATCTGTCACTTAACTTATAGAATCGTTCCACATAACTTAAAGTAATGGTTTTAAAACCAACTTTAAAATTTTACAATTACATCCGAGAATGTGGAAAATAAAAGAAGAAAGAGTAGAAGAAGAAAGATTCGCCAGCTGTAACATCTACATCTTCTTTTTGTTTTGATATTGAATATACTTGTTGAACATGTAATTCAGCAACTTCCCATCTGTTTTAGCCACAGCTTCTTTTTATGTCTTGAATTGCAGCAAGTCTTCGTTCAAAACCCCGATGCATGCTTCCACATCCTTCAAGCTAGGCCTGAACTTCTCAATATCCGACTGCAGCGTTACCAGCTTTCTGATGGAATCCATCGTGAAAGGCCTAATAGCTCCATCAATCCTCTCTTGGACCATCAAAAGAGATCCCTCCAAGGAATCAAGCACTTTGCTAGGAATGGTCCTTATGTATGAAGAAACGTTCCCGACCACTTCTTCATTGGTGAAAGAAATGACATTGTCTGGTAGTGATGATGTCATACTTTCAAGTGCCCGCATCCTTTTCAACATGATTCTGAAGATCTCCAAGTGGAAAGATACTACAAACTCAAGTTGTTTCCCCTTCTCAACTGATCCATCGGGCACAATTCGTTCTGCAATCAACACCTCCCTCGGCAGCTTATTTATTTCGACCAAAGTACTCAGGTTACTTTCAGCTACTGTGTTCATGTCAATCGTGCTCGTCACCAGTTGTTTCAGCTGAACCGATGCATCTTTCATAACCTTTAGATGGGTTGGCACCCCCCTGAGTTGTACAAAAGGTTGGCGAATGATCAGACTCTTCCATTTGTCGATAGCTTTAACCTGGTTACCTATGTCTTCCACTTCCTGCATCAGATGATCACTCACCTGCTTATGTGTTGAAATTGGCTGAGTGGAAGATTTGTCCACTTTGGCAATAATCTCGCACAACTGAGACATTTGCTTCCAAAATTCAACTTTATTCTTCTTTTCTTTGTCAAGCCTAAAGAATAAAGCATTTATCAATGTCTGCATGTCTTGCTTCTATCCTTCTGTAGTGGCTTGACCTATGGGTAATTTGGTCACTGTTATATCCGATGTCGTGAGCTCATCCTTCTTCTTTCCTTCTGCTGAAACTGACACTTCAGCAAACTTTCTGTCTTGACTCCTCAATAATCAACCTCGAAGTCACCTTAGCAACTTTAGGTTTTCTATCTTTTCCACCCAAACTCAAGAGCAGCTGCAAGTCATGCTCCTCCAAGTTGATCTCCTCTCTAGCCTCTGGGACCAACTGTGAAGCCAACCATTCTGAGAAATTACTTCTCGGAGAATGAGAAGTTGCATAATGTACCACCATCTCGTGCTCTGGTTCTTCTCCATCTGAAACTACTACAGTGTTGTGGGTACCGTCCTCTGTATTGTCCAAAGACAAAGCTCTTTCAAATTTTGCCATCTGCAACTTCAACATTTCTTCAGGAAGAGGTGTTAATCGGAGCGGCTGAGGAGAAAAGAGAAATGTTGTCAGATTCAACAGAGGAATGACAGTATCTTGCTGAGGTGCAACAGTTGGTGAAGTACTTGATGCTGGAGAAGTCGGAACTAACACCATAGCTGTAGAAGCGATCTTTTCCCTTGAATGAGACTTTTTGTGCACTTTAATCTTTTCAGGCCTTCTGTTGCTTTCTCCTTCGTGCTTCCTTTTGAGGGAATCTCATGTGCTGAGGTTGCCTGTGATCTGATTCATTAAAGCTTCATCAAGGCAATATCCCTTTATCAGCAACCAGTTTGAAGTATTGACCAAAACGGCGACAGACCTTTCCTCGATCGTGCGGCAGCCACCTATGCTCTCTTGAAGTACAACTCTATCTCCTCCCATCTGATGGTATGCGTCAAGTAACACAGGCCCGTCATCTTTAAGATCCATAGGTATCCGTGCTAATCCAAAGTCAAACACTTGCCGCATTGATAACCTGTTGAAGTCTTTCTTCCTAACTTTGTACTCGCTTCTGCACTTCATCCAGAAATCTTCTAACGAAGGCACATGCACGTACTCCTGGGAGATTGTCTTCCTTGCCACCCCATATTGATCGAAATTTAGCCATGCTAGGAAAAACTCCTGCTCGTACTCAGAGAACATCTCCACTTCAATTCCTCTGGCTTTATGAATGCTCTGGCAGCTGTGATAGCCCATTGTGATCAGGAAGAAGCCTGTAGACTGGTGCCGTTTCGACTGTGGGTCATGCATCTCCACGAGTTGTCTGCTCAACTCCATGATGACCAATCTGTCACTTGGATATTTCGGCAACTTGATTGGTTCTCCCAAAAAGCCAGTGACCCTGAGGTATGTAAAGTCTGCAAACTGGATGAAGATACTGCCAATCTGGGACACAGCTTCCCAAGCTTCCTTGCTTACCTTGTTGGCCTTTAGATCACCGTTCAGCCTACAAATGAACCCGTCGAAGAATCCATCACTCAAAAATAGGATCCTTGGAGAGCACACCACGTCTATCCAGCTTAGAGAAGATACCTTGCGAAGCTGCTGCATATACCAAATATGAAGTCATCTTGAAGTTGTAAGTCCGCCTCACATTCTGGCGCTGCTCACCGATGTTGTTACTGATGATTTCCGACCAATTGATTATAGAATTTGCTTTGTTGATTTCAATGGTCCCAATGAAGGCATACATCCATAAGCGGAAGTTGTGAGCGTTAGCTTCGCCATTTATCCTACATAGCAATTTGGTAATGTCATCCACCTCCTCCACCAGATTGGATCGTGGAAGAGTCATCGGGAACTTGGATGGAGATCTGGGCTTCTTCATCTACTTGTTCATTATGCCCACACAATCGACTTTATGCTTCTCCCATCTGTTGCTGGCGTCTAGTATGCTGATAGTAGTCACCACCTGTCATGCTGGAATCTTCAAACAATAATTTATGAACTGTCCATCTAGCAGGATTATTGTCTTCCCCGCAGCATCTAGAGGACTAATCTAGATAATGGGTGGTACGACCTCGCACACTCCATGACGAATTCTGGCAACTCGGCTATGAATGGGAATGTTGAGGCTCGAATGATTCCACTGCTTTTAACTGCACGTATGAGAGAATTCTTTTCAGCTCTGAATCTGTCAATCAATTCGGAAAGAAGTTCTGGACCTAGATCTGTATCTCCAATGTCAGCAAACCTAGAAGTAATGCATGCTTTTGTTGAGCTTTCTCTTTCATCTCGCTTTGCCATGGCCGGATCTATCTTTGTCTGAGCAACTCTTTTTCTCTTTATTCAGTCGGAATTCTTTACAACCGGTGCAGATCTGGGAATTTCTTCGGATTTGGAGGATATATTCAATGTATCTGACATTGATTTAAGCTCCCTTTCAATTATATAAGCACCTGTAATGAATACCTGCAATTAATTCAGACAAATACGGCAACCGAAACATGAACACTTGATTTTTATCATTAAAAAATGCATATATAAAGCCCGCCACCCTAAAATTTGAGGCTTTGTATGCATGTAAAGCAAGCATGAATATTTTCAACTTCACCTGGGCACCTGTAATAATATGCAGACAATTAATCAGACTTAAATCAAGCTCCTTCAAACCTAGGCGCCAAACTTTGAAGCTTTCCGGCAGTGAAAAACACTTCTTTGAGCAAAAATCCTCCTCCTTTAGGCACCAAAATTGTCCGGGCTGCACTCCTTTGCTAGAAGAATTAATTAATTCATCATTATGGCAGCCCATACTTATATAACCTTCATCATTCTATAATTAATGATTGCCTCTCCTATTCCTGGCAATTAATTAATTAATAATCATGTTTTTCTCTTCAATTTGGGCACCTATTTTGTGCATGCTCATGGCTGCCATTAAATAAATTAATTTAATTTATTTTTAGTATTCTACTTCCAGTCTACTTTGACTTCACACTATGCTTTGACCTCATGTGCCAAAAATAAGAATTAATTCCATCAATAAATACTTTTAAAAGTATTATTTCTCCTCTAAATGGGTCGCACTTTTTGCATGATAGAGGGCTGCATTAAATAAATTAAATTTATTTAATTTTAGCATTCTATTTCCAATCTTCTTTATCATTTCATCATGCGTTGACTTTTCCTCATACTTGGGCACCAATTTTAGGAATAGAAACAATTAATTAATACTTTAAAAAGTATTATTCTTCCTCTATGTGGGTCGCACTTTTTGACATGGCTAATTTCTATTTTTAAAAGTCACTTTTTGATGGAATTAATCACCTTGCACTGCAGCTCCAAAAATCCCATGGTCCACTTAAGTTGTTTGACTTTCATAATGGGACTTTTTACCCTACGAGGCAGGTAAGAAATGTCCATCAATGCCTTAAGTGATTTTCTTTTATTTTATAATGGGAATTTTCACCCTGCAAGGCAGGTAAGAAATTCCCGCCTGTCTGCTGCCTCTAATTTTTCCATCATGTAAAAAAGTACCCTGTCAGGCAGGTAAAAAATTCCCACCTACCTGCTGCTACAAAAAATCCCATTGCAGCTTAAAACCTTCCTTTCCCAAAAATGCGACTTGCCCAGAAGAGGCCTTTTTGTGCACGACTTCGTCTTTTTAGAGAGAACCAGACTTCCTGTGGCAAATTCCTTCTGGCATGACGTTTGTAAATGATTTCCAGATACTCCAGGAAAGAAAGCAGACTGAACTGGCAAAGGAATTGACCTAGGGGAATTTCACAGAGAAAAATAACAAAAACGCAAAACGTTGCTAGAAGTCATAGACAAAGCCCAAGATTCATTTCTGGTGGAAACCCTACTGTTATATAGGAATATTGACATGTAAAATCTCAACAGGGTTAAACCGGGGCACATTTTTCCTCAAACGGGGCTTAAAATAATTAAATTAAAAAATTCTGAAGGCGAACCCCAGCGACAGAATATAACGAGTTTGGGCATCTGGTATTTGTCGAAATTGGCTTATATGACTCTCTGGGAATGTCTTGACGCAATACAGACATTTTCTGGCAATAAAAACACAAAACGACCCATTATTTTAAAAGTACAAAAAATTTAACATGGGTAGTCTCAGATTTCAGGGTGAAATCTGGGGACACCAACTAGTTTTTGAACTCTCAAGATCAGTTAGATCAATCTCTTAGTTTCAAGTTTTTGAAGGCTTTATGAGATGAATTGGGGCATGAAAATGATTTGGTAAGTTAGTAGACTTCAAGAGCTTTCCATTGATAGGTTACTTGCTTCAGGATGAAGAGATTTGAGGTATGTATCAGCTCAATTTTTGAAGACCAAATTCAAAGATGCTGAAACCAGCTAGGCAAGTCTTGCAAAGTAGTGTTTCTTGGTGTGTTAAGCCTTGAGTTGGCTCTTGCTGGTAAAGTTTAATGAAAGTAGACATCATAAGCTTCATTTTGATATATTACTTGGGTCATGAGGATAAGTGGAAGTGGTCTAGTTAGATGGTTTTTCAGGACTGTTTTTTTGTAGAAATTGATTTAGGCATACCTATGAGCCTAAATAAATATCTTGGCTAATGTGGCGAATTTGTAAGCATACAAAAATATTATTTGACTTGGTGGGACCATGTAACATGTAAACAAAGCTAGAATACTTGTGGACAAGTTTAAAGAGCCAGAAGACAAAATAATGAGTGATTTGAAGAGTCGTGGCAAGTGGAAGGTCAATAGTCATGTCTAACGGGTATATCTATTCATGTAAGCTCATTTATGAGATGTTGTTTATAACCCCCATTATCTTTTGTTGAAGAAAAATTTGCTGCAAAGCAAAACCCCTTGGGAAGAGCCCAAAACCCCTGGAAGTTGTTTCTAGGCTTGTAGATGATTGATGTGGATTGTAGAAGATGAAGTATTCATAATGACAAATTGATGAATGAGAATAGTTTTACTATTTTGTAGTTGTTTGCATTTGAGTTTGTGTTTGCATCTTGTAAACCTCTGATAAGGATCAAGTTTTGTACTCCTAAATATCAACGAAAAAGAGCTTTGGATTTGTTCTATGTTCTTGTCATGAATGCATGCCATGATAAACTATATCAAATTGTGATCAAGCACTAGCATAGGTGTTTCATGAAGTTGTAAATTCAGTGTTTGAAGCAGAAAAGTAAAAGATTTATTACAGGACTGATTCATCCCCCCTCTTAGTCCCGTGTCAATTCTAACAATTGGTATCAGAGTTGGCCCTTGGAAGTGGTCTTAACAAGCTAAAGGGAGATCTTTGGTGACAAGGATTGGAGATCTTTATCAGATAAGGAGAAGTGTAGAGAATTGTGAAGAGCAACTGGAGGAAGTTATCAAATGTGTGCAAACTCAATTCAAGGAAGCTCTAAAAGAGAAAGAAGAACTGAAGAAAGAGTTAAACGTCATGACAAGTAAGTTATCATCTTTACAAGAGAGCTCAAAAAAATTGAATAGCATGTTAGGAAAACAAAAGGTATATGGTGATAGAAGAGGTCTAGGCTTCATAGAAAACTCGTGTAGTATAGAAGGTGAATCAAGTCAAGGGTTAAATGGAGAATTGCAGTCAAGCAAGGGAAGTAGTACAATGCCTTCATCTCAAGGAAAATCATCTGTTATGCAGCCTAATGCATACTAGTATGTTGCTTTTCATGGTAGTTGCTACAAGTGTGGTGCTTATGGACACAGGGCTAGTATGTGTAGTCCTGAGGTTGAAAAAATAAAAGATTACAAAGAAAAGATTCAAGAACATCAAAAAGTTGGACAAAGATATGGAGTTGAGTGTTATCACTGTCATGAGAAAGGACATCTCGCAAAGTACTGCAAAAATGAGCCATCAAACACAAGAAGGTATGAAAAAAAAAAAAATGGCTATTGCTATGCTTATAATGAATTTGGACACAGGGCCTTTGAATGCAAAGAAAGACAAGTGGAGTGCTTTAGGTGCCACAAAATAGAACATATTGCGAGGTTTTGTAATGCAAGTAAGTTGAAGAAAGAGCCTCAAAGACCTAAGCCACAAGCTCAAGCATACAAAAGGAAGGATGAAGCTAATCAAAGTTCTAAAAAGGACTCCAAGGATGTGACTGAGTCCACAAATGAGAAATCAGACAAAGAGGAGACAGTCAAGGTCCAAGAAGAGGATTTGAGACCTCCTTAGGTCTCTCATCAAGCTCTTGCCATGGGATATAAGATGCAAATGAGTTGTCTTTGAAGTGAGGTGGTGCTATCACTGGTTCGTATGAGTTATTTTTTCATGGTGTTGAGGTCATTGAAATGGTTCATAATAAGAATGGGAGCAGCATTGGAATAGGTGTTCTATAGCATGTGTTTGAGCAAAAATTCATGGCTTAGCTTCAGTCTTCTGGAGTCAAAACTACATAGTTGCACAAGGAGAAGTTGGTCTTGAGAACTGTCAGGGTAAGCAAAGGAAAATGAGATTGAGTAGGAGAATTCAAGAAAATCTGTGACAAATGGGCTTATGGACCAGGTAGTAGGGTGTGTCTGTGAAGCTCCATGTCAAATTTCATCAGATTTTGAGAAGGTATTTTTTGAAAGTTATGTCAAGTTTAACTAAAACAAACTTTTTGGAGAAGTGAATAAAAAGCAGCCTGGCTTCTTAACGGATCAAAAAAAATTATGGAGCCTTCTTCGAATAAATCATAGTAGAACTTTTTGGAGTAAGATTCCAGTCTATGAGATGGGGCAAAAATAATTTTCTCAAGACATTTGGATGTTTTTCAAGAAAGTTATGAGAATTTTACCGATAGGCTTTTTCTCCTCTCCTGGCATGTGTTCTGAGCCTTCAAAGATCAAGTTGAGTGTTTTCATCATCTAACTCAAATTTTAGATTGATCATTTGGAAATATTTCAAGGAACCTTAAAATGATGTTTTTCATTCCTTCTTGCTCAGATGAGTGTTCAAGCACAAGTTTTAAAGTGAGTCTCTAAAGTAATTCTTTCAGTAGCCATGCAATGACAAGCTTGTCATCTTCAAGCTTGGTTGGTTCAAGCATGTGCAAGGCTAAAAGGTATGCAAAATGGTTGCTACAAATGCCCAGACCTTTCAACATTCCAATCTTCAAATTCCTTGATAAGTTGAAGTGGTCCTTTGGTGAAAATTCTAAAAATGAAGTCCTCTCTGCCATGCTGCCCTGGAGAGCAAAGCCAAGAAACCTTGTTAAATTCCTTCATGAAACATGTTCTGAGGTGTTTAAGTTAATTCTCTTTCTCTTAATCATGTTTGACCTCAATACAGAGGCTTCAAGAACATTACACATGAATTGTAAGGACATTTGGCCAAAATGATGAGTTGTTGGTTCTCTTTGCTTAGTTGCCAAGGTCTTGAATGTAAGCTCATTGCTCAAGCATCCAAACCAAGAAATTGGTTGTTTCAAGTTTGTTTACAAGTTTTCAGGTATCTAAACCTATGGAATATGTAGCTGCTACAAAGTCATTCACAAGACTCAGGTGACATAAATTGAAGGTTGAAACTGAGAACAATTGTCTGGTCAGTGTGTTTCCTTGCATTTTTTTCAATCTGTGCATCGTTTCTTCAACCTGCTAAAGGAGTATTTGAGGAGTGCTTTTAGCTTAACTCTTGTTTCAGTGAGAAGATGGAGTAAGTTTTGCAATCTCAACTTCTGCTTTTGATTTTTTCCAAATTTCACTCATGATGTGAGGGAGTTATCAATTTTTCTTATACCCGCGCATGCACAGTCCTATTTCTCTGCCTAGGGTTTTTGGAACAGAGTTTTGATCAAAGAAAATGTTCTAGCCGACCATTGCAACAAAAATTGAATGGATCTTTGATCAGAATCACTCATGCAAAAAGAATAATGTTTTCATTGGGTAACTTTGTAGATTTTCATGACAGTCTTTTCTTGAAATCCATTTTTGACAGTTAGAAGACCAGTTCTTCAAATCTTGCATATGTTGAGCACAATCATAATAGGCAAATTTCGTGTCAAACTACTTTCAAAGGGTGTTTTCATTGAAGAACAAATCATGGAGTCAAATAAGCATAAATTGCAGAGTGTTAAACCATTGTCAGTCATACATACAGGTTGACTGTGAATTTCATGTTCTTGAATGCATGCGTTTTTGATCAATTTTCTTAAAACTATGTCTGCACTGAAGCTTGGAGTTAAAGGTTGAGTTGAAATTGAAAAGCCTCATTGTAAGATTAATTGCTCTGAATCAACTTGAATTGCAAGAAATCAGTACCGGTGGTTTTGTCTTCAGATTGGTTCAGCTATTTTAAGAAACAAGGTAAAAGCTTGAAGGATTTGTGTATCTTTAAGTCTTTCAAAGCAATTAGATGATGTTAACAGTTTAAAGGAATGAGCAAAATTCAGTGAATCTAGATACAAAGAAAATACAGTGATATATGTATTGATCAGTTATTGATGTACTCTTGGAGAATGCAAAGGGTTTGAGTCAATCTTTTTAAGAATTCATAAGGGTCCTACAATTGGTGTAGGAAGTTTCTTGAAGCTCGTTGAGGAAGTAAAAAGACTCTATTGTCTTTCTCTTGCATAAAACAAAAGTCTTTTAAGAAATTAAAAGGAGATGAAGTTGTGCACAGCTCGAGCAAAATCAGTTGAGAATGTTTGAAGTTGTTCAAAGTTCTTGATTGCTCTTTAGAAAATTTGTAAGATCATGATCTTCGTGCTCAAATTTTTGAAATTGTCTTGAAGAAGCCCTGAAAAGTCCATGAGCAGTTACACAAAGAGTTGTTACTCATCCAGCTCGTTAGGAAGGTGAAAGGCCAGTTCTTGGTCAATGAACTTCAAATCCAAAAGACAAATAGTAAGAGTTTTTGAGAAGTTGAAAAGGCCTTGAGGTGATGTTCGATGAAGAGAGCGGGTTTTTGTGAGTGTGATTAAAAGGTTAGAACAATCAAGCTCAATTGTGAATAAAGGTGATATGAATGAAGTGATCAACAGAAATAAAAAGATGTATAGAAAACTCATGAATGCAATTGACTGACAAAAATTTTAATCCAATACCTTGAAGATGTATGAAAACAGTGAGAGACACCAAAATACAAAATGTAGTGCCAGAAGAAAACAGTGAATGAATAGTCTTAAAGCTTTGAAATTGAAAAACAGAGAAAGGGATATATAGTGAAGCGTTTGACTTAATGAAGTTGAAAAGACATTGTTTGTATTTTTACACATTGAATGAAAGAGAGTGTGAAGCCTACAACTGTGATTGTATGTCAGAAAGTGAATGCTCTTGTATTCTTAGTCTGTGTGAATGTCATGACAATCAACTTGAAGATTGTAATTTGTGTCATGCTTATAAGGAAAGGCGTAAGAAGTTGAGAAATCTTCAAAGTACCCTTTGATCTGTCTAGATGTGGCAAATGTCCTGAACTAAGCACATTTGCTACTGTGAAAAGTTTATAAAGATGAGAAAAAGAATCTTTAAAGTTTGCTCCAGGTCTGAAGATAAAGTTGCAAAAGCCAGAGGAAGTATGAATGGGTCATGTTGTTGTGAAATGTACTGAACGTGACAAGGTGTTATGCAAGAACCTCAAATAAGGTAGGATTTGAGCTGCTATATGCAACTCCCTGGAGTTTGACTTCAAACACTTTATAAGTTTTGATTGAAACCACCATAAAGCCATGCTGTTAAGCACTCTAAGTTGCTAAAATAGGTGTTGAAGGCTTATAAAGATGGATGTGCTCACAAAGGAGTCAATGCTTCTGTATTGATCAGTCTTTTCCCCAGTCATGTAAGAATCTGAACAGTACAATGGTTGAAGAATCTGTTGATAGGCTTCTAAGAATCAGTAAGTTGTTATGTTTGTGCAAGGAGAATGAAACTCATATAAAGTTGTAAGGCCTGAATGATTGAAAATTTGTAAGTTAATGGAAAAGAAAGATTGAAAGGACCTACATTGAAAATCTATGTGACTGTGATCCTGATCCATAAACATTACCAGTGAAGGCAAGTTATCTATCAGGTCTTATACAAGAAGTTTGAGCATCAATGATTGATCTGAAGTGTGCAAGCTCAGAAAGTGAATACCTTTGTAAAGACATGACTTGAGTATGCTGACTATGTTGAAGATGGAAAAGTATGAATTCCTTGAGGAGAGCATATAGATAAGAATGTGAGAAAACAGTGTGATGTCCTTGAAGTAGTGAAAAATGTCTGAGGCCTGAATATTTTAAGGTTGGGCAAAGGAAGATATGAAGAAATTGTTGTCAAAAGGATCTATGACCAAAAAACAAATTGGAGCTTATTGCTCTGTCAGAAGTCCCTAGGAGCTATCTCAGATGTTGTTCAAGGTGGTTACAGCATACTGTTTAAAAGTCGGTGATTGCAAGAGATAGTAAAAGCCATCAAAGGTATGTAAGCTTCATAAGTTCTTTCAGTTTTGAGCATTGTGATAATGTTCCATATGTTTGGTATGAGAAAACAAGAGCCTAAAAACCTAAATAGGCAGGGTAATAGTTAATTCAAACTTGAAAGGCATTAATAGGATCAATGTGTGACTGAAATTCAAGAAAACAATGTAATCAGATTGTAGTAGCCTATTGGAACAAGGGGAAGTTGTATGTCTCTTGACTCAAATAGGTAAGGTGCTTGAAAGGCGTATATGGAATCCATTAGATGGAGCTCATAAGTATGGTAGCAGTGATATTAAGACACAATTGCAGTATTTTGAGACTGAGAAAAGTTGCTCAAAGTGTGCTTGTACTATAGATGACATGGGGGACTTGTGCAAAGCTCTTGATGATGATTTGATGATAGGTATGATAGGGGCACTTGAAGAAAATTCATTGCTCAGAGTGTTCCTTTATCTCTAATTGCTTTACTTCATACTTTGTGACTGTTATAGACTAAAGTTGAGCTTTGGTACTGAGCAAAAAAATTCATGAGGATCTTCAGATAAGATAGCAAGAGAAGGAGCTCTAAAATTGCATGATCAATAAGTCAAAGGTAGTATAGTCTCCAGGGGGAGTCTTTTGGAGGTCTCCTGGCTATATGATATATGAATCATGGTGGAGTGAAAATTAGAAGCTAAGACTGCACTGAAGAAAAAGTTCAATATTGTGCTCAAATGGTTGTGTTGCTTTCAAATCAAGAGATCAAGGTTCAAAGTTTCATTTGTTGCTGTTGGAGTCAAGCGGAGAGAATTCAGTTCCAAGGGGAGCTGGTAATTGAGTAAGTTTGTCGTTCTCATGCATTGTTGTCCTTGGTTGTCATTATGAGTCATTGGTTTCCAGTGCCAGGTCCATGCATACCTTTGTCATAGATGTCAAAGGGGGAGAAGTGAAGAAACATGCAAATGAGGTCATCTAAGTATGTCTACATTCATGGTTGTCATCAATGTTTCTAGGAAGGTTGCCATTAATGACAAAGGGGGAGTTTCTTAGAAGTGTGTGTCACTTGTGTTGTCATTGATGCCAAGTCCATTGATGTCACAGTGGTCTAGGTATGATCTAGGCATGTTGGCTAGGTGATCTAGGCATGTTGGCTAGGTGATCTAAGCATGTTGGAACAAAATCTATGAGATGGTAACAAGAGGTGCAAAAAGAGATATTAGAGACAAACCAGGTACATGAGACTGAAACAAGTCAGCATAGTTCAACAGCTGGGAATTAGAGATCAAAGGGCACCTAAATGAGATGAGATGGAAATATGAAGGATGAAACAGATCAAACCATCACTTGGAGGTGTTAGAGGGATGTATCCTTAAGGTGTGAGAAAATTTCAGAAGCTGAGGATAAATATTTTGCAAGTTATGCAAGTAATTCCAAAATCGGGTTTTTCAAAGTATGCAAATTGAGCACCAAACTTCTTAGCAGTCAAGAAAAATTATGGATCCTCCTTCAGATAAGTCATAAGAGAAAAAAATGGAGTAAATTGGGATAAAATTATGGTGCAAAAAGTATTTTTGTGATTGGCTAAGTATTTTAGAAGTTCTATCCATTTTTGTGAGCATGTTTGCAGCCCTCCAACCCCAGTTTGGACCAGTTTTGGAAAATTGAGTTGGTTAGGTGTCTTAACTCAACTGTTTTGTTTGAAAACCTATTTGAACATGAAGAGGAATCCTCAGGGCACATTTCCATGTTATTTTGAGTTCTTGACACTTGGTGGGCCCCACTCAAAAATAGGTTTTTTAAGAAGATTTCAGTGTACAGGTAAAACTTGCAGAGGAGCATATGCTCAAATCTAAGGTGGATGATGTTAGAGATGTCTACATCAGCTTCATGAAGTTACCTGAGCAACTAATTTGAGAAAATTGGAGTATTGGGTGCATTTTTGAGCTTACCGGCAAAAGGTGCTTACTTTGAGAAGCTAGTGAAGGAGAATGAAGGTAACCATGTTGAAGTGCATTGTATGAATGTTATTTCTTGCCTTGATCATTCTTGTTATGTGTAATATGATGTGTGGAAATACATATTTCAGTTTGTTAAGGTCATTTCTTGCTTAAAGGGATTTGAGCCAAAATTGTCCTATTAGGCCTATTGAGAAGCATGACTAAATGACAACGAAGGTGAATATTTCTCCACTTGAATCATGGTTATAAGTGCTTCAAAATGTTATATACATCTCATTTTAAGTTTCAAAGGTCATAGGAATCCATGAATTTTGTTTTGGAGGTGTTTGATCATTTTGCATTGATGACTAGTTTTTGAACTCTCAAGATCAGCTAGATCACTCTCTGAGTTTCAAGTTTTTGAAGGCTTTATGAGATGAAATGGAGCATTAAATTGATTTGGTGAGTTATTATACTTCAAGATATTTCCATTGACAGGATAATTTACTTTATGATTAAGATATTTGAGGTATGTATCAACTCAATTTTTGAAGACCAAATTCAGAGATGTTGAAACCAGCCAGGAAACTCTTGCAAAGTGGTGCTTCTTGGTGTGTTAAGAATTGAGTTGTATCTTGTATGGTAAATTTTCATGAAATTATACATCCTAAGATTCATTTTGATATATTACTTGGGTCATTAATATGAAGTGGAAGTTGTCTAGTTAGATGATTGTTCAGGACTGTTTGTTTTGCAGAAGATGTTTTAGGCACACCTATGAGCCTATATGGATGTTTTGACTAATGTGGCGAGTTTATAAGCATAAAAGAGTATTATTTGACTTGGTGGGACCATGTACCATGTAAATAAAAATATGGAATACCTTTGGACAAGTTTGAAGAGCTAGAAGACAAAAGAATGAGTGATTTGAAGAGTCATGGCAAGTGGAAGGTCAAAGGTCATGTCCAAGAGGTATACTTATTCATTTAAGCTCATTTGTGAGAAGTTGTTGATAACCCCCCATTATGTTTTGTTGAAGAAAACTTTGCTGCAAAGCAAAACCCCTTGGGCATAGCCCAAAAAACCCTGGAAGTTGCTTCTAGGCTTGTAGTTGGTTGATGTGGATTGTAGAAGATGAAGTATTCATAATGGCAAATTGATGAATGAGAATAGTTTTATTGTTTTGTAGTTGTTTTCCTTTGAGTTTTTGTTTGCATTTTTAAACCTCTAATAAGGATCAAGGTTTTGTACTCCTTCTAAATATCAATGAAGAAGAGCTTTGGATTTGTTCTATGTTCTTGTCATGAATGCATGCCATGATAAACTATATCAAATTGTGATCAAGCACTAACATAGGTGTTTAATGAAGTTGTAAATTCAGTGTTTGAAGTAGAAAAGTAAAAGATTTATTACAGTATTGATTCACCCCCCTCTCAGTCCCGTATCAATTCTAACATATTAGTTAACACTTAACTAGTATTTAACATAACGCCAATAAATAAGCCCTATATTTTAATACCCCCTCTTAAGGCTTACTCTATAGAACAACAGAAGATTAAAATAATAGAACCAAACAAGACCACACATTCTTCAGAAGCTTTCCCTTTTGAAAACAATGCTTTGATCGAGTAGAATTCCATCAAGTTGCCTCTTGGACCCTCGTAAAGGTGTGGTTCCCATGCTGAATTTCCTTCTCGTCATTCATTCTTTGTACATTCTTATATTAAGCCTTATATTTTAATACTTCTCTTAAGGCTTAGTCTATAGAACATACTGACAGAAGATTAAAATAACGGAACCAAACAAGACCAATCATTCTTCATAAACTTTCCCTTTTGAAAACAATGTTTTGATCAAGTAGAACTCCATCAAGCTGCCTCCCTGACCCTCGTAAAGGTGTAGTTCCTGAGCTGAATTCCGTTCTCTTCTTTCGTTCTTTGTACATTCTAATCATTCTTTATTCTTTCTCTCTCCACATATTCTAACATTGGTATCAGAACGCGGCAAAATGAGGAGAAAGAGTAGTAAAAAGAATTCAATGTATTTTCGAGTGCATCTAGGGCACGTAACATAAGTTTCAAGTTTCAGCAAAAATACAGACATCATTTAAGGCTTCTTTGAAGGGCACGAAATAAAGTCACGAGTTTCAGGTTCATATAAAAGAATATACAGAGACGAAAAGGCAAGAAAGGTTGTCTGTAATCGCAAAGACAAATTAAATCGAGGGCAATACACATACACAAATGCCATTAATATAAGTCACGAATTGCAAATTTCAGGAGTCAATTCAATAAATCGAGGGCATAACATACAATCGTGAGGTTCGTGAAACCTTGTCTGGTTGCAAGGGAACGAACGATAACCAAAACTATTGCGAATACCATGACATTTACCAGTCGTGAATCGCATTTCTGCCATCGCAAGGGTCGTTAAGGATGGAAACTAGTCGCAAACAGTGTTTTCAATTAAAATACCAGTCGCGAGTCTCAGAAATTATCAAAGATTTGAAGATACCTGCGCTAGGACACGAAAGGCACGAAAAACAGTTGCAAGGTCAAACTCCATTAATTTGACTAATTTCAAGGGCATCGTAGACATTTGAAGTATTGAACCTGAATCTAATTGAAATCTGCAAAAATGCCATTGTCTTCTAGGGCATGGAAATTATTATTATCGTAAGGACAGTTCGAGAATAGAAAATTATTATTATTACTATTGCAAGGACAGTCCAAGAAAAGGAAATTATTATTATTTTTGTGGTTATCTCAAGTCAAAAATTCAAAATATAGATTGTAATAACATAATACATGACATGGAAGGAAGAACGATTACAGCCATTGTTGAAAATCCATCAGATGCTGAAATTGATGGAATCAATGATAGAGAATCCGTATTTTAAAATAATCACAACACTTTGAAGGCATAAAGGAAATTTGGTAGGTAAAATTTAGCATGGATGGTTGTCTAGCTAGTTCCGAAGTTTGCGGATCTTGGGAATTTATCCTTACGAGGGTCATGGGACAACTTGATGGAGCACTGTGGGAATAGCTCAGTATGGATGGTTGTCCAACAATTCAAGAGATTTTATAATTTGGGAGTTCGGGGAGGTGGAATCCAAGAACTCGAGAATTCAGCTCGATAACTACACCTTTACGAGGGTCAGGGAGGCAACTTGATGGAGTTCTACCTAGTCAAAGCATTGTTTTCAAAAGGGAAAACTTCTAAAGAATGTGTGGTCTTGTTTGGTTTTGTTATTTTAATCCTCTGTTAGTATGTTCTATAGAGTAAGCCTTAAGAGGGGCAAGCCTTAAAAAGGGGTATTAAAATATAAGGTTTATTTATTAGTGTTATGTTAATATTAGTTAAGTGTTAACTAATAAATGGTTGTAACCTCTTCAACCACTTTGTAACCATCTTTCACATAATAAAGTGACGAACACACAATGATAATGAGTGCATTTGGGTGTCTCTTCATTTGTTCTTTGTACATTCTAATCTTTCTTTATTCTTTCTCTCTCCGCATATTCTAACATTGTTAATAGAGCTCTTTTGTATTGTAAAAAGACTTTTGACACTCAACACAATTTTGGTGGTGAATAGTTTGAACATGAAGCTTTGCTTTCAAAACTAAAGAGAAATACAAGAAGAATTCCTGAAGTTTGTCATTTTCCTTCTCGCTCCTGTTATTATTATCTTGGTGTCCCTGAGATTTCACCCTAAAATCTTGGACTACCCCTTCTAAAAAATTTCGATCTTTTTCAAAGTAGCAGTTTGTTTTGTGTTGTTGCCAGCAGTTGTCTCCATTACCCTAGGGTATCCTCAGGGAATCATATAAGCTAATTCCGACAAATACCCACATGCTAAAGCTCATTCTACTCCATCGGGTTTTGTCTGAAAACATTTTATTTATTTATTAAATAAATAAAGATTGTGCTAAAGTTAAACCCTAAAGTGGATTTCCACATCATATTACCGTCATCTCAAGACGGAGCATTCACCAGGAAAGGTTTTTACAGACTGGTTAATTAAAAAGTCATTTTCGGGCAATCATTTGTGACTTATGGCGTGTTTTTCTTTTCGCATAATGACTTAAGTGAAAAGCGGAAAAGTGTACCCCAGCAAGCAGGTTAAAATTTTACCTCCCTGCCCCCCATGTTTTTCCCTTAAAGCAAGTCAAATTCACCCATGCTAGTCGCATTTTTTGGAAGCTGCCTAGCAAGCTAATATTTAACATGACAACTTAAGTGAAAAACGGAAAAGTGGACCCTAGCAAGCAGGGTAAAATCTTACATGCCTGCTCCTTGTATTTTTCCCTTGGCTTATAGCCAAAAAGTGCGACCCATTCTTGCATTATCAATTGCCTAAAAGCTGATTTTATTTATTTATTTCTAGCTAAGGTTGTCGCCGAAAATAGGAGGAAAGTCAAAGCAAGCAAGAAGGCTAAAAATAAGACAAGGAAGCATGCTAAAAATAAAGGAAAGAATTGCATAGAAAAGCAAGCTAAATCAGGCAAACTTGGGTGCCCAAATAAGAAGAAAAAGCACATCCTATTATTAGGAATTGCTAAAAATAAGAAAAGGTAATGGGTAAAATTAGCATGCAATTGCTTATATAAACAATGGATGTCATAAGGAGAGAGCAATTAATTCTTTTAGGTGGAGCATGCTGCCCTGGAGGATTTTGGTGCCCAAGGTTGGAGTTGTGAGCAGTAAATAAATATTTTTAATTGTCGGGAAGCAGCTAGTTTTGGCACCCAAGGTTGGAAGTGCTTTCTTTTTACTATTTTGGTTATCTACATGTTGATGTGAGTGCACAGCTGAATAAAATAATATTTTTAGCTTGCTTGACATGCAAGCAAGGTCTAGAAATTTAGGGCAGCAGGCTTTATAATCAGATTTTGGTGAAGAAATTAGGCATTCATGCCATGGATTCCATGTTTGTCTGAATCATTTGCAAGTATACTTCACAGGTGCTCATATTGGTGAAAAGAAGGCAAAGCCAATGTCAGATACATTGAACATATCTTCTGAATCAGGAGGAATTGCAAAATCTGCACGAATTGATCCAATTGCAAGGTCTTCTGTCAAAAATAAAAGAAAAAGATCTCAGGCAAAGATTGTTTCAGGCATGATGCAACATGATGAAAGAGAGGATTCAATAGAATCATGCATAGTTTCCAAGCTTGCCAAGATCAGTGATACAGATATAGGGTTTGAACCTATCTTTGATTTGATTGACAGATCCAAAGCCGTTGGTAGATCATCTCTTATGCGGGCAATGAAGAGCAGTGGAATTTTTCAAGCTGCAGCATTTCCGGCTACAGCCCAGTTGCCTGAATTCACTCTGGAATGTGCGAAGTTTTATCCTCTTTCTAGGACAATTAGGGATGCAGCAGGAAAGACGGTGATCAGATTGGATCCGAAATTCATTGATTTTTGCCTTAAAATTCCGGCACGGCCCGTGGTGATCACAATTGGCATGCAGGAAGCTTGTGACAGATGGGGAAAAAATAAAGCAGACTGCGTGGGTATAAAGAATAGTAGATATATGAAGAAGCCAAGATCACCGTCAAAATTCCCAAGGAGCCTTCTACGGTCATTTCTGGTGCAGGAAGTTGATGATATTACCCAGTTGCTTTGCAAGATAAATTGGCAAGCCAATGCCCATAATTTTCACTCATGGATGTATGCCTTTATCAAAACAATTGAAATCAACAAATTTGATTCGATAATCAATTGGTTGGAGATCATCAGTAACAACATCAGTGAGCAACTCAGAAGTGAGGCAGACTTTCAATTTTAAAATGACTTCGTACCTGGTATATGCCGTAATATCACAAGGGATATTTTCCAAGCTAGATAGACGGGGCATGCTTTCAAAAGATCCTATTTATGAGTGTTTCCCACAGCTGGCGATCCTTGAATGCTATAAGGATTATAAGGCAATGAACGATGGTTTCTTCTATGGATTCATTTGTAAGTTGAACAATGATCTAAAGAGCAACCAAGTAAGCAAGGAAGCTTGGGAAACTGTCTCCCAGCATGGTTGTATCTTCATCCAGTTCGCTGACTTCACATATCTTAGGATTACTGGTTTCTCAAGAGAACCAATCAAGTTTCCAAGATATCCAAATGATAAGTGGATTATCATGGAGTTATGCAGGCAGCTCATAGAGTTGCACGACTTGCAAATAAGGCGTCATAAATCTACGGTTATTTTCCCGATCGTAGTGGGTAATTATAGTTGTCATAACATCCACAGAGCTAGAGGAGTTGACGCAGAGATGTTTCTTGGTTATGATCATGAGTTCTTCCCAGCTCGAATTAATTTTGATCCTTATGAAATAGCAAGGAAAACAATTTCCCTAGAATGTGCACATATTCCTTCGTTGGAGGATTTCCAGATGAAATGCAGGAATGAATACGAGGTCAGAAAAAGGGATTTCAGCAGATTATCAGCTTAGCAGATTTCTGAATATGATTTGGCGAGAATACCTATAAACCTTCCAGATGATGGGCATGTAGTGCTTGATTCATATCAACAGATGGGGGGAGACAAGGCTGCGCTTCAAACGAATGTAGGTGGCAGTCACACAATCGAGGAGAGATCTTCGGCAATTTTAGTCAATACTTCCAATTGGTTGTTGGCAAAAGGTTATTGTTTGGATGAGGCTCTGATGAACCAAATCACAGGGAATTTTGGTACAAGGAATAACATCAGCAAAAGGAAGCATGGAGATGAAAGCAGCCGAAGGCCAGAAAAGCTAAAGGTGCAGAAGAAGGCTCAGACATCAGAAAAGATAAGTCTGCATCCACTTCACCAGTGCTACTCTCAGACAAAGCTTCTTCTGAGTCAACCCACAGTACTTCAGCGGTTCCAGCAGCACCAGAAGTGATGACTAGTCAAGCATTGAGACCGGCATCATTCGTATATACTTATCCTCTTCCGCTACCCATTTCTCCGCCTCCTCCTATCGAGGAATTAAAGCCGTAAATGAAACAATTTGAATGGGCATTATCCTTGGATGACATGGGAGAAGGCAGCCATAATATGGAGGCAAATTCAGATGCAGCAAAGCCTGAGCAAGAAATGGTAGTACACACTGAGGTTTCTCATTCCCCGAAGAGTAATTTCTCATCTTGGTTGGCTCTGCAAACAATTCCAAAGGCTAGAGAAGAAATCAACTTAGAAGAGGAAGACTTGCAGCTGCTTATGTGCTTGGGAGGTAGAGGCAAAAGGTCTAAAGCTGCTAAAATAACTTCAAGGTTGGTTATTGAATTATCAAGTCAGAAGCTTGTTGAATTATCAATTCCAGCTAAAGAGAAGCAAAAGGAAGAGCTAACGGCAGCAGACATATCAGTAACTAAAGTGTCGTTGGGTCAAATCACCACAGAAGGATTAAAGCAAGATACACGGACATTGATAGACGCTTTATTCCTCAAGCTTGACAAGGATAAGGCAGAAAAAGACAGACTTCGGATGCAGATCTCCCAGTTATGTGAGATCATCACTAAGGTTGTCAAACCTTCTTCTCAACCCGTATTAGTGCAGGAATAGGTATGCGGCCATTTGGTTGAAGAGATTGAAGATGCAAGAAACCAGGTCAAAGCTATTGCTCAATGGAAAGAGAAAATAATTCACCAAGCTTCAGAGCAGTTCGAGGAAATACCAGCTAACCTAGAGGATATGCACAAGGCATTATCTCAGCTGAAGGAACTAATGACAGGTATAGAAGATGAGAACATAGTTGTTGAGAGTCACCTGGATACCTTAGCTAAGATAAATTCATTGTCGGAAGATGTGCTAATTGTAGAGCAGATTGTACCTGATGAATTGATAGAAAAGGGGAAGCAGTTGGAGATAGCAGTTTTTTTCCACATGGAGATTCTCAAGCTTATGTTGAATAGAATGCAGTTGCTGGAAGACGGGATGGGAGAAGTACCAGAGAACATTCCAGACGAGTTGCCTACTTCCCGTGAGGAATTTCTTCTGGTTGTGCAGAAGAAGATTGATGAAGTCATCGTATCTTTCACGTTAGATTCAATCGACAAACACGTGAGGCTTCATGTAGATATTGAAGGATATGGGCCTAGTTTGGAGAAGGTGAAGGCCAACACTGCTACTTTGTCCAGAGGATTGTTGCCGTTTAAAACTGAGAAAGAAGTTGTTGCTAAGGCAGATGGAAAGACACCGAGTCACATGCTTGACAAGTATATTAAGTATCAGAACAAAGAGAAATCTTTGGCAGTACAGTGGGACCTTCTTTCACTCTCCTTAGAAACACTATGTGCACTTCATTGATTGGAATTTTTTTTTTTTCCTCCCTGAAGTTTGCTCACTTAGTGTCAATTTAATGAACTTCAGGGAGGAAAAAAAAAATTCCAATCAATGAAGTGCACATAGTTTTTCTAAGGAGAGTGAAAGAAGGTCCCACCGTACTGCCAAAGATTTGTTGTATACAAGAGAGAATTTGTCTTTTCTGCAGCAAAGGCGAGACAGAATGGCATTTCGTCATGGAGTGTTCAGCATATGATGATATTCGTATTCAGTAGGAAAACAACCTGGGGGTGGACAAACTAGAGGAACTCTTCGAAGGAACAAAGCTTCAAGCGACCGCGGGTTTCATCCTCAAGATTCACAGCCGAAGAGCAGATATTGAAAGGAGTCTAAAATCTGATTAAAATCTCAGTTTTTGTGGTCCCATACACTCTTCAGTCTCGTGGACGTCATTAAAATCTTTCATTTCATTTCATGTGTCTTCTCATTCATGTTGTCTTTTTTAGGCTTCATTTGATGTTAAACTTTTGTTTTGCAAAATAAAAATATTTTTTCTAATAAATAAACATTTCTTCTTGGATTCTAGTGTACTTTTTTTTTTATGAAAAGGATCTTATACCTAGTGGACTTTCGTTTTTTAGTAGTAATTTTAATTTTTTTGGAGGTTGTCCAATCAAATCATATCAATGTCCCCAAAAAAAATGAAGAATGGATTATAGTTTTGTGGGGAAAAAAAGACAGGAATTGATGGAGCAGTGGGACACGAGGGTTCTTGTAAAATGTAGATATATTTTGTCGGAGGCATCCACCTTTGAAAATGCTCTTGCTGGAATGTATCAAATTCCGGTGGTGGTGGAGCAGCTGGGATTTGATGTCCAGTGGTAGGTACTACTACATTCATTGGTGGCAACATGGGAGGTTGAGGAGGTCCAAATCTAGGGTTTTGCTGCTGCTGCCCCCCATGGGAAAACTGGGGACGTGGTTGAACAACAGGACCTCCACCAGGAATTGGAGGTGGAGCATAAGGGCGACCCATGTTCATCATTCCCGGCCTAGGGCCCAAGCCAGGAGGAAGAGGAGGGCCATGCCTGAACTGAGGAGGAGCTTCTCCCCCTGGCCTCTGCATACTTCAAACCAGACATTAAAATTAGACATAAGAATGTTCTGGCCGTTCTCCAGCCTAAACAACATCCAAGTAGGAAATGTTTCTCCTCTTTAATTACCCTTAATGGTTTAAAATGATGACCTAAAAAGTTGAGTTATCAAAACATATTAAAGATATAAAGATAACCTGCTGCCAATTTCAAAAAGGAATGGGTTTCCTCGAGAGGCAATGGCAAGCCAATCTTCTCACAAAAACAAGAAAGTAAAGGCAAAGAAAGCCCACGAAGCAGTCTAATAGATTCACTGAATGCGCCATCCATGGTGTGTTGGAAGCTCATAACATTTATAAAAACTCATTCCGTGAGAAAGTTTGGTGGTATTTCCATTTGATTTCGCTGTTAGTAAAGTTCAAACTCTTCCACTGTTAATCGTACTACATATAAAACAAGCTTATGCTGTATGGATGTTTCCTACCTCCTTTTAATTTGCCTTTATGGAGCTCGATCATTTAGTGTTACATATTTCCTACCTCCTCTTACAATGCATGAGGGGATTTCATGATATTGAATGTTGTTTTTGAATAGCGGCTGGCTGTTTGTAAAAAGCTTGAAAGACCTCAGTGGATCCTTGTTACTGGGTGTTTGATCTAAGATCACGAGTTGCTCCTCCTTTGAAAGCAGAAGCGTTTAATATGTTTACCCTTCATGTTTTAACATCTATAAGAGAAAGTAAAACGAATCGTGGCAAATAAATAACACCATGCGATCATGTGACATATGCGCTAGTCCAGATTAACCACCGGGAGCAGACCAACTTAACATCACATCCACCATGGATAAGAATTATATATATACGCCAAAAGTGTCTATAGGTCTTTTGAAGGGAATTATTGTGGTATTTTAATCGAAACAAAAAAGAAAATGGAGCGATTACCTGGATTCTGACAAAATCTGGGTCCATATTTGAAATATACAATCAGAGCCGCTACCACTTTGATACGCTGGAATCTTACACGACCAGTTTGATAGAGTTTTTTTGAATCGAATAAAGATAATTCTATGAGTATTAATTTGTTTGGCGGATACATCCACCTTTAGAGATGTCCTGGCTGAAATGTGTCAAATTCCGGTGGCGAATTTCTAGCGACCTCGTTTCCAGTGACTTCTTCTCCAGCAGACTCGAAATAAAATGAAAGATTTTAATGACTTCCACGAGACTGAAGAGTCTATGAGACCACAAAATTAAAATTTTTAATCTGAGACTACTTTTACATGGTACTCTGCAATTGCAGCGTTCTGTTTTTCCCCTGAATGCGACAAGTTAGGATCTTTAGATGGAAAAAAAAACAGAGATTATAAATGTTTGTACGGCGAATCTTTGGCGCTACGGCGGGACCTTCTTCCACTCTCCTTAGAAAAACAATGTGCACTTCATTGATTGTAAAAAAAAAATTCCTCCCTGAAGTTGGCTCACTTCCTGTCAATTTAATTTGTCTTCTCATTCATGTTGTCTTTTTTAGGCGTCATTTGATGTTCAACTTTTGTTTTGAAAATAAAAATATTTTTTTTTAATAAATAAACATTTTTCTTGGATTTTAGTGGACATTTATTTTATGAAAATGATCTTATACCTAGTGGATTTTCGTTTTTTAGTAGTAAAATTATTATTTTTTGGAGGTTGTCTACTCAAATCATATCAATGTCCCCAAAAAAATTGAAGAATGGATTATAGTTTTGTGGGGAAAAAAATACAGGAATTGATGGAGCAGTGGGACACTAGGATTCTTATAAAATGTAGATATATTTTGTCGGAGGCATCCACCTTTGAAGATACTCTTGCTGAAATGTGTCAAATTCCGGTGGCGAATTTTTGGCGACCTCTTTTCCAGCGACTTCTTCTCCAGCAAATTTTTACATGGTACTATGCTTCGTTGCTTGGGAAATCATGTGGTCGTCATTGGTGTCTTATAGGTCTGATAGAGCTGAGTCGAATGTAGTCAAGCTTGGCATGGTATGGTAAAGAGCACGACACAGTTGGGACCATGTGACAAAGGTCCATGAAGGCACAATAGAAATGGGTTTTTATTTTGTCACTTTTGAGCAAACCTGCGTTGCTCTCCCCCAACCACGCGAGGGGTTTTAGATCACCCAAATTTCGGTGTAAACACCCATAATTACGCCTGTTGTCCACTCAAAATTCCCCTGCTCTTAAGAAAGTGAAAATTTAAAATTTTGAGTTTAAGTGTCTTCTCTGTTGTACTGATAATGTTAAAAGTCGAGAAGTTGAGAAAATCTGCGTTTTTGGGTCATTTTGTGTGTTTTTCGGGCCTGTCAGAAATTTTTGTCCAACGTGTCCCAAGTTCAATTGGGCCCTCTGTTCCCCGATTGGCCGGTTTCCCCGAAGTTTGTCTTTTTCGAGCCCGTCGGAACTTTTTGTCCCAAATGTCTCAAGTTCGCCCAGACAAGTTGTTCCATTTTCAGCCGAATCGCCCGAACAGCGTACCTCGCGCTTTCGCGTCCCAAATGTCTCAAGTTCGCCCCGGACCCGTTGTCACCTTTTCGTCCGATCCGGCCGAGTCGCGTACTTCGCGCACTCTTGTCCCGTATGTCCCAAAAAGCATTTGTGCGTTTTTTCCCCGCTTCGCACGAATCGCCCGAGCCGCGTGCTTCGCGTTTTCACGTCCCACATGTCCCAAATGAACCAATTGCCATTCGTGCTAATTTTTCCCGCTCTACCCGAATGTCTTGCTTATTCAAATTGGTAGGTATGTATTAAATGCGCATTCATTACTTTTCTCTCTCCTAAACGGCTATATAACGAGCGAATCCCCTATGCGTTTTTCGCACTGCTTCCATGCTATCCTTTGCTCGAACCCTTGCAATCTAAATTCTTGCGTGCGTATCCCTTCCCTCTGTAATTCCTTACCTGAGTCTAGCTTGCTACTCTGCCCTCCGAATTACTACCAACATGAAGATCAAATTTCAGGGATAGGAACAAATCTCACCACTATAGTCTGTCGTTCCCAATATCGGGGACAGTAAAGTTCGCCATCTTGACTTTGGCGATTTTTGGTCGAGGATGGCAAATGCAAACCCTACACCAATGGCACAGATGATTCACGACAGCGGTTTGGCTTTCGCTGGAGATTTCCCGATCTCGGTGCAATGTGCTGATACAGTGCTTTCATGCGGAGCTCATTTCGACCCTGACTCGAGTGAATTGACCAACATACACGGGGAACTCATCGCCAAACTAGACGCTGCCACCATTAGCACTGCACTAAGGATTCCAGAAATGGATAATGCCATAGTTGTTTCCCATAATCAAGCACAGGCCCTGTTCAATCAAGACAGTGACAACTACAAGGCACGGGTGGCGAAGTCCTGGCTTAAAAACCCTAAGAAGGGAGCATCTCGTCTATCCAAGACTCTTTTCCAGGCAGATTTCAATGAAGAATTGTCAGATTTTATAATCCTACTGGCTCGGGTTATGGGCTTACCCTCTACTAACGAATTCCATTTCTGGATGTGCCCGCTCATCAACATGGTGTGCGAGGGAACTCAAAATATCAACTGGGCAGAAATCATCAACATGAACTTAGTGGAGCAGCTGTCCAATGTACAGCAAACGAAGAAAATCTACATGACTTCATACCTGATGTATACTCTGGCGACATCAAGGCAATGGTTTGGTTTTTCTTACATTGATGCCCACAAGGATGATCCTGTATATGCTTATTGCCCGCAGTTCACCCTAGAGACCAGCAATCACAATTTCCGAAGGGTAAATGATGCTTTCACCATGTACGTGGTCAGGCTTCTCGAGGGTGACACTGCTAGAAGGTTTTCTGCCAAAGCCATGAACCTGATATCGCACTACGGTGCCTATTTTATCCAATTCAGAAAATTCTCCTATATCAGGCTTGCTGGCTATGAGAGCACCCCTCTGAGGCTTCCCATGTTCTGCAGTGATAAGATGGCTTTGATAGAAGTATGTAGGCAATTGGACAAATTGCACAGAACCTGCAGAGACAAGAAGATTACCCGGTTTGCACTTCCCCATCTCTTTGGGAAACTACACTTGTAAAACAACCCTGGACGCACAGAATATAGAAAGAACCCTGACTCCCATCACTGTCCATTTCTTCAAGCCAAGAACTTGCTTCAACTCGAAGAAGTTCATTGAGCAGAAGACTATTGGGCTGACTGTGCCGATGATTTTGAGGCTAGAAGGAGGCATTATGGCAGGTTCTCTCTGCAATTAATCCAAGAACTCGGCTTGTACCAAGTTCCTGAAGGACTCCAGGATGACAACTCTGATCTATACTCATATGAGTATGACAATGTGGTTAAGTACACTCCCTTGGAGGACTTGGATTGGTTCAAGAAAGAGAAAGATGATCTGGCCGAGATCCTGGCTCCAGTCTTAGTCAGGACTAAGATATGGTTTGATAAGAAAGTTCGAGAGCTTAGGAGGCACTCAGGAGAATCCTCCTCTAAGGATGTTTCAACACTAAGGAGGGAAGCATCGACTCCAATATCAGACACACCTATGCAAACCCCCTCCTGCCTCATCAACGTAAGGACCTACAGCTTCTACTCCTTCTTCATCCACCCAAGTATACCAGAAGAAATTCAAAGAGGTTAAGAAGGAGCCTGTGGAAAAAGATCCTCAGAGAAAGCAGGTAGAAATACCTTTGGGATCAGAGAACATTATTGTTCTCAGTGAAAGTGAAGAGAGTGAAGTGCCAGCTCCTCTAAGTGCTCCTGAATCTCCAACGGATAAAGATAAGGAAGTCCAGAGCACTGAACTTCCAAGTGCTATTGATTCCTCTGCAGCAATTGTCTCAAGCGCCCCACTCGTGTCTCAACTTGAGACAACAACTGTGTAAACCTTGAGCGTCATGAGCTCTCTATCTCTTGGTCCTCTTGCCCCTCCTGTTGCTTCCTATTCCTCTTTTGCATGGGTGCAACCTTTTGTCGACAGTAGAAAGAGGAAATCTTCCTCTCGGAGCTCAGGGCCAAATTTTGATGTTGTGGCAGCCTTGTTAGGCACTACTCCTTCTCGTGCCAAAAAAGCCAGAATCACCTCCAGGATAGTGTCTGATGGTCAGGGTCAGCAATTCCTGGAGATTGCTAAGCCTACAGTAGATAAATCAGAGCAGGACTTACAGGCATCTGACCTAGAATTCTCAAGGATTCCTATGGGAGAGTCTACCCCTGAAGGTGAGATCCACAACCTCCAGGAAACAGTCACAAGAGTCATTGGGAGGGTAGAGAAAGGGCAACAAACTATTGAACAGTTGGAGGAACAAGCCCAGATTCTCACAGGTTTTATCAAATCTCTTTTGTCTAAGGACAAAGTTTTGGACCCTACCCCATTGACTACCCTTTCGCCACCTGTAATTTTGAGCCAAGATGAAGTACAGAGTATCAAAGACATGCACAAGTATTCCGTCTATGGCAGAGCTATGGAGGCCGTGGTGGAAGATATGTTTGTTACAGGATTGAACTTCATCGATGAAGCTTTCAAACTCCACGGAAAGGTGAACAACTTGCAACAGAAGCTCTCCTCCACTATCGGGATCATAGATAAAGAGCTCAAACTCTGGAGCAGTTGCATAGTAGACCTCCGTCTCATGGGACAGACAGATGAGAACATTTTATTGGCGAATAAGGTTTTTGATGATGCAAAGGATAATCTGTCAAAGTCCTGGGTTTACAGCGTGGAGTGGAAGATCAAAGTCTTGGAGGAGGCTTTGGGAGAACTGAAGAATAGCTGGCATAAGGGTGAGGCTTTCAAGGCACTGGTTGTATCTGCTTTCAAAGATATACATTGTCATCTTCAGGATGAAACTTCTGGTGTGCCTTTTTCCTTGCAAGAAATCAAAGCTCAATTCAGAGCTTTTGTCAAAGATAATCTATTCAAGGAAAGTTCCATTTCCAAAGAGAAAATGAAGGAGATCTGCTCTCTTCAATCTGCCATTGAAGAAGCAAATAAAGACTATCATACTCATGTCGAGTTTGATAAGGAAATGGAGAAGTACCTCGGATTTTGGACTCAGTCTACCACCAACATGTCAGTTCCCCGTGGCAGAGACATAGCCGAGGCATTGAAGAGATTCAGGCAGCGGATTTTGAAGTCAGTGGGTCCCTCTTAGTCATAACCACCTGTCTTCTTCTCCTTTTTCTTCTCTTCTCTTCTAATTCTTTTTCTCGGATTCATTTTAATAAGTTGAGGTATTGCGATTGGCAATCCTTAACTAATCTTTAGTTAAAAGAAGTGGTTACAAAGAGTAACTGTTTTGTAAGCTATATAATGGCTTCTCCATGCCATTTTGCAAAGAAAGGGAAGAACTTGGCTTATTTTTTGAAAGTGTAAATAGATCATAAAGAAATCAATACAGAAGGGCTTTTCATTCTTTGTCTATCTGATCTCTTTTATCCCCAAGCTTTTCATTTAATTTTGTGAAGATTATTTCTCTGTGTTATGTCAAGAAACTTGTGTTCTTGCAGGTGTTATTTACATAACTTTGTGTCTTTAAATTCCGTCTTATTTATATGATACAAATGATCTTCTTTCAATTCACTGTAACTTCGCATACATAAAGAATTACTCTGTTATCTATAATTATGAGTGTTGCCTTTCTGTTCATTCCCGTATTCTCATTCCTCAGTTCTTTTGTAATTGATGATCCTTATAGAAAACACTTTCGTAATATCCTAGTTCAACCAAAAAATCATGTTTTGTATATTTGTAAATAGGTTCGTTTCTGAATAAGGGAACCTCTCCCATTAAAGAGGAGGGACTTCTTGTCCCCTGACTGTTGCTCTTCGTAAAGTCCTATTTGACGACCAATAGTTTTTGGTGACTTCGCTGGGGAAAATCATATTCCAGTTCTGTAATTTTTTATCATCCTTTGATCTGGCAACTCCACGTTTTACTCGAGGGAGAAGGGCCCTTGGTATTGAAGATTCTCAGTTTCAGCTTTTGGAGTAGCAGGGTTTTCCTTTCCCTTCAACAAGAAATAGAAAGACTCGTTCGACAAGCACTCCACCTGTTCAAGATAGAATCCCTACGAGTGGTATTCCTTCAGAGCCAGCCAGTCCTAATCTTCGAGCTTTGATTCTTGCTGGTGTTGCAGTTCCTCTTTAAGCCATTTTCCCAAGAATGGCGGTACCATTACCCTGGGGTCATCGTGTCAGGCCCCTTGCCCTTCCTCAACCTTTGCATGAGTTACCCAGAGGTAACCGGAAGAACTTCCCTAAATTCAAAGGCGATGGTAAAGTGCATTCTGATGAACACATTGCAGCCTTCATAGTTGCATGTGGAGTTCTGGGAGTTGAACATGAAGATGTCTCCGTAAGACTGTTCGTTAAGACTTTACAAGATAATGCTACTGATTGGTTCTATCACCGTCCGGCTAGTGCTATCACTAGCTGGAACACAATGAGAACTAGGTTTGAAAAACCGTTTCAAACCAGCAGAAGATGTACATGCCTTGCTAGCCGAAATCTCTCAGATAAAGAAAGATTCACAAGAGCCCATGAGAGAATTTGTGGCCCGATTCAACAGGTTGATTAATAAAATTCCACCAAATACTCGACCTGTAGATCAAATCCAAAAATGTTTCTTCCTAAATGCCCAATCGCCTGAAGTTAGTTATGCACTGAGAAGGGCTAATCTCACAACATTGGTTGAGGATCAAACTCTTGTTGTTAGTGTCAAAGATGATTTAATCATGTCAGGGAAGTTGAGGAGAGACCCTTCCAAATCTAAGTATGCTTCTTCCTCCTCTTCCACCCCTGGACCTAATACTGATCCATTGTTTTAAAAACTTGCGAATGATCTCATTGCCATAAAGAAATAATTGGCTCAACATGCTCCCTATGCAGACGTCCCAAGGAGGAATTTTCAGCCCAGGAATTGTTTTCCCCGCTTCTCAAACAAGGCTAGCGCTTGAAGGACCTCCTGTTAAAGTTCTTGTCAATGCAACCTGTGAAGTTGAGGAACAAGATGATGATGAGGATAATGAAGCTTGCGAGGAGTTTGTGGAAGAAGTTGATGATGAAGCAGATGAACTTGAGGGATCTCGAGTTAATTTCTTCACCACTGAGGGCATTGATGATGGAGATGATTATGATGAAGTAGTAGCAGACATGAATAGCGAATCATACACTGTCATGACTCGAGAGCAGACAAATCAGAGGGAGAAAGTGACGCAGCCCACCAAGAAATCTAAGGAGCAGCCGTCAACTATCCCCGTAATTGCAAAAAGAGGATCTCCTATCCCCGTTTCATCTGCACCAAAGGTGAGTCCTGTCAATTTTGCTACTAAAGTTACTTCTTTTTCCCCTAAAGTTGATAAACCTAGGATCTCAAGTGATGATAGCCCATCCACTTCTGGGTCTTTTGATATTATTGATCACTTTAAAAAAGACTAAGGTTCAAATCTCAGAGGCTGAGTATTATCAAACCCATCCCAAGGCTTTTGCTAAAATGATTCACTTTGTCAATTCCCATTCTAAAAACACCTCTAAAGGCCTTTTACCCCACTCCTTCTGCACCACACAGCCTAGTCTGGTAGCTGCTGTCACCCTCACCCAATGACAAAATCAAACCATTTTTATGTAACACTTATTTTAGCTGGCCATAGGCTCAGTAATTGTGTCATAGACTCAGGAGCCTCAGACAATGTGATGCCTGCTAAAGTATCTCATGCCTTAGGCTTAACCCTCACACGCACTTATGGATCTTGTTACTCTATGGAGAGTAAGGAAGTGCCCCTGGTCAGAAGAATTAAAGATGCACAAGTGGCTTTTGCTACTTTACCTGAGAAGAAAGTTTTGGCTACCATCTTAGTAGCAGATATTCCTCCTTCATACGGGATGTTGCTAAGCAGAAACTTCTGTAAGGATGTGGGTGGGGAAATTCAAATGGATCGGTCACATGCACTCATACCTGTTAATGGGCAAATGAAGAAGTTGTTGCCTGAGAAGCAATCTGAGTATATTGTACAAAAAAACGGATGATCCCAAAGCACAAATACTCTATGAAGATATGGGGCATGACAACTACATGATTATGTCCCCCTGATGAAATCCAACTCCCCAAAGTGTCACCTAAAGATCCTAATTCTACAATTAATTCAACATCCCTATTATCCCACATGCAAAGGGATGTAGTGGTTCCTTTATCCATTGGGCTATATAAAGAGCCCTCCTCCTACCTTTACACCTACACCTAAATTCCTTGAGAAGACAAAAGCAAAACATATAGCAAATAGCCTAAAAGTTTTCCTTTGTTATTCTTGAGAATTCACCACTTGAAGAGTTAAGTCTCTTTTTCTAGCCAAAGTGCTTGGGTCATATGGGAGTTGTTAAAAGGGTCTTGTAGCCCAACTTTGATAAGCTCTCATTCCTAGGTTCTTGGATATCAAAAACAACCACTTTGATTGCCATGGAGCCTACATAGGTCCATTTAATTTTGTTGTTAATCAAAAGAGTAGAGGCTCTTGACAAATTTGCATGCTTAGTTTGATTTATGCTTTGAAGTTTTAAATGCAAATAATGTTATTGTCTAACCTTGTTTAGCTCTTATCTTGATGGTGCTTTAGACTTCATTCTAACTTTGTTAATTAAGACTACTAGGTGTTAGTCTTTATTTTCATTAACTTAGCTTAAGCACAAAACTATGCACACATTTGGCACGCCCGGTGGGACCTAGTCCCCTTGGCATTTTAGTTTAAGTTCTATTGTTTTAGCTAACTTTTGATATGCACATGTAGTAATTAATGTCCATTTTCTTAGAATTTTGCTCATATTATATGTGTAGGTTCTTGTTTATAGCCATTATTTTAATGGGTTGTTGCCATTTTTTAACTAACTTGCTAAAAATTGAAGTATTTTGAGATTTTTTGTGTTTTTTGTCATGTTTTGGTTGTAGGAGTGGTGCAGGCGCACTAGCAAGAGCGCAGGTGCATTTATGGTGGCACAAGCACCTCTCGGGTGGTGCAAGTACATTGTCAGAGTCTGAATCTTTGTCTATTGACCTTGGTGCAAGCACACTAACCACAGCACACTTACCCTAACTAGAGCGCAAGCATGCTAACCCAAGCACAGATGTCATTTCATATTGTACCTTCACCACAACGCAAAACCTGTCAGACCAACACATACACCCTAACCCCGGTGCACATGCTTTTCTGCTAGTGCAGACACGTTTCTAGTGGCGCAAGCGTTTTGTCAAAATCTGATACTAATTTTCATTAGCGGTGGTGCACACAATTTTCTGGTGGCACACACCACGATTTTTTGGTAGCGCAAGCACTCTGTACGAATCTAATCATGTTTTTATCTAAGGTGGCGCATACGTCTTTCTAGTGGCGCACACGTCTCTCGAGTGGTGTAGGTACACTGTAAGTCAGAAAAACACAGAGTGGCGCATCCGCCCTAGCCCACGCACAGACGCCAAAAACAGGGGCACATGTGTCTTTTTGTTTTCTTGAGATTAATGTGTTAGGGTGCTAACTTTCTTGCAAGTTTTATCTAATTAAATACTCATTTTTGTAGGGTGTTTTTACATGCTTTTACTTGATTAGATAAAATTTGCATGCTGGCTTATAAGAATAAGATCGTGTATGCTCTTCCCTCGTGCCCCTTGGAATGATCTTAGGAATCAGAAATGATTCTTAATTCTTTTTGATGCTTTGAAATTGTTAGGAATATTTGAATTGGAATGGGTTAACTTGGTGTGTTTGAATTAAAGTGTTTTTCCATTTGATATCTTCTTAGATTTTGGAAACATCATGTATGCTCTTCTCTTGCGTCCTTGGACGATCTTGAGAATCAAAAATGATGTTTACTCTTTTGATGGAAAGCTACTAAACTCGTCGTACAGGACTAAAACACTACGCTTGTCAAAGAAAGAAGGAATCGAAATGAATTCAAAAACTACAAATATAGTCGTCATATAGGTTGCCAAAAGGTGGTCAAGCAAAGCACACCTAGTTAAACAAGATAAAAAGAACAACATATTCAAAACACTATATTGCAGGTTTCAGAAAAGGGTACGTCCCTATCCACTCAACTAGAACATAACCCCTTTGGCATAACACCTTAAGCTACAATAATGGGGGTGGTTCCAGGAACCCTAAAGTAGTCCACGCAAGAGGGAACCTTGTGGATGAAACGGGAAGTGCTTTGCACTACCTACTTGACTAGTGATTCCTTTGTGAGATAGCATTACATGTTGTCTATATGGTGACCCAAGTGATAGTACACGTAGACGCACTAGTTACCTACTATTCTTGAAGGGGGTAAAGTAAAGCCGAGATACTCCCAAACTAGTCAGTGTGAATTTTTGGGTAAATCGACATTCGCTTAAGACAACTTTGTAACACCTAGGATGAGAGAACCACCTAGGAAAATATTCTTTGACCAGGAGCCCACTTTGACCACTTCAAAACAGTGTTGAGTTATGAGCCATCCTTTTCATCACAAAATGTGTGATGCGTTACTTTCGCTTAGTTTTTCAACTGGCCTTAAGGCGAGGTGAAACTCTACCGAAGTGAAGCCAACATTTTTCATCCCCATTTCTGATCTACTTCCTTCACGTTCTTTTGACACTTTGTTGATCAAAAGAAAGGTGAATACCTTTGTGTTACCAATCGATTGTTTCTGCCACTTTTTTGTCCATTTACGCCCATCCATGTTTGTGGCTGGGTAAGTTAAACATCTAAAGTGTGTGGAGGCATATTCATATCATTGGTGGCCTTTGTGATCTTGATACCCATGTCAGGATCGTCATTGTAGTTAGACGTGGTTCTTCATCTTGAACTTCCTTAGAAAGGTTACCTTGTTTGTATCGTAATCACTACAATTTTGGTATTTAGGTCTTGTTTCTTGAGAACTTGACCTAAATATCTATATTGTAAGGTTACGCTACACACATTTTAACAATTCCTAGTTATACTCTAAGCTTTTAGTTTGACTCTATTATTACCTCGATTTTGAAGAGTGCTACGTGTTACCACTTGTGCGTGTTGTATCAATATCATCTTGATATCAATACCTTACTTTCTCACAAAGTTTGGTTAACATATATTGGTGACATTGTTGTGTCACTCACAAATTGTAACTGACACTTTTTGGGATATAGGTCTTAATCGAATTTGAGCTCACTTCTAGTATACCTAGTTAGGAGGTCACATTAACTTCTTGTAGTTACTTATGTTTTGTTCATTCTTTTGAACTTGGCATAAGTGAGAACATCTTGTTAATTATCTTGCGATACCAAACTACTTTGTTGAAACACAGCTCTAGGAAGTACTTCATTCATTTGACAGGCTTAGGTACCAAACATTTTTGTCACTATTGATTTATCACTCTATCACATTGGTATTCTCACATTGTTATTCATTCATATTCTTGGCATTCATCTTGCATTTCACTTAGGTGTGAATCACAAAGTTTTGAACACATTTACAACTTACCCTAGTGAAACTACTACAAATCATGGCTCCCAAAACACAATTAGGACTCAAGAAACAAACATACGAGGAACAACAAGCGTAAGCTTGGGAAGCCTCAAACAGACAAGGGTCAAACCCTTTCATTGGACATGATCTAGGGCCTCTGTTTTCTACGGAAAAATAGATAGAAGATATGGTCGATCATAGTGGTGATGAATTAGAATCCCCACACCCAGAGTTTGACTTTGACCCTACTTTATTAGATGAGTTTCTTTTTAGAAATAAGGATAGGGTGCTAGTGCGGGTTGTAGAATTAGGGGCCAAAATGCCCACTGAAAATGAGACAATCCCACCTGCGAACAACGCTAACGAAGAAGAGCAACCCCTTATCAACATGGAGGATATTTTGACGCATGGACATACTTCTACCTCCAACATAGGAAATGATAAAGTAGTGGGACATAGGATACCCTTTATCAAAGTGCCACGTAAAAATAGGCCAGGACATGAGAATGTTGAAGAACCTCCACAATACGAGGAAGAGGAGGAACCTTTAGAAGAAGAAACCACCATTCAACAACAGATTAGTAACCTAAGCTGACAATTAGCTTTGTTAACCTATCATGTACAAAAGGAAGCAAGAAAAAATGTTCAAAAGTCAAGGCCTAAGGTCAAAATCAGTGAACTCTATAGAGAAAATCAAGGAGAAGACGATACGGGTTATCATCGAGTATATATTCCCCACTTCTCCCACTAAAGAACAATTGCTCACACAAGAGGTATAGTCTATGAAAAAAAATCACTTGTAAACCTTCAAGAGAGCAATATGGGGAGCATTAAAAAGTATCAATATGAAGAATTATGTCCCTATCCTTTTAACAAGACTATGACCCTTCAACCTTTTCCTAAGAAATTCGACATGCCAAAATTTGACAAATATAAAGGGAAGGGAGATCCACGGGATCATGTCAAAGATTTCTATATGGCATGTCAAGAGGTGTCCTATAGTGATAATTATCTCATACAACTATTTCCCAATATTCTAGGAGGTCAAGCCTTGGAGTGGTTTACACGTTTACCTTGGGGATCAATTTTCACTTGGCCAGAATTGGTAGAAAGGTTTGTGCATCATTTCTCATACAATATAGAGAGTGATGTCACCATGATAGATTTATGTGGCACCAAAAAACACCCTAATGAGACTTTTGCCAGCTTCCTACAATGGTGGAGAGGGATAGCTAGCCGCTTCCCTTGTGCTTTCCCCGAAAAATAGCTAGTAAGTATTTTTGTGCCCAACCTAAATCTAGACATAGCCTTCCACCTCCAAATGCATTGTGTCCACACTTTTGAAGAGGTCATTGAAAAAGGGGTTCAAATAGAGAAATCTCTCATTGCTAAAGGAACTCTCAAGTCCTAATCTAAAGATAATCAAAATGTTAAACCCATGGAGAAGCTGAAGGTATTTAACAAAAGCAAAAATGTGGTAGGAGACGGGATCACTAATTCCAAACGTGTACAAGTGGTTCAAACTGGTCAACCTTTTAAACTAACCAAAGGACCCATTCAACCACCACCCAAGCAGAGAATGTTCACCCCCGCTCAATGAACCTTTGTCAGTTATATTAAAACAATTAGATGTGGATCACATGGTGACATATCCTATGAAACAACCATTTGATGACAATGCTCCAAAACAGTCATGGTACAAGGAGCATGAATATTGTGAAATACATTGTGTCAAGGGACATAAGACAGACAAATGTCTGTGACTTCATCACTATATCCAAGACCTCATCGACAATGGGGAGATAGAGGTGGACAACCCAGAGAAAACTTAGACACCCAACGAAAAGATGGGGATATATAAAGAGTCCATTCCCCAAACATGATAAATGAGAAAAGTCAAAGCCAGATTAGGGAGATTCATCCCAAGGATATAAAGTAGTGAATTACTTATACACCAAGAAAGACAACAATCATTATGATTCGCTTATTGGATGTATTCGCTCTCCTACTGACCATGTCAACACCATACAGAATCAAGGGAAAGGATTACACCGTGGTAACAAGGCATGCTCGCCTCATGATTCCAGAACCTTCTCCATCAACCCCACAAAATGGTAAATATAACCTCTTAGAGAAACTTGAGAAGACGTCTGATAAGATTTAAATCTTAGATCTTCTTAAGATATCAAATGTACACAAAGACATTCTATACCAAACTGCTTCAGGGGTCAGGAGTGCCATTAGAGGTAGATCCTACACATCTTCAAGCTGTAGTAGCAAACATCGTACCAAATGAACACATTTCCTTCAATCATAGGGAGATCCCTACTGAAAATCCAACGCATAATATTCCTTTGTATATTGAGGTAGTTGTTACCCACAGGAAGATCAAACGAGTGCTTGTGGACAACAGATCAGGGTTGAACATATGCATGTTAAAGTTGGTTAAGCAGCTAGGACATACTGAGGCAGATCTTGAGTCAAATATCATCACTATCACCGCTTACGACAACGCGGAAAGGGAGTCAGTGGGCACAATCACATTGCCCATGGAGGTGGGTCCCACTTGCCATCAAACAAAGTTTCATGTCCTAGACTTGGAACTTCCATATAATATGCTTCTAGGCCGACCATGGATTCATGCCATGCAAGTCATGCCATCGACGTTCCATCAGTGCATTAAATTGAAGCATGAGGGACACACCATTACAATACAAGGAGATTCAGAGCCCTTTGCTCACTGCAGAGCTCTCAATAGTTTTTCACGTAAGGGCACATATGCATGTCCCTCCACCGATATAGTTGTCCCTCTCCAATCTGAATCCATGGAATCTTGGATAGATTCAGATTCTCTCAGTTCTTGCGCCCATGGTGCATCTACATCAACCTCTCCTTTTGATTCATGGGAGATGAAGGTTCTAGAATACGGCTATGGAGAATATAATGTGTAACAAGCCCTCTTGGTTTCAGACCTCTCATTGTCACCCAAGACTAGAGGTTGACCCAACTATCACTTTAGAAGACCTAGAAATGAACGCACTATTGGGTCATTCTTACCTGGAGGCTTGCTGGCTGAAGAAAAATTGTTGGACCCACCTACAACTTGGGTCCAAGAGGATACTCAGCCAACCTATTATCAAACCCCTGAATACAAGAAATCCAGTAAAATGATGTACTCCATGGGCTACAAGGGCCTAGGATGTGGAAGAAATGAGCAAGGACAATGAGAACCAGTACCTCTCCCGCATTTTAAAATAGAAAGATATGGCATTGGAATTTATCCCTTATGGGGCACACCCCAATGATCAAGATGCTACTTGCTCTGAACGTGAGGATAGCTCTGACTATCTAGACAGCGATACAGATTCCCATTGTAGCCAATATGAGGATCTTGCCTCCACGAACCTATTCATGAATACCGCTGTCCTAACCATAACCTCCACGGAACCAACCCTTGACCTTGTTTACCCTTCCCTTGTTGAATGGGACCAACAACATCATATGTCACTAGATCTATTTGAGAATGATGAAGCTATTGCAGAGTTCATGGGCATTTGGGATACAATTCCCATTGGAGACCACAAAAAGGGATTCTATATTGACTTGGATACCTATGCCTACTTTGGTGAGGAGGCTGAGCTTCATGGTCAGAAAAACTTAAGAAAAAGTGAGGGCAAAAGTTCCAATGTAAAGCCTCGGCAAAAATCAAAGTCCAAGTCACATAATGAAAACCTCTTTGAGGCACTAGCCGACAAATAGGTGCAAAAATCAAAGGACAATAAAAGTGACCACTACCAAGGATGAAAATCTCATGGAGACATCCTTGGATGAAGATCTCAACCTTCCTCTCAATCCTACGTGCATATGGAGACTTGTCAAAATTTCTAGTAGAGGAAACTATTGATGTCAACATTGGTACAGAAGAGGACCCAAAAATAGTCAAATTGGGAGCATCACTCTCTAGCACGAGAACAAAAAACATTCACCATGCTGCTACGGGAGTTTATAGATGTATTCACATGGTCCTATAAGGACATGCCAGGCTTAGATCCAACTTTGGTCATGTGCACAACTTAGTTGTACATGCAGATGCTAAGCCTATTAAACAGAAGCTTAGAAAGATGCACCCAAGGGTGGCCCTACTGGTTAAAGAAGAATTAGAAATATTTCTTGCAACAGGATTCATTCGGCCTATCGATTATTCTGAATGGATATCCAACATCGTCCCTATCCAAAAGAAGCCCGTCGGGATCAGAATCTGCACGGATTTTAGAGACATTAATAAGGCTTGCCCTAAGGATGATTTTCCACTACCAAATATTGATATGATTGTGGATTCAACAGCAGGATATGAGATGCTATCTCTTATGGATGGATTTTCAGGATACAACCAAATCAAGATAGCTGATGAAGATCAACACAAGATGACTTTTACAACTCCTTGGGGTACCTTCTGTTATCAGGTAATGCCATTTGGGCTTAAAAATGCAGGAGCTACTTATCAAAGGGAAATGATGGTAATTTTCCATGATATGATCCATGATATCATGGAAGACTATGTGGATGACATCCTTAGAAAATATAAGACAAGAGAGGATCACCCTGTTATTTTGTGGCATATCTTTGAGCGCCTACGAGAGTACAAAGTCCGGTTGAACCCAAAGAAATGTGTTTTCAGCGTGCTATCGGGAAAATTGTTGGGTTTCATTGTATCAAGAAGGGGAATTGAGGTAGACCCTGCTAAAGTATCTGCTATTACTGAGATGCCTCCTCCTAAGAACATTAAGCAACTATGCAGCTTGCAAGGAAAAATATAGGCTATTCGCTGCTTCATCTCCTAGCTTACAGATAAGTGTCATTCGTTCACCCACCTGCTTAAAAAGGATGTCACCTTCATTTGGGGACCAGAGCAGCAACAGGCCTTCACCTTGCTTAAACAATACTTGGCCAATCTGCCTGTCCTCATGCCTCCAACTCCTGGTGAGCCGCTCCTACTTTATATCTCTGCTACGCAATTTGCTATTGGTGCGCTGCTCACCCAATATGACCTTGGTCATAAAGAAAAAGTGGTGTACTACCTCAGTCACACTCTCATCGCTTATGAGCTCAACTATCCCCAAATTGAAAAATCTTGTTTGGTTGTTGTCTTTACTTTTCAAAAACTTTGCCATTATCTATTGAATACCAAAACCAAGCTTATATCTAAAGTGGACCCGCTCAAGTACTTGCTATCAAAACCTGCCCTCACAGGTAGAATGGCTAATTGGATCATCCTACTAAGTGAATTTGACATAGAATTTGTGCATCAGAAGTTCAGTTAAGGGACAAGTACTCACAGATCAATTAGCAGAAGCACCTTTGCAAGGCACTGAAACCTTTGAATCTGGATCTGCCAGATGCCTCATTACTATACATTGAAGAATTTGTTGTATGACAGATACACTTTGACTGGGTCCTTTACTTTTCATGGTTCAGGAGCAGGTGTGGTCCTCATTACTCCTTCTGGCGACCCTATACCATAGGATTTTCACCTGGGTTTTCCTTGCACAAACAATATCACAGAGTATGAGGCACTTATCGCATAGGATGAAGCTCGCTATCAAATGGGACATCCATCATGTCAAGGTTGTGGGTGATTCTCAGTTAATTATCAAGCAAGTTAATGATGAATACAAGGTTAAGGATGAAAATCTCATACCTTACAAAAAGCTGGTAGAAACTCTAAAAGAGTACTTTGTGCACATCACATTTGAACAGATCCCAAGAGCGCAAAATAGATCGGTAGATGCTATGGAAATAGTGGGTTCTATGCTTCATGTATTCCACCAGGGAATAATGACATGCCATTCTTTGTGGAAAATTTACATTAGCCCGTGTACGACATGCCAGAATCATTGTCTGGCTTGTGATGTTGTTGGTCCCAATTCCCCATGGTATGAGCCCATCTTTACCTATCTCAAAGACAACACATTCCCTCCTAACATCTCCCATTCTGAGAAACAAATCCTAATTCGCCAAATAGCCCGCTATACCCTTTTAGGAGGTACACTTTATCATCGTGGCTATGATGGGAATTTGTTACGTTGTCTCGATATGACAAAGTCGATCCAAGTGATCAAAGAAGTACATGAAGGGGTGTGCAGAGCACATACTAATGGAATGGTTTTGGCCAAGAAATTGTTAAGAGTAGGCTACTATTGGCCTACCATGGAAACCAACTGTTGCAACTATGTCATAAAATGTGTACTTTGTCAGAAGTATGGAAATTTCATCCATGCTCCATCACAGCCATTGCAACCCATCACTACCCCATGGCCATTTTCTAAATGGGGACTTGACTTGATAGGGAAGCTTACCCCTACCTCATCTGATGGTCATACCCACATCATCATGGCTACAGAATACTTTACCAAGTGGGTGGAAGCTGTCCCCTTAACCTATGTAACAGGAGCTCAGATTTCCAAATTCATCATGAATCATATCATTTGCTGGTATGGCATTCCTGCAGCCATTGTTACTGATAATGGAAAGTCATTCAAGAATAAAACTATAAAGGGTCTCTGTCAGTGGTTCCAAATCAGGTTAAAATGGTCTACACCATATTATCCCCAAGGTAATGGACAGGCTGAGGCCACAAATAAGACTTTGGTGTGAATAATGGAGAAAATGGTAAGTAAAATAGGTCGTAATTGGCATTTACAAATCCACCCAGCTCTTTGGGCTTACAGGACCTCTATTCGCACTCCTATGGGTGCGATGCCATATTCTCTAGTATTTGGGATGGAATCTATCATCCCACTAGAAATTGAGCTTCCTTCCCTAAGAATCTCTCTTAGGGATTATCTAGATAAAGATGAAGATTACCCGGGTGGCTAGACTGGCTGAGTTAGAGCTCCTAGATGAGAAGCGCATATGTGCACCCTTAATCACCTCAAAGTGTATCAGAACAGAGTCTCCATAAATTACAACAAGAGAATCATACCTCGCCAGTTTGAGGTTGGTGATTTGGTCATGAAGGAGAATCAGTTCAACACAAGGGCAGAACGAGAAAAGAAAGGAAAGTTCAAACCACATTGGTTAGGACCTTATGTTATAGTGGCCAAGTATGACACAGGAGCATAAAAACTTTACTCACCCCAATGGTGATGAGCTCTGTGAGCCCATGAATGCCATGCATCTTAAGCAGTTCTATGCTTAAACATGGCACAAAATCAGAAAAGCAAAAAAAATAAAAAACATGGTAAAATAATCAAAATACAAAAAAAAAAGAGAAAAAGAGAAAAAGAAAAAGATAAAATAGGTCATCCATAAGTGAAAACCATGCAATTTTGGCACTTTGGATAGGTCCTTGGGTGAAAACCAGTTTCCGACGCCTTGGGAGGATTCGTTATTCACAAGCATCTTGCATCTGAAGGGTATTTCTACTTATCCTAGGGCTAGTTCCACGTCTACCTCTGAGATTCCCTATGGGCCCAATCCTGTCAAGCCTTGATCCGAATTTGTCTCCTTTTATTCATCTGTGAGGGGCATGGTCTTTGGCCTATTCCCCATCTTACGTTGGGGGCATTTCTGTGACTTCACCTTCCTGTGTATAAGTGTGTGGCATCTGCCCTTGTATATTCCCCATCTAACATTGGGGGCATCCACGCTTTCTTGGTTACCTGTGCATAGCTCTGGAAAACCGTTAGAAAAACATGCAAAAACAATAGAAAATTGTTTCACTAAAGTCACAAAAAAAAAAGAAAATTGTTTCACAAAACACGTAAAAACAATAGAAAATTGTTTCACAAACAAAAAACAATAGAAAATTATTTTGCAAATACAAAAACAATAGAAAATTGTTTCACATAAATGCAAATAATAGAAAATTGTTTCACAAATCACAAAAACATTCAAAATATGAAAAACGCAAAAACAATAGAAAATTGTTTCACATAAATAAAAAACAATAGAAAATTGTTTCATGAAAAACAAACTTACAAAAACATTTACTTTAGTTTACTTGCATTGTCTTGTTTCTTGCTTTACTTGTTTGCTTGTATAGTTGCTTCGTGTTTGTACATTTGTGTTGTTTGTTGCTTGGGCATACTTTATTAGGATTCATCTTTTCTTGATTAGATTAGATTTATTCTTGTTTGTGCATATTGAGGTATGTTTTGCATGCTAGGTGAATCATGGTACATTGTTGTATTTGTTCATTATGTTCTTTGTGGGCATTTGATTGTGTTTGCTTGTTGCATGTGCATTGTTTTGTTATCACATCATCACATTACCATCAATATCATCACATCTAACATCATCTATACATCATATATCAAGAAAAAGCTAAGTATACATCATACATGAATGCTAAGCTAATCATCACATATCGTATCATCAAATGGGGGCAAGAGGGATCACAAATATCAAAATCTATCCCCCCCGCACCCATATCATCATATCATCCCATCCACTAAGTATGGCACATCATATAAGCAAATACATTTGATATACTCTACAAAGATCAATCATCTAGAAATCAAAAACACATGCGATACATCAACAAAATCATGATACATATACATGTGAAATCAAATCAACTAACATCATAAACACATTCTATCTATCCATGTACTCAATCAAGAAGTAACAAACAATGTCCATCTCATAAACACATATGTCATGTCAAAAATGTCCATATAATACATGTGTGGTATATCTATATCTGTCATCAAAAATGCCTTCATCTATACATAACTAAGATGTACATAAAAAATGTTATACATCAAAGTAATGCCTTCATCTGAGGTGTACAAAAGATGATACATACATCAAAGAATAACAACCTTCATCAGAGGCATGTATCAAAACTGCTATACATCAAAAATGCCTTCATCTGAGGCGTACAAAGGATGATACATCTATCAAAGAATAAAGGCCTTCATCAAGAGGCATATATGTCAATACAATACAATCAAGGCTGACTCAAGCCCTCAGATCGGGGTGGCTAGTCTGTCTCACGGTGGTGGCATAGCGAGAACATCACTCGGTCACCCTGACTGTCCTCATGGTTGCTCCACTGAGGCCTGAGGCCTCTGATCTAGTCCCTCTGTTGGACTGCTGGCTGTAGGAGGGTCACTCATCCGCTCAGCCGAAACTACCTCAAAATATAAGGACCTGTAATAAGAGGCTCTGCCCTCTACTGTAGCTAAGATCTCTATGTGTCTGGGTAGTCACCGCTGTACCATCTATGCATCGGTAAGATGCTATCTCTGCTGAAGCTCAAGAAAGCTCAGCCTAGCCCACTATGCACTCTGCTCTGAGCCTATCTCACTCTAATATCATAGGCTACAGCTGGGCTTGCGTCTGCTAATATAGGCTCGTCATCATGAGCCATCTATACAGGCCATCTGCCATATCTATTGAAAGTGCACAACACTATCACCTCCTGGCCAGCCTGGGCCCGATCTCTGATCTCGCTCTGCTGATACTGCTCAAAATCTGAGTCTAAGTCCTGATCTCACTCTCAGTTGTCACACTCACGGGCTCGGGCCTCATCTCTCTCTACTCTAGCTTGGTCTCTCTCTGCTAGAGCCTGATAACTATTTTTGTAGAGGTGGCTATCTGTGCCACTAGCTGTGCCACTGGGACTCAGTCCTGTGGTGCTCTATGACTAGCCTTGCTCTGGAACTTGAGGTCTAGGAAACTATGTTGGTTCCTATCCTGGACCCTATGGCCTCGGTCCCTATACCTGTGCGACACCCTACTCATCATGTGGTATCCCATCAAATGGATCCTCTGGGTCATGAGCTTGCTGCATTTGCTCTCTGGTCACCACCATGCCAAATCTCTCTCGATGGTCTTGCGCTTGCTGCCCAGGCCTCCTCCGAGGATAGTCAGATGTCAGGGTAAACAATCACATACCACGTCCAGTAATCTGTGATAGTGATCAGATCTCTAATCTATAGCGTTGGGTCCCATACCTGTGGGGCCACCTGTAAGAAACTGGCCCTAGCCCGGGTCACTTGTATACATGGCCCCATGGTCTACCTCTTCGAAGTCTCTACGAGCATACCATATGTCAGGCTGCGGAACCCCCTGTACCATGCCTAGCTGTCACTGGCATCTGTCAACCCTGTATAGCTCGATAATATAGCTTCGACTACCAAGGAAGGTAATGCTCTATTGTGCAAACACTAAGCTCTACGACATCCTCTGGCCATTGAATGTGCCTGTAGGGTCTCCATATGATATCTCTCTCTGGTAACTCATCAAACTCTCACTAGTACCTGTATAAGCTACCTAGGTGGCCTCACACATCACCACCTACTGATACCCATGCCATGTAAGATGGCTCCTCTGGATCTTGAACATGTAGAGTGCCCACAGGGTGCCTGAATGGCAATGTGGTCACATGACCAAATCCCAGTAAAGGTGCCCTAGTATACTTCTGACCCCAGGTAATAGCGCTCACCATTGAAAATCCCATGTAGGTAGCAGCCCTCTCAGGAAAGATGTCCTAGTCTTATCAGTGAGAAAAAACCCACTGATAAGTGACATAATATATAGGGGTCCCCGGTGCAGTGTCGAGTTAGAAATACACTCATGCAATGTGACAGTCATACCATCATGCAGTATGTTGTCTCTGTCAAACAAGTCACTACAAGATGCCCTAATCTGCCCTATGTCAGAGGTGTACTCAATCAAGGAACCCATGATCATCACACGAAGAATCCGCCACACATCCTCAAAAGTAACAGTCATCTCCCTAGTAGAGATTCGAAAGAACTGACTTTCACTGTGCCACTGCTCAGCCAGTGCAGTAAGCAACCCATGATCCAACGTGATGGAAGGCATCCATGACACATGGCCTAGGCCCATCGCCTCTAGAAGAATGGCTACTGCGCGACGGTCTCGCTGATGCATGCTCCCCTCCAACTTGGCGATCTGTGAATGACGCTCCCGCATCTATAGCACTGGTAATCGTCTTTGTAAAAATTAATCCACTCGTTAGTCACTAACATTTCTTCTAAAAATCTATCCTTTTTTAGGGTTAACCCAAAAATCCTAAATTTTCTTCTAAGTGCCATCTTTTTGGCATTTTCTTGTCTATCCTCCATCATCCTAGGGCGCCTGTGGATCCTTTTGGGCGTGTGTGCCTCCCTTTTGGCACATGCATGTGCACACACCTGTCTCAACGTGCTTGCGCCATCAATCGTGCACCTGTGTGCCCTTTTGGGCATGTGTGCCACTCTTTCGGTGCTTGCGCCATCAGTCGTATCCTTGCGCATGCGCGCGTACATAAACCCTATGTATGTGCGCTACCCCTATGTGTGTGCGCTACCCTATGTAGGTGCACTACCCTATGTATGTGCACTACCCCCTATGTGTGTGCACTACCTTTTAGTGTGTGCGCGTGAGTGCACATATGTGACACATGCACGTGCACGTGTGTGCGTTTGAGAGTGCCTGTGTGTGCACACATCTACCCTAAGGTGCCTGCGCCCCCAATTGGATGCTTGTGCTGCCTTTAGCGTACCTGTGCCTACGCGCACATGCCCTACATGACTACTAACCCTAATTCCTTCTTCTAGGGGCATTAATGAAAAAATTGAAAAAGAAGGTTCAGATACTCACAAAGGCACCATCGTCGGCGTGCCACTGGTACTCTCGGACTGTGTCTGCCCATCTCAATCGGTCCCGTGTTATCACCATCGTCCTCATCATTGTCAGAGCCTTGCGGTAAAAACTCAATAGGGGTCAGTTAAAATGAACTATTCGCGGTGATTTACCCCCCCAGGTGGGGTATATCAACCCGTTTTTCACTGCCGTGAATGCCTGGAGGCTCGTTTCGACCACCAATTTCTGATTTGTTCACCGTTGAATAATTATTTTAATTAAATAATTATTTTTCTTTTATTTTTCACTGGGTTGTGGCATTTTTGGCTGTCCAGTACCCCTTTCTTCTCCCTAGGACAATTTTATTACTCCTAAGCGATTTTTCTTCTTATCCACACTCTCGTAAATTATTAGTTTTTTTACAAAAATAATTATTTTATTAATTTTTTCCACTATACAAGGACATTATTTATCACTTGTTGCTTCTTTCATCCAGCTGGGGCATTTTCTGTTGCGCCTAAGCTCTTCATTCTATTTCTTCTATTTTCTTCTATTATCCACCGCATCTCGGAAAACAAAAACAAACAAAAGAATAAAATATATATATCACTTCAAAATTCCAAAAACAGGGCAAATTTTTTCACAAAATCCAAAAAAGTAACAAACCTACAAAAATAGGTAACCTACTTATTACAACTGAAACTTGTGTCTTGCACATGGCATTCTCTCCATGTCCTACTGGTTTGTTTTGCATCTTCCCCAATTAATACAACTCATGGATCACCGGAATTCCCAACCATTCACAAAGTTATTTGCTTGCTTCGTCTATACTCTAGGGCACGTCTTGTTGCCTTGTGTTGTTTCGTTGCGCACAAAGCTTTTTACTTGGACCCAGTGTCCATTTTCATTTCCACTTTCATATATCCTTGTTTGGGGCATCCCTTTTAACCCTTGTCATCAATCACAAACATGTGGATCTCTTCAGATTGATAAAAAAATATTTGTACAACTGTCTTGACCATTGTTGGGTTGGATATGTGCATTTGTACTTGTTTTCCTTGTTAAATGAGCTTGTTTCCTTCTCATATTGCATTGCATTGTTGTATGTTGCATGGAGTTAATGTTTTTAGCAATGGACAATCGTTCATAGTATGGATTTTCATGTCATTCTACTTTTGTCATATGCTTATATTTTTCATAAGGACCGATGACGTAGATCTTTTGGCAATATGATGATACTGAAATTGTTCCAATACAAAGGCTAGAGGCTAAGCTCTTCTCTCCACTCCTCCATATTTCTTCTACATCACTTTCCTCTCATCACTTCCCCCTTGCTTCACCTGGGGCATCCTACCCCTACCCATTCTTCCATCCATTTCTCACCTTTTTTCGATCATCGATCGTCTTCCTTCATCACCCCATCGACACTCAAGGGGTAATCTCTCCCTCCTACTAATTTTTCTTCTATCCCTTCAAAATTTCACCCATCTACTATCTTTGAAGTGGTGTTGCTTACGCAACCCCAAAGAGGGGCAAATGTAGACACCCATACTTACGCCTGAGCAATTTAAATACTTAAATTGTGCTAATTATCTCCCTTCCTACAAATTGGCGACATACCGTCAAAAGCGCTCACCTTCTCTCCTATTGTCGTTAATTAATTACACTACGCTAATTAATTAAGTCGTCTATCCAACAAAAATCTTAATTAATGACCTTCAGTTAATAAATCTCCCCTTCTATCTAGACAAATTAATTATTAATAATTAATTAGCTTCCCCTTTCATCTAATCAATAAATCAATATTTAATTGATTTAATCCCCTTCTATAGTCTAAATCATGCTAATATTCCTCTAAAAGCTTCTATAAGCTTGCATATCTATTAATTAAATCATCTTGATTAATTAATCACCCCCCTTTATCGACACGACTCACTAAAGGACAAGCTAAACCCTCCTAAAGCTAACTCAACCCTATCTAAACCCCCCTTATCTACAACTAACTCAACAGCCCCATTATCCCACATGCAAAGGGATGTAGTGGTTCCTTTATCCATTGGGCTATATAAAGAGCCCTCCTCCTACCTTTACACCTACACCTAAATTCCTTGAGAAGACAAAAGTAAAGCATATAGCAAATAGACTAAAAGCTTTCCTTTGTTATTCTTGAGAATTCACCACTTGAAGAGTTAAGCCCCTTTTTTTAGCCAAAGTGCTTGGGTCATATGGGAGTTGTCAAAAGGGTCTTGTAACCCAAATTTGATAAGCTCTCATTCCTAGGTTCTTAGATATCAAAAACAACCACTTTGATTGCAATGGAGCCTACATAGGTCCATTTAATTTTGTTGTTAATCAAAAGAGTAGAGGTTCCTGACAAATTTGCATGCTTAGTTTGATTTATGCTTTGAAGTTTTAAATGCAAATAATGTTATTGTCTAACCTTGTTTAGCTCTTATCTTGATGGTGCTTTAGACTTTTTTCTAACTTTGTTAATTAAGACTACTAGGTGTTAGTCTTTATTTTCATCAACTTAGCGTAAACACAAAACTATGCACACATTCGAGTAAGCATGGACATACTCACACACCATTGACATTGTTTCACCAAATGCAATCAAAGGGTGTGCACCCTGATTAATTGAATCTATGTGGAATGTAGTTTGGCTATATCGTGAATATATCGGAAGCCATGGGATTCGAAGGGACAAAGAAGCACTCGATAAAGAGGCAACTGTGAAATATGGCGAGGATAATCATTATCATGATTAGAGGAGGATTGATGAAGCCCAAGTAAGCGGGAAGAGGTGATGAAGAGGGCATTATTGTTTGTAATTAACAGAGTTGCTAGGGGTTTGGGCGTAGACTACACAAATTTTCATGCTCCATTAGTCCCACTACATATTTACATCCTTCCTAGTGTAACTTGCGACTCATGTGCAATTGCTAGTTTTACTTTTTGGATCGATTTGAAGGAAAGATTTTGATGGGTTTTCTTGGAATGTTTTTTGAATTTGTTTTTTTAAATTGAAAATGTTGTTAATATTAATAAGTTCATGATATGAATGAATGAATGATTTTAATCAGATCCGTGAGACCAAGCAATGTATGAGACCAAAAATTGTAACTAAAGTGTGCAAAGTCATCCCAAATGTTGTCCTAACAGTTTTACATAGTATCCATTGTCATTTTTGATGTTGCATCTATTATTGTGGACCTTCACCGAAATATTTGTTGTTTTGACGAGTGTTTCTTCTTCAAACAAAGATGGTAGGTTGTTTTTTTTCAAACTATCCTCATACTTAATATGGATGTCATTATATGTCGTGCACTTCATGATGTAGTGTCATTATGTTTCCACAACCCTTGTGTTGCAAAACATGCGCATGTTGGAAATATTGTCATTGATGTCAAAGGAGTGACTGGACTTATGAACGAAAGTTTGTCAGAGAGTAACGAAAATAACCAGTAGTGTTTAGAGCCACAATAAGAGAAGTTTAAGTATATGAAAATGATCATTTTTTCATAAGAAAGTCAACGATATGATCGAGATAGCAATCAAAATAAGGAAGATAATAGTGTTTATTGAAAGATCTAATCAACAATATGTTGCAGAAAATTATCAGAATTCATGAAGGACAAATCAATTATTTATAATCAACATTAGGCAATGTTCTATTAAAGAGAAATAAGTGTATGAATGGAAGACAAACAATCAGTAACCAACAAATAAAAAAACAACATTCATGATCAGAAATGACACAGCTCCAAAGGACTTGCATTTGAGGAGGCAACATTAATTATTTGTATAGTTATTTAATTAATGGGAAGCATTTAATATAGTTATGGTAGACATATCTATTTGCACTATTAAAATAAAATATGATTAATTAAATTAAATGAAAGGGTGTGTCGGTTGGAAGAAAAGATGTCATTTCGAAAGGGTAAGAGTGGTTATATAAGGAAGATCATTTGAGATTTATTTTCAAGCATTCAAGTTGAATATCTTAAGGGAAAGAAAAGAAGAGAGAAGAAGCATAAGAGCATTTTGTTAGAGAAACATATCTCAAGTTGAAAAGAAGAGTTTCCATCATTTGTTGAGACAAAACAATTCAAAGGTGGTAAAGAAGTTTCGTAAGGAGGTCGATGCTTTCATATTCGAAGAGATTAGTGTATCTTGCTGAATTGGTGCTTGGTGAAAGGGGTTAGTGCTCCACCAGGTTGGTGCCCACAAAATTTTAATTCGGGGATTGGTGTCTCTAGTGGGTTGGTGCCTATAAACATTTGAGAAATATATTAAGAAAGATTTTCTCCGTGGTTTTTTTCCCAAAAAGGTTTCCACGTAAATATGGTGTCTTCTTGCATTACTTTGTGTTGTGTTCTTTGATTGTTTTGAATATCTGAATTGTGAATATAATAAAAAGTGGTTGAAAATAAAAAGAACATATCATATTGATCCACCCCCCTTCTCAGTATAATCACGTGCTTAACATTTGGTATCAGAGCGGGTTCCTTCGGGAACAACCTAACCTTTGGTAGGTAGATCTTAAAGACACATGTGGTTAGTAACTCAGTACTAGAAGGCTTATCCACAAATAAAGCACCTTTATTCAATGGAACAAATGGAATAAAGGTGCATTTTGGAGTATAAGGATGCAGACTTGTCTAATGGCACTTGGTTTTGATATTTGGCAATCAGTTTTATATGGTTATAAAACCCCACAAACTCTACCAACATATCAAGCTGGAAAGAAGACAAACAAAAATAATGTAAAAGCTATGAACGCAATCTTATGTGGTGTTTTAGAGACTAAGTTTGTTAAAGTCATGCATTGTGAATTTGTGAAAGATATTTAGGAGAAGCTTAAGACTATTTATGAGGGTGATAATAAGGTGAGAAAAATAAATCTCCAAACACATAGGATGCAATTTGAGAGTCTAAAGATTAAGGATGAAGAAAATATTGTGGGATATATTTTTCGTGCTGATGAAATTATTAATATCATTCGAGGGCTCGAAGAAAAAGTAGAAGAGTTCATGATCGTCCAAAAGGTACTAAGATCCCTACAATTAATATTTGATGTGAAAGTTTCTGCCATTGAAGAGATGAAAGACCTAAATAATTTGAACATGGACGAACTATATGGAATACTTATGCCATATGAAATGAGGACTAAATCTGAAAGACTATCAAAGAAGGAATTAGCATTCAAATCCTTGAAGAAAGAGAAAATCAAAGAACTTGAATCAAGTGATAGCTCAAGCAATGAAGAATATGAGAAGGAAGCTTTGTTCATACGAAAGCTAAAGAAAGGATCCAGAAAATACAAAGGTAATTTACTATTCAAATGTTTTAATCATGGTAAAATTGGTCATTTTGTAGCTAAGTGTCCATAAAAATAAAATAGCGATGATGAGGAGAGAAAACCTAAGTTCAAGAAAGGATTCAAGCAAAGCAAAGGCAAGAAATCATTTGGAAAGCAGAAGAAAAGCTTATACTCCAAGTGGGGTAGCAACTCATCTAAAGAAAGTGGGGTAAGTGACTCTGATAACAATAATGAAGAAATCTTATTCATGGCTATATAAGATAATGCTTCCATGAGCAAAGATAACTTGGAAAAACATGAAGATATGGAAGAAGAATGTGAGGTAAATGTATGATAGAAAAGTGACATGTGAGCATGAGAATCTACAAGTAGCTCTTCTTTGTACCTGACCTCCCGAGGTCGTGCCAAGACAGCTGGTGTGTTGGTCGTCAAATAGGACTTTACGAAGAGCAACAGTCAGGGGAAAAGAAGTCCCTCCTCTTTAATGGGAGAGGTTCCCTTATTCAGAAATGAACCTATTTACAAATATACAAAACATGATTTTCTAGTTGAACTTGGATATTACGAAAGTGTTTACTATAAAGATCATCAATTACAAAAGGATTGAGGAATGAGAGTACGAGAATGTAAAAGTGAAACTGTTTAATAGCTTTAACCACTGCAAAAGCATGTTTCTCCATCATGGTGTATTTTAACTCATGATCTTTCAGAATATAGCTCATGAACGCAATTGGGAGCTCATGCTCGTTAGAGTCTTCTTGAGTCAAAACAGCAGCTAAGGTATTATCTGTGGCATAGCAATAGATAATAAAATCTTTGCTAAAATCAAGACAGGCTAAAACAGGAGTTTTAGCGATAGCTTTCTTGATACCTTCAAAGGATTCCTTTCCTTCAGAAGACCAACCAAATGTTTTCTTCCCTTTCATCATCTGAGAAATATTCAAAGTTAACTCTGTAAAATCAGGAATGAATCTTCTTAAAAAATTGATCTTACCAAAGAAAGAGTGCACGCCCTTTTTACTGGTTGGGAGAGGAATTTGCTGGATAGCTTGTACTCGTTTAGGATCAATCTTAATTCCATCTTTGGAAATGATGTGCCCTAATAATTTTCCCTCTGTGACACAGAAGACAGATTTTTTAGGATTCAAAGAAATCCCGTGCTCTCTACATCTTAGCAGAACTGCCTCCAGGTGATCAAAATGATCCGCTCTTGTTTTGGAAAACACTGTCAGGTCATCAAGGTATATGACAATACACTTCCCTTTCAAACTTCCAAAAGCCAGATCCATAGCTCTCTGAAAAGTGGCACCAACATTAATAAGCCCAAAAGGCATTCTCTTGTAAGCAAAGGTACCCCAAGGAGTAGTGAAAGCTGTTTTGTGTTGATATGCAATATCAACCTCTACCTGATTATATCCCGAGAATCCATCAAGCATAGATAACATTTCAGATCCTGTTACTGCTTGCAATACCTGATCCATCATAGGCAAAGGATAGTTATCTTTCAAGGAAGCCTGATTTAGGTTCCTGAAATCAACACAAATGCGGATCTCACCATTTTTCTTCCTAACAGGCAAAATATTTGCAATCCATGTTGAATGGTGAATGGGAAAAATGATTTTGGCCTTCAACAACTTCTGAATTTCCGGAAAGATGGTGTCAGCTATTTTGGGGTTGTATTGCCTCTGTTTCTGCTTAAAAGGTTTAATTCCTGGTTTGAGAGGAATAAAATGCTGCATATCTTTTGGTTTGAAGGCTTTTAAATCCTCATAAGAATAGGCAAGAACATCCTTATACCTCTTTAAAAGATCAATTACTTTTCTCCTCTCATCTGCTGTGTAACATTTTCCAATATTCACTAGCTTAGGGTCAGTAGAACTCCCAATATTAATCTTGTCATGTTCAGCTGATTGCTGAGGTCCAGTAGAAGCTCTAGACTTCACATACCTGTCATGTTTATCAAATAGTTCCTCTAAACTCACCAACCCTTTGGGAATCTTGTTTCCTTTGAGATTGATGCATCCGTCCTGATCTGTTTCTTCTCCTTGGGTGACTGCTTTGTCAAAAGGCACACTTTCACGAGGTAGGTTGTCACTTCCTTCAAAATACAGCTGTTCAAAATTATCTTTGAGTTCAAGGAAAGAAAGAAAGTGTTGATCATCATTGAAAACCTGCCAGTTATTGGTATTATCAGGTACACTAGGTCGATGGACCATCTCAATGGTGAACTTATCCTGAGAGAAGTTGGGATGAGGAATCAATAGTGACTCTGAGACTGCTAGTGAATCAGCCCTGCTGTTCTTCTCCCTAGGAATTGCTTCGATGGAGAAAGCATCAAGAAATTCATTGGAATCCCAAACCTGGTTCCGGTAATGTTTCAACCTTCCATTTTTTACTTGAAAAAGGATTTTGACTTGCTTTACAATCAATTCTGCATCACCACGAGCCAGAAGATTCTTTACACCTTGTTCTTTGGCCACTTGCAGTCCAAGAATGAGAGCCTCATACTCTGTTGTATTGTTAGTATTTTCGAACTGCAACTCAAATGAAAAAGGATGTAGGCTTCCTTTAGGTGACACCAGTAGTACACCAGATCCATAACCAGCTGAGGAACAACTTCCATCAAACTCTAAAATCCAAACACCATTAGGATCTTTAGGTGACACTTTGGGAAGTTGGGTTTCATCAGGGGACATAACCATGTAGTTGCCATGACCCATATCCTCATAGAGTATTTGTGCTTTAGGATCATCCGTTTTTTGCACAATATACTCAAATTGCTTCTCAGGCATCAACTTCTTCATTTTTCCATTAACATGTACGAGTGCATGTGACCAATCCATTTAGATTTCTCCACCCACATCCTTACAGAAGTTCCTACTTAGCAACATCCCGTATGAAGGAGGAATATCTGTAACCAAGATGGTAGCCAAAACTCTCTTTTCAGGTAAAGCAACAAAAGCCACTTGTGCATCTTTAATTCTTCCAACCAGGGGCACTTCTTTACTCTCCATGGAGTAACAAGATCCATAAGTGTGTGTGAGGGTCAAGCCTAAAGCATGAGCTACTTTAGCAGGCATCACATTATCTGAGGCTCTTGAGTTAATGACACAATTACTGAGCCTATGACCAGCTATAAGAAGTGTTACATAAAATGGTTTAATTTTGTCATTAGATGAGGTAACAACAGCTACCAGACTAGGCTGTGGTGCAGAAGGAGGAGTAGGTAAAAGGCCTTTAGAGGTGGTTTTGGAATGGGAATTAACAAATTGAATCATTTGGCAAAATCTTTGGGATGGGTTTGATAATACTCGGCCTCTGAGATTTGAACCTTAGTCTTTTTCAGATGATCAATAATATCAAAAGACCCCAGAAGTGGATGGGCTATCATCATTTGAAATCCCAGGCTTATCAAATTTAGGAGAAAAAGAAGTAACTTTACTATTAGGATTGACAGGACTCACCTTTGGTGTAGATGAAGTGGGGATAATAATCCTCTTTTTGTAATTACAGGGATAGTTTCCGACTGCTCCTTAAATTTCTTGGGGGGCTGCGTCACCTTCTCCTTCTGATTTTTCTGCTCTCGAGTCATGACAGCAAATGATTCGCTATTCATGTCTGCTACCACTTCATCGTAATCATCTCCATCATCAATGCCCTCAGTGGTGAAGAAATTAACCCGAGATCCCTCAAGTTCATCTGCTTCATCATCAAATTCCTCCACAAAATCCTCGCAAGCTTCATTATCCTCATCATCATCTGGCTCTTCAACTTCACAGGTTGCATTTACAGGAACTTTAATAGGAGGTCCTTCAAGTGCTAATCTTGTTTGAGAAGCAGTCAAACGATTTTTGGGCTGGAAATTCCTTCTTGGAACATCTGCATAAGGAGCATGCTGAGCCAATTGTTTCTTTATAGCAATGAGATCATTCGCAAGTTTTTGAACTAATGGATCAGTATTAGGTCCAGGGGTGGAGGAGGAGGAAGCAACAGAATTAGATTTGGAAGGGTCTCTCCTTAACTTCCCTGACATGATCAGATCATCCTCGACACTAACAGCAAGAGTTTGATCCTCCACCAATGTTGCAAGATTAGCCCTTCTCAGCGCATAGCTAACTTCAAGCGTTTGGGCATTTAGGAAGAAACATTTTTGGATTTGATCAAGAGGTCAAGTATTTACAGGAATTTTATTGATCAATCTATTGAATCGGGCCACAAATTCTCTCATGGGTTTTGGTGAATCTTTCTTTATCTGAGAGATTTGAGCTAGCAAAGCATGCACATCTTCTGCTGGTTTGAAACGGTTTTCAAACCCAGTTCTCATGGTGTCCCAGCTAGTGATAGTACCCAGCCAGAAGGTGATAGAACCAATCAGTAGCATTATCTTGTAAAGTCTCAACGAACAGTCTCACGGAGACGTCTTCGTGTTCAACTCCCAGAACTCCACATGCAACTATGAAGGCTGTGATGTGTTCATCAGGATGCACTTTGCCATCGCCTTTGAATTTAGGAAAGTTCTTCCAGTTACCTCTGGGTAACTCATGCAAAGGCTGAGGAAGAGCAAGGGGCTCGACACGATGACCCCAGGGCAATGGTACCCTCCATTCTTGGAAAAACGGCTTGGAGAGGAACCGCAACACCAGCAAGAATCAAAGCTCGAAGATTAGGGCTAGCTGGCTCCGAAGGAATACCGCCCGTAGGAATTCTATCTTGAACAGGTGGAGTGCTTGTCGAACGAGTCCTTCTATTTTTTATTGAAGGGAAAGGAAAACCCTGCTGCTCCAAAAATCTGAAATTGAGAATCTTCAATACCAAGGGCCCTTCTCCCTCGAGTAAAACGCGTAGTCGCCAGATCAAAAGATGATCAAAAATTACAGAACTGGAATATGATTTTCCAGAGCAGAGTCGCCAAAAACTGTTGGTCGTCAAATAGGACTTTACGAAGAGCAACAGTCAGGGGATAAGAAGTCCCTCCTCTTTAATGGGAAAGGTTCCCTTATTCAGAAATGAACCTATTTACAAATATACAAAACATGATTTTCTAGTTGAACTTGGATATTACGAAAGTGTTTACTATAAAGATCATCAATTACAAAAGGACTGAGGAATGAGAGCACGAGAATGAGTAGAAAGGCAACATGCATTATTATAGATAACAGAGTAATTCTTTATGTATGCGAAGTTACAGTGAATTGAAAACAAGATCATTTCGTATCGTATAAATGAGATGGAATTTAAAGACACAAAGTTCTGTAAATAACATCTGCCAGAACACAAAGTTTCTTAACGTAACACAGATTCATTAATCAAGGACACAAAGTTCTTTCTTGTTTATACAAGATCACCGTGCTTGCAAAGTTGAAAAGTATGCAATCGGAAAGACTATCAAACTGGAGACAAATGATCTTCACAAAATTTAAACGAAAGCTTAGAGATAACAGAGATCAGATGGACAAAGAATGGAAAGCCCTTCTGTATTGATTTCTTTATGATCTATTTACACTTTCAGAAAATAAACCCCGTTCTTCCTCCTTAAGAATGGCGTAGAGAGGCCATTATATAGCTTACAAATCAATTACTCTTCGTAACCGCTTCTTTTAACCAAGAATAGTTAAGGACTGCCAACCGCAATACCTCAACTTTTACAAAGAAAACAGAAAAAGAATGGGAAGAAGAGAAAAGAATAAGGGGAAGAAGACAGGTGGTCAGTTACTGGGTTTTTTAGGGACCCACTAAACTTCAGGTAGATCCTCCTGATTTCCTTGGATCTTTTGTCATTATCCCACGGATTAGAATGGGAGCTTCTTGTGACGCATGCGGGACCGACGTGTTGGCTGTAGACTGACCCCAAAATCCGTAGGCACTTGATCCATTTAGGGTTTGGATCAAGTCTTAGTTATGAGTGACTTGCTAAGAATAGGTCTTAGGTTGAGTTAGCTTGGTGTGGTGTCTAGAGTGAACTGTTTGTGTAGATATCTATTTAAATAATAAATATAGTGAGGATGGACACTTTAATTTAATTAAATTAATCTAAATTAATATTAATAGCTCTGAAGGGGGTCATGAGCTAGGTAGATGTAATAAAGGGGGGCTTATATGTCGAGGGACGAAGGGGGAGTGTGACCAGAATTTTCAGTGTCTACAATAATGCCTAGATGTACATGCATTGAAAGCAGACTAGCATATAGGGTCATGAAAGCCTGAATTTTCTAAGTAATGAAAATTTCTACTATGCAACTTTAGAAAGGAAAGAATTAAGGACTTAATGATCTTCCACTGCAATGCTGTAAATTTATGATTTTAGTGAGCAAGGTATGAATTCCTTAGCAGGATTATACACCTTATTCACAAGAGTACAATGGTCTCATCTGTCTGTCCCATGAGACGGAGGTCTACCTATGCAATTCCTCTTAGAAGTTTGAGTTTGACTTTATCCATTGATATTAAACCAGGATACTGGAGGACTGAGTATCTAAAGCATAATATAAAATGACAACATTTAAGTGGAGTTTGAAAGCTAAATCGATGACAACTTCACAAACTATTTTCTACAAGGATATTATTAGACCGAGTGTGTTTCCTTGGGGAGAATCTGGTCATATTTTTTAAAATACTAAGTGCATGACATGTTAAAACTCTGGCATAAATGATCTTGGCTCATATTTACAGAAGGTGGAAGAGTTAGGGATATGGGGTCCTTTCCAATGGACTTGATGAATTTTCACATTAGATGTGAGATGCATCTATTTATTTAAACTTGATGAGAATTTTTGATTTGGTTCCTCCATGAGCTAAGGATCAATAGGTTGAATACCCCTTTCTCTAAGAAAACCTAATTAGAATCGTGATGACATGCATTACTGGAGTTTATAGTGATCTCACCTTTTATAAGTAGACTAATGCACCAATTGTAATTCATGAGACCTCATGAAGTCAATATTTTTGTTGATTAGTCCTAGATAATTTTTTGTCTTTTTTTAGGCTTAGCATGATATCTATGATTTATTGCTAAGAACATGAGCATCAGAACATGATCAATGGACTTGATATCTAGCTTTCTAGATGTGCATAGAAAAATAAAATAATACCAAACAACGTTGCGAGAGTGTCAAAATTTGGCCCTGAGCTCAGAGACCAAGTATAATACTGTGTGAACATAATCAATAAGGATGTGATTTTAGTTGACACATGCAAAAGATTAAGAGGAAGCATTCTTGAATGGCCAGAGGACCATAGAATTTACATGAAGTTATAAGCCTCGTGGGGTTCAGATGGTTTGTTACAATTTTTGGTCTGAAAGATTTATCTGTGAATAGGATGCACAAGATACACTCTGCTTACATAAAAAGGATCAATAAGCTCCTATGGACTGATAAGTGCGATATTGTGACTTCATTATGTTGATCTGCTCGGAAAAACTTAAATTGGCACCTATTTTGAAGGGGCTGGCAAATCCCAATGGATATCTTCACTAGGGTAATTGATGAACTTAGGTGAAGGTCTCTGGGTGGAATAGGCACTTCTACAAAACAATGCATGTAATTTCTTATGAGAGAAGAAAATTCCACAGGCTGCATGAGCAAAACTATGCTCCCCATGACTTATAAATTTCTGCAATAGTTCAGTGCGTTGGAATTTTGGAGTGCATTAGTCTCCTAGGAAAACTTGTGTTGAATTGAAAAAAAACGGGGTTAGCGCTGATGAAATATGATCTGGGACATCGATGCCTCTCTCCTTGGATGCAATGACAACATCCTGTGGCTTGATTTTTTATCCTGAACATGCCTTTTGAAATCTAGTTACATTAAAGTCAAACCAGAACTGAGTCCTGACTAAGACTGGAGCATTGATCTCAGCCAGAAGTCATGTTTATTCTTATCCTGTGACCAATCATAAGTCCTCCAAGGGGGTGTGCTTAATCACACTGTCATACTCGTATGAGTATAGATCAGAATTGTCATCCTAGAGTCCTTCAGGAACTTGGTACAAGCTGAGTTCTTGGATCAATTGCAGAGAGAAACCTGCCACAGTGCCTCCTTCTAGCTTCGAAATCATCTGCACAGTCAGCCCAATAGTCCTCTGTATCTGCCCTATGATGATAGATTATCTTGATGTTCTGCTCAATGAAATTCTTCAAGTCACAAGCAAGTTCTTGGCTTAAAGAAATGAATGGTGATAGGGACCAGGGCTCTCTCTATGTTCTGTGCGTCCAGGGCTGTTTTACAAGTGTAATTTCCCAAAGAGATGAGAAAGTGCAAACCAGAAATCTTCTTATCTTTGCAGGTTCTGTGTAATTTGTCTAATTGCCTGCATACTTTGATCAAAGCCATCTTATCATTGCAGAACATGGGAAGCCTCAGAGGGGTACTCTCATAGCCGGCAAGCCTGATATAGAAGAATTTTCTGAATTGTATGAAATAAGCACCGTAGCACGATATTAGATTCATGGCTTCATCAGAAAATCTCCTAGTAGTATCACCTTCGAGTAGCCTGACCACGTACATGGTTAAAGCATCATTTACCCTTCTGAAATTGTGATTGCTGGTCTGTATGGATGTATTTTACGTAGTAGACGTAGGTAGGAATAATGGTTATGGGCATCCTAATTTTGGACTAATCAAAACATTGCCTTGATGCTAAAAGAGTTTTCATCAGCTAAGCAAGACATGTATAACTAATTCCTTTGTTGTACTATTAGGACAACTGATCTATCCAAAGTCATGCTGATCAATTTCTGCCCAGTTAGCATGTTTAACTATTATTCCCTCGCACACCATGGTGTTGAGTCTTTGAGCGTCATGCAGAAGTGGAATTCGTTGCAAGAGGGTAAACCCATAACCCGAGTAAGTAGAATTATAAAATCAAGGTATAATTGTTCAAGTTGAAATCTGGCTTTGACTAGAGTCATTGTGACAGGTAAGTAATTTTCCCTTGAGTTAAGGTTCTTAATACAATGGGCTTTGCCACCCGCGCCTTGTGATTTATCAATTATATTGGTTGCATAATAATACCTCACTGCTTGATCCCAGGAAACGATTTTTGTTTTATCCATGCAAAGGTATCCTCAATATCAGTGCTAATGGAAAGTTATTAAAGCATAAAGCTTGGCGATGTAGTTAGACCATATATTTATGGTCAATTCACTCGAATCAGGGTCGAAGTGAGCTCCGCACGAAAGCACTGTATCAGCACACTGTACTGAGATCGAGAAACCTCCAGCGAAAGCCAAATCACTGTCGTGAATCATCTGCGCCATAGGTGTAGGGTTCGCATCTGCCATCCTTGCCCAAAAATCGCTGAAATCAAGATGATGAGCTTCACTGTCCCCAATATTGTGAACGACAGATTCTAGTGGAGAGATTTGCTCATGTCCTTGAAATTTGATCTTCATGTTGATAGTAATTCGGAGAACAGAGACGTGAACTTGACTTTGGGAAGGAATTACAGAGGAAAGGATACACGCGCAGGAAATTATATTGTAAGGGTTCAAGCAAAGGATAACGTGAAAGCAGTGTGAAAAATGCAAAGGGGGAATGCCCGTTATATAGCCGAATAGGAGAGAGAAAGATAATGAATGGACATTTAATGCATACCTACCAATTTGAATAAGCATGATATTCGGGTAGAGCGGGAAAAATAAGCACGAATGGCACTTGGTTCATTTGGGACATGTGAGATGTGAATGCGTGAAACACGCGACTTGGCCGGATCGGCCGAAAAGGTGACAATGGGTCCGGAAGAGCTTGAGACATTTGGGACGTGAAAGCGTGAAGTACGTGGTTCGGGTGAATTGGCCGAAAATGGAACAACTTGCACAATTTGGCTTGGGACATTCGGGACAAAAATGTGCGAAGTACACGGTTCGGGTGAATCGGCCGAAAATGGAACAACTTGCACAATTTGACTTGGGACATTTGGGACAAACATGTGCGACGGGCCCGAAAAAGACAAACTTCGGGGAGATCGGCCGATCGGGGAACAGAGCGCACTTCTGAACTTGGGACACGCGGGACAAAAATGTCCGACATGCCTGAAAAACACATGAAATGACCCAAAAATGCAGATTTTCTCAATTTCATGACTTTTAACACTCTCAGCACAACAGAGAAGACACTGAAAACTCAAAATTTTGAAAATTCACTTTCCTAGGAGCAGGGAATTTTGAGTGGACAACACGGTGGAAATGGAATATATGTCGATATAGACAAACTAGTTGGGTAATCTTATATCTTTAACATGTAATAATGGGATCTATGAATCTAAGGAAGAGAAAGCTCTCCTAACCTGAATTGGTGTAATGGATCATTCAGATATAATAGCTGCTTGGAGGCTCTAATCCATATCGAGCTCTGCTGAGATCCTATCTATTGGCTATTGGATATGTGGAAAATGACCTGTAGGTGCTTCGTGTATATGTCCAAACAAGGTCATGGAAAATGGTAATGAGAGGTGTAGTGGATTTATAATAAACTATGGGTGGTTTTCTGGTCTAGCCTAGAAAATGTTGGATTGATTGGCTTCTACGTTTAATATGAAAAATTGAGTTATGATATCTGGCAGGAGTGGTGAGGATCTAAATACCAACGTTCGTAAACCAGTGTCAATACTTAATTGATTTACATGCCCATTGGGTTGTGGGACCTGGGGATCACAACCATGAGTTCGTGGTTGTTGTGGACCTATTATGGTCATGTGAAGAATCAATCTCTTCTTTTGACTATCTAATGGTCATAAGCCTTTTCAACTTCTATGTTTAGTACCAAGAGTTGTGTGATCTTCTCAGAATACCTTACAGGGGTTTTGGCAACTTGTATACGTAACCTTGTGTCTATGTCGATAAGAAGGTCTCCTGCATCTGGCTACGGAACTAACGGATCACACCAAATATTTGTTCTCTTTCGGGTTCTTATATGGTCATGTGGATAGCCTATCAAGGTAGTCTATAGTTGGGTTGACTTGACCAGAATGTGTATGCTTTGTCGTCTTCAATATTCAGTTGTCTCAATTGTTCACTAATTGCTTGTTGGTTTGTTGTCATTTGAAAAACCTGAATCCTAATCCCTTGATCTATATCCATTAATATTTTGAAGAGACTTGGCTGAGGTACTACCAATTCGAATACGTATTCCATGGGCTCTCTGGGTCCTGTAATTGTCATGCAAAAGGTAATCAAAATTTTAACTGAAACAAGTAAATTAACTATGAAAGATATATCTACACTATGCTTATATTTCTTTTATTTTTATATTGTCAATGATGCGTATTTGAAAGAAATTAAAAGAGCAGCTATCTTAATATATTCAGATAATGGACAATTAGTCTAATAACAAAATTAAAACAAGTAAGTTAGCCTGATATAGCTATTCACTTGTGTAGTTGTGAATTTATCCTAAATACTTAAATAAATAACTAGTTTAATTGAAAGATTTCCAATCCTACCTCAGAAGTGAGGAATTAATCATAGTTTCTCAAAAACTATCATTCCCCACAGCTTCCTCGGAAATATTGAAAGTGAACTTTAACTTGAAATAAAATGATTTGCTACTCTATTTGATATATTGTAACTACAACTTTGACAACTCAAACCTGGAGTTTACAGAACAGTGGTAAATCCAGTCGTATCGTGACTTGTCCCCTCAGTGTGATCTCCTCGTTCCTTCGTGTTCTCATGAATCCAAAAAAGTGTGAGTGTGATAGTGTCAGCAGAAGAAGATGCTCCAATAATGGCAGCTTTGGATATAAACAGAATACAATGCAAGTAAGAGAGGGATAGTGCAAGTGAACAGAGCTTGACTATGTAATTCCTAGCAGGATTTACTGTGGGGATACAACGCAAAATACCAAGAATTCTGGGATCTATTTCTTGTGACAAAACAAAACCTACAACTCTAAGATCAAATGGATTCTAATCTAGAACTGAAACTATCTTATGCTAAGATGGCTGTGTGGGACAACAATGGAGTAAAATGAAAGTATGAGGATTAAATGATCTCTAAAGTAAAAGAGAGGCTGAGAATTCATGCAAAATCTAAAACTATTGAAACTCATGCAAGAACTTCAAACAAACTAAATAATCAAACACAGAAGGAGAGGGGCCATTTGCTTGTGGACAAGCTGAGTATTTATAGCATTTGGATTCACCAAAGGGTAAGTCTAAATTGAACTCTTCTATTATTAAACAAAGGGAAATCACTATTTACTGGGTGTCCAAAACATAAATGCAAGCTTTAGTGGTTGAGGAATGTGGATAGAAATTTGAATTTTTACATTTGACGAAATCATCGAAACATTCTAGAAAACGCGCATAGGACCGCCACCATGCACAGGGAGGTGGTTACAGGACCGCCGCCCAGACAGGGCGACAGTTATGTAACTTAAAGACAAAATGTAAGGAAAATGGGGCAGAGGTTAGAACAAAACATGCAAAAGCTAGATAAGGATTTCTAGGATGAAAATGTATACTTGGTGAGATTTTCTGGATTCCAAACACCTTGCAAAGATATCTGAATCATCATTGGGGTTTCCGTAACCTCTTTCCGGTAGTATAGTACCTACATTTTTGGGTACGTACGATAAATCTTGAAGAAGAACTTATTTTTGCTTTAGGAGAGATAAAAGCACTCAAAAAGAAGAATAAAAGAATGTTATAGCTCCAAAAATATGAAGAAGAGAATCAAATTTCCGAGGTAAGGATATCACAAAGTCTTGAAGAGTTGGAGAAAATAATCATTGATCTAAAAACCCATATCGAAGAAGCAAAAAGAATTGAGGAATACTTAAGAAGTCATCTAAAGATGAAAGATGAAGATTGTAAGAAACATGAGTATGAGATCTTTGCTTTGAGAAAGGACTTAGAAAAAGCAAACACCATATTGACAAACAACCTGATATTTGAGAAGAGCACTGAGGATCTAGATGAGATTTTAGGGCATCAAAGGTCATTGTTCAATAAGTCAGGTCTTGGCTATGGAAAAGAACTAGAGAAGGCTTCAAAGTCTACTGACCTCTCAAAGAAGACAAGTGTAGAAAAGGCCAAGAGCTATGTAAAAATTATAAAGGCACCCACAAAGAATGAAAATAGGAAGGAAGAGGACATCACAAAAACCAAGATCATCCACAATTAAGGTAATGGAGAGAATAATTCCAAGAGATCATTCGTTCCAAGACATATGAATATGACCAGGTGTGGACATTCCTTCCATGGTTATTGTTTTTATTGTAGTCTCTTTGGTCATAAGAAGATAAATTGTAAAAAGTGAATGAAAGATAATGAAGCTAGGAGCAAAATCAAATGTTCCCGTGGAGTTTCAAATAGAAACTAAAATTCATTTGCTCCCTTATCATATTATAACAAGGATGTTATTATCTGTTATAATTACAACAAGTATAGACATATAACACATTTTTGTAGAAGTGTGTTTGAATCCTCTAGACAAGATCAAAAGACAAGATCTTGAGATATAAAGAAAAAGGAACCTATAAAGATCTGGAAAAATAAGCAAGAGAAAGTTGGGTAAGATAAAGAAAATTCCATGCTTGTACAAATGGATGGGATGAAGGGAAATAATGGTACATTGATAATGAATTCTCAAGACATATGAATGGCGATAAAATAAAGTTTATCTCATTGAAGAAAATAAGTTAAGGTACCGTGAAGTTTGGTGATAATGCCACGACAAAGATAACAGGAAAAAGTACACTTATCCTAGACATTGGAAAAAACAAAAACAAAAAATATTTTATATGTTGAATGATTAATGCATAATCTTTTAAGTGTAAGCCACATGTGTGATCAAGGGCACACACTTAAGTTTTATGTTAAAGGATGTGAAATCAAAAAATCAAACACAAGAGAACTAGTTGCAGATGCCCACAGAACCACAAATAATCTATACATGCTCAGTAACGTGAAAGAAGATAAATGTTTCTTGAGTCAAAATGAAGAAAGTTGGCTATGACATAGAAGTATGGGTCATATAAACTTTGATAACCTTGTAAAAATTAGCAACAAGCAAATTGTGAGAGACATGCCCAAGATAAAAAAACCTTCAAGCAATCTTTGCAAGCAATGTTAGCATGGAAAGAAAACAAGAGCAAGATTCAAAATGAAAGAACATTCAACTACCAAGCCACTAGAGTTGGTTCACATGGATATTTGCAGACCCATCGGAGCACGTAGCATAAAAACAGAAATTTATTTCATGTTACTCATTGATGATTATACGAGAATGACGTGGGTTAAATTTTTAAAAGAAAAATATGAGGCATTTAAGAAGTTTAAAGTGTTTAAATCCTTAGTTAAAAATGAAACTGGGTTGAAGATCAAATGCTTAAGACTAGATCGAAGAGGTGAGTTCATTTCAAATGAATTCAGTGAATTTTGTGAAGAACATGGAATAAAAAGACACTACTCAGTTGCAATAACTCCACAACAAAATGGAGTGGTAGAAAGGAATAATTGAACTATACAAGAAATGGCTAGAATAATGTTACATGAGTCCAACCTATCAAAAAAGTTTTGGAGAGAAGTAATTAGTACAATGGTCTATATCTTGAATAGAGGACAAATAAGAGTAAATCATGATAAAACTCCATACAAGTTATGGAAGGTAAGACCAACCTCTATCAAGTATTTCAAGGTGTTTGGGAGTAGATGTTTCATTAAGAGAAATGAAAAATATTTGGGAAAATCTGACTCGAGAGATGATGAAGGAATATTTCTTGGTTATTCCACGAAAAGCAAAGCCTATAAATGTTATAACAAAAGGTTACAAACAATTGTAGAAAGTACTAGTGTTAGAGTGGATGAAATCATGAACCAAAAGGTAAAAGAACCTTTAGAAGAACCTTCAGAAATACCTACTCTCGTAGAAGAAAAGGAAGAGGAAATAGAAAAGCTAGATGAAACAAAGCAAGAGAATACAAAGGCACCATCACAATTTTTTCAAAAGAATCATTCTGAGAGTCAAATTATTAGCAACATCGAGGTTGAGGCACAAACTAGGAGAATAATTATGAGTACATATGAGAAAGTAAATTTCTCTTTATTATCTAAGATAGATCCTAAGATTTTTTCAAGAGCTAGTCATGACAAGCATTGGATAAAGGCAATGGAAGAAGAGTTGGATCATATCGAGAAGAATGAAACATGGGAACTTGTACCTAGACCCAAGGATCATAATGTAATCTGCACTAAGTGGGTATTCAAGAATAAATTGAATGAACATAGCCAAGTGACACAGAACAAAGCAAGGTTAGTTTGCAAAGGGTATGTTCAAGTGGAAGGTATTGAATTTGAAGAAAATTTTGGTCCTGTTGTAAGACCAGAAGCCATCGGAATGTTTCTTGCATATGTTGTTTTCAAAGTTTATCAAATGGATGTAAAATCTACTTTTCTAAATGGCAAGTTAGAAGAAGTATTTATTGAACAGCTAGAAGGGTTCCTCCTATAAGAAAACAAAGACCATGCGTACAACTTGAAGAAAGAATTGTATGGTTTAGATCAAGCCCCTAGAACATGGTATTCAAGGCTTGACAAATATCTACAAGAACAAGGATTTAAAAGATAATTTGTTGATAACAACCTCTACATTAAGACTGAAGGTGAAAATCAATTGATTGTTGTAGTATACATGGATGACATCATTTTTGGAGGATATAATGAGAAAATATCCAAAAAGTTTTTTGAAGGAGTTCGAAATGTCTATGTTGGGTGAGTTTTTATTTTGCTTTGGTTTACAAATATCTCAGTCTAACAAAGGAATATTTATTTACCAAACCAAGTATGTAAAAGATATGTTGAATAAATTCAAAATGGAGGATTGTGCACCTGTTAGCACACCCATGGTTACAAGGAATAAGTTGAGTAAATATGATGAATCTCCTAATGCAGAGAAAACACTCTACAAATAAATGATTGAAAACTTACTATATGTAACAACATATAGGCCAGACATTATGCAAGCAGTAGGCATGGTAGCACATTTTCAAGAAACACCAAAGGAAACTCACATGCAAGTAGTAAAAAGAATATTCGGTTTTTAAAAGGGACTTTGGATTATGGCTTATGGTATCCAAGAGGTAAATATTTCACATTGGTAGCATAAATAGACTCAAATTGGGTATGATGCATTGATGATAGAAAAAGTACAAGTGAAGGGGCATTCTTCCTTGGAAATCACTTAGTATCTTAGTTGAGTAAATATAAAAACTCAGTTTCGCTATCTACATCAGAAGCAAAATATATAGCAGTATTGTTATGTTTCACACAAATTATTTAGATGAAGCAGACCCTGAAGGATATCGAGGTAGAATATGATCATCTAATTTCTATATTATGTGACAATACTAGTGTAATAAGCATCTCAAATAATCTTGTTATGCATTCAATAACAAAACATATTCCAGTTATATATCACTTCTTAAGAGAACAAGTTGCATAACAACAGTTCAAATTGGAATACATCATTGCAACTGAACAAATAATAGACATTTTCACTAAGCCTCTTCCAAAGGAAACATTTGAGTATCTATGGCAGAAATTGGGAGTAATATCATTTTCTTCCTCTCATTGAAAAACTAAGATAAACATTGGTTAAGGGGGAGCTAACATTACATTATCCAAGCTCTTTGAATATCCCTTTGCCATTGATGTCAAAGGGGGAGAATTGTTGATAAGGGAGTTACAGAAAGGAGGAGTTACAAAAAAAGAAGTTTCTTTGAAGAATGTGCATTACAACAAAGAGAGAGTAAATTCTTTGTAAGGTTGCCATCAATGACAAAGGGGGAGATTGTTAGAAATATTGGAATTGATGTCAAAGGAGTGGTTGGACTTATGAACGAAATTTTATCAGAAAGTAATGGAAATAACCAATAGTGCTTAGAGCCATGATAAGAGAAGTTTAAGTATATTTCGTTTTTGCATAAGAAAGTCAGAAATATGATCGAGATGTGAACAACAATCAATAGAAGGAACATATTGTAGACATGAAATCACACACTTTGGGCATCTATCTAATCCTGATAAAAAACTACGATTCATATGATTCATAAGTAATAAAAGTACCAATTGACCCATCTCTTTGGACATCTTTGCTTTCTTTATGTTGCCACTTTTTGTCTTACACTCTTTCTTGCCTAGTATTCCTTTTCATACTTCGACATTTCTCACTCTGGACACTAGTGCCCAGCCAGGACGCTAGTGTCAAGTGCCCCCGTACCCTCTAGGCGCCCCTGACATCTTTGTATTTTGCTCACATCTTATCTAGTTGTAGTCAAAAATTTTGGTCCTTTCTAGTTGTTTGGGCATCTTATCTTTTTGGTAGTCAGAATTTTTGGGATTAATTACAAAATTCAAGCAAGTGAATCATATAAATATAAAGTTATGTGACCGTAATAAAGGACCAAAAACTAAGCATTAGCTATCACTACCTAAGTTTGCATCCAAGAGCGTTCTAAGAGCATTCAAACGTCCATCTAGCTCCACATAATGGACAAGGGACTCCCATTTATGCATACACTTCATAGGAGGGGAAGTTCATTTTTTCATGCACACATCTATATACATCTTTTACATCTAGCTACTTGCTCGCTATCAATTACGACACACACAAGAGCCACCTAGGGCACGATTTCAACAAACACACATCAAATACATTGGGTCTGAGATGTAGTGTAACGATTGGTTGTAAGTTCACTTATTTGACAACTGAGGAAAATCCCACCCTTTTATTTTTGGGATTCGATGCAATTTTGGGGTTTTGTAGGTCATTTCTTCATTGCAGGTTACAGGTGATATCTGCAAACTTGATGCAACATACTAGTGACAGGTAGTGAAGGAAAATGAATACCTCGTGACCCTCCAAAGTTGGTTCCCTGAGGTTTTAAGTAGTCATAAGTGCCCATAGTAGGTTTACAATGCCCGCAGGTGCCCCTAACCCATTCTAGGCACCCTAGTCTAGGAAGATCTCTTTATCACACAATTTTTTGAGCTCCTGTGCGACACTTCTCCTTCTTTGTTCATCAATTCATCATGTCGATGCAGTCCAGGATTGATTGTGAATCAACTAAGTATACTATCATTCCATTTACAACTAGGGTTTAGTAATTTCTAGCTTATCTGGCTTGGGTCAAGTATGTACGTTATTACATATATTTAGCGTTGTTACATACTAAGTACTAGGCATCTATTTATCTCAATATTTTCTTAATCATTTGGTGAAACTAATGATTTAAACCCTTCTTTCTGAGTATGTGTTTGTCTTATCAAGTCATGGATCAATCTTCTTATCCTTCTTTTTCTCCAACTAAGGTTTCTGACATGGTTACTACTGTTGCTGATTTCATGCAAGTTTGTACTTGGCATCCTCCTCACTTTATTACTCCTATGGATAATCCTTTTATCAATGTAGTAACTACTCGCCACACTCATCCTCCTACCGCTCCACCCATTTCTATCCCACTGCTTATCACTTCTACAGATCCCCATGCTACTTATTACATATCATTGAGAAACTTTAGAATACACTGGCCAAAATATATCTCTATGACTTATTACGCAATGCACTTGATTTTCAGCATATATTAGAGGTCGTCCTTCATTTTATCCACATTAAGAGTGATAATTCTTCGGTAGTGTTCACACACCTCATTCAATCTCTCAAAAATCTAACACATGCTATTTCATTCATTGATGAGGACATATCACTACCTGCTATCAATAATCCATGTGTGTCTTTGCTTATCAGTACTATCATTAGCACCATTTGTATCAAGTGTGTACTCATTGACAATGGATTTGTTGTTAATTTATGTGTAAATAATCTAATTGCTAATAATTTCACTCTTATTTGTGGATATGATTCAATTACTCGCACATGCTTGGGCACTATCACATTACCTATACAAGCTGGGCCTAAGATTGTCCCTATAGTATTCTTCATTATCGATACCTTGTTTCAGTTCAATCTTTTGCTAGGTAGACCTTGGATTCATGCAATGCGTGCAGTTCCATCCACTATTCATCAATGTGTCAAATTCATACATAATGGCTATGAACATACCATTATTGCAGACTCTTATCCATTCAAATTCTATCGCATAAAACCTGTTACCAGTATGTACTACGCCCTTAACCTATTGCTTGTATTAGGATATGAGTAGCCAACTTGTGGCTTATCATATCATTTATACTTTCTCATGCTTAAAGGTCGGCCTTGGTGATGGCCATAACATATGAATAATATATATAAGGGATTGTAGGTAGTAGTTCATTATCATTTGAGCATTTAAGTCTTATTATATGGTTTGGAGGCTTCCCCCTCGAAGTGGCGAAGCTATTCTAATTACATATTGAGATCATTATTATGAAATATTGTGTTATTTGGTGTTATATTGTTGCTCATAATCTGAATTGTACTAGTAATTTCATTACAAGTGGTATCAGAGCTGTGACCTGGGCCAAAATTAGGGCAAAAAACCCTTATTTTTTGTTTCCACCATATATTGGGAACCAGAGTGAATTGGTGAGAGATAATTTTACTAGAGTTGTGAAATTTTTTAAGTAAGGTTCCCTAAAAATTTTAGACTATTTTGATTTATTTTACACAAGTTATTACAAATTTAGGGTTTTTCATAAAATCACTCCCTAGGGTGCAAATTGTGGAATATTTTCAAGTTATTTACATTTTTGGAAACTCTCAAAAAATAGTATTAGTATCTTCTCTATATTTTTTCCTGTTTAGTTAAATTTGTATCTAAACCATAAACCCTAAGGTTTGACATCATGGCGGGGCCTTCCACAAGAGTGAAAAAGAATCCAGTTACTCTGGGTAAAACCCCAGATAAATATGGGGTAGTGATTGAAGAGATGGATTCAGAAGGGGTAAATACATATTCCTTATCACTATGGTTTACCTTATTTGATCATAAGGTGAGCCAACTTGAGTATGAGCTATGAAATGTACAATCTAAGATGGCCTCTAAAGGAGACATAGACCAAATCAATCATCAGTTGGATGATATCATGCAACATGTAAAGGGTAAAGAGTATGGCCCAAATCTAGCTCATATCAACCAAGGAGGATCTTCAGTTAAAAATCATGGACAATATAACCATGTTGGATCACTTTTCCAGCCCAATCATAATCCAACTTATTCGTAACCATGGAACATGATGCCGAAAGTGGATATGCAAAAATTTGATGGTAAGGATCCATTAAATTGGATAAATCAAACAGAGAACTTCTTTGAGTTACATCAAACACCATCAAGACAAAAGATGACATTGGAATCCCTATATCTTGAACAAGACCAATTTGTTTGGTATCGATGGTTATGTGCTTAGAGGCAGAAGAATGGTCTCGGTGTCACTTGGAAAGTTTTTACCGAGGAGTTGCAATTGCACTACTTTAGTCAATTAACAAAGTTACAGCAAATAGGATCAGTCAAAGATTATGTGCATCAATTCTAGAACCTATTCTCAAGGGTGGAGAATATTCCAGAAGAGAATATGAATGACCTATTTCTTGGGGGTCTTAAGGACCACATCAAGCATGAGGTGCATATGTTTAATCCACTCAAGCTTTCTGATTCTATTATCATGGCACGTTGAGTAGAGGTAAAAGTTATTTATAGTAGGAGGCCACCTTTTATTAACACCAGAGACCATAGTATATATTCCCCTTCATTTTCTAGCCCAATTTGACCGACTCCTCAACAAATGGAAGAAAAGAGAGCAAAAGGATTATGTTTTAACTGTGATAGAAAATATGGACCGGGACAAAAATGTGCTGAGAAGAAGTTATTCTATATTGACGGAGGTAATGAGGATGATGAGGAAGCTAAAATTATAGGAGAGGCTGAGGAACCAGTAGAAGAAGTAGAGGATCACCAACCTACAATTTCTTGCCATGCATTGTCAGGTATTAGTACGCCTCAAACACTCAAGGTTATTGGCTATCTCAAAAAATAGAAGGTGACGGTGTTGATTGACTTAGGGAGTACTCATAACTTCATAAATAGTAAGTTAGCTACCTGCCTCAATCGTTTTATTTACCCAGCTCTAGAAATGCAAGTTATGATTGCGGATGGTGGGATAGTCAAGTGCACAAGAAAGTGCCATAGTATCAAGCTTTCCATAGGAAAATACATGTTAGACTCACCTATGTTTTCTATTTCTATGGGAGGGGAAAATATTGTTTTGGGTGTCCAATGGCTCACAACCCTAGGTACTATAGAGATGAATTTCCAAGAATTGTTCATGCAATTTCATTCAGATGGAAGGAAAATATAATTGAATGTGATGGTAGCTAAGTCTCCATAGATTATTAGTTCTCATCAGATGTAGAAGGTTCTCAGAAAAGGAGTAGATGGATTTATAACAAAGTTATTTTCCGTAAAAGTACAAAAATAGAGTCTTCAATGCCATCAGATCTTCAAAAGATTGTTAATGCTCACTCAGCTATTTTTGATGCAATTCCAAAGGGAATACCACCAGTTAGGGATCATGATCATGCCATTCAGTTGATTCCAGGGAGCCAAAAACCTAACATTAGACCATACAGATACCCATATTCCCAGAAAAGTGAGATCAAGAAAATGGTTCAGGAAATGTTGAAGGCAGATATCATCAGTCCTAGCCAGAGTGCATATTCTTCACCAGTGGTCATGGTACGTAAGAAGGGTGAAACATGGAGGATGTGTCCAGATTAGCGAGAATTCAACAAGTACACCATCAAACATAATTTTCCTATTCTAGTAATTGATGATTTACTTGATGAATTGCATGGTGGTATTTATTTCACAAAATTAGATATTCGTTCGGGGTACCATCAAATTAGAATAAAAGAGGAAGTTGTTCATAAAATGGATTTCAAGACTCATGAGGGCCATTATGAGTTTTTGGTAATGCCTTTTGGTCTTAAAAATGTGCCTTCAACCTTTCAAAGCTTGATGGACACTATTTTTAGGCCAATTTAAAGGAAATTTGTATTAGTTTTCTTTGATGACATATTTATTTACAGTAAGACATGGAAAGAACACTTACAACATATAAATAGAGTGTTGGAAGTTTTGGGAGAAACATACTCTCTATGCAAATCAATCCAAATGTTCTTTTGGCGTACAAGAGGTAGATTACTTGGGTCACATTGTATCCCATGAAGGCATCAAAGTTGATCTTTAGAAGATCAAAGCTATGGTAGAATAGCCAAGGCCCAAAACTCTCAAAAATATTCATGGGTTCCTAGGACTAATAGGGTACTACAAAAGATTTGTGTGGGGATATGGTAGAATAGCAACCCCAATCACTACATTGCTAAAGAAGGATGCCTTCCATTGGATAGACATAGCCACTAAATCCTTCGAGCAGCTTTAGGAAGCCTTGTGTAGCACCCCAGTTTTGGCTACTCCCAACTTCTCAAAAACCTTCATTATTGAATGTGACGCTTTAGGATCAGGATTGGGAGCAATTATAATGCAAGAAGGAAGACCAATTACATTTGAGAGTCACCAATTCAAAGGAAAATATCTACTCAAACTTGTCTATGAGAAAGAAATGATGGCTATTCTTCATGCGGTCAAGCAATGGAGGCCCTATCTCATGGGTGGACACTTCAAGGTAAAAATTGATCATGATAGTCTCAAATAATTTTTGGAGCAAACGTTATCATCTCAAGAACAACAAAATTGGGTAACAAAAATGTTGGGTTATGATTTTGAAATCATATACAAAAAGGGTAAAGAAAATGTAGTAGCTAATGCATTGTCTAGAAGGGATACATCCATAGATGCCTTACTAAGTGGAATGTCCATGTTGACGGCTGATTGGGTGGATGAAGCAAGATTGGAATGGGATCAAGACAAGGATACACAATCTCTAATATAGAATATCAAATGAGGATCTATGACATCTTAGAAATTTGAGTGGAAAGGTAATGCACTATGGTACAAGGACATGTTATACTTGAGTAAAGATTGCTAGTTAAAGCATAAGATTCTTGTAGAGCTACATGCATCACCTGTTGGATGAAACTCTGGGTTTTTGAAGACATCATAGAATAAAAAGAGAATTATTTTGAGAAGGAATCAAGGGGGATGTATAAAAGTTTGTATTAGAGTGTTTAGTGTGCCAACAATTTAAAGGGGAAAAAATTAAGACACCAGGTTTGTTGCAACCCTTACCAATTCCTAGTCAGAAATGGGAGGAGGTCTTAATGGATTTCATCACCAGATTGCCTTGTTTAGAGGGTAAGAATGTTATTTTCATGATTGTGGATAGGATCAAAAAATATTCCCATTTTTTTGCCCTATGACATCCATTTGTAGTCAGTACAGTCACAATTATTTTTTTGGAGACAGTTCAAAGGCTACATGGAACCCCAAAGATAATTGTAAGTGATCGTGATCCTATTTTCACAAGTAATTTTTAAAACAAAATTATTTTCATGTTTGGGTACTCAGCTAGCTCACAGTTCATCTTATCATCCTCAAATTGATGGGCAAACAGAAGTGGTCAACAAATGCTTAGAGGGGTATTTACGTTGTTTTGTATTAGATAAGTAGGAAAGGTGGATTAAATGGCTACCACTTAAAGAATGGTGGTCTAACACATACTTTCATACCTCTTCTCAAATGACCCCATTTTTTAGCATTATATGGTTACCATTCACCTTCTATCACTTCCTCCTTGAGGGTGCAAACTAAAGTCAGAGATATTGAGGAACACATTCAACATCAACAACAGGTTTTGGCTAGTTTAAAGGAGAATTTAACATTAGCACAAAACATGATGAAACAATAAGCAGATCAACACCATAGTGAAATAAATTTTGAAATTGGTGACTGGGTTTTTGTACGTCTCTAGCCTTATAAATAGATGTCCTTAAAGCAACAAAAAAAGGACAACAAACTTGCTCCTAAATATTATGGCCCTTATCAGGTTCTACAGAAAATTGGAAGTGTTGCTTATAAACTAGAGTTGCCTCCATCTTCACACATACACCCATTATTCCATGTTTCATGCCTGAAGAAGGTTATTGGAAAAAAATTTGAAGCCCAAACGTAGTTACCAAAACTTGATGAGGAAGGAAGAATCATTTTGGATCCAAAGAAGGTTCTGTAAACACGTACTAAGAGACCAAGAACCAGAGACATTAAGGAATATCTGATCAAGTGGAAGAATCTGAGCATACAAGATGCAACTTGGGAGGATGAAGGTTTTCTGCAGCAACATCCAAGATTATTCAATGTTGAGGACAACGTTGGTTTGAAGGGGAAGGGCATGCTACTCCCTTAACCTATTGCTTGTATTAAGATATGAGTAGCCGACTTGTGGCTTACCATATCATTTTATTATATCATTTATACTTTCTCATGCTTAATTGGTCAGCCTTGGTGATGGCCATAACATATGAATAGTATATATAGGGGATTGTAGGTAGTAGTTCATTATCATTTGAGCATTTGAGTCTTATTATATGGTTTGGAGGTTGGCCCCTCGAATTGGTGAAGCTATTATAATTGCATGTTGAGATCAGTAGTATGAAATATTATGTTATTTGGTGTTCTATTGTTGCTCATAAACTGAATTATACTAGTAATTTCATTACAATATGCCTATTCCTCCATCGCAGCCTATTCCATATAGCAATATTGATACATACAATTTTAGTCAATCTAAGACTTCATCGTATTCTTCCACTTCCACGACAACATTTTGTGTTTCAAGCAGATTTACAGGTCTTGCCCTTCTTAGCTGATATCCAACTTCAGGCAATAGAGCGTTTATAAAAAATGTCTTTTGATTTTCATTGCTCAATGTGGCAGAAGTGGGGATTTTATATAAAATCCTTTGGAACCTTGCAATAAAGTCCCGCATGTTCTTGTTTGGCTCTTTCTTCAACTACGTCAGTTGGGTGATCAGCGTGCTAGCGTCCTCTACAGGCTTGAATCTTTTTAGGAATTGCTCACGCATAGTCACCCAGTTGGTTATGGTGCCAAGAGCTAGCCGATAAAACCATTCTCCAGCCAAGTTGTGTAGAGTCTCAATGAAGAGTCTGACTGAGACATCTTCGTGCTCTACTGCAAGCACACCACAAGATATGAAGAAGGCTACCAAATGATCATCTGGGTTTAGTTTTCCATCTCCAAAGAATTTTGGAAAATTCTTTCTGGATCCCTTTGGCAGCTCGTGCATAGGTGGAGCCAAGTTCAGAGGTCCAAAAGTTGTTCCCCATGGAACATGTACTAGCTGATGCCCCATGTTGACTTGAGCATGTCTCCTCCTTGTGTAGACTTGATAGACTTGATGGATAATTCTAGCAACCGGATTATGCTGAATACGATCCGGATCTGGATGGATGTGCACTCTCCTTCCTCGTAAGAGACTAGATCTGTGGCTTCTAACTTTAGGAGGATGATTGAAATTGAATTTCTCCTGCAGTCAGAAGAAATGATCAGTCCTTCCTTGCACCTTCATAGATCGGGTGAATGGACATTCAGCCAGGTTGAGATTTGTATGGAAAACACTCTGATCTTCAATAGATAATCCTTGATCTGCAAAGATAGTTGTTTCCCTAGCGGAGTCACCAAAAACTGCTGGTTAGATTTTCTGCATAGCATCAAACCTAGGCAGTCATGAGATAAATCTCCCTCATTTAACCGGTGAGGCTCCCATGTTAGATTTGTCAATAAAAATGTGTTATTATCTATTAGGGGTTTTACTTTAACCACTTAGTTCATGAACCATAACTAAGAAGTTCTGCAACAAGTAAGAATATGTTCAAGAAAGGAAGTATTTTATAGAAGAAGGAAGTAAAGAAAATATAGAGAAGAAATGGGGAAGATGTGCATCCCAATTAGTAGATAGCAGAGCTAATTGCATGCACATAGAAGAAACTTAATAGATATGAACACACAAAATTATAAAACAAAGGCAGCTCTAGATCCAGGTCTAAAATAACACAAAGTCTATTAAGAAAATCTAAGATTAAAAGTAAGAAACATAGTACACTGTGACACAAAGTTCTCTGGAAACTTTCTCCTTTGTATTCCTTTGCTCCAAGTTGCTCTCAGGGGTTCAACACAAAGTCTAGAACACAAGATTGTTGCTTACAAATTCTGATTGATCATTAACCCAGAGGTTCTTCTCCTACTTATAGAATGTAGGAGGGAAAGTACAAATGGGAAGTCTAACTGAACTAAATCATGAACAACAAGTAAAGATGACATTTGGCAATCATCCTCCACTAACTTCTCCTTAAGTGACATATGTATCACTTAACTAATAGAATGGTTCCACATGACTTTAAGTAATGGTTGCAAAACCAGTAACTTAGAAGTTTTACATTTTCATCCGGGAACATAGAAAATAGAAGAAGAAAGAATAGAAGAAGTCATGCCAGCTATAACATTTATGTCTTCTTTTATTTCTGATATCGGATATACTTGTCGAACATGTAATTCAACATCCTTCCATTTGTTTTAGCCACTGCTTCCTTCTCTGTCCTTAACTACAGTAACCATTCATTCAACACTTTGATGCATGCTTCCACATCTTCCAAGCTCAGCCCAAACCTCGCAATGTCTGCCTGTAGTGCCACCAATCTACCGATAAAATTCATTGTGAAAGTCTTGGTAGCTTTATCAATTCTCTTTTGTACCATCAGAAGAGATCCTTCTAGGGAATTAGGTACCTTAGTTGAGATGATCCGCATGTATGAAGTGACATTCCCGTCCACTCTCTCCTCAGTGAAAGAAATGACAATGTTTGGTTAATCTGATGTCCTACTCTCAAGTGACTGCATCCTCTTCAGCAAAACTCTACAGATTTCCAAATGGAAAGATACTGCAAACTCTAGCTACTTCCCCTTCTCGACTGATCCGTTCGGTACAATATATCTCCCAGCAGCTTGTTGATCTCGGCCAAAATACTCAAGTTACTCTCTGCAACTATATTCATGCCTTTTATTTTTGCCATTAGTTGCTTCAATTGATTTGCTGCATCATCCATAACCTTTAGGTGGGCTGACACTTCTCCAAGTTGTACAGAAGCTTGACGAATAATCAAATCCTTCTATTTGTCAATAGCCTTTACTTGATTGCTTGCGTCCTCCATTTCCTGCATAAGATGATCACTCACCTGCTCTGAAATGGGCTGAATGGAAGGTTTAACAACCTTGGCTATGATCTCACATAATTTAGATACTTGCTTCTGCAGCTCTTCTTTCTCCGCCTTTTCACTGTCAAGCCTAAGGAATAAAACATCAATCAATGTCTGCGTGTCCTACTTCAATCCTTTAGTGGTGGCTTGACCGAGGGGTACTTTGGCTACCATCACATACTCTGCCGTGAGCTCCTCCTCTATCTTTCCTTATGCCGGAATTGATATCTCAGCAAACTTCTCTCCCAAATCCTCGATGATCAACCTAGAAGTTGCTTTGGTACCTTTAAGCATTATGTCTCTTCTGCCCAAACTCTGGAGTAGCTGCAAGTCGTGCTCCTCTAAGTTCATCTCCATTCTCACTTCTGGAACCAACTGCAAAGCCGACCATTCCGAGAAGTTACTTCTCGAAGAATGAGAAGTCGTTGAGTGTACTACCATCTTCCACTCTGCATCCTCTCCGTTAGAAAGCGCCACAGTGTTATGGCTGCCATCTTCTGAGTCATCCAAGGACAAAGCCCTTTCAAATTCCACCATCTGCAGCTTTAACGTATCCTCTGGAACAGGCGCTGAATGAAGTGGCTGAGGGGAGAAGATGAATGTCGCTAGATTCAGTGGAGGCATAGAAGCGTCTTGCTGCTGCGATGCAATAGTTGGTGAAGTACTGGGTACTGGAGAAACCGGAGTTAAAGTCATGGTCATAGAAGTGATCTTCTCCTTGGATTGAGATCTTCTATGCACTTTCAACTTCTTGACTTTCCTGCTACTTTCTCCTCCATGCTTTCACTTGAGGGAATCTCCTACGCCAAAGTTGCCCGTGACTTGATTCATCAATGCTTCATCAAGGTAATATCCCTTCGTCAACAACCAATTTGAAGTATTCACCAACACAGCTCCCGACCTTTCTTCAATTGTGTTACAACCTCCTATGTTATTCTGCAGTATGGCTTTATCTCCTCCCATTTGATAGTAAGTGTCAAGTACCACATTCCCATCATCTTTAAGATCCGTAGGTATCCACGCTAGTCCAAAGTTGAACACTTGTTTTGTTAATAGCCTGCTGAAATCTCTCTTTCTAACCTTGTACTCACTTTTGCACTTCATCAGGAAATCTTCTAATGAAGGCACATGTGCGTACTCCTGGGAGATTATCTTCCTAGCTACTCCAAATGGATCGAAGTTCAGCCGTGCAGGGAAGAACTCTTGCTCATACTTAGATAACATTTGCGCTTCCATCCCCCGAGCTCTATAATGCTAATGCAGCTGTAATATCCCACAGTGATTGGGAAGAAGCCCGTAGACTTGTGCCGCTTTGACTGAAGGTTGTTTAACTCCACAAGTTGCTTGCTTAGCTCCATGGAAATCAATCTATCATTCGGATGCCTAGGCATCTTTATTGGTTCTTTAGAAAAGCCTGTAAACCTGAGGTATGTGAAATCTGAAAATTGAATGAATAGGCTGCCACTCTTGGACACAGCTTCCCACGCTTCCTTGCTTACCCTGTTGGCCTTCAAGTCTTTGTCTAGCCTGCAGATGAAATCATAGAAGAATTCTTTTTTGACTACTTTGAAATCTTTCTCACATGCAGGTACAGTAAGTTGTGGGTAGCACTCGAAAATGGGGTCCTTTGAAAGAACACCACATCTATCCAACTTGGAAAAGACGCCTTGTGAAGTTGCAGCATACACAAAGTATGAAGTCATCTTGAAGCTGAAAGAACGCTTCACATTCTGGAGTTGCTCACCAATGTTATTGCTAATAATTTTCGACCAATTGATTATAGAATCAACCTTTTTTATTTCAATGGTCCTGATGAAAGCATACATCCATGTACGAAAAGTGTAGGCATTCGCTTCGCCATTCATCCTGCATAGTAATTTGATGACATCATCTACCTCCTGCACCAAATTGGACCGTGGAAGAGTTCTCAGGAACTTTGAAGGAGATCTAGGCTTGTTCATGTATCGACTATTCATTATGCTTACGAAATTAGCTCTATGCTTCTCCCACCTACTGTTGGCATCCTAAAGACTAATGGAAGTCACCACCTTTCGCACTAGAATCTTCAAACAATAATTGATGAAATTTGCATCCAAACGAATTATTGTCTTTCTCGAAGCATCACGCACTGATTTGGATGAAGGATGGTAAGATCTAGCGCACTCCATAACAAATTCTGGCAACTGAGTTGTACATGGAAAAGCTGCAGCTCGGATAATTCCACTACTTTTAACCACACGCATAAGTGAAGTCTTTCCCGCTCTGGATCTATCAATCAAATCGAAAAGAGGTTCCAGGCCTAGATCTGTGTCTCCTATGTCTGCAAGTTTGGAAGCAATGCATGACTCCATCATGCTTTCTTTTTCATCTCTTTTCGCCATGGCTTTGTCTATCTTCGTCTAAATAATTCTTTTTCTTCTTAGTTGGCCAAATTTCTTCAATACAGGTGTAGATATGGACAATTCTTCAGATTTGAAGGATATTTGCAATGTATTAGACATTGATAAAAGCTCCTTTTCTTCTGTAAAGCACTTGTAATGAATTCTTGCAATTTATTCAGACAAAAATGGCCACCGGAGCATGAATAGTGAATTTTAATTGTAAAAATCTACACTTTTCAAGCCTGCTGTCCCAAAATATGGTGTTTAATTTGCACATAAAGAGAGCATGAATCCTTTCAACAACACCCGAGCTCCTGTAACACCTATGCAAACAATTATGCAGACAAAGATCAACCTTCTTCAAAGCATGAGCCAAATCTGGAAGCTTTTAGCCTTGTTGCCACCTTGCCTGAGCAAAATCCTTCTTCAAATGGGGGTGCACTTTTCCTCTTGGCTGCAATTCTTTACCTGTGAATCAAATAATTCACCCATATGGCTGCCCATGCTTATATAACCTTCACAATTCTATAATTAATAATTGCCCTAACAATTAAAGGCAATTAATTAATTAAAAATCATGGTCTTCTGTTTTAAAAATAGCATGTTTAAGGACAGCCATCCAATAAATTAAATTAATCCAATTTAATCCTTCACACATCACTTCACTTAAGCTTCACAGTGTGCCTTGACCATAGCCACCGAAAATAGAAATTAATTTAATGATTTAATAACTTGAAAATCATTAAATATCTCCTAAATGGGGCACACTTTTTGAAAGGAAGGGGGCAGCCACTAAATAAATTAAATTTAATGCATTTAATCCATTTCTTTTATTCCCCCTTTGATCTGTTGACTTCCTCCAAGCTTGGGCGCACTTTTTAGAAGAATAGATTAATTAAAATAATCACTTCAAGGATGCCATCATCTCACCAAAGGGGGCGCACTTTTTTGCACATATAATTCTATTTTTAAGAATTTTTTTACAATGGGATTCTTTACCCTACAAGGCAGGCACCAAAATCCCATGGTCCACTTAAGTGATTTGACTTTGAAAATGGGATTATTTACCCTGCAAGGTAGACACTAAAATCCCATGATTTCACTTAAGTCACTTTCCTTTTATTTTATCATGAGAATTTTTACCCTGCAAGGCAAACAATAAATTCCCGCCTGCCTGCGGCCTCTAACTTTCCTATTGCAACTTAAGTGAATTTTATAACACGGGAAAAAGTACCCTGCTAGGCAAGTATAAAAGTCCCACCTTGCATGCCACTTTTATTTTTCCCATTGCAGCTCAAATCCTTTGTTTTCCAAAAATGTGCCCAACCCCACAAGGGCTTTTCAGTGCACGAATTTACTTTTTTCCAGTCATCCAAACCTTCGATGGCGACTTCCTCTGGGCATAACGTGCGTATATGTTTTCTAGCTGCTCCAGGCCAAAAATCGGGCTTACTCGACAAAGGAATTGATCTAGAGAAATTTCATAGAAAACGAAACGGTACAACACAAAAACACGAAAAATTGCCAAAAGTTACAAATAAAGCCCAAAACTTATTCCAAGTTAAAACCCTTTTGGTACATAAGAGTAATGACATATTCAATCATAACAGAGTTAAAACGGGGTGCAAATAGCCTCATACGGGGCTCAAAATAATTAAATACAAATTTCCTGCACACAAATCCCGACGACAGAATATAACAACTTTGGGCATCTGGGTATTTATTGAAAAAAGCTAATATGGCTCTTTGGGATTATGATGACGCAATACAATAACTTTCAGGCAATAAAAAAACAAAATGACCCATTATTTTAAAAGTACGAATTTTTTTTGGATAGGGTAGTCGCAGATTCCAGGGTGAAATCTGGGTGACACCAGGAAGTCATTTCACCTCCTCATGGGTAATCTACATCTGCACTTCCTCGTTTCACATCCAAAATTTTCAGGAATAACTCTTATTGGCATCATATTTCCTTAGAACTTACTTTCTCTGATACTATTTTCACATATGAGGGCTTGACTCGATTTGGATCTATACTCGATGATATCTTATTGCCCCCTAATTCACCCCATATCTACCATGGATGTGTCCATATTGCGGCTTCCTATGGCCTTCATGTCTTCTATCTAACAATCTTTCTGGCATGCGATCCTTGCAATTCTCCACTAACACTTGGGAAAACTTGGTTGGATTACATTGGGGGCACTTTGGATCCTAATCATACTAGTATCACATTCCCTATGCCTTTCGGCCGCGTTTCTATTTGTAATGATTCATATCTTGGCTATTCATAGAATCTCACTTATCGGTATGCACATGAATGTCCACTAACACCTTTCAGTGATGAAGAGTATGTAATGTACATGTACACTTTACGCCGCAATGGCTCATTATATGATCCACTACACACCCTTATTTATCAGGTTTCTGATGCATCCCCATTTGGCTTCAATCAGGATAATGATGACCTTCTAGATAGTATCACTTGATCACACTCATTGTCATACACTTGGGGGGCATTGTACTTCCTCCCCCTGCTGACATTCTCTGGTGTCTCACATATCATACACTTCACATTACATCTTTCTTATGCATCTTACACATCTTGATACACTCTTATATTGTCATTACCTGATGACGCACTCTCATGCTATGGTTCACACTTGACTGTTGAGGGCATACTATACACATGAACCTCACACACTGCACATTTCACACATTGCACATTCATCACATTACTTTCTCGCAACTTCTATTACACATTATACACGCTCTATACACTCATGACATATCTTTCTTGCATATACTCTTACACGCTGCGCTCATTACCCTATGATAAACTCTAGTTCCATAGTTCATACTCGACTACTGAGGGTTTTAATATAAATGGAACCACACCACATCACTCCCACTCTACGCTCTATGCTTTATCAATCACATCTGACTAACGCACACATTCAAACCATTTCCTGATGACACACTCTTATTCTACGGAACCTTCTTGACTGCTAAGGGGGCATGTGTAAATGAACCTCACTTCATACATACACATCCACTCGGGGGGCACATGACTCCTATCACACTCATACTGCATTCCATTTTACGTCATCCATAACATATTACATATCTTGGTCATATTTACTCTTTCTTACTTATGCTTACATGTAAACTTTCTTACACATGTTATACAAATGTCTTGTATGTCATTATCTTTCTATATACACATCCACATTCACTTTCCTTCTAGTTGTGGATGCAACTTTCATACAAATTGATACACACAACACAAATGCTTGGCATAATACCTATTACTAGTCCCGCAATGGCTCCTAGGGGCATCCACTTTTGTACACATCATAGGTGCTATTGTATCATTTCTCATCACACACTACTTTATCGTAACATACATGTTTTTACATACTTTATATCTTTCTAACATGCTAATGGCTGCTTCATGTGTAACATTTGTTTTATAGGTCTATTTTCTAACATTTTTCTCTGTTACTTTTTGCTTTCCAATGCTTGTCATTTTATGCCCTTTTTGTATTATTTTCCTTATGTGATGTCTGTTCTTTGATTTCTTGTATGCTTTACAGCCATCTCGTCCTTACTTTTATTGCGACATCATGAGTGATGTCCCATGTTTAAAACCCTCTTTTCATAGTTTTCTTTTTCTTTTTTCATGTTTATAATGTCTTCTTGCATGATTATCTTACACATCATATTTTACATGCATGCTTATCTCACTTTGCAAACACTTGTTTTCCTAGAAACTTTTCTGTGCTTGTGCCTTGGTATTATACCAAGAGAAATTCCCTCCCTCATGTAGGGCATCAGTTTCAGTTCAATTGTTGGTCCCTCCTTTGGGCTGTGTATTCCTCAATGACATTACATTCATGTAAAAAAAATGAGGAGGGGGCATCTATTTGAGTGAAATATGTCACCCACACATACATTTTATAGTCACATTTCACTATAGTTCTACACATAATTAGGTACAATACACCATTCTCAGTCATAGCAACTGGCCTAAATCTTGAATTGGGTCCTCAGCACAACACAGATCACCAGAACCTAGACCCAGAAAGTAGTGCTTGGGTGCCCTTGACCCTTCCTGGACAGCCTATGAGGAGGGGGTAGTTACACATATTTTCTCAATTTAGTTAATTTTTCAACTACTTCACACCAGTAAATTTTATAGGGCACACAGTCCTTCAACGCATAACATGCATGCACTACACTCTTTCTTTTCTACTTTTGCATTGGATTAGAATTGTTTGAAACTAGATAAGATTTTTAGACACCATCTATAGTAGTGTTCACACTTCGAGAAGTAATTCAAAGATTTGGGGAATGACATGGTAGACCTTTCTCCCTACACTTATGCCATTCTTGGCATGAGATCACCCAAAAAAACTTACATTCAAGCGCAACTAGCATGAGATTTCCCAAAAAAATCGGTCTTCTACAACATCATTCAGGATCCTTTCTATATTTTTCACTCATCACCGATCAGGTGCACATGTTCCTTTTTCACATTTTTACTTACTTTTGCATACTTTTTAAACACAATTTGACCATATATATGCAGATATTCGACTACTTGTTCATTCTTCTCTTTTATAGGTTCATCCTTATGGGAAGTAATAGTCATATCAATCATACATCATCAAACAAAAATTGAAATCAATAACATGTACACATGCATTATATACACATATGCTCTTCTCACCTTAGGGTCATCATCATCACTTATTTTCACTTACTCTTCCTTTAGCTTCCATGCTTCACTATTTTCATCACTCCACACTTTTAATTATCTCTCGGCATGGTTTTAGCCATCAATATACATGGTTATTAGGTACACATATCTTATCTACTTTATGTTATTAAAAATATTCTACAAAAACATCAAGTGGGGGAAAATGTAGACACAAAATCATGCACTTTGGGTATCTATCTAGTCCTTATCACATACTATTATTCATATGATTCCTAAGCAAGAACAATTACTAATTAACCAATGCTCTTTTGGCCATCTTTCCTTACTTTCTATTATCACTTCTTGGTGTTACACACCTTCTATCCTAGATTGTCCTTTCCATACTTTAGCACTTTCTCATTCTGGACACCAGCATGCCCAGTCAGGATGTCTAGCGCTAGAAGCCCCCTGTCCCCCTGTGGGTGCCCCTGACCTATTTGTACCTTTTCCTAACATCTTTAGGGTCCTTTCTAGTCTGTTTGGGCATATTTTCATTTTTGGTGGTTAGTCCTTTTTAAGGTTTGTTACAAAATTAAAGCAAGGAAATCTTATAAATATAAATTTATGTGACCATAATAAAGGACTAAAGCACTAAGCATTAGCTATCACCACCTAATATTGCATTGAAAGAGCCATGTACAAGAGCACTCAAGCATCCATATAACATCCACACATAAGGGAAAAGGGAACTGCCATTCTTATATATACACTTCATATGAAGGAAAGTTCATTCTTTCATGCACACATCTATTTCCATCTTATTACATCTAGCTACTTACTCACAATCAAGTGTGAAACACACAAGAGCCACCCAGGGCACAATTCTGACACACAAACATATAAAACTACATTTGGTCTGAGATGTATTACAATGATGAGTCACAAGATCCCTTGTTTGAAAGCTAAAGAAAACTCAACCACTCATTTGCATTATTTCCTTTTTGGGATTTGATCTGCTTTTGGGGTTTTACAGGTTATTTATTTATTACAGGTTACCAAATGCGACATCTACAGAGTTGGTGTGACATATTAGAAAAATAGGAAGTGAAGGACAAGAAACATTTCTCTTGACACAACCCTCGAAACTAGTTTCCCTATGAGCTTCTAAGATAGTCATAAGCGTTTTCAGAGATATTTCTACAAAACGCCCTTAGCGTGTCCTTGACCCATTCCATAGGTGCCGCAGTCCAAGTATATTCCTACACCTCTGCACAATTGTTTTGAGATCTTTCGTGTGACACATTCGTCCCTCTCAATTTACCAATTCGTCAATTTGGACATAGTCCAGGATTCAATTACAAATCAACTAAGTATTTCTATCACCTCATTTTCAACTTAGGGTTCCATAATCTCTAGCTTATCTTTTTCTTTGGTCAAATATCTATCCTTCATTTCTTATTCATTTACTATTGACAACATTGTAAATAGTATTTAGGCATCTATTTATTTCAATATTTGGTTAATCACCTTGAACATTGATGTTTATCTGAAGTGATAAGTAGCTCATTGATATATTGCAATAAAGCTTCTCAACACTTCATGTAGGAAAATGTTTCTACTTTAGACCCTCTATTTCTAATCAGCATTAGGTCATGCACTTACACATTGGAAAGATGCAAAGTTAATTCTTTTGTATCATTTTTATACTACTACTTATGGGACTAAGTATAATTAAAGATGAAAAACCTCAATTATTTTTTACACTTAATGTGGGAAAGTACAAAGGACCTATTATTTTCTTTTTATCAACAAACAATTCTAAACTCGGAGGGCTCACAATTGATTCAGGTAGGGTGATCCATTATGCATTACGAGGAGTCAACTATAAAATATATCTATAATCTTATGGTAGGTCATGGGACTTGTATCTTAATATAGTTATGGCACAAAACCAATATGTATTTTTCCTTGTTAAAATAAAAGATGGTGAAATATAGTCGAGTTAAATGTAAGTGCGTGTCGAGTTGGTATAAATATGGTATATGCCTTTATGAAATGGTATGAGTGGCTCATATAAGGACTATCAATTCAATATTTATTGTGATAGCATTCTAAGTTGACCATATAAACCTCTCAGGGAATGAGAATGAAGATTACCAGACAGCATAAGAGCATGTTTTTAGATACAGCATGTTTTATATTCATCAGATTATATAGGAAAATATTATTGATCATTTATAATTCCCACTAAGAACAATTTCGTTGTAGACATCTGGTCCATGAATCCCTTTATTAAGGAGGTTAATTTATTAACCTCATTGAAAGATTTTAGGTGTCTCTTGCTAAGTTGCTGTTTGGTGAAAGGGGTTAATACCCCAGTAGGTTGGTGCCTACAAACATTTGAGAAATATATTAAGAAATATTTTCTTTGTGTTTTTTTCCCAAAAGGGTTTCCACACGAATTTGGTGATTCGTAATCATAAGCAATTTAGAAACACACACCAAAAATTGCTTTTAAAAAATGTTTTTTCAGATGTAATTTTAAAATTACGAATTTTCCATGATTTTAATTATTTTTAAAATCTGCAAGTTGACTATGGAATCATAAAAACCAGAAGAAAATGCAAGGAACAACAACATGATCTGTTGATAACAGAGTTCGACCTAAAGCCTACATCTCCAGGCCCATTTTAAATGGGACTGATCTATTAAAATCACCTTAATAAAACACTTATAATGGTGGACAAGGCAATTTAGACCTTCTCAATCTGTCATAATATTCCTTCAATAAAAATAACCCTGGTCTCCTTTGGAAAATTTCCTCCAAAATGTCTCTAACTCCCAATATTGCCCTCCAGGCTTACACAGACATACAAGATTAACTATTAAAATACCAACTCGTTCCTTTTATAACATGTTTACTACCTATACCCCAATGGGTCACATTGTATTTTAGTACATGGTTTTTTAAGGGGTCGATCCCCCTTAACCTCTACCACCACTTATTTTCTATGTAGGGATAAAACTGCCACATTGTTAAGAGGGTTAGAGGTCACTGGGTTCAAATGTAGGATGGTCGGTGGTATGATTTTTTCAACTGACTATTTTTGTTTGGGCCACGTTGTATGATTAGTGGAATGATGAGCCAAGTTGGGTGAAGAGGTTGTTGGGCTTGGTGGGAGTTGGCAAATGATTTGGAGTTGGTGGGAGTTGGCAAGTGAGGTGGCAAGATGGGTCTGAGTGGAGAGGTGAGGAGCATTCAAGAAGGTGGTTTAGTGGATAAGGTAGTGAGTTGGTTGTTGGGTGACAGGTCAACTCAATCGACTGAGCTAGCAGGGGCTCGACTCACTGAGTCAAGTTGTCACCAAAATTAGCTCGGTCATGCATAGTACTTACAACACAATGTGTGATATATCCTACATGCACTATGGGTTGAATAACAAAAAACACTTATATATAGAAACTCAAATATAGTGATATGGAGAAACAGAGGAAAAAACACCTATCTGCAAAAAGAGTGTGTTGACCCTAATTGAGGGTCCCTAGTCAGTAAATAATGGGGCCCACCCGTCTGATAATGAGTGTCAAAGAGCGGAGGTACAAAACACATTTTTCTTCCATACCACATTGCCACTTGTCACTATTTTCATTGGTCCACATGGTGGATGTGCATGCATCCATGTCATCATGAACCTACATGTAATCCTTTATTTTTTACTAGTTTGTCAAAAATTTCAGCATGTAATAACTTCTGCATACAGTTTCCATTTTCAACGTATAAGATACCTCCAAAAAGCTCTCGATATTCTCTATGTAATGCAATTGATTATAACATATCATATACTATTGTTTCTCAATGAGGATCCTATGGACCACTCCTTCCCACTAAGAAAATTTTGGACCTCCAAAAGTACTTTTAATTGGTAATGAGGTGAGGGTACTTCTTCCTCACATTTCTAGTTTCCATCAATTTCTCCTTATTCAGATGCATTCCCTTCAAACCCAAAAAATTATATTCAACATCAATCCTTCGTGAGGATCTCACCTTCCTGTCGAAAATGACATCTTCTTGCAACTCATCCAAATACTCCAGAGCAAAATCATCAACACAAGGTACAAATATATTAGCATCATGATCAATAATCATAGGAGGCTTATACAACTTCAGATTTTCAACATTCACAAATAAATAAATCTGAATTTAAGGAGGTAAATATAACTAGAAATAATTATTGCCAAATTTTTCCAATATTCGGAATGGACCATACCAAATTGATTTCAAATTTTTACCTTCACATATCAATCTTTCCTTACTCATGTGAAGCAAAACTAAACCACCCACTTAAAATTTGTGACTAGTTTTATGTTTATTGTGCCTAGCCTTGTAATTTTCTTGACTTTTCACCAATTTTTCTTAGAAAAACTGATGGACCAGTTGTATCTTATGCAAAAAATTCTTAGCTTTATCAGTATCACTATGTTCATTAACAACAAATTATTTTCCAAAAGAGAAATCTAATGGAGATTTAGGTAGATAACCAAAACAAGTCTCAAAAAGAGACTTCATAATGGAAGAATGAAGTGTGCGGTTATAAGTATGTTTCACATAATACAACTGTTCATCCCAAAACTTAGGATGTTTACCACAATAACCCCTGAGTAGATGTACCATTGTGCGGTTTACAACCTCTATTTGAACATTAGTCTTTGGATGAAACACAATACTTTTTTTGAGCTTGGTGTCCATCAAATCTCACAAAGTTGACCAAAATTCCCCAAGAAACCTGGAATCCCGATCAGAAAAAATAGAAGTGGGCAAACCAAAATGAACCCATGCATACTGAAAGAATAAGTATGCAATCCCTACACTAGTAATTAGTTTAGTACAAGGAATCAACACAAATTTTTCATAATCTATCCACAACCACATATAAATAGTCGTGTTTCCTTCATGACATGGGAAAACCTCCTACAAAATCCATGGAAATACTTTCCCAAGGATGTGTAGGGACAAGAAGAGTGTAAATTACTAACTTCTTGTTGCTAGGCTTGCTCGTGGCACAAAGAACACATCCATTTATATATCTGGTTGCATACTTCATGCATATGAAGGCCAGTAAGAATACCTCTGTAAATGTGCAACAATTTTACCAACACCAAAATTTCCTGATATAGAGAGAAGTATGAGCTTCCCTAACCATATGAACCCTTTCATCCCGCGAAATGCAAAGTTTACTAGGAATGATACAAGAGTCCATCATGCACATGATAATCCAATTCTCCTACCTTTTTTCCACTCATCAAATTTTCATACACTTATTTAAAATCAACATCATTAGCATATTGTTCCTTATAACTATCATGAACTAAAGAACTATGTTGTAACAGAACATATGCAACAACAACTAGAGGTCTAGATATGAATATTTACAACCTTATTTTGTGTGTCATTATTATACATGATCACGAGATGGAACCGTTGTAAAGAAACCCATCCAACGAGAAGTGTTCTAGAGTATTCTAGTTTGGTCTATGATTGGAGATGTTAGAGGTTAGGACTACCGAGGGGGGGGGGTAATGAATCAGTGTCATGAGTCACAGTTTTATTTCCCAATCAAGTAATGTTAATGCATTTTCTTAAAACTTAAAACCAAATTGCATAGCAACTCTTTATCATAAGTTGAATAGGATTTCTTACTGTGCTTGTGAAGGTCTCAGAATGAGTAGACAAAAAGGTTTTTTATTTTACATCAACAAACCACCCATTGCAGAGTCACTAGCATTGAACCAATGGACTAAGATCTCAAATGATTGCTGCAAATAGTGGAGCTAGTAACTCAAGACTGGAGCAGTACTAATCTTCTCTTTCAGTGTGTAAAAAGTATTTTGATGTTTTCCAAGATACACCTTGCAAGAAATCTCATACTTTGAAAACTTGTTAAAGAATGCAAAGGAGTATGCAATACAACTATCTCCAATTGATCACACACGTCACGAGGTTTATAAGACAACATATTGTGATCTTATATTTTCACTTATACTCTCTTATATCTTCTCCTAGCTTGACATAGGTTCAATTAACAATTGTTAGTCTATTACAAGTCACTGAGAATGGGGGGTGAACTCTTAGTGTGGTTCAATAAACTTTGAGTTCACTTTCAATACACAAAACCTCTAATTAATCTGCAGCAATGTAGTTACCCTGCATTCAATCAACCATATGCAATAAGATTTTCAATCTCACAACACAATAAGTCTTATGTGGGCAAAAAATAATAATCTTCACGGGATGAATTTTTAACTTCACTGTACTGAAACTTCAATGTTCTTATATCTTGGAACACCAATTCTATAGCAGTTACAGATGATTTGGTTGTGTAGTTGAATTAAGTGCCACTCAACTTTCAACTGATAGCAGCCTACTGTCAAAAACTTCAAGTTTACTCTTCAAATGATGAAGAAATGCTAAGCATCCACTCAACTGCCTTAGCAGGCTGCAACTTGTAGGGAGCACCCAGTCTTCTTCCTAAAATCCTAAGCACCCACTTAGAAACTATTACAAATATTACTTCTCAAATTCCTAGGCAAGTGAGAGGGAATTTATATGGAATAATATTTAATTTGAACAATTTTCTACAGCATGGACTTGCTTCATGACCTCTTGATATTCTCAACATTTTGTGTGTGTCTTTGTTACAGTTATCTAACTCTCTTTCTTGAGCATCAAAATGAGCTTCTGATTCAGTGGAAGAATATTTCAGGGATTTTGGACAGGGTTCTTTCCTTCTCTGCAAGAAGTTATCTATCAAATGTGCATTCCATCAGTAGCTCTTTAACACTGTCAGAGCTCATATCTCTGTTGCTTGCAGGTCAGAAGTATTCAGAGTTCAATGGACCTCAAGTTATTCATTCTTTTCTTCAAAATTTTAGCTATAAAATTTGGCTCAATGGCTCAACCTTATAAGTACACAGCTACATTCTCTCTTTCTTCAGCCGCTCCATTATTCATGGAATTAACTATTTATATAAAATTCTCAACTTACATCCTCTAAACCTTCTTAGCGGATTTTGCATCAACAAATTCACATAGGATGAATACTGGACTGTTGCAAATCAATCATTTCACATGGAATGCTCATAAATCCTTTGAACAATATTCTCTCTATCTTGACTCTTTACACTTGATTCTGAGAATTCAGTAGATGTTGCCAAATATTCCCTATTACACCAATGTATCCATACGTTCTTGATATATTCCTTCTATCACCTTCAAATGCAATCAATATCAATTTGGGCCATTTTATTATTTCTAGTGAGATCTACACGAGAATTGAATTCATCTTTCCAGATGAGTGATACGAACCATGAGATTCTGCATACCTTCCCTGTATGCAAGATATGTCCATTATACGGGTAATAGGAAGAGCTCGTGTGGAACCAGATTTATCAGTCACATTAAACATCGTGGCTTATCATTTAACCTTTTAAAATCGTATGATTTAGGGACATGTTGCAGAGATATGGTGGAAATTTTGTGCTAATTCATTGGTTTAGTCTCGAGTTATGATTGCCTTTATTATCTGCACATCACTAACTTCTCCCCAGGGTTTCCTTATATTTTGTGATAGCTTGACAGGGTTCAAAAATGGAACATCTTAGTCATCACTTGAGATGCGTGGTTTCAAAAAATTCCGCTCCACTACATGATCCACACAACTCTATTCTATACCCTCTTCCATTCCATAACTTCGGGTGTATCGGGTTGAAACGAGAATAATGGAACTCGTGCTTCACTAGTCTTAGTTCACCTGCATTCTTCTTAGTCACCGCATCTAATTAAACAAATTTTAAATCAAGATAAAATTGCATTTCGGGTTTGATTAGATATACGGAGAACATCAAATTAGATTTGGAATCGATCAAGCATCCCAAAACCTTTGTTAGCCCGATCAACCTATACTTCCAAGACTTCAATACTCTTCTCCCTTGTGAATCAGAGGAAAATGTATTCCTTGTACAATGAGACACATATTGCGTACTATGATCATACTGTGCCGGTATTGTCAAGTTCTTCCACACTTCGTACTCCATTCTCCTTATGTTTCAGCTTATTAACGTTTACAGAGAACTCGAATCAATTGTGATGAGCACACGACCATTGTGCCATATTCAATCCTCTAAAAACGTGCCCGATGAGGCTCTCTACCACATTTGCAACATAGGATACACACGGGTCTTTTTATTTCGGCATCATTAGGCATGATGCAAGGTCAAAGAAGACCATATGCCGTGGAACTTCGTGCTTATAACATTACTGAATCCGTATTACATGTATTAGCTTTGTTGTGCGGTCAACATGAGACCTCGTGGAGGGAGTCAACTTATTAGTACAATGGTGAACAGTTCTGATTCAACCATCAACCTTCAGGTTTGTACCTTCACACATCACTTTAATTGTAGGCACACAATATACACCAATTAAAGTCGGACTACCCTACCATACATGAGGAGGATTGAGAACATTATTTGACTTGGAGGAATAATTAATCAACCTTTATAGAGCTTGAAACCATTCTCATACAGGTCGTTTGTGCCCGCAATTCAAACTTCATTCTCCGTACTCAACGCTTGTCTTTGTTTTCCGACTTATTAAGGTCCTGCAAGAGATCCTTGAGACATTGTGGAACGGGTTCTATTACCCTCATTTGATGCCTTTCTTGCACTTCCACAATTGATCCTGCACAACACTTTGAATATAGAGTGTTGGGGATAAATCTTGGTAGTCGAGAAACTCTAAAATAAATGGAATTAGTTCTTTAAAGGAAGTGTTTAGTGCCAGATTCTATTTGGAAGTTGAACCGGCACGTATGGTGGGGAGATTTTTTTTTGTGATGAAACCAATGGTCTAGTATTACTTGAATAACTTCAAATATTACAGCTCTATACATAATGAAATATGGGTGGTACACAGGGCACCACCCCATGATCAAACTAGCCGATGACAGCTAGGATTGTATTCTCATAAGTATTCAAGCCCAAGGGGCATACCAATCAAACTTAACCATGACTTCATTGCTAGAAATCAATAGTTAAAAAAACTAGTGCCGCCACAACAAACATAGGGGCCAGGGGGTGGTGGTAAGCCCCTGAATATCCTCATAAGTTACCTACAAGGAAGATCTTTGCCAATTCCGAAAGGGGCATGCCAACCTAGAATTTTCAAATGTCTTGCATTGAGCTCTTGTCCCTCATTATGGCTAGGAGAAATAGGTCTAAATGAGCCAATTTCAACTGAGAATTCCCAACAATTGACCAGAGTCCCACTCCAAAAGCTCATGCACAGGTTGGAACAGGGAGTGGTGACTGGTAGAACCCCTAACCACTGTGTTGCAGCAATATCCATAGGTCCAGTGGGACCTCCAACCCCCACTGATTAATAGGGCTACGTAACGTTGCTCGGGTAAAACCATCCTGGGACCAGCCTATGACCATCGCTAATAGCTCAATGACATCTCTTCATTATGACCATTACAATGCCATTGATGCGGGGAACCTATTTGAAGAGTGGAATTTCAGTTATCCTTTTCCATCAATTCCATAGTGACATCAATGACAAAACCAACCAATGTAATAAGGTTCAACTACAGATACTGGAGGGTGTTGATGACTTGTACGAATCTACTGGTTCTTGATAACCATGAAGTAGCGTTTCTATTTTCTCACACTGAAGCACTAGAGCATACAACTCTTTATCATAATTGGATAATTTCTTACCATGTTGTGAAGGGTATCAGAATGGTAATAAACATGCTTGCATGTTCTACATCAAGACAACCCCCATTGCATAACCACTGAGATCCATCTTGTTCTCAAATGACTGTTGCAAATCTAGAAGTGCTAAGACAAACCAGCAATGTACTTATCATCTCTTTCACTATATCAAAATCTATTTGATGTTTGCCTCCCAATCACTGAAAGACTCTTGCTTTGACTAGCTTGTTAAAGAGATGCACCTCTCAACACCTACAGAACACTTTTGCAATAAAGTTTCTCTAGTATTGAACTACACCAAGAAATCTTCTAACCTCTGTTACATTATTGGGTTTAGGCTAGTTAACAATGACATCAAATTTTGCATAGGATCAATTTTCAATTTACCATGTCCCACAACATAACCCAAATAAATCAAATATGTTTTCCCAAATTCACATTTAACATCTTCAAATACAGTTTCTCTTTTCTCAAAGCATTCAAATTTTCTTGATGTGTACAACATGATCATCCCATGATTTAATGAAAATCAGGATATCATCTAAGTGGAATATCACAAAGTCAATAATGAATGGGCTAAAAACATCATTCATCACACACATAAATGTATCCAGTTACATTGCACAATCCAAAAGGCATAACTAAGTCATTCAAACAAATATTATTTTGTTTTAAAAGAATTTTTCCAAATATCACCTTCATTGATCCTAACCTAATGATAACTTCTCTTAAGTCTAACTTAGTGAAATAAACAATATTTTTCAATTGATCCAATAAATCATTCAATGCGAGGAAAAGGGTAATGATTTTTCACCATGTTTTTATTCAAAGCCCAATAATCAACACACATCTTCCATGTTCCATCTTTCTTAGGCACCAAGATGATTGGCGAACCGCAAGGAGATGAACTTGGACAGAATGACTCCTTTTTCCAACAATTTCATCAACTATTTCTTGTTTTCCTCATTTTCAACCACAACCAATCTATACATACCAATGTTAGGAAGAGGTGCATCCATGTAACAATTGTATCTCATGTTGAACTCCTTTTTAGGAGGTAGACCTTATGGATCCTAAAACACATCATCATAATTAGAAACAATCTTCAACTAGTTCATTATGAATGTTTAGGATCACAATCCTTCAAAATCCTTAATGCAGTCTTTCTCTTTGGATTTGATCACCATGAGTACAAAAATATTGCCTGAATTGACAAGCCTTTTCATCTGCCCTGCAGTAACCAATAAAAGACTTGTTTTCATACGATGATCTCTAACAATGTATTCAACCCCATCTTTAACAAGCAAGTATTTATTCTCTTCCTTGTAGAATATTCCTTTATGATTATAAAGATAAGGACTTCCAAAGGCAACACCAAAAATGTCTAATGGAAAATATAAATCCAAATCAACCTCATCAACAAACTTGTCTATAATGCCAAAATCTAAACCTAAATGTTCTTCATTAATTGTAACTTTGCATCATCACAAACCAACTGATAGGATAAGGCTTATGATGTGCTTTGGTTTAGAGTCCCAGATTTCTATCACAACCTCTTCTGCAAAATCATACTAGCTTTAGATCCACTATCAAATAGAGTGTCTATTTTTGTATGTTTAGAAACAACTCTAAGGTAGAAAAGTTCATTTTTTGCTTCTCATATGATTTAATAAAAATAAATTTTATTAAACCCTATTGTAGAGTAATTGATGTAAATAATGATATACCACTGCTAATTATGATATGACACAAGAAAATAAACAAGTAAATATGAAACCCTAAGAAAAAGGTATAAAAAGAATGACTTAGCTGATTTACGCTTGATTCAGAAGTGCTATGGACTGGGAAAACTGTTGAATAGGAGTGTGAACAATATTGTCAATGCTCTAGAGAAATTCTGGATTGCAAGAACGATGCCAGACATGGTTATTCTCAGCATCTAGACAACACAAAATACTCAACTGCAGGCCCAAACAAGCATCATTCTTGCAATCCATGTCATGTGTGCTCCTGTTGTAGCTGGGCGCTGGTGTATGGAGCTATAAAATATAAATAAGTAAAATACTGATTGGGTTGTAGGGTGTATAAGTATTTAACCAATAAGTTTTATGCTTTCTAGGATGAAACAGATAGAAGGTAAAATGGTTGAGGAATACCTATGAGGTGAAGGTAGAAGGTAGAATGCCCACGTTGTAGACTTTTGATCCAAGATGATTATACGAGCTTCCCTTTGGCTAGGAGGAATGATTTGTATAAGAAACACAACAAGACCACCAAATAGTATTAATAATATAGGTTAGTGGACTGCCTAGTGAGTGCTAGATTTGGGAAGCGAGGTGCTTCCTAGAAGGCTATCAATCCACTTTCAAATATAAATTAATATGGAAAATATCATGAAGTAAGGAAATCCTAATGTAGTTATACGATTTAGGTATCTCATGTAAATACAATAAGTAAATCTAATCTAACAGGAAAGGTTATGATTATATCTAGAGGTTTGGTAGGTTATTATGGGTTTTGAAGGTCTGACAAGGGTTTGGGATTGATTGGGTGACGTCTAGGTTGATTGGGTAAGGTTTGGGTTAGTTTTGGTTAATCGAGAGGCTTGCTGGTCAAAAGGAATGAAATGACATAAAGACCAATATCGGCTAGGTGACCGATGTCGGTATAGAGGTGAAATTGATGATGGTTAGGTAATCGACATCGATAGGGTTAATTGACAATAATTTGATAAAATTGGTTTTTGGGCTTCTCTGCGATTGCACAGAGAGTGAGAAGGGTGTGGTTAGATTTGTAATATTACTTTGAAGACTCAGGGATATAGAGGGGGAAGTCACGGAAGGTAAAAAGGCTATAGGTTGTTGGGTTGGTAGATTGGTGAGGAGATGGAGATAAAGGAATACATGCATAAATAAAGTATAATGAAAGAGGTAAGGAATCTATACTCTAAGCAAGCACAATATGATCTAAATCATGAATACTTACTTGCCTTTATAGATTTGGTAGGTGAAGGTGGATGATAGTTTATCCATGAAGAGATTCTAGAGTTAGTGTCACGACAGTACTCTCGTAGTGTTCCTGTGAGTATTCCAATACTCTGGAAGGAGAACCGGATGCTTGCTTGGGCCTGTGGTTGAGTATTTTGTGTTGTTTAGATGCTAAGAGGCTTTGGATTCTCGCTTGAATGCAATAGTTCTCTCAAAACTAAAAATGACCAACTTGGGTAAAAGGTTGTAAAATTGTATATATAGAAACCGATGGCATCTAGGTAATCGGTGCCGGTCGAGGGATAACCAACGTCGGTTAAGGCGGATAAGTCTAGGTTTACCAAAAATAGGCAGAGCTTCCCATATTTGGCATGCCTTTCTCATTAAGTCTACTTAGGAAAGTGGAGTTCACGTGAGAGAAGTTAGGAAGAACTTAGGAGAGGTCTAGTTGGGTTTAGGAAGAAGTATTAGTTAGTTAAGTCAAGTTAGTGACTCAGCACTAGGATTTATAATTCAGTGTTGAGGGTGATGACTCAGTCACTATGAGTTAAATACCCCCTAGAATGGGTCCAGGGGGAGGTATCATGGTCAAGTGGGGGTGTGAGGGTGAAATTAATTTTATTAAAATAATTAAATTAATTAATAATGTGAAGGTGAATATATTAGTAATAATTAGTAATGAGGCCATGGTGTGTTTAATTAATTGAAAGGGACAAAGGGGAGTGTGACCCAAATTTGGTGTCTACAGTAAGACCAAATATAAAACAAGAAGAAAAGGAAAAAGGTCAAAGACAGTCATCAATTACTAGTTTTCTTTCTTAGGAATTATATGAATGCTAATATGTGTTTAGGACCTATAAATGTACCCAAGTGCGTGATTTTGTGTCTTCATCATCATGCATAGATTGTTTTTTAGAAGTATATGCAACATTAGATGAACTAGTGCTAGAAGAAGAGAAAGAATTACAAACTTGTAAACCCATGGTTGTGATCTTAGTTTCATCACAAGAATCGGATCCAAGATCCTGTACCACATTGTTGGTTTTATTATCTTTTCCTTTCTTATTGTTAAACCATTTAGGATTTAATTCCGGATGTAACTTACAACACTTAAATTCATCATGATTCTTTTTGCAATGATTATAAAATAGTTTATCATCTTCTTTCTTAATAATAGAATTATTATTTTGCTTACCCTTTCCTTTACCTTGTTCTTTCAAACCTTTCTCTTTGCCTTCATATTGCTTATTCTTATGTTTTGAGGAAGACTCTTTGGTCATTTTCCCTCTTGCTTCCAAATGAGTATCTTGCACACAAGCTGCATCAAGCTTATTAGGATTAAACATGAGAATCATATGTCTCAAATAACCATGTAACCCACCAATATATTTTATCAATGTTTCTTATGTATGGAGAGAAATACCCAAAATGAGACCCCTCTTTCTAAATTCCTATGTATAATCATGAACAATATGTCCCTTTGTTTTCCTTAAGCTTTGCTAATCCATTATGGCTTGTTGCATATAACCCAAAGGTTAAAATAGTTGTCTTAAATAAGAAACAAAATCATTCCAAGAAGAGATTATTTTACCTTTTTTCTCGTCAATCTCTTGAAGCTTACTCTCCCACTAGATGAGTGTTGTGCCACCCATTCAAAGTGTTGTCAGATGATTTTTTTCTTCATCATCAACAATTTTCAGAACCCTACAATATAATTCAATTTGCTTGATCTATTTATCCAACTTTTCTGCATTAAGCTCTCCATTATACATTGGCAATTGAAACTTAATATCTAGTTTTAATGAAGGAATAAAATCATATTTTTATTTACTAATTTTCGAATATAGAGAATCAAATTCAGATGAAGAAGAAGACTCTTATTTATTTTTACCTTTTTTGGCTTCTCTTTCCATCTTTCTACTCCTATCTCGGTACAATTCCTCCAACATTTATTTCATTTGCATGAATGATTGTCAAAATTCTTCTTCTCTATCTTCGATCATATCTGTTCTTTGTGACCGTCCTGATATAATTTATGGATCTAAACTCACTAATTATCCTTCAAATTTTCTAGAGCGGGACCTTGTTAACATTCAACATAAACTTGTAATCCAAAGCAACTGTTAAACTAATCATAGACTAACTCTAATACCAAATGATCCATAATCATAAGCAATTTACAAACACACCAAAAATTGCTTTAAAAAATAAGATTTTTTGGATGTAATTTTAACATTATGACTTTTCCATAATTTTAATTATTTTAAAAATATGCAAGTTGACTATGGAATCAAAAAAACTAGAAGAAAATTTAAGGAATAATAACATAATCCGTTGATAACAGAGTTTGGCGTAAAGCCTACATCTCCATGTCTATTTTAATGGGACTGCTATATTAAAATAACCTTAAAACACTTAGAATTGTGTATAAGGCAATTCAGACCTTCTCAATCTGTCACAATATTCCTTCAACAAAAATAACCCTGACATCCTTTGGAATTTTTCCTCCAAAATTTCTCTAACTCCAAATATTTCCCTCTAGGATTACACAAACCTACAAGATTAACTATTCAAATACCAACTCCTTCCTTTTATAACATGTTTACCTCGTATACCCCAATGGTTGCATTATATTTTAGTACATGGTTGATTAAGGGGTTGATCCCCCTTAACCTCCACTGCTACTTATTTTTTATGTAGGGATAAAAATCGTACATTGTTAGGAGGGTCGGTCGTAGGCAGGTTCAAATATAGGATGATTGGTGGTATGAGTTGGTCAACCGACCACTTTTGTTCGGTCCACAGTGTATGGATGGTGGAACAACATGCTATGTTGGGTGTAGAAGCTGTTGGGCTCGACGAGAGTTGGTGGATGAGTTGGAGTCAGTGGGATTTGGTGAGTGAGGTGGAAGGATGGGTCCAAACAGTGCGGTGAGGAGAAATCAAGCTAATGGTTAAGTGGATAAGGTATTGAGATGGTAGTTATGTGGTAGGTCAGCTCGGTTGGCCGAGTTAGAAGGAGCTCGACTCATCGAGTCAGATTATCACCAAAAGCAACTTGGTCCTACATAGTACTTGCAATAAATGTATGATATATCACACATGTACTATGGGTTAAATAACAAAATCAATTATATACAGAATATCCAATATAGTGATATGAAGAAACGAAGGAAAAGGAACCCTTCCATAAAAAGAGTGTGTCAACCCTGGTTGAGGGGCCCCAACCAGAAAATAGTGGGGCCCACCCTTATGGTAACGAGTGTCAAAGACTGGAGGTGAAATTTTTTGTTTTCTTCCATACCACATTGCCACTTGTCACTATTTCATTGGTCCACATGGCAGATGTGCACGCGTCCATGTCATCACGAACTTGCGCGTAGTCCTTTATTTTTTCTGATTCGCCAAAAAATTCAGCATTCAATAACTTCTGCATATGACCTCTATTTTTAGTGTAAAAGATACCACCAAAAATCTCTCAATCTGATCTATGTAATGCAACTGATTGTAATAGATTTAGGAAGATCCTCTAGATCATCTGGTGTCTTCTTACATTACTTTGTGATGTGTTACTTGATTGTTGTGAATATCTAAATTGTGAATCTAAGATTAAGTGTTTGAAAATAAAAATATATATTATATTGATTCACTCCCATCAGTATAATCATGTTCTTAACAACATGTTCTGAATTCCACTCTTCATTAAGATATGTCCATCTCCCGGTTTCATATCTAAGATGGTGTGAACTAGTCTTTGACTGGGTTGTCAACATTTTTGCCTTCCAATTGATTTTTTCCCCTAAGTAGGATTTTTCTCTATGGTCACAAGTTGGATTAAATTCTTTGATAAAATATTCCTTCTTTTACCCAAACTATTGTGTCCATATGTCTATCCTAGATTTTTCTTTCATATACTTTTTTATTTCCTCATTAGTGTTTGTACACTCTTGCATGTTAATATTCCACTTGTTCATCCATTTAATGTTATGTTTCTTCAATGTGATTTTCCTCCTACCTAGATTTTATTTTACAATCATGCTAGGCCACCTGTGAATTTTAATGCTTTGTACCTTTTTCAAATAAGTTAACAATTGAGTGATCATTTATTCCTCTAAAGGAAAGGTTCCCGCTTTAGCTAATAGGGTCTCATATGGAGGCAACATTTTAATTTTGAAGTTGCTTGAGATTAAGTGATTTTGGATACTCTCAGTTTGTCTCCACTTAAGATCAAACACATTGTTTCCCCAAACTTCACAAGCATAAAGTACCACCTGTGTGACAAGTAAGCCAAACAAGGATTTTTTCTAATCTCATAATTATGCATTCATGCTCATATTTTGTGATGTAGGAGCATCAACTCTAGGATATGTATAAGGATGGAACCATCCAATTTTGGATTGAAGGCATGTTAGTAAAATCTAGTGGTCATTAGATGTTATTCAAGTGTGTCAATTGGTTTCGTGGTCTCAAAATTCAAACTATTCACTTTCCCTCTAAAATTATAAGTTAGAGTCTTAAGGGCCTATTTTGGTTTGAATGAATAAATTTTATATATTCTAGTGTTGTGTGTGTTGGAGTTAAGACACCTCCTCATGTTTGTAATGGTCTTTCTAAAAGATTCAATATGTTACAAGCTCAAGGTCATATGTTATTTTGTAAATTTGAAGCATGAAGGAGTTCCTGAGTGACTAAATAGGAAGGTGAAAGGTCACAACTTGGGTGGTAACTAACCTGCAAGGGTATAAACATCATTTTGTAACTGATTTCAATTCATTCCATTTGTATGTGAATCGGATAAGCTTCAAGGAGAGTATGGAAAATGTGTTTTTTGTGTGTACATTCTTGATATAGTAGTTTGATATGCATTTGTATGTTATTGTAGAGTATTGTAGGTTATGCATGCCTTTGTAAAATAATGTATGACTGGTAAGAGGAATTGAGGTAAGAATCTTAGTGAATTTTGTGAGATATTTTTTCTTGTGTGTGTAATGCAAGTGGGAGAGAATTGTATAACTCATAATAGTGAAGTAACCTTCTTAGCTAAGTAATATTTGTGCAAAGAGAGTATTCTAAGCATTTGTAAGAAGTTCAAAACTAGTGAGAAGCCATAATGGGTGTCAATATTGTTTGAAAGGACTGTATACTCGATGACAAAAAGGTAAGTTGTAAGAGTTTGTGACCAATCTTAAAACATGTTGGTTTGTATTCATGTCTTAAAATGAGAGAAACTACATTGATAGAGTATTCATAGTTATGTGCATGAGATATTTTTATTATTGGAAATGTGATATTTGACCTTGGATACAACTACACAATCATGTAGTTGATTGTTTGAACACTTAAGGAAGGAATTTGAATGAAGACTAGACTATATGGGTGATGCATGTAAACAAGAGGAGGTTGTATCAATAAAAAAATTCTTGCAAATCTTCTAGGAGTTGTGGAGGAGTGGATTTGACCTTGGTGTTGTTGAGATAACAAAGAATAAAGGAAGAAGTCCCCTATCTCATTAATGCAAAGAAGTGATAGACATGATTAACTGTAAGTTTTGGAGTGGATTAAAGATCTAATGGTAAGGTAACCATGATGATGATGTGAATATATACCTATGGTACAAATCTCATCCCTCAAATGAAAATATAGCTCGAGTTATTGTATTTCTTGCTCACCCAGGTTTGTAGGAGTACTCAGTGAGGGTTTGGTAAGGGTTTTGTATTGGGAAAGGTAAATATTGGACCTAGTGTTTTAAAATTCAAATTAATGTTACCTGATAGTTTCTATTAAATATTTAAATGGATTTTGGGATTTAGGATACCAAGAACTTGCACAATTAGTGACAGTCTTGGCAAACATTGAGGACACACTTTATGAGACCTAAAAGAGTGCATAACAGTGGGAGTTTGGAGAAAAATTGTGGAGTAAGCCCCTGAGATCATTGATATGCAATTAACAAACCTTAATAGGTATTATGAATGTGGCTTACTCTATTGGAGGAATTAGTAGAACCAAAGATATAAAGTGAAACATGCCCATGTAGGACTAGTAGAGGGTTAACTAGTCAAGAAGTGAATTTTGTGGAAGGGGAATTTGCATAAAGATTGAGTTCACCAATTTTTGTAAACACCTTCTACTTGTAAAATGGTATTAGAACATTCCATTAGATTGCTTAGAAGACACCTAGATTGCTCTAGTCCTGAGTTGACCAGAAGGTATGGTTCTTAGGCTCTAAAGAAGATTGTGTAGCAAAGGGAGTGTGAGACTGACATTTTGATGAGTTTAGGGCAAGTTGATGGATGAGATAAGTTGAGTGAGACCATAGGAACATGATGCAATGGATAAGGAATCTCAACAAGGTTTGCAATATGAAGTGTGACTTGATGTGAAGAACCTCTCCTTGAGAAGAATAGAACTAGTCAAGGCACACATGACTGTTTTGAGAAGAGATAGAGGGGTAGGGTTTCTTGGATAGAGTTTAAACTATGAGAGGTGGACATAGCCTTGAGGAAAAGTATATTGCAAAGCCATAGGACAATGATGGAAGGTCAATTTTGGGAAGAGTCAATTGTAGCATCTTAAAGCTTAGTTACACAAAAGTTAACACAAAGCATTATGCAAAAAAGGTAAGAGTATTTACATTTACTAGGTTTGATGATCCTTTCAATTGATCTCTTAACATTCATTAGAGTTAGCTAAATAAGGTAATTAAATAACCACGTGGAGAATAAGGGATAAGAGAAAATTTGAAGTATGCTAACTTGTGAAAAGGAGTTTGAGTGACAAAGAGACCGAGTTGAGTTTGTATAGAAACATATAATCCATTGAATGCATGTTTTCAATTTGTAGATCAACATCATTTTGTAATGAATATAATGTTATCCACCCTCATTGGATTCTTTTTTTCGTGTACCTTTTTCAACTAATCTTGTTGTGAAAGTTTAACTCAAGATATTTGTATTCTTCCACTACTTTCAATCATTTTTCCTAAAAAAGAAATCTAAACTACTTTTTTTTTCTTCATATATAAAATATCATGACTATGGTTTTGCTGATGTTTACTTGTATTCTAACTTCTTGACAGAAGAGCTCAAGGGCCCTCAAGTTCTCTCTCAGACTGTGTGGTATTTTTGCAATTACGATGACGTAGTTTACATAGAGAAGCAATTTTACTATATAGTTGTTAAGTGAATGCCTCCTTTATCTATTTTGTTTATCCACTCCTCTAGTTTATCAATGTGAACCCTAAATAAAGTGGGTAAAAGTGGGAATCCTTTTATAACACCAATGTCGCTTCCAAAAATTTCAAACATTCCTTCCATTATTTTGATTTTGGCCCCGACTTTCTCATAAAGCATGCGATTAGCCCCTCTATATTCATATGGAACTCCAAGTTCCTCCAATTTTCTCCAAATTTTACTTTTAGGAACCATGTCAAATGTTTTTTGAAGTCAATAAAGTGGTAAAAAAATATCTTCACCTTGATTGTCCCTTATTTTTTTAATCAAGTGTCTAATAGTGAGGCAATGGTCGATAATGGAGTGCTTTGGCCTAAAAATCTCCTGTCCCTTTTCCATTTTTATCCTAATTGCTAATTCTGCACTTTATCATGCTCCTAAATAGTTTTCTACAATGAGGGTTTACCATGATAGTGTCAAAAATTGACAAGTTATTTATATCCATATTTGTGTATAGGGTGATAACAACATTAGTTGTACGATCTGATGGGAATCCTTATGAACAATACTATTGAATATGCAATGCATGGTGTGAATACTTTCATAATCCATTTGAGATATTATGATTGTAGCCTATCTATACCTTGAGTTTTTCCCCCTGCTAGTCTCTTTATGACTTGATCTATATCCCGTATGGAAATGAGATTAATTGTTGTGTTGATAGTGGGGGGTGTCTTTGAATTTATCTCACTCGTTTAACAATTGTACATAAAATATTCATTGGGTGTATGAAATATTATTCTTTATTCATTTTCTCTTATGTTGAAGTTCTCTCCAAAATCCTTTGGATTGTGTTTTCCTAGGAAAACCAACTCTTTCCTGTTGAACCTAGTTTGATTGATGTTATTTTGCATTGATGGAAAAGAGTGTTGGTGAGGTGTAAACCATTTAGGTCATGAAGGATGATTGGTATTACCCTGATTTGACCTCATATGATGTGTATAAAGTGGAATTGGTGTGTATGAAGTGGATTGATTTGATTCTTTGAGGTGTCATGGTGTATACACAAGCTCTTGATGCAAAGGAAAACATCTAGGTGCTAGGTGTGAACTCCAAAGTTGTCCCACATGTCTTATGAGGTGTCTCAAAGGTGTGTAAGTGTCTTCATGATGAAGAAAAAGATAGGTTCATGAAACATGGGTTGAAACAAGCTCAACTAGGCCTAGTTCTAAGACCTAGTGCAAGCATGGATTAATGAATGAAGAAAAGAAAGCTAAGGAAGGTTTGTACAAGCATGATTAGTGTGTTGTGACATTATAGAGAGGATTTGGAAGGTGCTACAGGTCAAATTTCAGCTAGGTAGAGGCATGTTCAAGGACTTTTGAAGGCATGTTCTTGAGGAAAAACTAGGTGAGCATGGGAAAGTCATGGTGGATGAATAGTTTGCAGACTTATTTATGAGCCTTGGTGAGACATGTGAAGTTAAGGGTTGTCTTAGTGTTGAGGAAAAAACTTCAAGTCAAAATTCCAAAGGAGAATAAGAAAAATGAGGTTTTAGGCTCTACCGAGATCTCAGAATGGCCATTTCCATCTCAAGGGTCATGTTTGAAGTGCTCACTCACATGTTAAATCTCTGCATGGGGACCTAATTCATTCATCAATGTTGGGGCATGGAGTCAAGAAAATTTTACAATTGGAATGAGGTAAAATGATGTCCTATACTTTATGAATGATCCTTAAGAAGTTAAGGTGGTTTAAACCCTCCCAAAACCATATCTTGAGAGCGATGGAGAAGAAATGAAGGTTTTGGTCATAAAATGAATTGGGAAAGATAATGTGATGATTCAAATGTATAAAGACTCCTTATAACATAATTTGGTGGCATTTTCTCCAGTGTCACGAGAAGGTACAAAAAATATCTCTTTTATGAAATATTTTCTTATGTAGTCATGTGTAGTAGGTTTCATGGTGAAAGGTCAACTATGTTGGAGAAATAGTAGGATTTTCCCTTAGTGTCCATGAGAAGTTTTAGGTAGGTTCTTAGCAAAATTTTGGTGAAACAGGTCATCCAAAATGACCTACCAAATTAATGGCCTAAAGAGGAAAAACCAGTCATGTGGTTTGAAAGGGTTTGATGTGAAGGAATGACGTTGAAGTGAAATGTGAGCATGGAATAGTTGATAGAATTCCAACATGACATGTTTGAGCCCAAGAATTGATTAGGTGAAGTGATTTTGGGTCTAAGTTCTAATGGTTCAAACTACCCCATTAGGACTGTCAAGAAGGTTTGAGAAACAAGATTGCAAATGTGAAATTATCCAATCAACCCATGACAAGTGAGTGTTTGAAGATGGAGTAGAGGTCTCTAGTGAAGTTTCTCATGTAATTGGTTTGGCATGAAAGTGAAGTTTGGAGTGATGAAAGCTAACTAGGCCAAGACTGGTTTTTGTGATCCTAAAACCTAGTGTGAGTAGTCTTAGAAATGCAAGCATATTAAGCTATATGGCCTAAAATGATTTATGTTATGGAATTTATGAGTTTCAAAAGGATCATATATTTCTATAAATGTGCCATAATGATCCATGAATAGGTGGTTGAATGAGTGAACTAACTCATTTTGTGAAGACTGGTTTTCTATGTATGCAAACCCATTAGGACCTTGTCCTAATCAATGTATCATGGTATGAATGAAGATGGTAGGGCTACCCAATGTCCTTTAAGGTGAACTATAGGTCACATGTAACATCCTAAAATTATCAAGAATTTTAAAGTTCATACATTTAGTGTTAGTTGAGCAATCTTGTGACTATGTTCTTGAGCTTCCATAATTATGCACATCTAGTTGAGAAGAAGAGTTGAAATGGAGTCTTGTACCCTGACCTGCAGCAGTCCAAGAACATGGTGATGTCTTATACATATTGAATATTCTTCCCTTCCTGATTACTTTTCATGACATGAACCTAAGTGTTTTCATGTACCCAAGTTGAAAACTGTGTTTTGAAGGTCATACACCTAGTAGAGCATATCCAGTCCTAATGGAGTCTTGATGGTAAAATGGTGAGTTGCAAATATTTTCAAGGATTTATATGGAAAGGATATAACCTTTGTAACATATGACAAACCTTCTCAACACTTGTTTCATGGTCTATGAGAGCTAGAATATAAATAATCCTTCGTTAAGGAGAAGACAAGAAGGAATAAACCGTTACAAAAGCGTTGTATATGTCAGAATGAAAATGGAATATCTTTAGTTGTTTCATAAAAGTGTAATGAGTTTATGGGAATGTTTTCCTTATTCCTCATAGGTGTTAGAAGTGTCATGATAAATCAATAAAGGTCAATACTTGTAACATACACATCTACAGTAGATAATGATGACATTGTAACAGTTTTAGGTGATGTCATCTAAATCTTTGTATGAGTTGAAAGAGGTAAATAAGTTGAAGGGGTTGGAAGATGAAGTTTAAGAGGTGTAATAGGAGTTTTATCCTTATGTATATGAATGTCTAATGTGCATGAAAAATAGATTTTGAAGACATAGTTGTAGAAGTATGAGATGATGAGAAAATAGGTGAATCAAGGTGTGTGTAGAAGGAGGATGAACATATAGGAGCTGAATAATGAGATCAAAAAATTGTTATTTAAGAAACTAGGTTAGATGAATGTGATCAAAACCTTGTAAAACTAAGTGGGTGCTTAGAAAAATTGGGAGTTGGTACTTCCATGCAAGTAGGAGCTTGCAAAAATTGTCAAGTAGGTGTTTGACTTAGATTTTTGGAGTTGGTGCTTCAAGTTGAGTGGGTTCTCAACAAATTGAAATCTTTGTAATCTCTTATGGGACAATTTTCCACAGTAGTGCATTGATTTCAGTGGGTTTTTATCCCCTTTAAGGGTTTCCCACATTAATAATTGTCTTCATGTGTTCTTGCTTGTTATTTTCTTATGTTTGAATGTCATTGTTTCTTCATGGTAAATTAATCAATATTGAATGACTTGTTGAGGTTTAAATTGTTTTCAAAGTTTGAAGAAGCAATGATTCACCCCTCCCCTCTCAGTTGTTTGTGTTTTCCAATAATTGGTATCAGATCTAGGTCCTTTTGGAGCAATCTTAACAACTTGAAGGAGATCCAAAAAGAATAAGCATGACTAACAATCAAGCTCAAAGTGGTTTCTCTACTTCCAAGGCACCTCTCTTCAATGGAACCAACTATGCATTTTGGAGTATTAGAATGAATAACTATCTCATGTATCTAGGATTTGATATATGGTAATCAGTAGTTGATAGTTACACCATTCCAAAAACACCTCTAACTAATGCAACAAGAAAGAAGGCTAGTGAGAATAACTCAAAGGAAATGAATGCAATCTTATGTGGAAAGTTAGAAGTAAAGTTTTGTAAAAGTTATGCATTAATACATAGCCAAGAGATTTGGGAAAACTAAATACTATCTATGAAGGAGATAACAAGGTCAAACTAGTTAAGTTGTAGACCTACCAAGGAAATTTGAGAGCCTAAGAATGAAGGAAGATGAGAGTATTTATTCCTACTTATAGAGATTTGATGAGGTGATAAATGTCATCAAAGGACTAGGAGAAAATATGGAGGAAACAATAGTTATTCAAAAGGTGTTAAGATCCTTGACACCTAAGTATGAATCCAAGGTTTAGCTATGGAATAAGAAAAAGACTTGACCACCCTAAAATGGATGAACTTCATGACATCCTAACTTCCTATGAGATGAGGAAAAATGGATAAAAACCAATAAAAAGGAGGATTCATTCAAAGCTGATAAGGGACCACAAAAAAAAAGAGTAAAGTTGAATCTGACGTGGATGAGGATGATGAGAGAATTGAAGCTAATGTTTTTTAGGAGAATAAAAATAGGATCAGGTAAATACAAAGGAAAGATTCCCTTCAAATGATTTAGTTGTGGTCAAGTATGGTCACTTTGATTCTCAAAATTTCCTAAAAAGAATAAGGAAGAGAAAGATGAGCATGATGAAGAGGACAAAAGTCTCATAAGCACAAGAAGAGCTTCAAGAAATGTGAAGGAAAGAAAAGGTTCTTCAAGAACAAAAATAATTTCTACACCAAAGAGGAAACAAGTTCATCAAATTCAAGTGACACTAACAATTCTATGAAGTGAAGATGAAGATATCCATCTTGATACCCTATTCATGGCCATGGATATAACCTCTAGAAGTCAACTCAAAAGGTAAGAATCTTAGTGAAGATGAAATTTTAGAGGAATAGGATGTTGAAGTGAACCTTGAAGCTAATTGATTAGTGCCCTTGAGGAATTAAAGCTCCAAAGGAAGAAGAACCAAAAAATTGAAGTCAATGTTGAAATATTATGAAGAGAAAATCAGTCTTCTTGAGAAAATTTGAAGCAAGAAGGATATAGAGCATGAAGATGGAATCAAAGAGCTTGAAGACAACTAGAGTTTATTTCAACATCGTTAAAATCCAAAGAGGAATAATTCCTCAAACTCAATACCGAAATTGGATCCTCTAAAACTAAACTAGATCATATATCAAGAAAGTTCAAAGCATATCATAAATTTGAAAAAAGTTCAAGTAACCTAGATGAGATGCTAAGCAGTAAAGGTATTCAAATGAAAAAAATGGTATAGGATTTAAAGAAGATCACAAGGATGAAAATCATAAAACCACTCAAGAACCACCTCAAGAAAGGGAGGCTACTAACAAAAAAGCCAAGAGAAGGACCAACTCAATCAGACAATCTCATGCAATAAGGTACACTCACTCTTTCTATGGACTACTATTTTTCTTGTAATATGTTTGGACATAAAGCTATAAAGTGTAGAAGATATGAAAGGGGTCATGGAAGGAACTTTCACTCACAATAGATGAGAAGAAACAATGAAATTATCTGCTATAATTGTCAAAATCCTGGTCACATAGACAAAATTTTGCAATAAAAACTCTCAAGGCAAGACAAGAAGGTGTATGTAGTAAGGAAAGATCCTACAAGTAAGAGAGAGAAAGGTCTAATAGCTCAAACAAAATTTTATACTCAAAATGAAGACATGGCATGGTACATTGATAGTGGATGTTCAAGTCATATGATAGGGAATAAGGGAAAATTCATCTCATTAAAATAGGATGCATCAAGAATGGTAAGGTTTGGAGATAACACATTTGCAAACATTATAGGTAAGGGAACATTGAATCTATATAATGGAAATAAAGTAACTGAGAATGTATTGTATGTAGAGGGCTTAAAACACAACCTATTAAGTGTGATTCAAATGTATAAGCAAGGGTACACCTTGGTATTTCATGACAAAAGGTGTGATATAAGGAATAAAAAATCAGGCAAGCTAGTTGGCAAGGCCAAAAGGACCAAGAACAATATGTATGTATTGAAAGAGATCAACAAAGAGAAATGCCTCACAAGCAAGGTTGATGATAGTTGGATTTGGAATAGGAGGTTAGGACACATAAATTTTGACAATCTTGTTAAAATTAGACTAAGGGATGTGTGAGAAACATGCCCAAGATCACTAAACTTGTTGATACACTTTGTAAAGCATGCTTACATGGAAAACAAATAGAAGAATATTCAAATCCAAGGAGTAATCCATAAAAATACCACTAGAATGATACATACTGATCTTATTGGACCTACAAGGACTGAAATATTCAAGGTGAGAGTTATTTCATGTTGCTGATTGATGATTACACAAGAATGACTTGGGTTGCATTCCTAAAAGAAAAATCAGAAGCACTAGACAAGTTCAAGACATTCAAAGCTTTAGTTGAAAATGAGAAAAATGAAAAGATAAAAATGCTTGAGATCTAAATAGAGGAGGTGAATTTTGGTCAAATGATTTTGATGAGTTTTGTGAAAGTCATGGAATAAGGAGGAAATTTTCAGCAACTAGAACACCTCGAAAAAATAGAGTTGTGGAGAGAAAAAATAGGACTATTTCAAGATGATGAAAATAACTATGTTGAATGAGTCCAAATTATCATATGGCTATTAGAGAGAGGTAGTCAATACATCATTCTACATCCTAAATAGAGCCCAAATAAGGATAAACAACAGTAAATCCCTTATGAGCTTTGGAAAGGAAGGCCTGCTAGTGTGAAACATCTATAGAGTGTTTGGAAGTAAGTGTTTCATTAAGAGGGATGAAGAAAACCTTGGTAAGTTTGATTCAAGGACTGATGAAGGTACCCTTCTTGGGATACTCCTTAGTAAGCTCATCATATAGGTGTTATAACAAAATTTTAAAAAAGATAGTAGAAATCATAAATGTTATAATTGATGAGACCTATCCAATGAAGACCAAATCTCATCCAAAGGACACTCCTCAATGCATAGAAATTCAAGATGATGATGAAGCTGAAAAGAAATCAAGAAGAAGAAGATGAGGATGAAGAAATACCAGACACAAAATATCCCTCAAGATAAGTCAAGAGAGATCATCCTATAAATAAGATAATAGGAAACAAGGAGGAAGGCATACAAATAAGGAGAATATTGAAGAGTGCTCAAAACCAAGAGAACATTGCTCTTTTATCCAAGATTGAACCAAACAGTGTTGTGAAAGACTAGAAAAGATCAAAATTGGATTGATGTAATGAATGAATAATTGGATCAGATAGAGAAAAATGAGACTTGGGAACTAGTGCCTAGGCCTAAGAACAAAAACATGTCATTGGAACTAAGTGGGTATTAAGAAAATAAACCAAATGAAAAAGGTGAGGTCATAAGAAATAAGGAAAGAATTATTTACAAAGGGTATGCACAAGTGGAAGGAGTTGATTTTGAAGAAAAATTTACACCAGTGGCTAGAATGGAGGCCATTAGACTCTTCTTAGCATATGTAACATAAAAAAGGTTCAAGGTATACCAAATGGATGTCAAGTCAACATTCTTAAATGAGAACCTAAATGTAATAAGTATACATTGAACAACATGATGGTTTCTCACTTACAGAGGATGAGGACTATGTGTGTAGGTTAAATAAGGACTCTATATGGCCTTAAGCAAACTGATCCTAGAGCTTGGTATTGATATATAGACAAGTACCTAATTGATCAAGGCTTCAAGAAATGAGTGCTAGACAAACAACCTATACATAAAGGAAGAAGGAGGTCATCAATTGATTGTGGTTATATATGTTGATAACATAATCTTTGGAGGAGATAGTGACAGCATGAAACATGAATTTGCAGAGGTCACAAAGAAGGAGTTTGAGATGTTCATACTTGGATATATATCATTCTTCTTAGGACTGCAATTCAGTCAATATGAGGAAGGCATATTTATATCACAAACCAAGTACATAAAAGAGATGCTCAAGAGGTTTCAGATGGAGGATTATAAGCCAACAGAACACCAATGGTCACAAGATGCAAGCTAAGAAAGGAAGACAACTCACTAAGAGTTAACCATACCACATACAAATCCATGATAGGTAGTTTTTGTCTTGTGTTTTTGCAAGGGCAAAATTCAACTTGAAAACACGATAACTCTACTCTAGTGTTGAAACTTTTCATTGTAAAACTTCCCAGAAACCCATCCAAGTTAATCTATGCCCTGTGCTAGGCCTATCCCCATCCATGTAATGTTCATGTCTATGGTCCCAACCTTTCCCATGTGTTGATAAGAGGAAAACAAGTTCACCCGATTCTTTTGGGACAATGTCTTTCAAGGCTGATCTTTCAACATACTTGGGGATGGTTATTTTTAGCCTTTCTAAGACTAGTGCATGTTCTTCGAAGCTGAGTTCATGTCCTAAATTCATCAAGGAGTTGCATTCATGATCTTGGTGCATTGTGCAACTGATTTAGGAAGATTTAGGGAAGATTTGGAGATTCAGGAACAAGTTTAGCAAAAGCATGTTTTTGAGGCCAATGGAGCTTACACTGTGAAAAAACACCTGAGCTTTGAGAGATGATTCTAGGAGCTATAAAATGATTTTAAGGTCAAAAAAAATATCAATGGAAATTTTATTCAATTCCCTACATGGTGGTAATCTCATATTTTTACAACACCCATGCATTTCTTTCCACAACTCATTCTTCATAGGCACAACTAGTGATCCGATAAAAAAAGGTCATTTTTGAGAAGATTTAAAGTTTAGTCAGACCTTGAGACCCATCCCATTCTTCTCAAAATTCATTTTCTGTCAAAATCATATAAGGAAGTTCCTGAAAAGACCTCCGGGAGCTCTGAAAAATGTCATTTTCAAGTTCCTCTCTAAGGTACAAGCTTCGTCCTTAGCCAAAATTTTAGTGCCATATGGCAACATGAGGCTAAGGCACACTTTTGGTGTCCCATTCATCATTTTCTAAGGGGACAAGGGGGACAAAAATGCAGCCCCCCACCTTAGACCTCATGGACCACCACATGACCCTGGGAGGCTCTGATAAGCTCTTTTTGCCATTTTTCTAGCCCCTCGCTCCAAGTCACATGCATGTTTGACACTTGTCACCTAGGGATAAGGTGAAATTTTGGTGTCCCCTTCATCCCTTTCCAAGGGGATAAGGGGGATTGAAAAATGTTCCCCCCACCTTGCTCCCACTAGGTTCCTCATGTGACCAAAAACTAGCTCCCGAGTGCTTAAAATGAGTTCTTTTCACTATCCCCTCAGCTTGTGCATGCATGCCATTTGTCATCCTTGGGTGATAAGGTTACAATTTTGGTGTCCCTTCATCCCTTTCCAAGGGGAACAAGGGGGAAAAAAAAATGTACCCCCTTCCTCATGCTTATAAAACCCAGAGTTAGCCATTTTTTCACTCCCCCCACATTTTGCTCTATTTCTACCCGGAACTCTGGAAAATATTTTCCAGATTCCTCCATCATCCATTTTTCCTCTTGAATTCATCCCTCCACTTTTCTCATGATCATGCAGAAGAATAATTTCATAAAAAATTAATAAAATTTGAAAGTTCCAGGCTCATTTTTTGCCAGATTGACTCCGTAGCTCGCAAAGGAAAAATATTCGTATCTTGCAAACATGATGCATGAATTGAAGTGGGGTTTTTTGCATTCTTCACCATTTCCAGGTGCCTTTTAAACCCAGGTGATAGAATTACATGCATGGCCTAGATTTTTTATGGTGAAAAAACCTCGACTTCATGCCCTCATTTTGTAATTTTTTATTTCCCACTATTCTAGAGATCGGATTGAGCTAAAAATTTTACGAGAGATCGTGAGAAAAAACCTATCCTAGTGGAGGTGGTTTCATCGAAATCCAAGGTTTAGAAAGTCCACTTTCCAAAAATAGTAAGTCTCTACATGAGCACTTACTATAAATAGCAAATTCTCACTATAGGAAAATTCTTCAAAGGCAGTGTGTACAAGGAACATCCAGAAGAACAAACAGTGTGATCAAAGGTGAAAAGGTGAAAAGGCTGAATTTTTACTAAAAATAGTAAACTCCCATTCTAGGTACAGAGTAGTGGTCCAGTGTTAGCCATGAAGTTTAAATTTGTAGGCCTCTAACCAATCTCAGACTCTCTCATCAGAGTACTCAGTGTGGGGACAATGATGTCACCCACATGGACCTTGAAGATCTCAAAGATCACATGTTCGGTGGACCCAAGAGAACCAGTTGAAGAAAACAATTTTCATGAGTGGATTATATGTAGTAGGTGGACATCTAGTGTCAGTATAAATTATATGAATTGGTGTTGGCATGTTCTCATCACTATGAAGTCAGACACCAAAACCATTCGAGTGGATGATAACTCAAGTTTGGTAGTTCTCACCCCCAAATCCATCTCTCATGCAATGCAAATTCCAACTTGGAGCAATATGGCCATCATCTCAAAATATGTTGCAGTGAGGAAGAATGGACTAAGACAAATTATTACCTTTAGGGCCTCACATTGGGCTCATGGTTAAAGAAAGAAATAAATCCTTCCGTAGTGCCAAAGTCTCTCTTACAGAGTGAATTTCATGAATTATATTCAGATGCAATCATCCTTCTTAGTCAGGTGATGGAAAAAGAAACCATGAAAGGAATTTCAAGATTGGATGGCCTTATTCATGCTCATGATCATAGAAGGAAGGAAATGAATTGATTGGGGAAAGATCATTAGTGACAACTTACACCACTAGTTGCTCCTAAGTACTGGTCTCGAAGAAATTCATGATGACCTCATATTTGGTGTATGCTCTTGCTAGCTCGAGACATTCAAGGGGTTGACACTTGTAAAAAACATCTCTCCTAAGGCCCCAACATTTGAAAATATATCCATCAGTTGGTCTTGAAGGAGAGAAAGCAATCATTTCACAAGGGTGAATGATGCCTTCACCATGTTTTTTGTCAGGACACTAGAGGGGAATCTCACTCAAGGTTTTCACCACAAGCAACCTTCTTTGATCAAGAAGTACGGGTCATATTTCACATAATTTTCCACTTTCTCCTACATCTGAAGTTTTTGGTTATGATCTTTCTCTCATAAGTCTACCTTGGTATCTCAGTGAAAAGATCTATTATTTGAGCTATGAGAAACATCTTTCCCATGTTCACAAGAAGCTCAAGAACCAGAAGAGGAAGAATGTCTCGTTTCCCATCTCACTTGGAATCTTCACCTACAAGAGTGTTAGTGATGCATACACACCTAGAAGCTTACCTTCACACCCTTGAGCTTGTATTCATATATACTGAGGGAAGAATTTGACATCCGAAGTGATCTAGACACTTTCACCTTCCAGAGTCATATCATGTTCCACAGATTGAATATTATTGGGTGAATTGCATAGATGAATTTGATGTAAGGGAAAGATACCATATGCAGATGAAATTCAGAAAAATGAAGAGATTCAAGTTTGACTGGTACGAAGAGGGAATCCAAGATGATGGTAACATTTGTATGATATGGAATATCAAGTAGTGAAGGCTTCACCTCTACCACAAGTAACATGAGTTTCCATGAGTCAGGAGACATAAGTGAGAATGGACCGAGGTGGTAATTATAAGATCAAAGGAATGGTTTAGAAAGAAGAAGGTCACCTCCATCACATTGGGAAGTTTCCCCACCCTTCAAGACAGCCATCACACCACTCTTCATCGAAGGTCGTGGAGAATAATTTGGGATCAATTCATTCTGGAGAGAGTTTGAAGCGCAAAGTAGTGGATTCGGAAGCCCCCTACTACAAGAGATTGCACAAGAAAGTTATAACAACAGAAAGATATTGTAGTAGAATCAGAAACTTGAGGAGAATGAGCCAGTTCCATCTTTTAACTTCCTCAGTAGCCCCAGAGCTTCCCACCTTTCATTGTCACTCATGCTCCTCTTGCATAAGATGTACCCTCTCACCCTAAGTAGGAAACACATGGTCATGTTAGTTTTCGAGCTCCTGAGATAGATGAGATGTTTCCCTGGATGAAATAAATGATCACAAAAGAGGCTCATATAGTCCAACAGGTGACAGTCCTTAATTTTTCAGTGATATCATCATTGGTCAAAGGAAATAAGAAAAAGTTTTCTCAAACAACTTCTAACTTTTTCAGTGGTGCCATGGGAAATCAATATGTAGAAATAGTCAGGCCAAAGGTAATCAAGCCTATTGAAGAAATGACACTGAACGACTATGAGATGAACACCATTTCCCTTAGGCCCAACCACTCACAAGGGAGATGCACATATGTTCCAGGAGTCTTCCACTCACCTCCTCGCGAGGAACCATGAGTACAAGGTGAAGATTGATCAGTTGGAAGACCATTGCAAACACTCACCTCATATGTGCAACATTTCATGGACCTGAATGCTTCATCATCACTCCCAATTGAAGAGGTTAATCTAATTAGTAGCTTCAACCCATGGAGTCCATTCAAAAGATGTAGGGATTCACCATGCAAGGATGAGAAAATGAAAAATGGAAAAGAAAGATCATATAGAAAGGGAAAGTATTGCTTCTGTAGATTGATCTCACTATACAAGTACATGTGCACAACTTCCGACAAGGTCCAGATGACAAGGGAAGGATTGGAAAAGGAAAAATAACATTGGGACCAAGTTCATCCACTGGTGATGGATATGGGAGATGCTCATTCTCAGGTATTGGTAAGTAGGAAAGTGTTCAATGCTCCATCTGAGGACTTGTCATATGTGTGGGTGAGGACTCTTAGCTCTTGATATGAAATGTTGAATCGAGCTATTGATGAGTTGGACTCAAATGAGGAGTGTGCCTTCAAAGCTAAGAAAACATCAACATCAATGTAGAAGCTTGGAGTGCGTCACCATTGATGAGAGCACTTCTGCAGATGAATTAATGAGGCCATTTGAGGAGTATGTCTAGAAAAAGGTCAGGGACCCCTTTTCTTTCAACAAAGATACACTGGAGTCTCTATCCGAGATCAGAGCCACAATTTCAAATGTTGCAGAGAAACATCAGTCATGGTTTGCTAAAAGAAATAACATCAATGATATCTTGGATGGTTGGATTGAGTCCCTGAGTTGTGTCCATGCATTCCTCAAGCAGAGAAAGTTGCACCTATGGCAACTCGGTATAGTAAAGAGTTCAAGGGAGTGGAAATTTTTCCAGTGGAGCTTGGCAGGGATCAATCAGGCAGCAAGGTGGAATCAGTGGGGTGGCATCTTCATTGGCCTAGTTATCTCTCCTCTTCTATCTCTCTCCTCTCTCCCCTTCCCCCCCTCCTTCATGTTCTATTTCTTCATTGGGGGTTGCACTTTTTCATTTTGTCCTATTCCTATTTTTGTCTATTCATTTAAATGTGACTATAGTTTGTAATGTAATAAGTCACCCTTAATTAATAAAAGGGGACTTAATTCTATTCCTAGGAATATGAAAAGTCACATGTTGTAAGGGACAAATGAAAAGTCATGTGGGGGTAGGTTGAAGAGTCTTTCTCAAGTCTATAAATTGTAATGGCACCCTCATTCTTAAGGGTTGTCAATTTTGTATGCTCAGGAGTAGATAACTACTTTTGAAAAAGAAAAGAGATAGAAATTTTCTTCTATTCTCCTTCCTCACATGTTCTTCCATTCCTCACTATGTACAACTTTTCCAAAGTATCAATGAAGAAGAAAGGAGTTTCTTGCTTTTCTTGATGAAGAAATTAATGAGACTTTTCATAATTTTATCTTGTCGTAAGTGTCAATAACAAAGTTGTTTTCTTTCCACATTTGTGTGATGATATGTTCTAATTAATGTTTGCAAGCATATGATTTTGTACCTACGATATTAACCCCCCTCCTTATTTCCCACCCCCTTTTCCCACTGTTTCAGAAAATTACTTCCTTGTAAACAATTGTAAACATTTGCCATAGGTTCAGTGGAGTATTCCTATTAGATCCACGACCTCTAGGCCAACCACAAATTTCATTTTCATTCATGCATAATAAATGGAGCTGCACCATTCAATTATAGGGACCTAGAGTCTCGGAGAATTGGCGGAAACACACCAATTTGTCTACCTGATATAGCCATGAACAACAAAATCACAGTCCGAATAAATAGGAAGTAGGTACATACAAAGAACCCAGAATAATCATGCGTATAACAAACAAATATATTATTGTTGTACTATACAATAATAATCCCATTACAACAATATATTTACGAGATCACTAATAAATGTATTCCTAACATTCCCCCCATTAGTGTGAATATGGGGAAAACCTCCATACTACACTGCACCTGATTTCGTGATCATGTGATTTTCCTTTGGATTATCACAAACCACAAGTTGGTTTTCCATCGGTTAACCAAAAAATGAGAGTGAGGTGGGTTTCCGATGATTAACCAAAAAACCACAAAGGGGTGAAGGTTTTCAAATGGTTTACCTATAACCATATCGCGATGTGCCAGTGCATTCTTCAGCTTGTCATCATAGTTGCCCTTCCGAAGATAACATTTTGGAATCCATCACAGTACAAACATAACAATCCACACATACAAACTGAAGCATTGTGTCATTTCCCACCCACAATGTGAAGTTTCTATAACAAATTTATTCTGAAAAAACCACACACACTCACACACGTCACCAAATTAGTATGTGCTAGCATCGGGTGGTGATTAACAAGAGGTTGTTGATTGACCTCCAACCTTCGATGCCTCCATCTTCTATTTGGTTTGCTGCTAACTCAGCTAAATTGGAACTTGAATCTCATTTGTTTACATTGTAATTTATTTTGTCTCCTCCTGCGATGTGAAACACGTTGTTTATCAGACATCGGGTAACATCGAAAATACGTCCGTAAGGCATTTTTTTTTTTCAAAATTTTATAATGACTCGACTCTTTTCAAAACTTGACTATTAACTTGATTATGAATCTTTTGAATCTAAAACTATCAACATACATATTTAAACTCTTGATAATAATAACCCTATTAACAACTATTAAAAATACTTTGACACTTAAATTTTAGCGCATATAAAAATAGACCTTTGAGCAAATTTTTATAATACATTTATACTCATAAAAGACAAAATCAAAACCAAACTAAATAAGATCAACTTAAAACTAAAACTAAAGACCTAAACTACCGAATGAACTTGAAGCTTAAAGTACTTAAGTGGTGATAATATGCTAAACCAAACAACTAATAATAGTCAATACAAATACACAACTATATCTTAAAAAAAATAAAAGACCTAATACCTTGATACTTTGCATGGAATGGAAAATGACATGTACTAGGAAATTCATTTTTTGTACTCGAGGCAGCTGGGTTTGTAGCAAATTTGATAATTCGTTATATGAATAAAATCTTAGACGATGCACATGTGAGACGCGTATGCGTGTGGGGATCTCACGTTTAGGAGAAGACCATCAAAACTATTCTATTCAGAACCAAATGCTTATACTGTTAGTATACCGAAAAGATATGTTGTATGAGATCTCATGTACGCTCCTGATCAGTTTTGAAATGTGAGATTTTACCATCAGTGTACGAGGACAATCTGATCACAATGGATTCAATCGGAACGACCCTGATAGATACACATGGTCATATAAATCAATGTGATAATGTTGTGGAGAAAGAATATTTGTGAAATAAACTGCACTTTCCTTTTTCTCCCGACCAGACCTGCACTGAATGGAGGATTTCGTATATTCTTTGAAAATGATATAGAATGCTATCAAATCTTTGACCACTGACTCCCACTTACATAGATGCATGCACGATTACGAATATATCTAATAATGAATTTCTGGTTGCATACGCTTTAGAGCTCCGGAATGTTGATAAAAAAATTGTAGATTCTTGATTACTGGTGCATGATTGAATGCCAAGAGGTGCGGTAGGGGGAAAATGAAATGCTAAGACAAATCCTTATTTCTCACTGAATTATATTCCACATCTGCTCCCCTATGACAAAATTCACAGAAAAATATAATATCCTATGCTATAGGCTCTTTAAATGTTGATTCTTTCTCATTCGCAGGAGTGAAACACAATGCTACTACCCCTATTTTTAATTCTTCATACCTGCTCTTCCAATCTCAAATAATTCTCACTATGGTACCAAATGAATGGAATAGAGGATCTAAACATTGTGTAAATAATAATAATCTTCTAATCTTCTGTATGTTAATTCTGCAAATACAATGGCTAATATATAGCCATGGACAACAAAATCACTTCCTAATAAATAGGAAGTAGGTGTAACAAAAAATAAATGAAATTAAACTGAAAACCTTTGATCATAATGAAAAGGCGTGTATAAGAATTCAGCGCATTGAGTTCAATCATACCTTAAAATGTATCTTTGGATTAATGCCACATGCAATGTGTTAGAGATATGTTTCTCGTTTAAGTTCCACTCCTAAATCTTAGATTCATGCACACAATAATAATCTATTATATGTGCATTATGAGTTATTATAATCGTTTCAAACATAATAGGTGTATCACTCAAAAATATTTGTAATTATACATAGAGTTTTATACAACAATATATTCAACGAGATCACTAATAAATGTATTCCTAACACTAGGAGTCTTCCACTCACCTTCTAGCAAGGAACTAAAAGTACAAGGTGAAAATTGATCAGTTGGAAGACCATGTGTAAACACTCACCTCGTATGTGCAACATTTCATGGACCCGAATGCTTCATCATCACCCCCAATTGAAGAGGTTACTCCAATTAGTAGCTTTAATCCAAATTCCATTTGAAATACGCAGGGCTTCACCATGCAAGGATGAGAAAATGAGAAATGGACAAGCAAGATCATAGAGAAAGGGAAAGTATTACTTCTAGAGTTAATCTCACTATATAGGTACATGTCTGCCACTGTTGAAAAGGTTTGGATGACAAGGGAAGGATTAGAAAAGAAAAAATAACATTGGGACCAAGTTCATTCATTAGTGATAGAGATGGGAGATGCTCATTCTCGGGTATTGGTAAGCAGGATAGTGTTCAATGCTCCATCTGAGGAATTGTCACGTGTGTGGGTGAGGACTCTTACCTCTTGATATGAAATCTTGAATTGGGCTATTGATGAGTTAAAATCAAATGAGAAATGTGCCTCCAAGATGTAGGACAACATTAACACTAGAATGTAGAAGCTTGGAGTGCCCACCATTGATGAGAGCACTTCCGTAGATGAATTATTGATGCCATTTGAGAAATATGTCCAGAAAAAGTACAGGGACCCTTTTCTTTCAATACATATACACTGGAGTCTCTATCTAAGTCAGAGCCATAATTCCAAATGTTGCAGAGAAACATCAGTCATGGTTTGCTAAAATCAAGAACATCAATGATATCTTAGATGGCTGGATAGAATCCTTGAGTTGTGTCCACATTCCTCAAGTGGAGAAATTTGCGCCTGCAACAACCTGATATAGTAAAAAGTTCAAGGGAGTGGAAATTTTTCTAGTACAACTTGGCAAGGATGAATCAGGAAGTGAGGCAAAATCAGTGATTGTGGCATCTTCATTGGCCTAGTTATCTATCCCCTTCTCTCTCTCTCTCTCTCTCTCTCTCTCTCTCTCTCTCTCTTCCCCCTCCTCCTTCATGTTCTATTTATTCGTTGGGGGTTGCACTGTTTCATTTTTCCCTATTCCTATTTTGTCTTATTCATTTAGATGCGCCTATAGTTTGTAATGCAATAAGTCACACTTAATTAATAAAAGGGGACTTAATTCTATTCCTAGGAATATAGAAATGTCACATGTTGTAAGGGACAAATTAAAATTCATGTGGGGGGTATGTGAAGAGTTTGTCTCAATTCTATAAATTGTAATGACACCCTCATTCTTAAGGGTTGTCAAATTTTATGCTAAGGAGTAGATAACTACTTTTGAAAAGCAAAAAAGATGGCTATTTTCTTCCATTCTCCTTCCTCACAAATTTTTCCATTCCTCTCTATGTACAACTTTTCCAATGTATAAATGAAGAAGAAAGGAGTTTCTTGCTTTTCTTGATGAAGGAATCAATGGGGCTTTGTGTTCATAATTCTATCTTGTCTTGGTGTTAGTAAAAAAGTTGTTTTCTTTCCAAATTTGTGTGATGATATGTTTTGATTAATATTTGCAAGCACATAATTTTCTACCCGTGATATTAACCCCCCTCCTTATTTAACACTCCCTTTCCCACCTTTTCAACAAATTCCTCACTTGCAAGCAATTGTAAGCATTTGCCACAGGTTCAATGGAGTGTTCCTATTGGATCCCTGGCCTCTAGGTTAACCAAAAATATCATTTTCATTCATGCATAATAAATGGAGCCATACCATTCAATTAGTGGGATCTAGAGTCTTAGATAATTGACAGAAACCCACCAATTTTTCCACCTAACAATTTTTCTCACCAACAACATCCTTTTTATTCTAATGCCTCTAGGCTTGACATTATGGAAGCATTTGGTCTAGTAGGAATATTTCAAGAAGATCCTAGAGAAAACCACCTACAAGAAGTTAAGAAGATATTCAAATATCTCATGGGGACCATGGAATATGGGATTTGGTATGCAGATTGGGTAGGTATCATTGATGACAAAAGGACCATAAGTGGAGGAGTATTTTTTGGTAAGCATATTATTTCTTGGCTATGCAAAATTAAATCTCTTTTAGCCCTATCCATGTGTGAATATGAGTATATAACAACTAGATTGTGTTGTGTTTAAGTATTATGGATGAGTCAAATCCTAGAAGATTACAAAGTTGAATATGATGGACCTACTCCCTTGTATGGTGATAACACAAGTGTCATAAGTGTGTCCAAAAACCCCATGTTGCACTCTAAGACCAATCAAATCCCAATAAAATATCACTTCTTAGGGGATCAAGTAAGTGAGAAGAGGATTAAATTGGAACGTATGTCCACCAAGGAGGAAGTAGCATACATCTTGACAAAAGCACTTCCAAAAGTAACTTTTGAACATCTAAGGCAAAAATTGGGTGTAATCTATGCCCTTAACAACTACTAAAAGAGTCAAGCCATCAAGAGGGAACAAGCCAAATGATAAATCTTCTCCAAGAAGTTATAAAGAGTATCAAAACAAGGGGAGCTAGTTCAATAACTTCATGTACAAGTTGAGAGGACTAAAAGGGGATATCTGCAGAGAGTGAAATGATAGCGTATGAAGTGAATATTTTGATGGGGAGCATTGAGGTGTATTGGTGAACAAGACCATGCCTTATTTCAAGCCTTTGGTGATAAGAAAATGAGCATAATCTAAGAGGTAACTTGTAGGGATTAACATATGCACTAGTTGATGTTGTGTGCATGCCAAATTGCCGAAGGAACCTTTGTCATAGATGTCAAAAGGTGAGAGTGCACTCAGAAACAAGAAAAGAGAGCATTAAAGGTGTTGATATGACTATTTGCCATCAAATTTTCTAAAAGTTTTTTTTCCATCAATGACAAAGGGGGGATTGTTTAACTAGTCTCATTGATGTTGTCATTGATGTCATGTTGCATTTATGGAAATAGGGTTGGTGAGGTGTAAACCATTCAGGGGCATGAAGGTTGATTGGTAGTTCCTTGATTTGACCTCATATGGTGTGTATAAAGTGGAAATGGTGTGTATTAAGTGCCTTGGTGTGATGTTTTGAGGTGTCACTGTGTATACACAAGATCTTGATGCAAAGGAAAACAACTAGGTGCATAGAAGGTATAAGACATGTATTGTAATGTCTCTTCTTGAAGAAAAAAATCATGACAAATATTTGTCATTGAGAATCATGTTTAAACATGACATAGTGTAAACTAGGTGTACATAGAAAAATTGGGAATGCAAAGTTACTCATTATGGGTATCAACATAAAGAGGTGAGTTTGGTCATTGGGGGAGCTTGTTGGCTCTATGAATCAAAATTTCAAGTTATACTTATGATGTTTAAGTGTTTATATTAATGCATTGGTTTGAGTTTCTACACTTTATGAAACACATTTTATGAAGAGAATGGAGGTGTCCTAATTTTGTTTGAAGAATCTCTAAGATAGTGGTTTTAAGGTCTGAGTTTGTGCATTCATTGAGAATATTTGATAGAGGAGTTCCCTTTTTTGCTTTGAGAAGTCCTATATTAGATGCATCAAAGTCTAGTTAGTAAGGTCTTGCATGAAATATCAATTGGTATTTGTCAAGCTATCACTAACGGAGTATGTGATCTAAGGTGGATCTAATTAGAACAATATGAGGTGTTAAGAACGTAGACAAGTGTGTTTTTGGTATAAGCCATTTCAAAATTCTAGTTGCATGAGGTCTATATCAGATATATCTACAAGGTAGCGAAGTTAACATGAACTCAATTGGGGTATAGCAATCATGAAAGCATTGAAGAATTAAGAAGCTAGAGGGAGGTAAGAAGGTTAGTTTGGTAGCTACATGAATAGGTAGTTGGTCCAAGAAGGTATGCATACAAGTTTAGGATTGGTGATAGAGCTGAGAAGCATGGTTGATTATTGAAAGGTAAGAAAATTATTGTTTCATTGTTTATAGCAATTGATAGATGAGTTTGGTCCATTAGTATTATGAATGAGATGAGTTGAGTTTTTCATGAGTTGAGAAGTAACATTGGCACCAAGGGTTGAGTCTTATGGTGAGTTACTCTTGGTCTTGTGATATTGAGTTCATTTGAAGAGAGTATGATTTGAGTAAGGGGGAGCTCATCAAGTTTCTTTGAGCTTCCATGTTTGGTTGATATTTGTAACCATTGCCTCTATGTATGATGGTTCTTGGTGTGCCAAAGGAGGAGAATGAATAGCTTAGGGGGAGCATTGTTTGTTTTCAACAATTGGTATCGTGTGCTCCATGGTCCTAAGGTGATTTTTTTTGTCTCTATTGGTATCAGTCAATTAGTTTTCATTCAAATGGTAGTTCGTGGAAGACCCTAGTGTGTTGAAGACCTTATGTCATTCATGTCAAAAGGGAAAGAATGAGCTGATGACACATGTAATTACCATAGGGGGAGAATAAGAAAATGCATTGTAATTATCATTTTGAAGAGTTTTCAATTTGTGTATGTTTTCCATCAATGTATTTGCCATCAATGAAAAAGGGGGATATTGTTGAGATGTTTTCATTAATGTCAAGTTGTGTAGACAACTAAAATTTGCTTCCGCAATTTTAATGCTAAAGTGGTACTCATTATCCTCTATTTCACCATTTCCATTATAATTAGTGATTTCCACTAATTAACTAATGTTTCCCTCTAATTTGGTCAATTAATGACACTTTGTTAATTAACTAGCTTCTATTACATTCCAAATATCAATTAATGACACTTTTTTAGTTATAATCCTCTTCGAATTAATAATTATCTATTAATCCTTTTTAACAAGTATTTAATCAATAAACCCTTTTATTGGTAAATACCACTTTCAAATGCTTCCAATCTTATCAAATTCCTCTTCAAACACCTCCAATTAGCCAAAAAAGATTATTCTAGCCTATTAATTAATCCCAATTGATTAATTAAAGCACCCTCAACTCCCATAAAGTGCTAAATCACCTTTTTAACTCTCCTAGCTATAGTTAATTAACCTTGAGTTACTTTATTATTAGTCCCACATGCACCAAGATGCAAAATTTCTCCAAATAGAAAGCTATAAAAAGGACCAAGCTCCTACCTTCACACCTTACACCATGTTTTGAATAACATTAATCATATAAAACATATGAGCCTTACTCCATTGTTGGAATAGCTTGCATCCCCATTTGTATCCATTTCTTCAAGCTGGTTAGTACATGAATATTTAATATGGTCTTGTAGCCATTGTTAGAGAGGCCCTTTCACCTTTAATGAAGTAACAACAACACACATTTTTATTGCTTTTAAATCTTCACAGGTTTAATTATTTTAGAAATCAATTAAACATAGTAGGAATGCTTGTAGTTTAAATGGTTAAATTCATTTAGATTTCCTTTTGCATTCCATTAAGATTTGATCTTGATGGTTCATTGATGAATTTATTATCTTAGCTCTAAACTACTTGGTGTTAGTTTAGGTTTTGAATTGCTTTGCTTAAAAGTTTATTGAGTTCACATTTGGCACGCCCGGTGGGACATTATCCATTGTACTTCTCATTATTTATTTCAAACTTTTGATTTAACTAACCATCTTTTGCATTAATGGATAAATATCAAGATTCTTAGCTAGTCTAGTTAGTATTATCTTGTTTTTGTGATCTTTGCAAGATCAAAGGAGGTGAGGTACTACCAAAATTAAACCAAATTGAATTTTTTTGACCTTTTTTGAGAAAATTCCCATGTTTTAGTCACCTAGAAAGGAAATCTAGTGCTTGTAGTTTTCTTCCACGTGTTGACATTGTAAAGGTAACGTTGGTGTTGTAAAGTAGTGCTCACGTTGCAAAGACCACACTCACATTGTAAGGGATACACTCATGTCTCTCTAGATGCATCTACATTAAACTATGTTCTGGTTCTCTGTGTATTAGCCGCATTGGTGTTATCAGAAGTGCACTGGTGTCTCTCTAGATGCACTGACATAACATTGTTTTGCTCCCTATCTGTGTTTTTTGTTAGAGACACACTGGTGTGTTGAAGGCCACCATGTTGTGCTAGGGAATGCATTGCTGTTGTCAGAGGAGCGTTGGTGTATTAAAGGCCGCGCTACCGTTGAAAGGGGTGCGCTGACATGATTTGTTGAAATTTACACTAACTTAGAGGTTTTAAATTATGATTTTATATGTTTTCTATTGGTTGCAAATTTTTAAATGTTTTTTACAGGTTTTTAACATTTTAAATTAAATTTCTAATGAATTTACTTAAGTTTTGATGAATGCTTTAATTTCCATGCTTTGTGAAAGTTAGTCTAAAAGTTTGTGTATGTTCTTCTCTTGCACCTTAGGGTGATCTTGACAATAAAAAAAATATTTTAGTTTGCATTTTCTAGCATTTTGGTTAAATTGGAAACTTTAAATTTTTTATTTTTTGCTTAAGAGAATGAACATTTACCAAAATTGAAAAAGTACGTGCAAAAGAGATGCAAGAGTTTCCATAAATGGTTCATTTAATTTAAAAGTTTTCCTTTACTTTTTAATTGGGTTATTTGTTGTGTATGCTCTTCTCTTCCGTCCTGTGGATGATCTTGAGAATCAAAATCAACACTTGATCCTCTTTCAATTCATGTGACTTTCTTGGAGAACTACTAAGGTTTGAGTTATAAGACCATATTATACGCTTGCCAAAGAAAGGAGAATCTAAACAAAAATCTAACTAAACGTGTGTTGCAGGTTTCCAAACGGTTTTCTAAAACCAAATTTCCTAATCCAAAAGATAAAAAACACACCACATCATTCAACACATTGTAATTGTAGGTTTTGGTTAAGAGCTACGGATCGTCCACTTTAAATTGGGATAAGTGCTTTGGCATAAGCCTTAATACCCGTGAGGGATCCTCCAAGGAACCCCAAAGTAGTCCATGTAAGAGGGAACCTTGTGGAAAAAACATGAAACACTCCTCTTACCTACTTGATTACTACGCACTTGTGAGATTAGTGCCAAAATTATATTCATGTGACCCTAGTGAGATACAACTGAATGCATTTATTTATCATTATATCAAAGGGGGTAAAGTAAAGCCAAGATACTCCAAGATTCAGTCAGTGTGACTTTTTTAGTAAAACCACTCTCACAGAGATAGTTTGTGGCACCTAGAGAGAGAACTTATTAGGAAGTCATTTCTTCTTGGATCCAACTAGACTTTACTCTAAGCCATCATGTCTCACATATATCACACGATACAGTGATAACTATGTTTGGAGTCAAAACCTTATTATTCAAACTTGTTGAGAGTTCAATTTAAGTTGGAGCCTGGTGTCATTCATCACGAAACTTGCAACGTGTTACTTTGTCCTATTTTTTCACTTGTCTTAAGACAAGGCGAAACTTTTCCAAAGTTACACTTAGCTTATTTCATCACCACTTGGACTACTCCTTTGTTTTCTTGTTTCCCATTTTAGGGACAAAAGAGAACATACAAAACTTAGTGTTATCAATTGATTGTGTCCATCACTTTTGCACTCGTTTACATTCATCCTTGCTTGAGACCTAGATGTAAATGTTGAAAGTGTATTGGTATGTCTTATTATCTTGATAGCCATTTGATCTTGATAGTGATGTAAATAGTATTCGTTGTAGTTAGGTTATCTCGTCATTGACTTCCTTTTAAGTTGTTAGGATTTCTCGTATCTTATCAATACATTTTTTATACTTATGTCTTGTTTCCTTTGTGAAACTTGACCTAAGTCTCTGAAGTTGTATTGTTATGTTGCTTGCATAAATAATAAATTTCTTACTATACTTACATTTGGTTTTGATCCTAACATCGACCTTGAGTTTTGGAAAAGCATCATTACTCTATTCACATTGTGATGACATCATTTTGATAATAAAATCTTGACTTTTCTCATAAATCTTGATTAACGTATCCAAATAGTGTTATTGCACTGCTCGCATTAGTAGCATCCTTTTAAAAGACTTGGAATTTGTTTTTATTTAATATTTGTTTTAGTATATCTTATTAGGAGGATCGTGTTAACACTTTATTATTATTTAGGTCTTGTTTATTCTAAAACTCGACCTAAGTAGTGATATTGTGTTGTTACTATTTATGCGCAGAAACTATACTTAGAAAATGTAGGGAGTAACTTTTCTTATGGATAAGATCATAGTCTTAATTTTTTGAGTCCTTGATTTCTTGTTACTTGCAAGTGCCTTTTTTATTGAGTATGTCATTCTTATTCATTTGATGTCCTGTAGTGACACATTTCCTTTAGACATATTATTATTCTTTGATTGACATTCTTTGTAATGATTCAACATCGTTACACTCACTTCAGTTAGTCTAAAGGTCCCCTTTTAGATACAAACCTTAGAAAAAATTAGTTTCATTATGCCTCCTATGACAAGGATGGGGCATAAAATAGTAGGGTTTCATCTCTGTGATAGAAAAAATCATGGATCCACTTTTGGAGGACAACGTCCTAGTAGATCATAGTGGTGGTGAGGAGAATTCTCCTCTAGGTAGATCATGAACTTAACCCTGCAACCTAATCAGATGACTTCTTGTTTTATAATAAACATGAAGTTCTCATGTATGTGGTAGAGCTGGGGGCCCATGTTTCCTTCTACAATATGACCCCACTCTCCTAGCAGGCATGGTTTGAGGAGAAGAAGAATAAGTAGAACACCCACTTCATGACACTAATGAAATTTTGAATCCAGGTTGTGCCTCTACTTCTGGCCAACATAATGGTGTATATCACATCCCCATTAGTTAGAATTCATTGTGAAGATCAGGGAGAAAATGATAATCGTGAGGAACCTCATACTCTACCTCCCTCATGTGAATATTGTCAAAGAGATACCACCTAAGGAGGTGACCCTAGAATAAAAAATACAAGCCCTTGCTCACCAATTGGAAAGTTTGGCTTCACACGTTAGTAAGGAATCTACAAAGACATCTAGACAAGAAAAAACCTAGAGATTCGTACTATAAGTAATTCACTAAAACTCCTAAAAATCCCAGACAGGAAAAACCTAAAGGGGGTTAGGAAAATTTATACACATATAATCAAGATGACGAAATGATCAAGATATTGGCCAAGCCCTTTGACAAACCCACTCTTTGATCAAGAGTTATTGTTTATGAAGAAAACCCTCACTGCCTTACAATAAGGAAAGTTAGGGTCATATAAGAAGTATCAATTTGAGGAGTTGATGTCCATATCCTTTTGATAGGGCTATGCTAATACGTTCCTTTCCCTAGGCACTTCGATTGTCCAAAATTTGACAAGTACAAGGGAAAGGGTGATCCAAGAGACCATGTCAAAGACTTATTCATGGATTTCCAAGAAGTTTCATTCAATGATAACTATCTTATACACCTCTTCCCGTGGAGTTTAGGGGAAAAAGATCTTGAGTGGTTCTTACACATCCTAAAGGGATCCATATCCACATGGTTGCACAATGCATCACTTCTCCTTCAACATGGAGAATGATGTCACTATGATCGATCTATGTAACACAAAACAATGCAACAATGAGAACTTCTTTGGTTTCTTACAACGATGGCAAGGGCTAGCTAGTCGGTTCCCTTTTCCATACCGGAAAAATATTATTTATCATTTTCATGCCTAACCTACACCCTGATATCACCTTCCACTTGCAAATTCATTATGTTAATACATTTGAAGAGGTCACAGAACAAGTTTCCAAAATTGAGAAAGCGTTGTTAACTAAAGGGATATTTAAACCCGTATCACGAGACAGTTGTGATTCAAACCCTAACCATGATTCCAAACCTAATGAAAAATCAAAGTTTATTCTAAATAAGAACAAAAACATTGTAGGTGATGGAATTACAGATTTTAAATGGGTGCGTGGTTCAAAATTGTTCTCCCTTAAAACCAAATAAGGGACCTCCAACCCCTGAGTATAAACATCATACATTTACTCCTCTATCTGAATCATGTCGTCAATACTTAAATAGTTAGAGGTAGTTAATATGGTCAAATACCTGTAAATCAACCCTTATCCCAAAGATGCACCTAAACCATCTTGGTTTAGAGAAACTGATTATTGCAACTTTCATCATGTTAAGGGGTGCAAAACTGATAAGTGCTTCAAGTAGAAGCATTACATCCAGGACCTCATTAAAAGTGGTGACATGGAAATGGATTCCATGGGCCCTAAAAAATCTATCAATGCTGACATGGGAATTTTAAAGAACCTTTTCAAAAACAAAACAAAGGGAAATAAAAGTTAGATCAAGGAAATTCATCGAACAATAAAGTCGTGGGTCATGTCTATAAAAATATAAACCGTACCACCAAAAATAACAAAACTAGCAATGATACTTATGATGATGTAATTGGTTATGCCACCCCATTTACTAAGCATATCAACATGATCAAGGTCAAAACAAAGGAGTGCACCATGGTAACGCGACATGTTTTCCTTGTTATCTCTAATCCTTTATCCCCTCCTACTTCCACTCCTCAGGATAGTCACTATGATGTCTTAGAGTAACTTGAGAAGACCACTGCTAAAATATTGATCTCAGATCTTCTTAAAATCTCCAATGTACATAAATATATCCTTTGTAAGACTTTACAAGGTTCAAGAGTGTCGGTTGATATTGATCCCACATGCTTCCAAGCAATGGTAGGCCAAATGTCTCTAATGGAGCATATAACCTTTAGCCAAGAGAAAATTCCTATAGACAATCCTTCACACAATTTTCCCTTGCATATAGAGGTTACTTGTCAATCATAAGAAATATTAAACGGGTGCTTGTGGATGGTAGATCAAGCCTTAACATATGTACCTTGAATATAGTTTAGAAATTGGGCCATACTGAGATAGATTTAGAAACACAGGTCATCACCATCAAGACATATGAAAATTAAGAGTGACAGTCAGCCGACATGATAAAATTCTTGATGGGAGTAGGGCCAACTATTCATGATACAAAGTTACATGTCGTCAACTTGGAACTATCTTACAACATCCCTCTCACCTGCCCATGGATTCATGTCATGCAGGTTATGCCTTCAATGTATCACTAGTGTCAGAAGTTGTACCATGAAGGGTAAATTATAACTATTCTGGGGGACTCTCAAAAAATTTCTCATTGCAGAGAATTATCATGTTACTTCCCTAAATCTATTGATTTCCCTTCCATAGATATTCTTATTCAAGCTTAATCTAAGCTCTCACCTCATGGGTTTAGCCAACTTCCTTGACCCCTAACAACAATGGTGCATCAAAGTCAGTTTCTCCCTTTGATACATGAGAGATGAATACCCGTTCAAATAGTTATGAGGAGTATGATCTTCAACAAGATTTGGTGATTTAAAATCTTCCTCTATTTTCCAAATCATGGGGAAGGTCGTGTCACAAGTATCAACATCTTAGGGTGAATTTCCCCTTTTCCACATTCACTCTTAGTGGTTTTCTAGATGATGATTTTTTTTTATGTAACTCTATTATACCACCTCTCAAGGATGAGATGAATCATGTTATAGGATCCTATGTATGCAATTCCAAACAAAATGATGTAAACCATGAGATACCAATGGTATGACCATGACACACATGAATAAGGAGTACAGGAGCCTCTTCTGGAACCCCATAGAAAAATGTGTAACTATGGTATTGGTGTTCAACCATATGGGTCTATTCAACCGGAGTGTCATGCTACTTCTTCTGAACGTGAAGATAGTGATTCGGGTTATGAAAGTGAAACAAATACCTGGTGTAGTCTATACAAAGACCTTACCTCCACTAATATCTTTTTAGATATGGATATAATGACCATATCCCCTACCTTACCTATCCCCTTTCCCTAAATTAAACCTTGATTATCCTTACTTGGTGAATTGGGACCAACAAAAACACATACCGATAGACTGCTTTGCCAACGATGAAGCTATTGGTGAGTTTATGGGTATTAGAGAAGACATACCAATGAGTGATCATTAAAAAGGCTTCTCCATTAACTTGAATGCATGCACGTATTTCAGGGAGGAGGCTGATTTATGTGGTTATCGAAACAAAATAAAAATCAAGGTAAAAAGTTCCATAGAGAAGCCTTGAAAAAATAACAAGTACAAGTCTTATAGTGAAAACTTTTTTGAGGAACTGGCATAAAAATAAAAGGAAAAATAAATGGACAAAGAAATTGACTTATCTAGGGGTGAAAATCTCATAGAGACACCCTTGCAAGTAGATCTCAATCTCCCCCTTGATCCTATGTGAATGGAGGAAGAATCTAAGCTTATTTTGGAGGATACTATTGAGGTAAACATTGACACAAAAGAAGTTCCTTAGATGATTAAGTTGGGAGCATCCCTCTCAGCTTAGAAACATAAGACATTTGTCTTGATTTTTCATGAATTTTCTGACATATTTTCTTGGTCCTATGCAAACATGTCAGGAATTTATCTTCATTAGTGGTGCAAAATCTTCTTGTACATCCTGACACAAAGCCTATTAATAAAAATATCAGGAAAATGCATCCTCGTGTGGTCTTGTTGGTTAAGGAGGAGCTAGAAAGATTAATAGTAGTAGGTTTCATTTGGCCTATCGATTACTCTGATTGGATATCAAATGTGGTACATGTGCAGGAATAATCCCATGGGTATTAGAATTTACATAGATTTTAGAGACATCAACAAAGCTTGTCCCAAGGATGACTTCCCCCTCCCTAATATTGACATGATTGTCGATTCTATAGCTAGTTACAAAATGCTATCACTCATGGATGGATTTTCTATGGTTATAATCAGATCAAGATTATGGAGGAGGACCAACATAAGATGTCTTTGATGACCCCTTGGGGAAATTTTTGTTGCCAAGTCATGCCCTTTGTCCTCAAGAATAAAGAACAACTTATCAGTGGGAAATGATAGTCATATTTCATGATATGATCAATGACATAATGGAAGATTATGTAGATGACATACTGGGCAAGTCCATGACAAGAGAAGATCATCAAGAGATTTTGTGGTGCATGTTTCAACGTCTAAGGGACTACAAGGTCCATTTAAACCCAAAGAAATGTGTCTTTGGTGTGCTATCAGGGAAGCTACTAGGATTTATTGTCTCACTGAGGGGAATAAAAGTAGACCCTACTAAGGTCTTAGCCATCACAGAGATGCCTCCTCCTACAATTATCAACAAAATTCATAGCTTGTAAGGGAAAATTCAAGCAATCAGGAGATTCATTTCACAACTCGTAGATAAGTGTCACACATTTATGCATCTTCTCAAGAAAGATGTCAACTTTTTATGGGGCCAAGAACAACAACCAACATTTTCTTTTCTAAAATAATATCTGTCAAAACCCCCTATGTTAATGTCACATATTGTAGGTGAACCACTACTGTTATATATTTCTGCTACATAATTTGCAATTGGAGCACTCTTGGCCCAATATGATAGAGAGAAGAGGGAAAAAATTGTGTACTTTTTAAGTTTGACATTGATCAGTTATGAGCTTAGTTACCCATGAATCAAAAAGGCTTTCTTGGTCGTAGTTTTTTCTTTTCAAAAACTATGTCATTGTTTGTTAACCAACAAGTTCAAGATTATCTCAAAGGTGGACCCACTGAAATATCTATTATCAAAGCCAACACTTACAGGAAGGATGGCCAATTGGATCATCCTACTTAGTGAATTTGACATATAATTTTTCCATTGGAAATAAATCAAGGGGCAGGTACTGGAAGATCAATTAGTTGAGGCCCCTCTACTAGGTATAGAGCCATTGAGTCTAGAACTTCTAGATGCTTCACTCATGTATATTGAGGAGTCCATATTATGGCACATGTATTTTGATGGATCCTTCACATTTAGTGGTTCATGATTAAGAGTTTTTCTCATAAATCCTTTAGGGTACTTGATCCCACAATATTTCAAAATAATATACCCATGCACAAACACCATAGAGGAATATGAAGCTCTCATTGTAGGGCTGAAGATAACTATATGTTGGGACATCAGGAAACTCAACGTGATTAGAGACTCTATGTTGATTATCAAGCAGGTCATAAATGAGTATAAAGTTAAGGATGAAAATCTCACTCCTTATAAAAATATGGTTGATACATTGAAAGATTTCTTCGTACAGATTACCTTTGGACATAGATTCCTAGAGGGAAGAATCGAGTGACGATATGCACCATGGAAACAATAGGTTCTTTTCTAACCATACCTCCTAGACAGAATGATGTACCTTTCTTCATGTAGATCACTTGTTGACACCAGCATATGACATGTCCTGAGTCATGTCTGGTATGTGAAGTTGTTGTTCCCCATTCACCCTGGTACTTTGATATCTTCAACTACCTTAATGATGGAACCTTCCCACCTGACATTTCCTACTCTGATAAATGAAACCTCATCCAACATATAGCCTGCTCACACCTTACTTGGGGGAACTCTCTATCATAGAGGGCATGATAGGAACCTGTTGCACTATCTTAATTATTGAAGAATATCCATCTTAGCAATTAAGGAGGTACACGAAGGTATCTGTGGAGCCCATACAAATGGGATTGTCCTCACTAAGAAGATACTCAAAGTAGGATACTATTGGCCCACCATGGAAAATGATTGCTGAAAGTATGTAAAGAAGTGTCTGCTGTGTCAAATTTATGGCAATATGATTCATGTGCAAGCACAATCCTTGTAGCCTATTACAAAATCATGGCCTTTCTCAAAGTGGAGTGCTCGATCTCATAGGAAAGGTTACCCCAACATCATGTGACATGGTCACATGTTCATTAGAACTACTACCGAGTACTTTATAAAGTGGGTAGAGGCTTTTCCTCTCACCTATATCATAGGTTTGTAGATATCCAACTTTATAATGAATCATATAATTTTCCGTTATGGCATCCCTTCTACCCTTGTCACAGAAAATGAAAAATATTTCAAAAATAAAACTATGAAGGCATTATGCAAAAATTTTCAAATCACTCTTAAGTACTCAACCTCCTATTAACCGTCAAGCTAATGGACAGGCTGAGGCCACAAATAAAACCCTTATCCATATTATGGAGAAGATGGTGAACAAAAATGGCCACTAACTAGAATTTACAGATTCACCCAACCCGTCTGGGAATATAGAACATCCATCCACACCCCTGCTGGTGTAACTCCATATTCCCTGGTATTTGGTACTGAAGTCCGTTTTACCTCTATGAGATCGAGCTCCCATCTTTACGTATAAAATTGAGAGAGTGGTTAGACTAAAGAGGAGGATTACAGAGTGGCTCAGATAACGGAGTTGGAGTTGTTAGATGAGAAGTGACTTTATGCCCTTGATCACTTAAAAGTGTATCAGAACTGAGTGCATAGAAGTTATAACAAAAGAATGTTACCTCACCAATGTGAGGTAGGATACCTTTTAATGAAGGAGAATCATGTTCAACACCACAAAGGAACGTGAGAAGAAAGGACTATTTTGAGCCAAACTAGTTAGGGCCATATGTTTTGGTTGTTAAATTTGGTTCTGGGCGCATACAATCTTGCCTACTCAGATGGTAATTAACTAAAGGAACCCATGAACGCTATACATCTCAAGTGGTTCTATGCTTGAGTATGGGAGTTCCTTAAAAATCAGAAAAATCAAATAAAAAAGTTATAAAAAAAGAAAAAAATATAAATAAATGCTTCCAAGAGTGAAAACCACAGCAATTTTGGCACTTTAGACAAGTCCTTTGGTGAAAACCAAGTTCTGGAGCCATGGGAGAGTCCATTTTTCACAATCATCTCCAAATGTAGGATTATGATGGCTTTATCCTAAGCTAGTCCTTTCCTATCTTTGAGATACTTTTGAGCCTATCCCTCTTGGCCTTTATTTGGCTGATCCAACCTTTAGTGTAAAGGGTTTTCCTTTGTATATTACCCATATCACACTGGGGGAAACTTTACATCTTCAATTATTGACCATACGTGCATGGTAATTCTACCCTTCTATTTCCCATCTAATGCTTATGAGCATCCATGTTTCTTTGTTTCCATTGCACATAGATTTGGAAATTTTTTGTAAAATACCATAAACGTGCATATAACTTTTTGAAAATCCATAAAAATTCACATATGTTGGTCAGAAGAACTCAAAATTTTCAAATGTGTTTCATAGAAAATTCACAAACAATAGAACAATGTCCCGACATAATACGAAAACAACGTAAAATGTTTCAAAACTGTCCCACAAAAATAAAGTATTAGTTTGCTTACTTTAGGTTATATGATTATACATAGTTTTGTTGTGTTGCTTCTTCGTGTTGTGTTCTATAAATTAAATTCATTTTCTTTACTTAGATTGAGTGTTACTTTCATCTGTTGTGAATTACATTGAGTTCATTTTAGTCTTGCATACTTGTATATAATTGTTGTGATTGGATTAGATTTGGTTTAATTTGTGCTTATTGATTTGCTTGTACATTTTGTTATCACCTCATCATCAATATTATCTATCATCACATCTATACATCATTTATCAAAAAATGCTAAGTCTACATAAAACATGTATGTTAAGCTAATCACCATATCTATATCATCAATGGGGCAATAGGGGTTACGCTAATCACATTCTATCCCCCCCACAATAATATCAAAAATAAAAAACATGGACTAATGAAAGTATCTCATCAACATGCAATGTGATATCATCAAATGCTATCTCATAATCAAACAAATATGTGATACAAAAATACATCATAAATGAAGTCCACCATCATATATATCGTAAAACAAATGTCCGTGTACAAAGTCATGTGTCTCGATACATATTAGATACAAAATTCCATCATGTACATGGATCAAAACTATGCTTTCAATCACAAGGCATAGTAAAAAATAATAATATAAAGTGCATATGTACAAAGGCATGCCTTCATATTGAGGCGTACATAAAACATATACATAAAGTACATCAATAAAATGAGTCAACCATGACTCTCTCCCATGCCTGGACTTCTAGGTCTACCACTAAGTGGAGGCATTAGTTGTGATGGACCCACAGATGACATTGAACCATGTTATACCGAAGGCTACTATACTAACCTCACTGATCATGAGGTCCTATGTGATCTAGATCTAGATCTGATAATGGCTAATTGATTAAAGGGAGTAGCCCTATGTACCTTTGGGATGACCTCGTGGTACAAATCCCTATAATAGGACGCCTCACCGCTAGCTGTCATTACATATAATAGTATGTCATGTATCCCAACTATTGTGGAGGTCCACTAGAGAATATCACACTCTCCTGTCAATCTAGCTATATCTACTTAAGCCTATACCCTCTCTGTGGTAGACTGAGTTCTCCCTATAGCTAGCTGATCTCTCTCAGCCGTGACATGAAGCTACTGAGCTACTACCTACTATAATTGCTTCCTCAAGGAATTTACCTCACCTGTATCCTATGTAGATTGTATTTCTCCCCATCCTCTACCCACTGGACTATGTAGCAAGGACCCCATCTATCCCAACCATTGTCATCTCCATCTCCCTCATCTCTTGTATCTGCGTGATCCTCTCCACCTCCTCATCCCATCTATCTGCACAGTCTCATCCATCTTTTGGTGGACTATGTGGTGGACACATATATGGTGGTGATAAAGGCACATGTAGAGGAATATACTGTAATGACACCTGTAAAGGACCATGTTGTAGAGGTGTTTATAAGATTAGTGCTTCATTAATATTTTATGGGTAAATGTCATGTTATTGTGTGGAATATATTAGTGTAAAAATACACTAATATAAGTTATTAGTGTTACGTGATTTATTTGAACTCACCTAATATGGTGGATTTTTGTATGAGTTAAAACACGACTCCTCCATTTTAGGACTTCATCCTCATATATATTTATGTAATATACAAAACGAATATTATCATGCATTTTATAATTTCAGCTCAGACCAAATTCAAGATTTGGTATTAGATCTGGTACAACCAGCCGTAACATTGAATATTTGTGGTGTTGTGGCCCTATGGATGGTGGGGATATGTTAAGGTTGCATAGGAGTGGTGTGTATACTACATCCTTACACTCGTCAAAGTGGACTATAAATAAAATCCAAAGCTATTCCTAAAAAACACACATTTCGTCATATATTTCTATATTCTTAGAAGAGTTTAGTGCACTTTCATTTAAGGACTTGTTAAAGATATACTCACCCGGGAATCTCGAGTCTCATCTTGTAAATAGTTCTATTATTTAGCTAATAGATCCATATGCATTCAAAATGGATAAAAATTTAGGAGAATGATAAGCAGAAGGATTATGATCTATAGCAAGGAAGGATTGGCATGAAAATATCTTACACAAGGAAAACAAATTTGTTGGTCATCAAACTTGCACCCATGTCTCAGATCTGTAAGAATGGATTCATTTATGACAACAATGGAACCGTCCCCAAGTTATGGTACCTTGCGCATTAGGATGGATCTTCGATGAAGGCCAGTTCCTTTACCTATTTCTACTGCTGCCGCTACTCCTAGTGCTAAAAGGGAAAGATAAGCTAATAATACCAAGTGATTAGGGATAAAAGGATAACATGAAAGGAAACCTACACTAAAAGGTGATAACAACAGAAAAGAGGAATCAACACTATCTGTTCTGAGTGAAAATGTAGGGAAATGTGTGAAAGAAATATATGCACGTGTAACACAACTTAAAATGTATTTACTAGATCAATTTCATGGAACACAACTAAATAAGGAGCTGCACTGGATGTAGAATAGCACAACGAGCACACAATGCAAAAGAAAAGGCAAGAAGGAATACAAACACATAAGGATAGAGAATAGTCATAAAATGATGCTTCTATTACTTCCAGAAATGCACAGAGCTGTTACAATGGTTAAAGAGGTTGATATCCACATGTAAGAGCCAGATCTAGAGGTCTGCAACTCAAAATATAGAAAAATTGAATTCCTTAGAAAAGTGCGTAAGGATCCAAAGTGTCCAACATAACAAATGAGAAGGATGGAAAACCAAAATTTGAAATACAACCACCAACAAGAAGCATTTAATTCCTATAAATCCACCTGTAAATCTTTTAAATACGTTTCCCCAAGTTTGTTTGGTGTGTTGAAGAAGGAAGGATGGCGAATATGATCAAATCAGGTGGTTGGAGAAATTAGATCTACTCATTAATGCTCATAAAGAATTTTTCCCATTTCTCACCTATCAGATCTACCAAGAATTTGAATTTGAAAGTATAGCATTATAGCCTCTATTAGCAGCTATCTGAAAAGTCGAGGTGCACACCGATTGGAGCTCAGTAGCAAAAAGATATGACTGTAAGAAGATGTCAGAGTTGTCTACGTATGTAAGACACGTGGCACACATAGATTGGCTAAAAAGACAACCAACTGTGTAAATGTTTTGTCATTTCTGCCACGTGTTACTCATTGATTTATGTTGGTGTGCTTTGACTAGTCATGTATGGCACACTCAAGTGTGTCAAAGGATAGCCTGACACAGAAGGGCACAAAGGAGGGTGCAAAGATATGCCCACAAAAGAGTGAGGTGTGGGAAGAAGACAAAAGGAAGGTGCGCACAACACACACAAGGAAATAAGGAAAATTGTTGAGCGAAGAACACATGGTCAAGACACAACTATTACAAGATGATGTGCGGGGCGCATGAGAAGGCTAGGGAATTGGCTGATTGAAGCAAGTGTGAGGCACGTGTGCGGGGTGGATAGATGTTATGAAGAAGGCAGATGCATAGAGGATGCACACAAGGGAGGAGTGGGAAAAAGAGCAAAAGGAGAATGAAAGGGGAGAAGGGGAAACACCTGGGGAAATGTAACTAGAGGAATGTGCCAAGTGAACTTGAGCACGCGTAACCTTGCAATGAAGAGCTCATGGCCAAAAGATGCATACAAGTTGTCCAAATAACTAGGAGAGTTATTTGGATAATAGTTTTGGTGAATTTTGGGGCCATCTCCCTGGTAAATGAAGGAGATCAGTAGACTAGAGCATCCATTGGGCATGGATTCTACTATGAAATCATGAAATTCTAATTTGTAACTTTGAAGAATTGCCCCTAAAGTCACTTGAAGGATCATTTCGTGACTCTATTCTGAATCCTGTAAGTTGTTGAAAAATGCTGGAAGAAGAACGACATCCAAGAGAAGAGTGCACATGAGAAGCACATGAGAAGAAAGAACTATGTACAAACAAACAAAGTGCGCATAATGCACTTAGAGGAATTGAAACTACTCTACTATATACAAAATGATGCAGAAAACTTAGTGGAAGGGTTTGAGATAGATCCCATTTACTAGGATTTGTAGCACACCTCCATCAAGATGAGTTAACTCGAAAGAGTTAGCCTCTTTGCATGAAATGATGATGTATGTGCAACTCCAAAGTGCATCAACCTTTGAATGGTGCCCTAGTTTAGCTCTGTCAGCGTCCCATTTTAATACTAAGTCCTTGAATTTGAAATCTTGAGGCCTAGCCTTTTTGTCAAACCATTTCTTTTTTGCTTACTGATGCTGCTCTAATCTGATCATGGCAGAGTTCCTTAATTCTTCAAGATTAACCAGCTCTTCCATTTTGATTTCCCTCTGGTCTGTGCCTTCAGATTCTAGTTGTTGGGCAAGCTCCAATGAGTTAAACTCCAACGTTAAATGAAGGGTAGCATATTTTCCATAGACAAGCTTATAAGGTGAAGTTCCTATTGCCTTTTTAACTGTGATTCTATTTGCCTAGAGCACGAGTGAGACCTTTATATGCCACTGTCTTTGGCTGATGTCCATTGTGCATTTCATGATTATGAGCAGGTTCTTATTTGTTGACTCTACTAGACCATTGCCTTAAGGGTAATAGTTAGAATAATTCTTCAGATAGATGCCCAAATTTAGAGCCCAATTAGTGATTTTTAGTGCTAAGGAAGGATTTTGCATTATCAAAGATAATGATTTGAGGAATGCCAAACCTTGTGACTATGCCTTCAAGAAAGTCAAGGACTACTAACTCGGTTGATTCTTTGAGTGCGTAAGCTTCTATCCATTTGGTAAAGTAGTCCATAGTAGTAAACACCCACTTGTGTCCAGCAGTCGAAGGTGGATTTATCATGCCTATGAAGTCAATACCCCATTGCACAAAAGGATAACTTGGATTGGTTGGAGGGGAAGCACTGCCAATCTCTTCTTACCTATAAAGAAAGTGCATTCCTTTCATTTTGTGGCACACTTGTGTTCATCTACAAAAAAATTCAGCTAAAAGATACCTACCATTATGGTCTTCATTGCTGTAGTTTTGGCAGAGAAGTGTCCATCAGAGAATCCATCGTGAAATTCTGCTAACACTTTTTTAGTCTGCGCATCATTGGTACATTTTAATAACATGCCATCAAGATTTTTCTTGAAGAGAATTCCATCAATCAAAACATAAGGGATAGATTGTAACCTTTGATTTATTCTCTTTGCCATTTTTAAGCCAGGAGGGTATGTGCCCTTGGAAATAAATGTGATCATGTCCTTCATCTAATCACGTGCACCAGGGTCTGTATCCTGCTCAAGTTCTGTGCACGGGAGAGCTTCATCAAAAAATAATGAAGTCTCAGATTCATTTTGCATGTCCTCAGCAATATTATTATCGAGTGAATTACCTCTTACCAGTTTTGTGGATTTGATAGTCACATCATACTCCATGATTTTGGTCACCCATTGTGCTATCTTTTCACTAATCTCTGCTCCCATGATGAAGTCTTTGACAAAGAGTGGGAGACTAACACCTTGATATGATTAGTGGCAAGCATAATTTTGAATTTCTTGAATGTGTGAATGATGGTGAAGACCCACTTCTCCATGTGACTATACTTTAATTCATAATCCTTCAGTGTTTGGCTAAAGAAAGCCACTGGTTGTTCCATCCCTTGTTCATTTTCTTGTGTTAGGACAACAAAAACACTCACATCAGTTCCATAAGCATAAATAATTAAATCCTTTAAGTAATTTGGGTTGGTGAGTGTTGGTACACAAGTAATTTCTTGCTTGATTCTGTTGAAGCTCTCTCTCCCTTCTACTGTCCATATGAAGGCTATATCCTTCTTGAGAATTAGGGTGATGGGCCGAACTAGTCCTTCAAAGTTAGGAATAAAGTGCCTAAATTTTTTTTATCTTACCGCGGAAGGATTACAAGGTATTTTTGTGAGCCAATAGGGAAAGAGCTAGGATTGATGAAATGTGCTCAGGATCAATTGCGATGCCATCATTCGAAACCACATGGCCCAAAAGCTTTCCCTGTGCCACTACAAAATTACAGTTCTTGGGGTTAAGGGATACTCCATTTTTTTGCATATTTTAAAGACTTTCGATAGGTATGATCCTCACTCTGCTTTGAGAATATGGTTATGTAATCAAGGTAAACCAAGATGAACTCATTGATATATCCTTTGAAGGTAATGTCCATGGCACGCTGAAATGTAGCACTTGCATTTGATTGACCAAAGGGCATCTTTTGATATGCATATGCTCTCCACTTAGTTGTAAAATCAATTTTGAATTGATCCTCTTTTGACCATGATATGATTGAAACCTAAATACCCATCTAACATTGAGAATCTTTACGCGCTAGCCACAATCTACAAAATTTGCTCCATTGAAGGCAAAGGACAATGATCCTTTAGAGAAGCCTTGTTCATATCTCTGAAATCAACACAGAGTCTGATTTCATTATTATTCTTATGCACTAGTGCTTGATTCATGACCTAAGTAGAGTACTTGATGTGAAAAATAATTTCCACCTCAATGCATTTGGATAATTCCTTTCTCATGAGGGGATCTATCTTTGGATTGTCTAGTTGCTGCTTCTACCTGACGGGCTTGATACCAGGATCAAGGTCAATGGAGTGTTGAACAACATTTGGATCAAAAAATTTGAGGTCTTCATACTCCCATGACAAGTTATCACTGTATTTTTGAAAGAGAGAGATGAAGGCTTGCTTTTCATTGTGCACACAAGTCTTACTGAACAACAACTCTTTTCCGCTCGTAATAGTGACTAGGGAGAAATCTTCTTGCGTAATGCACATATATTATTCTTCACTCTTGAACTCATCATCATGACTAAAATTTTTCTCTAAGGTGATAAAATTTTTAGGCAACTTATTTGACTTCAGTTGAATCACTTGGTCACCATAGCTATTATGCAAATCAACTTGCATGCTTGATGAGAACTCAACTTCATTTTGAATGAACTGGATGATCTACACATCACTTTCAAACACTTGTCAGCTGGTGTTGTTGTCTAGAATGGATGGTATGTGTATGTACCCAAAATTGTAGGGTACTGCACTGTTGGAACAACGTTACACATGCCCCAATGATGATACAGGTCTCCTCGCAAGGTGTTCAGGATCTGGAAAAGCTCTCCAAGTATGTGTTAATATCCCACATGCCCCGCTTAGCCACCTGTGTGCTTTGATTTTTCCTTCCCTCTCTTTTCCTTTGCTTTTCAGTCTTTAGTGACGAAACCGCTGCCCTGCCTGGGCGGCGGTCTTGTGACCACTGCCCAGACAGGGTGACAGTCCTGTAACACATTTTTCAGAATGTTCTTTTTAACGTGACTCATGTAAATTTCAACGGTTACCCAGCTTTTTTCACCACATTTGCTTGTATTTATGATTATGGTTCCCTGAAATAGTGTTTTTGCATTGTTTATTGTTAAAGAGTTCAATTTGGTTTTCACCTTTGGGTAAATAGGAACTCTATAAATAGCTGGCTTGTACTCAAGCAAATGGCCCCTCAAATTTGCCTCTCAATTTCTCATTTCAATAGCTTAGTCTTTCAATTTTTCTTAGGATTCATAGTTTTATTTGTTGTATGCATGGTTAGTGTTTTTTAGCTATTAGGAAGCCACATAATCTTCTTGTGCTAATGTTATTACTGTTTCATGCAATTCATTGGAATATGATAGTTTTGATTTTCAGTAGGAAGCCATTAAAGTTACAGGTCTTGTTCATCAAATAGAATAGTTTCAGGTTTTGAATGTTTTATGTTGTATGACTTGCAATAAATCCCGCTAGGAATTGCATAATCCAAGCTCTGTTCTCTTGTGTTATCCCTATCCTACTTGCATTGTATTCAGTCTGCATCCTAAACTACCACTGTCCCAATACCTACTTCTGTTGATGCTAACATCACACGCTTTTCTGGATTCACATGAGCATGAAGGAATGAAGAGATCACATTGAGGGGACAAAGCCACACACAACCGGATTCGCCACTATTCTGCAAAATCTAGGTTCAAGCTTTCAAAGTTCTAGTTAAAACATATCAAATAGAGTAATCAATCATTTCATTTCAGTTAATCTCACTTTTGATATTGTCGGGGAAGCTGTGGGGATTGATAGTTTTTGAGAAACTATGATTCACTCCTCACTTCTGAGGTAGGATCGAGAGTCTTTCAAATATATTAGATTAGTTATCTGGTTATTTAGAATAGATTTACAACTGCATAGGCAAGTAGCTATACTCGGCTACTTTGTTTGTTTTAATTTTGTTATTAGTTTAGTTGTCAATTTCTAGATATATTTGAAATAGTTTCTCTTTCAATTCTGTCCAATAGTTTATCAAACATACAAAATAGAAGAATATACATAGATATATCTTGCATAGTTAGTTTATTCTATCGTTAGTTAGATTTATATCATTTCCTTTTGCATGACAATCATGGGACCTAGGGAGCCCAGAGAATACATATTCGAGCCAATTATGCCTCAACCCAATCTTGTTACAACAATAGCTGATATAGATCAGAATCTTAGAATCTAAGTCTTCCGAACAATAACAAACTTACAACAGATCAGCTCATAGTTAAGAGGGTTAAACATAGAAGACGACCAAGCACACATGTTTTGGTCAAACTAGCCAAACTACAGATTACCCTAGATAAATATCGACATGAATGTAGAAGGGCTTGAAAGAGAGCAAACATTCGGCTGTGACCCTTTGGTCCCATAGCCAGATGCAGGAGATATTCTCACTAACATAGACACTAGCTTAAGAATTCAGGTTGCCATAATACCTGTAAGGTACTCTGAGAAGATTGTACAACTTGTAGTTCTAAACATAGAGGCTGAAAAGGCATATGAATATTGGATACTAGGGATTAGGGGATGATTCCGCACATGACCATTAGAGGTCCACAACAACCATGAATCTACGGTTATGATTCACAGATCCCACAACCCAACAGACCCACAAGTCAATCAGACGTTGACACTGGATTACGCACATTAGTATTTAGATCCACTCCACTTCCACCAACCATTATCACACAGCTATCCTTGTTAGACATAGCAGCTAATGAAGCTAAAGAGTTCTGGACTAGACCAGATAATCACCCGTAGAATCCACCATATCCATCATCCATCTTATGACCCTGTCTGGAGATATACACGAAACAATCCCAGGTCATTTTCCCCGTATCCCACAACCTATAGATCAGATCATGCCAGAGCTTGATATTGATTGGAGCCTTTGAGCACTCATCCTCGCCAATCGATCTATCACGCTAGTTCAGGTTAGGAGGGCCTTCGTTGCCTTAGATTCACAGATTTCATTGGTGTGTGTCGAAGACATAAGATTTCCCAATTAGTTTTTCCATAACCCATGTATATTCCATCCCCACCGACTGTCTCGGCACGACCTCGGGAGGTCGGGTGTGAGGAAGAGTCACTTGTAGATTCCCACACTCACTTGTCAATTTTCCATCGTATAGTATGATCACCATCTTAATGTGTTGAGTGTTTTCTTTGACAAAGTCCTCAGCAAAAGAGAATTGCAAACTGAGCGTGACCATTTGATCAACTTCCTTATTCATTTTTTGTGGCACCACCTGCAGGTTCAGAGCATTAAAACTATTAAGGAGGTACCAAACTCTGTGCTCATAATATTTGAGAAGCTTATTCTTTTCTTGGAACTTGTTGGTAACCTAGTGGATAACCAATTTTGTATCCCCAGATATTTGCAGTGCCTTAATATTCTTCTTTTTAGTGATAAGAAGACCATACACCAACACCTCATACTCTATTACATTATTAGAACATGTAAACTATAACCTGTGAGAAAAGAAAAATTTCTCATCCTTAGGAGAAATGAGAACAACTCTTGCTCCTGCACCATTTTTGCTTCTGGATCCATCAAAGTATAATTTCCATAGACCAGGTTCAACTTGGTCTTTCTTGAGCGTGCATGGTAGCACAACTTCTTCTTCAAGAATGTAGTAAGTACCAAGCCCAGTTTTATATGCTTCTAGTTCTTTAGCATATGGGTCAAATTTATGGTGCCTCTCTTCTCATTCATCAAGTAATAGATCAGGAATAGAAGGTGGAAGAGGATGCTCTTTAGGAACTGAGGTTGGTTCTTCTTGGATTAAACAATTGGCTTAGAGAGAGGATGAGACATATGACTCTACATGACAGGAAAATATTGGTTCAACTTGTATGGTAAACCGGGTACCATACCTTGTATTGAGTAACATATGAGACCAATTAGAAGACAAGTAACCACCCACTTTTGTAGTAAATTATCTTGATAGACATAGGGATAACAAAGGAGGTAAATCAATGGTAGATACATCTTGAGTTATGGTGAGGCTTGGACACAGATGAAGGGTCAACTCAAGATCCTTCATGACTCTAAAGGTAGTAACAATTGAGCCATCGAGTTGTAGGACTCCTTTTTTTAGGGGGCTATACTTAAGACCTAATACATTAACAATCTTATTAGGCATGATAGAGGTACTAGCACTCGAGTCTATCATGCAATTATGTACTAGGTGTTTTCCTATGATCAAGGACATATAAAAGGGTGGGGTTTTAAAAAATTTACTTACTTACTTCTCCTCTTCTTGACAGATGTTGATAGAAACACGTGGTTTGTGAATAGCTGGATTAACACGTGGAAGTTGGGACAAGGCCTCATGTAGCAGATCTTGTTGAGACGGAATGGTTAGAGCATCCCATTTTGTAACATTTATATTTGTCTTCTTCATCTAGTCCATAATGCTGAATGGAAAACCCATTGTTTTGTGCATTTAAGGAACAACAACATCCTTTCTTGACTGTTCAGGCACGGAAGCAGGGGCTTTAGTCAAAGTTGAGGCTTGACCTACCAAAGGAGGGGCACATGCTACTTTAGGAGGAGCTTTGTGAGCCTCAAGTATAGGAATTTGAGCATTTTTTACTACTGGATCCCCTGGCTACATATTTCTACTTTTGAGGGTCTACTTGTGTTGCTGGAATTGTGACCTACACGTCTGTGTGCATGAATTTGTTAGCAATGCAAAAATAATTAGAACTAACACCTAGTAGTCCTACAACAAAAGCTAAATCAAACTCAATTCATCCATCATGCTTAGAGCTTAAGCAAGACTAATCTACTAACATCCTTGCATTAGAACATGAACAAATATTCAAACTAACATGTTAATCCATTAATATCTATCTCTATTTAATGTTAATCAAATGAAATGAACCCATTTAGATCCTTAGCAATCAAAGGTTTTATTGTATGTTTGAATCCGAAGGTTTTCAAGAATGAGAGTCTTGTCAATCCATGGCTACAAGACCATTTGATATATCCCCATATGACTTCAAAAATTGGGTGGATGAATAAAAGAAATTAAAGTAGTTAGCTTCTTCAATGAAGAATGCTCCAAGATGATAAAATGGCTTTAGCTTAGGACTCTATGCTCATCTAGGATGTGTAAAGGTGTAAGTGTAAAGGTAGGAGGAGGGCTCTTTATATAGCCCAATGGATAGAAGAATATCTACATCCTCCTTCATGTGGGATAAATGGAGAGGTTGGGTTAGCTGTGGATAAGGAGAGGTTTAGAAAGGGTTGAGTCAACCTTAGGAGAGTCAAGTATGTCCTTTAGTGACCCATGGGGTTTAGGAGATTTATTAATTAAGCTAAGTGATTAATTAAAAGGTGTGTAAGCTTATAGAATTTTTTAGAGGAATAATTAGCATGATTTAGACTATGAGAGGGATTTAATCAAATAAATGATGATCTATTGATTTAATGGAAGAGGGAAGCTAATTAATTAATAATAATTAATTAGTCTAGGTAGAAAGGAGGATTAATTAATTATAAATAATTAATTAATATAGATATAAATGGGGAGCTTAATTAATTAGAAATAATTAATTAATCTAGATAGAAAGGGGGAGTTGATTAATGAAATGTTGTTAATTGGTGTATTAGTTGGACAGAAGAGTTAATTAACTAGTGTAATGCCACTAATTAACGATGATATAAGAGGAAGTATGTTATATTGACGATATGTCGTCAATTTGTCAGGAAAGAGGATAATTAGCGCAACTTAAGTATTTCATATTGCTTGGGTTAAATTATAGGTGTCTACACTCATAACCCAGTTGAGCACCAGCGGACCAAGCACATTGAGATACACATCCACTGTCATTGGTCATGCAACATTCAGGATGGAGTTATCTTGCTTGGAGTACCTTCCGACTCAACAGCAGGTTACAGACATCTTTACATAAGTCCTTTTACATCACCTCACTACCTTGAGTTTTCGTCTAGAGGATGCTTTTGGCCTTCCTTGGGAGTTGTTCTACATGGGGGGTGTTTGTGAGAACATATTCCTAACTAGAAGTCTTCTTTATCTTGTAGGCTTCTGCAGCATGCATTATTTCCTTCTTTTGGTATTGAGATTTCTGTCATGGTTATATTGTACATGGAGTACCTCATCAGGCCTAGTCCTGTCGGGGACTCCTACTGTGGACATGAAACAAGCACTTCTATTTTTTCCCTTAGCTTCACTTGAATTGAGGGTGTTATAGTATTTATTTACCTTAGCTCATGTTCACCTAGGTATTTTATTTACCTTTATTATATTTGTCCTCACTCACTTATGTGTGTGGATATTTCCTTTAGTATTCTATATTAGATATCTGCCAGGGCTGATAACTTATGGCTATGTTGTTAGGTATAGTTCTTTCCTTTATCTATGGCTATGTGACTAGTTCTTTTTCTAATGATCTGACCTGGTATTTGACTAGATTTCTAATGATGGTCTTCAGTTCTTCATCATAAATCTATGGACTCTGAAGAGTAGTTCTGTTGATGCAGCATAGTTATTTCTATGTTTCATAGGCTTAGGATCTACGGGACCTTGAATGGTTAGGGTAGATTGTTAAATCCTTGGCTATATAAGCAAGGCCCATAAGTGGTCATCGTATTTCATCTGAGTTCCGTAATTGAATATGGCTATATTGTCTGCTCATTTGTTTGTAATATTATATTCAATTGGTGAATTGCTACCTCCCATCATATTGAATCATGAATGTTTGATTAGCATCTGTGTTCTTGGCTTTAGTACAATGTGGTTAAACATGTTCATTTGTAAATCTTACCACAAGAGGAATTATGTCCCAAGTCTTCTAATATATTTGATTTTTTGGAATCTGTCATCCATAGAAATATTGTTGGGAAAGTCCTCAAAGATTCAGATGTTAAAAGGTGCTTCACCAGATATATTGGAGATCTTACAGATGTCATAAAAGGTAATGTGACAAAGAAAAATTCCAAGAGCATCCCAGGTGGATACTAGGATCCAAGTCTCAAACCTGTATGGTAAGGAGTGTAAGGAATATTTCCTTTAAATAGAAATAACAAGTATCCTGACTACTGACATCGCCATTTGTGATCTTGTATGATTGCTACATAATGTTTTCTACAATCCTGGATATGCTCCTAGAAGACTGAGCTTGATTCTGAGCAAGAGGTCAAGTTTTAGAATACTACCTGAACATGCCATGATGTAGAAGAATATTAGGTTGCATAGGATATACTATATCAGGGGACTTCAAAAATAGTATAAATTAGTAAAATTCCTTAGTGGTGGTGGTGGATTTTGTTTCATCATTATGTTATATTGGTTGGCTACATTGTGAAGAAAGAGTGTTGTTATCCATGCTACAAAGTACTAGTGTTGTATTTGTGTTTTTTTGTAAGCTTATTTCACAATATCAATGTTGTTTATAATTCTTAGGTGATAGCTGGAGGTATTCGAATATCAATGTTGTGTTGTAATTACTTCTTCTTGCAATGTCCAATCTACTCATGACACAGGTCACACAAGGTGACTAAAATAGATTCTTTGTGCAATGTTGGGAGTCATCAGTATATGTTAAGATGATCACAAGCATATGTGGGATCCGCATAACACTAAGGAAGTCTACACACCAGACCTAATGGAAGATGCAAAATACTAAGATTTCATTATTGGTTAGAACTGGGCATGACTAGTAATTTTTGGTTGCTCAGACATGCACCCACGTCTCGGATCTCGAACGGGACTGAGTTGTTTCTAAGACCATAATGGAACCATCCCCAAGTTGTGGGACCTTGCACATTAGGACGGATCTCTAGAGAAGGCCGAAGGTTCTACTGTTGCCACTAACCCTAGTGCCGAAAGGGAAAGCTAAGCTAATAATACCAAGGGTCCAAGGATAGAAGGATAACATGAAAGGAAACCTACACTAAAAGGTGATAGCTCAAGAAAAGAGGAATCAATGCTATCTCTTATGAGTGAAGATGAAGGGAAATGCGTGAAAGAAGGCTAAGCATGTGTATCACAACTTAAAATGTATTTACTAGATCAATTTCATGGAACACAACTAAATAAGGAGCTGCAAGAGACATAGAATAACACAACGAGCATGCAGTGCAAAAGAAAAATAAAGAAGAAGGAATGCAAACACATTAGGATAGAGAATATTCATAAAATGATGATTCTATTACATCCAAAAATGCATAGAGTTGTTATAATTGTGAAAGAGGCCGATATCCACATGTAAGATACAGATCTAGAGGTCTGCAACTCAAAATATAGAAAACTGAAGTCCTTATCAAAGTGTGCAAGGATACAAAGTGTCTAACATAACAAATGAGCCTAGCTCTTACACTTATAGATGAGTTCATGGAGGAAGAAGAGAAGGAGGGAAAACCTAAATTTGAAATACAACCACCAATAAGAAGCATTTAATGCCTATAAATCCACTTGTAAATCTATCAAATATGTTTCCCCAAGTCTATTTGGTGTGTTGAAGAAGGAAAGAGGGTGAATCAGAGAAGATTGGGTGGTTGTAGAAATTAGATATGCTCATTAATGCTCAGAAAGATGATTTCCCATTTCTCACCTACCAGATCCACCAAGAATTTGAATTTGGATGTCTAACATTGTAGCCTAGGTTAGAAGCTATCTGACAAGTCTAGGTGCACGCTAATTGGAGCTTTGTAGCAAAATATATGAATTTCAGAATATGTCAGAGCTATTTGCATAATTAAGACACATGGCACACAAGGATTGGCTGAAAGGATGACCAACTGTGTAAATGTTTTGTCGTTTCTGCCACGTGTTACTCATTGATTTGTTGCAAGGATCTAGCACCCTGTTGGCATGCTTTGACTGGTCGTTTGTGGCACACTCAAGATTATCAGAGTATAACCTGTCACAGAAGGGCATAAAGGAGGGCAAAAAGATATGCACGCTGAAAAAAGAGGTGCAGGAAGAAGACAAAAGGAAGGCGCACGCAACGCACATGAGAAAATAAGGAAAACTATTGAGTGAAGAATGCATGGTCAAGACACAACTATTACAAGATGATGTGTAGGGTGCATGAGAAGGCTAGGGAATTGGTTGATTGAAGCAAGTGCGAGGTGCGCACATGGGGTGAATAGATATTAGGAAGAAGGCAGACGCACAGAGGATGCACACAAGGGAGGAGTGGGACAAAGAGGAAAAAGGAAAATGAAAGGGGACAAGGGGAAATGCATGGGGAAATCCAACCAGGGGAATGTGCCAAGTGAAATTTAGTGCGTGCAACCTTGCAATGAAGAGCTTACAGCTAGAAGATGTACACAAATTATGCAAACAACTAGGAGAGTTATTTGGATAACAAGATCCTTTAGATTTCATATCGGACATATGTCAGAACAATTACCTGTAACATACATGGATCAAAAATCATCTTCAATCTATTTCACATGAATATCCATGCAAATCAACTTTTTTTCAGGTATATGAGCATTCCTTGTTTTTATCTTCCAAAGTATCACAAGAAAATGTTTCTATTCATCACAATATTCAAACGTTCTGTTCTCATGTGCATTTAGAAAATATTTCTTCTAACTGATTCATTTGATCAACACATTACGAATATGTGTGAATCCTACTCACATGTATGGATACTTGTGGCTCAAGGAAGATCTGATCAAAATTTGGAAAGATTTACTTATGTTTAGAGTTTTTTTAGAGGTTAGTATCAGAATTTAATGTTGAGTCGATTTGTACCATTGATACTATAGTAGGAAGTGTTCTTGATCATATTGAATTGATGGTTGATGTGAATTGGTTGAATGGTCCCTATTCATGTATTCACATGGATAGGTTGATGGGCCCCTATTCATGGATGATGTAGTTCCCATAGTCAGTGTTGAGGATCGAGACCATGTGCAAGTTATGGAGCGAAATGTTGGTTGGTTGAAGATGGTGTTTTCCCCATGTTCGCACTAAGGGGGAATGTTAGGAATATTATTGCTTCATTAATATTTTATGGGTAATGTCATGTTATTTCATGGAATATATTATTGTAACAATACACTTATATAATTTATTAGTGTTACATGAGTTGTTTGAAAAACTCACATAATATGGTGGTTTTTTGTATGAGTTAAAATATGAATGCTCCATTTTAGGAGTTCATCCTGCTATATATTTATGTAATATACAAAATTAATAGTATCATGTGTTTAATAATTTGAGCTCAGAACAAATTCAAGAAGAGGCACTTGTGGCTATGTAGGAATCTAAACCTATACTTGTGGCTATGCTAGAATTTGTATTTGTATATCAACACCAAGTCTTCCATGGCCATGTGCCTGTGAACTTGCTTATGGACCTGCCTGTGGAATTTCCTAGGCTAATGCATGTGGACCTTCCTAATCCTATACTCTAAGATCTAAGCCATGTAATCCCTACATCTATCATTTCCTATGGTATCATCAACCTCCGTGACAAAACTGTAGCATACCATCCTAGATAATCCCAGGTATCCCTTAGATCTAATAGATGTGGTCATTGGACCCAAGGGTAAGGGACCAATCGATAAAAACTATCATGCACTCATCATAATCTGATTTGAGGCCCAATATAAAAGGTCTCTCTAGACCTGCTCCCATACCACATCTCATCACCAAGAATCCCTAGATGAGACCAAATTGCCACTAAACCCTATCCACTTTGTACCACTCAAGTATGTGATCCCTACTCCCAATGATGAAGTGCTCTACTTTCACTGTGGTGAGCTCAACCACATCCTCAGGGCATTAATACAACCTATATGGCTGTCATGTAATCATACGAGGCTATAATCTCACCTCTAGTAGAATGTATCTCCCATTTTCCCACAAATGTCATCACCATCTTAAACCCAACCCATAATAGATGGCTCACCAAGAGCCTAGGCTCAAAATGCTCCTACTGGGCATCCAATGGTGATATGATCCTAGGCTCATACCTAAAGTAAAGTCACCAGACCCATGGTATTTTGACCGCGATAAGATATCAAGTACAAATTTGTGTACAAATGGGCTAATAGACACTACCCCAAGAAATAGACTTCTCCGTAGATAAGTCCGTGTATCACTCTAGTTAGGCCCAAAGAAAATTGAGCACCTATATTTTCAGGTAGCAATATGATGCTGAAAAAGAGCCATAAGATATACCGACACTCGTGCAAGCTGTCGATTTGTGAAACACCTAGTAATGTTAATTGACATAGCCTGACAATGTATGCCTGCTACTCCGAACATTTCAGAAATACTCTGAAGAATATGGCCATGGTGGCTATCATAAGTAACTAGCTGGCCCTAAATTGACACTCTCAAAATGTGTCAGACATCCTTTAGTGTAATGCTCATCTCGTCTGTTAGAAGGTGAAACGTTTGACTTTCACTACGCTAACTCATAGCTAAGGCTATAAGAAGGTTGTGGTCCAAAGTAATCTTTGGCATGGAAGCCACATCTAAAAGACCTATCACCTTGAGCATAATCTCCAAAAAATGTGATCACACCATGAGAAGGTAGCCTCATAGGCCCTTAACCACCCATGCTACTCTCATGTCTCTAATCAGGGTAGGCCATTTGCATAATGGGGCAAAACACTTATCATCATTTTTCTTCTAGAAAACATCATTAAGTTCTTCTATTCATCATCTAAGTTTTTCTAAAAACTTTCTAAAATCTTCTTAGGCCATACGAATTGGCCCCTCTGTGCCAGTGCACCCATGTTGATGCTAGTGCACCTCAAATGCTAGCGCCACCCACACATCAATGCCTACATTTTCATGCAAGTGTGCCCCTATCCCCTCCCAAACCCTAGTTCATAGTATCACATTTGTCTTGACATTGGCGCACTCATTTTCATGCCTATGCACGTGCATGTGTTTTCCACACAAGCATGGATGAGTCCATGTTTTCCCATGCTAGTGTGACTTTTTACACACTAGCGCATCCGCGCCTGTGTGTTTTTATGCCAGTTCCCCCCGATAACACCTACACACCCCAAGGGCCACGCTGGTGCTCGTGTGCACTTTTCTAATTACATTAAATGCTAATAAATGAAGCTTAAATTCAAATTTTTAGCTTTACGTACCTGTAATCCATCCTTGAGAAGCCTCATGTAGTCTCAGACTTAGTCTATGTAGTGTGCATAGTTATGAATCCTCGCCATTTCCCTTGAATGTCAGAGAAAAATTTCCAATAAAAATGGTAAGGGTAAATATCAAATAACTAGCCGTGATGGTTTTTACCCATGTGGATTGGTTTATATACCTGTTGTGACCCCTCGTATCATGTCTCTTTCCCCCAAAGCACTTTGTGACCATTGTGATTCTTCAAGCTTCTTCTAGCACTCACTGTGATGATTATTTTTCATAAATAATCATTTTTCACCTATTTTTGCTACGCTGGGGCATGTTTTTGCTTCCTAACGACCCTTTCTGCTTCCTAGGGCATATTTTTTCTTTCCAACATTATTTGGTGATATCCTACGATATTTTCATTATTTTAAATCATTTTATTCTCATAAAACTTAAAAAACAAAAAATTCAAAAAAATCACAAAACACCCAATTTTTTTTGGTAAAATCAATCAAAAATCTAAAAAATTGTAAAATTCAAAATTTTACAAAAATTGGTAAAAGGCTTGCATGTAGCTAAAGCGTGTTTCAAATGCATTGTCCTCAAACATCAAATTTTTTCTCACAAAATCATCTTTCTTCAGATTTTGTTTGTTCTCATGTAACGACTCGCAGATCATTCTGATCTACCTCCATTAACAAAATCTAGTTTTCTTGCTATGTCTGTACACCTTTGACACAACGAGTTGCTAGGTACCGTGTCATAGCGCATGAATGATTTTTCATGTGACTATTTGTGTCCTCCATTATTTCCCTTGAATGTATCTTTGCTTGGGGCACCATTTTCAACCCTTTTCATTAAACACGAACATTCAGGAACTGAAGCTTGATAACAAAAACATTAGTACAACTGACTTGAACATTGTTTATTTGAGTATGTGTGTCTATACTTTTTTCCTTGTCAAGTAAACTTGTTTAATTTCTCATATTAAATTTCATTATGCATGTTGTATGGTGTTAAGCATATTTTACTTTCTCGTATTACATTACATTATGTATGTTGCATGGAGTTAAGCATTTTTAGCAATAAACAATTGCTCGTATTATAAATTTCAATGTTAGTTTACACTTTTGTTGTATGCATATATTTTAATATGGGATGATGATGTTGATCATTTAAGAAAAGTGATGAAACAAAGGTGTTGATTAACTGAAATGAATGCAAAAACCTATTCCCACTTTGATCTATCAATTCTCATTACTATTCAAGGTTTATTCTATCTATTTCCTTCCAATTTTCGATCGTCGATCGACTTCTTCTATCACCCCATCAACACTCGAGGGGGAATCCTCCATTCTACTATTTTTCTTCAAAAACAATTTATTTATGTTTGTCTACTTTCTTTGCAGTGACGTCACTTACGCCACCCCAAAGAGGGGAAAATGTAGACTCCTAAAATCCACTTCAACAATTTTAATGCTAAAGTGGTACTCATTATCCTCTATTTCACCAGTTTTGTTATAATTAGTGATTTCCGCTAATTAACTAACATTTCCCTCTAATTTTGTCAATTAACGACACTTCATTAATTAACTAGCTTCTATCACATTCTAGATGCCAATTAACGACACTTCATTAGTTATAATCGTCTTCAAATTAACAATTAGCTGTTAATTAGATAATTAAGCCTTTTTAACAAAAATTTAATCAATAAACCCTTTTATTGGCTAAATCCTACTTTCAAATGCTTCCAATATTATCAAATTCCTCTTTAAACACCTCCAATTAGCCTAAAAGTCTTATTCTAGCCTATTAATTAAGCCTAATTGATTAATTAAAACACCCTCAACTTCCATAAAGTGTTACCTCACTTGTCAACTCACCTATATATGGTTAATTAACCTCGAGTTACTTTATTATTAGTCCCACATGCACCAAGATGCAAACTTTCTCCAAATAGAAAGCTATAAAAAGGACCAATCTCCTACCTTCACAACTTACACCATTTTTGAATAACATTAATCATATAAAACATATGAGAAGTACTCCATTGTTGGAATATCTTGCATCCCCATTTGCATCCTTTTCTTCAAGTTGGTTAGTAAAGGAATATCTAATATGGATTTGTAGCTATTTTTAGAGAGGTCCTTTCACCTTCAATGAAGTAGCAACAACACACATTTTGATTGTTTTTAAATCTTCATATGTTTAATTCTTTTAGCAATCAATTAAACATAGTAGGAATGCTTGTAGTTTAAATGGTTAAATTCATTTAGATTTCCTTTTGCATTCCATTAAGCTTTGATCTTGATGGTTCATTAATGAATTTATTAGCTTAGATCTAAACTACTTGGTGTTAGTTTAGGTTTTGAATTGCTTTGCTTAAAATTTTATTGAGTTCACAAGTTGATCAAGGTGAGTTTGGAGTGTTGTCATTAATGTCAAAATAGAGTTTGTGCCTTGTTGATGCCAGAGAGTGATGTGGAGAGTTTGTAGTGAGTTTTCATTAATGAAAATTGATTTCAAATCATGCTTAACAATGTTGTCAAGGTTTGTATGGTTGATTTCAGTTGATTGTCAGATCAGAGAGAGAGAGAGAGAGAGAGAGAGAGAGAGAGAGAGAGAGAGAGAGAGAGAGAGAGAGAGAGAGAGAGAGAGAGAGGAAATCAGGTCTTAATGAGGTGTGTGTGTCAATTTACAAGGTAAGAATGATAATGAAAGTATTGTTAGGTGTAACATGCTTTCCTATGAATGCATACAAGTTTTTGAGGTCAGGGCTTGAAGAAGAAAAAATGAAAGTTGGTTTGTGGTCTAAACCTAGAGGAATTCTTGAGAATTACCCATCCTAATGAGGTAGCTTGAAAATGTTTTAGTGCTAGTATAAAAATGTGAGTATGGGATTTTTTTTCATGTTGATACAAGTATGTGGAAAAAATTTCAGGTCATGTTTTGAAGTAGTTTGCAAGGTATTGAGTTTTTGGTAAAACTGGGTTTTTGGAAATGGTGTTTCCTAGATGTAATTTAAATTTGAGATACTCGTTGGTATGTTAATATTATGCATGGGAACCTAAGATATATTTTTAGATGTTGGTATGTGTCCTACCTAAGAATCTATGGCATTATTTTTGGATTTTAATGTCCAGAATTGCATGAACAACTGTTAAAACCAAAATAGGTTAGAAACCCTCCTAAACCCTAGTTTGAAGTCGATTGGAAAGAATTTTTTCATACATGCCCAAAATTGATTTTTTCAATAGTTTTATGATTGGATAATATATACTACTCTCCTAGATATATCCAAGTGGTTTTGTGTGTTCAGATGAGTTAGCTGGTCCCACAAAAAAGACTGTTTTATGAAGACGTTGTTGTATCTCTCAAATTTTGCAAAGGAAAAAGTGAAAAAATGGATGTTCCATGATGTCATGGACCTATAATACATTCTTATGATTATTTACAGATAATATTAAGTCATTAGGTGGTCTAACCAAGTCAACCTTTCATGACTAGTTTTTGAGGTATTGGGACATTTTTGACAGTGCTTGGAGAAGTGATGTTCTTGAGACCTTATGCCTTGATTTGAGGTCTTTAATGCATATGATGATGTTTTTGGAGTATTTTAGTACTTTTAAATGTGTTTTATTTGGCATGGTTGAGTTTTTTAAGGTTTTACAAGCTTCATGTTGCAAGGAAAATTTTCTGGGTATGAAGTCCTAATAGGACAGTCTTGGTTTTAAAATAGTTTCATGGTGAAAATGCATGTTGCAATGATTTCTAAGCTTTGTGGGTTAAAGGAGGTCATGGAAAATTTCCTTGAAGAGTTTCAATCCTTGTTTAAGACTATATTTGATCAAGAAGTGTCAAGTTGTAAATCTATGTTTGTAGAGATAGTTTGAGTGAGGTTTCTCAAGTCCAAAAATGATGTAAAAACATGATTTGAGTCATGTGAGTCCTTGAGAAGGTTATCATGAAGTTTTTCTATGATTTTAAAATGTTTTTTGGTCTTGGCATGTCCGAACTACTTGATGTAAAACTGACCTTGTGTTGGTTTGTGTCTTGAGAAACATATATAAGCATGTAAAAATAATTTTTAGTGTTGGAGTCTTGAGGAGAAAAAGTGTGACATATGAGGGCTTGAATGAGATGTATGCGGTCCTAAGAACCATGAAGAATGCATGTATATTGAATATATAAAGTGATCAACTTGTGCAAAGGCATTTCATCCATGAACCCAATGATGGTGAAGAAGAAGAAGAGTGAGTTAGTAAAGGAGACAATTTTGAGAGTTTTCAAGTGCTTATGAGCTTGAGTATGAAGGGTTGCTGATAATTGAATATCAGAGAGTGTTCAAGAGGCCTGAGTGATATTGACACATCAGAGATAGAGAGTAGATCAAGAATAAGAGAGAAGAAGAGAAAATAAGTCCATCATTTGTTGAGTGAGCAACAAGGAGATGTGGAAAACTTTCATAGGTGGCTGAGTTGGTACTTGGTATTCCTTGTGGATTTGGTGCTTCACTAAAACCCTAGGGGGTTGGTGCCTCCTTGCAAGTTGGTGCTTGATAAAATCTAGTTGGTGCTAGATAAATTATGGGTTGGTGCTCCTTTTGGAGTTGGTGCTTCACTAAATCTTGATTATTGTCTATGAATACAATAAGCAATGAGTTTTCTTCCCCTTGAGGGTTTCCCACATAAATATAGTGTTCATGTGTTATCTCTTGTTTTATGTTCTTATGGATGGTTGTTTCATACTTAATAAGATCACATTGATTAATGAATGTTGAATGTTTCTTTGATGATTCTTGCAAGTTAACATAAATTGAAATAAAATTTTTGAATACATTGATTCAACCCCCATCTCAGTGGTTGTGCTTCCAATAAGATGGTTTGATATATATTTATTTTTAAACTAACAAGTGTGAATGAAAGACTTTGTATAAGCCTAGCTTAGGACTCACATAAATCCTAATGTAGAACTTACATAAATCCTAACACATGACTCACATAAAGCCCAAAACAAGACTCATGTAATGGAGCGTAGGACTTGTGCAATGGAGCGCAAGACTTGCATAAGGGATCTCAAGACTCACACAACACAACGAGGATATTATCTAGTCAGCATATGAGTTGTATAATTTAAGGAGCACCTAATTAGTATCAACATCCAGTTAGCACATGACTTACATAATTAGTGTAATTCCTAATCAACATTAGCTTAGTTGGTGACTTAGGTTATTTGGGTGGAAAATTACTTTTAAACAAATAGATTATATCCTTCACTATTGATATCCAATACTATGCAAATAACTAAATTGCTTGAGTTGTTTCAACTCTATTTATCTCTAAAGTATCAGCTAGAGGTTGTTAACAGGGTATCCAATCGTATTTAAAAGGAAAAATCTGATCAATAAGCTGGATACAATTGTTAATTCAATATTTGAATCCCAGTTATGTTGTTGTTCTCATACAAATATGTTAGTTAATTATTTAGGTAAATTTTGCATTAATTTTAGAATAACAAGTCCTATTGAAGAAGAAATTGACTTCAACTGGTATATAAGGCGTATGTATTAAGATTAGAGGAGGTTAGTATTTTGAGAAGAAAAGGATTACATCAAACTATTATTGATCAATAAAAGGGCATGATTCTGAGTTCAATTTTTATTATGTAATTAAAACATTACAACCAGATCAAAGGGAAGAAGCAAGGGCCACTCCTCCCCAATGTGAAGGGAATTATTATATGTTTGTTTAATTTTTGATTATTTAGCAGTTGATTACTTTCAAGCATTATAAATTCACAACATTTGAGAATATCATTCTGCTTCAATATGTTTTAATTTTGTTAATTCATAGATTTAGGAGTCTGTGTTTTCTTCATTAAGCTTTGATAAGATAGAACATGCTTTTAGGAATAGTAGTTGGTTAAATATTTTAATTAATTTAGATGCATGCTCAATACAATTTCAACCATGATTTATTGCAAATAGCCTTAGTCACTGCCCTGGTATTGAAAATTATTGAATGATTAAAGTATGAGTATCAACAATGCTCGTCAACTTATTTCAATCTAAATTTTGTAGTGGAAGAAGCATGTGAAGCACTATTATTACAAGTAGGAATAACAAGTGATGTAGGAATAGGCATAGATACATGATGCATTGTAATATAAGGTTCCTCCATAGTTTGAGGCACAATAGAAGTAGGAATAGTATATGTCTCTATATGAGATCAATGAGATCTATACTTAAGTTGTTCTCATGAAACATATAGAAGGATGTCAATATGGGCAAGATTATCCTATAAGAAATATTCCATACGTTGTGCCTTATCCTTGGGAAGGACATGGGAATGATTTTTAGAGTTACCATTAGATCCTTCACCTTGTACACGATCAATGATAATATTCAAAACATAATTAGCAAAGATATCAATAGTAGAATATGAGCCAATAGTAGGGACCATAATGTCATGGTGTGTACAACATAAGAGGAATATTATCACGTGGTATCTAAAGATTGAAAACCACTATGATTAAGGTAAAGATTGTAGATGAGTTGAGGATTAATCATGGTGAGATACAATAAAAAGATATAAACATAACCAAGATAGATAATCATTAAAAATTGAACCCTTGGGAAACTAGGGTTTGATCTAAAACAGTTCGATTCAAAATTCGGGTTCACCAAAATGTTTACACCCTTTTTAACTTTAGTGGGTTTTAATATATTATGCTATTATACAAAATTAAAAAGGAGTGTAAGGTTAGGAAAATAGGATTAATTATGATCAATTAACTTCCAAAAATATTTTTACAACGTCATAATAACATATTGGTTCTTGCAATAAATGGTTACAATATGCTACATGAAAGAAAAACAAAATGGGAAGATAAAATTAGTTATATAGAACTATAAAGAAGAAATATTAATGTATAGATTGGATAATCTGGGAGTGTAAAGAATGGAGATACTTCATATTTGATAATGTGATTTTCATGTTCCCTGGTATAAGACCATACATCTTGGTTGAGATGTAGAATTTGGTCTTACCCCTATGGTAAAGTCTTGGGTGCATTTTAAATGGGGATCTATAACATCTTAGATCCTTCAGTGGACTGGAACTATGCCTCACTATCAAACCCTAGTTGTCAAATAATCCTAAAACCATATCTAGTAAGACAAATCATGCCAAAAACCTAACCATAGGTGGAAGACCCTATAATAAGGTTAGTGTTTGGGTTGAAGCACAATTCATGCACATATTACATTAATACTAATCCAAAGAGGCCTAAAACCACACATAGTTATCTACTTGGCATGTAACATCTATACAAATTCATCTAGTTAGAAACTTGAACCACTTTGAAAATGTTTGATAAGATCGTGCTCTTACTAAGAATTTGAAGTAGGGAACTCAGTGTGCTTAGAATTGAGGGAAGATATAATCCTTGACTTAGTTGAGTGCTTCAGAACTATAGTAGTGGCTACCCTATTGGGTATGCATAAGATTTGGGAAGATTTAGGGATCCTTGAGTACCTTGTGAGTGTTGCAAATGACTGTGTCAATAGAGTATCAGGTGAGTAAATGAGGTGATGTTAACTTGCTTATATAGGATTATGAAGGAAAATTTTCATGATAAGGTTGACCCAAGAAGATGAAAAGACCCAATAAATGATCTTACATCAAAAATAGAGTTAGAAGATCTGTCAGTTCAGGAACACATAGGTTGGTCATGACCAAATTATATAACCTGATCAATCTATATGGTTTTGGATACAACACATCAATGTGTGGGAATAAAAAAGTTAGGAAAGATATGACACGATGTATTGAATAGGGGTAGAATGTGGGTGATTTTTTTATCTAAGAAGCACCATCTCAACTTGATACAAGAGTATCATGAAATAATTTGGAGTCTGCATATTTTTTTAAAATTTGGACTATGTTGGATTGTGCATAAGGATTATAAAGGCTAGAAAGGAGAAGAAAGTGTGGAAAAATATATGGGAAACTACATAATCATGTGTGGAGGTTTTGCAAGAAGGTGGTGCACTAATATTTGTTGGTGTGTGTGACTTTCCTCATCATCCTTGGGGTCTTGTCCACATCACATGGTGAGTCATCTAGCCCAGTGAGTTCACAGGTCTTACGAGTTATATGATAAGTGGAATAATTCCATCATAGAATATGTCATTGAAATATATGTAAGTGGCATCATAGGAGTTACATTCCCTATTTAGAATCGAAAATCCTCCTCCCCTCTTATAGAGATTGATTGTCCAGGCATGATAGTTACATAACACTCCTATATGTACCCTCCTTTTTTTGATCTATGAGCATGAACACACCTATTTTTCTTATGCATGATTTTCCGTTGTTCAATTCTTATTGATTACATCGGAGCTATCACATTACCATTAGAGTGCAAATTCATTGTAGTGCACAGGTTTCTATATCGGTTTTCATGAACACTCTTACATGGTATTAGACCTCGAGGTTCGGTAAACATGCACTCATCATTTATGGGTTGCTGATTACTTCCAGTTTTAGTTTTATCGTTCCTTGCGTAATTTTTTCATTTATTTTATCTTGAAATCTTGCTAACTAGTTTTTAACAATTGTTGTTTGGAGTTTATGCATTCCTTTGGGTTTGTGCATGTGAAGGTTTGTGACTTTCACCACCTCATTTAACTGGTCACGGTCACATTTGGTGGGCAAACACTTTTTAGAGGTTGGTTTTACATTTTCAGTCTTATCATAAATTTTTAAATAAAAGTGATTTTAAAAAAAAATTCTTGTTTTGGGCCTATTTTGGCCTCCTCCTTGCCTAATTCACCTATTTGGTACCCTGTTGTTGCTCTTTTTCATTTTTCCCTGCCCTCCTCTTAGGTCAACTCAACGAGTTAGTGGGCAAGTTACTTGGTTGGGTTTGCATTGAGTTATTTTTACCTCGGGCTGCCTTTGCTTTGTTTGCATCGGGGTTTCCTTGCTTTACATGGTTTATTACATGCAACTTATTTGCAATACCTTTTTTTTACCTTTTTGTATTGCATTCAAACCTCCTTACATGGTCGAGCCATTTACTTACATTTCCATGTTTTGAACATTGTATTACTTTGTGCTACTTGTGTTTACCATGCATGCCAGTACTTTGCTCTATTGGCATTGTTATGCCCATGTTGGGTTACTTTTCCCCTGTAGTTTTTGCTTTTGAGTTTCCTTGATCTCAGGTCAAGCTCGTATCTCCTTGCATTTCTGTCTGCATTTTCTTTGGGTTTGCAGTGCTCCTTTATGCCATAACCCACACCTCGGGCCTCCTTCCTTCGCCTTCCCCGTCCTTTCCAGGTGTTAAATCCACCTTCCTCAGCCATTTTTTTCCCTTGCACTGCATGCATTTTTTCTACCTATCTCCACATGGATTTTTTTTCTACCCCCTACTGGTTGTTGACCCATCTAAATCCCACTCCTTTGTTTTTTCAAAGATATTTTAAAATATAAGCCATTTTTTTAAAACTCTGAGGGGGTGAGTTAAATTAAAGGTTGGGCCTTAATCTTAAGTGGGTGGGTTTAATATTAAACGTGGGGTGAAATTTTAATATTCATAAGGTGGGGATTAATAATATAGGTCCGATGTTTAATAGTTAGGTGGGTGTAGACACCAAAATTAGGTTGTACCACCCTTATAGCCCCATTACTTAAATTAGCTATACCTTACATATTCATATCCCATAGTGCACATGATTAATTGAATTAATTATTTTAATTAATTTAATAAATATCCTCACTTGACCACCTCACCTAGCTACATCACCTAGACACCTCATCATAGACCTATTCCTAACATGTTTCCTTTTAAGTAAGACTTAGTTCTACTTACCTTAACTAACTGAGACTTAGTTTAACCCTAAAATCACATGCCTATTATTTCTCTAACAGCATGCTTGCTTATCTAAGCACAAGATACCATTTTAGATCCACAATAATAGACAGAACGCGCCAAAAGATAGCCAAGATCTGCCATTTTGGAAACCTAGGATTTCCTACCTTAAATGATGTCGGTTAACCCTAAAATGACGCCGGTCACCCTAACCGTCATCGGTTAACATATATTAATTTTGGTAACCTTTGTTCGAGGTTGGAAGAATTATTCAAGTTGGGAGAGAGATATTTGCATGCAAGCATAAACCAAATCCCTCTCATACATCCAGACACACCCTAATATGCACCAAGAATGATTATAAGACATTGCCATTCACGATAGCATTCCGGGAAGCACTTCTGTGACATTGACCACCACTTTCACAGATCAACCATCACCCTTATCCAACCATTAGGTCTGTAAATACAAGTAAGTGCATTTGGATCTGCATCATTCCATACTTATTTAGATCATCATTTCTTTAACTTTCACCTTTAAATCCTATTCTCCTTTATATCCTATCATCCTCACCTTCCTGTCAATCCACCCATCTGACCATCCACACAAGGTCAATGGTCACATAAAGTAGGTCCGGTCTAGGTAAATAGGTCACGACATGAGTAAGGCCAAGGTAGAGGTAAAATAACAAATCAATTTTATTGAGTTTCTACCAGTCTTCCTCTACCGATGCTGGTTAACCTAAACAATCGTCGGTTTCCCTCTCAACCAAAATCGGTCATATCCGATCAATGTCAGTCTTTGTATCTGGTAATTCTTCTTGTAACAACAACCTCATAACCTTCACTCAAATAACCCAAAACCACCCAAAACATGATCCTGACCTTTTCTAGTCACCTCGACTACCTGCCCAACCTCCAGATCTAATTATAACCTTACATATTAGATTAAATCTTCTTATTGTATTTAAATGAGATACCTAAATCATATCAACTAAAGTAGGATGTTATTTGTTTACATTACTTCTCACATTAAATTGTGTTAAACAATGGATTGACAACCATCTAGGGAGTGTCACACTTCTCGGATCTAGTACATGCTAGGTAGACCACTGACAAATATTGTTTAATATTCTTCTTGTGGTCTTGTTTTCCATTCACAGGTAGTTCCTCCTATCAAAAAGGAAGTACTCGCAATCAATACTGAATCGAGAAATTAGAATGCGCGCACTCTACCTTCCACCTTCATTTCATAGGTATTCCTCCTCACCTTTACCTTATCTATTTTTCTCATACGTACGCAACTATTTGGCGAAACAGTGGGATTTAATTCTTAAAGTGGTCAGTATAATATAAGGGATAAGATTAAAATAAGGGTGGATTTTTAATATAAGTTAGGTCTTTAATTATTTAAGGATCTAATTTATTTTCAAGTAGGATTAATTTGATTAATCTCCTTGTAAGAGCCTTAATAATAGTAAAATTAGGTATCTAATTTTTTTAAAAGCTATTTAATATTTTGGATTAGTAGAAAATTAATATGATTCAAATTATCATTTTTAAATCACCTTTTTATGCCTTTATATATTTAAAATTAGGCTTACTGGCATTTTCTAAAAGTGTGATTTTTAAACGTATTGGACGATATTTTATGTTAATCATGTGCTGAAGTGTTTTGTAGTATTTATAACATTTTTTGCTTTCTGGGAGCCTTTGTTGCATCCTGGAGGTCATTTGGACTTGCTTCGAGTCATATTTTTCATTGTAATAACCCTTGTTATTGCTTGTGGACTAGTGAGCGTGTCTACCACTATATTGTGGAAAGAGGGTGTTTTGCTACAACGTGAGACACTATTTCTCACACAGGACTATATTTTCTCCACTTCTCTTACTTTTTTCTCATTTTGTGCTTGCTTACGTTGTCAAAATTTTGCGATCAATAACCTTTATTGTGGTCTCCACTCTTGTGCATTATAACATTGATTGCAAGGTGAGTGTTTTACTAGTTCTCGACGCACCGTCGCATTTGATTGAAATAAACACAGTAAACTATAAAATGCTAAACTTAGAGGGGGTGTTAATATTATTTTTGGGTGGTTGTGTTTGTTTCTCTTTCCTTTTCTATTCCTTCTTTCTCTCTCTTTGCTATGGATTCCTCCAAGGTAATTTTGCTCACACCATTCAAATTTTTCAAATGAAGATCTAAAATTGCTTTGGTTTTATGCAATAAAAGGGTTATTCCATGTTTCCATGGGAGTAGAGATTGAACTTGAAAATGAACTAGAAAAATATAAGTGGTTTAACTGTTGTGATGAAGCCTCAGGAATTCTTTGTATGTCCGTCTCTCCTAAATTTATCTTCCACATTAAAACTTCCTCAACACCTACTGAAGTATGGAAAACAATCAAAAATATGTTTGGGAAGCAAGATGACATAAGAGAACATGAGTTACATAAAGAACTACTAGGATTAAATCCTATTGAAGTTGAAAACCTAAAGTCCTTCTCAAAGTTTGTCCACACTTGGTTGCTTCTAAAGGAATGTAAAGTGGAGAAGAAAGAGTCTTAGTTGATCTTTACGATTATTTCTAAGTTAGGTCCCAAATACCCCGTCTTTATTTTGAATTTCCATACCATGAAAGCCTCCTTGGGAAGTGCTTAGAAAATTCCCTCTTTTGACATTTTTTCATTCCAACTCATTCCAAGAAAATGACAAACTCATTCCAATGGGGACTCTAAAATCCAAGTCACATGCCATTGTGGAAAGTAAGGGTAAGGAAAAGAAAAAAAAGAAGAAGAAATAGAAAATGGATCAACCCAAGAAGGAAACCAAGACCAACCAAGCCTAACATGAATGCTTCGATTTCTGATCCTAAAGTGAAGAATGAAAAGTTTAAGTGTTCCTATTACAAGATGTCTGGCCATGAAGAGAATCAATGTATGAGAAAAAATATCAATCACTTAACTCATTTACTTGAGAAAAATAAAACAATTGTTCATGACTCTATAAATCAGAATGCTCCAAAGGTTGAGTCTTCCAAAGCAAAGAATTCTAAATCTAAGAAGAAGAAAGGAAAGACCCTTGTAGCTAGAACAACTCCTTCATCAACGCAGATTATCGATTCCAATGCCTCACATCACATGTCCTCTTCGAATTTTGATTTCAGAAACATCGAACCATTTCTTCTTCCAAGGAATAAAAATTAGCTCTTAGGAAAGAGTTTTCTTCTTGGAGTTGGCAGTTTATGGCTTCCAACTCATCAAGCTTATCTTACTTAGATAGATTTCTCATGATTTCCATTTTCCTGCAAACACAAATTTCCTTCCATACAATTGAACTGCACAATAGAAAGTAAGTCCAAAATGTCTGCAAATATGAAACCAACTTTGAAACTGAAGCCAAATTTTTAAACAAAATTAGAAGCTAATTCAGCAATCTAACTACTCTGATACCAAAACTTGATCCAAAAATGGGTGTTTGAAATTAACACTTTTAATCGTTTCAAAGGATCTTCAATTTTAATCAACTTAAAAGGATTTTAGACTTCCAAAAATTGATTTGAATCTGATTTAGGACTAAATTGAAACTAAAATTAAGTTTTAAATTTACTCAAAATTTCATTGTTCGTTCGAAGCCCCAAAAATCATTATTTTAGATTTAATTGATTTTTCCATCTTTATCAATTCTGATTATAGTTGCATCCACATTCATTTTTGGAATTTAAATTACTTGCATTTATTAGAAAAATGAAAATAAAAAATAGAACACAACACCAAATTGTTTATGAGGTTTGGAATTCCTATGTCCCTGAGTTTGTGGTGAATCGATCCATTAATAATGTTAAAAATGTAAATACAATAACCTTTACATTAACCAATAATGAATAAAAAACTTACAAAACTATGTTTCAGACTTTCGAAGGATGTTAATGGAGCTCAGCCTATGTCCTTCACCTTCCTGATCCACTTGCAGTAGTGTCTCCCTTTGGTTCTACACCTTTATGTGAATTTAATAACAAATAACTCTATCACAAAAGCAACTTTCATATGTAACTCGAGATTTGGAAGTGAGAAGAAGTGCCTCAAAATTACATTTTCCTCCAAGTACCCCTATTCTGCTAATACACAAACTTGGCCCTTGTCCATTACAAATACACGTGAGCTTTATTTATCCCACTTACAAGAGGATGGCGAGTTGGTAAGGTCTCTTATCTTTTTAGATGAGGTGTTGGGTTCAAATCCCCCTTCCATAGGTTTAGGCGCCCAATTTAGCCATTGACCCCACATTTGGTGGGAAAGGGTTAGGATAAGCTTTTAAATAGCTTTTTGTCCACAAAATCCTCCTTTTCCCATGGGATTAGTCTTATTCCTATGCAATGGATTAAATAAATTATTATTATTATTATTTTAAATCCAAAGCCACTAAAAACCTACCAAGTGTCACATCCATAATATGCCATTTGTCCACGTCATCATTTGACCACAACTTTGACTATGCATATCTTTCGCATACAAACTCAGATTTGGTCCGTTCAAAATGCGTCAAAAAGCTTGCAATGATCTCTATACCATGGAACTAATTTAAATTTTTTTTATAAGACCATCAATTTTTCCTTGTCACCAATTTCCACGTGTCACCTTTCCATTGGTCCACTTGTTGACATGTTGACCAAAGTTGATTGTATCGTTGACTGAACTTTGACCAGACATATCTCGAGCTCAGAGTGTCTATTTTTCACGTTCTTACAGTCATAGGAAATCTCTTTTAAGGATCTACTACACTAGCATGGTTTAGGGAAGTTTAGGGAACATTTGACATTGAAATTGATCCCCTCATCAACTGACCAAGAAACGATTCAGATCTAGAGTAAAGAAAGGAGGCTTGATGGTTAAGGAATGTCTATTGTTGGGAGAAAACAAATGCAGAGTGAAGATGAAAGGTCATGCATGGATTTATCAAATAATAGTATTAAAATAGAGTTTATTTATAGGGTTGATTATTTATTAGGATTGATAGAAAATCATGCACACTTTATGACTATTCTTTCGTGTATGTATGGCTATTTTGAGCATGCATTCTATTTTGAGAGTGCATAGGTAGTGAAGGGAAAGTACCCACCTCTATTTAAATCTATTATATGTCATTGTTTTGGGTACCATAAATACTCTTGTTTTGGAGATCATCAGTCATGTCTGAGTGCTAGGGTTTGATACTTGCGCATGTTCTAGCACCTAGTTATGGTGATGTATTCAACTTCTGTTATGTAATGCTTTGTTACAATGGAAGATGGAGGATAGATTCTGGTAATTGATGTGTCTAAATATGGTGATTACATGGTGCATATGATATTAATTTTTATCTAATCTATATGTTTCGTTATTACATGTGTTTCCAATTGAATGTATGTAATGGGTTATTATGATTGAATTCAATTTCTTGAGTTATGCACTTTAGTACAGGGAAGCGTGCATAAGGAGGTATATGGATTGGGGAGTAGTAAGGTGTGCCAGAAGTTACGACTGCAGTGTAAAATCAGGTTAAGTGATAAAGCAAGATGCGGAAAAGGTGCTTTATTAAGGAAATAATTTAAAAACATCAAAGCAAGAGAAAGCATTTTGAAAGTGGAAAACCTAAGTTGGTGGAGTATGGAAAAATTATAAAAGGGGGTAAATCAAGTCATTTACTACCTTACATTCGAGATAATTTGAGCAATTGAGCTACCGAGTGACTTGGTGCAATAGAGAAAGAGAAGTGAAAAGTAAACTAGAGCAGTGAATGAGTGCAAACTGTGAGTCCATCGAACCAATGGAATTTGGTCATGACCAAAGTGGAGCACCTTCAAGAGAAGTATGAGAAAAAGTAAAGGCATGAGAAGAGTAGGGTTCGAGGAGCTACGGTTTAGAAAGGAGGAAATCATAGCTAGGGCACACATGTTTAGGGAGACAAAAGTAGCAGAAGGAAGAAAAATGCAAGGGTAAGTTATGAAAGTTAGATATGAAACTGAAAAGAGCATCTGCAACAGCCATAAGGAGAAAAAGTAGAAGGAACTTGAGGTGGAAGTAGAAGAATCAATTAAAGAGTGATTATTTGAAATACAATACCCCATAGGTGTACATATGGGGTATGTTTGGGAATCCCAAGTCCGTAAAAACAAGGTGAACGATTACAATCATCGCACCAATGAAAACAAGGATCAGATAGAGAAAGAGTTGTTAAAGAAGACCAATATATGAACCAAGGATGATCAACCTATCTATAATGACAAAGGGTACAAAACCTTGGAGAAAGCAAGAGTTTTTCGGATTTATGAATTTTCATATATTGGAAAATAAGAGAGAATTTATAGGTGGCTCATGTAAAGAGTACATGAGGACTTCTTCTACTTCACAGGAAGGTGAGTACGAATCAATGCACCAATTATTGAGAGACTTACAGGATTATGGAGCTCAAGAAAAAATATTTCCCTTGATATAGATGATGAACTAGGTGTGGATGCCACTGCAGTTGAGATGGCATATTAGAAAGGATTGTGCCCGATGGATATTTCAAAGGTAATTGAACCTGTTGTTAAAATTGTCACACATATTTTGACTAATTTGAATAACTAGGAGATATGGAACTAAGTGAACAAGAAATGGCTATGAAGTCCACACTATTTTTGATATTGTATTGGATGTTCGTCAATTTCCACCTATTCTGTGTATTGAGGAAATTATGGCATGAAATCCTATACCCATAGAGGAGCATACCTCTCCCACTTCTTCACCATCAGAGGAGTCCCCTTCATCTCCTCCTTCACCCATAGGGGAGTCCACGATTTATATTGATGTCATTTCACCATCTACCTCACAACCTATCAAATAATCAATGGTATTAACTCTCCTAATTTCAGAAGAGTCATTGTTGGCTAGATTTTTTACATAGCTGAAAACCTAGGCAGGCATGAGATAAATTTCCCTTATTTACCGGTGAGGCTCCCATGTCAGATTTGTCAATAAAAATATGCTAGTATCTATATGGGGGTTTTAATTTAACTATTCAGCTCATGAACCATAGCTGTATATCTCTGCAGCAAGTAAACAACTGTTTAAGAAAAGGAAATATTTATAGAAGAAGGAAATAAGGAAACATAGGGAAGAAATGGGGAAGATGTGCAACCCAATCAATAGATAACAGAGTTGATTGCATGCACATAGAAGAAACCAATAGATATCAACACACAAAATTATAAGCAAAGGAAACTCTAGATCTAGATCTAAAATAACACAAATTTTATTAAAAGATCTAAGATAAAAAGCTAGAAACAAATTACACTGCGACACAAAGTTCTCCGGAAACCTACTCCTTCATATTTCTTTTCTTCAAGTGGCTATCAGGGGTTTCAACACAAAGTTTGGAACACAAGAATGCTACTTACAAATTCTGATCCTTAACCTGAAGGTTATTCCTCGACTTATAGAATGTAGAGGGGCAATTACAAGTCGAAAGATTTTAGTTGAAATGACACATGTGGAAGTGGGAAATGAAACAACTGGCAATATCCCTCCTGAAATTCCTCTTCACATGACATGCATGATTTTTAAATGAAAATAGAACCTTATATTTTGCACATCTGCCACCTATCTCCAAGTAGTTGAATTCTTCAAGTAATGACTTTTAAACCAATCACAAAAGTTGTATAATTTAATTGATCACTCAATTAATTTGTTGGAGGAAATAAGAGAAAGAAAAAGAAAGAGGAAAGCTGCAGTCTTATCCTTTTTCATAATCTACATGCAGCTGATTCTTTTGCCTTTGATTCTCACCAAACTGGATTTAGGAGTAGCTGGATTTGGAAGCGACTGGATTTGGAAGCTTGCTTACGGGTGTTGCCTTTACCTTGTCTTCCCTCTTATCCTTGAAGCTTCTGCAGTTCTTCTCCAGTACATGCATCAGTGTAATGTTTCAATTAAAAATTATGGAAAGCACTCCGGGTGAATGCAAATTTAATGAATGCTTCAACTGGAATATTGGGAACACATGCACAAGATCATGGAAGAAATTTTCCACGTGTTGATTTCTACATGGGCTGCATCAGAAACAAGAGGATGAATTTTTGCCTAAAGCTTTTACAATTATGAGATCTAGATCTGGGCTTGGATTTGTGTCTCTGATGTCAGCAAATATGGAAGTAATGCATGATTCCACTGAGCTCTCTCATTCATCACACTTTGCCATGGCTAGAGCAATCTTTGTCTGAATAATTCTTTTCCTCTTTATTCGGCCGAAATTCTTCACAACCGGTGCAGATCTGGATAATTATTTAGATTCGGAGGATGTGTTTAATGTATTGGACATTGATTTAAGCTCTCTTTCTCTTATAAAAGCACTTGTGATGAATTCCTGCAATTAATTTAGACAAAGATGGCAACCAGAACTTGAACAATGGATTTTAATCATAAAAATCTACACACATTAAGCTTGCTGCCCCAAAATTTGATGCTTTATTTGCATGCAAAGCAAGCATGAATTTTCCAACTTCACTTGAGCACCTGTATCACTTATGTAGACAATTATTCAGACATTAATCAACCTCCTTCAAAACCAGGTGCCAAATTTGGAAGCTTCCAACATTAATTTCACCTTCTTCTGAGCAAAATTCCTCTCCAAATGGGGTGCACTTTTTGTCTGGGATGCACTTCTCTACTTTTGAATTAATTAATTCATCCTTATGGCAGCCCCTGATTATATAATCCTCATAATTCTATAATTAATTAATGCCTTTCCTATTCCTAGCAATTAATTAATTATTTAATAAGCTTTACTCTTCAAATGGGGCCCCTATTTTGTGCATGCTCATGGCTGCCATTAAATAAATTAAATTTATTTAATTTTAGACTTCTATTTCTAGTTAACTCAAGCCTTACAGTATGCTTTGACCTTAGCCAGTGAAAATAGGAATTAATTAAATCAATTAATACTTAAAAAAGGTATTATTTCTCTCCCAAATGGGGTGCACTTTTTTGTCATGAAGGGGCTGCATTAAATAAATCATATTTATTTAATTTTAGAATTTCTAATTCCAATTTCCTTTATCCACTTTTCCCTTGTTGACTTTTCCTCATGCTTGGGCACCAAAACTGGGTTAACAAATATTAATAAATATTAGTAAATGCATTATTATTCACCCAAGGTGGGTCACACTTTTTGGTAAGGGTGAATTCTATTTTTAAAAGCTAATTAACAATAGGATTATTCACCCTGCACCATAGCTCCAAAAATCCCATGATCCACTTAAGTTGTTTGACTTTCATAATGGGATTATTTACCCTGCAAGGCAGGTAATAAAATCCCATCAATGCCTTAAGTGATTTTTCTTTTATTTCACAATGGGAATTTTTACCCTGCAAGGTAGGTAAGAAATTCCCGCTTACTTGGTGCCTCTAATTTTCCCATTGTGACTTAAGTGACGTTGCTTCCATGGGAAAAAGTACCCTCCTAGGTAGGTACAAAATTCCCACTTGCCTGCTGCTTCCAAAAATTCCATGATTCACTTCAAACCCTCTTTTTCCAGAAATGCGGCCAACCTAGAAGAAGCTTTTTTGTGCACGACTTTGTCATTTCTGAGAGAACCAGACCTCCGGTGGTGAATTCCTTATGGAATAACGTGTATAGGTGATCTCCAGATACTCCAGGAAAATAATCAGACCAAACTGGTAAAGGAATTGATCCAGAGAAATTTCACATAAAATGAAACAGAAAAACACCAAAAACACAAAACATTGCCAGAAGTCACAAATAAAGCCCAAGATCCAATCCTGGTTAAAACCCTACTAGTATATGGAAAAATTGACATGTACGATCACAAAAGGGTTAAACCAGAGCACAATTTGCCTCAAGCAGGGCTCAAAATAATTAAATACAAATTTCCCACAGGCAAACCCCAGCGGCAAAATATAATGATTTCGGGCATCTAGGTATTCGGTGAAATTGGCTAATATGATTCTCTGGATTATGTTGACACAGTACAAACACTTTCTGGCAATAAAAATAGACAACGACCCATTATTTAAAAAAATGATTTTTTTAACATGGGGTAGTCTTAGATTTCAGGGTGAAATCTGGGGACACTAGTCATCATCGCTTTCTCCTCCACCAAAAGAGAAGTCTACCTCACCCCACCTACCATCTCTCCTACCCATGTGAGATTCTTTAGACACGCAACTACCTATTGGAAACAATTATCCATCAACATTCCAGGATCCTGTTGACCTGGTCTCGACTCTTTTACTTATAGAGTCCAAGGATATCCAATACCCTGTCTCAAAGACATATTTTACAGGGATTTCCACTAAACCAACAACACCTCCTCTTATAACGGTCATGTTTTCATAGCTGGCCGATCGCTTGGATTACGTTGATAATTCCATGCTTTGGGGACGTCTTTGGCTCCCGTTTTTGACTCAAATGAAAATTTTTCCTACAGACACCTCCACGATCTATCTAAAGGTATTTCCAATAACTAGATCGACCCTAACCATGCCTATCAAATTGGCCTCTTCTTCATCACCTTTAACTACATCTGAACCTTTACCCATGACTAAAATCATTCCTATGCCTACGAACCTACCCACACCTATATCTTTGTCCATATCTAGACCCATCACTTCCTTGGGTGTTATACCGATGTCAAGCCTTACCCATCCACATGTCAAATTAGATTTAGCCATGTCTTCCCAAACCGGCACCAAAATTTTCCCTTTTCCTAAACGAAAGACCCAACCTTCTAGGCCACATACACCAATCTCACCTACCACATCTTTGTCCTCTTCATCCCTTTCATCCATCCTAGGACCTCACCCATCAAACTTGGAAAAAAAACTTCCTACCCAAGGCCAATCAAAAGCCAAATAACCTACCTCATCATCATGATCCTTTGTTACATCTAATTTACCTGCACAACAAACACCCTCACCCTTACCTATACATTTCTTACCACCTATACCTCCACCAATTACTATAACCCCAACTTTTCCTATACAACTTTAACCCATACTATCCACCCAACCTCTACTAACCACTTCCACTACAACTTTATTGTCCCCCATGGGTAACCTATCCTCTTCCACTATCTACTTTCCATTCTGCATCGCGTACTCTCATCTCACCTTTACCCAAGTAGGTGCAATCAAAAGAAAAGAACCCACTACCCTCCACGAAGGTAGTTAAACCAACAACACCTCCCATTGCTAGCTCTTCTACCACACCTTTACCTAATCATATACCATCAAAACCTAAGATAGTGCCACCTACCAAACTAGTGGTCCAACACATTTCCCTTCCTATGATGCCTCATCCACCATAATTATCCACACCTTTACCCAAACCAACACTAATTTCCCATTGTGATCCATTGGTAGGGTCCTACGTACACATTTTAGTCAACCACTTAGAGACCTTAGTCATCACATTACCACTGCTTCGACCTTACGACCCCCTCAAACCAAAACCAAAATGGTTTGATGAAACTAAAATTTTTTCCTACCATTGTGTGCCAGGACATGATGTAGAAGGTTGTAAGGCTCTCAAAACCATTCTCCTCTAATTATGTCCTCATGAAGAAAATTTTGACGAAGATGATCTTCTTGATGAGGACCCTATTCCACCTTCAGCTGTCACCACCCATCATCATCCTTTTCTTCTTCAATGACCTCCATCTCCACCCCCACACCCCTTTTATCCACCTAAAAAATTTGATATCAACATGGTCCATATCAGAGAGTTTGGCCAAGAGACCACCTAAATGCTAGTGTGCCCTACTCATTTCACAAGGTTCTTATCCTGCATTGGTTTTTTGTCCATCATGGCATTATACTAATCATGAGATACCTTCTCCATTTACCTTTTTACCTTAGATTAACATGATCCAAGTTGCTACTCATGCCCAAAAGGACAAAGGAAAAGAAAAAGCAACCAGCCCATCAACCAATCTCGTGCCCAATATATCACCTGCACCCGCACCCAAAATCACGATTCGAGGACTTGCATACTCTATTTTTGATGGGGTCACCCATTGTACTATGATAAAACAATTATATCAATCCCCTCTAAAAATTTCTTTGTATGATCTTGTCCAAACCTCTGTATCTCATCAACAAGCCCTTATGGAAATTTTACAATCCATCGAAGTTTTACCTAACAAACCCTCACCACTAGCCTCCATTATCACCCCTCATCATGTGGCCTCTCTTAACAAATCATATCCTCACTCTACCCCCAAGCCCAGTCATCAATTAGTCGCCATCAGTTTTTCTAATGAGGAGATCATACCTCTCTAATAAGATGATCCTGATCTCGCCCTTTTTATCTCTGTCTATATCGATAATATACGTGTACGATGCCTTATAATCGATGGCGGTGCTAGCATCAACATCATCTCCTCCCACGCATATAATAAAATGTGCATTCCTTCAAATTACATGCATAATAACCAAGTTATGTTGTGATCCTTCAATGAGGCCATCAATTCCACCCTTAGCACCATTATTCTTCACGTTTGTGTAGGCCCTTACACTGTCCCAGAATTATTCTACATCTCAGAGGGGGAGTTCTAGTATAACCTATTTCTTGGCTGACCTTGGATTCAAGTCATGGGTTGTGTTCCTTCAACTTTACACCACTATGTAAAATTTGAACATGAAGGACATAACTATACCATCCCAGTTGACCTGCCACCATTCAAAACATGTAACATGCTATACCAACCTAACGATGTCCTTGTACTAGTTAAACAATCTATCACTACTCCCACTTTTCCTTCACCACAACCCCATCCATCAATGCTACCGTCACCTCTCCCACACCTAACTCTCTTATTCTTACTACTTCCACAGCCTCTGTAGCTGGTGCATCTACTTCCCAACCAATCGATACCCCTCCTACCCAATTACCTAGTAATTCATCTATCCCCACCAACCACATATCCACTATCGATACCTTATAAAGTGTTTTTCAATGCCTCACCCTGGGGGAATACCTCCTCTATAATATCAACACATTCCTCACTCCGCAAGAGTATGATAGCCTATGCTAACATCCCCGTTAGGACTATCACATAGGAAAGGTTTTCCCTTATGGTCTGTCATCACCAATCCGGCACTATGATAATTCTCCACCAGGAACTCCTCATGCTATGATTATTTACTAATGCACAACCTTTAGTTTAATGGATGTAATTTGGAAACACAACAACAAACATAACAAAAGAATACCATATACTATGATATAGAGGAATGATGAAAAATCTAAAATATAAGTGTAAATTATAATATCAACATGAAATTGTTACAAT